>OZ007597.1:78030283-79453617 GCA_963931845.1 Maratus michaelseni | reverse complement strand
ATCCGATTAGCACCGCTCTGGCTTATATTCGACATCGAAGAAGTCGTAATATATACGATAATCAACGCCGATAAATCACAAAAAAAACGAAATTTTTATTATTTTTTTATGGACGATATATAGGGATTCGCAGGAGTTTTTAAATAAACATATACATCTTCATAAGAAGAATATTCCGTAATTTTTCAAATTTTTTAGTATGCGCTTATGGGTACCTTCCTTATGAGAGTGATAAAACTTGTTCTGTCACTGCCATTTCTTATCTTTTCTTTAAAATAAGCCGTAATGTTTTTTTCTTTTTTTTTAAACTGCAGAGTCTTACTAATCAGGCACGTACCAAACAAAAAGTGCACCAAATAACTGAAAGGTCAAAAGATTTAAACATCGTGGAGCTAGTTTATTGTATGATTAACGTGTTTAGCAAAATTCTTTGAAATACTCTGTATTTCAACGCAATATTGAAACCATGATATCATGTGGTATCATTTGAACAATCGTGAATAATAACACTCTTATTATCATGGTAAGATTGACTGACCAGGAATGTTTCCGAAGAGCATATTCAAAAGCATTTGAAAAAAATGCTAATGGCACTGCTTATGTATATGTGATAAAGTATCAGTGAAATTTAGCTGCAGAATCACAAGAGAAAAACTGTGAAAAAACAAAATACATTCGAGTATTTGGCGCAAAAAGACAAACGTGCCACGCGACTTGCCAAGCAGAACGTTTCTTCGCCAAATTCAAGAAACTTTGATGCATTTGGAAAGTGCTTGTTAAATGAGTGTTTAAATTCTCAAAACTTAATAAATTTGAACTTAAACGATGAAATATTTTATTTACATTGACCCAGTTTCACCGGTTAGATAAGTTTTAAATGTATTTTAAAAGTAAAGGTCCGATTAACAACAATCTCGCTTATTTCGATATCGAAGAAGTAGTTGTTTCCATGGTAACAGCACTTTTCTATTGTTGTCTCCGACACAAAGAAAATCGAAGTAGAATAGACACTGTTCAAAATAGGACCTTAATGTCGAGTTTGACACAATTTTAATAAATTAAATTTTTTTCTAAACCATATAATACGATCATTAAGTTTAATTAAATATACATATAAAAGTGCAAAAAAAAAAGTCAACTGGGACGACAATGAAAATTACAGATTTCGTAAGAAAAAAAATTGATTTTTAATTTTAAAGAAATATTTTATAATAAAAAAAAGGAAAATTTGTAATCTTAACAGACTTTTAAATAAAATAAACAATTTATTTATGGGTACCTCACTAGACAGTTTCTTGTTACGCTGCACTAATATTCCGTATGCGTTATCACGAAAATGAAATTTTTCGATTGTCACATTCATTCTTCTAAAAATTTGAATGTCTAAAACTAATAACTGTTGAATGAGTTCCTGAACGGTCAAATTTAATGTAACTCTGATCTCGTTAATCTTCTTCGTCATATACAAATCATGATAAATAGTCGACATAACACAAGTGACAAATACAAAATGCTATCAGAAGCGACAAAACATGATCGATAACATGATGTAAAGATAACTAATAGTTTCAGAGATCATAATTCTTAATGAATAGTTGTTTTATTCAAAGGTCCAGAGTTATGGTTGAGAATGATTAATTATATTCATATACTTGCGATACTTGTGACATCATCGATTTGCGAAAACAAACAGTTCACAGAGCAGTTTATAATCTTACAATTTATTTAAAATGTAAAAAAATAATGAGGAATTTACAATATGTATATTTTGTACTAGGACTTCCCTCAAAGGGATTAGTCTGAGTGATATTGCTGAGAACATAGGGTTAAAAATTACAATATAAAGAAAAAGAGCAAATTAAATGATAGAATTACAAAATATCATATATAAATTCATATACACTGTTAAAAAAATAGAAAAGAAGTACCGTTCATCAGATGTGTTGTCATAATTTTTTTTAACATGTGGCAAAGGATCTCATTTTCTTAAGCGCGTATTGCGCAAAACTTGAAAAAAAAAAAAAAAAAAAAAAACGCCGGATCTTTTAAAACGCCAAGCTTTTTAAAGTTACGTAATTGGATTTGCAGCCAATAGATTATTCTATCAAGCGTGGCTTAACGCAAATTTAATTTCCTTGTTGCACCTTTTTTGTGTGTGAATTTAAAATTTTTCTTCCTTGATTATATATCTATTATTTGTATAACTGTTTATAGAAACTCTTACACTTCAAACCACATTGATAGCATGCTTTGCTACAAACCAGATTGCAAAACTATAGTCTAAATTACTATTAAAGTATAGAAAGAAAAAATCTTTCGATGACTTCCGTAAAATAACTTTTACATTAAATCTCCATATCGGCAAAATTGAAAATTATATATATTACAAAGTTAAGCTTAACAGATACTTCTTGATTATTCTATAGGAGGCTCTGCCCCCTGCGCCTTTACAGCGCCAATCCGCAGACTTTTCTTTTGCCTGTCTGTCTGTCTCTCCACAATCTGTTTCCCTATCCGTATTTCTGCCCGTCTCTCTAACTGATTGTCTATCTCTCTACACGTCTCGCTACCTGTCTCTATATTTCTCTACCGGTCTCGCTACCCGTCTCTATATTCCTCTACCAGTCTTGCTACCCACCAATCTATTTCTCTAACCGTCTGTCTATCCGTCTAACTACTTGTATGTCTAGCCATGTCTCTATCCACTTCGCTACCCATTTGTCTATCTGTCTCTCTACCCGTCTGGCTATACGCCCCTCCACCCATCTACTGTCTCCCTACTCGTCTGTATACCCGTTTCACTATCCGTCTGTTTTTGTACCCGACTCTTCACCCGTCTCGCTATCAATCTCATTACCCGTCAGTCAACTCGTCTCTGTACTCATCTCTCTACTCGTCTCTTTATCTACCACGCTACGCGTCTCACAACCTTTCTCGCTACATTCCAGTCTACCGGTGTCGCTACCCGTCTCGAGACCCACCTCGCTACCCCTCTGTCAACCCTCTTTTTACCTTTCTCTCTAGCCGTCTGTCTATTCGTTTCGCTACCCGTCAGACTACCTATGTCGCTACTCGTCTCTCTACCCATCTCACTACCCGTCTGTCTACCCGTTTGTTTACTCCTCTTTCTACCTCTCGCCACCTCTTCCCAATATTTAAACAGTTCATTTATTATACAGAAGCCGTTTATCAGTTATTAAATGCAAACAGAAGTAATTTTTCTAATAAGTGTAATCAGATGCATTTTTTTAAAATACATACATAAACCTGAATAATAATTCATCAGTTTTGTGTTCATAGTTGTTTATATCATTTGACAGTAAATCTCAACTTCTTAAACCTGAATTGTCTCAAGCTTTTTAAAAAAACCACAAGGTCTGTATAACTGCAAAGTACCCTGAGGGCTATATTAGCTACATGTTATTAAGTTTCGTTATCGCGTTTGCAGCCAATTGCTTATGTCAGAAAGCGTGGCTTAACGCCATTTTAAATTCATTACTGTAACTTTCTTTTCTTTTCTTTTTCTTTTTTTTTGGGGGGGGGAGGGGTGTAGCGGGGAAAGGTTTCAAATATATACATTTAAATTAAAACTTTTGCCTCCATGCCATTAGTGTTGTTTGTATTATTAACTAATACCTTGTAGACCGAGCTTCATTTGAAACAAATGTAAAAGACTTCATCTACAGTTTTTTTGTAGTAGAAACTTTCGTAATTGGGCCCCAAAGCCAATCGGAGTATTTAATATCATTATTGTAACTCTTATAGAGTTAAAACAATATTGTTGCTAGCTTTACTCTTGTTTGAGACCAACCTTGCATGTGTATCTGAATGGGAAAAAGTTTCGTATCCTATGTCGGTTGGCGAAAAAAATTTTAAATGGTGCCAAAAGGTAGTTTTAGCAACTTACAAAATTTTTCAAGAGAGCGGTAAAACATGTTTTTCAAATATTTACAAACATACGTTTATTAAAGCATGTTTTTGCGCCATCTTAAAAATTTAAGCACGATGCTAAAATGAAATTTTATCGCCATATTCGATATTTTAATAAGTAATGAAAACACATAAACAAACTTATATAACAAACCTAAGAGGCATTTTTGTGATAAATAATTGTTATTGTCAGGGGGTTAAATTGTAAACAATTAATAAACGGCTAGTAAATAATAAATAGCATTTAAAATCTAAGGTACTTTTCGGTTAGCCGAGCGCCAGTGAAATGTATATATCTATATATACATATATATATGTATACATACACACATATATGTATGTGTATATATATATGTATATATACATACATGCATATATAAATGTGTGTATGTATAGATATATGTATATATATGTATACATAGATATATAAATTTCACTGGCGCCCGGCTAACCGAAAAGTACCAAATCTAAAAATGGAGAAGTGGTCCGTATAAAAATTAAGCGCTTGATATATGTAAATCTTTTTTTTATTTTTTAATATTTCCGAATGCACAGATAAAAAGGTAAAAATCTCTTTACCAAATGCCAAATAGAAAATATACAAAATAGAAAAATATCTGCTAAAAAATATATTTACATAATACTACATCTGCAAAAAAATAAGATTTAGAAAAAGCAATCCAAATCCTTCAGATCCCAACAATCACATCGAAAAACTTATCACCAAAAAAGAACTCGCCAAATCTTACGGCACAGGAGATGGATTTTTCCCTCTGAATGCAGAATATTAGTTTTTTTCTTGTACGATGGGTGATTATAACTGTTTCATTTCACATACTACATACCGTTTGATATATTGGTACTTTTATGTTATCCTGGCGCAGTTGATAAATCGCCAAATATTGTTCCTATAACATTTTCATATTGAATTCATTTCATTTAAATATAAACCTTTCACTCATTTAATTTAAAATACATGCCTTTCATTAATCCCATTTAAAATGCTAAAAAGAGAAAAAAAAAAGAAATAATGCCATAAATCGAAACCTTTTATTTAAACACCAAAGAATTTTTTTTTATTATTTACACATGAGAAATAAAAAAAGCTCCTATTGCTGAGATTTGCGCCAAATCTCTAATACCAAGTCTACTAAGTTATTGCGGGGGTTTTCTTTCAAAGAGAAAAAAATCCAGATTAATTTTCGATTTCTACTCAATTGAAATATACTTTATTGTGCTGAATATTAGTGCGTGCATATTTTTTTTGCTCCTTGTACTCCATGCACTTTTCAATTCCGATTGTCTACGAAAATCTCGCGCCGGTGAAAATGACGTACCACAAAATTTCGTGACGTATGTACTTTAATTGTGCTTTTTTATCTATTTTTTTTAATATAATTTCCAAATGGTTTAGCATTTATTCTTGGTAATAAATAGACGTCGTTGTCACCTTTATAGGTACCTGCTGTAAAAATTTGAACGAAATCCGTTAAATATTTTTTGAGTTATGCTTGACCAAAGGTTTTAATATCCATCGTAGCTATATATGGGGCAAAGTAATACTGCGCTGTGTATGAGCCTTCGTTGCACTCAGACAATTATACATATAAACTAGTCGTTGGGGGGCCAACGTAATACTTACCCATCATGGATATGCATCATGCATAATATAAAATATGAAAATAAAACATGTGTAAACTATTTATAAAATGCATTGCAATTCAAATAAAATCATGGCTTGATGACGTCATAAACTTTAAATGCTCTATTGCGTAAAAGAAACATCCTTATAACTCCAAAATTGATAATCGTATTAACTAACGGTTTACTGCGTCGGATTAAGCGTCTCATTTCCAATTAAAATATATCTTTGAATTGAAATTTTAATGAAATACAAGGTCATGAAAAATCGAAAAGTGTGGAAAATATAATTACAAATATCTCGGCAACTCATTATTCGATCGACTTCAATATTTATGCAAAATTTATGTTTTTTATTGTCTTTTATATTCACTCCTTAAAATAAACAATTTCGAAAATTTTTATGTACCTTTTATCAGAACGAATATTTCGAGAGTCCGAAAAAAATAGTTCCGGATAATTGAGGTTACTAAAATTGATTAAGCTTCTTCCCATTATTACATACTAAGTACATACCAAATTTCAAGTCTCTATCTGAATTTGTTCGGGAGTTAGAGCGTTTACAGACACACACACACACAGACAGACGGACCGCAATTTTTTTTTCTAAAAATATGTTTTCTGAATCTCCAGTCGGAAACGTGTAAATCCGTCCAAATTTTTTTTTGATTTTCAAAACAATTATAAGATTTACTCTCCACTACGTATGGTGGGTAAGTAAAAACAGATTGTATAAAAACAAGTATTGATACAGTTGTTAAAATTTTGCCACTTTCCAGACAGTATAGCGAGTTTTTATTTCTGGTACCAATTAACTCATTTGTATCATTAGCGCAAATATGCGTACTTTTAGGAATTTCTTTTTTATTCAGAAATTCCGAATTCATACCAGAAATTTTGAATAGTGATTTTTGATTATTTTAATGACAGACGTTTCCTGATTACATAATGTAAAACTTCTTCTTTCGAAATGTCCTGTATGAATTCGGTATTTTTGAAAGAAACAGAAATTCCTGAAATGTGCGCTAATGATATAAATAGGTTAAAGAAAAGAAAATCCTTTTACAACATTTTTTTTATAATTTTTCTTGGAAATTAGAAACATTCAATAATAGAATTAACTGATAGTTACTTCCATAGTTGGTAACATTTTATAAAGTAACCCGTAATACAAAAAAATGGAAAAATGCACTTAATGAAACGCATATTACAAAAAATATTGAAAGACTGTATGCAGTGCCACAGAGTTCAGAGAATAAATAGAGATTATATGTTTACGTTTGGCGTGACACTGAAAATGCAAACCTTCAGTCGGCCCAAACAACTGGCGGCTTGCTTTGAAAACCTCTCCCCGGTCCAATTAATTCAGTCCTTGTTCTACGTGCAGCCTCTCTCCGACCAATGAAGACAGCCCTTGGGCCTAATGATTTGAGTGATAACCGGCTTCATATTGCAAGCCGCTTTTGCGGTTTGTTGCCTCTCTATTCATTCTCTGAACTCTGTGATGCAGTGCACAAATTTTCGTACAGCGGAGGTCGTCCCGCAATGGTTTACTCAATCTAGATGTAGGATTTGCAACAATTGCTGCAGTGATTCCTTGCCCCTTCTCTAGTCTTACTTACTGTGGAAAACGTTTATTTATTAAATGGCTTTACATTCGAAATATTAGTCCTGGGAGAACATCCGTTATTCATAACAATATTTGTGAAATTTCACAAATATACTGCTCCAAGAAGCTTATACGCAATTCTTGAGTAAACACATTTTCGTTGTTTTATACACAAAAAATCGCACACAGATTTTCCTTACAGCATCACAATGGCAACAGTTGGAGTTATTTGGGATTATATAGAATGGAAATGTTCGACTGCTCACAATCCAATAATTAGAAGTTTCTAAATTTAATATCGTCAAGAAAGAGTGAATAAATATGAAACACTTTGTCAGATCGGAAAATTGTGAATTCCGGTTTTTAGTATATGGCTCATTTGAACAATAAGCTAGAATGATTGACCAGTCAGCTGAAGGGTTATGTATAACAGAAAGCTGCAATCACAGCTTGGATAAACAATTACAAATCCATTTTCCGTCCATGAAAAACCTGCGATCAACTTTTAAGATTTTCAAACCATCGCAAATTTGTGACTGCGGTTTCTAGTATATCAGTTATTTTGAACAATAATCTTGAATGATTGGCTACTCAGCTGAAAAGTTACACACAGCAAAAACGTTGCGATCGCATCTTGGATAAATAAATACAAATCCATGGTCTGTCCGTGAAAAATCTGCAGTCGACTTTTAAGATTTTCAAAGCATCTCAAATTTGTGATTTCGGTTTCTAGTATATCAGTTATTTTGAACAATAATCTTGAATGATGGGATACTCAGCTGAAAGGTTACACACAGCAAAAACGTTGCGATCGCATCTTGGATAAACAAATACAAATCCATGGTCTGTCCATGAAAAACCTGCAGTCGACTTTTAAGATTTTCAAACCATCGCAAATTTGTGATTTCGGTTTCTAGTATATCAGTTATTTTGAACAATAATCTTGAATGATGGGATACTCAGCTGAAAGGTTACCTACAGCAGCAAAAACGTTGCGATCGCATCTTGGATAAACAATTACAAATCAATGGTCCGTCCATTGTAAGCCTGCGATCGACTTGTAAGAGTTTCTAGGCAATCGCAAATTCTTCAGACGCCTCTCACAAATTCCGATGTATTTTGTATGAAACATTTAATTTGTAACAAAACTTGACTGAATTTGTTATTATTTATCCAAGTTGTTGTTTCAACCTTTTTGCTATATGTAACTCTCTCCAACATTGACTTCTCTAATGTCTTCACTGTTGTTGTCGATCCAGGTTTCTGGTCATTGTGTACATATTATGCTGGCCGTTGCAAATATGTACAGTTTCATCATGAAAAACACGTACTACATTAATTTACAAACCAATTTAAAAAAAATTTAAAACTATATAAAATCTAATAAGCAACAAATAAAAATCAACAACAGCAACATAAAGTAAGTTATTTACCTCTGAATTAAGCAGGACCGAAAGAAGAACACATAAGCACTTACCTAAAAGAGAAAACGTATATTTTAATAAAGTAACATACTTTTAAATAACTCTATTAAGTATTGAATTATTTCCTAAACGGTCAATTTTAATCTAACTCTGATCTCATTAATCGTCCTCGACATATACAAATCATGATAAATAGATGGCATAATAAGTGACAAATACAAAATGCTATCAGTAGCGACAAAACATGATCGATAACATGATCTAAACATGGCTAATAGTTTCAGAGATCATAATTCTTAATAAATAGTTGTTTTATTCAAAGGTGATAGTCCAATGTTATCGTTGAGGATGATTAATTCAATGCACATTTGAGATACTTGTGACATTATCGATTTGCGAAATCAAGCTGTTCACAGCTTAGTTCATAATGTTACAATTTATTTAAAATGTAAAAAAATAAGGAGGAATTTTTAATATGTGTTTTGTAGTATATATATATTAAAAACAGATTGCATAAAAACATGTATCTATAGAAATTAGTATTTTTGATTTATGCTGTGTCGATTTGTATACTTCTAAGAAAAGAAATAAAATTAATAAATAATTCTTGTTCTTTTATTAAAATAAACTCTTTTTATTTACCAATTCCATGGCGAAGTAACTCTTGATCTTACATTATTAGACACACCAAATTAATGTTTTCGTCTAGACGAAATCGAAAATCAGCTTAAATCCTTTGGGAAAGTAAAACATGGAGAAAGGGATTTTTTTTTTGCTCCATTGCTTATTTTTATTAATCCAGACATATCAGTAGATTTTATCTCAGTTGTCTAGTAATAAGTAAAGAGTGTCAGAAAATTATTAAATCGATTTAAAACTTTATTAAAAATGAGTTTTACAAAATATGTGAGAAAACATTATAGTATTTATATTTTAGATGAAAGATTGTTTTATTATCGTAAGCAGTAATAGTGGCAACGTGTTTGTATTTTGTGAACAATCAATTAAATGATTGTTGGAACAATTTGAGTATACCGGGCATGGAAAGCAGGTAGAGATAATCTAAATGATGTTTTTCACATATGTAAAACTTTTGTTGCAATAATAGGAGTTCCATTCACAATACTAGTCAGCATTAGCCATTCCAAGGTGAATTATACACTGCTTTACAAATGCTAAGAAGCAACGAATATGTAGAAAATCGCGTTTCATTAAGCTGCGCAATCACAAAACAAACAATGGTAGATGACGTTGAATAGAAAGGTCTCTCGTTTGTGTTAAAGGCAGTGCATAAATGTGGTTTCTTTCTTTGAAATAGCAAGTAAAAGCATTTGAGGAGAAAGTCATAATGTCTATTTCTGAAGATAAAGCTGTAAATTTGTTTTTTGGACAACAAGTGTTGACCGTTAAATGTCTGTAAGGCATCATGTGATTGTGAACGAACATTGTAGAGCAGCTTAGTTGTTTCAAGATGGGGTAATGTGTCACCCTAGTAACCAAAGTAAGAAATGTGTCGAAGGGTGTAATCTTGTGGTTTAAAAAGTGGTCCTCTGGATGTGGAAATGTTACGAGAAGGCATTCTGGAGGCCGTGGTAGGATCATCACACCCCAAGAGCATCGATATATCTGCCTAGTGGCCAAGAGGAATATAAATGAACCACCAGGTCAGATAACCTCAGACCTTGACAACGCTACTGGTACTTGATTATCTGCGAGAACCATTTCTCAGTTATTAAATAATGTTGACTTAGATGCATAGAAACTTGCTACATGCATTCAATTATAAGCAAGTCGTCGGAGGGAAAGTTTACTTGATTAATTGCCGAAACGTCAGTGAAGGCTCACTGTTGAGAGCCGAAAAGTTTTTGGTTTTTGTGTGTTTGTCTGTCTGTCTGTCTGTTCCGCGATAACTGCCGCAAAAAGAGTCCGATTAGGTTGGTTTTTGGTGGGTATGTTGGCGGAATTAGCTGTATAGTTTTTGGTTAAATTTGGTTCATTCGTTCGAAAAATATAGAACATTTTATTTTAAGTCATAATGCTTTTCAATGGGAAGTCAGACGATTTTTTAATTTTAACATTCTATGAAAAAAAATCACGCATTGGGATAATTGTAAATGCTAAATTATGGATATTAAATTTACGAAATGGATATCTTAATTTAATTTGATCGCTTTGAATATTCCCCAATATATTTATTAGAATTTCTAAATTAATTGTATAAATTATTGGGAAATTTTACGCATTAATTTGAAAGATATGAAAATTTTAATTTCTCATTTTTTACAAAAAATTCCAATGCATTTTCTTTCTCTCTTTCATTAAATGGTTGCTAAGAAACTATATTTCAAAAAATATCAACATAGGGAAATTCAAGAGAATATTTTAACGCGAAATGTTATTAACAAAATAGCTAATTTTCGGGTGATTAAATTTTTTAATATGCTTTTTTCTAATGAAATAGATGAGAATTTATTTTAACTACTAAAGAAAGATGAGCAAATCGGCTTTCCAAATAAGAAATATAAAAACGTTGAATGTGAAAATGGAATATAAATCTCATAAGAGAAATTTACATTTGTATAATCATATTTAATACACGGAATTTTACTCAATTTCAGCAACATATGATATTTAGTGGTTGAAAAATAAGTATTCTTTTAAGGATAGGATAAAACCTCCTGTACAAAGAGATGGTTAATTTAATGAAATTAAAATAGTAAATGCACTCAGACATATACTCGATTAATGAAAGCGCACAATTACTGGAAATTGATAATGTAAAATTAAAGTGACAACGGGAGGTTCAGGGGGCGGAGCAACCCTGAATATATGCAATCTTATTCTGAAAAAAAAGACAGTAATAAGTAGTTTATCCTATCATTTATCCGACATAAAATTGTGTTTAATGTGATACTTCTAAATTTTTTGGAACTTTCAATAAATCTTATATTCTTATAAATGTATAAATAACTTTAAAAAATCTAATTTTAGGCTATCTAATATTATGCAGATTATATTAAAAATTAATGAGATTAATGAACAATGATTAGTAGAGCTGACGTTGAGGCCTCTGATCTGTAAATTTACTAGTGTATAATGAGGAGTATATTCGCTGGAGTTAAAATGAGTAATTCAGAATCATGTTCTCTTCTGTTCTCTAATGAATACCTCTTCACCGTAAACAGTGATTCTAGGCACCAGATAGTGTGGAAAGATAGAGGTATTTATTACCATCACCGAAATGTACAAGAAACTGATATCTATGACCGAAGAGTGATTGTGTGAACGGGTATCAGGTATAATGGCAGAAATGAGCTTCCCATATTTGAAAAAGGTACAAGGACCTTGCCGTGGTATTGTACAAGTATTCTCTAAGGTTATATACATATTTTGTGTGGTCCAGTAAGTACAGAATTTATGTTCATGGATGACAATTCACGCCCACATAAGACAGCTGTAGTGTACCTCAGACTAACAGGAGATAGTACTAAGCGTATGCCATGCCTTTCTTATTCTCCTGCCACAAATCCTATAGAGAACGCCTAAGATGAACTCGATAGACGTATTGCTCAAAAACAGAACCGTGCATGAACTGAAATCGCCCCAGTAAAACGAATGGGACAGAATTCTTCCAGCTCTCTGCAATTGTTTAGTGCATACGCAAACGATGCAAAAATGTGGATCGGTGTCGGAAGAGGTCATACAGCATACTTACTGACTCATATGTGTTTTTTTTTTTTTGGGGGGGGGGGGAACAAACATTTTCCGTAACTGTTGAAAAATGCTGTAATAAGCATATTTTGTTCTGTTGCGCATCTTGCTTTTCCATGTGATAATATGCATACCGTTTCGCATAATAAAGGTATATTAGGACCTCTATTAAATATGTACTAAATCTTATTTATTTAAACGGTGTATATCATCAGTTGTGACGAAAAATGTCCTTGTTCCTTAGCAATTGTCAAGGAGTTTTTAATGCTGTTCATGAATTGGTGAAACTCATTCCGTTTAAATCACAAATCGGTTAACATATTAACTTGTCTACCTAGCTATATTTTTCTTTTAAAGAAAATAAAATTTTCGAAGTTGAAATGCTCTGAGAATTTTTGTTATTTTGTAATCCATTTCACAAAAGAAAAATATTGAATTAATTGAATAAAACTTTATAAGATATTTTAATTTAATCTACACTTATTAGAAAATTTTTTTAACAATCCATTATCCACTGATTAATTTATGAATATTTTGTATTCTTGATTTTTCACATTCGTTTTTAATTTTATGCAAAATATAGTTTTCAAGTTTATTTTCAAAATTTTGCGAGAATATTTTGTTTATCGTTGTATATCTTTATAATGGCGCCGTATGAGCGTTGAAACATATATCGATCTTTATATTAAAAGGTTTTTAAAAGCCTTTTTGTATATCTCTTTGTATCACTTAAGCATTTTATCTATATTTTAATTATTTAACCATTTTACGTGTAGAATTACCCTGCGCTCGAAAGGGTTAAATGTACCCATTTACAAGCCAGATTCAGAAAAAAAGAAAAAATTGTTGACTAGGGCAATTTTTATTGGATCACCTTCAAATTTTAACCACATAGTCTCAACACTTTGTTTCTAGAGAAATACAAAAGATTATTGTGATTTATCAAATATTTTTATTTTTAAACTATGTGGAAATCAAATTTTTTAACGAAAAGTAGCACTGGTTTTTTGCATCATTTCATTTTTACATTTTTATCAATATTTTTTAATGATCTTGTGTATTTATCTAGAGAAATGCTTTGCATGATGCTATTAAAATTTGGAGGTGATCCGATGAAAATTGTTAAAATTATGCTGCATCCTGAATTATTTGGCACCATGTTGCTACACACTGATAGAAATCTGAAGCAAATTGTCCAGTCATTAAACCGTTTTAAATTGTATTCTTATTACTTACCCATCATACGTAGTATAGGGTAAGTCTTGTAATCGTTTTGAAAATCGAAAAAAAAATTTTTAACGGATTTGCACGTTTCAGACACTGGAGATTCCGAAAAACATATTTTTAGAAAAAAAAATTGCCGTCCGTCTGTGTCTGTATGTCTGTGTATCTGTGCGTCTGTAAACGCTCTATCTGCCGAAAAAATTGAAATAGAGACTTGAAATTTGGTATGTACTTAGTATGTAATAATGAGAAGAAGCTTATTGAATATCAGTAACCTCGATTATCCAGAACTATTTTTTTCGGACTCTCGAAATATTCGTTCTGATAAAAGGTATATAAAATTTTTCGAAATTGTTTATTTTAAGGAGTGAATATAAAAGACAATAAATAAAAATAAATTTTGCATGAAACATGAAGTTGATCGGATAATGAGTTGCCGAGATATTTGTAATCCTATTTACCACACTCTTCGATTTTTCATAACCCTGTATTTCATCCAAATTTCAATTCAAAGATATATTTTAATTGGAAATGAGACACTTAATCAGATGCAATAAACCGCTAGTTAATAGGATTATTGCTTTTGGAGTTATAAGGATGTTTCTTTTAAGCAATTCAGTAATCGAACCTTTAAAGTTTAAACGTCATCAAGCCACGATTTTATTCGAATTGCAATGCATTTTATAAATAGTTTACACATTTTTTATTTTAATATTTTACATTATGCATATCAATGATGGATAAGTATTACGGTGGCCCCCAACGACTAGTTTTTTAGAGTTATAAACTAAAAATTATACATCTCTCTAAATATACGTCTACTCTATATATATCAGCTAAGCAAATGTAAATAATCTACTTATAAATTAAAAAAAAAAATTGATAGAAGTACGACAGAGTTTTAAAAACATCTAGAAAAAATAATTTTTTGTAAAGTTTTGGCGCAGGTACACTGAGAAACAGGAATTGATTAAAACTACAAAACATGTTTTGTTGAGTACATTTTGGTTGTTTTAGTAAAATTCAAGTAAAATTGAACCATTTTACTTGAATTAACAAAACATTTTTTGCTGACGATATAAAAAATTTTTCAGCAAAAAATGTTTTGTTAATTGAAGTAAAATGGTTCAATTTTACTTGAATTTTGCTAAAACAACCAAAATGCACTCAACAAAACATGTTTTGCAGATTTAATCAATTCCTTTTTCTGGGTGTAGTATGTATATACAATGCACATTAGTTCAATAAAGATCTTTTAAACATCTAAAATCATCTAACCTTCCAACTTTGAATTTATTCAATAAGTGACGTCAAATATTAGATACAAATATTTTGTAAACATTTAGATAAGCAAACTAAAAGTTCCTGATAAAATAAGTAGTATATTTTTTATTTCAAATATGAAAAATAAATAAATGTACAACAATTTAGAAAATGTCTACTGATCCCTCTTTATTAATAAAAATAAGCAGAGTAAAAAAGAATATATCTTTCCTTGTTTTACTTTTCTAATACAATTAAGCCTATACTTAGTTTCGTCTAGACGGCTGAAAACAAATTTTTGGTGTCTAATAATGTTAGATTAAGTGTTACTTCACCTGGAATTAACAAACAAAGTATTTATGTTTGTACAAGATCAAGAAGAATTATTTATAAAGAATCCCTATTTCTTCACAGACGCTTAAATATATAGTAAATGTAAAAAAAAAAAGAAAAGAAAAAAGAAAAACAGAACTAAACAAATTTATGTGTTTGAATTTTTCATTTAGTCCAAAATGATCAAAAATGTTTTAAAAAACAGATAAAATAAAGAATATAATAACTGTAAATGATTGCAAAATAAATTCTCAATTCCATGATTACCGATTATTTTTATGAAAATCGGAACAAAGAAGGACGTATTTTACAGACAGATGGACAGAAATACCGATGAAAGGATATCAGAAATTCTTCTCAATTACCATATTAAATAAATTCTTGAAACAAATAATAAATAAATTCATCAAAGTGTACTTTTTAACCCATAGTATACCAACTCTTTAATACCAGTTGTTACAACAACAGATCTGAAATTACGCTGAAAAAAACAATGAGTTAACAAAGGAGTGAATTATCAGTTACTAAACAGCTTACAACCAACAGAGTAAAAAAAATGTCCAGACCGGACATACTTTTAGGTAGCTTTCATTGCTAAAAGTTACCTATTGCAGCCGTTTGGAGGAAAGCAGTTCCAAAAAATTTTGGTATATTTTCACCGATCATAACCCCCAGACCCCAAAACCACCCTCCATTCAAATGTTTATTATATATATCTGACATTTGCCATGTTGTAACTCTCTCATTTATGAACCAATATGGATGTGACTGGGTATTTGTATTATAAAAAAATATAAATTGAAAAAGTTGTTTCCGCTAAGTGTTAGATCGTAATACAAGGATTCCGGAGCATTTTTTGTTTTGGCTTTATCTTAAAAAATGGCTGAGATATGGCAGTTTGAAATTCTATGGAATATGGAAGCTACCTTTTCCTCCCGGTACAGGTCGGATTTCTTTTTTTTTTTTCACTGTTGGTTGTACGTTGTGTAGTAAGTGATCATTTACATCCTTTATTAATTCTTTAACACATATATTAAATATAGGACAATATTTAAGAATTTTTATTTCATGATTTCGAATATCGAATTGGAATATTCGGATATCGAAATAGAAAATAGTCGTCCAATGATCATATGTACAGAGGGCAATGATGATGTAATAGGATGTGAAAGCTCCGCAGATAAACGTGAAATTCAATATTACCAACCAATACAAAAACACAAAATAAATAAACAAATAAATAAAATAAAAATAAACACAACCCAATAATATTTCTAGTATATTACTAAGAAAATTTCTAAAAGAATATTTCTAAAAATTAAATGCATATATTTTAACTCTACACTATCATTTACAGACATTAAAAACAAATTTCACATATAAAGCCAATGTAGATGTCATTTACAATGATATACGTTACTTTCTTCCAAATAGGCGAAGTCAGTCTTTTTAGAAACATTTATATGTGCTAAAAAAAATTTTTTTCTCCCAATGTCTTGGACATCTTTAGTTTTACTGATCTTCGTCATTGCATCTTGATTTCATTCTAACTTTCTCTCTTTTTTTTTCAAAATGTAACAGATGGCGCCATCTATTGTCAATTGTTGCATGCATTATATCATTTCAAGTCTCGATTTTTTCTTAGGGAAAGTTAGCATGAAATCAAGAGGCGATGACGAAGATCAGTAAAACTGAAAATGTCCAAGACGATAGGCGAAAATATTTTTTTAGCACATATAAATGTTTTTAAAAGGACTGACTTCTCCTATTTGGAAGAAAGCAACGTGTATCTTTGTAAATGACTTCTACATTGGCTTTATATGTGAAATTTGTTTTTAATGTCTGTAAATGATAGTGTAGAGTTAAAATATATGCATATATTTGCCATTATGGTAAATAACTTTAAAAAAACTAATTAAATGCATGTTTTGTATTTACATTAATTTTCGCTGCTGCTGTCGGCTCCAATGCGGCCAAATAAATACCAAATAGGCCAACTGACTACCAATAGGCATAAATACCAAATCCTCGTGCCCCACCAGTGGCTGAAAGGTGCTGCTCTCAAAACTGGTAGACGGGAGGTGCTGAGTTCCAGCCCCTGTCGCGCTCGTCGACCTAACCGTTTGGCGTTTTCCGTGGTTTTCTTCGAACCTTGTCGTAAATACGGATTAAGATCCCTTAGAAAGACTCCCACGGAGGGTACTCCACCCTAGGACCTATATCCTTCGTGCAGATAATCGGCCGTCATAAATCAACCAACCAACCAACCAACCAGATCCTCGTATATCGCGCGTACTGCCCATTTTTAAATAATTCTGTGGTATAAAAGGTTTCAGGCTTAGAATATTAAATACAGTACTTTTTTCAAAAAATCAAGAATACACAAACATAGAACAACACTGAAATGTCTGCTGATCCGTCTTTATTGATAAACATATAGACTGTAACAGATAATGTTTCACTTCCTGTTTTAACTTTTTGGAGGATTTAAGTTAACACTCAGTTTCATCTAGACGAATCGAAACGAATTTCCGGGTGTGATATGATGTGAGATTAAGTGTTGCTTTACATTAAAATATGGCTGAGAGTTGTATTTCACAACCCCTATTCCTAGAAGATGAAATGTTGCGCATTGAATCTCACGTCAGTTATTCACAGGGATCCCAGAGTGTCAAAATAACTCAAGAAATTTTGTTTTTTAAGTTAGTTTCCGGGGTATTAATTTTTTTGTAATTTTTAACTACATTTCTGTATCGGTGGTAACAAAATTACTTCATCGTTGAGAAAAAAAAAGAAAAACAAAAAGAAATAACTGGATATCGTCTGCTATCAGAACTAGTGAACAAATATGTTTAGTTCTGTTTGTTTTTTATAAATTGATTTAATGATTTTTAGGTTAACTCTTTTTTAAAAAAGGCATTGTAAAAAATATTTCTGTGACTTACTTCTACATTAATTATGATTACTACAAAAAATAAATAAATAAAAATTAAATATTATTGATTCGTATGAAATATCTATTACGCATTCCTTAAAAATATAGATGAATGGGCTTTGATAGAACATGGAGTCTGAATATGATCGCAGGCTGTATGCTCGCATCCTAACTTATACGCGGCCGGTTCATGACGTTTAAAACGTCACACGGAGTGTATCACCTTTACACGGCGATTGATACGAAGTGTCGCGCCCATCGTTTTGTGCCAATCGCCGTGTAATGATTATCCACACCATGTGACGTTTTAAAAATCATGAACCGGCCGTGTATAACGTACAGTGTCTCACAAAAGTGATGGGACACTTGTGCTTTATAAAAAGAAACTGCAATAAAATAAATAAACAAACATGTGCAAAAATTTTTTGGGTGTGTTTCATATTTAAAGTTAGTAACAATTATTACATAACATACATTTTGTCAAAATATTAAAATATTAATTTAGTAAAAATACAATTGTTCAGAACGGAGCAAAAAATGGCTCACATAAGTGATGGGACACTTACTTTTCCATCAAATATTTATCCAAAAATTTTACTTTTTAAAAGGTTTTAATATTTTGTTGGATTTCCTTTTACTTTTAAAACATGATTTAATCTTTTTGGGATGGATTCGACTATTTTTTTTGTGATTTCTGGAGTGATTTTTCCCCATTCTTCTTGAAGCACCGATTTTAGTTGTTGTTTTGAAGAAATGGTGTGTTTGCGAATTCTTGATTCCAATTCTTGCCAAATATTCTCTATGGGATTTAAGTCTGGAGATTGTGGTGGTGTTTTTATTATTTCAGGACAGTTATATAGCAGCCAGAGTCTAACGTTCAGAGCAGTGTGCTTGGGGTCATTGTCCTGGTAGAATTTAAAATCGTTATGAAGGTTCAATTTTCGTGCTGAAGATTTCAAATTTTGCTTTAAAATATCAATATACTTGTACTGATCCATTATACTGTCAATAAAAACAAGATTACCAACTCCAGCGGACGACATACACCCCCATACCATAACTCCTCCTCCACCATGTTTTACTGTTGGTACCAAGTTCTGTTTGCGAAGTTCTTCCCTGGGTTTTCTCCACACCAAGATTCTACCGTCAGAACCAAATATATTAAATTTACTCTCATCAGCAAATATAACTTTATTCCAGTAATCAGAATTCTTATTTATGTTGGATTTTGCGAAAGCTAGTCTGAGTTTTCTATTCTTTTCACTTACGAAGAATTTTTTCCTGGCTACTCTACCGTGATATCCAGCAGATCGAATTACCCTTCTAATAGTTTCAGGATTAACAATTATTCCATATAATGCTTGTAAATCAGCAGCAACTTTTGAAGCACTAATTCTTGGATTTTTTTTAAATATTTCGAACGATAATTCGCTTTATTCCATTGGATAGCTTTGATGGTCAGCCAGGTCTTCTTTTATCCTGAATCATATGATTCTTTTTATATCGTTTAATGATATTGAAAACTGTTGAACGACTCAAGTTAACTGTTTCAGCAGTTTTTCTAATAGATTTTCCACGTTCAATATGCAAATTAATAACTAATTTTCGAATTTCAGGCGAAGTTTCTTTTCGTTTAGCATTCATGACTACACAGAGCTAAAAAACACAAAAATTCCAAAACAAACTGGAGAGAAATACTGCAGACGATTTTATAAATTATTGCCAATTGCTTTTAAGTAAAAATAAAACCCCAAAAAATATTTTTATTGCTTATTTCAGACGATTTTTGTTGCATATATAATGGTGTCCCATCACTTATGTGAGCTATTTTTTGCTCCGTTCTAAACATTTGTATTTTTATTAAATTAATATTTTAATATTTTGACAAAATGTATGTTATGTAATAATCTTTACTAAATTTAAGTATGAAACACACCCACAAAAAAAATGTGTACATGTTTTTTTAATTTATTTGATTAGTTTCCTTTTGTAAAGCACAAGTGTCCCATCACTTATGTGAGACACTGTAGATCGCGGTTTGCTCAGGTTAGAATTTTTGTTTTGATCAAAACTATAGAAACCCACACTTCAGAATTTGGCAATACTCGGCTAGACGAGTTCGTTTCAAACAGTTCGACGAACAGCTAACGAAAGACACAGGTAACACAAGCCGCGATACTTCCACCCCTCTTGGCTGTCACGTCATCAAGATAGGCTGGTTTTCAGCAATTGTCGAGCTGCCATATGATCAAGGTAGACTTAAAAGTAGCTGAAATCGGTGAAATATCGAAACCTGTCCTTTTTGTTGGCTGTGGTTAGCCAGTAAATAAATATTAACATGCCGATAATTGCAGGCTCAAAGTTTTTGTTCAAAACCCTCTCGACCAATGAAATTTAATTCTCCGTATGTCGCCATCCTCCTATAAAGTCACTCTATTGTAACTGCATAAAAATCACGTATTTTTCCGTTAATTTACATTTTAAATACGATTAATTACTTATAATAAGAAAATTATTAAAATTAATATCTTTGTTTAATATCTTATTATGTTTTGTAAATAAAGAATTATTATTATTTTCTTTTTAAACCGAATGATCTCCTACAAGTGCAACGCATCGGGTTGCTACGCTTGCCAGTGATTAATAAAGAATGTCTTTTCATGCAGAGATTTCTAAATATAGACAAAATAGTGTCTAAACAAAGGTAAAGCACATTACAACACACATTTTTGTATAGAAAACCGGGGTCGTATATTGTAGGAATCCATATATCCATCCAGAAATACAATGGAAGGTGGCCATTTACACTACTTCTAGTGTTATCATTACATTTTACGAAAACTATGTTAAGTCTGTTGAAAATTTCGTTAAAATACTTCCAATATTGTTAAAGTTAATTTAAAAATTTTCGTATAAAAAGTAAAATAGCCATAAAAATTATACAAAACAGACAAAAGAAGGTAACGTAATTATTATAATGAAAAGTAAAAACTTCTTATAAACACCACAATACTAAGTAATGCACAACGCGTTTCGAAAGAAAGTGTCTATTTTCGATAGGCGCAAACAAGACGTGCTAACACTTTGAAAGAAGGAGCAATGCCGAAAAAAGAATGAAAAATAAAGTTGCAGATATGGTCAAACAGCCAGAAGAAAGCAGGAGGCGTTAACCAATCGGTCAGAGCACAAAAGCCAATCAGATGATGTCACAACAAAAAAGAGGGAAATGTATGAAAATGGAATAAAAATCATTTTATCTTATCGATTTAGTAGTAAAATGTTAATAAAAATTAAAGAACATTTTTTGTAGTGCTCGCTTGTTAATTTTAAAATTAATTATGAGCATTTATTAATTTTAATAACAAAACACTATTATTGAGTAAACTTCTGAAATTATCGAAAAGGAGTGTCTGGTGTAGATCACATGACAAAAAACTGCTAAAATATCATTTTCGAAAATCGCGTATACTGTAACACATCTATATATTTAAAACGCTAAGCGTTTTGTTTCGACAATCCGTGAGAACAAACTACTACATCAAATTACATCATTCTTTTTTTAAATGAAAGATATTTGGTCACAGATTTGTTATCGTACATTCGTTTGTTCGAAAATTTAATTAATTAGCCGTAGTCTTAAATTAAAATTTTACTTCTGCTTATGACGTCATAAAGTCGGCAATCGGATTAACGCCCACTGTTGCGACGTACAGAGTTTATTTTCTGAACTCAATGATTGCGAGCATAAAAAAATAAATATTAAATATTAAAAGCACGTGACTTTTAGGCCGAATTTTTTAATTTGTAAGTTAAAATATAGTTAAAATGTTTAAGTATTTCGGTAAAAATATTTATCCGTGTGTTTTATAAGCAAAAATATTCATATTTACTGTGACGTCACGGAAATATTGTCCATTGGGTTCATTTTATCATTAAGCATTATAACTTTGTTGATGCCATTTTTTTTCATTACAATTAAATGCAAAATATATTTTTATTTGTAAGCATGGTGCTTAAGCATAAATGTACGTGTGAAAAGTTTGTACCGGTGAAAATGACGTTATGCCTTGAAATGCATTTTAACATTGATAAAACTAAAAAGAAAAGATTGTGTCAACATGGCGTAATATTAACTGATATTTCAATTTTTAATTTTAAAGATTAGAACTGGAGTCTTTATTGGTTGCTTCATCTTGATTGCATACCTTGATTACATGTTACCAATTACTTTTTTTAAATTATAGGATTAAGTTATAGGAATTATAGGATTTAAATTATTAAGATTTCCTTTTTTAATAAAAAAATTCACAAAAGTAAAGAATTTCAGGAAAAAAAAAAAACTTGAAATAATGATTGTATTTTTAGCTAGAATAAACAATGTAAGGCTAATATTTTTTAGGAATTATTTTGGCAGGTTTGTTATAAGTTCATTTAACAGTTCCTTATTAGCGGCAAAGTCTTATTTCTTTCACTGTGAATTTTTCTTTCGATGTCAAAAAATGGTACTCTACTTTTGGACGCCAACCAAAACACAGTGGCAATATTTAGAAATGTATAACGGTTGTGACAACAAACGGCACTATCGCTTTAGCTTTCATCGCGCTTACATCACTTCTAAATACTAAAAATTTATTTTTTTTCTACATTTTACAATTTCAATTCTTACATCCTCAATTAGAAAAAAAAATAGCTTTCGATTGAAATTTATTTGAAATCTGCCGCTTAATTTAACGACTTTTTAAATAATTTTCAAACATGAAATATTTTTCAATTCTATCTCAACAATGACCATCCGTTTGTTTTAATAATGTAAAATAGCCCCTTGGAAAGTTGCAACAATTGAAAATAGGTATCCCTAACCTTCATGAAAAGTGAAAAAAATAATAATAATAAAAACCTGATAAATCATAAGATCAGACTATCCATAAGATAGAGTATTTTGGCGCTAATATAAAATCTGTCAAAAGAAAAAAAAAACTATTTTTAGTTTATGATTAACATAAAATTGATATGTTGAATTAGTTGATGTATATGTTGAATCAGAATATGCTAGGAACTGTTATTTATTATCTTTTTAAAGATCCATTGGATATTTAACTGTATAAGAGACCGACTGTGATGGGAAAGGAATAATCATCCTGATTATGTAAAGGGATAGAAGAAACCATACAAATAAATTACAATTGAAAACATTAAAATTCTCCCTCATCTGCATATTAATTTATTATTTTTAACAAAAATTCTTCATTTTTACATAAAAATTGATTAGCTTAAAACAATGGATGCGTTTTTGAAGATATGGATTTGAAACGTACAATGATTAAAGAAGTCATTTTAAAACTTTTAATTTAAACATTTTAAAACTTTTTTTAACGTCGAATTTCAACGGTGCCTTTGGGCAGATGCAATACATATGCGCATAGGAGCTCATTCGATTGCATTATCACAGGGGGGGGGGGTGCTTATACTATGTTCTTTTATTTACTTAATATGAGATGAAAGTAGGAAATTTGTATGATACTTTATGATAGGACTATTTGTATGATACTTTATAGGTCCATGACCTTTTTTTTTTTTGGTCGTGGGGAATATGGTGGTAATGTCAAACTGATTTGCATTACACATTTGTTTACGGAGTATTCATTTGGAATTTGCATAGGAAATAGCATTTCACTGGGGGGGGGGGGGTTAAAATAAAATATTTGAAAGACTGTGTCATACGAGGCCCTACTTAAATAATAAAGAAGCTTATTTTACTGATATTGTTATAGTATTTTTTTCCGTCACGTTTTGACGGGTTCCATCTTAGTAATATATAATTATTGATATAACAAATTATAAAAAATAAAAATGTACTATAAAATGAATTTAAAATAGCTTTTTAACATTAAAAATGCATTTTAATGTCCATTTTTTCTTGAAATGTGGTCATAAACTGTAAAATAACCTATCAACATTTATATACTTTAATTTATTTCTATAAGGAACTGTTAAAAATTACTTTTCAGATAATCTAAAAATGAAAAAGAAAGAAAAAGTTGAAAGACATCTAAATAAAACTGAAAAAGAAAATATTAAACCTTATGGTCAAGTTAAGAAAGCAAGAAATCTGTCACATAAAGTTATTTTTCATTATATCATATTTCCGCTATTCTAGCTATGGAATTAAATCATCAAAACTAACAATTAATATAAAGTTTCGAAAAACTCCAGTGAAAAGTGCTTCATAAGGAAACGTTTTCTGACAAAAATGGTTAAATAAACGACTCAAAGTGACAGCTAAACTTCTTTATGAAAAGCAATAAGAGCTAAAAGTCGATTACTGCGTCAGATATCGTCTGCTGTTCTAGCTATTGCCAATGAATAGTAGAATTAAATGTTATTTATAGATTGTTTTTTTCTGTTTTATTACTTTGTAAAAGTAGTTCTTTTCGTAAAAAAGATTCATTTTTATTTTGTTTAGAAATGCATTTCATCAAGAAATACAATCTTAAGCTATAAAATAATTGATTACAGTGGATTTATTTTTTTTATTTCAATAACTAACTGTTAAAAATCGCTTAAAAAGTAATCTGAAAAGAAACAAGAAATAAAAATAATGCGTCAAGCATAGTTTATGCAGCTGTCATGTCTCTTCCGTATGTGTGGGCGTTCTAAAGGAAACAGGCCGTTGTAATTACAAACACAAGTTTAATTCTTGACATAACGATGACATAAAGTTGACATAAAAATGACGAGGACAGATGACGAGCACAGGAACATAAATCAACGTAAAAGATTATTAATATTTTTCAAGATTCATGATCGATAATATTTACGACCATTTTCATAACCAATTCTGGTTTCTCATATCACAAACGACGTTCTTCGCCGCTGACATTTCAAGCTCTACTGCCGCGCGCTTTCGTTTCTCCAGAAGGGGGCGCTACTAGAGCAAGAAGAGGCATGCGCAATCCTCACACCTCCCCCTTTCGAGAATTTGATTTAGTCTTTTGAGACAAATCAATATCTAGTAAATATCTAAATAAACAAGTAAAACATATTAATACAAAAATTCAAACATTTAAAGAATATCAAAGAAAATAAACAAACAGAAAAACAGAATACACTATAACACTAATACTAATATTTTAAAGTTCGAGGATAAAGTTAAAGTTTTTAAAGTTAAAGTTCAGACTTGTAACACAGAAGAAATATTCAAATTTTCAAATGTTCAAAGAATGTTCAAAGTTTTTAAGTCTTTAAGTCCAATGTGAGGCATGTAGCCTACTTAGAGAGTCAGCATTCGCGTGGAGTTTCCCACGTCGGTACGTTATTTGGGCTTGAAAGCGCTGAAGTGCAAGGGAGGCGCGCACTTTGAGGTGCACAGTCCGTGAGAAATTTCAAAGGATTATGGTCGTTCACCACAGTTACTTGCGAACCATAAATATAGTGTTCGAACTTTTTCAGGGCGAAGATAACAGCATAAGCTTCCTTTTCGATGGTAGCATAACCTTCTTGGCATTTGGAGAGCTTTTTACTTGTAAAAGCAATGGGATGCTCTTGTTCATTTTCATCTTTTTGAGATAGGCAAGCGCCTATCGCATACGAAGAAGCATCTGCATGTATAATAAATGGTTTCTGAAAGTTCGGGGAATAACAGATGGGTGACTTACTGATCGCCTGTTTCAACTCAAAAAAGGCTTTGTCACAATCCTCAGACCAAGTAACTTCATTAGGGGCACGTTTCTTCGTAAGTTCAATCAATGGACGAGCTATGTCGGAGAATGAAGGAACATAGGATCGGTAGTAAGATAAAAGACCTAATATGCTTCTGACATCTTTCTTTGACTTGGGAACTTCTAAGTTTTGTATCGCTGAAACTTTGTCGGGATCGGGTGCATGTATACCGGATCCTACCACATGATCTAGAAATTTTATTTTTCCTCGTTTTCGTCATCTTCCTGTACTAAATGTATTGTTCATTCGGCGAAAGTCATCACGTGTATACTGTTTCTTTTTCACAGTTTCCTTTATTTTCACTTTATCATAATTTTTAGAAAGTTCAGTTTCATTTTTATTTTCGTCGATCGTCACTTCCTTAGTCGCTGTAAACTCATCAATCTTCTCATATCTCTTCTGGCGTTTTTCTAACATCATGTTGTCAGGATGATTTAACTTAAGGAATACATCGGGTTCTTTGTTTGTTATTTCATGTGATTTCACACAACCATTGACTATAATGTAGTCGGAATTTTCACCGTAAACAGGAGGTTGTTTCTCGCTGAACTCAATCGTGTTGGATTCGGAACTTCCATCAAGTGTTTCTGGCATTGTATTATTGAAAACAGAGTAAGATTCTTCTGTTGTCGTGACATCAACTTTTGAATATTTATTTTCAGAAATTATCTTTCGTCTTATATTTTCTTCCTTCATGTCTGCTGATGCAATCAAATATTTATCCGAAGCACTTGCATTCTTTTTAGCATAAATTGCGGTTTCGTATTCGGTTTCTTCATCAGGTGTGACTGCATAGTTTGAGGGTTCGAAAATTGAAATTACATTGTTAACTATGGGAGTATCTTTCATAATATTGTGTTCACTCTGTAAATAATTTTGGACTTTTAAATCTTTTGAATTATGTAAAATTTCTTCTGCTTGCCTAATTTGGGGATCTTCTTCCTTATAATGAATTTCCGTTTCAATTTGATCTCCACTCTCTATTACGATTAAATCGGAAACGGTACATATGTCATTTTCATTATTATTAGTTTCTTTCGTGATCGATTGTGCAATACTAGTACGCGGGTGAGGGTTATTTTTTGTATCATCAAATAATTTATCCAAGTGATATAAGAAATTCTCATGAACGGAAAAGCTATTAAATTCATTTTTGTTAGCTGTCGAACACTGATTTAAAGAAGGGTCGTTTTTCTGTTGCCATTTAAATTTATCTGAATCATTTACAAAAGTATCAGGGTCGTCACCAGGTGTTTGGTCAATGTTCTCGTTTGCATTCGCATTTTCAACTGACACATGGTCTAAAATTGAAGCAGACAGATCTACAGTGTTGGTTTCTTTTGTATTGTCACTTATCGCGTCAACATTACAATTTAATGCCTTTTCATTTTCATTATATTTATTCAACTCATTCAATTCATTATATGTATCAAGAGAAAGTAATAAATCATTAATTAAATTATCAACCACAGCACATGTTATCATAATATTAGGATATATCTTGGGGTTTAATTTATCAACTGCAATACCCAATGGGATATTTATTAAAGGAGCTTTCAATTGGTGACCGAATGCAGATTGCAATATTATAGTGCCACAAGGATTTTTAAAGTACTCGGGTACACAATTAGCCTTTATTATAGAAATTTGAGTTCCACTATCTACTACGCCATGTAATATTTTATTACCACATTCGATATTTACTGTCGGTAATGTTTCAATTAATTTCGTTTCTTTTCGCGGTGTTTTCAAATTAAAAATCTCATCCGATTTGACTCTAGCAGTGAGTGCTTTTTCATTTGCATTCGAAGTATCTTCCCTATCAACTTTATTGGCATTGCCAAATAAATAACTACATATCGTAACATTATGGTATCTGCCGCAATTCGTGCATTCTTTATTTTCTATGGTACAATCTTTAGCGACGTGTTTACCTCTCTTCAAGCATAAAAAACAGCGTCCTTGTGCTTTTAATTTAGCTATTTTCTGATCAACGGGAAATTTATTGCACTCCTCAGTCGAATGACTATTACAAGAACAAAATATACAAAAGGTTTCAGAGGCTAAGATATGAGATACTTCAGAATTAATTCTATCACTAGCGAACATTTGTTTACGAAATGCAGTGGAATCATTATTATACGACTGCTTTAACCTTGGGTTATCTAAATTGCCAGTTAAATAATTTTGTTTTTCTCTCGACTCTATTTCGGTACGAATAAATAATAACAAATCATCAATACTTGATTGCGTGTCACTGGAATTTTTTATACATTGTTTATTATATTCTAACGAAAGATTATATGGCAAGGATTTAAGAATTATGGGTGTCAACAGGTTATCAAATCCATTTGATTCAATGTTTAAAGACCTGAGACTTCTTATTAGGCATTGAATAGTATCAAATAATTTTCGCAGAGCTATTACATCATTTGTTTTCAATACGGGTTTCAAAGATAATAATGTATTTATGTGTGTCGTCACAATGAGATCCTTTCGGCCAAATTGTTGTTTCAGAATTTGGACAGCTTCCAAATAATTTTTATCTGATAACGCAAACCCGGAAATAGAATTATATGCACTACCACCTAAATAACTTTGTAAATAGCTCATTTTTTCAATATTTGACAGTGAATCATTATCATGGACTGCTATTTTGAATGAGTTCCAAAAGTTTTGAAACTTACTTATATCGCCGTAAAATTTCTCAATTTTTAATGTAGGGAGTTTAACAGATTGCGCAACTAATTCTGCGTGCTTATTATCGGCGTGAGATACGGGGGAAATTTGGCTTTTGCTATTATTTTTCAATTTCTTATTAATTCTAAATTTCCATAAAGTTATTTTTTCATGATATTCTATGGAGGCCTTCGCGTCTTTTTCGATTTCATCCTCATCATTAATTAGCGCTAAAATTTGTTCATCTTCTCGTTTAAGATCGATACCTTTTTGTTCTAGCTGAGCTAAATTTTCTTCTAATTCCACTAAATTCGGCGATTCTAAAACCCATGCATCTTCGATCTTTTTAATAATAGATGTAATAGATGCTTTTATTACCCCTCTAGTTTTTTTAAGTTTAGTCAGTTGATCGGCCATACTTAAATAATAAAATTTCCCTTACCTCTGTATAGGTTATCCAAAATTTTTCTTCACTATAATCTTTCACTATAATATTTCACTATAATGTTTCACTATAATATTTCACTATAATGTTTCACTCCGTAATCCAGTAATACAGCCTGTTTTTCATCCATTAATTCTGACACCAATGTCATGTCTCTTCCGTATGTGTGGGCGTTCTAAAGGAAACAGGCCGTTGTAATTACAAACACAAGTTTAATTCTTGACATAACGATGACATAAAGTTGACATAAAAATGACGAGGACAGATGACGAGCACAGGAACATAAATCAACGTAAAAGATTATTAATATTTTTCAAGATTCATGATCGATAATATTTACGACCATTTTCATAACCAATTCTGGTTTCTCATATCACAAACGACGTTCTTCGCCGCTGACATTTCAAGCTCTACTGCCGCGCGCTTTCGTTTCTCCAGAAGGGGGCGCTACTAGAGCAAGAAGAGGCATGCGCAATCCTCACAGCAGCACTTTCCAACGCATTCAGAATACTGTAAAAAATCTTCACCGTTCAATAAGGTGAAACACGATATCAAATTAAACTATTTGGAAAATGCATAAAACATTTGAAAACACAATTTCGCTAAATACCATCTGTAGCAGAAAAAAATTTCAATGATTTTGTGAATCTCTATATACGATCTATAGATTTATATATATACCACATATTATACTAAAATTTAGTTCAGTTAGGCAACGCTTAAAACAGTTTAAAAAACTCTTTCAGCAATTTCCGTCATTAAACTGAAATTTATTTGAATTGTTTCGTAGAACCCTGTATCTGAATAATTTATACACACGAAGTACTGTGAAAAAAATTTGTTACATTTAAAAATACACTTCTAGCAATTATCGCTCATAGACAGTACTGTAACTGAATACTTTTGAGTAGGGATGCACCGAATATTCGGTATCTATTCGGTATTCGGCCTATTCGGCCATATTACCGAATATTCGGTTAGGCCGAATATCAAACTATTCGGTCTGCCGAATATTCGGTTTGGCCGAATATTTCGATATTCGGCCAAGCTGAATATTTCGATATTCGGCCAAGCTGAATATTTAAAAAAACTTTTTTTTTAAACTCACAATTTCTACATTTAACTGTCAATTAATAACGATATTAAAAGAAAATTAGAAATAAAATCGTATTTCAATGAAAGATAATGCTTTTACATTACTTATTCGCTGTTTGAAAAGTGTCACTTAAGAAAATTAACCCTTAATGATGACCTTCATAGGAATTAATGATGTACAAATAAATGCAAGTTCCTGATTATTGTCTAGTAAATACTCTGTTTCTTGCTTTTTTACAAACATCATGTTTCTAAACAAAATGGAGAAAAACTTTCTCAGGTGATAATAACCATCAAGACACATACTTTTTGTCCAGGAAACCAGAATCAGAACACTCCAGGTTAAATTTGAATTTACGTTTGTTACTTTAATAATATTGAAGATACTGTAACTATATTTTCAAGATAGTTACTTTGATTTCTGTTAATCACGATAAGTGCTGGAAATTTCCACCATTCATTTCTAAACAACACTGAGCTAGACATTCTTTTATTCTGAGTGCAGCTGACATACTACTTATACTCTGCCACTGGCCAAAATTCAGCCACTTCCAATAGTATCATCATATTTTCTACAATCAAAATTAATACGATATGCAAATATCGCTAAAATATCTTCATTGTTGCTATAGTTTTAAACAAAACTTCAGTTTCAGCTTGCGGTGACACACTCTGTGTTTTTGATTGAATGTATTGTATTTTTGATGGAATAAGTGGATTGAGATAATGTTTCTTGCTCAAAAAATGTTTGCCTTGACCACATTATCTACACAAAGTTTATTCCAAGATGTATGAACACCCTGTATGTTTACAACCTCTGAATATGATCTCCCATTCCAGACACCTGCTCTCTGGTTCATTTAAAAGCTTCCTTGCCAAATCAAAAGGAGCAGGAAAGTTATTCTTGCTGATTTGCCAGCATTTTAATACATTGTATTGTTTTACTTTAGTCCCTTCCTGACAAATACACACTGCAAAATGTTTCTAATTCATTCAAAAAATGTCTTTGATTTTAAAATATTTGTTATAGAATGTAAGAACATTTTATAAATTTATTTTAATTCACAGAAGAAGCTACGAAGCTTAAAACTTTATTAATTAAAAAAGTTTTAAGGCTATCCTCTTTTTAAGTTATAGCTCAAACCACAGATATTTTTTTATGTAAAGATTTCTTGTAAAAAGGTCTAGTTCATAAAATGGTAGTATCTGTGTTAAATATTATTATGTAAAATTCTTTTATAATTTAACATTTAATATTTTTAAACTCTGAAATAAATAAATATTCGGCCAGCCGAATATTCGGTATTCGGCCTCACTGTTACTATTCGGCTAGCCGAATATTCGGTATTTGGTTTACTTGTGGGCCGAATGTTCGGTATTCGGCCAAAATCACTATTCGGTGCATCCCTACTTTTGAGTGCCCCTGTATATGAACGATAAATGCTATGTGCACCATATTCAACAGTAAGCATCTTGTTATGAGCCTCAGTGATATATATCAATTTCATTATATTGGAAATCGTATAACATTTTAAAATACATTGCAAAACGATTTTTCCCCATATATCATAATGTAACGGAATACTTTTGAGTGTCTCTGTAAATGAACAATGAATGCTACACACTTAATTTTCAATAAGTAAATCTCAATAACATACATTAATTATATAGCAATCCGACTATATTTACGCGAGCTAGATCTTGGAAAGACAGACAAACCGAATTCATAAATACTTTTCAACTATGTTGGAAAGTGTTAATAAAAAGATGAACGACATCTAAATAAAACTTTAAATGATATGGTGACGTTTTGAAACCAAAACAATCTGTCACATAAAATGACACTTCATAATATCAAATTTCCTCTTTTCCAGATATGGAATTAAATCATCCAAACCACAGGTCAACAAAATTTACGTTTCTGAAAACATTTTTCTAAGAATTTACACTTATTCTGAATACTTTTGGAATATTTATTCCAAAAATGACCTTAATTGTTTTCTATCACGTACAGTTTAAGCATTGTAATTGCAATAAGCAGATTGTAACACCGTTTACATGTAATAAAAGTGAAGTTTATGTAAAAATGGTACATGATACATTTTTTTTTTCTTTTGTGATTTTTAAATTCAGCACCAAAAAGTATAATAAGAAGATATAACATTATTTAGAAAAGTATTTTCATTGTAGACCTGTCAAATATAAAAAGTTCCAAAATGTTCCAGTGAAACCTTTGTATAGATCTACATCATAAGGAGACGCTTTCCGACAAAAATGGTTTAATTAACGATGAAAATTTATAACTAAAATTCTTTATGAAAAGTAATAAGAACTAAAAGGTGATTAGTGCATCAGCTATCGTCTGCTATTCTAGTTATTGCGAATGAATATAAAAATTAAATGCAATTTAAAAAACTATTTTCTGTTTTGTTGCTTAGTGAAGAAATAGATATTTTTATGAAATAAGGTTCATAATTTATTTTTACTTCATTTAGAAATGCATTTCCTAAAGAATTACGGTCTTAAGCTGAGAAATAACCAAACAAAAGACATTTAATTTAATTCATTTCTATATAATTGCTAAAAATCCTTATTGAATGAAAAAAAAGAAAGATATTTAAATAAGACTGAAGACTGAAAAATAAATAAATAAATAAACCAGATGGGAAAGTAGATAAATATATTGACTATATTGCTTGACGGATAGAGCGATTGATAGATAGACAAATACATGTCTGTTTATCTCTTTGTCTATCTGTTTGATTGGGAGACAGACAGACATGGATAGGTATAAAGAAAAAAAAAAGAGAGAGACCTTATTTTTAACATGTCTGGAAAAGAATTCAAATACGGTATCAAAATTGTTCTAAATGAATGCGTCTTACATGTTATCGGTACATAAAAGCGACATGAAAAACTATTATCTTCATAATAAAAATATTTTTCAGAATTTCCTTTCAAATAAACGTTTAAAAATAGAATAATTAAAAAAAAACAAAGAAAAACGTAAAATACTCTTTGTTTGTTTATTTGCTTCTAGCCCATCTAACTAATTTTAGATTCTAAAAATGAATAATGTGATAGAGCAGTGTTTCCCAATCTTGTTTTGGCCACGCCCAACCAAAGCATCTTTAAAATCGTGATCTTTTATAATTCCTTTTAAAATTTAAATTTGCAGCAATTCATAAATACACCTTTAATCAGAAATAAAATATTTTCCTTTTCTTTTATTTATCATTAAATAAATATTAAATCTATTTATTTTTAAAAATAATAATTACAAATCAGTTATATAAGAATCAAAAACAACACTTTATTTATTCGAACAGAAAAATAATATTTTTTTCTGAACTAGACTTTGATGCTTTGACAGAAAAAAAGGAAGAGGGCACAAAAAACTTTTCCATTAAATCATTTTCTCCACTTTTCAGATACGGAACTTTGTTATCAAAACTAATAATTAAATAATGAAATAAGTGACACAATGGATCCCTTTTAACGATTTTATGATTTCCTATGAAATTTAGAGATCAATCTACATGAAAAAAAATCCTGAATATACCACTTTAGAACCTTATCTTCGTTTATTAATTTTCTCAAAGCATAAGTCTTAATAGTTTTTTAAATACAAAATAATTTTTAAAGCTTAAAAATGTTTATCACTGTAACCCGTCTCTGAGGATAAGGGGCGCCACATGGATCATAGTGAACAATGAATTGTAAAAAGTAATTTGCAATATTAATGTATATTTAAAGAGAAAAGTATTTACTGGAAATTATTAGTCATTTTTTTAAATACATTAAATAACTCAAAGCACACTGGATTTACTTCATATGTATAAAAAAAATTTTGTGCACAATGACATTATATCTACGCATAAACATATTTAACAATATTTGAGTTAGATACTTAATTTTTATGTAAATTATTTAGTATGTTTTGAGCAATATTTAAATAAGATAATTTTAAGAACAATTTTCTATGCAACCACCTGATGATCATAGTTATAGCACTGTAAAAAAAGTACAAAAATAGGCTTAACTATTTAATACTTAAATGGTATAATTGTTAGTTTCTTTACACAAAGAAAAGAAAAGAAAAGAAAAATCAATTTCGATAACTCTAAAAAAGTTTCTGAATTTTATATGAATTGGTAGCCGTATTCTTAAAAATATTAAATTTCACAGAACACAAAAGTAATTGAACTATTTTCCTTTATTAAAAATGCAACAAAGAAAAATATGCTAGAACATTTTCTTACTGCAGTATTAACTTTAAATGAAGGAAGGAAACATTGTTGTATATGTTAATGTTTTTCTATTGAAAATTTCATTACTAAATTGGTATAAAAATATAGTGCATTGTGTCTCTTTTGGGGCGGTCTGTACCTGTTGTAGATATGGAGTGAAAAAATGATCTAAAATATTTAATTTTGTTTAAAATGGCAAATTATGTATGTACCAATAAATAAGTGCCTTATCTTTAAAATTCAGTTATTTTCACCTCTACATTTCAAATCGTTACTATGAAAAAATAAATAAATCTAAAGTTCTAAAGAAGCAAAATTTTACTTGCGCTATCTAAAAACAACAAAATTCCTCTCAAATAAATAAATTATATATTCAATGCTTGGAGTATCATAGTTGAAATTTATACATTTCAACATATAACCTCAACTATAATACTCCAATCATTGATGAAATACTTAGTTGAAAAACTTCCCTCTCCTCATTATGAACAAATTCTATTTTGATTACGTGATTTAAGGAAAGATTCAACTTCAAATTTTCAATTTTCATTTTTTTTTCATTTTTTGCATATCTCAATTAGTAGTTAGTAGTGTAGAAGTAGATCATTGCCTTAAAACGGTTTTGTAATATTCTAATTTCTTACAATCTTCCTTGCTCGTTGACCGTTACTCTTACACTGCTCGTTGAACGTAACCTTATGGTAAAATTTTAAACTTGTTTTTCACAAATCCATGTTTTTCAAACTGGGTGATCATTTTTCTTCTGAACTATTCGTCCAATTTCCTTATTTTTTGTTTTTATTTCTTAAAAGAAAGGTAATCGCTTTTGCTAGAACTTATACCACCGAAAAGTATAATTTTCATTGAATTAATTGTTATTTCGAGCTCGTAAAGTAAAAAAAAAAAAAAAGAAAAGAAAACAGAAAAAAAAATTTTTTTCCTTCATATAACCGCCATTTTGACAAAAATCAAGTTTTTAACCCTCTCGTCACCCTGGGCCTCATATGAGGCTCCTACTTCGAATTGCAATATTTGAAAGAATAATTGATGTTTATAACTACATTATTATAAGTAGTTTTAAATATATATATAACTACTTATAACTACTTATAATATGTATAACTACTTATAACCCTGGGCCTCATATGAGGCTCCTACTTCGAATTGCAATATTTAAAAGAAAAAAATTATTTTTGTTAATTCCAGCACCTAATAGTGATAGCATATGTCGATACATTTACTATTATGACGTTACTTATGTTTCAGCATTTAATAATAATAATATTAATAAAAGTTTTATTAATTATTAGTAAACGTTGGCGTTTCTTTTAATTTAAACATATGTTTCACTCTTTAAATTTAAATTAGGGACTCCTTTTTCGAATTAGTAATTTGTGATAAAAGATAAAAAATACTACTAACTTTTTTTGTTTTTTTTAATATGGTTGTAATACGACATTTTCCAAAAGTCTTAAAAAATTCTTCCTTAGACTATTTTTATAGGAAAACTACGCAACATAACTACATTTGTTAGATTTCTGCAAAGAACACATTCGTTAAATTTCAGTAAACTGTAACTTCTGTGATTTCGATAGCTACTTTTAATTTTGTTAGTGTAAAAGTAATTTTTTCCAAAATGGGGAAAAAAAATTGGTGCCGAGAGGGTTAAACTAAATGTTGGTTTAAGCTCCAGAAAATTTAATGCCCTTTCATAATTTAGCGATAATTTTTTTTTTTTTTTTTTTTTTTTTTTTTTGCAGATGCTTGTGACCGGAGAAAAAAGGCAGCATGATTGCAATTTCGTGGCGAGCTCCTGCAGGTACTTCCAGTCGCACAAAGCGTATTATTCATTTCATTTAATTTTTTTAATTAAAAAACAAAATCATTTTTTCTATAGCTTATATATGCAATCGAAAAGCATAATTTTCATTAATTAATTATTATTTCAAGTTCGTAAAAAAAAAAAAAAAAAAAAAAAAAACTTTTTCAGTCAAATGACCGCCATTTCGGCAAAAATCAACTTTTTAAACTAAATGTTGGTATAAGCTCCAGAAACTTTAATGCCCTTTCATTATTTGGCAATCAATTTTTTTTTTCAGATGCTTGTGATTGGAGAAAAAAGGTCGCACGTTTGGAAGCTCACGTCGAGATCTTGCAGGTACTTTCCGTCGCACAAGGCTTATTATACATTTTATTTTTTTTTACACACAAAAATTTAAATGTATAAATGAAATGTCAATAAATATACTATAAAAATGCCGAAGGTGATATCTCATATATTTGTAACCGAAAACAAAATCTTAAAAATCACATGAATTTGAGGCCGAAGGATTAGAACTTCCCCTTAAGGCTCAAAATATTCATTACTAAATTGTCATTTATGAGCACCCATATGAAGTTATTTATGAGTACCCATACGAAGTTATTTATCAGGTGCTTAAAATTTCTTTACAAAGTTTCGGAAAAATACTTATAAAAAATGTTTCATAATGAAATATATCAAAAATAAGGCGATGACAAGAAAGAAATTTAATGAAAAGTAATAAAAGATAAACGTCGATTAATACGTCAAAAACCATTTTCTACCCTTGTCCATCTGCTGTAGAATTAAATCTTTTATTTATGGTAACTTTATTTTTATGATTTTTACTTTTGGTAAACAATGGATAGTTTCATTAAAAAGATTAAAAACAATTACTTTTAACTTATCTGAAACAGAATTATAACTTGAAATTATAATTTTCGTAGAAATACAACGAGCGTATTTAAATAAACAAAATGACAAAGTATTGATTTGATGTAAGTATATAAAAGAGATTAGAAGAATTATATTCTTCATGCATTAAACAAAAAAGAAACTTCCTCTGTCAAGCCTGGATTATGAAACACTTTACAATACATTTAGATCACGGTAGAAAAACTTCACTTCAAAAGTGTTATGCGTTTTCTAAATTTTTTTTAAATCTAAGTAAACAATTTAGAAAACGCATAACACACTTGAAAACCCAATTTCCGAAATTATCATCTATAGTCCGAAATGCATCTAAATTTGTTTGTACAGCTCTTTATATGAACTATAGTATGATGTTGAATCATATATATTTTAAATTAAATTTATATTCTAAATTACATTTTATTTTTCATCCCTTCTTTCCAAAATTTAAATCCTATTACTCTTAAAAGAACAAGGTCATTTAATTTAAACTCATTTTATTCTGCTAGGCAATCTCTCAGATCCTTTCTCCTATCAAAGCGACCACATATTATAACAAATAAAATAATAAAACGGAAAAGAAAAGTGCAATAGTCATAAAGTATTGATATCAGCATTTACCAGATGTCTGCTCCGCGTTCAAAATGGAATAATTTATAAAAACAAAGGATGTTGTGGCACTTCACTTATATGTAATACCCTAAACATTATAGATCGCAGACGCCTTCTTTTGATAAACATTTCACAATTCATGTAATAGCAGATGTTATTTCGGACTTTCCCATAAGGGTTAATGTTACAAAATTCATGGTTTTCACCGCTCCTGGTAGCTCAACGTCGCGCCAAGCAAAATTCAAACCACCCCCATTTGATTAACATTAACGAATCTTTTTCTGTTATTCTTTGGCATATTTTCGCAATCGCCATGACCCTATATTTTCAATATTGGCTGTTGAAAATGTAACCGCGATTCTTAATCACTTTACCGCCTCTGCTCGTTGAGTGAAGTTCTAATCAAAAATCGACTGAGAGGCCATCCCATGTTTTTGAGTTGTTCTATCCCATATTATTTTGAAGTGTTCTTATCTTGGAGAAATAAAAACTTTCAGTATGCAAAGAATACAAATGAATGGATTTATTGTGGACTATTATTTACGTATTTCCAGGATTATTAATTTTCAGGATCTACGGACGTCTGGATGATATTTGCGGGAATAACTACCGTGATAATGTACTCTTGCCACAATTCTATACGATCACTTTGGATTTTTAATAGATGCAAACAATCCTTCAAATAAAAACTACATATCTATACCAAAACCGGCTCTATACCATATATAGATTTATATATACTACATAGTATGCAAAAATTTAGTTCAGCTAGTAAATACATAAAACAGTGGAAAATTCGCCATCAGCCAATGACGTCAATAAACGGAAATCTACTCGAATTCTTTTGTGCAGTCCTGTACATGATCTATAGAACTTATACACAACAATAATTTATAATATCCTCATAGAAAAAGTTAGTTAAATTAAAAAATTCATACTAGATCTGAAAATGCACTTCCAGTAATTTTCGCTCATAGAAAATACTGTAACCGAATTATCTTCTGTGTACTTGAGTAATAGAAGGATAAAAGTTTTGCACACCATATTCTACAGTAAGTTTCTCGTATTCCATCTCAGTGATGTATATCAATTTCAATATGTTTCAAATAGTGTAATATGTTTCAAATAGTTGCAAACGATTTTTCCCCTACCGACCACAATGTAATGGAATTGCAAAAGAACTAAAAATGCTACTTTTTAAAAACTTTCTTTAAAGTCAGATATACTAATGCTTTGACAACATATAACGAAGACACAAAATCATTCATTACACAATTTTCAACCTTTCTAGATACGGAATTCAATCATCGAAACTAATAATTAAATACAAAGTTTTGGGAAAGGATAAATCAAAAATGTTTCACAAGAAAACGTATAAAAGACAAGACAGTGACAAGAAAGAAAATTAATGAAAAGTAATAAGATCTTAACGTCGATTCGGGCTGTAGAAATCGTCTGCTACATTTGTATTAGCCCATGATCTTGAGAATTAAATCTGTTATTTATGAGAATGTTCTTCTTATGATTTTTTACTTTTTGTTAAATAATAGATACTTTCATCGGAACAAATTAAATACAGTTATCTGGGAAAAACTAATAATTTTCAATGAAGGACAGGTTCAAGCGAATAATTTGGCAGCATATCGTTTTAATGTAAGTACATAAATAAGATGTGAATTAATTTCATTGTGCATTAAAAAAACATATATTTTAAAATAAATTTTAAAAGTAATTTAAAATTTGAATAATAGAAGATTATTATTATTATTATTTAATAAGACTATTATATTTTCGTTTTCCACATCTAAGTATTTTCATTAAAATGTGCAGTTTTTAAACATTGGGAAAATGGTTGCTGTTTTCGGTCGAGAATGAACCTCTTGACGTCGTCACTTTATTTTTTTAAGCGTTTTTAACAAAACTCTGTAACTTTAGAAGAACTTTTGACGAAATTCTGTAACATTAGAAGAATTTTTCTTTGAATAGGCAATAAAAATGCATAAAATCGTTACAAAAAGGATAGATGCAAATTATCAGATATGAAAAAAAGCTGAATTCAAAAATTGACGTCGGATGAGAAATCGTCTTATAAAGCAAAAAACGTTAAAAAAGTTAAAGAGAGAGTTAACACAAGAGTTAAAGTTATTGTAGGAAGGATCCGATAAAATATTTTTGTTTCTGTTTTCTTTAATATATTGTAAATTTGGTACTTTCGTGTTATAGTAGCCCCCAAGGATGAATCGCCAAGCGACCAAGATTTATCGCCAAATTATAAAGCATGTATGACGTTATAATAATATATGATAAATATATATATAACATTCCTTTACGTATGTGGCTAAGTTATAGTCATATATGATGTATATATATGACATGTGTATATGATGTATATATATGACATGTGTGTATGATGTATATATACGAAATATAAGACGTACATAATATGTGTATAATGACGTATATGGCACATATAGGAGTGTTTGCAATATATATATATATGCGTATATAGGATGTATATGGCTTACAGCTTATAAGACGTACATAATATGTGTATAATGACGCATATGGCACATATAGGAGTGTTTGCAATATATATATATATATATATGCGTATATAGGATGCATATGGTTACAGCTTTGCGATGATCTTGGTGAAATCATAACTGCAACCTTGGCATAATTGTGGGGGCCGCTGTAACACGAAAGTACGGTAATTTTTCTTTTAAATCTTTCGGAACATTTTCCCAATTTCTATTGTCATTTGTTAAATTGTATTTTTTTTTTTTTTTTTGAGATTTATCTAACCGTAGGGGAAAGTCGTCTAAAACAGGGGACGGCTGGTCAAATGGGGACGTTAGAATTATCACTGATAAGTGCTGCCACTGTAGATCTAACATATTATTATCAGGCATGGTTGCCAATATGCCATTTTAAATGGTGCTATTGACAATTTTCATTGATATATTGTTTTACATAAAGTTTTCAAATTTTGACTCTTTTTATTTTCGATTTTCGTCGTGGACTGTATTGGAACTGATCAAGTCATCTTTGAACATTCGATTTTGTTAAGTACAGCAATGACTCTTCAAGATTTAAGTTACATTTTGGCATATTACTTGATAAATTATCTTACATCTATACAAAGGTGATACCATGTTTTTTAACATACGCCATTGTCTGCTAAAACTGGGGCATTAGTGGTACAGGGTACAAACACCACGGAATATGTTGGTGCATGCTTTTATGTTTTTTAATGACGTAAAAACGTTTATTTGTGGATAATGCTTGATTGTAAAAATTAAAATAGAATTCTAAAAAAAAAAAAGGCGAAAATGAGAAGAAGGGAGGTAAAACTGTAATATTTCATCTTCTTTAAAAGCAGAACTGGAAACTATAGAGCAGAAGAAAATTTTAAAAATGAATAAGAAAAAGGGGCATTATTCAAGAAACCCAATAATCCTAATCCCACAATTAATAACACCCAAAAACTGAAAATAAAGAAAATTGACAAACCAGTGATATCATGTATTGAGAAAGAAAATCATAACGACGATACTTGCATCTTCTATAATGAACTGTACGTAAAATCAAAGGACAAAGAAGAGTGAATTCAGTGTAGCAGTTGTAGAGGTTGCGTACATGTAGCCTGCTCAAGTGCTAAAGAAGGGGATGATAATGTCATATGTGACTTTCGTTACTGATTTTTTTTTTTTTTTTTTTTTTTTTTTTTTTTTTTTTTTGCTGTATCTATCTAGTATTTGTTGAAAACAATAATTTGGTTTGCATTCTTTTTCTGTATTCATAACTTCATATTTTGTTGTCCAAATAAACTTGTGTAATAAAATTCCGCATTAAGCTTCACCTTCATGTTATTTTATACGAGTACGCCATTTTAACCAACCGTTCGTCCAAAACGGGGACTTAGAACATTTTTCATAAAAATATTTTTCCTGTCTAAACTAATGATTTTTTTCTAACAAACAACCTTGAGATCTGATGTCTAGGATTTACTCTAAAGGTAAAACAGCTTGCCCGATTTTTTTCAGTTAAATATTTTTGTCGGTAGGCCAGAATACGTTAGCGTCGCCATTTTGGACAATTTCCCCCTACAAACTACGGAGAAAAATATTTATTTTATAAAAACAAGTTGGAAATTGTACGTCAAACGTGACAAATGAGGTGCGTTCGTACTATAACTACTTTCAGTGAAATGAATTATATCGTCTGTTATTATGATAAGATTAATTTCAGTAATAAAATAACTACATTTCATGTTGGCAACATTTTATCATTTGTTGACTTTTACTGAAAATTCCAATGGGAAACTTAAGCCTAGCATTGAAAATTTCAGAACTTGAAATCCATATTTAGACAATTTTTTCCATTTAATATCTATTTCTCCGGAAACATCTATCCAAAAACTGCCGGTAGATTATATGATTGCTATAATTAAACATTTTTAGCATACAAATTCGGTTTTTAAATTCAGTAATGCGGAAATAATATGACTCCATTTTAAATAGGACGTAATCATCATGGCAACCTAGTATCATTACCTATCACGTGATATCATTGAATTAATTACGTATGAAAGGATTTAATAGAATGATACATCTCGGTCGCTTGACGATTAATCCCCGGAAGCTGCTATAACAAAGAAGTACCAATTTAAAAAAAAAAATTCAAATTACTTGGTAAATATTTTTATTAGTATCTTAAATTATTAAAAATGGCCGCTTGGCATATGAAAAAAGATGAAAAGAAAAGATTTACTCAGTCACATGATTTGCGCTTTTATCATATAGATTACGTATGATAAGATTTAATAGAATAAAGAAAACTTTTATTAATATCTTTTTAAGTTTTGATTCAATTTTCATAAAATTTGAAATGACTCGACAAAATTCTGCAAAGATTATATATATTAATTTTCAAATGATTTGGTTGGGTAGTTTTTGTGCTGTTATATGCGGACAGACAGACAGACAGACGGACGGACCAGTCGACAACTATAGGTGCTACGTATTTATATAGTTACGAACGCACCTACAAAATGGCTCTGTAACATTATTTTATTGTTTTAAATTTGTCCTCAGTTAACACAAATGAAATTTTATTATATTTATATCTGAAAGTAACAATTAAACCATAAATCAAAGAGAATTTGAAATGGAATTTTATTTTAAATAAATAAATAAATGAATAAGTAAGTAAATAAATAAATGAATAAGTAAATAAATAAATAAATGAATAAGTAAATAAATAAATAAATGAATAAGTAAATAAATAAATAAATGAATAAGTAAATAAATAAATAAAATAAAAAATTGCGAACATTTTGTGAAAAAAAAAGTAAAGCTGTATCTTTATTTCGTCATTTCCCTGCTATTTAAGGTACGGAATTTAATCATCGAAACTGATATTTTTTAAGATTAAAATCCCAATGAAAAAGGCTTCATAATGAAATGTATGAAAGACGTGAAGATGACAGGAAAAGAACTTAATGTAATGTATTAAGAACTTAACGTCAATTAGTGCGATAGAAATCGTCTGCTACACTTGTAATTGTTCAAGAATTGTAGAATTAAACATATTATTTATGTGAATTTTCTTTTTATGATTTTTGCATTTGATTTATTAATTCATGAAAAGCATTAAGCATGGCTATTTTTGACTTATATGAAACAAAAGTTTTTTTTTCAATCACGTAAGGTATAAATGAAAAAACTGGCAACGTATCGATTAAATGGAAGTATAACAAAACAGATGAGATCAATTATTTTATTTGTGCATTAAAACCGAAATGTGTGATAATAAATTGAAAGAAGAATTGTAAATTTGAGCAAGATAAGACTTAAACATTTTTAACATATTCGTTTCTCGTATATTAGATATTTTTCAGTCTGTATCAAAACATTACACAAACCACGTAACTATCGAAAGAAATTGTATTGAATTATTAGGGATCGAAACCCTATTTTTTTACTCCCGCTCCGTTTTCTGTCCATCACAGAGCCATTCTCAGGCACGTGTGACTTACAGAGTTGAAACTTTGCGTATATACAGCTGAATACCAGCTATGAAGCTCAAAATATTAAAATTTGAAAAAATCCTATTATTTTAATAAATAGAGATAAAAAACCAAAATTCTAACAGCCTTTTCCTATTAAATATAAACATGTTTCGTTACAGCAGTTGCCAAAAATTAAAAATCCACAATGAAATTCTTTCTACAATAATTAATTTTCTGTTGAACTATTTCCACGTGAAAAATGAAAATGAAATTAAAAGTTTCACCAATTGAAAAAAAATATGAAATAAAATTGATTGGAACGGAATTAAACGGAAAATTTCTAAGATTTCTCAATAATACTAGCAGTATGAGTATGTGTATGTACACAAAGCAGATTAATATCACGTCATTAGAGAATTAAAAAGAAAATCTGACGTCACATTGGAAGTTTAACGAATTTTTCAAATGTTTGAGAATAGTATAAAGCGAGTATCAATATGAGTAATAGAGAATAGTAAATATATGAGTTATTGAGAAACATATTGAATCGTGATAAAAATCCGATTATGGAAATATTAGCATATTTTAACATTTTGAAGGTGTACAACATGTTTAATTTTGAAATAATTTTTTTAAATATTGCATTTAGTCCGCTTGATAGATATTATTATGAGAGAATATAATAGCAGGCTTCGCCCGCTATCGGGCTGGTTTAGTATTCGAAAAAACGAAAAAATAGACTGGTAAATTTTTACTTTATAAAAAACATGATTTTTTTTTTTTTTTTGGTTGCTAAATGAAATTTATTTGGATTTATTAAAGAAAGGATAAAGTGTTTTGAAAGGAAAATTAAACGAAACCCTTTGAGCGATCTTCGATCACACTTACCCACTTGCTTTTTTAACTTATAACTTTTCTCATTTAACTCAAATAAAATTTAATCTATTTATTTTTTAAAGTAATTGTTAAATTAGTTATAAAGTGGCCTAAATGGGAATTTTGTTTCTTAAAAGAAAAACTAGTCGTTGGGGGCCACCGTAATACTTACTCATCAGGAATATGCATAATATAAAATATGAAAATAAAACATGTGTAAACTATTTATAAAATGCATTGCAATTCGAATAAAATCGTGGCTTGATGACATCATAAACTTTAAGTGCTCTATTACTGAATTGCGTAAAAGAAACATCCTTATAACTCCAAAATTGATAATCATATTAACTAACGGTTTACTCCGTCGGATTAAGCGTCTTATTTCCAATTTGGAATTGATTTTTCAATGAAATACAGGGTCATGAAAAATAGAAAAGTGTGGAAAATATGATTACAACTATCTCGGCAACTAATTATCCGATCGACGTCATAATTTATGCAAAATTTGTGTTTTTTATTGTCTTTTACTCCTTAAAATAAACAATTTCAAAAATTTTTATATACCTTTTATCAGAACGAATATTTCGAGAGTCCGAAAAAAATAGTTCCGGATAATCGAGGTTACTGAAATTCAATAAGCTTGTTCCCATTGTTACGTACTAAGTATATACCAAATTTCAAGTCTCTATCTCAATTTGTTCGGGAGATAGAGTGTTTACAGACACACACAGATAGACGGACGGCAATTTTTTTTTTCTAAAAATGTGTGTTTCGGAATCTCCAGTGTCTGAAACGTGTAAATCCGTCTTTTTTTTTTCAAAACGATTACAGTTTTTACGCTATGCTACGTATGGTGGGTAAGTAAAAGATATTTTTTAAATGAAATTTAAATGAATTCTGATGTTTTGACAGAAAAAAAACAGAATATCAAAAACCTTTTTGTTATATCCTTTTTCGCTTTTATGGATTAGCAATTCAATAATTAGAGATAATGTTTAAATGCAAACTTTTGTAAAAAAAAAAAAGAGAAATAATTCTTTATAAAAAATATTTTCTACGAATTATCGATTAATACGTTTATTAGCGCCGTACTTTATCGATTAACAGATAAGAAACCGTCTGATACACTTGTAACTGTCCGTTAACTGTAGAGTTAAACCTGTTATTTAATGGCATTTTCTTCTTATTTAACAAAAATTAGCCTCATAAGAAGAAAATTCCAACACATAACAGTTTCGATGATTGGATTCCTCACCCTAAAATTTGGGGAAATGATGAAATGAAGATACAGCAACACTTTTTTTTTTCTGACAAAACAACCGCAATCGATTTTTTTTTCTTTTTGAAAAATAAAATTCCTTATAAAAGTCTTTGATTTCTGGTTTAATTGCTACTTTTAGATATAAATATAATTAAGTTTTGTGGTAACTGAGGACTTTGGAAACTTAGGTGTTCGGTTTTTTGTTCTGTCAAAGCATCATCATTTCATTTAAAGAAAGATCCCTTTTTTAAATGAAAAAACAAATTTCCTATTTAGACTCATTGAAATCTGATATAACTGTCACTTTAAAAAAATGGAATTAAATTTTATTTGCCTTAAATGAGGAAAAATATAAATTAAAAAATAAATTCAATAGAATTTCTTTAGAAAGTAAGCTGTATTACGTGGTTTGTGTAATGTTTTGAAACAGGCTGCAAAATTTAGCAAAATATCTAATTTTTGCAAAATATCTAATGTATCACAAAAGAAAATATTAAAAATGGCTTAAGTCTCGCGCTGCTAAAATTTACAATTGTTCTTTCAATTTCTTTTAAAACATTTAATGCTCAAAGAAAATAATTGTTCTCATATCTTTTAGTTTACTTCTATTTAATCGACATGCTGTCAGTTTTTTTTAACCTAAAGTGTTTGAAAATAATATTTATTTTTCATATAAGTCAAAAATAATCATGCTCAATGCTTTTCCTGACAGCATTAAATCAAAAGCAAAAATCATAAAAAGAAAATTCCCATTAAATAATATGCTTAATGCTACAGTTCGTAAACTACAAATGTGGCAGACGATTTCTATCGCATTAACTGACGTTAATTTCTTATTACTTTTCATTGAGTTCTTTTCCTGTCATCTTCGCGTCTTTCATACGTTTCCTTATGAAGCATTTTTCATAGTTTTTTTTTTCTTCTTAAATATCATCAGGTTCGATGATTGGATTCAGCACCCTAAAAAGTCAGGAAATGATGAAAATGAAGATACATCTTTACTTTTTTCTCACAAAACATTCACAATATTTTTTTCCTTTCTCAAAAATAACATCCAGTTTCAAATTCTCTGATTTATGTTTAAAATGTTATTTTTAGATATAAATATAATTAAATTGTATTTGTGGTAATCGAGGGACAAATTTAAAACGACAAAGTAATGTTATAGAGCTTTTTTTTTTTAAATATTACCCCTTTCCCTTTTCTTTTTTGGAAAAAAAAATTAATAATTTAAGGAATTTTTTTATACGTGAAAAACGGAAATATAATAATCTTACACTAGTGTGCAAAACTTAAGCAACAAACACAAAAGGCTAATTTCTGAACATGTAAGTACTCAAAAGGAAATTCTATGAACAACAAGTGTAGAAAATAAGTACTACCCTAACAGCAAAGCCAGTCGATGTGAAGTCTTCTTGACATCACAAATGGTCACAATTGTCACAGTCTCTACAATGAACAGAAATGTGATATATTTCATTCGTCTCATTTTTACCCTCACTTGGTCACTCCACTGAACAGTCACCATGACTGCTGCTTTTTGACGAGTCACCAGGTGACTTTACAATGAAGTCATCTTGTGACTCTCATGTGACTGTCATTTGGACACTCCATTGTAAAGTCATCATGATAGCTGTTCTGTGACGAGTTCCCAAGTGACAGAAAATGAAATCATCTGGTGACTTTTCGCAAAGGAGTGCAATGATGACTTCACAATAGAGTGTCAGTCACCGGAAACTCACCATGCGACTTCATTGCGACATTATTTGGCGACTCATCACAATGCAATGTTTACAATTTTTTCAAAGTTCAGTCTTCAACTGACAGTGACTTGAGAATCACAAGGTGACTTCATTGTAATGTCACCTGGTGACCCATCTCAAAGCGATAGTCACAGTGACTTTTCAGTGTTAACAATCATTTGAGAGCAATAATGAGACGAGTGAAATATCCCATATTTTGATTCACCGTAAGCGATTATGACACTTCTAACCATGTGTGACGTCAAGGGAACTTCACATCGACTGGCCGTGCTGTTAGGGTAGTACCTCTTTTCTACACATGATGTTTATAGAATTTCCGTTTGAGTACTGACGTGTTCAGAAATTAGCATTTTGTGTTTGTTGCTTAACTTTTGCACACTAGTGTATTAAAAAATACTTTGATCTTCTATTGATCAAATTTGAAATTGTATTTTAAATTGCTTTTAAAATGTCTCTTTTTTAATGCATGAAGAAAATAATCCATTTCATTTTATTCGTATTCTTACATTAAATCCATACACTGTTAAAAATAATCTGAAATTCACGGGTATTTTTTTCCTGAATTTCACAGAAAAAGTCCCTTTTCGCGATAAAAGGGTATTTTCCGTTAAAAAACAGAAAAATTCCTCATATTTCCTGAAAACAACAGAACGGACGGAGACGAAAGGGGCCAACGGAGATATTCCGTTATCTGCTGCATATTTATTTTCAATGTTTAAATAACTGACCTGTTGTTGTACAGAAAAACTAAATTATTTCCAATTTATTTTCTAAAGTTATAAGAAAATATTTGCACTTAAAATATATTCTAAACAAACAAATTAAAATATATATATATAATAGTTAAATTAAGTGAAAAAAATCGATTTTACTCAAAAAAGCAACAAACAAAAATAATGCTTTCGAATTAAAAAATAATGCTTTCAAATTAAAAAAGTAATAATAATAACAATTTTCTCATTCCTTTAAAATTATTCAAAATTTATTTTTAAAGTAATAAAAAGTACTCGCACTGAAAATATATTTTAAGCGAACACATTTAAAAAATATATAATAATTGAAAAAAATATCGATTTTCTCAAAAAAGCAAATAATTTTTATCGAATTTATTTTAAAATGTAATATTTATATTTTACATCTAACAATCAAATTAAGAATATATATAATTCATATTTTTATCCTATATTAATATTACAATTTTAAAACATCACCATCATCTCATAACGAAATCTCCCCGCAATTAACTTCAAAATTACCAAGCTTCTAAACCCCAAATTGTTTAAGTTCTAAGCCGCCATTTTGAGAAACCCCATATCATCCTCTTAAACTACTGCTCTAACAAGCGCCCACTGGTCGAATGGACAAGACACTTGATTCGAGGCATTGTCATTCCTGGTTCAAACCCGATGTCGACTAGAAAATGTTCTTGACGTTTATCAAATAGTAAATACTCCCGCAATAGTCGACAGATGGTAGCACATATAGATGTAATTTTTTAAAACCGAGTTTAATTATAACGGATAATTTCCTTTCCTGCCAGTGCAGTCAGGAATATTTCCGTGATTTCTGAGAGCTTTAACGGAAATTTGCCGCTTCTATAAACGGAGTTTGTCCTTCTTTTATCTTTCAAAATGGAAAATCTACTAACGAAACGGAAAATGTCCGGCAACTTTGCTGCCAGTAGTTTTACCGTGAATTTGAGGATTTATTTTTAACAGTGTATGCTGCTAATTTATTTGTTTGAACCAGCCGTCATTAAAATTTATTATTCTTTTCCAGATAACTGCGATTAATTTTATCCGATAAAACTATCTATTATTTAACAAAAGTAAAAAAAAAAATCATAAGAATAACATTCTCATAAATAACAGATTTAATTTTGCAGTTCATGGACAAATGTGATACAAATGTAGATAATTTCATTAAAGAAAGATGAACCGAATTATTTTTAACATCTGGAAAAGATTTATAATTTGTAACCACGGACAGACTCTTATGAGCAAATTGACGAAGCAATGATTTGATGTACATGTATACAAGATACGTGAAAAATTATGTTCTTTATGCTTTAAAAAATGAGGATTTTGAAATACTTTTAAGAAGCAATTTAACCCTTTCGAATACGATTTTTTTTCAGTTTTTTTTTATTTTACTTTTACCTTAATAATATTAAAGGTAGCTATTCAAATTACAAAATATAAAGGTTACTGAAATTTAACGACTATGTCATTTACTGAAATCTAACAAAAATAATTATTTTGTGTGCTATTCATGTGAGAATAGACTAAGGAAGAAATTTGGAAAAACGTTTTATTACAACAATAAACAAGCATAACATTTTCTAATATTTTTTAAATTTCATCACAATTTAAACGTTCGGAAAAGTAGACCCAATTTTAAATTTACAGAGTGAAACATATTGGTTGAAATAAAAGAATCGCCAACGGTGCAAAGAGAATAAAGAAAACTATTATTATTATCACTGAATGCTAAAGCATAAAAGAAGTCATAATAATAAATGTATAGATATATACTACTATTATTACAGAAAGATAATAACGAAAATAATTATTAGACAAAATAATACTTAATAGAAAGACGTACTATTAATAGTACATACACCAGACCCGAAAAGGTTAAAATCTGACCAACAGAAAACTAAAAACATTTAAAGAGTATATCACTAAAATATAACAAATTATAACATCTTGTAATTATATATTTGTTTTAATTGTTAAAAGGCATAAAATAAAAAATAGTAAAAATATTAAAATAAGTTTTATTAGAATCTGAGCCATTACCAAAACAACTTAGAATATTCTATCATTGCACGGTCTATGAAGTTGTTTGAAACGTTATCATTTAATTGTTTGTATTTTTTTAAATTACGCACGTTATTTTTTATTTTTTCATTTGGATGTTTATTTTCATATTAGTAACCATGGAGTAACTCGAGCCACAGTTTTGGTAAGTTAAATGTTGCTGCATCGTTACATATTGTATTTTTATGTGTTACAATCTCTATGGTTTCTCTTATAATGGATTGATAGTAGAGATTGCAGGGGAAAATTATTTTACTATCATTGAAATTTATTTGGATAGTTTCTTCTTGATATAATCTTGCCAAGGCTGTGGTTTTTCTATTATATTTAATAACAGCTATATGCTCCTCTTTTTGTAACTAAATTTCCTGTTTGTCTTTTGCATTTTCCCCTGCAATCTATGCTATCAATCCATTATAAGAGAAACCATAGATATTGTAACGCGTAAAAATACAATATGTCACGATGCAGAATCATTTAACTTACCAAAATTGTGACTCGAGTTACTCCATAGTTACAAATATGGAAATAAATATCCAAGTAAAAACAAATAATAATAACGTAAGTAATTTTAAAAAATACGTGAAAAATTAAATGATAACGTTTCAAATAACTTCATAAACCGTGCAATTACAGAATATTTTTATTTGTTTTGATAATAGTTCAGATTGGGCTAAAACATGTCAACAGTCTAATAAAACCTATTTACTGTTTATAATATATTTGTTTTAAGCCTTTCTTTTATCAATTCAAAGAAATTTAAAAGTTTATTACTATTTGCATTCATTTATTATATAATCAGTCGACATTAAATCTATCCTTACGCAAAGGCAGACTGATACACAAATTATATATTTAAAATTATGTGTATTTTGTTATTTTAAGCTGCTAAAAATATTTATAAAAATTACTAAGAGTAAATGGATACACACATAGTCACTTTTATGCTAATTGATTTGATTACTTTAGGTGTTAAAGTTGCCCGTAATCAATTGTCATATGCAATGAGCTCTAGATCTTTTGTTATTCCAAATCAATGTCTAAAATAAATGACAAGTCAATTAAATGCACACTGGCACGAGAATATCAAATTACAGTGAATAGAACCCTTGATTGAACACTTGATTTGAGACATATGTTTGCCTGTTAATGGTAACTGCTCATCTAGTAATTTAATCTGTTATAAAGATCTGTTTTATGATTTGGACTGCTGAACTCATATATATTCTAATTACAAATGCTTTCATACCTTTAATTAAATTTACCACAATTCAGATAATAAGGGTATTTAGCTTGGAAAATATGTGTGTTCTGTAAAATCATAGAGTATATAAATTATAAATCAATTATTTTGAGAGTTAAATTTCTTTATACAAGTCTTTCTGTATTATTGCATCAAATTAGAATGTTTATTATTTTTTTTTTTTTTACATTGGATGAATTTCTCTTGGTGACTATCAGTAATATCTCTAATAGCACAGTGAATGAGTGTAACGTCCCAATGACGTCACAACCACAAACTGTGATTAAAATGTGACATTTCAACCATTTAAGACATGGACCGTTTGTATAAACAGAAAGACACGGGCGGCGCACTCTATGCCGTCATCGGTTTTTAAGCCTAAAAAACAACTTTTAATGATATCTTTGTTTAGTGTAATGTCTAGTAATAGCAGTATAAAAGTAATAAACATCAAATTGTTAAAAGAAAGACTTATTTAATTGGAATTAACTTTTAATTAGGGGAAAGTCTGGTAGCCGCGGACGGCGGGTAAACGCGGTCATTCCAATTTCTAATAAATTCAAAGTGTTGCGTAAATAAAGAATTATTGTAAATGAACAAATACAGCTTAATTGCGGCGTGGGTGCCGAGTAAGTTAGTCGTGAGTGAGTGTTTTGTTTTCGTCAATAAATTTTCGTTGCTCCTGTCAAACTATATTGCAGGTTATTAAGAAAGATTAATTATATTAATTAGTTCTTATTTTAGGTGATCTTTATTAGACAATAAGATTTTGTTTATATAGATGCATCGGATTTTTATTATAATTGTGATGTTTGTAAGGCCAAAAAAAAACGGTTGGGACACTATTGATTAATTTGTCCGGGGCTACACGCCGTTTTTTGAGACTCCAAAAAAATAAGACCAAACTATTTTCAGTATATTTCGTTAAATAATTCTATATTATTAGCAATGTTTAATTAAAATCATTAAAGAAGTTCATAATTTTATTTTAAGTATAAAATAAATACAGAAATTTCATTCATTTGTTTATTATTTGCAATTTATCCAAGTGTCCGGGGCTACCCGATCTCCCCCTACTTCGAAATTCGTAACTGCTTTTTCACTGAGTAGCGAACCAGTACGCCGGCGTGTCTTTAAAGTTTAAATCATTGCATAATGAATCCCAAGTGACCGACATTTGGTGACTTCAATCTGATGGCAAGGTGAGTGACTTTTCCATCATTCACAACTCGTCACCAATGGCGGCTGGTGGTAAATATAATGTGGGTGCTACAAAACTAAATATTTTTAAAAATATTAAGTTTGCCAATGAAAGTCAATTTTGTAATATATTATGACAGTATTCATTCCAATATCAAATCGAGGCGGTATATAGGAGACAAAAATCCCAGACCTGTCGCCAAAATTAGTAGAATCAACAAAAAAAAAAAAAAAAAAAAAAAAAAAAAAAAAAAAAAAAAGAGAGAGAGAGAGAGAGAGAGAGAGAGAAGTAGTGAATAAATTAAAGAATCATGAATCGACAAATAAGTGCAATTTTCAAGAATAGTGCACTGACCGACTTATTTAGGTAAAGCCCGCCATAAGCATGCACGCGTGATCGTACATTTCAGATTTACATACAAGCATTCGCTACGTTTATTAGTAGCTCTCAGAACAACAGTTTAAAACCGGATAATTTATGTATAGAACTAGTTTGATCATTGTTACAAGATAATTACGAAAACGTACGTACCGGTTCCAGAAAAAATCCTTGCGAATTTAAAACACTAAACAGAGATAAGATTTATAAAATTTTACATTAAAACAAAAATTGCAAAAATCTTATAAATTTATGAGAGCGCTATAATGCAATACCTGCTCGCAATACCTGCAATAGTCGCTCCTGCTCGTCACGTATTGGGACATTTTTAAGTCATAGAAAATTATATACCAGACATCTTTTACGTCATGTAACGACAGCAATGCAATAAAAGTTGGATACTTTGTTGATAAAAATCTATTATGAAAATTAATGTTTTTAGTTGTTATTATACAGGGTGATTACTTAAGGTCATATCGTCTTGAATAACTGCTGAACTGAGTTAGCTACATTTTGAAAGTGGTCTCGGATTGTAGTAAAACAAGTATTATCTATGCACCAGGGGTACAACTCGCCAAGAGCGCACTTGCACCGATCGACTCTCTCTTTTGCGACCCAAACGTTTCTATAAATTAAAAAAATAAAAAGACAGATTGCACTGATAATTACTAAATACTAGTTTTGTAGAAGGTTCTCAATTTGTACAGATAATTTCAAAATCTGCTGCACTGTAAGAAATACTGGCAAAATTGACACCAAATTTTGCTGTAAATTTATGCCCCAAAATTGCCAACAATTTAAGCTGTAAAATTTAGTAAGATTATAGTGGTTTTTGAAGTAAAATGAGCATGATTCCAGCCTATTTGCAGTAAAATTACAAAAGTAATACTTTTTAAGGCATATTTTGTTATCAATTTACAACAAAATATGCTGGCAATTTGGCTACAAAATTTTACGACAAATTTTGTTGTAATTTGTCCTTTTTTTCAGTGTAGTAAAAAATACTGAAAACTTTGCAAAAAAAAAAAAAACAGCAGTTTTGTTAATTGGTTTCATTATTTATATCCTTGATAGCTGTGATATAGCTTTGTTTTCCTTTGCGTATGAAAGTTTTTTAAAGGTACATTACATTGCATATACATCCAATATCTATATATATACGAGAATGTGTATGTTTATGTTATTTACACTACACTCACTCATATAAATAAAAGAGTGTATGTGAGATGGGAGTGAGCCCATGAATTACTGTTTATAATGGTCACTTGGGCCCATGATAGTAAAAATGTTGTCGGTCTCTGCTTTACACTATGACGTACATGACAGTGTCCTCTAGCGGTGCATTCCGCAGTTATAGATAGTGTCTCTTAAACTATAGTAGATGCTACTAAAAGTACAATTACAACTTGTAGAACATCATCGATTTAATAAATGAAATCATATAGTGCACACTGATACGTTAAAAAGTTACTAGTATAGACCAAAGTATTTGACACAGATGCGATATATTTTGTTTATTAAAACCAATAACTTTCTCCAAAAGTGAGATGATACTTTTTTAAATGTATACAAATGTACTTTTATCGAATCCGAATGCGACCATTCGGCAATATGAAAAACAAACTGTGACGTAGTACAACCAAGGAAGAAACTGAAACAGGCTGTTTCTTGAAAAACAAAAGTTACCTTTTAGAACTATGTCGTTTTTATCAGCAAACGCGAATGTTTAAATTGTAAAATAAATTTACCATTTGCCATTATGTATTTTTCTCAAACAAAATATTTCGCATTGGTTTCGGATGTATTTGTCTGCACAGGTGTCTATTTATCGTATCCACGTTCATAATGTCTTTTCTTAGTAAATTGGTGATGCTCTACAATTTTGTAAATGCGTTTTTGGTCATATCTTCTATAATGTTTCTAATACGATCAAAATTTAACATTAGTGAGTACTTCCAGGTACCTCATCTTGTAGTGCATAGTGTAGTACCCTTCCTAGCCACCACAGTCATGACTGCAGTGAACTCGGTTCATCGGACAAGGAAATAATTTATATAGTTTTTTTATTAAGTAACTTTCAACATAATACCAGTTTTGATATTTTGTTCTTTGCTGAAAGAAATAGCGAATTATTCGTAACAACAGCTTCAGTGTAAATAACAGAATGAAGAATTTGGAATAAAAAGTTGAACCCCACAAATCGATCTTCACGTTTGGATTCTGTCAGATATTAATCAATGATTAAGTTATTGGAGGAAAGGAAATAAGATTATAACTGATTAGCAGCCAGTTACTTTTAAAGGAAATAACAGCATACGAAGTTTGAGAAAAAAGAACAAATTTTCTCACAACTGAAACATTCCTGATGTTCTCATTTTCGGTTATCTGATAGGCTCTCTTGATAACACAATTTTTTGGAGTTAGATAAACCTGTCAAATGAATTGTTACGTTTGGACTCTGATATCTTAATCAATCATTGAAATTTTGGCGGCAAGGATTGTAATTGATTAGCTACCTACCACTTTCAATAAAAGTAACAGAACACAAAATTTGAAAAAAAGAAAAAAAAATTCTTACGACTGAAACATCCCTGATGCTCTCATTTTCGGTTATCTGATAGGCTCTCTTGATACCACAATTTTTTGAATTTGATAAACCTGTCAAATGAATTGTTACGTTTGGACTCTGAGATCTTAATCAATCATTGAATTTTTGGCGGCAAGGATTGTAACTGATTAACTACCTACCACTTTCAATAAAAGTGACAAAACACAACATTTGAAAAAAAGAAAAAATTTTCTCACAACTGAAAGAACCCAGATGCATTAATTTTGTTTATGAAAAGGCTCTGACAAGCTCGCTGATAACACAATATTTTAAAGTTCGATAAATCTGACAAATCGGTCGTCACGTTTGGATTCTGTGAAATCATAATTAATCACTGAATTAGCGGCGGCAAGGAAATAAGATTTTAACTGATTAGCTACCTAGCACTTTCAATGAATGTAACAGAACACAGAATTTGAGAAAAGGACAAATTTTCTCACAACTGAAACATCCCTGATGCTTTTATTTTCATTTAGGGAAAGGCTCTGACAAGCTTGCTGGTAACACAATATTTTGAAGTTCGATAAACCTGATAAATAGGTCGTCATGTTTGGATTCTGTGAGATCACAATCAATGATAAATTTATCGGTGGCAAGGAAATAAGATTGTAACTTACTTATATTGTAATACTTACTTAAGATTGTAACTTATTATAGCAGCTACCTAGCACTTTAAATGAAATAAAAGAATACAGAATTTGAGAAAAAAGAACAAATTTTCCCACAACAAAAACATCCCTGCTGCTTCTATTTACGTTTATAGAAAGGCTCTGACAAGCTCGTTGATAACACAATTTTTTGGAGTTCGATAAACCTGATAAATCGATAGTCACGTTTGGATTCTGTGAGATCATAATCAATCATCAATCATTGAATTATCAGCGGCAAGGAAATAAGATTATAACTGATTAGCTACCTGACATTTTCAATAAAAATAACAGAATACGAAATTTGATAAAAGGAACAAATTTTCTTACAACAGAAATTTCCCTCACGCTTTTTTTTTTGTTTATCAAAAGGCTCTGAGATGTTTGCAGATAACACTATTTTTTTTTAGTTCGATAAACATGATAAATCAATTCACACATCCGTTCAGATTCTGTTAGATCATAATCGATAGTTAAAATCTTAGCTGCAAGAAAATAATATTATAACTGATTAGAAACTTGGCACTTTTAATCGAAATAATAGAATAGAGAATTAAAAAAAAAATTCTCAAAACTTAAATATACCTGAAGCTTTCATTTTCATTAATCAAAAGTCTCTCTTAAGCTCGCTGATAACACCATTTGTTTTTAGTTAGATAAACCTGACATATCGATTGTGACGTTTGAATTGTGTTAGATTTAGATTACAATCGACGATTGAATTATCAGCGGCAAGGAAATAAGATTATAACTGATTACATACCTAGTACTATCCTCGGATTATTAAATTAAAAGAATTGAACTATGAAAGCTATGTACCCAGTCGAAGTTTGATGGAGATAATATGAATATTTGTCCCATAGTGGGGTTAAGATGGTGAATTACCATAACATAAAACTATTTAGAGTATTTTACGTTTTAAAATTAATTTATAATGTGTGTTCGATTCCAATTATATATGATATTTTAGTATTTTTCAGTCTTCTATGGCTTGAAACTAGAGTTGCAAAAAACCCGCAGTTTTTGAGGGACGGGAATAAACTCGGGAATTTTTGGGAATAAACCCGGAATTTTGGGGAATATTGGAAATTTTGAAGGAGTTTTGAAAGTAAGCAAAACTAGTCTTTTTCAGTTTATTTTTTTTTTTTTTTTAAAAGAAATTTCAAGCACTGTTCTGAAAAGTATAAAATAGGATTTTCATTATGAATTCACAAAACTTGGGATTTTGTGCTCTAAGTTTTTATGATTTATTATAACTCATTTGATTTAAAACAATGGCGGCTGTGAATTTGTAAAGATTTGAATGTTTCTTTAAAAAATTAAATTGTTTAATTTCTGTTAGCTGGCATATTTCCTATTCAGGCATACTCTATATTAATGCGCTTGTGAGATAGTATATTTTTCCATTAATTTCTATTAGTTTTGTTCGTTTTTGTTTCTGTTTACATTGTCTGAATCAGAGAACAGGGGTGATATTTATATTCATGTCAGGCAAGATGAATCTGTCATCTGCCTCTCGCACTTTTTACTTATCCACGATTAAAATATGAAATGACTTATGATATCTTAATTATCTTACTTAATATTTCTGCAGCTTAACCATGTATGTCGTAAGTTTTCATGTAAACTGTGGTATTTTTCTGAATTTGTGTTATTGGTTTTGTTTACATTTGTAAAAAACATTTTTTTTTACAAATAAAAAATTCCATATCTAAAACTTTCTGAAAACTCCCGGGAATTTTCAATATTTCCCTCCCAAAAAACCCGGTTTATTCCCGGGAATAAACCCAGTTTTTTCCACCCTTTGCAACTCTACTTGAAACCAACATTATCTGATACAAGATGAGTATTTGTCCAGTAGTACGGTTACGATGGTAAATTTGAATAATATAAAACTATCTAGAATATTTTATAATATGTTTTAAGATATTTTTAATAGTATGCTCGTTTGTAACTAGCCCGATGGGATATGATTTTAACTCCAACGCAGGTGCCTAAGGTGTCTTATTAAATACTTTTTCTCGAGTGGCATTTCCTGCAAGTACAGTGTCACATTTCAATTGTCTGGAGAATCTCGACCTTCGGGTTGCACGAAAACCTGAAGGTAGATTTAGTACGAACAAGTGGTGTTCGATCTACCTACGCACATTATAGCCGAATGACCTTTAAAGGCTTGTATAGAGATATGCGAGTTTCATACAAATTTAACTGTGTACATATACATACAAATATACCGGGTGTCCCAAATATGACGGATGGATTTTAAAATTCTTGCAAACGGTGACAGATGTTAAAAAAATTGTTGCAGGAGGGTTATGTATGTTGTCAAGAGTTTTTTACTGTGATTCTTAATTTTAGTTCGAATTTCAAACAATAGATGGCGCTGACAGCGACTGGCGTTCAGTCGAGGCCTAAACTGACGTCACTCAGCATTGATGCACCACCCCCTGAATACTAGATGGCGGCTGTCGCAGGCGGAATTTTTTTTTCAACTTTTGAATAGTCCCTCGAACTTCAACACTAATAATTCCTAAAAGTTTTCTTCGCCTAGTTTTTCTGAGATCAAATAAGTCAAAGAAAACTTTTAGATATTGTTGGTGTTGAAGTTCGAGGGACCGTTCAAACGCTGAAAAAAAAATCCGCTTGCGACAGCCGCCATCTAGTATTCAGGGGACGGTGCATCAATGCCAAGGCTAACGAAAAAGAAAGGCTACCGCGGTGCTTTACGCGTATCTTTTTTTACAGACCGCCGGAGTCACGTGATGCTCGAATGCACCAATGCAAGTGTACGAAAAGAGCACCACGTCACTATAGCGGTCTGTAAAAAAAGATCTCATCAAAAAGTCACCTGTAAAAAATGCAGCCAAGTCTCGTAACTCATTTACCGTAAAAAGTACTGAGATCGTATATAAAGCCAAGTTTAACTATCTTATTAACTCTGAAATTTTCATTCACAAATCACTCCTAGTCTCTAAATCTTTAGTTAATTATTATTTTGTGACTTGGAAATTACGTAGCACGAGAATGTGATGTATATAGTTAGTCTTAATCAAATAATACTATAACATATTAAAGTGTAATAACTTCCCTGTGCGTATATAATTTGCCTTAATTAAATTATCCCATCCCATCCCATAACATAGTAAGGTGTAATAACTTCCCTGTGCTGCGTAATTGCCAAGTCACAAAATAATAATTAACTAAAGATATAGAGACTAGGAGTGATTTGTGAATGAAAATTTCAGAGTTAATAAGATAGTTAAACTTGGCTTTATATACGATCTCAGTACTTTTTACGGTAAATGAGTTACGAGACTTGGCTGCATTTTTTACAGGTGACTTTTTGATGAGATTTCACTTCTTTTTGTAATTAATCCTCCTTTCCTTGATTTTGGGTTATTTTTGAAGATCATCCACTGATTTTCGCTAAGCCCACACTCTGTCCCTATTATTTACAGGCATAAAAAATTTGAAGCTTTAGTTTCGTTTGCAAAGTACTGTAGATAAAAAGAGATTTCAGGTTCCTAGGCAAGCACTAAATTATGGGAAGGGGAGTGTCAAAAGTACTCTCAATTGTTTCCAGGATAGGTGCTATCCATCTGAGATACTACTCGCAGCCCTAGATACTTGATATTTAACATAAAAGAACTTTTTAGTATAAAAAGAAAGCCAAAATTAAAATTTCCGGAAATTTCCAATAAATCAAACAATATTCCTTTTTTCGATGTTTTTTTTTCGTTTTTTTTTAGTCTTTTTTTTATTATTTACGGATTTTTAATTTTCCCTTACTTGTACTAAACCCTGCCTTTCTACCAAATGTCAAGATTCTAGGACTACAAAATCGAATTGTTTTCAAATTTTCGACTTTTTATAAATTTATTGATTTTTCGATTTTAATTCTAAGTTACCTGATTGTCATGCTAATATAGTAATTATTTGATCCGTCTTCTTAGGATCATTTAGGTTCAATTTAGAGATAAATCAAGTGAATCTTCGAGTCACCATGCTTTTATTTAGAAAGGACTATCAAGCCATAACCAGCCAGTAATGTCGGGAGGGTAGGGGGAACTGTGAAAATTTTTGTGGGGCTAACATCATTTAACAATCCATATTTCATATGTGAAGTAAATAGATTACAACATGTGAAAGAAAACAAACCTGTCTATAAAGAAATCGCCTATATCGTAGCCAGTCTATAGCGGAACTTTTCTATAACGAAATTCCTAAACGAAAGAAAAGAAAAACATAATCCGGGGGAATTAACATAAAACAATTAGGGGCGTTGTACTAGCTAATAAGACAATTATCTTAAAACTCATGTTTCTAGTAGTACAAAATCAAATTGCTTTCGAATTTTCGATTTCTTAAAGATAATTCGATTTTTCGATTTTATTTTCGAATTTAACGAATATTTTAATTGTTCCTTTTACTGAATAGTAAATACTACATTTACACCAAGTTTTAAGTTTCTAAGACTACAAGATGAAATTATTTTCAATTTTTGATTTTTTCGAATTTTTTTATAATTTTCTGGATTTTTTAGTTTTTTCTTATTTTGTATCCTTTATTACAAATTTCAAGTTTCTAGCCCTACAAAATCAAATTATTTTCAAATTTCCGATCTTTTTCGAGTTTTTTACTCTATTTTCGAATTTATTGTGTTTTAATTTTCCCTTTTTCTGTATCCTAAACAATAAGTTTACCCCGAATTTTAAGTCCTAAAGCTACAAAATCTAATTTTTTTCAATTTTTCGAATTTTTGAATTTTACAGATTTTTTATTTATTTCTTTTTTTGTATCCTAAACACTACCTTTATTCTAAATTTTAAGTTTCTAGCTTTACAAAATCGAATTATTTTCAAATTTTCGTTTTTTTTTCGATTTTTTTTTTTTTTTAATTTTTGTTGTGTTTTTAATTTTTTCTTTTTCTGAATCCTAAACACTACCTTTACACCAAATTTTCAGTTTCTAAGACTACGAGATCATATTATTTTCAATTTCTCTCTTTTTCTTTCTTTCTTTTCTTTTCTTTTTTTTTCATTTTTTTGAAATTTTCGATTTTTTGAAATTATCCATATTTTTTAATGTTTCCTTATTTGGGTATCTTAAATATTACCTTTATTCCAAATTTAAAGTTTCTAGTGCTGTAAAATCGAATTATTTTCAAAATTTCCTTATTTTTCGATTTCTTTCGATTTTTTTATTTTATTTTCGAATTTTATTGCGTTTTTATTTTAACTTATTCTGAATCCTAAACACTATCTTTACCGCGAATTTGAAGTTTCTAAGGCCAAAAGATCAAATTATTTTAATTTTTTTCAATTTTTTTCGAAATTTTCGAATTTTTGATTTTTTTTTCGAATTTTCTGGATTTTTTAATTTTTTCTTATTTCGCATCCTAAATACTACCTTTATTCCGAATTCCAAGTTTCTAGCGCAACAAAATTGGATTATTTGAAATTTTTCGATTTTTTTTATTTTTATTTTTCGATTTTATTTTCAATTTTATTTTTGTGTTTTTGATGTTTTCTTTTTCTGAATTCTAAACACTACCTTCACACCAAATTTTAAGTTTTTAAGACTACAAGATCGTGTTATTTTCAATTTTTAATTTTGTTCGATTTTTTTTTTATTTTAGAATGTTTTGTTTTTTTTTAATTTTCCGGATTTTATAATTTTTCCTTTCTTTGTATCCGAAACACTAGCTTTATTCCAAATTTTAAGTTTCTGTGGCTGCGGGATCTACCCAATCTTTTTGATGACGCGAGAGTGAGTGAGTGTGTGAGTGACAAAAAATCGAAACTTTGAGTTCATATATCGTCTGCACTAATTTATGGGTATTTTTTTAATTATTTTCAATTTCTCTCTTTTTCTTTCTTTCTTTTCTTTTCTTTTTTTTTCATTTTTTTGAAATTTTCGATTTTTTTAAATTATCCATATTTTTTAATGTTTCCTTATTTGGGTATCTTAAATATTACCTTTATTCCAAATTTAAAGTTTCTAGTGCTGTAAAATCGAATTATTTTCAAATTTTCCTTATTTTTCGATTTTTTCGATTTTTTGATTTTTGCTTTCGATTTTTTTGGTGTTTTTGATGTTTTCTTTTTCTGGATGTTAAACACTACCTTCACACCAAATCTTAAGTTTCCAAGACTACAAGATCGTATTATTTTCAATTTTCAATTTTGATGGAATTTGTTGAATTTTCGAATGTTTTTTTTTCGAATTTTCTGGATTTTATAATTTTTCCTTTCTTTGTATCCTAAACACTACCTTTTTTCCAAATGTCAAGTTTCTGGGGCTACGGGATCTACCCAATCTTTTTGATGACGCGTGAACGAGTGAGTAAGAAGTGACAAAAAATCGAATGTTTGAGTTCATATGTCGCCTTAACTAAAACAGACAGAAAGTTGTAATTTTAAAATTTGGTCCTGTGTGCCAAATACTCTCTATAATTGAAGTTTAAAATTTTTGGGATACTCCAGCGCGGAGATATGGGGGGGTCAAAAGTGCCCTGAGTTGCTTCCAGAAAAGTATGCTTACGGCTTTCCAATACGGCTTTCCAATCGTTTTTTTTTAGTCTTTTTTTTATTATTTACGGATTTTTTAATTTTCCCTTACTTGTACTAAACCCTGCCTTTCTGCCAAATGTCAAGATTCTAGGACTACAAAATCGAATTGTTTTCAAATTTTCGACTTTTTATAAATTTATTGATTTTTCGATTTTAATTCTAAGTTACCTGATTGTCATGCTAATATAGTAATTATTTGATCCGTCTTCTTAGGATCATTTAGGTTCAATTTAGAGATAAATCAAGTGAATCTTCGAGTCACCATGCTTTTATTTAGAAAGGACTATCAAGCCATAACCAGCCAGTAATGTCGGGAGGGTAGGGGGAGCTGTGAAAATTTTTGTGGGGCTAACATCATTTAACAATCCATATTTCATATGTGAAGTAAATAGATTACAACATGTGAAAGAAAACAAACCTGTCTATAAAGAAATCGCCTATATCGTAGCCAGTCTATAGCGGAACTTTTCTATAACGAAATTCGTAAACGAAAGAAAAGAAAAACATAATCCGGGGGAATTAACATAAAACAATTAGGGGCGTTGTACTAGCTAATAGGACAATTATCTTAAAACTCATGTTTCTAGTAGTACAAAATCAAATTGCTTTCGAATTTTCGATTTCTTAAAGATAATTCGATTTTTCGATTTTATTTTCGAATTTAACGAATATTTTAATTGTTCCTTTTACTGAATAGTAAATACTACATTTACACCAAGTTTTAAGTTTCTAAGACTACAAGATGAAATTATTTTCAATTTTTGATTTTTTCGAATTTTTTTATAATTTTCTGGATTTTTTAGTTTTTTCTTATTTTGTATCCTTTATTACAAATTTCAAGTTTCTAGCCCTACAAAATCAAATTATTTTCAAATTTCCGATCTTTTTCGAGTTTTTTACTCTATTTTCGAATTTATTGTGTTTTAATTTTCCCTTTTTCTGTATCCTAAACAATAAGTTTACCCCGAATTTTAAGTCCTAAAGCTACAAAATCTAATTTTTTTCAATTTTTCGAATTTTTGAATTTTACAGATTTTTTATTTATTTCTTTTTTTGTATCCTAAATACTACCTTTATTCTAAATTTTAAGTTTCTAGCTTTACAAAATCGAATTATTTTCAAATTTTCGTTTTTTTTTCGATTTTTTTTTTAATTTTTGTTGTGTTTTTAATTTTTTCTTTTTCTGAATCCTAAACACTACCTTTACACCAAATTTTCAGTTTCTAAGACTACGAGATCATATTATTTTCAATTTCTCTCTTTTTCTTTCTTTCTTTTCTTTTCTTTTTTTTTCATTTTTTTGAAATTTTCGATTTTTTTAAATTATCCATATTTTTTAATGTTTCCTTATTTGGGTATCTTAAATATTACCTTTATTCCAAATTTAAAGTTTCTAGTGCTGTAAAATCGAATTATTTTCAAATTTTCCTTATTTTTCGATTTTTTCGATTTTTTGATTTTATTTTCGAATTTATATGCGTTTTTTATTTTAACTTATTCTGAATCCTAAACACTATCTTTACTGCGAATTTTAAGTTTCTAAGGCTAAAAAATCAAATTATTTTAATTTTTTCATTTTTTTTTCGAATTTTTCGAATTTTTGAATTTTTTTTTTCGAATTTTCCGGAATTTTTAATTTTTCTTTATTTTACATCCTAAATACTACCTTTATTCCGAATTCCAAGTTTCTAGCACAACAAAATCGGATGATTTGAAATTTTTCGATTTTTTTCGATTTTTTGATTTTTTCAATTTTGCTTTCGATTTTTTTGGTGTTTTTGATGTTTTCTTTTTCTGGATACTAAGCACTACCTTCACACCGAATCTTAACTTTCTAACACTACAAGATCGTATTATTTTCAATTTTCGATTTTGATGGAATTTGTTGAATTTTCGAATGTTTTTTTTTTCGAATTTTCCGGATTTTGCAAATTTTCCTTTCTTTCTATCCCAAACACTACCCTTTTTTCCAAATGTCAAGTTTCTAGGGCTACGGGATCTACCTAATCTTTTTGATGACGCGGGAACGAGTGAGTGAGTGAGTGACAAAAAATCGAATGTTTGAGTTCATATATCGTCTGAACTAGAAAAGACAGAAAATTGTAATTTTAAATTTTGGTCCTGTGTGCCAAATACTCTAGAAAAACGAAGTTTCAAATTTTTGGGATACTCCAGCGCTGAGATATGGGGGGGTCAAAAGTGCCCTGAGTTGCTTCCAGAAAAGTATGCTTATATCTGTCCTCTCTCGACTTGGCGGATGCACTGCCGTGCCTCCAGATAAATATAATGTAAGAATTTAAGGACACAATTGTTATTTTAATTAAGGAAATAACTAATAAATCAGTAAAACATAATGAAAAATACACGCAAATGTCGAATTAAAAACCACTTGATGACATAGCAAACACGTGTAATGCTTCTGACATCAAGTAAATGGGACTGCACATTTGGCGTTTAATCTTACAGTTTGGCGATTTTTTTTGTTATGAAAAGTGGTCGACGGGATAATAGAGAAGTACCGGTTTTTCTTATAATGCATGGTTTGTATAGCTTCGAGGGAAAAATTATATCCTAATAATATTATAAATGTCATTGTGTGCAAATGTTAGGCTGAAGCCAGCGTCAAAATGGAGCATTTAATGATCCTGTATTTTTGCATATAGGTTAATTATAATCCTCAAATTAACATAGGCTGGTTTTTGTTTATTTTATTCAAATATTTTCTTTAATAATTAAAAATTTCATTATTTTCATAGAGAATAAATGGACATTTTTCCATACAATTTAACCATTTTACTTTATCGTTGCTAGGGCTTTGATCGTTGCCACAAAAATAAAAACACGGAAAAATAATTTTTCCCCAACAACTAATTTTCAATTGAACGATTTTCACGTAAAAACAGAAAATTAAAAAAATTCAAAAGAAGGTGAATTTCAGTGATATTTGAAACAAAAATATGGAGTATTTGTTATTATACATGAAGTATGAATATCGGTTAAAATAAAAAGATATTTTTCTGTCAAAAACTGCGTTATAATTAGAAGGAAAACTAGAACAATAATTATATTATTAAAAAATAGATTTCGCTTGGACCATGGAACTATGAAAAGGATCCTCCTCGGCTTGGACAAATATGACGTCATAAATAAAACATGTTTTTTCAAATATTCGTAATAATACATGGAGCATGAATATCAATGTATAATGAAAGTAAATAGATAATGGACGTAATATTTAAGATGAAAAACTGAAATATTTTTTATCGATACTGATTAATAATTAGCTTGAATACTAGATACACACAAATGTGAGTTTTCCGCTAAAATTTACATCCTGATTGCCAGAAAAAGAAAATTAACAAGAATTGTGCCATTTAAAAGAGATTTCTCTGAGGAAAAAGTGACGTCATATTTGATATAAAATGGAAATTTTCAAATGTGTTTTAGAAGGAGCGTGAATCAATTCATTACATTAATAATACAAGAATCGGTAAGTTTAGAAAGTAGATGAGTTTCACGTCATATTTAAAACGAAAAATTTTTTTTAGCTTTTTTTTTAGCTAGCGATTATTATGCATGAATATCAGTTTTATACAGATGAGAGTTTTTTGCCAAAAACCACACCATGATTATTAGGAAAATAAAAATAATTACGAATCTATTATATTAAAATCTGACCGCCTGTTTGTATTTCGCAGAGGATGTCATAAACTCTCAGAATTAAAAAAAAATGATTTAAATTCCGAGATATGATTATTATTATTTTTTTTTTTTATAAATTTAACGAAGTTGCTCTAAAAATGACAACTAAATTATTCCAATTTTGTGGATAAAAAAGAAGAAATGAAACGGAATAATATATTTTTTCTCATTAAAACTGAAAGAAAGAATTTATTTTCAATTTGAATAGATGGTGAAAGAAAAAAAAAAATCTTGATTACAGTAAAATTTTTTAAAAATAAAAACGTATTTTTACATATTCAAACTTCATGAGTCAATTTATTCTGGAGAACAAATATCGTCTGTCAACATATTTTCATTTAGAAAGAAAGATTTTTTTTTCAGTTGTAGTACAGCGCCTAGAATATAGGCGCTGTAGTTATAGATTAAATCAAGGAGGCAAATTTAAGCTGCATGCATTTAGGTCTACAATTATTGCCCTCTATTCACAAGAATTGAATTTAATGAAAAAGAATATACTATTTCCATTATCTTTGAAGGATGGCTATTAAAACGTTTCACAAAGATGTTAAAAGTAAAATGTTTTACCAGGTAAACTTGACATATGTTTTTACACAATTCGCCGATTTCCACGATTTTATTTGGCCCGCCTTTTTTATTGGTTGCAGTTTCCTTTTCGTGATTATTTGTCACAAATTTTCACTTTTTTAAAACTTAGTTATGTTAAGGCCTCTATAACATATAAATACTGTATTGTCTCCTATGGAATGTGATCAAGAGTTAGTTAATTATTTACGTTTCTAATTATCGGGAATGAGATATTTTGCTTAATTAATGAATTTATTCTTATTTTAATGATACGTGAACGAAGTCACGGGTAACAGCTAGTTACTTTCATAAAAATGTATTTGGATGGTTTCTTGTTAATACAATCTTGCCAAGGCTGTGGTTTTCCTATTAGACTTAATGTTAGCTATATGCTCCATTTTTCTGCAACTAAATTTCCTCATGCCAATATAGTAATTCATTGATCCGTTTTCTTAGGATCGTTTATGTTCAATTTAGAGATAAATCAAGAGAATCTTAGAATCACCATGATTTTATTTAGAAAGGACTATCAAGCCATAACCAACCAGTAATGTCGGGAGGGAGGGAGAGATGTGAAAATTTTTGTGCGACCAACATCTTTTAACAACAAATATTTCATATATAAATTAAATAGAGTAAAGCCTGTGAAAGAAAATGAACCTGTCTATAAAAAAAAGGTCTATAACGTAGCCAGTCTATAGCGGAACTTTTCTATTACAAAATTCGTAAACAAATGAAAAGAAAAGCATAATCCGGGGAAAATAACACAAAACAATAACGGAAGGTGTACTAGCTAATAGGACAATTATCTTAAAACCTATCTAAAACAAACTATCCCCATCCTGTGGGATTTGTTTTTCAATGTTTTACTTTATTTAATGCAAAACATAGATTGCATCCGACAACTCATAAAAAAGTCCTCCGGCCTGTACCGGCAGGAAAAGGTAGCTTTCCTATATCTTCGTTTTAAAGTTTTAGCTAATGTTACTCGAAAAAAGCAAGTTAAAATGCAAAGAAACCGTTTACAAAAGATTCGTTTACACTGAATTTGAATAAGAAATTCGCCAAATTATTGAGCTATAGCCAAGTTGGCTTCATTTATGAAGACTTATTTTTGTCGCCAAATTTGGCGAGAATTTGGCGCTAATGGATATGAATATATAGTTTTATGCGTATGATTGGGAAAATGATTACAACAATGAAAGAAAATAATTTGCGAGAAATCGCGTTCACTAAAACTTGTAAATTTATATTAAAATTATTAAAATTACAGACATTACAATACACTTTCATAAAACATTAAAAACATATTAAAATTGGACGTTTCGGATTTACATGGAAAATCCCTCTTCAACAACAACGTTTCACTTAGCGTAAATCATAGTTAAAAAATATCAACAAACAGAAAATGCAACGTATCAAAATTTCGAAGTCAAAGTTACAGTTATAATAACACGGAGTATTCATTCGGGATTGCACCTGCTTGACCATTATTGACCATAAATTTATCGTTGGTTTTTTGTAATGTGCTGTTTTGTTTCAAAATGTCAGCCACCCTAGAATTTCAAACTGCTCTATCTCAGCCAATTTTTAAGATAGAGGTAAAACAAAAAATGCTCTGGAATCCTTGTATCAAGTCCTAACACCTAATTAAAAAATAAACTTGAATTTTTAACTTTTTTGTATATTTATTTTAGTTTTAAAATTTTCCGTGGCCGCCATCTTGAAACAAGATGGCTCACCAAGCTGGCCAACGAACTCGGTCGAGGCATTGGTGAGCTTAATACACACAATTAGTTTCATCCAAATTAATTTATAAATACGAGCTTTATCGTATCAAATTATTTTCTTTTTTTCAATTTTTTTCGAATTTTTTTATTTTTTTTCGAATTTTCTGGATTTTTTTTTATTTTCCTTTTTCTGCATCCTAAATACTACCTTTATTCCTAATTTGAATTTTCTACCGCAACAAAATCGGATTGTCTTCAAATTTTCGGTTTTTTTCAATTTTTTCGATTTTTTCAATTTTGCTTTCGATTTTTTTGGTGTTTTTGATGTTTTCTTTTTCTGGATGTTAAACACTACCTTCACACCAAATCTTAAGTTTCCAAGACTACAAGATCGTATTATTTTCAATTTTCAATTTTGATGGAATTTGTTGAATTTTCGAATGTTTTTTTTTCGAATTTTCTGGATTTTATAATTTTTCCTTTCTTTGTATCCTAAACACTACCTTTTTTCCAAATGTCAAGTTTCTGGGGCTACGGGATCTACCCAATCTTTTTGATGACGCGTGAACGAGTGAGTAAGAAGTGACAAAAAATCGAATGTTTGAGTTCATATGTCGCCTGAACTAAAACAGACAGAAAGTTGTAATTTTAAAATTTGGTCCTGTGTGCCAAATACTCTCTATAATTGAAGTTTAAAATTTTTGGGATACTCCAGCGCGGAGATATGGGGGGGTCAAAAGTGCCCTGAGTTGCTTCCAGAAAAGTATGCTTACGGCTTTCCAATACGGCTTTCCAATCGTTTTTTTTTAGTCTTTTTTTTATTATTTACGGATTTTTTAATTTTCCCTTACTTGTACTAAACCCTGCCTTTCTGCCAAATGTCAAGATTCTAGGACTACAAAATCGAATTGTTTTCAAATTTTCGACTTTTTATAAATTTATTGATTTTTCGATTTTAATTCTAAGTTACCTGATTGTCATGCTAATATAGTAATTATTTGATCCGTCTTCTTAGGATCATTTAGGTTCAATTTAGAGATAAATCAAGTGAATCTTCGAGTCACCATGCTTTTATTTAGAAAGGACTATCAAGCCATAACCAGCCAGTAATGTCGGGAGGGTAGGGGGAGCTGTGAAAATTTTTGTGGGGCTAACATCATTTAACAATCCATATTTCATATGTGAAGTAAATAGATTACAACATGTGAAAGAAAACAAACCTGTCTATAAAGAAATCGCCTATATCGTAGCCAGTCTATAGCGGAACTTTTCTATAACGAAATTCGTAAACGAAAGAAAAGAAAAACATAATCCGGGGGAATTAACATAAAACAATTAGGGGCGTTGTACTAGCTAATAGGACAATTATCTTAAAACTCATGTTTCTAGTAGTACAAAATCAAATTGCTTTCGAATTTTCGATTTCTTAAAGATAATTCGATTTTTCGATTTTATTTTCGAATTTAACGAATATTTTAATTGTTCCTTTTACTGAATAGTAAATACTACATTTACACCAAGTTTTAAGTTTCTAAGACTACAAGATGAAATTATTTTCAATTTTTGATTTTTTCGAATTTTTTTATAATTTTCTGGATTTTTTAGTTTTTTCTTATTTTGTATCCTTTATTACAAATTTCAAGTTTCTAGCCCTACAAAATCAAATTATTTTCAAATTTCCGATCTTTTTCGAGTTTTTTACTCTATTTTCGAATTTATTGTGTTTTAATTTTCCCTTTTTCTGTATCCTAAACAATAAGTTTACCCCGAATTTTAAGTCCTAAAGCTACAAAATCTAATTTTTTTCAATTTTTCGAATTTTTGAATTTTACAGATTTTTTATTTATTTCTTTTTTTGTATCCTAAATACTACCTTTATTCTAAATTTTAAGTTTCTAGCTTTACAAAATCGAATTATTTTCAAATTTTCGTTTTTTTTTCGATTTTTTTTTTAATTTTTGTTGTGTTTTTAATTTTTTCTTTTTCTGAATCCTAAACACTACCTTTACACCAAATTTTCAGTTTCTAAGACTACGAGATCATATTATTTTCAATTTCTCTCTTTTTCTTTCTTTCTTTTCTTTTCTTTTTTTTTCATTTTTTTGAAATTTTCGATTTTTTTAAATTATCCATATTTTTTAATGTTTCCTTATTTGGGTATCTTAAATATTACCTTTATTCCAAATTTAAAGTTTCTAGTGCTGTAAAATCGAATTATTTTCAAAATTTCCTTATTTTTCGATTTCTTTCGATTTTTTTATTTTATTTTCGAATTTTATTGCGTTTTTATTTTAACTTATTCTGAATCCTAAACACTATCTCTACCGCGAATTTGAAGTTTCTAAGGCCAAAAGATCAAATTATTTTAATTTTTTTCAATTTTTTTCGAAATTTTCGAATTTTTGATTTTTTTTCGAATTTTCTGGATTTTTTAATTTTTTCTTATTTCGCATCCTAAATACTACCTTTATTCCGAATTCCAAGTTTCTAGCGCAACAAAATTGGATTATTTGAAATTTTTCGATTTTTTTTATTTTGATTTTTCGATTTTATTTTCAATTTTATTTTTGTGTTTTTGATGTTTTCTTTTTCTGAATTCTAAACACTACCTTCACACCAAATTTTAAGTTTTTAAGACTACAAGATCGTGTTATTTTCAATTTTTAATTTTGTTCGATTTTTTTTTTATTTTAGAATGTTTTTTTTTTTTTAATTTTCCGGATTTTATAATTTTTCCTTTCTTTGTATCCGAAACACTAGCTTTATTCCAAATTTTAAGTTTCTGTGGCTGCGGGATCTACCCAATCTTTTTGATGACGCGAGAGTGAGTGAGTGTGGGAGTGACAAAAAATCGAAACTTTGAGTTCATATATCGTCTGCACTAATTTATGGGTATTTTTTTAATTATCCATATTTTTTAATTTTTCCGTATTTAGTATCTTAAATATTACATTTATTCCAAATTTCAAGTTTCTAGCGCTATGAAATCGAATTATTTTCAAATTTTCCTTATTTTTCGATTTTTTCGATTTTTTGATTTTATTTTCGAATTTATATGCGTTTTTTATTTTAACTTATTCTGAATCCTAAACACTATCTTTACTGCGAATTTTAAGTTTCTAAGGCTAAAAAATCAAATTATTTTAATTTTTTCATTTTTTTTTCGAATTTTTCGAATTTTTGAATTTTTTTTTCGAATTTTCCGGAATTTTTAATTTTTCTTTATTTTACATCCTAAATACTACCTTTATTCCGAATTCCAAGTTTCTAGCACAACAAAATCGGATGATTTGAAATTTTTCGATTTTTTTCGATTTTTTGATTTTTTCAATTTTGCTTTCGATTTTTTTGGTGTTTTTGATGTTTTCTTTTTCTGGATACTAAGCACTACCTTCACACCGAATCTTAACTTTCTAACACTACAAGATCGTATTATTTTCAATTTTCGATTTTGATGGAATTTGTTGAATTTTCGAATGTTTTTTTTTTCGAATTTTCCGGATTTTGCAAATTTTCCTTTCTTTCTATCCCAAACACTACCCTTTTTTCCAAATGTCAAGTTTCTAGGGCTACGGGATCTACCTAATCTTTTTGATGACGCGGGAACGAGTGAGTGAGTGAGTGACAAAAAATCGAATGTTTGAGTTCATATATCGTCTGAACTAGAAAAGACAGAAAATTGTAATTTTAAATTTTGGTCCTGTGTGCCAAATACTCTAGAAAAACGAAGTTTCAAATTTTTGGGATACTCCAGCGCTGAGATATGGGGGGGGTCAAAAGTGCCCTGAGTTGCTTCCAGAAAAATATGCTTATATCTGTCCTCTCTCGACTTGGCGGATGCACTGCCGTGCCTCCAGATAAATATAATGTAAGAATTTAAGGACACAATTGTTATTTTAATTAAGGAAATAACTAATAAATCAGTAAAACATAATGAAAAATACACGCAAATGTCGAATTAAAAACCACTTGATGACATAGCATCAAGTAAATGGGACTGCACTTTTGGCGTTTAATCTTACAGTTTGGCGATGTTTTTTGTTATGAAAAGTGGTCGACGGGATAATAGAGAAGTACCGGTTTTTCTTATAATGCATGGTTTGTATAGCTTCGAGGGAAAAATTATATCCTAATAATATTATAAATCTCATTGTGTGCAAATGTTAGGCTGAAGCCAGCGTCAAAATGGAGCATTTAATGATCCTGTATTTTTGCATATAGGTTAATTATAATCCTCAAATTAACATAGGCTGGTTTTTGTTTATTTTATTCAAATATTTTCTTTAATAATTAAAAATTTCATTATTTTCATAGAGAATAAATGGACATTTTTCCATACAATTTAACCATTTTACTTTATCGTTGCTAGGGCTTTGATCGTTGCCACAAAAATAAAAACACGGAAAAATAATTTTTCCCCAACAACTAATTTTCAATTGAACGATTTTCACGTAAAAACAGAAAATTAAAAAAATTCAAAAGAAGGTGAATTTCAGTGATATTTGAAACAAAAATATGGAGTATTTGTTATTATACATGAAGTATGAATATCGGTTAAAATAAAAAGATATTTTTCTGTCAAAAACTGCGTTATAATTAGAAGGAAAACTAGAACAATAATTATATTATTAAAAAATAGATTTCGCTTGGACCATGGAACTATGAAAAGGATCCTCCTCGGCTTGGACAAATATGACGTCATAAATAAAACATGTTTTTTCAAATATTCGTAATAATACATGGAGCATGAATATCAATGTATAATGAAAGTAAATAGATAATGGACGTAATATTTAAGATGAAAAACTGAAATATTTTTTATCGATACTGATTAATAATTAGCTTGAATACTAGATACACACAAATGTGAGTTTTCCGCTAAAATTTACATCCTGATTGCCAGAAAAAGAAAATTAACAAGAATTGTGCCATTTAAAAGAGATTTCTCTGAGGAAAAAGTGACGTCATATTTGAAATAAAATGGAAATTTTCAAATGTGTTTTAGAAGGAGCGTGAATCAATTCATTACATTAATAATACAAGAATCGGTAAGTTTAGAAAGTAGATGAGTTTCACGTCATATTTAAAACGAAAAATTTTTTTTAGCTTTTTTTTTAGCTAGCGATTATTATGCATGAATATCAGTTACATACAGATGAGAGTTTTTTGCCAAAAACCACACCATGATTATTAGGAAAATAAAAATAATTACGAATCTATTATATTAAAATCTGACCGCCTGTTTGTATTTCGCAGAGGATGTCATAAACTCTCAGAATTAAAAAAAAATGATTTAAATTCCGAGATATGATTATTATTATTTTTTTTTTTTATAAATTTAACGAAGTTGCTCTAAAAATGACAACTAAATTATTCCAATTTTGTGGATAAAAAAGAAGAAATGAAACGGAATAATATATTTTTTCTCATTAAAACTGAAAGAAAGAATTTATTTTCAATTTGAATAGATGGTGAAAGAAAAAAAAAAAAATCTTGATTACAGTAAAATTTTTTAAAAATAAAAACGTATTTTTACATATTCAAACTTCATGAGTCAATTTATTCTGGAGAACAAATATCGTCTGTCAACATATTTTCATTTAGAAAGAAAGATTTTTTTTTCAGTTGTAGTACAGCGCCTAGAATATAGGCGCTGTAGTTATAGATTAAATCAAGGAGGCAAATTTAAGCTGCATGCATTTAGGTCTACAATTATTGCCCTCTATTCACAAGAATTGAATTTAATGAAAAAGAATATACTATTTCCATTATCTTTGAAGGATGGCTATTAAAACGTTTCACAAAGATGTTAAAAGTAAAATGTTTTACCAGGTAAACTTGACATATGTTTTTACACAATTCGCCGATTTCCACGATTTTATTTGGCCCGCCTTTTTTATTGGTTGCAGTTTCCTTTTCGTGATTATTTGTCACAAATTTTCACTTTTTTAAAACTTAGTTATGTTAAGGCCTCTATAACATATAAATACTGTATTGTCTCCTATGGAATGTGATCAAGAGTTAGTTAATTATTTACGTTTCTAATTATCGGGAATGAGATATTTTGCTTAATTAATGAATTTATTCTTATTTTAATGATACGTGAACGAAGTCACGGGTAACAGCTAGTTACTTTCATAAAAATGTATTTGGATGGTTTCTTGTTAATACAATCTTGCCAAGGCTGTGGTTTTCCTATTAGACTTAATGTTAGCTATATGCTCCATTTTTCTGCAACTAAATTTCCTCATGCCAATATAGTAATTCATTGATCCGTTTTCTTAGGATCGTTTATGTTCAATTTAGAGATAAATCAAGAGAATCTTAGAATCACCATGATTTTATTTAGAAAGGACTATCAAGCCATAACCAACCAGTAATGTCGGGAGGGAGGGAGAGATGTGAAAATTTTTGTGCGACCAACATCTTTTAACAACAAATATTTCATATATAAATTAAATAGAGTAAAGCCTGTGAAAGAAAATGAACCTGTCTATAAAAAAAAAGGTCTATAACGTAGCCAGTCTATAGCGGAACTTTTCTATTACAAAATTCGTAAACAAAAGAAAAGAAAAGCATAATCCGGGGAAAATAACACAAAACAATAACGGAAGGTGTACTAGCTAATAGGACAATTATCTTAAAACCTATCTAAAACAAACTATCCCCATCCTGTGGGATTTGTTTTTCAATGTTTTACTTTATTTAATGCAAAACATAGATTGCATCCGACAACTCATAAAAAAGTCCTCCGGCCTGTACCGGCAGGAAAAGGTAGCTTTCCTATATCTTCGTTTTAAAGTTTTAGCTAATGTTACTCGAAAAAAGCAAGTTAAAATGCAAAGAAACCGTTTACAAAAGATTCGTTTACACTGAATTTGAATAAGAAATTCGCCAAATTATTGAGCTATAGCCAAGTTGGCTTCATTTATGAAGACTTATTTTTGTCGCCAAATTTGGCGAGAATTTGGCGCTAATGGATATGAATATATAGTTTTATGCGTATGATTGGGAAAATGATTACAACAATGAAAGAAAATAATTTGCGAGAAATCGCGTTCACTAAAACTTGTAAATTTATATTAAAATTATTAAAATTACAGACATTACAATACACTTTCATAAAACATTAAAAACATATTAAAATTGGACGTTTCGGATTTACATGGAAAATCCCTCTTCAACAACAACGTTTCACTTAGCGTAAATCATAGTTAAAAAATATCAACAAACAGAAAATGCAACGTATCAAAATTTCGAAGTCAAAGTTACAGTTATAATAACACGGAGTATTCATTCGGGATTGCACCTGCTTGACCATTATTGACCATAAATTTATCGTTGGTTTTTTGTAATGTGCTGTTTTGTTTCAAAATGTCAGCCACCCTAGAATTTCAAACTGCTCTATCTCAGCCAATTTTTAAGATAGAGGTAAAACAAAAAATGCTCTGGAATCCTTGTATCAAGTCCTAACACCTAATTAAAAAATAAACTTGAATTTTTAACTTTTTTGTATATTTATTTTAGTTTTAAAATTTTCCGTGGCCGCCATCTTGAAACAAGATGGCTCACCAAGCTGGCCAACGAACTCGGTCGAGGCATTGGTGAGCTTAATACACACAATTAGTTTCATCCAAATTAATTTATAAATACGAGCTTTATCGTATCAAATTATTTTCTTTTTTTCAATTTTTTTCGAATTTTTTTATTTTTTTTCGAATTTTCTGGATTTTTTTTTATTTTCCTTTTTCTGTATCCTAAATACTACCTTTATTCCTAATTTGAATTTTCTAGCGCAACAAAATCGGATTGTCTTCAAATTTTCGGTTTTTTTCAATTTTTTCGATTTTTTCAATTTTGCTTTCGATTTTTTTGGTGTTTTTTATGTTTTCTTTTTCTGGATGTTAAACACTACCTTCACACCAAATCTTAAGTTTCCAAGACTACAAGATCGTATTATTTTCAATTTTCAATTTTGATGGAATTTGTTGAATTTTCGAATGTTTTTTTTTCGAATTTTCTGGATTTTATAATTTTTCCTTTCTTTGTATCCTAAACACTACCTTTTTTCCAAATGTCAAGTTTCTGGGGCTACGGGATCTACCCAATCTTTTTGATGACGCGTGAACGAGTGAGTAAGAAGTGACAAAAAATCGAATGTTTGAGTTCATATGTCGCCTGAACTAAAACAGACAGAAAGTTGTAATTTTAAAATTTGGTCCTGTGTGCCAAATACTCTCTATAATTGAAGTTTAAAATTTTTGGGATACTCCAGCGCGGAGATATGGGGGGGTCAAAAGTGCCCTGAGTTGCTTCCAGAAAAGTATGCTTACGGCTTTCCAATACGGCTTTCCAATCGTTTTTTTTTAGTCTTTTTTTTATTATTTACGGATTTTTTAATTTTCCCTTACTTGTACTAAACCCTGCCTTTCTGCCAAATGTCAAGATTCTAGGACTACAAAATCGAATTGTTTTCAAATTTTCGACTTTTTATAAATTTATTGATTTTTCGATTTTAATTCTAAGTTACCTGATTGTCATGCTAATATAGTAATTATTTGATCCGTCTTCTTAGGATCATTTAGGTTCAATTTAGAGATAAATCAAGTGAATCTTCGAGTCACCATGCTTTTATTTAGAAAGGACTATCAAGCCATAACCAGCCAGTAATGTCGGGAGGGTAGGGGGAGCTGTGAAAATTTTTGTGGGGCTAACATCATTTAACAATCCATATTTCATATGTGAAGTAAATAGATTACAACATGTGAAAGAAAACAAACCTGTCTATAAAGAAATCGCCTATATCGTAGCCAGTCTATAGCGGAACTTTTCTATAACGAAATTCGTAAACGAAAGAAAAGAAAAACATAATCCGGGGGAATTAACATAAAACAATTAGGGGCGTTGTACTAGCTAATAGGACAATTATCTTAAAACTCATGTTTCTAGTAGTACAAAATCAAATTGCTTTCGAATTTTCGATTTCTTAAAGATAATTCGATTTTTCGATTTTATTTTCGAATTTAACGAATATTTTAATTGTTCCTTTTACTGAATAGTAAATACTACATTTACACCAAGTTTTAAGTTTCTAAGACTACAAGATGAAATTATTTTCAATTTTTGATTTTTTCGAATTTTTTTATAATTTTCTGGATTTTTTAGTTTTTTCTTATTTTGTATCCTTTATTACAAATTTCAAGTTTCTAGCCCTACAAAATCAAATTATTTTCAAATTTCCGATCTTTTTCGAGTTTTTTACTCTATTTTCGAATTTATTGTGTTTTAATTTTCCCTTTTTCTGTATCCTAAACAATAAGTTTACCCCGAATTTTAAGTCCTAAAGCTACAAAATCTAATTTTTTTCAATTTTTCGAATTTTTGAATTTTACAGATTTTTTATTTATTTCTTTTTTTGTATCCTAAATACTACCTTTATTCTAAATTTTAAGTTTCTAGCTTTACAAAATCGAATTATTTTCAAATTTTCGTTTTTTTTTCGATTTTTTTTTTTAATTTTTGTTGTGTTTTTAATTTTTTCTTTTTCTGAATCCTAACACTACCTTTACACCAAATTTTCAGTTTCTAAGACTACGAGATCATATTATTTTCAATTTCTCTCTTTTTCTTTCTTTCTTTTCTTTTCTTTTTTTTTCATTTTTTTGAAATTTTCGATTTTTTTAAATTATCCATATTTTTTAATGTTTCCTTATTTGGGTATCTTAAATATTACCTTTATTCCAAATTTAAAGTTTCTAGTGCTGTAAAATCGAATTATTTTCAAAATTTCCTTATTTTTCGATTTCTTTCGATTTTTTTATTTTATTTTCGAATTTTATTGCGTTTTTATTTTAACTTATTCTGAATCCTAAACACTATCTTTACCGCGAATTTGAAGTTTCTAAGGCCAAAAGATCAAATTATTTTAATTTTTTTTCAATTTTTTTCGAAATTTTCGAATTTTTGATTTTTTTTCGAATTTTCTGGATTTTTTAATTTTTTCTTATTTCGCATCCTAAATACTACCTTTATTCCGAATTCCAAGTTTCTAGCGCAACAAAATTGGATTATTTGAAATTTTTCGATTTTTTTTATTTTGATTTTTCGATTTTATTTTCAATTTTATTTTTGTGTTTTTGATGTTTTCTTTTTCTGAATTCTAAACACTACCTTCACACCAAATTTTAAGTTTTTAAGACTACAAGATCGTGTTATTTTCAATTTTTAATTTTGTTCGATTTTTTTTTTTATTTTAGAATGTTTTTTTTTTTTTTAATTTTCCGGATTTTATAATTTTTCCTTTCTTTGTATCCGAAACACTAGCTTTATTCCAAATTTTAAGTTTCTGTGGCTGCGGGATCTACCCAATCTTTTTGATGACGCGAGAGTGAGTGAGTGTGTGAGTGACAAAAAATCGAAACTTTGAGTTCATATATCGTCTGCACTAATTTATGGGTATTTTTTTAATTATCCATATTTTTTAATTTTTCCGTATTTAGTATCTTAAATATTACATTTATTCCAAATTTCAAGTTTCTAGCGCTATGAAATCGAATTATTTTCAAATTTTCCTTATTTTTCGATTTTTTCGATTTTTTGATTTTATTTTCGAATTTATATGCGTTTTTTATTTTAACTTATTCTGAATCCTAAACACTATCTTTACTGCGAATTTTAAGTTTCTAAGGCTAAAAAATCAAATTATTTTAATTTTTTCATTTTTTTTTCGAATTTTTCGAATTTTTGAATTTTTTTTTCGAATTTTCCGGAATTTTTAATTTTTCTTTATTTTACATCCTAAATACTACCTTTATTCCGAATTCCAAGTTTCTAGCACAACAAAATCGGATGATTTGAAATTTTTCGATTTTTTTCGATTTTTTGATTTTTTCAATTTTGCTTTCGATTTTTTTGGTGTTTTTGATGTTTTCTTTTTCTGGATACTAAGCACTACCTTCACACCGAATCTTAACTTTCTAACACTACAAGATCGTATTATTTTCAATTTTCGATTTTGATGGAATTTGTTGAATTTTCGAATGTTTTTTTTTTCGAATTTTCCGGATTTTGCAAATTTTCCTTTCTTTCTATCCCAAACACTACCCTTTTTTCCAAATGTCAAGTTTCTAGGGCTACGGGATCTACCTAATCTTTTTGATGACGCGGGAACGAGTGAGTGAGTGAGTGACAAAAAATCGAATGTTTGAGTTCATATATCGTCTGAACTAGAAAAGACAGAAAATTGTAATTTTAAATTTTGGTCCTGTGTGCCAAATACTCTAGAAAAACGAAGTTTCAAATTTTTGGGATACTCCAGCGCTGAGATATGGGGGGGTCAAAAGTGCCCTGAGTTGCTTCCAGAAAAGTATGCTTATATCTGTCCTCTCTCGACTTGGCGGATGCACTGCCGTGCCTCCAGATAAATATAATGTAAGAATTTAAGGACACAATTGTTATTTTAATTAAGGAAATAACTAATAAATCAGTAAAACATAATGAAAAATACACGCAAATGTCGAATTAAAAACCACTTGATGACATAGCAAACACGTGTAATGCTTCTGACATCAAGTAAATGGGACTGCACTTTTGGCGTTTAATCTTACAGTTTGGCGATGTTTTTTGTTATGAAAAGTGGTCGACGGGATAATAGAGAAGTACCGGTTTTTCTTATAATGCATGGTTTGTATAGCTTCGAGGGAAAAATTATATCCTAATAATATTATAAATCTCATTGTGTGCAAATGTTAGGCTGAAGCCAGCGTCAAAATGGAGCATTTAATGATCCTGTATTTTTGCATATAGGTTAATTATAATCCTCAAATTAACATAGGCTGGTTTTTGTTTATTTTATTCAAATATTTTCTTTAATAATTAAAAATTTCATTATTTTCATAGAGAATAAATGGACATTTTTCCATACAATTTAACCATTTTACTTTATCGTTGCTAGGGCTTTGATCGTTGCCACAAAAATAAAAACACGGAAAAATAATTTTTCCCCAACAACTAATTTTCAATTGAACGATTTTCACGTAAAAACAGAAAATTAAAAAAATTCAAAAGAAGGTGAATTTCAGTGATATTTGAAACAAAAATATGGAGTATTTGTTATTATACATGAAGTATGAATATCGGTTAAAATAAAAAGATATTTTTCTGTCAAAAACTGCGTTATAATTAGAAGGAAAACTAGAACAATAATTATATTATTAAAAAATAGATTTCGCTTGGACCATGGAACTATGAAAAGGATCCTCCTCGGCTTGGACAAATATGACGTCATAAATAAAACATGTTTTTTCAAATATTCGTAGTAATACAAGGAGCATGAATATCAATGTATAATGAAAGTAAATAGATAATGGACGTAATATTTAAGATGAAAAACTGAAATATTTTTTATCGATACTGATTAATAATTAGCTTGAATACTAGATACACACAAATGTGAGTTTTCCGCTAAAATTTACATCCTGATTGCCAGAAAAAGAAAATTAACAAGAATTGTGCCATTTAAAAGAGATTTCTCTGAGGAAAAAGTGACGTCATATTTGAAATAAAATGGAAATTTTCAAATGTGTTTTAGAAGGAGCGTGAATCAATTCATTACATTAATAATACAAGAATCGGTAAGTTTAGAAAGTAGATGAGTTTCACGTCATATTTAAAACGAAAAATTTTTTTTAGCTTTTTTTTTAGCTAGCGATTATTATGCATGAATATCAGTTACATACAGATGAGAGTTTTTTGCCAAAAACCACACCATGATTATTAGGAAAATAAAAATAATTACGAATCTATTATATTAAAATCTGACCGCCTGTTTGTATTTCGCAGAGGATGTCATAAACTCTCAGAATTAAAAAAAATGATTTAAATTCCGAGATATGATTATTATTATTATTTTTTTTTATAAATTTAACGAAGTTGCTCTAAAAATGACAATTAAATTATTCCAATTTTGTGGATAAAAAAGAAGAAATGAAACGGAATAATATATTTTTTCTCATTAAAACTGAAAGAAAGAATTTATTTTCAATTTGAATAGATGGTGAAAGAAAAAAAAAAATCTTGATTACAGTAAAATTTTTTAAAAATAAAAACGTATTTTTACATATTCAAACTTCATGAGTCAATTTATTCTGGAGAACAAATATCGTCTGTCAACATATTTTCATTTAGAAAGAAAGATTTTTTTTTCAGTTGTAGTACAGCGCCTAGAATATAGGCGCTGTAGTTATAGATTAAATCAAGGAGGCAAATTTAAGCTGCATGCATTTAGGTCTACAATTATTGCCCTCTATTCACAAGAATTGAATTTAATGAAAAAGAATATACTATTTCCATTATCTTTGAAGGATGGCTATTAAAACGTTTCACAAAGATGTTAAAAGTAAAATGTTTTACCAGGTAAACTTGACATATGTTTTTACACAATTCGCCGATTTCCACGATTTTATTTGGCCCGCCTTTTTTATTGGTTGCAGTTTCCTTTTCGTGATTATTTGTCACAAATTTTCACTTTTTTAAAACTTAGTTATGTTAAGGCCTCTATAACATATAAATACTGTATTGTCTCCTATGGAATGTGATCAAGAGTTAGTTAATTATTTACGTTTCTAATTATCGGGAATGAGATATTTTGCTTAATTAATGAATTTATTCTTATTTTAATGATACGTGAACGAAGTCACGGGTAACAGCTAGTTACTTTCATAAAAATGTATTTGGATGGTTTCTTGTTAATACAATCTTGCCAAGGCTGTGGTTTTCCTATTAGACTTAATGTTAGCTATATGCTCCATTTTTCTGCAACTAAATTTCCTCATGCCAATATAGTAATTCATTGATCCGTTTTCTTAGGATCGTTTATGTTCAATTTAGAGATAAATCAAGAGAATCTTAGAATCACCATGATTTTATTTAGAAAGGACTATCAAGCCATAACCAACCAGTAATGTCGGGAGGGAGGGAGAGATGTGAAAATTTTTGTGCGACCAACATCTTTTAACAACAAATATTTCATATATAAATTAAATAGAGTAAAGCCTGTGAAAGAAAATGAACCTGTCTATAAAAAAAAAGGTCTATAACGTAGCCAGTCTATAGCGGAACTTTTCTATTACAAAATTCGTAAACAAAAGAAAAGAAAAGCATAATCCGGGGAAAATAACACAAAACAATAACGGAAGGTGTACTAGCTAATAGGACAATTATCTTAAAACCTATCTAAAACAAACTATCCCCATCCTGTGGGATTTGTTTTTCAATGTTTTACTTTATTTAATGCAAAACATAGATTGCATCCGACAACTCATAAAAAAGTCCTCCGGCCTGTACCGGCAGGAAAAGGTAGCTTTCCTATATCTTCGTTTTAAAGTTTTAGCTAATGTTACTCGAAAAAAGCAAGTTAAAATGCAAAGAAACCGTTTACAAAAGATTCGTTTACACTGAATTTGAATAAGAAATTCGCCAAATTATTGAGCTATAGCCAAGTTGGCTTCATTTATGAAGACTTATTTTTGTCGCCAAATTTGGCGAGAATTTGGCGCTAATGGATATGAATATATAGTTTTATGCGTATGATTGGGAAAATGATTACAACAATGAAAGAAAATAATTTGCGAGAAATCGCGTTCACTAAAACTTGTAAATTTATATTAAAATTATTAAAATTACAGACATTACAATACACTTTCATAAAACATTAAAAACATATTAAAATTGGACGTTTCGGATTTACATGGAAAATCCCTCTTCAACAACAACGTTTCACTTAGCGTAAATCATAGTTAAAAAATATCAACAAACAGAAAATGCAACGTATCAAAATTTCGAAGTCAAAGTTACAGTTATAATAACACGGAGTATTCATTCGGGATTGCACCTGCTTGACCATTATTGACCATAAATTTATCGTTGGTTTTTTGTAATGTGCTGTTTTGTTTCAAAATGTCAGCCACCCTAGAATTTCAAACTGCTCTATCTCAGCCAATTTTTAAGATAGAGGTAAAACAAAAAATGCTCTGGAATCCTTGTATCAAGTCCTAACACCTAATTAAAAAATAAACTTGAATTTTTAACTTTTTTGTATATTTATTTTAGTTTTAAAATTTTCCGTGGCCGCCATCTTGAAACAAGATGGCTCACCAAGCTGGCCAACGAACTCGGTCGAGGCATTGGTGAGCTTAATACACACAATTAGTTTCATCCAAATTAATTTATAAATACGAGCTTTATCGTATCAAATTATTTTCTTTTTTTCAATTTTTTTCGAATTTTTTTATTTTTTTTCGAATTTTCTGGATTTTTTTTTATTTTCCTTTTTCTGTATCCTAAATACTACCTTTATTCCTAATTTGAATTTTCTAGCGCAACAAAATCGGATTGTCTTCAAATTTTCGGTTTTTTTCAATTTTTTCGATTTTTTCAATTTTGCTTTCGATTTTTTTGGTGTTTTTTATGTTTTCTTTTTCTGGATGTTAAACACTACCTTCACACCAAATCTTAAGTTTCCAAGACTACAAGATCGTATTATTTTCAATTTTCAATTTTGATGGAATTTGTTGAATTTTCGAATGTTTTTTTTTTCGAATTTTCTGGATTTTATAATTTTTCCTTTCTTTGTATCCTAAACACTACCTTTTTTCCAAATGTCAAGTTTCTGGGGCTACGGGATCTACCCAATCTTTTTGATGACGCGTGAACGAGTGAGTAAGAAGTGACAAAAAATCGAATGTTTGAGTTCATATGTCGCCTGAACTAAAACAGACAGAAAGTTGTAATTTTAAAATTTGGTCCTGTGTGCCAAATACTCTCTATAATTGAAGTTTAAAATTTTTGGGATACTCCAGCGCGGAGATATGGGGGGGTCAAAAGTGCCCTGAGTTGCTTCCAGAAAAGTATGCTTACGGCTTTCCAATACGGCTTTCCAATCGTTTTTTTTTAGTCTTTTTTTTATTATTTACGGATTTTTTAATTTTCCCTTACTTGTACTAAACCCTGCCTTTCTGCCAAATGTCAAGATTCTAGGACTACAAAATCGAATTGTTTTCAAATTTTCGACTTTTTATAAATTTATTGATTTTTCGATTTTAATTCTAAGTTACCTGATTGTCATGCTAATATAGTAATTATTTGATCCGTCTTCTTAGGATCATTTAGGTTCAATTTAGAGATAAATCAAGTGAATCTTCGAGTCACCATGCTTTTATTTAGAAAGGACTATCAAGCCATAACCAGCCAGTAATGTCGGGAGGGTAGGGGGAGCTGTGAAAATTTTTGTGGGGCTAACATCATTTAACAATCCATATTTCATATGTGAAGTAAATAGATTACAACATGTGAAAGAAAACAAACCTGTCTATAAAGAAATCGCCTATATCGTAGCCAGTCTATAGCGGAACTTTTCTATAACGAAATTCGTAAACGAAAGAAAAGAAAAACATAATCCGGGGGAATTAACATAAAACAATTAGGGGCGTTGTACTAGCTAATAGGACAATTATCTTAAAACTCATGTTTCTAGTAGTACAAAATCAAATTGCTTTCGAATTTTCGATTTCTTAAAGATAATTCGATTTTTCGATTTTATTTTCGAATTTAACGAATATTTTAATTGTTCCTTTTACTGAATAGTAAATACTACATTTACACCAAGTTTTAAGTTTCTAAGACTACAAGATGAAATTATTTTCAATTTTTGATTTTTTCGAATTTTTTTATAATTTTCTGGATTTTTTAGTTTTTTCTTATTTTGTATCCTTTATTACAAATTTCAAGTTTCTAGCCCTACAAAATCAAATTATTTTCAAATTTCCGATCTTTTTCGAGTTTTTTACTCTATTTTCGAATTTATTGTGTTTTAATTTTCCCTTTTTCTGTATCCTAAACAATAAGTTTACCCCGAATTTTAAGTCCTAAAGCTACAAAATCTAATTTTTTTCAATTTTTCGAATTTTTGAATTTTACAGATTTTTTATTTATTTCTTTTTTTGTATCCTAAATACTACCTTTATTCTAAATTTTAAGTTTCTAGCTTTACAAAATCGAATTATTTTCAAATTTTCGTTTTTTTTTCGATTTTTTTTTTTAATTTTTGTTGTGTTTTTAATTTTTTCTTTTTCTGAATCCTAACACTACCTTTACACCAAATTTTCAGTTTCTAAGACTACGAGATCATATTATTTTCAATTTCTCTCTTTTTCTTTCTTTCTTTTCTTTTCTTTTTTTTTCATTTTTTTGAAATTTTCGATTTTTTTAAATTATCCATATTTTTTAATGTTTCCTTATTTGGGTATCTTAAATATTACCTTTATTCCAAATTTAAAGTTTCTAGTGCTGTAAAATCGAATTATTTTCAAAATTTCCTTATTTTTCGATTTCTTTCGATTTTTTTATTTTATTTTCGAATTTTATTGCGTTTTTATTTTAACTTATTCTGAATCCTAAACACTATCTTTACCGCGAATTTGAAGTTTCTAAGGCCAAAAGATCAAATTATTTTAATTTTTTTCAATTTTTTTCGAAATTTTCGAATTTTTGATTTTTTTTCGAATTTTCTGGATTTTTTAATTTTTTCTTATTTCGCATCCTAAATACTACCTTTATTCCGAATTCCAAGTTTCTAGCGCAACAAAATTGGATTATTTGAAATTTTTCGATTTTTTTTATTTTGATTTTTCGATTTTATTTTCAATTTTATTTTTGTGTTTTTGATGTTTTCTTTTTCTGAATTCTAAACACTACCTTCACACCAAATTTTAAGTTTTTAAGACTACAAGATCGTGTTATTTTCAATTTTTAATTTTGTTCGATTTTTTTTTTTATTTTAGAATGTTTTTTTTTTTTTTAATTTTCCGGATTTTATAATTTTTCCTTTCTTTGTATCCGAAACACTAGCTTTATTCCAAATTTTAAGTTTCTGTGGCTGCGGGATCTACCCAATCTTTTTGATGACGCGAGAGTGAGTGAGTGTGTGAGTGACAAAAAATCGAAACTTTGAGTTCATATATCGTCTGCACTAATTTATAGGTATTTTTTTAATTATCCATATTTTTTAATTTTTCCGTATTTAGTATCTTAAATATTACATTTATTCCAAATTTCAAGTTTCTAGCGCTATGAAATCGAATTATTTTCAAATTTTCCTTATTTTTCGATTTTTTCGATTTTTTGATTTTATTTTCGAATTTATATGCGTTTTTTATTTTAACTTATTCTGAATCCTAAACACTATCTTTACTGCGAATTTTAAGTTTCTAAGGCTAAAAAATCAAATTATTTTAATTTTTTCATTTTTTTTTCGAATTTTTCGAATTTTTGAATTTTTTTTTCGAATTTTCCGGAATTTTTAATTTTTCTTTATTTTACATCCTAAATACTACCTTTATTCCGAATTCCAAGTTTCTAGCACAACAAAATCGGATGATTTGAAATTTTTCGATTTTTTTCGATTTTTTGATTTTTTCAATTTTGCTTTCGATTTTTTTGGTGTTTTTGATGTTTTCTTTTTCTGGATACTAAGCACTACCTTCACACCGAATCTTAACTTTCTAACACTACAAGATCGTATTATTTTCAATTTTCGATTTTGATGGAATTTGTTGAATTTTCGAATGTTTTTTTTTTCGAATTTTCCGGATTTTGCAAATTTTCCTTTCTTTCTATCCCAAACACTACCCTTTTTTCCAAATGTCAAGTTTCTAGGGCTACGGGATCTACCTAATCTTTTTGATGACGCGGGAACGAGTGAGTGAGTGAGTGACAAAAAATCGAATGTTTGAGTTCATATATCGTCTGAACTAGAAAAGACAGAAAATTGTAATTTTAAATTTTGGTCCTGTGTGCCAAATACTCTAGAAAAACGAAGTTTCAAATTTTTGGGATACTCCAGCGCTGAGATATGGGGGGGTCAAAAGTGCCCTGAGTTGCTTCCAGAAAAGTATGCTTATATCTGTCCTCTCTCGACTTGGCGGATGCACTGCCGTGCCTCCAGATAAATATAATGTAAGAATTTAAGGACACAATTGTTATTTTAATTAAGGAAATAACTAATAAATCAGTAAAACATAATGAAAAATACACGCAAATGTCGAATTAAAAACCACTTGATGACATAGCAAACACGTGTAATGCTTCTGACATCAAGTAAATGGGACTGCACTTTTGGCGTTTAATCTTACAGTTTGGCGATGTTTTTTGTTATGAAAAGTGGTCGACGGGATAATAGAGAAGTACCGGTTTTTCTTATAATGCATGGTTTGTATAGCTTCGAGGGAAAAATTATATCCTAATAATATTATAAATGTCATTGTGTGCAAATGTTAGGCTGAAGCCAGCGTCAAAATGGAGCATTTAATGATCCTGTATTTTTGCATATAGGTTAATTATAATCCTCAAATTAACATAGGCTGGTTTTTGTTTATTTTATTCAAATATTTTCTTTAATAATTAAAAATTTCATTATTTTCATAGAGAATAAATGGACATTTTTCCATACAATTTAACCATTTTACTTTATCGTTGCTAGGGCTTTGATCGTTGCCACAAAAATAAAAACACGGAAAAATAATTTTTCCCCAACAACTAATTTTCAATTGAACGATTTTCACGTAAAAACAGAAAATTAAAAAAATTCAAAAGAAGGTGAATTTCAGTGATATTTGAAACAAAAATATGGAGTATTTGTTATTATACATGAAGTATGAATATCGGTTAAAATAAAAAGATATTTTTCTGTCAAAAACTGCGTTATAATTAGAAGGAAAACTAGAACAATAATTATATTATTAAAAAATAGATTTCGCTTGGACCATGGAACTATGAAAAGGATCCTCCTCGGCTTGGACAAATATGACGTCATAAATAAAACATGTTTTTTCAAATATTCGTAGTAATACAAGGAGCATGAATATCAATGTATAATGAAAGTAAATAGATAATGGACGTAATATTTAAGATGAAAAACTGAAATATTTTTTATCGATACTGATTAATAATTAGCTTGAATACTAGATACACACAAATGTGAGTTTTCCGCTAAAATTTACATCCTGATTGCCAGAAAAAGAAAATTAACAAGAATTGTGCCATTTAAAAGAGATTTCTCTGAGGAAAAAGTGACGTCATATTTGAAATAAAATGGAAATTTTCAAATGTGTTTTAGAAGGAGCGTGAATCAATTCATTACATTAATAATACAAGAATCGGTAAGTTTAGAAAGTAGATGAGTTTCACGTCATATTTAAAACGAAAAATTTTTTTTAGCTTTTTTTTTAGCTAGCGATTATTATGCATGAATATCAGTTACATACAGATGAGAGTTTTTTGCCAAAAACCACACCATGATTATTAGGAAAATAAAAATAATTACGAATCTATTATATTAAAATCTGACCGCCTGTTTGTATTTCGCAGAGGATGTCATAAACTCTCAGAATTAAAAAAAATGATTTAAATTCCGAGATATGATTATTATTATTATTTTTTTTTATAAATTTAACGAAGTTGCTCTAAAAATGACAATTAAATTATTCCAATTTTGTGGATAAAAAAGAAGAAATGAAACGGAATAATATATTTTTTCTCATTAAAACTGAAAGAAAGAATTTATTTTCAATTTGAATAGATGGTGAAAGAAAAAAAAAAATCTTGATTACAGTAAAATTTTTTAAAAATAAAAACGTATTTTTACATATTCAAACTTCATGAGTCAATTTATTCTGGAGAACAAATATCGTCTGTCAACATATTTTCATTTAGAAAGAAAGATTTTTTTTTCAGTTGTAGTACAGCGCCTAGAATATAGGCGCTGTAGTTATAGATTAAATCAAGGAGGCAAATTTAAGCTGCATGCATTTAGGTCTACAATTATTGCCCTCTATTCACAAGAATTGAATTTAATGAAAAAGAATATACTATTTCCATTATCTTTGAAGGATGGCTATTAAAACGTTTCACAAAGATGTTAAAAGTAAAATGTTTTACCAGGTAAACTTGACATATGTTTTTACACAATTCGCCGATTTCCACGATTTTATTTGGCCCGCCTTTTTTATTGGTTGCAGTTTCCTTTTCGTGATTATTTGTCACAAATTTTCACTTTTTTAAAACTTAGTTATGTTAAGGCCTCTATAACATATAAATACTGTATTGTCTCCTATGGAATGTGATCAAGAGTTAGTTAATTATTTACGTTTCTAATTATCGGGAATGAGATATTTTGCTTAATTAATGAATTTATTCTTATTTTAATGATACGTGAACGAAGTCACGGGTAACAGCTAGTTACTTTCATAAAAATGTATTTGGATGGTTTCTTGTTAATACAATCTTGCCAAGGCTGTGGTTTTCCTATTAGACTTAATGTTAGCTATATGCTCCATTTTTCTGCAACTAAATTTCCTCATGCCAATATAGTAATTCATTGATCCGTTTTCTTAGGATCGTTTATGTTCAATTTAGAGATAAATCAAGAGAATCTTAGAATCACCATGATTTTATTTAGAAAGGACTATCAAGCCATAACCAACCAGTAATGTCGGGAGGGAGGGAGAGATGTGAAAATTTTTGTGCGACCAACATCTTTTAACAACAAATATTTCATATATAAATTAAATAGAGTAAAGCCTGTGAAAGAAAATGAACCTGTCTATAAAAAAAAGGTCTATAACGTAGCCAGTCTATAGCGGAACTTTTCTATTACAAAATTCGTAAACAAAAGAAAATTAAAAGCATAATCCGGGGAAAATAACACAAAACAATAACGGAAGGTGTACTAGCTAATAGGACAATTATCTTAAAACCTATCTAAAACAAACTATCCCCATCCTGTGGGATTTGTTTTTCAATGTTTTACTTTATTTAATGCAAAACATAGATTGCATCCGACAACTCATAAAAAAGTCCTCCGGCCTGTACCGGCAGGAAAAGGTAGCTTTCCTATATCTTCGTTTTAAAGTTTTAGCTAATGTTACTCGAAAAAAGCAAGTTAAAATGCAAAGAAACCGTTTACAAAAGATTCGTTTACACTGAATTTGAATAAGAAATTCGCCAAATTATTGAGCTATAGCCAAGTTGGCTTCATTTATGAAGACTTATTTTTGTCGCCAAATTTGGCGAGAATTTGGCGCTAAAGGATATGAATATATAGTTTTATGCGTATGATTGGGAAAATGATTACAACAATGAAAGAAAATAATTTGCGAGAAATCGCGTTCACTAAAACTTGTAAATTTATATTAAAATTATTAAAATTACAGACATTACAATACACTTTCATAAAACATTAAAAACATATTAAAATTGGACGTTTCGGATTTACATGGAAAATCCCTCTTCAACAACAACGTTTCACTTAGCGTAAATCATAGTTCAAAAATATCAACAAACAGAAAATGCAACGTATCAAAATTTCGAAGTCAAAGTTACAGTTATAATAACACGGAGTATTCATTCGGGATTGCACCTGCTTGACCATTATTGACCATAAATTTATCGTTGGTTTTTTGTAATGTGCTGTTTTGTTTCAAAATGTCAGCCACCCTAGAATTTCAATTTGCTCTATCTCAGCCAATTTTTAAGATAGAGGTAAAACAAAAAATGCTCTGGAATCCTTGTATCAAGTCCTAACACCTAATTAAAAAATAAACTTGAATTTTTAACTTTTTTGTATATTTATTTTAGTTTTAAAATTTTCCGTGGCCGCCATCTTGAAACAAGATGGCTCACCAAGCTGGCCAACGAACTCGGTCGAGGCATTGGTGAGCTTAATACACACAATTAGTTTCATCCAAATTAATTTATAAATACGAGCTTTATCGTATCAAATTATTTTCTTTTTTTCAATTTTTTTCGAATTTTTTTATTTTTTTTCGAATTTTCTGGATTTTTTTTAATTTTCCTTTTTCTGTATCCTAAATACTACCTTTATTCCTAATTTGAATTTTCTAGCGCAACAAAATCGGATTGTCTTCAAATTTTCGGTTTTTTTCAATTTTTTCGATTTTTTCAATTTCGCTTTCGATTTTTTTGGTGTTTTTGATGTTTTCTTTTTCTGGATGTTAAACACTACCTTCACACCAAATCTTAAGTTTCCAAGACTACAAGATCGTATTATTTTCAATTTTCAATTTTGATGGAATTTGTTGAATTTCGAATGTTTTTTTTTCGAATTTTCTGGATTTTATAATTTTTCCTTTCTTTGTATCCTAAACACTACCTTTTTTCCAAATGTCAAGTTTCTGGGGCTACGGGATCTACCCAATCTTTTTGATGACGCGTGAACGAGTGAGTAAGAAGTGACAAAAAATCGAATGTTTGAGTTCATATGTCGCCTGAACTAAAACAGACAGAAAGTTGTAATTTTAAAATTTGGTCCTGTGTGCCAAATACTCTCTATAATTGAAGTTTAAAATTTTTGGGATACTCCAGCGCGGAGATATGGGGGGGTCAAAAGTGCCCTGAGTTGCTTCCAGAAAAGTATGCTTACGGCTGTGCTTTCCTCACTTGGCGGAGGCACTGCCGTGCCTCCAGATAAGTGGAATGCACCGCGGTAGCCTGTCTTTTTCGTTAGCCTCGATCAATGCTGAGTGGCGTCAATTTCGGCCTGGACTGACGCCAGTTGCTGTCAGCGCCATCTATTGTTTGAAATTCGAACTAAAATCAAGAATCAGAGTAAAAAAAACTCCTGACATCATACATAACTCTCCTGCAAGAATTTTTTAAATATCTGTCACCGTTTGCAAGTTATTGAATTTTAAAATCCATCAGTCATTTTTGGGATACCCGGTACATACAAATTTAACTGTCTACACATACATACAAATATACATACAAATTTAACTGTGTACACATACATACAAATATACATACAAATTTAACTGTGTACACATACATACAAATATACATACAAATTTAAATGTGTACACATGCATACAAATATCCATACAAATTTAACTGTGATTTATTTCATGATAAAAAAATTAAAGTAGAAAATCCTGTAGAGAAATCTATACACATTCAGAGTTCTAACACGCGACAATTTTTAAATGAGATCCATTGCTAGGTTTTATTTCAACCTTGCTCTTATGCAGGCAATGCAGAGTTTGTCTCTATTTCTTTCTTGCTAAAAAGCAAAATCCCAAAGAAAATGATAATGGCAGTAATTTAATAAAGAAAATACACATTATGAAGTTTAATGCATCACATCATTTTGAAAAGTCTTGTCATGTAATTTACTTAGTGTAGCGTGTGTCATAATTCCCTTCTTTTAATTTTATAACCAGAAAAGAGATCCAGGTAGCTAGTTAAATATAATCTTATTTCCTTGCTGCCGATATGCCCTGAATTCATTAAAATCCTACAGAACCCAAACATTACCTCTAACTGATGATCAATTTGTCAGGTTTATCAAACTAAGAAAGTTGTACAGTGTTGGTCTATTAGTGAGCATATCAGGGCTTTCTGATAAACGAAAGAAAAAGCTTCAAGTATATTAGTTGGAATAGTAAAAGATTCTGTTTCTTTTAATCTTTCTATTGTATTACTTCCCATTAGGCTAAAATTATAATAACTTTTGTTTACTTTGTTGTTGTTATTATGTTCTTTACTATGATGGTAAGTAAATAAAATGCATTAAAATTTATAAAGGTCACAAAAATCGTTAAAAAATTTAAATGAAAAATAAAAAAACAATGTCGAACGTTTAAGAAAAAACACATAAAGTTGTAAAACTACGTTTTATTAAGCTTGAAATCCAAGGACATGTTGAACATGCGTAAAATACAGAAAAATGAAACTACATTAAATAAATTATATATTTGATTAGAATTTATATAGATCGTCGTTTGATAACCGAGAGTTCACTAACACTGATATTTTACTCCTCATAAATTCAATTTAAGAAAATATTTCTGGCTGTAGCAGAGGTACAGCGCCTAGAATACATAGTGTGGAAACCGGCAAATGGTGTAATGCTTTAAAAAGTGCTAAAAAGTTGTAGCCTATAAATGTGCAACGGTGCTCCTACGAAGCCTACGATAATGTTGCAACCAGAGACAAAAAAAATGCGTATCACGTTTTTTAGCCATGCTTTCATAATTTAAAAAAAAAAAACTTATAAAAATCACTAAGTCAGAGGAGAAAATGATATAATTTAAGTATTTAAAATACTTACCACCAGCCGAAACATTCTAATACAATGTCAAGAGCTAGCAGATGGCGCTGCGAACCCATCCTAATATTTTCAGCAACGTTGTACATTTATTGGATACAATTTTTTAGTACTATTTTGTAGCCGGTTTCCACACTATGTATTCTAGGCGCTGTAGCAGAGGGACTTATAGTAGGGTGCCTCTATAACAGAGTGTTGACATATGAGATATACAATTTGATTGGTCAAGACGATTTAGGAAGAAATCGAATCGCCAGCCATCTTGGAGAACCTACCATTATTCCTAAGCTAATGTTTGTTAACTTGTGTCACTCGTCTAATCAAACTCATCCAGGCAAGTTCTGGAATATAGATTTGTCACAGTTCGGACAAAAATTTCTGGTCTGAGCACAGTCTGAGCACGCGCTGTGTTCGTATATAACTACTTGCATATAAAATAACCCTAACTTACAACACATACAAAAAAATTTAGAACAGATGTGTTACACTTGCGCATCGATGTTTGGCGAAATTTTGATTGGCGTGGTTTCCAAGCCCACACCAAACCGATAACATAATACAATAGCCAGGTTACCATTAAACGAAAAAAATCCCCAAAATTTGGCCACTTTTTTTTCCTTTTTATAGCCGATTAAAAAAAACTGTGCGTGAGTGTAAGACATCATAGCCAAAAATGTTACTGAGCACGAATCCGTCATTAGATTTTGCTAAACGACATCCACTGCTAGGGTACCTCTATGTGACATACGAGCTAGGCGCATGCTTAGACAGACGTTTTTGTACAAACTATGGCAATACTACATTCCAGAACTTGGCAATACTCTGCTGGACGAGTTTGATTAGACGAGTGAGACAAGTTAACAAGTATTAACTTGGCAATAACGGTAAGCTTGCCAAGACGCTTGGAGATTTATTTTTGTCCAAAATCATGTGAACCAATCAAATTTTATATCTCTTATGTCACCACTTTTATACACAAGCACCCTATCCGGTGCCAGTGAAGACATTCCTATATTACCCCCAGTTTTATGTAGAGCTGTAAAGAACCAGTTTATTCCCAGGTTTATTTCCAATAGACCCGATTTATTCCTAAAAAACTCGGTTTATTTCCAAAAAATCCGATTTATTCTCAGGTTTAAACCGGATTTATTCTAGTCTTTGCAACTCTATTTTTATGTGATTGAAGAACATTTTTTTTTTCTTTTTTAGCAAAAAGCAAATTACGAAACGAAAATAAAGATAAAAATTATTTAATAAAGAATTTTTTATTACTGCGATTTAATGTATTATATGGCCTCAAACTTCCAAACTGTTAATTTAACAAGTAGAAGCAAGTGCCAGGAAGCTAATCAAATATAATCTTATTTATTTACCCCTTATATGCTTGGATAACGATCTAACAGAAGCCGAACGTCACCTATATCTGACAATCAATTTGTCAGGTTTATCGAACTCAGAACATAGAACAGCATTTCTCTGCCATCAAGCCCGTCAGGTCTTTCCAATGAACGAAAATAAAAGCTTTAGGGGTATTTGTTTGAGTAGTGAGAAAATTTGTTCTTCTTTTCAGGTTATTTTGTTGTATTCTTTCAAGCTGAGGAGGCTATAAATACTCAGATTTTGTTTTTATTTCAAGAAAAAAATTCCCGAAGTGATTATAAAGATTCAAAAAAATATTATTTCAAAATTTCCACGACAAATTAACTGATAAAGGTAATTTGACATATTCCAGAAATAATTAAATTATGATAGAACTTGTGATGAATGATATGAAATTATGATAGAATTTGAGGAACTGGCTGGGAGGGGTTAATTTGAAGTATTTTTTCAATTTTTTTTCTGTTGACAAGTGATATTAAAATTAAATTCTAGAGAATGGAGTTTTACGCATTATAAATTAAGTTTACTATGTATATTTTCAATTGCATTTATGTTTTAATTAAAGAATCTCAAGACATCATTTTTACCGATTTTTAAAAGAAAAAACATTTTGATATAACCCCGTTTTAAGTTGTATTAAGTATACAACAATGCATAGCTGCCAACTAATGAATATTTTTAACACCAGTACTTTTGAAAAGAAATCTTCGCTTTATTTAACTGCAGACAGTGGCGCAGCCAGAATTCGGTTCTAGGGGGGGTTTTGAGTTTATAATAAAGATGGTCGCCGGTTATATGAATCATCGGTTAATGGAATCAGTCTTTTAAATGAATGAAATCATAATGCTTTTCTCCGCAATTACGTTGGTTATGATTCATTTAAACAGCGTTTACAATATTAGAAGCGCGATAGAATTAAAAATAGCTAAAAGAGGAACCACAACTAATTTATAAAATTTTAACGATAAATATACGAATCTCCATCATAAGCAAGAGTTCGTTGCAACATTACCAACAAATGAAATATAGTCTTTCTGGGTTGAGTTACTTTGTCATAGTGAATCCTCTACAACCAACCAACCGACTTAATCAGATTGGAGGAGTTTCTCGGTGTGTTGTTGTTTTTCATTTGGGTTTTTAGATTCATTTTCATGTCTTTGGGGGATACAATAGGGTTTAGGTTTATTTACACTGAGGAAGTGAGTCCTTGATACTCATGAAACGTGCGTCTGTTTATTACACGATGTTATTGTGTGTCAAACGTTGGTATTTTTAGTATAGTCTTTAAATTTGTGTACAGACCCCTTCAGGGCTCGGAAGTAGCGCGCTACAAGTAGAGAAACTACAGTAGCCGCTACTTTTTCCAGTAGTTTGTAGCTACATTAAAAAAGTGTAGTGTAGCAAGTAGCGCGATACAAAATATCAGTAGTTTGTAGCGCGCATCGACGCTACTTTCGGAGGGAGGGAAAAAGGTCCCAATCTTCAAATCACATGATTATAACTCGTTTCTTTCGTGCGAAATATGTTCTCTGCAACAATTTGCGAACGTCAGCGACAAATCTCATTTGCAGTGTCATATATTTCTCCATAGACGACGGGCACAGTCACAAATTAGCTGTCATTTTCACAGTTTGGGTGTCAGAAACTTCGTGTACTGTTATTTAAATCCATAGAAATCTTCTCAATATAACGTATTTTTATACGACTACGATTTTTTTTTACCAAAATATAGTCGTCTGGCTATGTTAAATCTTTATTTGACTAATTTCTTCTACCTTTTGCCTCCCACTACTCCCAGCAAGCAAAGAAATGTAAAATCCTTATTAAAAAAAGAAAAAGAATGGATTTATCTAAACATAAATCCTCTAAATTATCCCTAATCTCTCAAATTCACGCTTCCCCATAGTAGCATACAAAGGAGTTTAAAATATTTTTAAATCTTTATTTTTATACAAAAATAAAATCTTTCACTCATTTGTCTAATGACAACAAATAAAAATTATTTCCTTGTCCCCAAAATTTACGCTTCCCTTTTTGCCCCTCCTCCAGCATACATTTTCAAATATTTAAAACTCTTTATTTTAAAAAAATGTCCACATTTGTTTCTACCTAATAATAATATATAAGTAACTATCTAAATTGCCCCCTAACTTCCCATAATTTACTCTTCTCCCCCCCCCCCCCCACAAGCATACAAATAAATAGAAAAATTTTAAGTTGTTTTTATTTCTATATAAAAAAAATCTTCTGCACATGTTACGTGTGTCTAGATTTAGAGGTGGCCGCTATTCAGAGATATAAGCGTTTTCAAATATATAAATTTTAGGAATTAAAAAGTGGCGCTAAGTAGAGGTGGCCGCCTTTTGGAAGAAAAACCAGAATGGAGGTCTTATTGTACATAGATTTTTAACCTGAAAAAATATTTTGGACATTCTTTTGAAATTCGGGTCAACCCGACCCCTACCCGCTAGAGTCAAAACCCAACCCGAAACCGATCCGAACTCGAAATAATGAAATTCAACCGGATCCACAGTAAAAAAGTGGAAGTCAACCCGATCGGAATCCGACCCACAAAAAAATCTAGAGCCGGGTCGGGTCGGGTGCGGGTAAACCGACCCGATGCAGGACTCTAAACGGTATACAACTAAAAATCTAATCTTTAAATGTTTTTTAGGTGCGTTCGTAATTATATAAATACGTAACACCTATTGTCGTCGCTTGGTCCGTCCGTCCGTCCGTCCGCCTGTCTGTCCGTCCGTCTGTCTGTCCGTCTGTCTGTCCGTCCGTCCGTCCGTCCGCTTATAACAACGCAAAAACTACCCAACCGAATGGTTTGAGATTTAAGATATATTATCTTTGCAGAATTTTGTCGAGACATTTCAAATTTTATTAAAATCGAATCAAAACTTTAGGAGATATTAATAAAAATATTTATTAAGAAATTTGAATTTTTTTTTTTTAAATCTGTGCTTTCTTGTTAGAGGAGCTTCCGATGGATGTTAAATCGTCAAGCGACCGAGACACTTATTTTATTACAGAAATTAATCTGCAGACGATATAATTCATTTCACAGAATTAAAAATCATCTTTTAGGTCTGAATATTTATATAACTAGCTACAGTACGAACGCACCTCGTTTGTCAAGTTTGACGTACAATTTCCAACTTGTTTAAAATTAGTTGCGGTTTCAAAACTTCCATTTATAACGAAATACTATAAGGAGCAAAACGCTAAATAATCGTTTCCTGTCTTCCTGTCGATCACACAGTTTTTTGCCATAACAAAATTAGAAGTATCAAGAATTAGAATTGTAATTATTCAGCAGAAATGTTTCAGCTGTTCAGGAGCATTCGTTATAACCATTATCGTACCAGTAGTTGAAAAAGTATGTTTATATTAACTTCCTGATACGAATTCTTGATTAACAAAACAGACAGGCACGCAGTTTGCTTTTGTGAAACTGTGATCTGCGGTTTATATAGACTTTTAATGTGAAAAAATATTTTGGACATTCTTTTAAAAAACCGGGTCAACCAGAACCCGACCCGCAAGATTCAAAAAGCCAACCCGAACCCGAAAGAATGAAAGCCAACCCGATCCGCAACAAAAAATTTGAAGTCAATCCGACCCGAACCCGAACCGCAACGGGAAAATATAGCCGACCCGAACGGCGGGTCGGGTCGGGGTAAAAGCGGGTAACCCGACCCGATGCAGGATTCTAAGCGCTACTGTGCTACATCACTCTCATAAATGTGTAAGATTATTACAATTTTTGTTTTCAAATTTCCTCTTTTAAAAAAAATTCCAACATAATTAAAAAGGTTCTATGAATTTGCTTTGTTTGTCTGTCCGTGCTCTAACTCTCATAAATATACTCCGACTGCCATGAAAGTTTTATGTTATTGAAGTTTACCATAGAATGTTCAGTATTGAAAATGAAATGTGTAGCATTTATATCTCGCTTACAGGGACGTTCAAAAGAATTCTGTTACATTATGGTCTATCGGGAAAAATCGTTTGCGGTGTATTTAATTAGCGATGATTACTGAAGTAGCGAAGTAGTGACTACTTTTGGAAAGTAGTTTGTAGTCGCTACTTTTAAAAATAGGTAGTTGTAGTTGTAGTTAACTACATTTTTTATAAAGTAGTTTGTAGTTGTAGTTCGTTACAAACAAAAAGTAGTTTTTCCGAACCCTGGACCCCCTACGAAACAAATGATTCGAAAGAAACACCGATTGCAAAAATCTGCTCATAATCGAAAAATAGCTTTTTATAACTTTAAGTACTTTTTTTAAATTCTTACTTTTGCAAAGATTTTTTTCCTGGGTACGCACATGCACATAGCTTGGTCTTAGATATAACTGAGAGCAAAAAACGCAAAAAAAGCCACTCGAAACTGAGATAGACTTACAATGTGTATGTTTTTTTTTCTTCTCTGGAATTCGATGATCTGTTATTGTTTCGAACGTGGAACAAAGACAGAAATGCAATTAAAAAACAGACCACTGTATACTATATAACTCAAAGCGTCTCTGTGAGAGTATATGACCCATCTTTTACTATAAGACGTCTCGACAAAGTGACACAGTCCAAAAATCAAGTTTTGACATAACCTATGCGTGTAATATGCACTTTCACAGTTTTAAGTAGAATTTTCGCCGTTTAATTGAATCACATTGTTGTATAGAATTTGATTTAAGAAAGCGGTGGATTCTGCCAAGGCGGAAAGGCCAAAAAACTTAATTTTAACTTTAGTTGTTTTGATTCATATAAGCGGCAATTATAGTAATTTTTTTAGCTCTGGGGGGGGGGGGGGGGGTTTAACCCCCAAACCCCCCCCTTGGCTGCGCCACTGACTGCAGAAATGTCTGATTATACAGAGTGGTCAAGATGAAAGAGGCCCGGTGTGCAGAAGTACAAATACTTACTATTTTTTATTGAAAAGTAATAAATACAGAATAGTATGAATAACAACATACTGAACATTCAATAGTTCACGGGAGGTGTTGTTATTCATAATATTCTGTATTTACTACTTTTCAATAAAAATTTGTAAGTATTTGTACTTCTGTATACCGGCCGTCTTTTATCTTGGCCACTCTGTATAAGGCGAAAACAACCCTTCAAAAATATTAGTCCCAAGAAGTCTTAGCAGTTGCCAGCTATGTATATATGACAGTAAAATATAAACTTAAAGCACAGTCATGGAGAAAATAAGTAGGGGAGATGGGGGATGAATGGGACAAGGGATGCATGGGACTTTCTCAATATTTCAGACAATTAACTTTTTTTTTAGTTGCTTCCTATCCTTATAGATTTCAGTACCATAGTGTGCTTCAGAACCAAAAGCAAGAGCACATGGCTGATTTCAGTTTTCTTCAAATTATCATTTCTTGAAAACTCTGCTTAAAAGTAATTTTTTATACATTTGAAGTTACTTAAATATCTTATGCAATATAAACAATTAAGATATGTTGTAGTTTTTTATTTCAAGGCTCAATATTGGTAATTAAAATGAATGAATATTAACAATTGTGACAAAATAATTTTTGAGACAAAATGACTGACAATTGAATCTATGCATCATGGGGATGATTGAGACATTTCAAATGGGATGAATGGTACTGTCTCATTCATCTCTAGAGGATGCTGAAAAATATATTTATTAACTAAATAATATTATACAGGTTGATAAATTAATACTTTATGGTAATTATTCTTTTAACATTTCATCCTCATTGTAGCCATCGTCTTCAGCCATTGAATGCTTCCGTTTATGGGTCTTTTAAAGCAAAGCTGAGATGAGTCCAAGATGATTGCCTAATAAATAATCCTGGAGATCATATTACAATTTATAATCTCTCAGCTTTTGCCAAGGAGGCATTTTTGTCAGCTTTTAGTTCGTAACATTGAATACGGTGAGGAAAATTTTTGTGTCCCATTCATGCCTGCTGGGCATGATTAGGACATAGAAGAACTTTTTAAATGTCATTTATATTCTGTATAATAATAATCTTGAACAAATATTGTGCATAAGATGTATACACTTAATGTATGACATGTGATATATAATATTGATAATAACTTACATAAAATATTTAAAATAAAAAAAATTGTTCATCTCCCGTACTCTTCCCCCAATAACTCTGCGACAAATATTTGCATGAATTATCATGCAAAGCGTGGATTAGGGTTCCGTAACTCAGGGACCGTCTACGTATTAAAATTTATACTAACTTTGTTTTTTAAAAAGGTAACGGCCATTTTTGACATTATATTCGAGTTTCTTTGATCAAAGATAAATGAAAACTGCATCAAGTAAAGATTTTTATAGGTTTTCATTTCTGAAACTCTTGTTCATGATAGGAAAAGAAGTTCAAAAACTGTTTCATTTTTCAGCCATCAAGAAATTAGGTATGCCATCCGGTTTTACATCTTAACCCTTTTCGGCACAGACAAACTCTGTTCGTAAAATGAGAAATTACTGATTGACACCGGAATTTACAAGCGACTTTTTTAGAAAATAAGAATTCCTTATTTTAAGCTTTCATTATAGAAACAAAATTTTATTAAAATATTCATGGTGTCGCATGCAAGTTTGGAATTAAAATTAGGTGTGCCCGGACTGGGACCACTGTGCCGGAAAGGGTTAATTCTTTGATCTTTTATCACCGCTCAAAAGCGCCATCTGTCGGCGATTATTGCAACTATTTCTTTTTATTGTCCCCTTCTTCTTCTCTCTTCTTGAATAGTAAGTGTACCGATTTTGGTTTTATTCGGGTTATTCCTTCAACCTACAGACAGCTTCAAATTGAGATACTTATATTATGACCACACCGTATATTTCGAACTTACATCAATTTTCACCATTACGGTTGTTAGTCCTTGGGGAAGTTAACACATGGGCTGAAAAGTTCCCGGTCTGGCACACAGATGGCGTTGCAATCTCCGAACTGACGCCTTTTTTAGTAAATAAAAACCTTTAAAAGTTAGCAGGAAAAATGTTATGACGATTCGCCGTGTGGATAAAACGTTAGAGTGGTTTTAGTTGAACGACTTTGTTGATAAACAAAAAAATGGATAAACAAGAATTTCAAGAATTGTTATTTGATGGGAAAAAACACCGTTCAAACTAAAGCTTGACATGATAAGCGTTATCCGGACATTGCACCAGGTAAATCTACCATTATTGACTGGTGTGCTGAATTTAAACGTGGTCGTACGTACACCAGTGATGCATCACGCAAAATTGGTAAATACTCAGGAAAATATTAAAAAAGTCCTCAAAATCATTTTGGGGAACCGTAAATTGAAGTTGCAGAAGATAGCTCAGACTCTGAAGATATCCAAGGAACGTGTAGGTTTTATTTTGAATGAACATTTGTCTATGAAAAAGCTGTTGTCAAAGTGGGTGCCGCGCATGTTGACTTTTGACCAAAAACAACAACGAGTCGATGATTCTGAGCACTGTTTGGAGCTTTTTGGTTATAAAATTATGTCATTTATTATTAAATTATTATTTTTATTTATTTATTAAATTATTATAAAAATTATTATTATTATTATTATTATTAAATTATTATTATTATTAAATTATTATTATTATTATTATTTATTATTGAAGTTATGTTATTTATTAAAGTTATAAAGTTATAAAATTATGTTAAAAAGTTGTGTTTTCTTTATTAGACCGGGAACTTATCAGCCCATGTGTTAGAGTCTTCTCTTTAGAAGATACCAAACCTCCAACGCTATCAAAAGCCTTAAAAATGCCATATTAATTTTTTTTTTTTGGTAATTACAGGGATGAGATTTCTCCGCTTTTTTGCATACCAGTATAATCTTAGTGAAAACGTTGTTCTCTTAAATCACAGAATGTTCCGATTAAATAAAAAACCTTTACTGTAAGATTATACTGGTATGAAAAAAAAGCGGAGAATTTTCATCCCTGTAATTAGATCTTCTAGAATTAGCGTTCATGTGGTGAACATTCATTATAGAATGACATAAAATAGGTTTTTCTTTACCCTTCCTATCAGTATTGTTCCGTGCACAGCACTTTCCATCCATTACTACAGTATGTTTTAAGGCTGTTTAAGAATAGACAATTGATTCTTGATTGATTTATTAATGACTAGACATTCTCTATTAAGTGAAATCCCAAATTCCAGTGCACCTCGTTGACCTTGCACCTTTAATTTAGAATTTGGGTAAAAAATCGCACGACATACACAAAAAAATACGGTACATTCTTATTTTCTTGCCGCGGATATATTTGGACTTCAATCCAACAAAAGCCAAACGTCACCTATATCTGACGATCAATTTGTCAGGTTTATCGATCTCAAAACATTGAAAAGCGTTTCTCTACTTTCGAGCTTGTCAGGGATTTCCGATAGACGAAAACAAAAGCTTTAGGGGTATTTGTTTGAATAGTGAGAAAATTCGTTCTCCCTTTCACTTTATTTATTTTATTATTAACTTTCAAGCTGAAGCCATAAATACTCCAACTTTTTCCAGCAAGAAACGAAATCGCAAAAGAAAAAAATAAAGATGTTAAAAAATATTCGAAAATTGTTGAATTGCGGATCAAATTAGTTCAATTTATTTAAAAAATAAACAAATTATACGTTGAAGTGATTACACTATATTGCCAAAGGTGACCGGTCACTTGCGATTTTAGACGTTTTGTTAACTATCTAGAAAAATACACGAGGAATTAACCTGAAACTGCAGGTGTGTAAACAGTATAGTATAGATTATATATTTCCGAGAAGATTTTTTCACGAAACCCGATAGGGGACTGTCAACAAATTGAAAAAGAACGAATATCTTTTGGATAACCCTGTAAAAACTAATGTAGCGAAGACGTTCAAACTCGAGATTATTAATAAGTGTCTTATTGCAATATACTGTGTTCATTTTTATGAGGATAGCATGTATACTCGTAGAGAAATTAATGTTTTTATAAAAACAGTTCCAAATTTCGCCTAGTTTTTTGCTTATAATTTGCAGAGTTCTTAATATAACAAGAACGAAAAATCATGCGTCAAGCATAGATTATGTAACACTTTCCAACGCTTCCAAAATAATTTTACGAATCATACTCTTTAATAAGCTAAAAGATAACATCTAAGTAATCCGAATACATTTATTCAGCCCTGTATAGGATCTATAGATTTGTATATATACTACATAGGATGCTAAATTTTAGTTCAGCTAGGAAACACATAGCACAGTTTAAAATTCTCCGTCTGGAGTTAAATAATACGGAAATGTGTTCCCGAACTTTTGTGTTTCCCTGTATAGGATCTACAGAATTTATACACACCACGTAATATACAAAAAGCGATTTAAAATTAAAATCGCATTCAGTAACTTAAAACGCACTTCCAGGAATTATTGTTAACATACAGTAGAGAATTCTTTTGTGTGTCCCTGTAAATGAACGATGACTGCTATACACACAATATTCTGTAGTAAGTCTCTTGTAATGAACCTTATATAAATTTCAATGCGTTTAAAATAGGGAAACATTATTTAAATAAACCGCAGACGATTTTTCTCCATAGACGTAATGTAACGGAATTCTTTTGACTGTCCCTGTAAAGTAAGTATAAATGCTATGCACACCCTATTCCATATTAAGCTTCTTCTAATGCACCTTAGTGATATATATAAATTTCAATGCGTTTAAAATAGTGAAACATTATTTAAGTAAACCGCAAATGATTTTTCCCCATAGACCGCAATGTAACGGAATTCTTTTGAGTGTCCCTGTAAAAAAACTATAAGTGATACACACTTCCGTTGAAATAGGGAACATGCTATAGATAACGATTATAACATATAAAAATTGCAGGGCAATCCGAGCATATTTACGGGAGTTAGAGCACGGACAGACGGCAGACGGCAGACGGCCAGACGGCCAGACAAACCGAAGTCATAAACACTTTTCAACTAGGTTGGAATGTGTTAAAAAAAAAAGTTATTTTCAGAAAATATGAAAACCAACATTGTACATAATACACTGCAATCAGAATTAAAAAATAATAAAAATTGGATGAAAAATGAGCAGGTTTACTAAAAAATGTTTCACTGCGCATGCGCGAATGCAGTCAAAATATAATATGCATAATGTATTAGCTAACTATATGGAGCAACTTTTGTAAAAGTCTCAAAATCATAGCTTGAAAAATCTGTAAATTATCGTCGATAGAATAAGCTCGAAATCCGTTGTTCCCAAAAGGAAGCAAAAATATGAGGGGTTGTATCCAAATATAGTAGTACGTGCAATATTGTGTACGCTCTCTTGGCACTAATCAACAGATATTTGATACAACCCCTCATCTTTTTGCTTCTTTTTGGGAAGAACGGATTTCGAGCTTATTCTATCGACGATAATTTTCAGAATTTTCAAGCTATGATTTTGAGACTTTAATAAAAGTTGCTGTATATACATAGCTAATACATTATGCATATTATATTTTGATTGCATTCGCGCATGCGCAGTGAAACTTTTTTAGTAAACCTGCTCATTTTTCATCCAATTTTTGTTATTTTTAAATTCTGATTGCAGAGTATTATGTACAATGTTGTTTGTCATATTTTCTGAAAATAACTTTTTTTTCTATTAAGAACTCTGCAAATTATAAGCAGAAAACTAGGCGAAATTTGGGGCTATTTTTATAAAAACCTTAATTTCTTTACGAGTATACATGCTATCCTCATAAAAATGAACACAGTATATTACAATAAGCCACTTATTAATAATCTCGAGTTTGAACGCCTTTGCTACATTAGTTTTTACAGGGTTATCCAAAAGATATTGGTTCTTTTTCAATTTGTTGACAGTCCCCTATGGGGTTTCGTGAAAAAAATCTTCGCAGAAATATATAACCTTACTATACTATTTACACACCTGCAGTTTCAGGTTAATTCCTCATGTATTTTTCTAGATAGTTAACAAAACGTCTAAAATCGCAAGTGACCGGTCACCTTTGGCAATATAGTGTATTAAGTGTTACTTTATTATCTAAAATCTATCTATTACTAAAATCGAAAAAGAAAATTTGTAAAATTGTAAGCCTTATTATTCTCTAAACAAACATAGTTTTGGTACGATTTGGTACCGGTAAACCTTAAGTAATATTTAAAACGAGGATGCCATCATTTTCTGTACCTGTCAACGACCCAGCATATTAAAAGTTATTATCTCAGAGTAACCATACTACAGTTACTCTGAGGTTATTATGTTGTAAAAATTTATCCAACAGTACTTGCACAGTCTTAGATTTATGTAAAATAAAAACTATTAAGAATTTCATAGTGTTTTTAATTGTAATTATTAGTTTGTTCGATGAATACTAAAATAATCCTGGTAGCTAAACATTTCGTAGGTAATATTAATAATGCTAATGTCGAATTAAAAAACACAAGCAAGTTATTCATAAACAAAAAAACAACAAATCGGCCATTGTAGTAAATTGCTGGACGATAAACCACACTTTGCCTTTAACTCAGCTAACATTTTCTCTAAACCTACTACTATACTTGATTTTAACTTTCTTAACGCTTTCTTCATCTATAAAAATCATAATAATATTGTTAATTGTGATTTCGCTGCTCCCCCATTGTGAGATTTTTGGAAATATTGTATAAAGACCTCATTTTCTTAGTCTTTGCAATATTTTCCCATATTACCTGATAATTTCCTTACAGGATTTCCTATTGGATGTTCCGAGTAATTCCCTGCAATTCTATTGGTAGATAATCCTATCCCGTCAATCCGCTTCCCCTCCGTATATATGGGCAAAATTTCATAACTATTTGCACTGATGACAGCACGCTGAATGATACCGATAGTAATCTGCAATTAGTTAAAATTCGTTTATATAATATTGATAATATTGTTATGAAAAATTCATCCAACATTAGTGTTTTTAAATAGTGCGGAGAAGAAAAATTGGCAAACATAAAATTATACATAGGTAAGTTAAAAAACATGTACTATAACTTAGAATACATTATTTTTCAGGAAACTCTAATTTACAAAACTTATAATAATTTATTTTTTAATATTTTAATCATTTCGGGAAATACACTCTTTGTAATCTTCTTTTCGCACAAATGAAAAAAGAACGAAAAATCAAGCGTCAAGCACACATTATGAAACACTTTTCAACACATTCCGAATACTGTAACAAAATGTTGCAATTTACTAAGTAAACAATTTAGACAACGTATAACACATTTAAAAACTCAATTTCAGCAGTTACTGTCAATAGTTGAACAAAATATACGAATTCTTTTGTGAAACACGGTATATGATCTATATACCGGGTGAACAAAAAAAAGTTCGTTAAAATAAAAAAAAATCATAAAAAGGGAAGAAATTATGATAAAGAAGTGCGGTTTGCAAGACAGGGCTCACAAGCTTGTCGGATTTTTTTAGCAGGAAAAAGTTTACAAAGTCGCCTGTAGATGGCGCTAACACACGAGAGATTCAGAAGAATTATGCAAATTAATCCCGCAATAAAAGACCGGGATACACGAGGATTTCTCGTTCGCCTTCAGAATGTTATTATTACCCGATTGATCGTTGTTGAGGAAGTTGTTCTATTTGAACAGAGAGTTTCTGCAATTCATTCCGACATGTTTCATTTAACTGTAACGGGCGTTGTGAATCGCCTTAGTTGCGTCGTACAATGTTCTGGGGATCATGTTGAACAATTGTTACTGCAAGAATAAATGGATGGAGCGTACTGTTGTCCCGTTCATTGTGTTTCGGGTCTTCAGCACCCTCTACCAGTGACATTTTTGACTAAAAATTTTTTTGCTGCTAAAAAAAATCCGACTACCTTGTCAGCCCTTTCTTGCAAAACGCACTTCTTTATCATAATTTCTTCCTTTTTTATGAATTTTTAAAGTTTTAACGAACTTTTGGTCCACTCGGTACTTGTATATATACTACATAAATGCAAAAATTTAGTTCAGTTAGAAAACGTATAGAACAGTTGCAGGGCTCGGAAGTAGCGCGCTACAAGTAGCGAAACTACAGTAGCCGCTACTTTTTCTAGTAGTTTGTAGTGTAGCGCGCTACATTAAAAAATTGTAGTGTAGCGAGTAGCGTGATACAAAATATTAGTAGTTTGTAGCGAGCATCGACGCTACTTTTAACGCTACTTTAAGAGGGAGAAAAAAGTGCCAATCTTCAAATCACATGATCATAACTCGTTTCTTTTGTGCGAAATATGTTCTCTGCAACAATTTGCGAATGTCAGCGATAAATCTCAGTTGCGGTGTCATAGATTTTTCCATAAACGACGGGCACGGCCACAAATTAATTGTCATTTTCATAGTTTGAGTGTCAGAAACTTCGTGTATTTTCATTTAAATCCATAGAAATCTTCTCAATATAATGAATTTTTATACGATTACGATTGTTTTTACCAAAATATACTCGTCTGGCTATGTTAAGTCTTTATCTAACTCTAATTTCTTCTCCCTTTTGCCTCCAACCCCCAACATGCTATCCTCATAAAAATGAACACAGTATATTACAATAAGACACTTATTAATAATCTCGAGTTTGAACGCCTTTGCTACTTTAGTTTTTACAGGGTTATCCAAAAGATATTGGTTCTTTTTCGATTTGTTGACAGTCGCCTATGGGGTTTCGTGAAAAAATCTTCGCAGAAATATATAACCTATACTATACTATTTACACACCTGCAGTTTCAGGTTAATTCCTCATGTATTTTTCTAGATAGTTAACAAAACGTCTAAAATCGCAAGTGACCGGTCACCTTTGGCAATATAGTGTATTAAGTTTTACTTTATTATCTAAAATCTATCTATTACTAAAATCGAAAAAGAAAATTTGTAAAATTGTAAGCCTTATTATTCTCTAAACAAACATAGTTTTGGTACGCTTTGGTACCGGTAAACCTTAAGTAATATTTAAAACGAGGATGGCATCATTTTCTGTACCTGTCAACGACTCAGCATATTAAAAGTTATTATCTCAGAGTATCTCATAGTACAGTTACTCTGAGGTTATTATGTTGTAAAAATTTATCCAACAGTACTTGCACAGTGTTAGATTTATGTAAAATAAAAACTATTAAGAATTTCATAGTGTTTTTAATTGTAATTATTAGTTTGTTCGATGAATACTAAAATAATCCTGGTAGCTAAACATTTCGTAGGTAATATTAATAATGCTAATGTCGAATTAAAAAACACAAGCAAGTTATTCATAAACAAAAAAATAACAAATCGGGGATTGTAGTAAATTTCTGGACGATAAACCACACTTTGCCTTTAACTCAGCTAACATTTTCTCTAAACCTACTACTATACTTGATTTTAACTTTCTTAACGCATTCTTCATCTATAAAAATCATAATAATATTGTTAATTGTGATTTCGCTGCTCCCCCATTGTGAGATTTTTGGAAATATTGTATAAAGACCTCATTTTCTTAGTCTTTGCAATATTTTCCCATATTACCTGATAATTTCCTTTACAGGATTTCCTATTGGATGTTCCAAGTAATTCCCTGCAATTCTATTGGTAAATAATCCTATCCCGCCAATCCGCTTCCCCTCCGTATATATTGGGCAAAGTTTCATAACTATTTGCACTGATGACGGCACGCTGAATGATACCGATACTAATCTGCAATTAGTTAAAATCCGTTTATATAATATTGATAATATTGTCATGAAAAATTCTTCCAACATCAGAGTTTTTAAATAGTGCGGAGAAGAAAAATTGGCAAACATAAAATTATACATAGGTAAGTTAAAAAACATGTACCATAACTTAGAATACATTATTTTTTAGGAAACTCTAATTTACAAAACTTATAATAATTTATTTTTTAATATTTTAATCATTTCGGGAAATACACTCTTTGTAATCTTCTTTTCACACAAATGAAAAAAGAACGAAAAATCAAGCTTCAAGCACACATTATGAAACACTTTTCAACACATTCCGAATACTGTAACAAAATGTTACAATTTACTAAGTAAACAATTTAGACAACGCATTTAAAAACTCAATTTCAGCAATTACTGTCAATAGTTGAATAAAATATACGAATTCTTTTGTGAAACACGGTATATGATCTATATACCGGGTGAACAAAAAAAAGTTCGTTAAAATAAAAAAAAACCATAAAATTAAGAAATTATGATAAAGAAGTGCGGTTTGCAAGACAGGGCTCACAAGCTTGTCGGATTTTTTTAGCAGAAAAAAGTTTACAAAGTCGCCTGTAGATGGCGCTAACACACGAGAGATTCAGAAGAATTATGCAAATTAATCCCGCAATAAAAGACCGGGATACACGAGGATTTCTCGTTCGCCTTCAGAATGTTATTATTACCCGATTGAGCGTTGTTGAGGAAGTTGTTCTATTTGAACGGAGAGTTTCTGCAATTCATTCCGACATGTTTCATTTAACTGTAACGGGCGTTGTGAATCGCCTTATTTGCGTCGTACAATGTTCTGGGGGTCATGTTGAACAATTGTTACTGCAAGAATAAATGGATGGAGCGTACCGTTGTCCCGTTCATTGTGTTTCGGGTCGTCAGCGCCCTCTACCAGTGACATTTTTGACTAAAAATTTTTTTACTGCTACAAAAAATCCGACTACCTTGTCAGCCTTTTCTTGCAAAACGCACTTCTTTATCATAATTTTTTCCTTTTTTATGAATTTTTAAAGTTTTAACGAACTTTTGGTTCATTCGGTACTTGTATATATACTACATAAATGCAAAAATTTAGTTCAGTTAGAAAACGTATAGCACAGTTGCAGGGTTCGGAAGTAGCGCGCTACAAGTAGCGAAACTACAGTAGCCGCTACTTTTTCTAGTAGTTTGTAGTGTAGCGCGATACATTAAAAAAATTGTAGTGTAGCGAGTAGTGTGATACAAAATATTAGTAGTTTGTAGCGAGCATCGACGCTACTTTTAACGCTACTTTAGGAGGGAGAAAAAAAGTGCCAATCTTCAAATCACATGATCATAACTCGTTTCTTTTGTGCGAAATATGTTCTCTGCAACAATTTGCGAATGTCAGCGACAAATCTCAGTTGCGGTGTCATAGATTTTTCCATAAACCACTGGCACGGCCACAAATTAATTGTCATTTTCATAGTTTGAGTGTCAGAAATTTCGTGTATTTTCATTTAAATCCATAGAAATCTTCTCAATACAATATATTTTTATACGACTACGATTGTTTTTACCAAAATATAGTCGTCTGGCTATGTTAAGTCTTTATCTAACTCTAATTTCTTCTCCCTTTTGCCTCCAACCCCCAGCAAGCAAAGAAATGTAAAATCTTTATTAAAAAAAAAAAAAAAAAACAGAAAGAAAGAAAGAAAAGAAAAGAAAAAGAACGGATTTATCTAATCATAAATCATCTAAATTATCTCTAACCTCTCAAATTTACGCTTCCCCCTTGTAGCATACAAAGGAATTAAAAAATATTTTTATATCTTTATTTTTATACAAAAATAAAATCTTTCACTCCATTTATTGCTCTCTAATGACAATAAATAAGAATTGTACCCCTGTCCCCAAAATTTACGGCATATCCAGCATACAGTTTCAAGTATTTAAACTCTTTATTTAAAAAAATGGCAACATTCGTTTCTACCCAATAATAATATATAAGTAATCATCTAAATTGTCCCCTAACCTCCCTTAATTTACTCTCCCCCCCCCACCCCAGCATACAAATAAATCTAAAATATTTAAGTTATTTTTATTTTTATATAAAAAAATCTTCTGCCCTAAATAATGCTCTTTAGTAACGATAAATAATCAGTAATATAAATTATCCCCCTTCCCCTAAAATCTTCCCCAACTCTCCATATACAGAATTTAAAACCCTTCTTTTTTTTAAGTTCCGTATTCTTTTCTGTCTAGTAACATTAAATAAATAATCAATCATCTAAAATATTCCCTTCGAACAAAATTTCTGCTCGCTTCCTGCCAATTTAAAATCGTTAGAACTCAAATATATATATATGTTCGAAAAAGCACAGAGAAAAAAGAAGTATACCATTTTAGTATTAGAGAAAAGTGCACTGGGAACGAATGATATCTGCCTTCAAACAAACTAGTAGCTGAAACGTAAAGCATCAGCATGCCCGTGATCTGTTATTTGCTGGATTTGCTGATAAAACCGCAAAGTACTCACTCATCAAAAAAATGAATTTTCTTGCTGGTAACCCTTTGTCTTCTTACTCATTATTAGATCTTGTGTTTTTAATGTGAGGATTCTTCTTTTGAGATTGATGTAATAGAATGACAGACAAAAATAGTATAGAACTGCCCTGGTCGGCATATAAGGAATATTTTGAAGTTATAGAACAACAAGAAAGAGGTAATTATTCTGTAGCATGTAAACTTTGTCCAATTAATAAGAAGTTATCAGTATCAAAATCATCTGCTTATAACCTGAAGTTGCACATAGCAGTGAGTTAGCATTTTCTTTATTAATAATAATTACTGCATCGCATCTCGCACCGAATATCTAAATCATTATTCAAATTATTATTCAATTGTAATTGTAACCGAAAGACCTTTCCCATTATTCTTTATTTTATTTTATTTTCTGGTAAAGACAGAAGATTTTTCAGAGAACACTGTCAAAGTCGGCGTTTTCAACCAAATTTCCGACGCCGCAACAGGGGAAAGGGAAAAAACGTGACACGAATCGCTTATAACCCGATAAGTAATTTATTTATCAAAAAACGGAAAACTCATTTCGATTCCAAATCGCTTCCATAATCAGACCTGCCAATTTTATGCCTTATGGTTTAAAAATGAATCAGATAAAGTGTCAGAAAGATTCGCGTTGTTGAGCAAGGAATTTGAGAACCACCTTAAACGCTACTGTGCTATATCACTCTCATAAATTTGTAAGAATATTACAATTTTTGTTTTCAAATTTCCTTTTTTTAACACTTTCCAACATAATTAAAAAGTGTCTATGAATTCGCTTTGTCTGTCTGTCCATGCTCTAACTCACGTAAATATACTCGGATTGCCGTGAAAGTTTTATATGTTATTGAAGTTTACCACTGAATGTTCAGTATTGAAAATGAAGTGTGTAGCATTTATATCTCGCTTACAGGGACATTCAAAAGAATTCTGTTACATTATGGTCTACATGGAAAAATCGTTTGCAGTGCATTTAATTAGCGATGATAACTAAAGTAGCGAAAAGTAGCGAAGTAGTGACTACTTTTGAAATGTAGTTTGTAGTGGCTACTTTTTAAAACAAGTAGTTGTAGTTGTAGTTAACTACATTTTTCATAAAGTAGTTGTAGTTGTAGTTCGCTACAAACAAAAAGTAGTTTTTCCGACCCCTGCACAGTTGAAAATTCTCCTTCAATAATTTCCGTCAATAAACGGTAATGTAATGTACGTGAGATCTTTTGAGCAGCCGTACATATGATCTATAGACTTTATCCACACCAATTAGTAAGCAAAAAGTTAGTTACATTTAAAAACACGTACCAGAACTGAAAACGTGCTACCAGCAATTATTGATCATAGACAGTACTGTAATCAAACTCTTTTGAGTGTCCCGGTAAATGAACGATACATTCTATGCATACCATGTTCTTTATAAGCGCTTTGCAGTGCACCTCAGTGATATGTGTCAATTTCAATATGTTTAAAATAGTAACATCATTAAAATACGCCGCCAACGATTTTTTCTCATAGACTGCAATGTAACGGGATTCTTTTGAGTGTCCCTGTAAACGAAACATAAATACTACTTCATTTTCAATACCAGACATGCTATGGTAAATCTCAATAACATATATCAATTGCATTTAAATCCTAGTATATTTACGCGAGTTAGAGCAAAGATAGATGGCAGGTAGATTGCCTAACAGACACTGTTCAACTATGTTGGAAACTGTTAAAAAAGGAAATTATCCGTAACTTTCGCTTCGAATTCAACAAAAGTATAAGTTATCTGATAAAGGAACATATATTTCCTCATAACTCAAATAAATAACCCCTTAACTTTTATTTCTAAACTCCAGTAAATTCTCTGATAGAGAAACTCCATTCAACTTTCTGAATTCGATAAACCTGACAAACCGATCGACAGATATTGTTTTGATTCAGTTAGATCGTAATCAATTTGTGGCATATCAGCCGCAAGAAAATTAAATTAGGTTTGATTAGCTACCTAGCACTTTCTGCTGATTATTTAGTTTCAAGAACAGAATATATGAAGCTATATTACACATGGAACTGATAATGATAAGCTACAACTGAATATATATTTAGAAGACGTAAGGCATAAAATACTGTAAAATTTCGACATTTTTACTCAGATATTTTTTCTAAACGAAATATCAATTTTTGGAGTTTGATGAATCTGACAAAATAACAGTCAGTTATTATGTTTATTAGGTGAGATCGTAGTCGATTCCTGGCGTATCAGCATCAAGAAATTTGGATCATGTTTGATTAGCTTCCTGGAGCTTTTTTTCTCGTTATTTTATTAAAAGAAAAATATATATGAAAATTATATTTTACACGCATCTGATGATGATAATCCACAACTGAATATTTTGTTTGGAAACCTCGAGACTTAAAAATATTTTAAAATGCATACATTTATATACAAATATTCTTTTTAGTGTCTCTTTTTAATGAAAAAGTGTTTGTTGAATCAGACAAATTAAAAGTTGAAATGATTGACTGTCACCAGAATTTATGAACGAATTGATTTGAAAATAAAGGAAAGAACAAATTTAGGAGTTTGATGAATCTGATGAAATACTCCTTAGTTATTGTGTTTATTATGTTACATCGTAGTCGATTCCTAGCGTATCATCATTAAAAAATTAGATAATGCTTGATTAGCTTCTGGGAGTTTTTTCTGGTTCTTTTATTAAAAGAAAAAAATATATAAAACATACATTTTACACACATCTGATGATGATAATCTACAACTAAATATTTTTTTGGAAACCCCGAGACTTACAATACTTTAAATTGTCGACATTTATATACAAATATGTCTTTTTGCAATTTTTAATGGTGTATCTGACAAATTTAAACTTGAAATGATCGACAGCCACCAACATGTATAAACGAATTGATTTTAAAACAAATATATCCTTTTTTTACGTTCATTATACATAAAAAAAAAATCAAAACTTCAGGTACAATTTCGGCAGTTGAGAATTAAAAATTAATGGGTGGTATATTTCCCCACGCCTTTAAAAATATTAATAAAAAAATTGAACTATTCCATATTTTTATTGATCACCAGTTATTTTCAATATAATTATCATTGAAAACAGGCTGGGATTGCTTAAAATGCATTTTAACACAAATTCGAGTTTTTCGTATATTCAAAAAAGAACATTCGTGCAGCGTACTGATTTCCCATTTAAAACCCAACTTAAATTCAGGCATAAAGTTTTATAAGAAGATAATCAAATTCTCAGTTTGTTTTCCCCCTCATTTTGGTACGTTCAACAAGGGATGCTAGGAGCACAAAGTGGATGTTATAAGCACATTTATGTAATCATTGGTAGTATAATACAAACGCACTTTTTGAAAGATTATTCGGCAGAAGATTATTTTACTGGCATCAGTTTCTCGTTTTTCAAAAACTTGGATTCTTAGGGGAGAGAATTCGCAGTAGATTTTAAAATTAGTGTATAAATATACAGTGAATTTACCTGTATTTATTGAATCATGTTTTATAAATTTTTCATGCGGCCGAATGCAGTTTAAAATTACCGAAATTAAACCACAAATACAATTTAATTTTGAAATATGCTATTAATATGTTATTTGAAATATGTTAAAAAGTTTATATAATCTGATATAAAAATTTGTGAAGCTTCGTAAACGTTTTGTAAAATGTTTTAAACGTTTGTAAAAGTTGCACAGAAAATTTTCTTCTTTCTAATATGTCTTTTACAATTTTTTAAAGTACTTTATTTTTAAAGACGTTCTGTCATAACCTCGTTCAAAAATAATCAAGTATATCTCCCCCCAGAATATGGATGATTACTATAAAGATTACTATATTGTAGATTACTGAATTCATGAAGTTTCTTCACTCAGAAAAAGAAATTGATTAAAACTACAAAACATGCTTTTTGAGTACATATTGGTTGTTTTAGCAAAATTCAAGTAAAATTGAACCATTTTACTTCAATTAACAAAACATTTTTGCTGACGATACAAAATTATTTTTTGGAATTGAAAAAAAAAATTTGTTGATTCAAACAAAATTTTTATTGACCTATATTTAAACAAATTTTTTTTTTTAAATATAGGTCAATAGAAATTTTGTTTCAATCAACAAAAAAATTTTTTTTGTTAAAAACCATTTTTTTTGCAATTCCAAAAAAAAGAAATTGAATCGTCAGCAAAAAATGTTTTGTTAATTGAAGTAAAATGGTTCAATTTTACTTGAATTTTGCTAAAACAACCAAAATGTACTCAAAAAAACATTTCTGTAGTTTTAATCAATTCCTTTTTCTGAGTGTTTCTTTAAAAAACCACTACAAATTCACCTAGAAGTCTTCTTACAGATCACCGAAAAGTAGCGCTCATCAATAATTTTTTTAAAATATGTTATGAAAAATAAATTATCGTACGTTAAACACAGTTCTTTGTTACGGTGAGAAAATGTGCAGATGGAAATTTATTATTAATGAAGAAGAAGGTTACGTGAGATACAAACAAAAAAGTGACTTCGCGTGTGAAGTCATACATGGAACATTCAAACTAACAGATAAAAATGGGTCAAGTTCTTCACTCATATGTTAGCCTTCATTCTGCTTAAATGCTGAATAGCCAAAATATTTTTTTTTTTTTTTTTGCATTATGTTGTTTCAAGTTTATTTTTAGCAGTATCGCAGTCTAAGAGGGCGCAACGCCACCTATTGCTGATATTTGGAACTAAAACAATGAAGCGTATTAAATAAATTTTTGACTTCACATACTACTATTCTTCAAGAGTAATTACAGTAGCTCTCGTCGTTTATTTGTTAATCTGCTTTAAATACTTTCAATCCATGTTATAACCAACTGTATATTTCCTTTTATATTTTTTATATGGCAATTATCTTCATTTCATCTTTAAATGTTCTCGGAGACCACCCAAAATAGCACTGATCAATAAATTTCTAAAGAGAAGTTGTGAAGCAATTTAATTGTCATACGTTAAATATACTTCTTTGTTCCGGCGAGCTAATGTGCGTACGGAAATGCATTATTAATAAAGATGAAGGTCACGTGAGACTGGAACACGAAAGCGTTTTCGCGTGAAAAGTCATTCATGAAATTTTCTTCTTCTGTTGCATTTTAATTGCTTCATCTAGAAATGATGAGTTGTCACCGGAAAGAGTTGTGAAAATGTTAAAATTTGGACGTGAGTTTTATTTAAGAATGAAAAGATTTCAGATGTGCATGCATTTAACAGAAACGAATGTTTTCTAATGCTGTGTAATAAATTTCATAATGTTGTTGTAATTGCGGTTACATTACTCATAATATCTTTAAGAATAGTTTACATGTGACAACATATTACCGTTCGTATACCAACATATTACCAAAATTTCCTGTTCTGAAACAGTCCAAAGAAATTGGCATTCGATCATTCATAAAACATTCTGAGAAATTATTCATGGAACTGGATTTCTCTGTTGCATTTTAATTGCTGTATCAAGAAGTGATGAGTTGTTACCGGAAGGAGTTTTGAAAATTTTTAATTTGGACGTAACTTTTATTTAAATATGAATGCATTTTTAGATGTGCATAGTTAAAGTCGAAAGTTTTCCAGTTTTTCTGGTGTTCTTAAATAGTGATGCATTTAGTCGTAATGTTGTTGAAAATAAGATTATATTACGTATAATCTTTTTAAGAACAGTTTACAGAGTGACACATTTACAGTGACGCATAGAAGGGAGGGGGGGGGGGGGAGAATCCCCGGGGCCAAGAGGAAAAAAGGGCCCCGATATTATAACTTTTATGCTAATTTATAGCAATAATATTTTTGGAGGGATTTCCAAAGTTTAAATCTATTTCTGTGTATAATAGGAATAATATACTGCTTAAAACTACAAATTCATAAGTTTATTCTGATTTAAAACAGTATTTTTTCATAATAATTGGTCTTTCAAGAAAGCATTCCATGGAAATATAATATAACGTGCATTATCCAATACATTTGTCTAAGTTTATTGCTATGAAAAATTACACCCAATTTGCTTTTATAGCTCAGAAAACAAATGTTACATGTGCAAACATAAAGTTACATGCTATTATAAAAAAGTAGTTATTACTTACCCATCATACGTAGTACAGGGTAAGTCTTGTAATAGTTTTGAAAATCTAAAAAGAAAATTTTGACGGATTTACATGTTTCAGACACTGGAGATTCGGAAAAACGTATTTTTAGAAGAAAAAAATGTTGCCGTCCGTCTGTGTGTGTGTGTGTGTGTGTGTGTGTGTGTGTGTGTGTGTGTGTGTGTGTGTGTGTGTGTGTGTGTGTGTGTGTGTGTGTGTGTGTGTGTCTGCGTGTGTGTGTCTGTAAACGCTCTATCTGCCAAACAAATTGAGATAGAGACTTGAAATTTGGCATGTACTTAGTATGTAATAATGGGAAGAAGCTTATTTAATTTCAATAACCTTGATTATCCGGAACTAGTTTTTTCGTACACTTGGAATATTCCTGCTGATGAAAGGTATATAAAATTTTCAATTTTTTTTTTTTTTTTTTTTTTTTTTTTTTTTTTTTTAAGGAGAGAACATAAAAGACAATAAAAAAACAAATTTTGCATCAACAATGAAGTTGATCGGATAATTAGTTGCCGAGATATTTGCAATCACATTTTTTACACTCTTCGATTTTTCATGACCCTTTATTTCATTCAAAAATCAATTCAAAGATATATTTTAATTGGAAATGAGACGCTTAATGCGACGCAGGAAACCGTTAGTTAATATGATTATCATTTTTAGAGTTATAAGGATGTTTCTCTTACGCAATTCAGTAATAGAGCATTTAAAGTTTATGACGTCATCAAGCCACGATTTTATTCGAATTGCAATGCATTTTATAAATAGTTTACACATGTTTTATTTTCCTATTTTATATTATGCATATCCAAGATGGGTAAATATTACGCTGGCAACCCCAACGACTAGTTTAAATAGAAATCACAAATTACCTATACTTATTAATCTTACGTTAATTTGATTTAAAAATCAAATTAATTAAAAATAGTAATTAAAATTACTTAATTAAAAAAAATAAATTGTTATAAATATTAATACCGTCTCAAATATACCCTGGCTTTCTTATGTGAATACATAATATACAGAGTCTTCTGAGAAACCTTATCCCTGAGGCTCATGTTGACTCTCTGCGCCTCTGCTCATTTATCTTGGTTAACAATCGTAAATAGTCGGAAGAAATTGGTATTTGTACATTCATGAAACTTCCTTTCAACTGCGTATTTTAATTACTTGGTTAAGAAATGATGAGCTCTTTCCGGAAAGATTTTTCAAAATGCGAGAAATTCTGTGCATGTAATTTGAGACGAACGAAAATGCTTCTGTGGTGTTGTTTAAAAAATGCATATGAGCATAATATTATCATAATTAAGGTTATACTACTCATAATCTTTTAAAGAACTGCATGCATTGTGACGTATTTATTGTGATTACATATTCTAAAATAGTCGGAAGAAATTGTTATTCGAACATTCATAAAAGAATCTGAGAAACCAATCATGAAACTCTTTTTCCTCTCATGTATTTTAATTACTTCATCAAGAAATAATGATTTGTCACCCGAAAGAGTTTTTAAAATGTTAAAATTTAGACATGAGTTTTACTTAAGAACGAATACATTTTAGATGAATGTGCATTTGAGTGAAACGAAAATGTTTCAATTTCTGTGGAGCTGTTTAATATATGCATTTGACCGTAATATTATTGTAACTAATATTGCACTACTCATAATCTTTTAAAGAACTGTTTGCAAGGTAGCATACTTATCATTGTTCCTTATCCATCTATTTAAAGCTAACCTGCTTTTTAGTTTTTCATGCAAATATCGCCTTTATACGCATGCGTGAGCATTCAGCCAATCAGGTAAAGGCATTTTTTGTAAACTCCTGTCGAATTTGGTTCGACACGCATGCGTCAGCATTCAGCCAATCAAGTGAGAGGTTGTTACTGTCCCGAGGTCCCGAGACAGATTCGGAGCCAATGAGGTGAAAGGCTATTTCCTGTCTAGAGATCTTTAGGAAAGATGATTATAGCGTTAGCAATTTTCAAAGTTTTGATATTTGGATTACTATAAATATTAGGTATTTATTCATTTTATCTTTATTTATTTTGTTATATTGAGCACATGAACATAGAAACATCCCTCACATATGTATTTCTGTGTTCATGATTGAATTCTTTTTATATGTTTTGGTTTCCTGTATATATTTTTTTCTTTTTATGTCGTATGTATATGTTGCTACTTTAAATTTCTTAAACCAAAAAGTAATGGTCGAGTTTTTATTAGGATTTATAAAGCTGAAATTGACCTTTTTGAATATAATATTACAGATGTTTTAATAGTTGCATTCGGCTGTAAAAATTGACAAAAAGTTGATTAAAAATTTCACCAGCAGTTGCATGAAAAAAAAAAAAAAAAAAGAACTTTCATTAGCATGGACAAATTCAGAAAATTGCTGCGTCGGCAGTTGTGTTTATATGTAAAAAAATAACATAATTCATAGTTTAATCACAATAAAACATCGTGAAATTTATTGAATGGTTGCGGGAAAAAAATCCCAAAATTCAACAACCATTCGGGAAAATATAACAAAATTCTACTAATAACAGGAGCTTCTAAATAGCTTTACCACCTGTGCATTTTGATGATTTTGTTATGATAGTGTGTATGAATGTTTTTTGCATGGAATTTTTTGTTTTGTTGACAGTTTTTTTAAAGGTTTTGGAACTTTAGTATGACGATGACAATTTATTGGTATTATGTCGGTTAATAGAAAAGCTTTCTAAAGATTGAAATACGATCAAATCTTAACAAAACTTGCAATGATTCAAATGGATTTAGATAGATAATTTTAGTATATGTGTATATATATGTAGTAGACTATCAATAAACAACAACAAAAAAGTGGCAACTAATTTTCAAACTTTTATATATAATCAAAACTTTTCAATATTTTACAGCCGAATGTAACTATTAAAACATCTGAAATATTATATTTTAAAAAAAATGAAATTTCAGCTTTACCAAGTAGAAAATAAACTACTTAAAAAAAAAAAAATCCTACTAAAAATTCGACCATTACTTTTAGGTTTAAAAATTTTAATGTAGCAAAATACATACAGCATAAAAAGAAGAAAAAATACACCAGAATGTATATAAAGCATGCTTTACAATTATATTATGTGCACTAAATAATTTCGCAAACAATATACAAACCATTTTATATGTTTTGGTTTCGTGTATTTTTTTTTTTCTTTTTATGTCGTATGTATATTTTGCTACTTTAAATTTCTTAAACCAAAAAGTAATGGTCGAGTTTTTATTAGGAGTTATGAAGCTGAAATTTACCTTTTTGAATATAATATTACAGATGTTTTAATAGTTGCATTCGGCTGTAAAAATTGACAAAAAATGGATTAAAAATTTGACCAGCAGTTGCATGAAAAAAAAAAAAAAAAAAGAACTTTCACTAGCATGGACAAATTCAGAAAATTGCTGCGTCCGCAGTTGAGTTTATATGTAAAAAAATAACAAATTTCATAGTTTAATCACAATAAAACATCGTAAAATTTATTGAATGGTTGCGGGAAAAAAATCCCAAAATTCAACAACCATTCGGGAAAATATAACAAAATTCTACTAATAACAGGAGCTTCTAAATAGCTTTACCACCTGTGCATTTTGATGATTTTGTTATGATAGTGTGTATGAATGTGTTTTGCATAGAATTTTTTGTTTTGTTGACAATTTTTTTAAAGGTTTTGTAACTTTAGTATGACAATTTATTGGTATTATGTCGGTTAATAGAAAAGCTTTCTAAAGATTGAAATACGATCAAATCTTAACAAAACTTGCAATGATTCAAATGGATTTAGATAGATAATTTGGTACTTTTCGGTTAGCCGGGCGCCAGTGATTTATGTACATATATAAATACATATGTATATACATAAATTTGTATATTTATACATACATATATGCATATACATGTGTATATGTAGATATGTGTAGATATGTGTGTGTATATGTATACATGTATATATATCAGTGGCGCCCGGCTAACCGAAAAGTACCGATAATTTTAGTATATGTGTATATATATGTAGTAGACTATCAATAAACAACAACAAAAAAGTGGCAACTAATTTTCAAACTTTTATATATAATCAAAACTTTTCAATATTTTACAGCCGAATGTAACTATTAAAACATCTGAAATATTATATTTAAAAAAAATGAAATTTCAGCTTTACAAAGTAGAAAATAAACTACTTAAAAAAAAAATCCTACTAAAAATTTGACCGTTACTTTTACGTTTAAAAATTTTAATGTAGCAAAATACATACAGCATAAAAAGAAGAAAAAATACACCAGAATGTATATAAAGCATGCTTTACAATTATATTATGTGCACTAAATAATTTCGCAAACAATATACGAAGAATCAAAACATATCTGAAGAACTCTATCATGAACACAGAAATAGATATGTTTCTATCTTCAATGATTCAATAAAATAAAATAAAGATACAATGAAAAACTACCTAAAAATATAATAATCTAAACTTGAAACTTAAAAACTCCATCAAACGTGATAAATTGTCATTATACCAGGTGACAGTCGATGCAGAATTCATTTACATACAGTACACACTTTATTGATACGATAACCATTTTGTCAGGACAAAATTAGCACTTGCCTATCAGCGAGCAATACAGAAAATTGGCGATTGACTTTATTGCCACCTAAAGGTAAAAATAAGCACTCGGCGATAAAACTTGAAAAACTAGCTATTAAAAATATGGAAAAAACTGGCCAAATGCAGGATTTTCTGATTTTCTTTTTTCCCTTTGCGTTTTTTCAGCAATCTGTTTGACAAAATTCATGATTTTTCCTCACCAGATCGATGAAATTAATGATTTTTCCGCACCGATGGATGAAATTTACGATTTTTATGCACTAAATTGAAGAAATTCATGATTTGTATGTGCCCACTTGACTAATTCGTGATTTCACTCACCCACTTGATGAATTTGTGATTTTTGCATGCCTGTTCTTCAAAATTCATGATTTTTATGCACACGATTGATGAAATTCATGATTTTTACATGCCTGATAAACAAAACTCATGATTTTTACACGCTCAATTGACGATTTTTTTTCTGCACTTGACCGACGAAATTAAGTATTTTTATGTACCTGATAGACAAAATTCATGATTTTTATGTGCTGATATAGGAAATTAATGATTTTTACATGCCCGATCAACTAATTTCTTGATTCTTATGTGCCCGTTTGAAGAATTTTGTGAATTTTAGGTGACCGATAAATGAAACTCATGATTTTTATACGCCTGATTGATAAAAAAAAAAAAAAATTCTGCACCCGACTGACGAAATTAAGGATTTTTATGCCCCCAATAGACGAAATTTATGATATTTATGTGCCGATGGATGAAATTAATGATTTTTTCAGCGATCCTACGATGTAATTTGTTTTTTCAGCAATCATTTGACGAAATTCACGTTTTAACTGCAATCCTTTGATGAAATTCATGTTTTTTCCGCTATCCTTTGACAAAATTTGCTTTTTTCCGTGATCCTTTAATGAAATTTGCTTTTTTGTGATCCTTTGACGATATTCGCACTTTCTCTGCTGCCTTTTGACAAGATTCATGTTTTTTCAGCAATCCTTTGATGAAATTTGCGTTTTTTCAGTGATCCTTCGAAGAAATTCGCATTTTTCTCGCGATCCTTAACAAAATTCTCATTTTCCAGTGTTTCTTTGATAAAATACATTTTATTCTGCCATGGGACATTGAACGAAGGAAATTCATCCTAAAGAATCATTGTTTCATTCCTGACATTTCTGGAAAGAAACAACGTTCAACTCATTGGCTGAATTGTAAAGGGCGAAATGTGTCAAACATTAGCGGAAAGAAAGTACGCAATTTATTCGTTTATGGAAAAAATCGTGAAATTCGTTAATCGATAGTCGATAAATTGCGAAATTCGTCAATCAATAGCAGAAAAATCATGAAATTCATTAATCGACAGTGGAAAAATCGCAAAATTCATCAACTGGTTTCGGGGGAAAAAGTTTTCGAATATAGTCGAATGGCTTCGAGAAAAAAAATCACAATCCGTCAATTTCGGGGAAAAAATCGAGAAATTCGCCAAATGGTTTCGAAATTTGACGAACGACAGCAGAGAAAAAATCTTTTTCCATTCAATCATCGCAATTGGTGAGTGTGACTATTATGTTTGACCAGTGGTGGCAATAAAGTCCATTGCCAAATTTTCAGTATTGCTGTTTGGCAAGTAATAAGTTTGTCCTATACTTCAAAACCCTTTTGATCATCACATCAGTGTGCAGGACAATTTTTTTACGGGAGACCATTTGATGAATTTCGTGATTGTTCCATTATCGATTGACCAATTTTACTGCTACCGATTGTTGAATTTTATAATTTATCAACTATTGATTAGTGAATTTCATGATTTTTTCCATGAACGTTTAACGAATTACACAAAACAATTAAGAATATTGTTAAATTGCCTTGGGTAAAAAAAAAAAAAAATATTGTCAAATGCCTTCGAGAAAAAAGCTGCAAGTTGAAACGCCTGTAACCTCTTTTTCATGTTATGCATCTCTGGGGTCCATCCCCCCCCCGACACTTTTCTAAATTTTGCACACACCCCTCATGTGATATATCGCTGGAAAAGTCTTTGACCACTTATTCATGTTATGCATCTCTGGGGTCCATCCCGCCACTTTGCCCCCCTCCCCCCCAAAGGGTACTTTCTAAATTTTGCACATTACCCTTATGTTATATATCATTGGAAAGGACTGTGACCACTTAATCATATTATGCATCTCCAATGTCCATCTCCCCACTTTGCCACCCCCCCAACCTCCAAGGGATACTTTTCTAAATTTTGTTGACACCCCTCATGTCATATATTGTTAGAAAGGTCTGTGACCGCTTAATCATATTTTACATCTCCGGTGTCCATCTCCCCACTTTGCCCCCCCCCCCAAGGGGTACTTTCTAAATTTTGCACACAACCTCATGTTATATATCATTGGAAAGGCCTGTCACCACTTAATCATTTTATGCATCTCCCATGTCCATCCCCCCACTTTGACCCCCCAAGGGGGTACTTTTCTAAATTTTGCATACACCCCTCATGTGATATATCGATGGAAAGGTCTGTGACCGCTTAATCATATTATGCTCCCCACTATGAAATTTGTCAAGTTAAAGCAACTATAAATTTTATTTTTATGGTACTATCAAGTTGTTTGCCGTCAAATTTTGACGGGTTCCATCTAGTCATATTCTAAAACATTCGGAAGAAAGTGGCATCCACGCATTCATGAAATATTTTGAGAAATCGTTCATGAATTTTTCTTTCTCTGGCGTAATATAATTATTTCGTTGTGATGTGATGAGTTTTATCCGGAACGATTTTTAAAAGTCTCATTTTCTCTTAGAGAGATTTAAAAATTGGATTTAAGAATGGATGTGTTTAAAACTCCCCTTTTGATGCACAAATGCTTAAGATTTGTTTATGTATTGTAATAGATGTATATGATATTAATACTAGTAAATCTGCAGATCAGGGCCCTCAACGTCTATTGCGACATTTTCATTTCGATTTTACACAACATCTAATTTTGATATAATCTTCAATTTAATTTTTTCAGTTATATATGTACAGAATTATATATATATTTCTCACGTGCTCCTGATAAGGCCGTCCATGTTGCCATATCAAGTGAATCGTGGTCATATCACGTGAGATTCACTTTCATTTTTTCTCATGAGGTGTACAAGAACTTAAATTGTCAATTTTATAACAACTTCATTTTTAATGGGAAATTTTGTTTTAAATCCACTTTTGAATAACAAAAAGACTTATTGAATATTATGTTTATTCATTTTGCACCAAAATTATTCAAATTAGCAGAACAGTACCATGAAACTGAAGAAAATCACGATTTGTTAAATTTGCATCAGTGGCGGCCCTATCATGTGTACATGTTCAGGTAGACATTTGAAATTTCGTTTCTTTTAGACCAGTAAAACTACTTTGGGGGAAATTATTATTTTATTTTTTATAAAGACCCATTTATAAAAAAAAAAGGTTTTTATTTATTCAAAATGGTGGACAGAAAAATTTTACACCTTAGCATGGCCATAACAGGATCACTTTTCTTCCATATAACAGCTAATTTTGTATTTTGCCTTAATAGGTACGGCTATAAAATGTAAAAGTAAATTTTTATCTGAATGTTTTTTTTGTTCGAGATTAAGTGCATAAGTCAAAAAATAAATGTACAACCAGCCAACCAAATGTGTTTTGTTCCTTTGCACTTTCTATTTTATTCATTTGAACTGGCATCCACGGCAGTTTCCTTCGCGTTCTTTTTTTTTTTTTTATCGCACCCAAACATAAAAGTGATTTTCTATTCATACAGAAAACCTCCTGGTCTTTTACTGAAATGCATTTATTCAAACGTATTTTATTGGTTCGCAGAAAATAAATGTCATCCCGCAGATGTGAAATGTCTCTGTCAAAAGCAGTTAGCCTATGCAAATATCCGCGTCTCCATACGAAATGGCACAAAAACTTCTCAATTGAACGATTCTGTTTCACATCACGTCGATCTGTGACGAGTGGATTATTCTAGCGCGAGGGATGCGAAACATAAAAAAGGAAAGAGAATTCTACAAATCCAAATAATTCGGGATCTCTCTTGTTTTCTGTAACTCGATTTTCTTGTTTAAAAGCTAGCTTAAATACACAAAATCGAAAAGTGCCGATGGTGGTTCAGACAGTTTGATGAAGAATGTTTGTAGTTAAAATAAATTTCGATTGTTACGCAAAGAACGTAAACAAAGACCCTAAAGCCTCACTGGCTTGTTCGAAAGTGAGGTAATTTTAAAGTTCTTTTATGGTGTTTGAATTTGCGAGAAAGTATCATGATAAATACGATTAAGCTCAAATAAAGATGATTTTCTTAAATGTTTGTTTTAGGTTACAAGTTTAAAGTGAACGTATTTAGTTTGCAAGTGATTCTGAAGATGTTTTATTTAAAATTCTGATATTGTTAGAAGATCATTAAAAGAAAATTTAGTTATCAAAAGTTCACTTGTACTTTGAAATAAAGTTGATGGAAATTTTCTTATGCGCTTTTGAATTTTAATGATAAAGAGACTCTTGTTTAAAAATTTCACGCTTTATTTTCAGAGTTTGTGTATACTTTTTCAATAGTATATTGTATGTTTTGTTACATGATTTGCGTGAGCTGTTTTTAAGCCTTTTATGTTCATTTTCCTTTTATTGTGCAAACATTTCCAGCGATTTAAACGCCTAAATTACAATAGCTACAAGAAATATTTAGTTATCAAAGTTTAAAGTTATATTTCGAAATCATATTGATGGAAAATTGATTATGTGCTGAATTTAAATGCTGAAGAGAATCGCGTTAATATTTTTTTATGCTTCGGCTACGTTTGCTTTTATCTTTTAATGTATATATTTTATTTTCTACTATGTAACTTCAGTAATTTTTTAAGCTTTCCGAGTTTATTTGTTGTTGTTGTTGCGGTTGTGACAAATTTCCATATATTTAAGTATCTAAAAATAGCTTTCCCTAACATAAATTAGTATGTTGTAGCCGACACAATTTTTCTTCTATAAAAATCAAATTAATTAATTGATTTAAATAGTACAAGAAATTACATCGATTCAGCAAATAACTTTTTTTTTCGACACCACTTCTAAAATGTCTGCAATAAAAATTAAATGAAAATGATTCGCATATTTAGGATGTTAAGCGTAAAGTTCCAAAGTTGCAGCACTTGAAAAGCGTGAAAAGCACTTGATATTATTGATTATATATCTTCAATTATATGTTCTTCTATTACAGAAAATGATAATGAATTATGATAATGATTGGTTGTCTACTTGTCTGATAATAAATTTTACCATAACAGAAGATGATGCTAAATTGTTATACTGACTTGTTGTCAATTTGACTAACTATATGTTTGAATAAAAAAATGATAGTAAATTGCGATAATCTTCAGCTGAATATTGGACTTGACAAATTGTTCATAAGAAGGAAAATTATTTAATTCAAATCTTATTAACACCTGACACATTTATTAAACTGTATAAACAAACCAGAACGTAATTTACATTCATCAGAAATCTTTCTACAAACACAATTTTCACAAGAATGTTTCGGAAAATGGTAATGAACTATAACTGTGTTTCTCTAAAAATTGCTTTTAATATGAAAATGAGTTATTTAGTTCCAGTTATGATAACATTAAAATCATATGCATGTATTAAACTACACCGACACAAACTGGAAAATATCTTGATCTTGGCAAATATATGCATGCATAAAATGCATTCATTCTTAAATGAAACTCACGACCGAAATTTGAGATTTTCAAAACTCTTTTTGTTAATAAATAATTTTTTGATGAAGCAATTAAAATGCACCAGGGGAAGAGCGTTTCATGAATGGTATCTCACGCGAAATCACGTTTGAGCTTCAGCTCATGTGACCTTCCCCTTTATTAATAATGAATTTTCGTACGCATTTTATCACACTGGAACAAAGGGGTATGTTTAACGTTTAATTGTTTGACAACTTTGGAAGATAAATATATTGATTGCCGTTATTTTAGGTTGCGGCTGAGAAGACTTAAAAATTAAATGAAGATATTTCCAGAAATAAGCTACAGAAAATAGTATATCTAGCGTGGATGTCAATATTAGAGATTTTTTTTTCTTTTAAATGGTTGAAATGTTTCAAGGTTTAAAGTTGCTGAAAGAAAAACTTAGATATCTAACGTTAAACTTATATTTGGAAAAAAAATGTTAGAAAATTGTTTCTGCTGAGGAATGTGAACGATAAAGTGAAACTCGTTAAATATTTTTTCTACTTGCAGCGTTTGTGTATAATTTTTCAAGGGTTATATTTTATATAATGCTATTTAGAATATACTGCTTTTATGTATTTTGGATCCAATACTTTTTTCTTTTGTAGTGAAAAAAAATACTGATTGGTTGCGTAAACCTTTTTATAGTATTGTTTGCAGCATAACTCACAAAGGGTGATCACCTTTTTCTTCAGGATTGTAGTACATACAGTTCAACTGTATATTTCAAGAAAGTGCGAGAACTATTTGGCGGATTATATGTCGTACTAATATATAAAATGATATTAATTGTGAAACTGATTGGTTGTCTATTTGACTGACTATATGTTTTATCATTTCGGAAGATAATGCTAAATTGTTATGCTGACTCGTCGTCTTTTTGACTGATTATATGTATGATTCAGAAAATGATAGTAAATTGCGATAATGGTAAGCTGACTTGACAAATTATTCATAAGGAGGAGAATTACTTAATTATGATGATATTAACATCGGATACATTTATTAAAATGCAAAAAAATAAAATAAAAAAATCAGAATGAATTTCATTTTATGAGGAGTTTTTTTATAAACTTAGTTTTTACATAACTGTTTTGGAAGATAGTAATGCACAATAACTATACTACTCTGAAAATTATTCTTAAAACGAAAATGAGTTATTTAGTTACAGTTATGATAACACTAAAATCATATACATGTATTAAACTACACCGACAACCTGGGAAATATATTGCTCTTCGCAAATATATGCATGTTTAAAATGCATTTATTCTTACGACCGAAATATGAAACTTTCAAAACTCTTTTCGCAAAAAACATCCTTTCTTGATGAAGCAATTAAAATGCACTAGAGGAAGAACCTTTCAGGAATGGTTTCTCACGCAAAATCACGTTTGTGCTGTAGCTCATGTGACCTTCCCCTTTATTAATAATGCATTTCCGTACACAGTTTATCTCACCGGAACAAAGAAGTATGTTTAACGCATTAAAATTGATTGTTTCACAACTTTGGAAGAGAAATATATTCATTGGTGTTATTTTAGGGTGCCTCTGAGAAGACTTAAAAATGAAATGAAGATATCGCAAGAAATAAGCGACAGAAAAGCATATCATATTTAGCGTGGAAGTCAATATCAAAGATTTTTATTTGAATTGGTGGAAATGTTTGAAGATTTAAAGTTGTTGAAAGAGAGACTTAAATATTTAACGTTAAACTTGTATTCGAAAAAACATTTTTAGAAAATACTTTATTTTTTGAAATGCCAATGATAAAGAGAAATTCGTTAAATAATTTTGCAGCCTTTATTTGTACTTTTTATAATGGCTATATTTTATGTTCTGTTATGTTTATTTGGAGTGAACTGGTAGTATGCTTTTTGGATCAAACAGTTTTACTTTTGTAGTGAAAAAGTTAATTGATTGTTTACGTAAACTTTTTTCGTATGATTATTAGTAAGGGAATTGGTGGAAGGTGATCCCCTTTTTCTTCAGGATTGTATATCCTGTCCAACTAAATCCTTCAAGAGAATGTGAAAAGCATTTGACTGACTATATGTTGTACTAATACAGAAAATGATAGTAAATTGTGATAATGTTTGGGTTGTGTATTTGACTGACTATACAGGGTGTCCCATAAATAGCGCCCGGGAGTACATAAAAAATGCCCAAAGAACTGTACATGTATGATCCATAGTTTACGAGAAAAATACGAAAGACAAAGTATGACGTCACAGCCGGTGCAAGGAAAAAAACACCGTATTGGAGTCATCAACAGCAGTATTTGCATAACTTTCCAGATTATAATGTTCAAAACGTTCGTTGCGCATATCGCGTCATACATGCGCTCGCCGTGGAATGACTGTACAAACGGACTTAGTTCCTTGTCTGCATGCTGCTTGTACTTCAGTGGACACCGCGCATCTGCGACGTGTGCACTCATGCATTCCACGACGCGCTCAAGCCTGCCTCGATAAGCACGGCGGATCCTTTATAATTTCTAAAAACTGCTGCTGATGTGTCAAATAAAATGTTTTTTTTTTCTTGCACCGGCTGTGACGTCATATTTCTTTTTCGTATTTTTCTCGTAAACTATGGATTGTACACTGTACAGGTACAGATCTTTCGGCATTTTTTTATGTACTCTCAACGAGGAATCTCACTGTGCAGAGTTTGGGTGCTATTTATGGGACACCCTGTATGTTTTACCATTACCGATGATAATGCTAAATTGTTATGCTGACTAGTTGTCCATTTTACTGACTATATGCTTGATTCAGAAAATGATAGTAAATTGCGATAATGCTAAGCTGAATATTCTATTTTACAAATTGTTCATAAAAAGACGAATTGTTGAATTATGATGTTGTTAGCATCTGACATATTTATTAAACTGCATAAACAAACCAGAACAAAATTTACATTCACGAGAAATATTTATTACAAATTGCAATTTCCACATGACTGTTTTAGAAGATGGCAATGAACAATAACTATGTTACTCTGATAATTGCTCTTAAAATGAAAATGAATTATTTAATTTCTGTTATGATGACACTAAAGTCATATGCATGTATTAAACTACACAGTCAAACTGGGAAATATTTTGCTCTTGGCAAATATGTGTATGTTTAAAATGCATTCATTCTTAAATTAAACTCACGACCATGAGACTTTCAAAACTCTTTTCGTGAAATTATTGTTTCTTGATGAAGCAATTAAAATGCACCCGAGGAACGGCGTTTCATGAATGGCATATCAAGCGAAATCACCTTTGTGCTTCAATCTCATGTGACCTTTCCCTCCATTAATCATGCATTTACGTACGCACTTTATCTTACCGGAACAAAGAAGTACGTTTAACGTATGAAAACTAATTGTTTCATAACTTTGAAATATAAATATATTGATCAGTGTTATTTTAGGTGGTCTCAGAGAAGATTTAAAAGTTAAAAGAAGATAATTTATAGAAAAAAGTAGGTACTAGTGAATTAATATATATATATATATATATATATATATATATATATATAATTTTTGCTCTGTTTCGTTATTAAAGTGTGGCAACAGGGAATAAATAATAAAACAAAACATTATTTAAACTATCAATTCAGAATTTCTAAATTGTTTTCTCAACGTATAATGATAATCTAATTGATATTAAACTATTATTTGCTTAATGTGTATTTTTTAAAAATATATTACTCTTTTTATTAATATTTTCTATTTTTTCGTTGTTGCAGTTTCACAGTCTGTTGGCTTGTTTTGGAAGGTGCATCGGCACTTAATTTTTTCCGTTGTTTTTGTAATACAGATGCAGTATACATGTAACTAGACCTCCTATAATACAGAGGAATAATTCCCGCCAATTATTACACCAATGGGACTGAAAACCAGCCTACAACCGGTTAGTATTCGCGTAATTGCGGACAGGGGACTTCTGAATACAGCAACCCCAGCTCTGATAGTAGATTAATTCTGAGCCGGGCGACAACAAACTCTTTCCTGTTCCATTCTTGTACATTAAGTATTGTAGTAAAGTTTATCAAGATACTTTTCTCGTTTTTCTCAACATGTCTTTAAAAGACAGACGTTATCGTACAATCTATATAAAACAATGCAACGAAGAAAAGAAATATTCAAAGCCATGATCAGGGTTGGCGCAATCGCGCGGGGCCTTGGCAATTCACTTAGCAGTCTCGGACTGCAATATTCGGCTAATAAATCACTTTCAATAAAAATCACTTTTAAAAATTGTATATATCATAGAATAATTTATAAAAGTATAGAGTATTAAATGTATGAAAAAAAAACATGCAAATCCTTTCACACATAATGTGTATGGTTATTTTAAATTTCTAAAAATCTTCTATCCTTTAGAATATTTTAAATATTTATTTTTTGCGTTTACGGATCTTTACGGATCCTCACATGTATTCCTCGACAAAGTAAATATTAACTTTTTTGGCGTAAAATGTTTAAAGACAAATTTAGAGCAATAATATAATTATAAACAGGGTAACGTTATTTCGAATTGTATAGAGAGACTCGGGGCCCCTAAAAAGACTCCAACTGGAGAGGGGCCCCGTTTACCCGATTGTTGCGCTGGTCCTGCGGTCATGAGATGTATACGAGCCCCAGGTTTAAACTTGGTTAAATAGCGAGGAATAAAAAAGTTAGTTTCGCTTGTACGGAAGATAGCGACCTTAAATTCCCACGACTTCTCTTTAGAGAAGGTTCTAATTCTTCGAAGATATTTTTTCATACGTATTTACATTTTCAAAAGAAATTTACAACGAAGGCAAAAGACAAGGGTATAATTGAAATTCTGATCCTTGTATTCAATCGATCCGTATTTTTATGCACTTTTAGATAACCGCTGTCGAATTGGAACGATGTTCTGCTAACTTGACGAATCTAAATTAATTTTTAAAAATTATCCTGAAAATCGTCCTATGTAAATCCGAAAAAAACCTTAACCTTTGTTTGTTGCATTCCTCTATATTGAGTAAAGTTTATGAAGACAGTTTTCTCGTATTTCTGAACATATATTCAAAAGAAAGACATCATTAACATGCAACAATGAATTAAAATAAAATAACGAAGAAAAAAAATTTAAACTCAGAGACGTATACGAACCCATGAATTAAAATGGGTTAAATAGCGAGAAAAAAAAAGTCAGGAAGAAAAATTAAAGTCATAAGTCGTATACGACTTCCGACTTAAAATGGGTTGAAATAGCGAAGAATGAAAAAGTCCGTTTCGCTTGTACGAAAGATGGCAAACTTAAACTCCCACGCCTTCTCATTTAGAGAAGGTTCTAATTCTTCGAAGATATTTTTTCACACGTCTTTACATTTTCAAAAGAAATTTACAACGAAGGTAAAAGATTAGAATCATAATTGGAGAATGTTGTTTCAATTTAAGTATCTAAGAATTTTTTTCAGAAATGTTCCCTTTTTATTTCATTAGAAGGAAATTAAACGTCATCAAAAGTTACGTGCTTGAAATACTTCCATTTAATTAACCAAAATAAGAGTTATGTTTCTACTTAATAAAATGTTATACAATCTATATTATAAACGCGTCCGTGCGTAACGCTGACGTCTTTTTAACGTTGGCAACACCAGACTATTAAATTTCGCTTTTACTGCAATTTTTTAAGCTTCTAATCATCAAACATTTTCAATTTTTATACCATCGAATAGAGAAAAAATGTACTTTCAAACGCAATTTGTTCGAAAACTGTATCGCAATTCATTTGAAAACAGTATCGAAATTTACTAATTTTGTATGGTTTTTAAAATAATCTTCTTGCATGAATTTTGTTTAAATGTATCTATACCTATTTTATTTTTTATGTTGTTACAAATGTGTCGATTTATTCACCTGCTTTCTTCTCTCATTATTACCAAATATCTAAAAATGTCCCTTTTATTCAGAGTATGACGTCATATTCATCCTTTTAAAAAAAACTTAAATCATGGTGTGATTTTTAAGTTAAACATTGAATACTTATAAAAGAATATTTTATAAAAACCTATTTTTACTTTTTTACATTTTTACAACACAAACCCATGCTTACCATTCAATGAAAGTTACACAATGTCATCAAATTCTTTCAACAAATATTTAATTTAATACATCCTTTCTTTATTCTTTTATCACCTTTAAAAATTTAAGTCTTTCATTTCCGTCATACTTGTCAACATTTGTAAGATATATTTAAAATTTTTGTCTTAAATATTACGTCATATTCACCTGCTTTCTGTATTTACTCATATTGATGCTCCTTGTATTATTAACAAATGTATTGCTGCTGCTGAACTAAGAAAATGCTCTTATTGTTACAAATGTGTCGACATACCTGCTTTCTTCTTGCATTATTACCAAATATTTGAAAATGTCCCTTTTATTTAGAGTATGACGTCATATTCATCTTTTTAAAAAAAACTTAAATCATGGTGTGGTTTTTAAGTTAAACATTGAATTCTTATAAAAGAATATTTTATAGAAACCTATTTTCACTTTTATACTTTTTTACAACACAAACCCATGCTTACCATTCCCATCAAAGTTACACAATGTCACCAAATTCTTTCAACAAATATTTACTTTAATAGATCCTTTCTTTATTCTTTTATCACCTTCGAAAATTTAAGTCTTTCATTTCCGTCAAATACCATCATGTCGTCGTTTGGCAAATCTTTCTTTTACTTTAATGGCAAGTGATAGAAATGTCAGTTTTACTTGTACTTTACTTAACTGTTTGAAGATAACAAACCTGAATTTACACGTCTTCCTATTTATATATAGTAGATTCTTTTTCTTCAAAGACTTCCTTATAGATCTTTACTATTTCGAAAGAAATTTGGAACGAAGGGAAAGATTAGAGTCGAAATAGTCGAATGTTGTTTCTGCTTAAGCACCTGAGATATTTTCTTTTCTTCGGAAAATTTCCCCGTTTTATTCCATTAGAAGAAAAGTAAACAGCATCAAACGCTACGTGCTTGAAATGTTTCGATTCAATTAAATAATACAGAAGGATTATGTTTCTATCTAATACAAAACGTTCCACAATGTATTTGTTCGGAAAACAAGCTTTATATTCTACGTTTCGCATTCCATTAAAGTATTTAGTTATCTTGAAATTTAGTTTAAAATACATTTATATGCATATCTGGGGGCTTTTAGTAAACAATACTTTTTTAAGCATTTGTTTTGCGATAAAATAACTGGCAAAAAGTAAAAATAAAGCACAAGTAATCCCTGGATATACCAAATTGTCGACAGAAAATAAAATTATACAAAAAATAAAAGAAGAACAAAAAATCATGCGTCAAGCATAGATTATGAAACACTTTCCAACACATCTATAACACTGTACCGAAATTTCAACGTTAAATAAGGTGAAAGAAGATATGTACGTAAACGATTTGAAAAAACATGTAACGTATTTAAAAATTCAAGTTTTAGCAATTACTTTCCACAGTCAAAAAGTAGTTAAATTATTTTGTGCAGCTCTGTATATGATATATAGATCTGCATAAATACTACATAGCATGCTAAAATTTAGTTCAGTTAAAAAATTTGCTTTTAGCAATTTTCGCCAATAAATTGAAATGTACTCGAATTTTTTTGCAAGGACCTGTATATTATCTAAATACTGTTGTATACACCACATATTAAGCTAAAATTTAATTCAGGTAAAAACCCATAACGCAAATTAAAGCGCACTTCCAGCAATTACCTACCATAAACGACAGCGTACCTTGTTCTTTGAGCTGCCCCTTGAATATGAATTTATTTATAGTCCAGAAACTTCTATTAGTATACTAGATATAGTTCAGCAGAAAAGTGCATAACAGAGTTAAAAACTACTCTTAAGCAATTCACTCCCGTAGTCAGTAAAACTTCAAATACCTTTGTGTAGCCCTGTATATAATCAACAGAATTTAAACACGCTACGTACTATGCAAAAAGTATCAAGGTCCATAAGCCGTGTTTTGGGCCCATGAAATAAGACTGAAATCCGATTTTGTTATACTGACTTAATTATTTCACTGTTTAATATTACGAGGTTTATTCTGTACGATTTCAACAATAATTTTTGCATTTTGTTAGGATTTATATGACTTACACAAGCTGAAAGTTCGCATTATTCGTAGTTTTTGATGAAAAATACGCATTGTTTCCTAATTCTACCTCAGTTATTTATATGAGCGCAATCGTGCAACACTTTCTTCTTTACATATATTATAAAATACATCAGAATGTACAATATATGTAAAAATAAAAGTGTTGCAAAGCTGCGCTCATAGTAAAATATTAAAAGTAGAGAGTTAAGTTACTGTATTCCCTTACGTCACTAAGAGACTTTAGGATCCAGAAACGTGTTTAAAGTTGCTAAAATGAACGTAGCTCTTTCTAATAACTGCATTCCTTCACATTAACAATAGTGACGATCATTTTAGCACGTTTAAATACGTTGCTGCATCTTAAAGTCTCTTAGGGACGTGAGGGAATACAGTTACTTAACTCCCTATTTTTAATATTTTAGAATGAGCGCAGCTTTGAAACACTTTTATTTTTATATATATTGTACATTTTATTTAGATATTGTACAAAGTATGTTCACAATAAAGAATGGACTTCACATTTAGAACAATCACACCGATGTAACAGATTTAATGCAAAAACATCGAATACTCTACGAAAATATTTAGCAGCTGTTTTTTTAACAATTAATACTAAATATTTTTTTAAAAAGATAACAAAATCATTTAAGATAAATTTCAATTATCTTCTTTTTTTTCACTTATTTAAATCATTTTGTTTTGCCTTCTTTTCTTTATCCATTATTTTTTTTATTAAAAAACCCCACCACATTTCAGTTTCCAAATTTTCAATAAAGAAATATCTCATTGTAATATAATAATAATAATTACGAGCAACTAAATATGAAATAGGTTCTCATATATATCTTACGCCAAAATTCTCGAATAATGATCTTATATCATATAAAAATATCACGTATCATTTCAAAGTTAGAACATGATATAAATTTCAATAATAGCTTTACATAAGGAATAAAAAAGTGTTTCCTTAATTAAAAATAAACTTAAACTAATATCCAGAAAAATAAACGAACTTCTCTTCGCCGTATTATATGTCCAGTAAAAACTAAGGGAAAACTTCATTATTACGCTTCAGTAATTATCGGAAGAATTAATAAATTCATTAGTTAATTGGAAGAATTCAACTAAAATGCTACATTATTCTTGATCAGCAATAGATGTTTCGAAACGGATTTTTTTTCTCTCTCCTTTGGAGCTGCATTCATTAAAGAAACATAAAAAAAAAATCGTCTGCTAGAGTTTTAAAAGAGAATTATTTGACACAAGTTTACAATTTTCACTTTTTTTAGTTTCCTGTAAGGAAAAGTAATTAAAAGTATTATTAATTAATAAAATATTTACGTTTATGTTTTTAACATGTTGTGGTAGAGAAGTGTGGAATTGAATCGGAAGGAACTGACATTTTTGTATATAAATATGTAAAATTTGCCAATGTTTGAACCTTACGTTACACTTACAAGTGGTATTAATACATGAAATCTTAAACTTTATTTAACGATTATTTAATAGTATTGTATTGTCATTATGATTTAAAAATATACTAGTGCATCCAACCCAGGCTTCCCGGGATAGAGAATATAGGCGAAAACCATTTTTTTTTCTACTGAAAACTCTAATAGATTTTCTACATTTAATAATTTTTTTAGATTGCTACCTAACAACACTAAAGAGCATTTTATATGAATGCGAATTATGTATTCAAATAAAATTTTCAAATTTATTAAAAGCGGTATTTTTGTATTGGCCTCGTGCCAATAGTTAATAGCGGAAGAAATCGCTATAAATTTAGTTATCTACCACAGTTTTTTTTATTATTATTATTATTCTAATAATTTCAGCGGTTTTAAGCGCTTATTTCGATTACACGTCTGTTAAATTTGTGTTTCATTTATACTATTTTATTTATTGCTTAATGAAAATTTTAATTTCGTTGTGGAATATTAGGTGGAAACAAATACTGAACTTTTAATGTTGTTTAAAGTGCCAATGGATTAATATTTTGTAATCAACTGCAAGCGATAAGAGATAGATTTAAAAAAAAATCATACTTTAAAATTATTTTAGAAGCCATAATAAATCAGACAATAAAGATACAGTTTTCAAACAAATTGCATTTGAAAGTAGATATTTCCCTATATAATGGTGTAAAAATTAAAAATGTACGATGATTAAAAATTAAAAAAATTGCAGAGCAAAAGTCGCAAAACCAAAATGTTATCGCCAAGTGTTGCCATTCGCAAAATTATGCCAGAGTTACGCACGGACAATTTTGCCCTTTTTAATATAGATATATTATTGTTCAAAACAATTGTACTCTATAGACTACCCTATTCGGGCAGCATCGGGCATACATACTTAAAATATAAGGTATCCGAAGATAATCTTTGAACTTTAAAAAATTCATTTAAAAAAAATCGGATTTTAACATTAGATTTTTTAAAATGCTAAAATGAGCTTCATAATTTGCTTTTTTGTTTTTCAATTATGTTTTCTAACCATAATGTTTTTGTAAGTCGCGCTACTGTACTTCTAAAAGATACTCAAACAGCAATACTTTTTATTAAGAAAAACTTTAATCAAAAAATGGAAGTGTTTAGTGTTATGTACTACTATCTAGTGTTTTAAAGTTTTTAAGACATTTGTATATATGTTTTTATCGGACGTCTATTTCAGTATATATATATATACATATTATACAAATGTTTTTCTTATTGTGTAAAACCTTAATCTTAAATAATACATTATTTAAAGTTTAAACCTAAGAACTAGACTCGTATATTTTGATACTTCAGTCATGTTGCTACATTTTTTACGTACAAATCCTCATTTACTTCAGTTAAACAGCAATGTATTTTTTGGAACTATCTTATTCAAATTTCTGTTAGATTCTTCGCTTAACAAAATCCTATACTGTTAAATAAAACCATAACACTCAAGAATAATATGTTGCTAATACATTATAATCAATGTTTATAAAATACAGTTGATTTAAAGAAATTATAATGCAACTCACTACTCAACGCATCAAGAAATCATCTTGAATGAAAAAAATGCCGCAAATAGTAAACGTTAAGAATAACATTCCTCAGTAAACAGGTGAATAAAACATAATTTTAGAATTAATAGCATATATCACGATACGATACAACTCAACCTTACTGGTTAAAACTTGAACAGCATGTTAATATCTTTATTCACGAAATATGAGTTAAAAAAAAAATGAATGAAATTAGTGTCAGAACTTTTGTGCGAGCCTTAAATCAAAAGATAAAATTCACCTGTTTGTGAAGCTCAGGTGCTTGTTTGATAAACAGCAGAAATAATAAGCGAAAAAAGTCACGCACTTTTTCACAGGTTTTCTTTTACTTGAATTCGCCTAAAATTTCTAAAATGAGTATGCACTTTTTAATGCGAAAGTTTTATACAAAGTTAAAATTTCAGCAGCAAATAGTTGTTGCAAGGCTTGTTTATTTACATGCTGATTTACAAGAAAACAAAATATAATTTTGCTATTTTTATCAGTATGGTTTTTATGTAGCTGAAATATATGTTTCAAAGAAATATCACTTAACCTGCAGGTAAAGCATAAATTATTTTATGTTTACTATTATTATTGCTAGCATGTATTATATTTGAATGTGTACACCTAAAAAGAATTTATAGGTCTTCCGTCTTTAATGACGTGATTTTTTTAAAAATATTTCTTATTAATGTCTAATGTCTGATTTATATACTGCAGCCTTTTTATCAAAAAATTTTCAGACTTGACATTTTGGAGACATTTTATGTCTATATATGTTATTGGTATACCTGACACCATTGTTGTGCCCATTACATATTACAAGTACTTGGTTATAATCATATATTATTTTACAGTTATATGTTGTATTGTGCATGGTGCTCCTAGTCTTCATCCTTATTTGAATATTTTGTGTTTATTCGTGTTCATGCCAATGCATTTCTTGCCAGCGCCATAATTTTTTTTCCATTTTGCCAAAGGGGAGATATATATGATATAGAATAATATATTTTTTATGTTTTATTCCAAAATTTAATTTTCCTATCTTAAAGTTTCTCTATGTGAATTAATTTTCTTATTCAAAATCTTTTAATTCTTTAATCCGAAAAGCAATCATTTCATCCTATCTAAAAATGTTTCCAGGTATCTTCACTGTAACATTAAATGTAAGTTACTTTTCTGTGGTTTCAATTCGGAATATTAATGTACTTTCCTGATGCTTTTAACATATACTGTTTTTCTTTCTTTCGTATCGTGTGTTAAATGCAGGCGCAGTTTTCATAAATTGACTGCTGTATAAGATATGCAATATCAACATTTGTTTGTTCTCTGCTATGCACAGTTCTGGCTTTCTCAAAACAGCCTCGGGTGGTACGTTAAAAATCACAAAATTGATATCCGCCAAATTACATCATCCTTTCTCATTTCTCATTCAAAAATCCCAATATTGGTTTACTCTAACAATGAAAATTTGACGGTTAGAGTCTGGCGAGAAATGTAGTGTTTGGCATATTTTCATTTATGTGTTGGTGATAATGGATTTGAAAAATTAGATCAGATCTTCTCTAGCTGTTGAATGAGAAGGTCGATTATTTAGAGGTGTAAGAGGACCACCCTCGCCTTTCCAGATGTGTCGAAATGTCCTAAATAAAGAAAACTTTCATGTGAACGTCTTAGTATCAACATTTGTTTCTTTTGTGGACTGTTTCCTATCAGGAGGAGAACCTAGGATTATAGCAATGAACGCAAGTGTATGTAAAGATTACGATTACATTTATCTCCGATAAGCATTCTCCCATGTTCCAGCTAACTTCACCATAATAAGTATACACTTTTTAATACGAAAGTTTTATACAAAATTAAAAATGCAGCAGCAAATAGTTGTTGCAAGGTTACTCTTTTAATTTTGGTTTATTAAAAGAAACATGTACGTGGCAAATTTTTTGCAACTATTTTTCATTTTGCATGTTTTGAAGGAACTCTTTTAATATATATATATATATATATATATATATAATTTTTTTTTGATTAAATGTGAACAAATTCTTTAAAATTAAAAAAATGAGGATAAATTTATTGCGGAATGTGGCCGTATTTTTTTTAGAAAATTTTAACCGTATGTTTTATATATAACCGTATATAGTACGCATACTTTGTAATCTACAAGCAATAAACTTCTTTCTTTTTCTTTTCTTTTCTTTTTTTTGAGAAATATAATTTTAACCTTAATTATCTAATTATTTAATAATAAACATTTAGAATTAAACACTTATACTGCAAATCTTCAGTTATATTACTGCATTTTTTAGGGAGAAAAATGTTACATATGTCTTAATTAAACAAGCATTTAAACGTTTTTACACTGTCTTGTTCTAATTTTTTTAGATATTTAATGTAGAATTTTAAGTAAAAGCAGAACACTCAGAAAGATTATATTGCTGATACATTGTAATGAATGTTTAAAACTCATTTTTGTATTAAACAAATTATGAAGCAACTTATTCCCAGAGCTTTTATTTAATATTCAGGCCAGTAACATTTACTGGAATCGTTTGCGACCAAATTAAAACAATGCAATTAATGAATGTAATTTGCATATTCTTTACCGAACAAAAATGGATAAAGCATTTTTTTAGTTAACACATACATCACAAACACGACACAACTGAACCCTGCTGGTTAAAATCTCAACAGCAGTTAACCATTTTTATTCTTGCAACGAAGACTTAAATAAAAAAGAACGAAATCTGTGTGAAAACTTTTGTTCAATCTCTAAATCAAAAGATAGAACTCACCTGTTTGTGAAGCTAAGGTGCTTGTTTGATAAACAACAGCAATAATAAGCGAAAAGAGTCACGCAACTTTTCACATATTTTCTTTTATTTATAGATACTTTCATACATACTTTTTTCTAAATTAGCCTTTATTAGTCTAGATCAGCCATACTAAACCTGCGGCCCGGCGACCTTTTATGTGCGGCCCGAGACACATAATGGTCCATATAACACATATAACATTATCCATGTATAAAATTAATTGAAATGTGCATAAAATGTATTTAAGACTGTTGTTTTATACATTTTCATGGGAAGTCAAAATTTGTCCTGTTATTTATAATTAATTTAGAATCATGTTAAAACATCTTAAATGCCGTTTTCATAGTCAAAATTTCTTCTTACATGCAGTCTTATTTGTGCTACAGTGTTGTATACATTTCTAAATCTACAACACTAATCAAACATTATTCCAAATTAATTAGATTTGCTATTAAATCTATATATTTCTACAATTAAAAGAAAATAAAGTTTTTGAATTGAGCAAAATATTGATTTATTAGAAAAAATCCCATGATTTTGTTTTAGAACTTAACAATTTTGCAGTGTTATATTGTAACGTTTTATACTTCTTATACAGCTATTACTGCGTTTTTAGTGTTGAACGTTTATCTCATAAAAAATTGGCACCAAGCATTTTTTACACTACTATTTCCGAACAACGAATTTTGCGGCCTGTTTCTGTAAAATTTATAATAGAAATCTACCACGAAGTTTATTGTTTGGAAATGTTGCTGTTAAAATTTTTTGGTAACATTTTTTCCGCGATATACTTTTTACCCTATTGGTGTAATATTGCTTTGTTATACTACTTTTGTTAGATATTATTTTAATTACCCCTATATTACGCTTTGTTAAGAGTGTTGCAGCCCGCCTATCGTCACAAACATGTGTCTGCGGCCCGCGAGAAAAAAAGGTTGAGTATGGCTGGTCTAGATCATGCTAAAATAAACGTGCCCTTTCTAATGCGGAAATTTTGTGCACTTAAATTTACAGCAGGAAATAATTACAAGTGTGAAATTCTGAATGTACAATTTTGGCTTATTTAAAAGGGGGAGGGGGGAAAGAAAGAAATAAGAGAAAACATAATGTGTTACATTTTTACGTTATATGTGAACTATTTTTGTATTTAAGAAAGAATGAATTTACTTTGAAATGAAAATATTTATGGTTTATGTAACTGTATGTTTTTATTTCAACCGTAGGTGAATATAAGTCATAGTAGGCATTTTTTAAGTTTTATTTTCTTCTTAAATTTATAAATCATATTCTATTAAACAATTCCTAAATATACCTTAGTTCCTTACTGTTGCCCGTGATACGGAATTAAGCCTCCTAATTACGATAAGTGTTCAACCAAAAATAAAGAAAAAAAGTTACATCTCATAGAACTTACATCTGGACCGTTTTCTGTGCCGCTCACATCTGGTTAACTGACAGTAATTATGCAAATTTATGGGCTCTTAGGAAATACTGTTTATTCCGTTCGCCTCTGCAGAACATTTGTACAAAACAGCGACGGACATTTATAAAGACAGTTTAGCTCAACTTCTTTTTAATGAGACTTTCTCTATCTTATAAACACTTGAATTTGACTTGAATGATGTTTATAATGTATATAACCTTTGAATGTAACCCACTTTTTGAGCAAAGCACGTGTGTATTTCGTATATATGTTTTTTTGCTCACTCCTTGCTTGAACAGCCGTCTAAGAGGGTGCAAAATGTTCAATTTTGCAAATCAAATTTGCAATCAATCAAATTTGCAATCAATTTTGCAATTCAAATGTCTCAATTTTATCTTATATTAAATATCTTTCTTTTCCTTTAATTGTGTGAAGATGATTTTCTCTACATAGTGTACCACTACGATACTACGGAATACATAATTTTACAGCAGTGATCATCTATATAGTGAAATCATATAATTTCTTTTCCAATTGGATACACGAATAAAATAATATTCACACAACAACAAACAACGTTGTTTCAAATGGATTACTCAGATATAGATGTGACGTAGCTACCAAATGGTAAGGTCATTCTTATTTATTTCTATAAGATGTTGGGAATAAATATGATTAAGTTAGAAATAAAACATAGGAGGTAATTAACCATTCTCACGCCTATTACATGTTAGGTAAAATATTGTCTAACACTTACATCCATTTATTAAATTTCTCAAAACATAAGCCTTAATAGTTTTTCAAAGGAAAATAAATATTTTGTAAAGTTTTAAAATTTGCCTCTTGGGATACAGTGGGACACAAATAGGACACAATAAAGCATACACAATGGTAGGTAAATTACAATAGTAGTGGTGGTAAAATGGTAGGTAAAAGTTTTGCCCCTGGGATATAGTGGGACACAATAAATCATACACAATGGTAGGTAAATTGCAGTAGTAAAATACACATCAAAAGGGCACGATACTTTACTAGAAATCCTTAGCTATATTTTTCAAGGGACACAGTAAAACAATTGATTGACTTTCCATGCATTACAAAAGAAAAAAAAATTGTGCAGACTGACATTATATACATAAATATATCAATCAAAAGTTTTACTTACATATTTATTTTTAAATGAAATTGTTTAGCTTATGTTAAACAATATGTAATTAAGAGAATATTAAGAATAATTTTCTTTACACCCAGATGACTTAAAAAGAAAATTAAAAAAGTACACGGTTAGACTTAACTATTTATAGTTGAAGTGGTACAATTGTTATGTATTGGGTTGACCGCAAAATCCATGCCGGTTGGGAAAATTAATTCACACCGGAAAATTCTGCCCGTTAATTATTAGACATTAGATATCTGAATCAATGTCTAATAATTAAATGATAGAATTTTTTGGTGCAGTTTGATTTTTCCAACCGGCACAAATTTTTCGGACGACAACAACAACAACAAAAAACAATCGCAATATTCAGTTTAATGTCTCATCAAAATATGCTAGAATATTTTCTTAACTGAAAAGGAAACATTGCTGTAACTGTTTAAATTTTCCTATAGAAAATTTCACTATTAAATCAGTATAAACTAGTCGAATGTGTCAATCCCAAAACTTTCTTCTATATCACACAGAGTTCGCATACATTAAAAAGAATCAGCACCAATTTATATTAAGGTCTAACTGAATCTGAGATATGACTATTGCTAAAATCGTGTGAATCCTGCAAAATGCAGCATAGCAGCGCCACCTGTTGGTATATTTAGACAAAACCTAATAAACAGCAACTTATGTCAACATCTAACTGAATCTGAAGTTTGATGAAAATCCGTGCATTAGCTCTTGAGATATAGTTATCGTGATCATAATGAAAAAAGTAGCATAGCAGCGCCACCTCTGGGGCAATTTACACCACAATGTAAGCAGCATCTATATCTGTCAAGCTCTAACAGAATCTGAAGTTTGATGAAATTCCGTGCATTAGTTCTCGAGATATAGCAATCTTAAATATCGAGAAAAAAGTGGTATAACAGCGCCACCTGTTGAGATATCTACACCAAAACATAATCAGCGTCTATTTATGTCAAGGTATAACTGAACCTGTAGTTTGATGAAAATAAGTGCATTAGTTCTTGAGATAGAGCTATTGCAGAAATCGCAAACAATGCAGCATAGCAGCGCCACCTGTCGGGCGATTTTCACCAAAAACTAATCAGCACCAATTTATATTAAGGACTAACTGAATATAAAGTTTTATTAAATTTCGTGCATTAATTCTTGAGATAGAGTGCCCACAAAATTTTTGTCACATACAGACAGACAGAGTCACAGACAGACATTTTCTAAAAATGGCCAAATCGTGTTCAGGACCTTCTAAAACGTATAAATCCGTCGAAAACCGGAGGTCGAAAATTTTCATGAATCCAATAATTACTGCTTGTAAAGATAGAAGAAAGTAAAAAGTTGTCTACTTGTCTCTTTATGAGGTGGTCTAGTGAACACCATGTAGACATGGAATAAAAAAGTTCGAAAATAGTTTACTTAATATAAAACCACAAATTCTGCATAGGTTTACCAATAAATGAGTGCGTAGTCTTTAAATTTTGTTTTGTCTTCTATACTTCTAATCTTTATTAGCCAAAAATCTAAAATTCTAAAGAAGCAAAATTTTACTTTTGTGGTTAAAAGCAACAAAATTCTTCTAAAATCAATAAATTCTGCTTTGATCATTTGATTTAATGCTGAAAACATTCAATATTATGCTGTAATTTATGAGTAGTAATCTGGAGGTAAAGCAATGTAAAATAAACACAATTTGAAGGGATGGTCCACTATACCCCTATCCATTACAAGCAGCCATTAAAATTTGCCAACTGTCGTTTTCTAGTTTCTTTTAGATTCTAGACGTACACTGTAAATAAAAATATTAGGTTGTTCAGAAAATTCCTTCCGTTTCGGAAAATTAATTCGTACCGGAAAATTCTACCCATTAATTATTAGACATTAGATATCGGAATTAATGTCGAATAATTAAATGGTAGAATTTTCGATACGAACTAACTTTCCCAAACGGAAAGAACTTTTCAAACAAACCAATATAATAATCAGGAAAGTCTGGTTGTTGATACATTGTGAAGAATGTTTATAAAAACATATTATTGTAAACAAATTATTATGTAACGCATGTTCCCTACTTTTACTTAAAATTCAGGTCTGTAACATGCAAAGTCATCATTTTAAATGCAGGTAAAAAAAGTAAAAAAAATATGTTAATAATACTATTTTTAATGAACAAGCATAAATGAAACATATTATTAAAATTAATAACATGTGTCACGAACCCTATACAACTCAACTCAACGTTTTAAAAGCTGAACGCTATTTTAATATATTTATTCATGGAACATGTATTAAAAAAGAAACGAAAGTTGTCTTAAAAATTTTGTGTTTAGCTTTAATTCACAAAATAAAGTTACCCTGTTTGTGAAGTTCAGGTGCTCGTTTTATAAACAACAGCAATCAAAAGCAAAGAGAACCAACCAATTTTTCACAAAGTTTTCGTTTACTTACAGCTGCATTTGATGATAAAACTTTCTAATTTAATCTTTATTTTTCCAGAACTTACTAAAACGAATCTGCACTGTTTATTGCAGAAATTCTAAACATTAGTTAAAATTGCATCTGGAAATAATTACAAGAGTAAAAACTGGCAAATGCAAGTTTGGTTTATTTAAAAACGTACATTTTGCACTGAATTTGCAACTAATTTTCATTTTGTTTGTTTTGTGGTAATTCTTGTTTTTTTTTTTTTATTAAAAGAGTGTTTGTATAATTATGTTAAGCCTAATGTACACAAAACCTTTAAAAGGAAAATAATGGAAAAGGATTTACTGCAGAATGTGTCACTTTCTTCCAACCGTTTGTAATTTCATATTTAACAGTTTAATTTTTACGTGCGCTCGTAATTATATAAATACGTAGCACCTATAGTCGTCGTCTGTTCCGTCCGTCTGTCCGCATATAACAGTGCAAAAATTACCTAACCGAATGGTTTGAAAATTTAATATATATAATCGTTGCAGAATTTTGTCGAGTCATTTCAAATTTTATGAAAATCGAATTAAAACTTAAAAAGATATTAATAAAAGTTTTCTTCATTCTATTAAATCCTGTCATACGTCAATGATATCCCAGGATAGGTCATGATTCTAAGTTGCCATAGTGATTACGTCATATTTAAGATGGAGTGATATTATTTCCGTATTACAGAATTTAAAAACCGAATTTGTATACTAAAATTGTTTAATTATAGCAATCATATAATTTACCATGCATAACATGCAAAGTCATCATTTTCAATGAAAGTAAAAAAGGGTAAAAAAAGAATGTTAATAATACTATTTTTAATGAACAAACTTAAATGAAACTTATTATTAAAATTAATAACATGTGTCACGAACACTATACAACTCAACTCTACGTTTTAAAAGCCGAACCCTATTTTAATATATTTATTCAAGGAACATGTATTAAAAAAGGAACGAAAGTTGTGTTAAAAATTTTGTGTTTAGCTTTAATTCACAAAATAAAGTTACCCTGTTTGTGAAGTTCAGGTGCTTGTTTTATAAACAACAGCAATTAAAAGAGAAAAGAACCACCCAGTTTTTCACAATGCTTGCGTTTACTTACAGCTGCATTTGATGATAAAACTTTTTAATTTAATCTTTATTTCTCTAGAACTTACTAAAATGAATCTGTACTTTTTATTGCAAAAATTCTAAACATAGTTAAAATTGCATCTGGAAATAATTACAAGAGTGAAAACTTTTAAACGTAATTTTGGTTTATTAAAAAAAGTACATTTTGCACTGATTTTGCAACTATGTTTCATTTTGTATGTTTTGTGGTAATCTTGTTCTTTTAATCAAAGAATGTTTATATAATTATGTTCAATTTAATGTACATAAAATCTTTAACCTGCTAACAGGTTATGACGAAATATTTCGTCAGACACGAACTGCTACTGAAATATTTTGAACACATTACTTCCACCAGTAAAATTTAAAAGAAATTTTCGTCTTATTAAAACGCCGTATTCATGCAAAATTACTGCCATGAATAAGCAAAAAATTTCTATTTTTTTTACTGGTGGAAGTGTGCCCCGTTGATAATTAGGCATATCAGTTGAACAAAAGTTTATTCCCCGGTTAACACGTTCACTGCCGGGTTAAAATTACCGGAATTTTATTTGATATAGAAAGTTTGAATTCATATCAGAAAATGCCAATAGCAATATTTACCTTATTTAATTACACACATTTCGTGATTATATAGAATAAAAATTCTTCTTTCGAAATTTCCGGTACGAATTCGTAATTTTAGATTGAAAAACCACAAGTAGCAGCGAATGGATTAACATTGGTTAACCTTTTTAGTGCGGGAGTCGACATAAGGGTCCAAGTGCGGGAGTCGACTAATGTCGACATCTAGGAGTTGGGTGCTGTAGACTACATCAGCCGTATCAGCGTCGACAAAAGTCGCCTAGGGGTTCACGGAGTTTCTTGTTGTTTTTGAATAAATCGCCTTTTTGGTCGAAATATTCCGCAGAGGGCATTAACCTCCCAAAAAAAATTCCGCACTGAAAGGGTTAAAAAAAAATAATGGAAATCGAATTACTGCTGAATGCACCACTTTCTTTTATCCGTATATAATTTCCAATTTAACAGTCTGATTTTTGCCGAAACGTCAGTTGAGGGTCACTGGGAGACGCGAAACGTTTTTGGTTTCCGTCTATTTGTTTGTCTGTTTGTCTGTCTGTTCCACGATAACTGCCGTAAAAATCGTTCTATTAGGTTGATTTTTGGTGGGTATGTTGGTGAGGTTACTCGGAATTATCTGTATAGTTTTTAGTTACATTTGGTTCATTCGTTCGAAAAATATAGAACATTTCTTTTTAGGTCAGAATGCTTTCCTGTGGGAATGCAGACGATTTCCAAATTTCATTTTTAACTGAAATGAAAATCGCATATTTGAGATTTGAATAATGGATTTAAACATAAATTTACTAATGCTAAATTTTCGATATGAAGGTTTTAAATATATCCAATAGCTTTGAAAATTTGCTGATACATTCATTAGAATTTAGAAATTAATTATTTAAATTATTGGAAAATTTTTTGCATCTGTTCGGGAAATATAAAACATTTTATTTTCATATTTTTTCCAAATTTTAAAATGCATTTCTTTTTACTTTGCCCTTTAATTAATATGGTTATATTTCAAAGAGTATCAAAATAATAAAATTCAAGTAACTCGCACTATTTTGCTGCAATATTTTATTATCAAAATAAATTATTTTTGTATTCTATTGACATAAATGAAGAAATTATTTTTATACAAGTTTTTTTTTTTTTATCTAAAAAGTTACATTAAAAGAATTTCATAAGAATTTCAGGATATCATCGCATAAATCGAGTTTAATTTAACGCTTCTAATTTCTGAAACTTCCGAAGTATTTTATATGCCTATAAATATGTATGGAATATAAAAAAATTAAATTGCGGATTGTAAGATGCTAAATAATATGAAAAGTGAGATTAAAAAACAATGACTTTTAGAGATGATGTTGAGGCTTCTAATCTGCAGATTTACTAGTTAATAATATGCTTGTTTGAATTTCCTTATTATAAACTTATTATAGGCTATATTGCCATCTGTAAGCTGTATGCAAGCATTAATTGATTTTCAGAAAAATAGTGTTATATTTAATTAAAAAAGTATTTTATATTAAAATCTTTGAAGTAAAGTCATATTGTCATTATTCATCCACGTTGATGCATTTATTTCCGTTAGAAATTGTACACATTATTTTTTTCTTAAGCAGTAATTAAAAATGTTCAACTATCCCTTTCTATTATCTTTTCGAAACCAACATGCGGTAAAATCATAATAGTTCAGAAAGTTTTTTTAATGATACATTGTAACAAACATTTATAGAATTGTATTACTCTAAACAATAAACAATTTATACTCCAGATTTTTACTTAAAATTCAGGTCTGCGACATGAAAAAAGAAATCGTCTGCGACATGAAAAAGACTGCAACTAACATAAAGTACCGTAATGGATGATACTATAATAGCATTTTTTGCTGAACAAAAATGAATAAAACATATTTTTGAAATTAATAACACGTATCACGACACGCTACTACTCAAGTGTATTAGTTAAAACCTAAACAACATTTTGAAATTTTTTTCATGCAATTTGGATTTGTGCAACGAAATTTGTGTCAGAACTGTTGTGCGAGTTCTAACTCACAAGATAATATTCACCTGTTTGTTTAGATCAGGTGCATGTTTGATAATCTGTAGAAATAAAACAAGTTGGAAATTGTACGTCAAACGTTACAAACGAGGTGCGTTCGTACTATAGCTAGTTATATAAATATTCAGATCTTGATTATTTTTAATTCTGTGAAATGAATTATATCGTCTGCAGATTAATTTCTGTAATAAAATAAGTATCTCGGTCGCTTGACGATTAAAATTCGAAAGCTCCTATAAAAAGAAAGCACCGATTTAAAAAAAAAATCAAATTTCTTAATAAATGTTTTTATTAATATTATCTAATGTTTTGATTCGATTTTTAAAAAAATTGAAATGTCTCGACAAAATTCTGCAAAGATAATATATCTTAAATTTCAAACCATTCGGTTGGGTAGTTTCTGCGTTGTTATATGCGGACGGACGGACGGACAGACGGACGGACCAAATGACGACAATAGGTGCTACGTATTTATATAATTACGAACGTACCTAAAAACGAACATAGTCACACATCATTTCACGACTCTTCTTTTCTTACAGCTGTATTTGTTGATAAACGTTTCTAATTTCGCCTTTATCTGTCTAGAACTGAATAAAACAAACATTTTCTTTTATTGCGGGAGTTAAAATTGCAGTTGGAAATAAATACAGGTGTGAAATTTTGCAAATGCTATTTAGGCTTATTTTTTAAAAAAAACTTTGTGTATGTTGTAACTATTTTCCACGTTTTATGTATTTACAAATACTTCTAATTTAATAAAAGACGTGTTTGTGTAACTGTGCTACATTTCAGGTAAACAAATATCCTGAAAAATATTGCTAAAAATAAACATTGAATTTTCTACGGGATGAAAACATTTAATTTTATAGATTGTGGGCGTTTCTTACAACCGTATATAAATAAATCTTCAATAGACTTCCTCTATGTATACTTATATATTCTAATTGTAAAATTTAACTTGTGTTGCCATCTGCAGCTGTAAGTACTTTGTAAATACTTGTAAAATATACGCAAAAATTATACATCATTAAAAAGTATTTTAATTAAAAAATACTTATAAATTAAACTTCAAAAACAAACTCTCACATTGCAAATCTTTGGAAATATTATTGCAATATTTTAAGGTGGAATCTCTGTGTATAATTTATATAAGCAATAATTAAAATTTTTATATAATGTATTCCTGTTCCTTTCAGATTCTAAGAGTACATCATATTCATATTCGTTAAAGCCATAATAATCAGGTATTTTATCTCCTCCGTAAAAAAAAAAAGAAAAAAAAGGCTGTAACAAATTGTTATGTATACTCTACGTTCCTACTTATAAATTAGTTAATTAGTTCTGTAACATGCGAATAAATACAGTGAAACCTCCTCCAACAGTGACTCCGAACAACGGTAACCTCCGAATACAGGTAATGTTTTAGTGTTACCGAATTTCTTTCATAGAAGTAACATTACACTAAACCTCCGAACAACGAATTCCAAACAACGGCCACTGCACAACATTTTTTTTTTAATGTTATGTTTCAACTACAACTTAAATTGCAAAGAATATGGAGAAGGATTTGCTTATTTGACGTCCTTACAATTTCTCTACTAATCTGTTGAGGTTAATTTTGACTGCAATTCTGTATTAAAATTGAAATTTAATTACCGATTTCTGCAAACCAGGAATCCTAAAGTACAGAAATACTAATATCTGATGCTGAGTTAAATGATATTTTAAATAGAGGCCAGAATGACCATGTAAGCCAGTGAGTACGTGAATGTAGATAATGAATTTGGCAGTTTTTTCTACTTTTAATACGATAGAAGAATCGATAGAAAGCAAGGTCAATGATAATAAAAGTGATGATGAAAATAAAGCGGAAGATAATATGGAATTATCACAAAACTGTAGCATATATCATATTCTGATATTCTTTTTAGCTTCAGAGAAATTAAAAATTTTGCGCTCAATCAAAATGATAATGAATTGTACAACAAATCTGTGGAAATGATTATGCATTTAGAGAAAGAAATATTCTTTAAAAAACAAAACATGTACGAATAAGCGATTTCTTTCGTGTAAAGTAATAGTATGTATTTTTTAACTGTAAAAATAAAATAATTTTGGTCAGTTATTTTGATTTTCCTGTAATGTAATTTTGAGCTTTTAAAACGTGGAAACTTTGAATAACGGTATGGTGTGGTTAATGGCTGGAGTACGGGTTGATACTATGTGATCGTAATGTACTTAAAAAATCACCGTAATAGAAGTAGTTGTCGCAATAACTCCACGGGAACGTTTCCTGTAAGAAGTCAGCATAAATGTAAAGAAGAATAAAGAAGAATCCATAGCTCCTTGCAAGGTTTTTTATTTATTAGGGACTTGACTATGATGGTAAAGTTTGGGAGGTGGTCTTTTTTTACATCAATAGCAACAACCTCTTTTAGCGGAGGTTAAGAGAAGTCTGATCTACTTTCCGAGATGTACATGTGTGTCAGAAGTCATCCCAATATCGCCAGATTACACGTGCATTAATTTTTATCGCCATTCGGAATTTTAAGACGGTTTAGAATATATCAATGTTAATTTTGCGTGGGAGATAGAGAACAGAGATGCAAAGTTAGGCGCGTTATCAAAATATAGGTTTTAACGGAGCAACCCTGCGGCTTATCCTGGGAAAGCGGAACTTGCTTTAGGATGAATAAAGTGTTATTAATAACAAAATGCAAACAAGCAGTTGAAAAGAATCTAGATTTGCATTCCAGATGGAACAGACAATCGAAGGCTGGCAGAATAAAGGCACCGTGATGCAAAACATGAGTGAATTTTAATAGATTTGAGGAGCGGATATTTCAAATAAAAGAATACTAGTGTATCAATGTATATGCGAAATAACCGTCGTCACATTCTTAATTTAGAAGAGAAATACTTTTATGCGGTTAACGAAAGCTGCAGAATAAATGAAAGATTACGCGTACATGACTAAATAGCATTTTTCGTGGGATAGATATGACTTTGCTTTAGACTGAAAACAATTTTAAAAAGATATAAATTAACTTTTTGAAAAATTAAGAAATTATAAATTTTTAATAAAATTACAAATATATATGATCTCTACATCATAAACGGCAACCTCCAAAGTACGGTCACTTTATCGTGCTCCCAGTGGTGACCGCTATTCAGAGGTTTTACTGTATATGTAAACAAAATAAAATACGGTAAAAAATGAATTTTAGTAACAACATTCTTTGTAGAAAAAATTAATAAAACATATTTTTTTAAAATTAGTAACATGCAACATGAACACTATACAATCCAATCCTACCAGTAAGAACCTAAACAACATTTTAATATTTTTATTCATGCAACATGGGTTTTTAAAAAAAAATGAAGTGAGAGTTTGTGCTAAATCACACGATAATATTAGGTGCTTGTTTGATAAACAGCAGAAATAATAAATGATAAGAGACACGCACTTTTTCACAACGTTTCTTTACTTACAGCTGTATTTGTTGATAAACCTTTCCAATTTCGCTTTTATATAGTTAGAACTTAGGAAAACAAACATTAACTTTTTATTCTGGATGTTAAAATTGCAGCTGAAAATAAATACAAGTGGGAAATTCTGCAAGTGCTATTTAGGCGTATTTAAAAAAGTCTTATGTATGTTGCATCTTATGTTATTGTAACTATATTTTATTTTTTTATGTTTTGTACAGGTACTTCTAATTTAATTAAAAGGGTCTCAGGAGTCTTACTTTTCCTCCGAAGATGCAAGTTTGCATCATGTCATATTTTATTTTATTTCTGATTTCATATAACACACAATAAGATGAAAATTTTACCACTAATAGGTCAATATCTGCTTGATTTAACATAACTATTTCAAAGTTGCACAATACATATTTAATGTTTTTTAAAAAGTTTAATTTTAAAAAAAAGTAAAAAAAAAAAAATCTTTTTTCGCCTGGTATCCATTGCGCGCAAGGTTGTAGAAAAAATATTGTTTCAAAAATAACAAACAAAACTGATAACGATGTAAAATTGATGTATCTTGAACTGATACTTCAATTTCAAGCAAATAAATTTTTTTTAATTTAAACTTAAATTGTAAAATGTTTAAAAAATTAATTTTTTTGCTGAAAAAATGTCAAATTAAAACAAAAAAATTAATTGCTTGAAATTGAAGTATAAGTTCAAGATACATTAATTTTATATAATTATCAGTTTTGTTTGTTATTTTGAAGTAATATGTTTTCTACAACCTTGCACGTGATGGATACCAGGCGAAAAAGTTTTTATTATTATTTTTTTTAATTTAAACTTTTTTAAAATAAGTAAATATGAATTGTACAACAATGAAATAATTATGTTAAATCAAACAGATATTGACCTATTAGTGGTAAAAATACCATTTTATTCTGTGCTATATGAAATCAGAACTAAAATAAAATGTGACATGATGCAAACTTGCATCTTCGGAGGAAAACTAAAACTCCTGAGACCCCTAAAGACTCGTTTTCTTAACTGTATACTTCATGTCATGTAAACAAATCCCTTACAAAATAAAGTTATTACAGAATGAAAACATTTAATTTTATAAATTGTGCGCGTTTCTGTGAACCGTATATAATTGAATCTTCAATAGATTTGTTGTATGTTTATTTATATATTATAATTATAAATGATCGCTAACTTGCGTTGGGATCTTAAGCTGTAAGTGCTTTTAAAATGTACGCAAGAAAAAAGTACACCTTATGAAAAAGTAATTAATTTTTAATTAAAAAATAATTTATTAGTAAACTTGGAAAGTTAAATTCACATATTGCAAATTTTCAGGGATGTTATTTCAATATTTTGAAATGGAATGGATTTGAAGTGGAACAGATTTACATTAACAGCTATTAATTTTTGTATCTATTCTAATCTAATTCTTTTCAAATGCTAAAGTTACATTAAATACATAATTTCCAAAACCATTATTTCCAAAAATGCTATCTTCTCTGTAAATATATATGGCAGCACCATGGTTTCTGTTGCTTTACAATAATATTCATATTATTCTAACATCTATTCTGGCAACATGGTAAATCATTTTCTAAAACTAAATTTGGCAACATGTAATGATTTTTTGCAATTCATTCCCTCTGTTTGGTTGTGTTCATGTGTGGTTCATGTGGTGCACAGGTATCTTTTTTAATCCAAATGGATTATGTACTTTATTACTCTATTTCAAGATTTATCTGTATATTATAGGTATGGTTTCTTTCCTTTTTAATATTGTATTTATTTTTTATTTTTTCACAGGTTTGATTCATTGTTTATGAGTTGTAGTCCCAAAATCATATTCTTTAGCAATGTTATGGCTAATATGATGATGAAACCACTCATTTTATTTGTGGTATTTAGGCATTTGAGACTTGATAATTCTGTCTAAATTCCACGAATTTCGTTTCATTCATTCAATTTCATTTATTCAATTTTTAATTTAATTTCTTCTTCTTTTAAATAAGTTTTTGGTCTCTGTATTCAGTGTGTTGGGGAATACTTTCATTGTCAACTAATTATTATATACTTAATCATTATTTCATAGTTTAAGTTAGTGTTATGGTAATGTTTCATTTTTGGTTTTATATATATATATACATATTATAAACATAATACTGTAAAGAAATTTTTATGTAACTCCAACTCTACGTTTTCTCTTAAAATTTAGTTCTGTAACATATAAATATCTGTAACCAAAATAAAACACGGTAAATAATGATTGCTAGTAACAACCTTCTTTACTGAAAAAACATGAATAAAACATATTTAAAAAACTAATAACATTTATCATGAACAGGATACAACACAAGCATACCGGTTAGAACGTGCCAACATTTTAATAGTTTTATTCATGCAACATGGGTTTAACCCCTTCGCGACGTGCGTCCTTTGCAGAATTTTAAATCTTTTGCCACCGGTTTTTCAAAACAGAAATTTTCGCCTAATTGAATTACAGAAATGCTGTCATTAAATAAGGCAAAGCTTACTATAAAAAGTAACTGGTGGTAATAATCGAGGTTCCTGAGCATCTTATGCGTCACGTATACGTGTCGCTCATCCCCAAGGGGTTCAAAAAATTGTGTGAGAACTTGTGTAAGCTCTAAAAGACAAGAGAAAATCCCCCTGTTTGTGAAGCTCAAGTGCTTGTTTAATAAACAGCAGAAATAATAAGCAAAAAGAGTCACGCATTTTTGGACAACCTTTCTGTACTTACAGCTACATTTGTTGATAAAACTTGCTAAATTTGCCTATGTGTCTAGAACTTTGTAAAATAAACATGTAAGGCCCTGAAAAAAAGTTTAAGGTCGAGTGCAAAAGCCCATGTTTGGGTTAAGCAAATTTTGCAAATGCAAAACAATTAATGTAACAAAAATGCCACTCAAATGTAAACTGTGAGGCGATGGTATTAAAAAATAATGGTAAAAAATAGCCAAAAAATTAACATGCTTAAATTTTGCAGTATTTTATCTTGAAAAAAAGTATAAGGTCGCGATTGTTTTTTTTTTTTTTTTTTGTGTTTTTGACGCATATGCAAATTTCTGCGCATGTTACAAACCTTCAAGTTCGAATAACTAACCGTTTCGAAAGCATTGAGTGGTTCGTTATGTGTTAAGTTCAGATGGAAGGGCAGAGTATGTAAAATTGATACCTTGAACACCTTTAGCATCAACTTTCTCGAGTGTAATTTCCCCAAAAATGTCGGATTCGGTTTTTCCTTCCATTTGGTGATAAATGGAAATAAGTTGTCTTTTTTGACGAAAAAATATTAATTTGGATGGGCCTGATGGGTTTACGAAGTACTGGCATAATATTCGAAAAGTAAAGCCTTATTTTCTCTAAACGCCAATTTGGAGGTGGGTCTGTTATGTTATGGGGAGAATTTACAGCAGGTGGAACCCATTGTCGTAATTGATTATAAAATTAACGGAGAAAAGTATCAAGACATATTGGCGGAACAATTGCTACCCAATGTGCCGCTTGTTATATCTTGAGAGTAAATATTTCAAAAAGACAAAGCCAGTAACCATGTTTCTCAGTCAACAAAAGCGTGGTTTGAAGCTAATGCCGTCCATGTTCATGAACGAAACTTCCAAGAGTCCTGACCTGATTCCAATGGGAAATCTTTGGGTTTTTTTAGTGCAGTCTGTTTGTAATGATTTTCGACAATATTGAACCAAATGAAATCACCAATAGCATCAAGATCAGTATTGAATTCAGATACTTTTCTCCGGGAGGGATTTCTGTGGCTCCAGGGGGGGGGACAAAATAGAATTCCGGGGGGGGGAGGCAATTATACTTTTTCACTAGTAAAAGCATAAAATCTCAAATCTTCCGGCGGGGACATTTCAATGCTCCGGGGGGAATGCCCTCCCCCCGGGCCACCCCTTGAATTCAACACTGATCAAGATTGCCTGGAATAATTTGAAAAATCGGAACTGTATTTAAACTTACTGCAACATTGTCAGATCTATTGATAAAGGTAATTTAAAAAAAAAAAGTGCGTTTGTAGGATAAAGACTTAAAAAATTCATTAAAAAATCATCGAACTTATACTTATTTCCATGATAAAGTGTATCAAAAATTAAAATATGCCATTATTTTACTAACTGTAATTTGTATGGTTTTGAAAACTGTATATTTCTATTAACTTTGACTTAAATAAACTAGGTTCCTTACTTCTTGTCCTTGTATTTTCTAGTTTTTATTTTACAACTAAATTTTTCCAAGACCTTAAACTTTTTTCTAGGGCCTTACGTATTATTGCGACAGTAAATATTGCAGCTGGCATTAATTACAAATGTGAAATTCTGCGAATGCTATTCTAGATTATTAAAAAAAGTCTGTTTATCTTATGTTATTGCAACTATTTTTCATATTTAATGTTTTTTTGCAAACACTTCTATTTTAATTAAAGACGTAATTCGTAACTATGCTTATTTAAACGAAAACAATCCATTAAAAAGAATAAAGAAAAAGAAAAAAAAAAGGATGAAGTTACTATGGAATGACATCATTTATTTCTATAGATTGTATACATTCTTTTTCAGCCTTATATAAATAATCTTAAACCGAGTTATATACTATATTTATTTATTCTAATTATAAACATTTTGTAACATCTGTTGCCATCTTCAGCTGTAAAAATTTCTAAAATGTTCGCCAATCAAATATTAATCTTTAAAAGATTATTTTTAAATAAGATTTTACATGTAAACTTTTACACTGCGGTTCTTCAGCTATGTCATTGGAAACGTTTGATCACTTAATCGAAAATTAATTTTTTTCAATTATTGTGTTTTAATTTCTTTTCAATTCTCATAGTAAACCTTTAAGTAAAAAAGTAAAATCATAATGGTCAAGAACGTCGTGTTGGTGATATATTTTAACGAATGTTTATAAAATCATATTATTCCAAACAAAATATTATGAAATTCACATTCCATACTTTTACTTAAAACCCAAGTCATGTAAAAATATGCCACTGCGAATTAAAATGCCGTAAATAATGATGAACATTGATGTCAACATTCTTTACCAAACGAACGCGAATAAAACATACTGTAGCAAAATTAATCCAAAGAACTGCTGATGCAACATGGACTTTAATTAAGCTACGTCTCAGTACACATACACGTTACAATTACAGAAAAAGCTGCACACATAAAGCTTATTGTGGGTTATAGTTTATAGTTTTGTTCTCAGGATTGCCCATTACCTTCCTGGGCAAAGTTCTTACGTTCCAGCACAAGGACCGAAAGACACTTTTCTCACAAGGGAGAAATCCAACAGTGTGTTCGCTCTACTGAACAGCATTCAGAATCCTCTCTATGGCCTCTCACGAGTTGATTATATCTAGTCAGAGAATTTCAAGTGTTCTTGAGAGCTTAGCATCCTGAGGATGAGCAGATGGCGGGTTTTGAAGTAGCTGAAAGATATCGAACTTCTGGACTCAAGTAGCTAGAATTTATTGTAACATTAATGTCTGTATAACGTCAGATCAAAGGAATAGTCTAAAATTTATAACTCCTTGAGAAGGCAATTATTCTCGAGTTCTCTAGCACTCACATCTGGAACCAATCTTGCGGCTTCCATTGAACGAAATAATGCTTAACATATGGTATACCACTCCAGACTTCCAATTAGTGAGTAAGGCTAGGTTTAAATTAACTTATTAGAGTTCTGTTAATGAGGAGTTATCACAATACTTTTAAAAATAATAACGCGTGTACCGACCCGATCCAACTTAATCCTACAGATTAAAATCTGAACATCATTTTAATATATTTATTTATGCAACATGTGTTAAAAAAGAAAGCAGATTCTGGTCTCTAAAACTCTTATGTGCTGCATCAGGACGAGTAACCCGATATTACTTCGATATACTGCGGGTCGGGTTGACGCTAATTTATTCGTTGCGGGTTGATTCGTGTCAGGTTCACTTTAAATATTTTGATTTCGTGTTGGTTTTTAACTCGTTCGGATTGGGTTCTGGCTGACTCGATTTTTTTCGAAAGAAAATTCTGAGTATTTTTGTAATGAAGAAAAAACTATATTTGAAGATTTATGAGTGTGTATGTGTTCAATTTTATACAAAAAATATAAAATTGATATCAGATATGTAATTGCAATACGATATAGATTAATTTTCTTTCACTTCCGATTCGGGTCGGTTTCGGATTGAAGTGTGTTGGGTTTGGGTTGACTTTAAGAACTATTTTCGGATACAGGTCCAGCGCAAGATTCACAGGAGAATCACAAACAGGTGAATTTGACCTTGTGATTTAGAACTAAATTTAGCTGTTTGTGATGCTCAGGACAGGTGTTAGTTTGATAAACAACATCAACAATAGACAGTAAGAGTCACGCACTTTTTCACATCTTTTCTTGCATTTGTTGATAAAACGTGTTAATTGTGTCTTTTTTTTTTATCTAGAGCTTCTAAATAAACATGCACTTTTTTAAATTCCTACTATTAGCTCACACTCTCTCTCTATATATCTTGTTGGAATTTTCAATCGTTAATAAAATATTTTCTATTCATCCATTCAAGTTCAAATAAATTTTTTTAAACTTGTACTGGATGACAATTGATGTTAATATAGTTTTTTCAAATATTAATTAATTAATTAAATTAAATTAATTAATTTTAATTTCATATTTCATTTCTGTTCAAAAGTATAGACTCACTCCATATTTATAGTCTCACCTTTACGCGTAAAAAGATAATGGGGCTGTTCACGGACGAAGATCAGGCGGCTCGCGGGCGAAGGAGACTATAAATGTGGAGTGAGTCTATACTTTTGAACAGAAATGAAGTATAAAACTAAAATTAAATAATAAATTGAATTAATTAATTAATATTTGAAAAAACTGTATTATCGCTTACTGTAACATCGCTATGGCACTTTATTGTGAAGTTTGGTAATTTTAGAATTTCAATATTTGAAAAACGGCATAATCATTAGATTTTAAATTTATATCAAGAAAAATACAACTTTTTTACCTTTCTAATGCAGTTTGTCTAACAATTTTGTGAGAAATACTTTTCGAACTACTAATTTTTGGTATTTTAGCTATTTATTTTTTATTTAATTTTTAATACATTTCAAAAATTTCTCTTACATAAGATATTTAGCAGGATATAAATTTAGGAATAAATACCGTCAGTGGCGAAGCGTGTAGATCGCTGGAAAAAAATTTCTATTTGACCTAAGTAGGAACAGATTTAAAAAAAAAGTTTTTATATTACTTGTTTACTTGGTAATTCAATCCACAGTCTAAATTTCACCCAGCAATAATAACGAGGGAAATTCTGGAAGTGCAATTTTGGTTTATTAAAAAAGCATATTTTGTGCTGTTTCTCGTAACTATTTTCCGTAAGTTTTTCGAGAATTCCTCTAATTTTATTAAAGGCATGTTCGTATAATTATGTTCCCTGTAATGTACACAAGTCCGTTACAATAATAACAAGAACGAAAAATCATGCGTCAAGCATAGATTATGTAACACTTTCCACCGCTTCCAAAATAATTTTACAAATCATTACCGCTTAATAAGCTGAAAGATAACATCTAAGTAAACAATTTGGAAAACGCATAACATATTTAAAAATGTAATTTCGGGAATTCCCAACATATACAATATTCGGAAAAATATACGAATACTTTTATTCAGCCCTGTATAGGATCAATAGATTTGTATATATACTACATAGGATGATAAATTTTAGTTTAGTTAGGAAACGCGTAGCACAGTTTAAAATTCTCCTTCTGGAGTTTCTGTCAATAAACGGAAATGTGTTCGCAAACTTTTGTGATGCCCTGTATATGAAATATAGAATTTATACACACCCAGTAATAGACAAAAAGTGAGTTCAATTTAAAATCGCGTTCAGCAACTTAAACCGCACTTCCAGGGATTATGGCAAGAATCGATTAAAACTGAAGCAGTATTTTAAAAAAATACAAAATGGGAAACGCTATTCGATTCCAAATCGCTTCAATAGTCAAGCCCACCGATTTATGTTTTTAAGTTTAACAAGAACGAAAAATCATGCGTCAAGCATAGATTATGTAACACTTTCCAAAGCTTCCAAAATAATTTTACAAATCATTACCGTTTAGTTCAGTTAAGAAACGCGTAGCACAGTTTAAAATTCTCCTTCTGGAGTTTGTGTCAATAAACGGAAATGTGGTCGCGAACTTTTGTGCTTCCCTGTATAAGATCTACAGAATTTATACACACCACGTAATAAACAAAAAGTGAGTTAAATTTAAAATCGCGTTCAGTAACTTAAAACACACTTCCAGGAATTATTGTTAACAGACAGTAGAGAATTCTTTTGTGTGTCCCTGTAAATGAACGATGACTGCTATACACGCAATATTCTGTAGTAAGCTTCTTGTAATGCACCTTAGTGATATATATAAATTTCAATGCGTTTAAAATAGTGAAATATTATTTAAATAAACCGTAGACGATTTTTCTCCATAGACGTAATGTAACGGAATTCTTTTGAATGTCCCTGTAAAGTAACTATAAGTGCTATGCACACCCTATTCCATATTAAGCTTCTTCTAATGCACTTTAGTGATATATATAAATTTCAATTCGTTTCAAATAGTGAAACATTATTTAAATAAACCGCAAATGATTTTTCCCCATAGACCGCAATGTAACGGAATTATTTTGAGTATCCCTGTAAAAAAACTATAAGTGCTACACACTTCCGTTGAAATAGGGAACACGGTATAGATAACGACAATAACATATAAAAATTGCAGAGCAATCCGAGCATATTTAGGGGAGTTAGAGCACGGACGGCCAGACGGCAGACGGCAGATGGCATATGGCCAGACGGCCATACGGCAGTCAAACCGAAGTCATAAACACTTTTCAACTAGGTTGGAAAGTGTAAAAGATGACGATGAATTTATTACTGAAGATGACACTTTGTTTCAACTTTTTATATTTTCATGCTTAACAGTCTGGTTTTTAATCGTACATATATTTATATTTTCTAATTATAAACTTAATGCAACTTGTATTGCCATCTCTAGCTGTAGGTACTTCTAAAATACATGCAAGCATTAATCTATTGTTTGAGAAAAAATTACAATTTTTTAAATAATTATTTAATAATAAAACTTTTAAGCTAAAATTTTATTTTGCGCCACTTCAGTTATGTTAAAGCCGTTTTATATAGAGAGAAATGGTACATATTACTCACTAAAACAGCATTTAAGTTTTTAAAATGCTGTTATGTTTTAAAATGCTTAAATGCTGTTTTTTAAAACTATCCTATTCTTTTAGATTCTTGACGTAAAATATTAAGGGAAGATTACTGTTAAAAAAAATGCATTTTTCGAAGTTTTATATTGTGTAGTAAAATCTCTAGAATGGTTTGATGAAATTAAAAATATTTAAGAAGTTACAGTTTGTTATATAGTATAAACCCTGAAACAGATTTTTCATTAAAATGAGCCTCCGAACTATCACTCCTTTACAGCAGCAGACAATTTCGATGTATCAGCTTTTTTCTTTTCCGCTGTCTGCGGCTAGTAACTTTACATGTACTTTTTCTTCTCATTTCTCTTATTGACTTAAAACCATGTAGTTGTAACTTCTTTTATGGGGGTTACTTTCCTAGCCCGTTCATGATGTTTGTATGCAATCTTTAAATTTATATAATCCAGTACAAAGTATGTAATCTAGTGAGCTAAATACATTTAAAGTTTTAAGAATGTAGTCCTTCTCAAAATGGAACGCAACCACTCATCACTATGATTATGATAAATAATTAATATTTTTCTTCATTTAGTTAACTAGTGCCGCCCATCAGATTCGAGTGAAATATGCTCTCCGTGTATCGAATGATGAAAACAGTGGTTCTCACTTAATATTAATGGATTAAATCGTACAAACCGGTGGTGGATCCTGTTAGTGTACTGAGAAACCTCCTTCATTTTCTAACAAACTGACTCGTTTGATTGCAAAGTGTAACTGGAGATCGATCCACTAGATGTCGCCACCAAACAGAAAGCATTTTCGTACATTATGTAGTAAAAGCAAATTCTGCAAAATTGACATTTTTCAATTTGTTAAAAAAATGACTCATAAACATTTTACATATACGTTTTTTCTTACTCTTGCTGCTGACTGCTTTAAGCAGACTGTTAATTTATCGGAAGCTTTTAAATGCTCTAATCATACAGATTGTAAATATTTAATCATGTAATATTAATTAATAATTCTTTATTTTCATAGAAGTGTAACTGACAGATTAAAATTCGATTAATCTCAGTAATCATCATGTTTTGAAGATTCACTGTGTTAACAATTGAGTTGATAACACAAACGAAATTTAATATTACTATCCAACACATCGCATTATCATCTAGGACCATTGTCGAGTGTTTTCAGTTAAGAAACTTTTTTCTACCTATATATTTAAAATTAAATATACAATATTTACTGAGAAATATCTCTTTATAATTATTGGGCATAAAACTTGTGAAGAGGAATTATCTTCACATATTACACTTCTAATTAATTTACACCTTAGCCCCCCCCCCCCCACCTAAAATATTTTTTTTTCTCAAAATTACCATCCTAAATATATTTTTTTTCTACACTGTAAATGTATCTAGTCCCAGCCTTTTTCCTTTGATTATAACTCCTTTTCAATTCATTTGTAATTCTTTCACTCTGCGTTCTCTTATAAAAAAAAGAAGAAAAGAAATTATTTAGCTCGCCTAGCAACTGTGAATTTATCTCTATCCCACGCTCAGTCAAATCTACCAGATGCCCTCTGCTACCCTTTCTCTTTTACATTTCTCTTCTTAAATTGTATTATCATTGTAACGTACATGTCTATTTTTAATTTTTAGTAACACTCCTTAATACAACCCTATGTGAACCAGACTCTTGTGGTTTGCGAGGCTACTATATTCATTCCTCACTGTTGGCATCTAAAAATTCATATTTGTTCGTCATCAATCTCCCATTGACTTAACATTTAACGGAAAATAACACCTGCGTTTCTATCACATTCCTCTCGCCAAATGTACGTTAATCTGGCTACTTGGCTTTATGTAACTCTGTCATCACTGCTCTGTATCCACCAAAGAAATTGTCTAATTAATCATCATTCTCTCTCGAACCTTGTGACTGATCATATAAGATGTAAAAGTACGTATAAGTGTACGTTTGGAGTCCCGGGTACCATTGCCTTCGGCAGCTGTACCTATTCGACTATGTACCTGTGCTTTATCTGAACCTGGATTAAAGAACCCTTGGATATATTTAATTTTCGACTCTTTCTGCAAGATGTCTCTCCTGTGTCTTCTTTTATTTTTTTTAATAACTTACGATCACGACGCACGAAAATCACGACGCACCAAACTCCAGTACACAGATTGGTTCCTTGACCATAGCACTTGTACAATAACATTTACAGCACGGTACCCGGGAATCAACGAATAGTAAATAACGAAAAAAACTATTATTTAAAATAATATCCTCGATTTTTTTTAGTATGTTTCGGAAATCGTTGTAGACATAAGGAGAGATTCGTTTCCGTGTTTTCGCAAACAGTGTGGACATAACAAAACTGGAAATGACGATAAAATTTTGGAACTGGAATCCCCATGTTTTTCTCGTATGAAAGATCATCTCCAATATTTCAAATGGAAGAATTATATGGAATATAATTTTCTCCGAGTCTCGGATAATTATTAAAGAAGCAGCTGAACCGTAGTACCTTTTTTCCCTTACATAATAAAGTTAGCTGTTCAAGAGAATTGATAGACGAAAACTGCTTCATCGCTTCTTTTTCCCGGCGATATGTATGAACGCTGTGCAGATCTGAAATCTAATTTGCAAGTTATTAATTGTTTTCTTCATCTATAAAACAGCTGTTTTGAATAGCCGCGGTTTGTTTTTCGCATTCTATTATTCACGGATTTATGTATGAAATGGAAAGTTTCTTTTCTAAAACTTCAAGACTGGATCTTTTTCTCCTCATGACTTGTATAACTGCTGATATGTACAATAATTCATTGCGGAACTCAATTACCGAAAGCACAACTGAATACAGCTTCTACCGGTGATAATTAATAGTGCGACCCTGACGTCAAGCATATTTCACTAAACCATCGCATCCGTACTTTTAAACACTTATAAACCCGCGATTCTTCTTTTTTTTTCTCTCTTCGCTTTAGAGATTATTACGAAGTATCGAAAGAGTAACTAATGAGACAGACAAAAACAAATGCATATTGAGTGCGCTGTGATTTATTTCAGTTCTTGAACTTCATATCAGCTCAGTCATAGACTTATAATTCATTATATGCTGCGGATAAGGAATTTGACTGATAAACAGTGCTATTGTTATTGAATATCGAAATTGGAAACCGATATAAACGTTTGTACTTTATATAAGCACGAACTTTCCAGTGATCCATCTTCATTATTATAGCAAGGATTCCCATATTTTAGTGGACATTTGCAATGCACATTTTATGCGCGAAGTATATATTTTTTTAGTTTACGAATATTGCTTTCAAAGCTAAGGATTATTGCGTGAAATATTTCACCGTTAATTAGCCTACATCAATATTATATTTAGATATAAAAAATTGCTTCTTATATTTGTGCTAAATGGATTTACTGATGTTAATATTTCAAGTGGTAAGTCACTTCTTTTTATATTGTTCAACATGAGGATATTTTTGGTCAGGTAAAGTAATGAAAAATATGTGCTTTTATAGTATAATAATTCAATTTATTTACTGCCCAAACTGACTTAATAAAGATTTAGCATGTATGCACTAGGTAGTTGTGTTTCAACATAAGCATGCTTTTTTTTAATAATATTTTAACAATCTAACAATAGAGATAAAAGGCATAATATTCATTCATAAATGTATTTCTTTATAAATAGTTAACTTTTTGTGTATCCTGTGTATTTTTCTCCTACAATCCTTTATTCTAAGTAGCAGTTTGCCATACAGTATTTCAACATTTTTAAACATATGCTGCCGCTCATGCAAATTTTATTGAAAGAATATTTTTAATAAGATTTTGAATTTTCCTCGTTAAAAGAAAATGTATAATATGCAAATTTGATATCTTTCACACTTGTGCACATTTATGTACACACTTGTGTACATGTTGCGCAAAATGTACTTAATGTTGTGTTTGAATTTTCCTTGTGGGCCTACTCGGCTGGTCCAAGTATCTTCCTCATCAAGGGAAATACTAACGTGACAATCCTGCTGTGAATTTTATCTTTTATGAGTTATTTGCATATATACACATTCTTTTTCTCACATTAAAAAAAAAAAAAAAAAAAAAAAAACTAAATCTTCTTAATTTTTTTCCTTTATATTTTTCTTCTCACACAAATATTTACAATAATTGTAATAATAATTGTCACATTAATTTTATTCTAATTTAAATATTATCTTTATTAATTAATGGCAGTTAAGTACTTTATAGATCTATGCCCGCATCTCATGACTTGTTACACTTACAGATTTTGACAAGGATAGAATCTAATTACATTAGGATTGACTTTGCATTTAACATGCATACAATGTATATAATTTTTTTAATTCTCCATTCATTTTTATATTGTGTACTTGCATTTATATCTGATTTTTTTGTTTGTTATTGTATTTGGTATTATATGCTATACTATATCAGTGTTTTTATTTTATTCGAATAAGCATAATACATTTATGAGATAATTGCATCATCAAAATAAATTAATTGTCTTTAACAATAATACAAGTATAATAACCTTGTGTTTATATACTGGATCAGTCAACGGATAAATTTTATGTTGCAGTACGGTACATGTTGCCATATATATATATATATATACATTTTTATTTATAACGAATTGTCCTTTCTTTTTAATATATCCTTTGGACGCATAGTTACAGTGATTCAAAATTTAGTGTTGACATTAGGGGTGCTCGCACAAAATAAACAGGTAATAAGTAATGGCAATGTACTTTCATACAAACATATTACACACTTACAGTTTCGTAATAGGAATTCCATATTCGTAGGATGCTATCTAATTTCTTATTATAAATTTATATTGTGTTGGAGTGATATTTACTTGCATATTTTTTCATGGATCCAGAAAAGAGTGTAAGATCTTGTCATTTTGTATTGATTTGAATTTTTAGCGCTAATTTTCCATCAATTCATTCGGATCAATCTTTGATGATAAACTTGGTGTCACTTCTGCACAATACACTTTTTAGTTTGTAATTCATTGATCCTTTTTGTTGTTAAATTTAAATATAATTATAATATTGCTGTTATATTTTGGTAAGAAAACCTAATTATTACACGATCTAGACATGATACACTCTGTTTATTACAAAATATATACACTTTATTTTTTTCAAAATTGCTTTTTTTAAACTTAATTTGATAAATAGATAACACTTGATATGACACATTTCTTTGTATTATTGATCGAAGTTTTGATCTACACACATGAATAAAGATAACTTTGCTTAATAATAATTAACATTTTTTTTTTACACTTTAAGGTCACTTTTGTCATGTTAAAACAATTTGCAGTACTTTTGTGTCAGATATTTCTGGCCATGTATAAAATTACTTTTTTTAAGTTTTTTTTCCCCAGTGCTGGTTCATGTTTTAATAAATATATAAGGTTTTGTGTACAACATATTTGCACATATATATACTTATATGAAAGATGACCTTTCCTTCTCAATTTCTTTACACATATTTATTTATGCCATATTTATTGTCATATTTCAAAGAAGTGAAAAATTTCAGGTTTGTATATGTAAGAGTTAATACATAATTGCCATTTTTGATTGTTTATTAATGTTTTGAGCATTAATCCTCATATATGTTTTTTTTCTGTTTCAAAAGAAGATAGAATATATATATTTTTCATAAAATGTGTTTTTCATAATTAGACACAACCGTGTTAAAAAATTTTTTTTAATGAATCATTTAAGTAATATTTTTCTTCGTTATAAACATATGGCACTGCTTACCGATATAGCAACTAATTAATTAAAGACATTCTTATTTTTTTATTTATACATGCCATATTTTCTTTTACACTTAGATAAAATTTATTTGTATGATTTCAAGTATATTTTTGTGTAATTTTTATTAAGTTGATATAATTTAATCAATGTGTATTATTTTAGTAGCATTATTTAGGAACTTTTTTAAACAGCTTAAAGAGCCTTTGAGATCTATTGCAATCTTGCAATTATTTGAAAATGCTTTTCTATATTCAATAACCAATTTTATAATCTACAACGGTTCCTTCTTTTTTAATTACACATGTCAATTACACAACTAGTCAAAGTTACCAATCCTTATACACTACCAGTTTGCACCAATCCTTGTTATACTCTTTACCATTCATTGTTTTTTTTGTTCTGTTCCTTTTTATATCTTCCGACATCAGTATACGACATCATATATCAATTCCACTTTGATAAACACTTTAGTCAATATTATATAAATAGACACATAATTTTTAAAAAAACATACTTTTCATTAAATAATACTTGTTTGTTGATACAAAATAAAGGGTGCATTACTGAATCAGGCCTTAATGTTAATTATATTTAATATTACGATTCTTAGAAATCAACTCAGATTTCTGTACAATGCACTCATTTCAGGAAACTTTCATGATTAACGCATCAAGTATTTCTTCCTGTAAATTTACACAAACTTCTTACACATACTTCTATAATCTATAATTAATGCATTCCGTTTTCTCATTAACAGTTTTTTTTTTACTAATCAATGTTTCCAGCATTACTAATCAAGGATATATAAATATATAATACCAGTCAAAGTATTTGCTCCACCATTCAATGTACAGCTGTGCTTGTCACATTCTTTTTTTTTAATTAACACCTGTTTCTTTGACATTAAATACCTTACTTGTAGGTTCTATCTATACTATTTGTAATATTCAACATAATTCATTAACACAATCTCTGCACATGTATCATCTCATCATGTTTTCCATGTAACTTTATATTAGGTACTAGTTATACCATATATTTATTGGAGGAGTTCATAGAATTCGCTATATGCACCAATTATGGTAAACAACACTGTACTTAGTTACCTACTGCAATCGCAAAAATTTTGGTAATGTTAGTTATCATGGTAACATACCTTTTTTTCATTATTCATTTTATCACTTTACTTCTACATTTTCTGTCATATTTACATAATCACATATTCTTTTTAATAAAAATAAGTTAAATAACCATTTTTTTTCCTTGCTAAATTTAGTCTACAATTGAAAAATGAAAAATGTGCACTACTGAATCATGCCAGCGTGGCAATATTATTATTTTCATAATAAGATTTTATAGGGAATTTTTCCTCTTGTAGTGCACGTTGCTTTCATGAAATTATTGAAATAGAGGCATCATTTTTTTCATTCTGTCGACATACACAACATTTTACACATTTCCTTTTCTTACATATTCACTACATTCCATCATTCACATTTTTAAATATCTTTTAAGAATTTTGTCTCTGGTTCTCCTTTCTGTTTTTTTTATTATTCCTGACATATTAAATAGTAAAATATTTTAGTACATGCAATTGATAAATTTTCACTGTATATCTAATTTAAATTCACTTTTTACCATTCATTTTCCTCCATGGAGTATGTGTCACACTTCAAGTTCATCCCTTGTTTTGCCTACTCAATGCTCGTAAATTAACCTTCTTTATTCGTTCAATATATGTAATTTTTAAAGACATACCTTTTTTTTCGCATTTGTTTTCATACACTACACTTGTTTGTGGAAGTATTTATTCACGGTTGTTGTGTAATTGCAACCTTTGGTATTTATACCAGTCATTTCTTCTGCCGAAGTTATATTAATGGTTGCTTTCAGACTGTACATACTTTCTCAAATACCTCTTTTCATTTACACAATGCCAATGTCCACATAATTGTCTCTAAATTTTTTTTCAGTCTAAATTTTCACATTTTGTAAATGTAGGTACAAAATTAAACGAACAGTGTTTATATGTTCTATTTTGCTCACACTTCATCTTGCACTAATCCCCTAAAACACTCTCAGTCACATTTTTTTTGTACATGATGTCACACTTTTTAATTCACATCTAAATTGCCTTTCATATTTAGTACAACATATGTTTATTTAAAATTTTAAATTAGTTCACATAATTTTTCTTACTCTTTTACATACTATGTAATGTTCCATTACATTTTTACCTTACCATCCCGGCACAACAACGTATGAAGTTGTTTTTCATGTGTCATGTTTCATAACATGTTGTGGACGGTAAGTTGTGGTGATCATTCACCCTACATAGAAACTATATCCCACGTTACACATTTCTGACAGTCCTTAAATTTTGTCAATATTTGCAAGATATGCGATTTTACATTTTTATATAAAATTATGCCAGTTTTTCTAAATATGCTACTTCGCCAAATTCTCCTTTATATTATTCTCATAATCAAGTATGCTATATATTTATTTACATTTAGCTTTATTTTTTTATATATATGTACAGCAATTTATTCTGCTGATACAAAAATATGTCTCATATTAAAGGCCTTCAAATAATTGAATATAGTTTGATATATGGCCAAATGACATTTACTTTATACATTATATTTTTTTGTCATGTCTCAAAAGCATAAGTTTATGTTGGAAATACCCAACAATTGTAGCAATAAAAGTAATTGCTATTGCTTGAATTTGCATTTCAAGTTAATAATTAATTTTAGTTTCTGGTTTAAATAATGATATATGTGTGCACACTCCTAAAAAAAACTAAAGAAAAAAATCCAGAAACATACTGATTATTATTTTGAGCTCATATTTACGTATACTTTTCAAATCTTCAAGCATAAGAGGTCGACCCAGCTTGTCTTTACTTTATCATGCCTATACGCATGTATATATTACTTGAGACATGATGTTTTTGTTTTTGTATCAACATTTATTTTGTGAATTATTATCATTGCAATTATGTTTACCAGGGTTCTATCACAAGTGTTTTGTTGATGATTTTATATATGTGTATTGCTATGTTAGTGAAGAGGCGCAGGTAAGTTTTCCGGTGCTCATACCCTGCGTAATATAACAAAAAAAAATTTATTTCTTCGGATGTTGGGGAGAAATATGTGAAGAGGAATTATCTTTACATATTACACTTCTAATTAATTTACACCTTAGCCCCCCCCCCCACCTAAAATATTTTTTTTCTCAAAATTACCATCCTAAATATATTTTTTTTCTACACTGTAAATGTATCTAGTCCCAGCCTTTTTCCTTTGATTATAACTCCTTTTCAATTCATTTGTAATTCTTTCACTCTGCGTTCTCTTATAAAAAAAAGAAGAAAAGAAATTATTTAGCTCGCCTAGCAACTGTGAATTTATCTCTATCCCACGCTCAGTCAAATCTACCAGATGCCCTCTGCTACCCTTTCTCTTTTACATTTCTCTTCTTAAATTGTATTATCATTGTAACGTACATGTCTATTTTTAATTTTTAGTAACACTCCTTAATACAACCCTATGTGAACCAGACTCTTGTGGTTTGCGAGGCTACTATATTCATTCCTCACTGTTGGCATCTAAAAATTCATATTTGTTCGTCATCAATCTCCCATTGACTTAACATTTAACGGAAAATAACACCTGCGTTTCTATCACATTCCTCTCGCCAAATGTACGTTAATCTGGCTACTTGGCTTTATGTAACTCTGTCATCACTGCTCTGTATCCACCAAAGAAATTGTCTAATTAATCATCATTCTCTCTCGAACCTTGTGACTGATCATATAAGATGTAAAAGTACGTATAAGTGTACGTTTGGAGTCCCGGGTACCATTGCCTTCGGCAGCTGTACCTATTCGACTATGTACCTGTGCTTTATCTGAACCTGGATTAAAGAATCCTTGGATATATTTAATTTTCGACTCTTTCTGCAAGATGTCTCTCCTGTGTCTTCTTTTATTTTTTTTAATAACTTACGATCACGACGCACGAAAATCACGACGCACCAAACTCCTGTACAGAACTCATTACCTACGATATGTCACAACAGATCCAACGAATAAAAGGTAAGCGAATCATTTACTTACCTATGTTTCTTTCAATTTCTAATTAAATAACAGTGGTCCTAAAATAATATCACCTACTGCGCAGTCTACCGAGCGCAAAACAGTTTATTGAAAGCAAGCGTGGACCGGATGAAAAACAGATCCATGGGAACCGACGGGAAACTGCTGAACGCTTGCTGAATTCTTTGCTTCGTAGGTATACATCCAGTAATCAAGAAGTAAGTGTAAGTTGCAAAATATAAGGATTAACGAAAAACTTTTATACTACACGCGTTTTTATTCAAACGACATTTTTCAGCCAGTTGTGTAAAGTAGCGTTTAAATAGATCGACCAATCAACTTTTCTCTTTTTGGAAATTAAAGATTATTTATTTTGTTGGTCCATGAAGCTTTCATATGTAAAATAATTATACTAACAATATTTTGTAAGCCACGTTGAAGTTGGAGAAAAAAAAGACACCTTTTTAAAAAGACTACCATTTAACCAAATTTCATTGAATTTTACTAAAAAGATTCATGGCCCTACCACCCCACCATATGCAACATGTCTACTGATTTTTTTTTTTTTTTTTGACAAACTATGCCCTAAATGGCGCAGGGTGATGCGCGCACAGTAAAATCATATGCAACTAACAATATCTCCTTCAATTTTAGTAAATATTGTATAATAAAAATAATTTTATAATTAAAAACTATGACTAATAAGAGAGTAAATTCAGTTTTTGTGTTACTTTATTATTTATATGAAAAAAAAAGAATCCTGAAGTTGACCTACTTTTTGGGCCGATGAACATAGACCGGGAGGCGGCAGCACAGACAATCACCTCATCGAGTTCACGGCTAAAATTCCAGAATTATTTAAAACTTGATTCGCATATTAAAACGCAATCGGTCTACCAAGTCATATCTTGGTGGAAAACACCCGAAAACCCTATTTTAGCGGTTGGCTCGTAGGTTTACCATTGTGTGTTCCTGCTCCCAGTCCTCCATGTTTTCATACCTTTGGGTGCAGGAAAACACAATGGTAAACTTACGAGTCAACCGCTAAAATCGGGTTTTAAGATGTTTTCCACCAAGATATGACTTGGCAGACCGATTGCGTTTTAATATGCGAATCGAGTTTTAGCTAATTCTGGAATTTCAGCCGTGAACTCGATGAGGTGATTGTCTGTGCTGCCGCCTCCCGGTCTAACAGTAACCTCCCCTTAACTAAAATCCAAACATTGAGGAATAGTAAGCTACTGATACATTGAAACCAATGTTTACAAAACCTTATTGCTGCAAAAAAAAAAAAAAAAAAAAAAAAAAAAAAAGAGATGAAAACTTATACTTAGTGTTTTTATTTAAATTAATGTCTTTTACGTGTAAAGGAATCGTTTGGAACCAAAATACGACAGTATAAATAATGAGTGTTATATTTAACATTCTTCACTAAAAAAAAATGAAGAAAACATATCTTTAAAATTAATAGCACGTATCACGATCACAATGCAACTCAACCCATTTTTTTTTTAAACTGAACGACATTTAAATATTTTTATTCGTGGCACATGGTTTAAAAAAAAAAAAAAAAGAGAACGAAATTTGTGTCAAAACTTTTGCATGATCTTTAAATCACAAGATAAAATTCACCTGTTTGTGAAATCCATGTGCTTGTGTGATAAACAACGACAAATAATAAGCGAAATAAGTCACGCACTTTTTCACATGTTTTGTGTTACTTACAAAAGTATTCATACACAAAACTTGCTAATTTTGCCTTTATTTGTCTAGAACATGCTAAAATAAACTTGCACTTTTTTATTCTGGTAATTCGGGACACAGTTAACACTGCAGCTGAAAATAATTACAAGTGTGAAATCCTGCAAATGCAGCTTTGGTTTATTAAAAAATAGTACATGTATTGCACAATTTTCGAAAGTATTTTACATTTTGTTTCTTTCTTAGAAACTTTTCTAATTTTAATTAAAAACCTGTTTAGGTAATTACAACTTCCTTTCATATTCAGAAATATTTTGAGGTAAATTTTTAAAAAGGAGATGGATTTGCTGGTAGGAAAGAAAAGAAATACCCTTATTATATTTTACTTTTCTTTCAACCCTATATAGTAATTAAATATTGAACAGTGTGTTTTACAAAACACTTATTTATATTTTTTTATTGTAAACATTTTGTGTTTGTTATAGAATCCTTAAATCTGTAAAAATCGAAATTGTCTAATAGGGTGGCCCGAAAAAAGATTTTTTTTTTCGCTACACCGCGGAAAACTTGGCTTTAGGGTTGCTTGGTAAAGTAAAAATAAAATAATAATTAAATTTTATTGTTTGCGGCAGCGCAACGCAAATGAATTTATTGAAAAGCAATAATTTTCCTTCTTTTTTTTTAAAGCTATAAAAGAAAAAAAAAACGCCATAGTGAAAAATCTTTAAAAGAAAGATATAAAAATACATTATAATAAAAAATGAAACAAAATTACTTCATTTGAGGTAGCGCATAGCATTTAAAAAATCCTTAAATTAACGCAATCAAGTTGTATTCACTCAGTGAATGTTGGCCGGTCTTTTTTTCTTTTTTGATTCGCTATACCGAAAAAGACAAAATTCCCCTTATTGTCTAGGGTAGCTAAGTAAAATGCAAAAACAAAATAAATAAAATTTTACTGCTGGTGGTAGCGCAAAAGGCCTAAAATTTGAGAAAATTTGGCCTAAAACTCGCGTTTTTTTTCTTAAATTTTAGGCATTTCGCGCTACCACCAGCAGTAAAATTTTATTTATTTAGTTTTTGCATTTTACTTAGCTACCCTAGACACATGTCTTTTTCGGTATAGCGAATCAAAAAAGAAAAAAAAGACCCGGCCCATAATCGGGCCAACATTCACTGAGTCAATACAACTTGATTGCGTTAATTTAAGGATTTTTTAAATGCTTTGCGCTACCTCAAATGAAGTAATTTTGCTTCTTTTTTTATTATAATGTATTTTTATCTTTCTTTTAAAGATTTTTCACTACAGCGGTTTTTTTTCTTTTATAGCTTTAAAAAAAGAAGGAAAACTATTGCTTTTCAATAAATTCATTTCCGTTGCGCTGCCGCAAAAATAAAATTTAATTATTATTTTTTTGTTTTATTTTACTAAGCAATCCTAAAGCCAAGTTTTCCGCTGTATAGCGAATAAAAAAAAAAAGTTTTTTTTGGCCCACCCTATTGTTTCAGTCCCCTCTATTTTAGGGTCTTTTAAATGTGTGTTTTGATTTTTGAAAACCATTCGTATATCATTGATATCGCAGGACTTTAATAATGCCGTCAGTAAAGACACTTACACGTATGTATTTATATCTATAAGACTAGAGCAGCGGTTCCCAACCTGGGGTACTCGTACCCCTGGGGGTACGTGGCAGGCCTGCTGGGGGTACGTGAAAATAATATCGGTAATGGCTTTAATCACAAAAATGGTTTAACTGAAAACACATAAAGAAAGTTGATAGTTTTAGATTATAAAGTTAGTCTTATGTGTAACTCCAGTATGTCACTTTAACTCCAATAGGTTACACTCAAAATTAGCGTGAAAGCCCACTAGACTTAATAATGCATTGATTATTCTATGTCTTTAGCTCCCCCACTGCTAATCATATTGCATGAGTACTTATATATTTTCTCAATCTTTGCGAAAACTACTATTGATCATTATGCAATGTTCTTTTTCACCGCCTTATTTTTATCCCCGGTTTTAATAATAATTACAAAACGCCTAAATTACGCCAGTGCTTCTGGTTTTAATGTTTTATTTTAAAACGTGTTAAAAATCAGGCCTTTATTTTCGTTTTCGAATAGGCAGAGTTATATCATTAACTTATACTAATCGGAAAGCTTCACTCTAAAATTGGGAGGAGTGAGAAGTTGACTCTTTGGAAGAGTGAGAGGCATTTTCACTCTTTTTGGAGTGAATTTTATAAAAATACACTACTTAAAGAGTGGAATTTTCCACTCCCTAGAAAGGAGTGAAATATGTCACTCCGTTGTCGAGAGTGGCTGTCTCACTCCTTTGACAAGAGTGAAATATTTCACTCCGCTGAAGATTAAAAGCCTGGTATTATATAATTTTGTCCCTATTTATTTATTCAGAGAAACGAAATTATCATATTTTCTTTTTCTTTTGAGGTAGATTTCGTAAGAAATATTACCTATTACATTCTCTCCTATGTTGGAATTTCTGAAAATTTTTGCAGATCTACGCCGATCATGACCCCTAGAACCCCAAACCACCCCCCAGTTCAAAACTTTATCTATCGATCTATCTGTCTATATAGCTATATCATTTTTTATGTACACGATGACTTCAATAATTCTGCACAAATCTCTCCCAAACTGATGCATATAATCAAGGGACATAAAATCTTGGTCAAGTTCGTTAATGGGCAAAATCGAAATGGGGGGGGGGGGGGGTTGTGAAAACAGAAAAAAAATCCATAACTTCTTAATTATGATATCGTATCAAATCCGTTTAAAGTTATTATTACTTCTAAGGAAAAGGGCCGAAAATTTATGTATGACAGATTTTTGATATCATTAAAAATGGTCTCAAAATGGGGGGGGGGATAGGAGTTTAAGAAGAAAAAAATTCATAACTTCGTCAATTCCCAAGATATCCTTCCGCTTCTTGGAAAACATGAAAAAAAAATTGAATGCACTTAAAAAAAAATATTAATATAACAAAGCATACCTTTTATTATACACGTGAAATACCACTGCTTCGACCGATCGATGGTGTCTTTTTTTTCTTTTAAACAATTCAATATCAATTTTGCTTTTTTATCATAAATATAAAATAAACCTACGTGGAGAATTGATATTTTATCTTTTTTGTACTACTATATATTTTTTTTAATCATTGTTCAGCAGTATATAGTGCAGTTATTTTATTTTTGTGGCAACACTAATTTGAGGAAAAATCTTGCATTTCATTTATAAAAACAATGCCGATTTAATTTTTAATTAATAGCAATATTTAATCAAAAACCATGTTTTAACGAAATTTGGGGGTAGTACTATGTCAGAAGCTGCTTCAAAAACTTTCGAAGGAGGATACCTCATTTGTTGTTGTGTGTTTTGTAAATTCATAGAAAAAATGATGTTGACAACAGAAATAACATGTATGATTTTATAATAATAGGACTTTGCAAAATAGCGCTAATTTACTGAAAAGTACGGTCAAAAGATAAGAGTTTATATTTAAAACAAAAATTAAAGTGAAATCACACATTGTTAGTCATAGAATATCCATCTATTTCGTTAGAAGCTTTCAGTCCCCCTTAGTCCCCGTTTCAAATAAATTTCAAACACATGAACAAGGGAAATAAAATTAAAAATTGACTTCTACGGTGGATTCAGGGGGACAGAGCCCCCCCACCCCCTCTGACGAAAAAAATCTTAGTCCCTTATTTTTTTTGGTGTTTAGTTATTATAAATTCACCGGGGAATAATAAGTTTTATAATTTTTTAAAACAATTTAATATCATATTTTAATTTTTAAAATAATAATTATTAGTTGATATTTTAAACAGAAACGGGATTTCAAATTTCCATAAGCGATCGCAAAATTCAGATTATGATGAGACCAATCAGTGGTCTCTATATAATGTTTAACCAGTGTTGAATTCAGACACTTTTCTCCGGGAGGGATTTCTGTTGCCCCAGAGGGGACAATGTAGAGTTCCTGGGGGGTAATTGCATTTTTTATCTATTAAAAGCATAAAATCTCAAATCTTCCGGGGGAACATTCCAATGTTCCGGTGATACCCCCCCCCCCCCCCGGGCTACCCCATGAATTCAACACTGTGTTTAGCAACACTGATTTCAAAGTTGTATATACAAAATAGTGACCACTCCAGCATTAATAAAGTGTATGAAAATACAGATTAGGTTATCAAGGCTTTCAAAAGTTAATGAAGGAATAATATTTTGGATTTTCTACATCTAAAGCAAAAATATGTTGTATGAAAATTGCTTTTAAATTCTTTTAAATTCGATACATTATTTGCAAGTGTTACGTCAAAAACTTTTTTTAAGCTATTTTCCCTCGCTCTGAAAATGTAACAACTGTAGTGAGTATCTACAAAAACAACTTTTCAAAAGTAAAAAAAAAGCCAAGCGTAAAAAAAAAAAAAAAAAAAAAAAAAAAAAAAAAAAAAAAAGTTGTGGCTAAAAAATGGTGTGATATCAAATTTCCAAGCTATTATATTACTTTTGTAACTTTTTTCCATTAAATAAGTTATCATATATATAAGTCGAGTGCCTACGTATATGTTAATCGAAATCGTTTTCTCCGGTACTAAATACATCCTAACGAGTTTCTGAAAATTCATTTTTTTTCAAATTATGCATGATGGCAGCCATCTTTGCATATTATTCACAAAATTCTAAGCATCCAAATCCGTAGTTAAAATCCGAAGTTCAAAATTGTTATTTAAGCAAATATTTTAAGCGTTTCATTTATAGATTTGTATGATCTGAAAATTGTGTCTTAAGATAATGATGACTTATCTTAAAGATTCATCTTATGATTTATTTTTTACAGTAATTAATAATTTCAAACTAGTAAAAATCAATTTCTCAAAATATCAGTCTTATCTAATTTATCTGTCCGTAGTTAAAATCTGAAGTTCGAAATTGTTATAAACATATTACATTGCAAACATATTACGCTTTTACTTTAGAAATTTGGGTGCTTAGAAATATGAAAAGATGGCCGCCAAGCCCATCATGCATAATTTGAAAAAAATTGAATTTTCAGAAACTCGTTAGGATGTATTTAGTACCGGAGAAAACGATTTCTATTAACATATACGTAGGCACTCGACTTATATATATGATAACTTATTTAATGGAAAAAAGTTAAAAAAGTAATATAATAGCTTGGAAATTTGATATCACACCATTTTTTAGCCACAACTTTTTTTTTTTTTTTTTTTTTTTTTTTTTTTTTTTTTTTTACGCTTGGCTTTTTTTTTACTTTTGAAAAGTTGTTTTTGTAGATATCATTTCTTTTTTTTAAAACAGAATAAACATAATTTAAATAATCTAAACATGAGAAATAATTTAAAATTACATTTTACTTTCAGTCATTGTTTAAAAGGTTAACTAGAAATACCAGTAGATTTTTAAATTAAACTAATAACAACATACTAAATGTGGCTTGTTATAATACTTGTTATCACCCGTTAAAAAATATCACTGACTTATCGATGAAATGAATAAAAATGCAATACGTACATAGCGTGCCAGCGCTGCATTTGAAATCAAACGTGATATCACGCTCTTTTATTATTAGCACTAGCTGGCTTCGCCCGCTAGCGGACCCCTAATTTATATCGGGGCCTCGAATCTTGTAAAACCTCGAATAAGATAAACCTCGAACCGAACGAACCTCCGACCTGGTTCTCCGCTGCCTTCGGCACCGGATAATCCCTTAATTTGCACATCGAATAGTATAAACCTCTAACCAAACTAACTTCCGACACGGGTCCGCGCTGCCTTCGGCACCGTATAGCAGTCGTGCTGCGCACGCTCAAGTTCCATCTTCCACCACCAGGTAGCGCAATCTGTTCTGTATGAACCTCGGGCACTGAAATCGTTAAGGCTATAGATGTCGAGTCGAATGAACTGTACCCCGTCGTGATCTAGCCCATAGAACCAGAGATAGAAAAGTGCCCCCTGGTGGTGAAAAAACGAACTAAAATCGGAAAGCTCTATTGATGTCGAGTCGAATGAGCCATACCCCGTCGTGATCCGACTCGTAGGAACAGATATAGGAAAGCGTCCCCTGGTGGTGAAAGCTAATCGCGCTTGGGGGGCAAAAGGGGGGATGAACACCGGAGATGCATAATAGGATTAAGCGGTCACAGACCTTTCCAACGATGTATCACATGAGGGGTATGTGCAAAATTTAGAAAATACCCCCCCCCCCTCCTGCATATTATGATTAAGCGTTCACAGACTTTTCCAACGATATATCACATGAGAGGTGTCGGCAAAATTTAGAAAAGTGCCCCCTTTGGGTGGGAGGGCTGAAAGTGGGAGGATGGACCCCGAAGATACATAATATGAATAGCGGAACAATTTTTAGAATTTCTGAAAGCTGATTTTTATTTATTTATTTATTTATTTATCTATTTTTTATTTTTTGTTTATTATTATTATTATTTTTTTTTTTTTGCGTTGCCCTGTGCATGTTTGGAATTTCTTAGCAATTTCTTAGATTTACCTTATTTTATTCAATTAAACATTGTACTGTTACAATAAATTTAAATGGAAACTTCACTTCTAAAACAAAAATAATTTAACAACTGGATTTCATTAATTTATAGGAAAACTAGCAAGCTACGCCCGCTGCGCTGGTCGGTTTCTACAAATGAACCCTGAATCAAACGAAATATATCGTTTAATTTGACCTTGTATTTGAAAGCAATCTGTATATTTACGTGGAATATCCTTCCACATTACTGAAAAATGACCCGATTGCGCTATTATATTTTCTAATGTGCAGTCAAAATTTTAGCTGTTAAGGACCAACTCTTTTATTTGGTCATTTACAGTTAGGGTTTGCTAAAGAATGATAAAACTATATGCAATATACTAAAACCATCACTAAAAATTATCGAAATAACAATGCAAACAAATTAACTAACAAAATCCATTCAGAAGAAGTTTTTATAAAGGCTAATCTTTGATAATCTGATTATTGAACTTTTCCACATAATTCTAAAACAACAAAACGATATAAAATATACTAAAACAATCCTTACAAATTATCTACTTAACAATGCAAGTCGCAAAAAATACGCCCAATAAAAACTATCAAAAAGGCTAATATTTCGGAATCGGGTTCACTTGACTATATAACCTTCACACATAACTGTTGGACTAAGCAACGTAGGACAATATATAGTACATTAACACCATTTCTGAAATAGCATCTAACTAACAATACAATTCTCATCAAAATCCGTTCAGTAGAACTTTTTTAGAAGGCTAATCTTTCATAATCGGAATCAAATATTGAAAAGGCTAATATTTGATAAAAAAAATGGTCACCCGATTTTCGAATTTCCCCCTATAATTCTAGAACTAAGCAACGTTATATAATAAAACGTTCCCTAGAAAATTATTTAACAGTATAGGTTCCATCGAAATACATTCGGCAAAATCTTTTAAAAAGGCTAATCTTTCATAATCGGATTGATCTGATTATAGAACTTCCCAGAATAATTATATAACTAAGCTACGTAGAACGATATGTTATACATTAAAACCTTCCCTTAAAAATTATCTTAGTTTAAGTTCTACGAAAATGCATTCAGCAGAACTCGAGTTATAAGCAGCCGGAACGAAATTTCATGTATGTAGAAGTAAATAGAAGTATATTGCCATTAATATAGTTTGCATTTGAATAAACAAAGGTACTTTTCGGTTAGCCGGGCACCAGTGATATATGAACACACACACACACACACACACACACATATATATATATATATATGTATGTATATACATGTATTTGTGTAGATATATGTGTATATATGTGTATCACTGGCGCCCGGCTAACCAAAAAGTACCAAAAAAAAAAAAAAAACTGCGAAAATGCAGTCGTACACTTGAAAAAAAAAAACACCTTTTGGCCTAAAATCTCTCATCAAAACTGTTTTTCTTTTTTTTCTTTTCTTTCTTTTAAAAAAAAATAAAATTAGTAACAATTTTTTCTTTTATTTTTCCAGATGTATAGCCATTTCAATCCTTTCTGCAACAAAAAAAGACACTTTTTGGCTTAAAATCAAATTGTTTGGGGTCAAAAGTAAAATCAAAATCGCCAAAAACAAAAGATAAATCGCCAAATTTGTTTCAATAGAAATCTTGCCCCTTGAATAATGTTTTAAGCATTATGAACATTTCTAATCATGTTTAAATTAAATATTTTCGTTTTATAATATTCTCTCATCAAAACTCTTTTTCTTTCTTTCTTTTTTTTTTTTTTTTTTTAAATAAAATTAGTAACAGTTTTTCTTTTATTTTTCGAGATGTATAGCCTTTTCATTTCTTTCTGCAACAGTGATCGCCAAAAAATTAGCAATGGTAACCTTTTCGGCCAAAATAACAGAACTTTCTATCATAATTCGATAGCTATTATACGTAGAACGTTGTGTTACATACTAAAACCTACCCTGAAAAATTATCTCTCGAACAGTGCAAGTTCCATCAAATTACATTCAGCAGATCTCGAGTTATAAAGGAACGGAACGAAATTTCCGTTTGTGTTTTATATATATAGTGAGGCTAACGAAAAAGACAGGCTACCGCGGTGCGTTCCACTTATCTTTTTTTACAGACCGCTAGAGTGACGTGATGCTCTTTTCGTACACCTGCATTGGTGGATTCGAGCCTCACGTGATTCCCGCGGTCTGTAAAAAAAGATACGCGTAAAGCACAGCGGTAGCCTTTCTTTTTCGCTAGCCTCGTATATATAGTAGATAACGTGAAAGGTATTCCTGCGAACGAAATGCCTGTCCTTTACCGTGTTTTTTTATTTTTAGAAATAAATGAATCACATTTAATTCATTTCAAAATTTTTGTTTACGTTTGGAAAGAAATTTTAAATGGCGATAACTCTTAATGTATACATTTTAGAAGGTACATCTTCCCTCAAAAATTAATTTATTTTTAAAGATCTTTCTAAAAACGTAAATTACATATTTAAAACATAAACACTACGCCTGATTACCTTATTTATAAGAACACGCATTTTATCAGACAATTAAATACACTAAACAAACATGAGTGAAAAATTGACCTGGGCCTGGACTCGAACCCGGGACCTTATGCGTACCATGCCGACGCTCTGCGACTGAGCTACCCAGATCCATATCCGTAACAGGCAATTTCTCATACTTATTCATATTAGAAACAATCATCTGCCACAGTTTGCAGTCATATTTATTTATTTGAAAAAATATGTGTTCTTATAATTGTGAAGTTTTATTAAAAAAAAAAAAATATCTTCAGAAGAAAATGGCTGACTTGCAGATGAAATTTGATGTGGTTATATTATAACCTGTAACTGATTTGTGCTATTTTAATACAGATGGTACATGGTCGTTGGCGGGTTTTATCTCTGTTTTGGCATAATTTTTTAATCGCCAAGTTAATTAACAGTTTTTTGCTAATTAAGGATAGAAAATATTTTTTTTTTACACTGAATTTTATAAAAGCACATAGATTACGTAATTACTTGTCCAAAAATGCAATCCTTTTTTTATTCTGCCCAATATTAAGGCCTGTAGCTTGTTTGAAAAAAAAAAGGTTGACGAAGAAAATAGTGATCATTTTAAGTAACTCGACGTTTTTTTAAAAAAGCTATATCTCTGTTTATAAATCACTTATGAAGATGAGTTTGGTCTTAAATTGAAGAAATTCTTCCTTAGATTCTTCTAGTTTTCGTTTTTTTTTTCTACGACGCTTGGTTTGTTTGATATCTGATATTTTAATCTGGCATGTTTTGTCGATTTAACATTGCAAAGTTGCTTTCTGTATATAAGCATTAGCGGTCTTTATTCCAGTTCTTGGCGTTGTTTGTGTGGCGTTTTTTTTTTTAAGCTTGGCTTGGCAGAGCGACCGCCCTGCTTGATACTACTCAGATAATTGATAAATTTAACGCCAGTAAATAAAAAGTTTCTGACCGCTGATAAAAAGCTTTCGCTTCCTTACAAATGCTGACGTAATTACTTTTTTTTTAACAGACCGCAGAAGACCACTGCGTTCTTTGTTTGGAAATGTGCATGCTGATTGGCTAATATATAGTTCAACGATTTAGTAGTTAGAAGAGGTGTACGTGTTCGTAGTTTTTACAGCGAAAAATTATGTGATTACATTTTTGTGTTATTCAATATGTGTGTGTTACAGTAATGTGTGTTACAGTTACATGTGTGCTACAGTATGGGTGTCTTAACCCCCTGACCGACGAGCAAAAGGGCAAATTTGTAATGTTGTTTTCTCTGTAATTGTTTTAAAATGCCAAAAAAAGATGAATTTTCAAACTTGATATAAAAAATTTAATTACGTATATGAGTATAATCCTTGAGAATATTAATCATTACTCGATGTTTTAAAAGTGCGTTATATTTGTGGAATTATATTTATTTAATGAATGCTTCCATTGCAGAGAAATCTACAGCATAGTGTTTTCCCGTTCATCACCAAGACCGTGCTTTTTAAATATTTTTTATAAAATCCGACTGGTGAGTTTTTTTTTGCAGTCGGGTGTTTTTTTTTCCGTTTCAAAAGTATTGTATCTGTAATTTTTTTTCAATCAAGAATTTTGATATTTTCAACAATTCGGATTGCAAAACCGTGCTTTTTTTATGTTTTGCCAGAAGTGTTTAAATATTTTTATAAAATCCGACTGGTGAGTTTTTTTTTGCAGTCGGGTGTTTTTTTTTTCGTTTCAAAAGTATTGTATCTGTAACTTTTTTTCAATCAAGAATTTTGATATTTTGAACAATTCGGATTGCAAAACCGTGCTTTTTTTATGTTTTGCCAGAAGTGTTTAAATAGTTTTATAAAATCCGACTGGTGAGTTTTTTTTTTTTTTTTTTTGCAGTCGGGTGTTTTTTTTTTTTCCGTTTTAAAAGGATTGTATCTGTAACTTTTTTTCAATCAAGAATTTAAGTAAATACGATTATAAACAAAAAACGATTAATTTTCGTTTTCAAATACAACTTTTGTATGAATATTATTACTTATGTATTATTATTTAATTCCTATTTAAATTAGAATAATGTCTATTTATTACATTTGTATCTTTTTTAATCCAATAAATATATTTTAATGTTAAAAGATTTGTGTATTTTTTTATGATTTTCAATTAAATTCTTATCACTTTCAAAATTTTTAAAAATAACAAATTTGTTTAATATATCTTTAGATCTCCACTTTATCAATAAATTTTTTTTATTTTAAAGAATCTGGATTATTGATTAACTCATAGCATTGATTTTATTCTTATGTATTCACACAAAAATTAATCAATAATTTTCGTATTATATTTTTTACACCAACCGATAAAAGTAAAAAGAAATTCAGAAATACATTTTTTTAATGTGATTATATGTTGTTACTCTGATTTTAAAAATATCAGTAATATATTATATATATACTTACTTTAAAATATGCCGTTTTATAAAAAGCAATAACAGAAAATTATCAAATCTTATGCTGAAAAAAAAAAATGCTGTGTTTAAAACGTCTATTTTATTTATTTTTTTATTTTTTTTACATTTTGATATGTTAAGGAATTTAATGTTGCTTTGATCAGTATGCGGAATCCTTATAACATACTCTTTCGCGGTCAAACACCTGTTGTGACCCATCTTTTATATTTTATAATTTATGTAATTTTTTTTTTTTTTTTTGGGGGGGGGGGATCTTTTTAGTTTTTTTTTTGTGGGGGAGGGGGATTGATTTTCATCAAATCTGATTTGTTAAAATTAAAAAAAGTAAATAAATATATCATTATTTACTTTGATTTATTGCTAAAAACTTTAGTTTTCGGTTTTGCCAAACTCGAGATATTGAAAACTAATTTTAATATTGATTTTTTTATTAATTACTTTTAGTAAAAAGGTTAAAAATGGAAAATAGAAAAAACTAGACTTTTACATCTTTACATTTTTGCATATATGTGGTCTAAATAATTTTCTAAGGCGTTTTTATTGTTTTAATAAAATTCCGAATCTAAATTTACTGATTCTATTATTTTTCTTTTTCTTTCTTTTATCTTTTTTTTAATTCTAGACTGTTTAACTGTATTGTACAAGATCTAAAATGTAGGTTTTTCAGTAAATTTTAATATGTTTTGACATAAAAAAAAATATATATATTTCCTTCTTTCTTTATATATATATATATATATAAAAGATTCTCATAACATAAACCTAGTTTTTATGCATATGTTAGTATTTAAATGAAAATATAAAATATTCAGAGAATGAAAAGAGCTTTATTTGCTATTGTTATTATTTTTATTATTATTATTATGGAACAATTCTATTCAAATCTTAAAACAAATCAAAGCATACTTCAAGTATAGAAACTTGTACTTTATACTAAGAAAACATACTATATGGTACAAAATATTTATTTTATATCAGTTTTAATATGATGATCCTTTAAACAATTCAGCAGAAGTATTTTTCAACAGTTATTCATCTGAAAAAATCTCATTTGAAGGATAAATAGCTAATTTTGATGAAAAGTGGTATTGTTCTTCTAAAACAAAATAACAGTTTTAATCTAATATTGCAGAGTTGAATTTTCATTCTAAGATGATTAAGGAAACAAAATGGCCACACTAATGTGCGCCGCGAATGAAGTCGTTGCCCACAACAGTGTTCTACGACTTCATTCGTGTAATAAGGTGGTACAGAAAAGTTATAATCAATATTGTATTTAGTTTTAGAGTAGAATGAAGTTTAAGACAAAGAATATTATCCAAACATGTATTTTTATATGTTCATGTATTTATATATATATTTGAAGTAATCGAATGTATTTAATTTTTTGCGATAGTACGTGAGAAGGGCAGGGGGAGGGGGGTTACCACTGGCCTCGAATTCTTTTAGTGCACATCTTCTATACTATGACAAAAAATGAAACACTTTCTATGCTTTAGAATACATATACATATTTTGGCCATAAAGCAGAATTGGGTTTCTTTCAGAAGCAAGACTTGATTATAGCATGGGCAAACTGGGCCGTAGATTTTAGGGGTTCTCAAATTTAGTACGCAATTTTTGTGCAGCTGATATTTTATATCTATTTCAACATTGCACTGATTATAATCATTATTTTGAACTGTTAGAGTAGAATAAGTTTAAAATTAAAAATATATTTATCTAAATACAGTTAAACCTCTCAATAGCGGACACCCCAGCACGACGGAATTTGCCTGTTATTCAGAAGAGTCCGTTTTCTCCGAATAGCAGACAGATGCTGCGGTGTACACTACTGAGAGATTTTATTGTATTTAGATAAATATATTTTTTGTTTTGTAAATTTTTCCTACTCTAAAAGGTCAAAATATTGATTGTACAATGTCGGAAGCGCTTTACGAAAATAGCATACCAAATTTGGGGGCCCCTAAAATCGAGGGAGGGGGATCATGAACAAGTTTGCCCATGCTTTAATCTGGTTCTGTTCTGCTTCTGTAACAAACCCCAGCCCTGCTTCATGGTCAAATTTATTCACATTTATTCAGGATTCAATGTGGTCAAACATGGCTGTATTTAATGCTTTAAAAAAAGTGTGGTCAGAAATGGCTGCCAATTGCTCACAAATCAGACCACAAAAATGGCCGCGATTCAGACGTTTCAAGTGTCTGAAATTCAGACACTATTAAGTGTCTTAAATTTTAAGACACTTTAAAGTGTCTCTTTTTTTAACCATCCGTTTCAGACACTTAAGTGTCTGAATTTCAGACATTTCAGTTTACAGTGAAGAAAGAAATAATATTAACTGATTAAGATTTTGGTTAATTACTTGCCCTTATAGGCATTTTAAAACTATCATATCTTTATAAGGCATGCAATGAAAGCAAACACAATAGTGATAAGCTTGGAATAAAATATTTTAGTTTATTTCTGTCAGTAATCTAATTTAATTCATTATGTAACTCTAATTGAATTTTCCTTAAGAGTTCAATTACTGTTACAAACTATGAATTAAATAAATATTGCCAATAAAGTATTTTATTCCAATCTTTACAACGCTTGTTTCTATTTTCATTGCATGCTCTAAAATATATGATTCTTTTAAAATGCCCATAAAAGAAACATAAAAAAAAATAATTCACTCCATAAAAAGTGAACATTCACTCCTATGAAAGAGTGGCTATTCACTCCTATAAGGAGTGAGAAATCCACTCCTTTTGCAAGAGTGAATAGTCACTCCTATGAAAGAGTGGATAGCCACTCCTATGAAAGAGTGACTATTCACTCCTACCAGGGTGAAAAAACCCACTCTTTTTGCAAGAGTGGATATTCACTCCTCTGAAAGAGTGAGGATCCACCCCTGTTTAGAGTGAATATTCACCTCTTGGAAGTGAGTATTCACTCTTTCAGAGAGTGAACAATTTCACTTTTGCCTAGAGTGAATAGTCACTCTAAAGAGGTTGGGCAAATTTTGACTCTGCGATAGAGTGAATATCCACTCCTCCAGAGTGAATAGTCACTCTTTCTCATTTAGAGTGTTCCTTCCTTCTAATGAGTATTTAATTTGAAGTGTTTACTTATTATTCGAATGATTTAGTTTTATATTTAAAATGGATAACTGGTTGAAATCTGGAACTCCTAAGATTACTGCAACTGCTATTGAAATTCAACCTGATGATTCGGGAACTACGAATTCTTCGAAACAATCTGATTATTTTGAAATACAAGTGAACTGGAGTGCAGCTGTTAATAGGCATGCTCTCATAACTGATAAATACTGAATAATAATAAAGTGGAACCTCGATTTTACGTAACCCGTTTTGTACGTTATCCCGCTTCCTACGTTATTTTTCGTCGGTCCCAGAAAATTCCTATTCCAATAATGTTAAAAGTATCTCGATTCTACGTTATTTACTCTTACGTTTCCCGCTTGGTACGTTATTTTAGGCCAAGTACCTCAGGAATTTTTTTCTTTTTCCACTCATGGAAAAATTTTCAAAAGAACAAAAATGATTTCCACTTTGTCAACTGGTTGTTTGTTATCAAAAACAGTTTTTCCCCTCCCTGTTAATACTCCCGTGATAAAGTAACGATGAACTATTATTTGTCAAAAGTAGGATGTCTAAAAGAAAATGTTTCTCTGTAGCCGAAAAGGCAGAAATTATCGAAAAATCCAAAGTTTCCAAAGGAACTAAAGTGGATCTCATAAAATCGTTCGGTATAGCTTGTTCCACGTTACAAACCATCCTAAAACAAAAGGTCTCTGTGGAATTAAAATCTGAAAATCTGGGAAATTTGTCAAAGAAAAGAAAAACATTGAAAACCTCTGTTTTTGATAAACTGGAAAAGATTTTGTACGACTGGTTTAAACAAGCCCGTTCAGCCAAGATTCCAGTCAATGGCTCAATTTTGTAAAAAAAGGCTCTTGAAATTTCTTCTCGACTTAAAATGCAGAATTTCATAGCATCCAATATTTGGATCGACCGATTGAAGAAGAGGTATAATTTGTCTTATAAGTTTATTTGTGGTGAGGCAGATGGAGTAAATACTGCGGTTGTTGAGGATTGGATGGAAAAAACTTTGCCTTCTCTTGTGTGTAATTACTCAAAAAAGACATCTTTAACGCAGATGAGACTTGATTGATTTTTAATCTCTTCCCTGATAGAACATACACCGTGAAAGGAGAAACGTGTCACAGTCGGTAGTTATCAAAAGTGTGATTAACAGTTTCGTTATTTACGAATACAGACGAAACTGAGAAACTAACACCCTTTGTGATTGGTAAATCCAAGAAGCCCCGATGATTCGAAAACGTCAAAAGTTTGCCGACAGATTTCAATGCCAACCACAATGCTTGGATGACTCTAAATCTTTTTGAAGATTTTGTAGGAAAATTGAATATAAAAATGAGCTTACAAAAGCGATTTTATTCGTAGACCAGTGCACTCATGTTAATCTGAATTTAGAGAATGTGCGTATGGATTTTTTCCCACCCAACTGTACCAGTTTACTTTAACCATGTGAATTGGAAATAAACAGATCCCCCAAAATGCATTATAGAAAGCAACTGGTAAGAAAAGGCCTTTTTTCACTTGATACTGGTGACCTTCAAGATGCTTGGAACACAAAGCTAAATGTGCCGGATGCTCTTCATTTCATCTCATCGGCGTTGAATTAAGTAGAGAAAAATGCATGTCAAATATTTTTCTGAAGGGAGAATTTTCAAAATCCAAAATTAACGGTGAAGCGCCGCCGGAAGAGCTCTCTATGGAAGACTACACACAAGAGTAGGAATTTATACTTGCAGACATCAATGTGGATGGGTACATTGATTGCGATAAGGATGTTATCGCTACCACAGTCATATCGACTATTTACGATTTGATTTCGCAATATTGAAGTGAAGATTATATTGATGAAGATCCAGAAGACATCGTGCCCTCATCGGCAGAGGCCATTGCGAGTTTAAAAATTTTTAAAAAGTTTTAACTGGACATGAAAATTAAAAAAAAAAATTTGCAAAAATTTGCATGTATTGAAAATAGAATACATGTAAAATTACACTTAAAAAAGAAAACGCAATAAATAATACCACATTTTTTTAAAAACTAATATGGTATTGGTAAGTTTATTTTTGTATAATTTGTTTTCTTGAGGTGTTTTTCTGTATTTGACCTCGATTTTACGTTTTCCCGTTTAGTACTTTTTTTTCTGCTCATCCCATGAAAAAGGTATGATCGGGGTTCCACTGTACTTTATAATTTATAATATTTTAAATAATACTGAAAACATCAATGCTTCCTAAGTGAATAGAAAATATAATAATGAATTATTCTTAAAATATGGATTTTGCATCCACTGGAGATGAAAATTTTAATAATATGTGGTGGGGGGGAGAGGAGTGAGTGGGTGTTTATGATAAATGGGGGTACTCCGAAATGAAAAGCCTAAGCAAGTGGTACGTGAAAGAAAAAAGGTTGGGAAGCGCTGGACTAGAGGATGCTCTATTTAACTCTTTGACGTGCAGAACGGTAACTGATAGAAAATTTTATGAGTAATTTTCAGTTCGATGTGTATGATAACCAGGGCTTGACAAATGCGGTCGCCAGGTCACCACTGGCTACCAAGTTATTTAATCTTTCAGGCGGATTTTGAGTAAAAAAATTGACATAAGAAATGAGCACGAATGGCATTTTCTCTCTCCTCCACCCCTACTCGCTAAAAGGAGTAAACTTTCTCTTCTCTCGTACTTTTAATGGAAGAACTAAATTTAAAAGACATTTTTCAACACATGCACAGAAAACACCATTCTTTTCAGTCATAGCGAACTAGTATATGTCACGTGATTAGAATGTGGGGGGGGGGATATTTCAATAAAACAGCAAGAAATAGTGTCTGTTCAGCTTCTGTGGCATCTAAAATTGGATACAATGCTAAAAAATGCTTGAGTTTTTTTGTATGTTTCAAATCCGATTTTTGCGTTCATATAAGTTGTCACCATATAAGTGATTATAATTTTTGTAAATTTCATTAGAAAACATAGTTCATATTATCTTTCCATATTATGTACTATTATAAACTATGGAATTAATAATTCTAAATTATGCTTGTTATTATTTTTTATCAATTAATTCATAAAAAACTTTTGTGTTTTTTGAAAATTAATGATTGGGAAGGGGGTGAGGGGGGGGGGGGGGGGGAGGTAAATATTTTTTACTGGCGACTGATATTTTTTTCTAGCTACCAGATTTTATCAAATTTGAAAATCCCTGATGATAACATTTATCACCATGTAGTATAAAAAGTTAGGCAAAAGATTGGACACGTTTAATTCATCTAACCATAAAGCATTGGTTCCCAACGCGAGGCATACGCGCTAGAGGGGCAATTTAATTTTTAAGTGAGGGTAATTGCAAATTTGTTATTAACCCATTTCCTCATTCCCTGCCTTTTTTTTTTTTTTTAAATTGAGGGAGGAGGAGTAATGTTGTATGCAAAAAATATAAGTAATACATGTAGAGTTTTAAAAGAAAACGAAAAAAATAAAGTTTTTTTAGTTTAATTTTTAAAAGACTATCTCTCATATGAAAGTTCAAAGTATAATAATAACCGGAATAATTATATAGAAACAAATAATATAATAAAATCACTTGTTAACTTTAAGTTAAGTGTAATTATTGCTTAAAGTGATAAAAATAAAACATAACACAAAAGATTTGAAAATACCTTTTAATATAGATAACATATGTTTCCTTTGCTCAAACTCCGACATCTACAGATCAAAATGATAAATAAAATATTCTCGCAAAAACAATTTTGTATCCTACCGTTTTGGGGCACCAGAAAACCATTGAGCTAGGTCACATGTTCGAAAAAAAATCGATTAGTGGGTCATTTTGGGTCACCATGGGTCAGGATCAAGATAATTGTATCTAAAAAACGGATCAAACGATTTTGACTAGATTTTGTATCCTACCATTTTCGGGCACGAGAAGACTATTGGGCTGGGTCACAGGTTCGAGAACTTTAGATTAGTGGGTCATTTTTGGGTCAACACGGGTCAAGTTAATTTTATCTAAAAATGGTTCAAACGATTTTGATTAAATTTTGTATCCTACAAGCTTCGGGCACGAGAGAATCATTGTTCTAGGTCAAATGTCCGAGAAAATTCTATTAGTGGGTCATTTTTGGGGCACTGTGGGTCAAACTAATTTTATCTAAAAAAGGGCTCAGACTATTTAGACTAAATTTTGCATCCTATGGTTTTCGGGCACGAGATGACTTTTAGGCTAGGTCACATTTTCGAGAAAATTCGATTAGTGGTTCATTATGGGTCAAGAAATTTTTGTCTTAAAAACGGCTCAGACTATTTGAACAAAATTTAGTATCCTAAAGTTTTATGGAACGAGGAGACTATTGGGCTAGGTCACATGTTCAAGAAAATCCGATTAGTGGGTAATTTTTGGATCACTGTGGGTCAAGCTAATTTTATCTAAAAAGCGGCTCAGACCATTTTGACTAAATTTAATATTCTACGGGTTTCGGGCACGAGGAGACAATTGGGCTTGGTCACATGTTCAAGAAAATTTGTTTGGTGGGTCATGGGTCATGATATTTGAACTCAAATCTAATTTTGACCGAGCATAGCTCGGTCTTCCCTGCTAGTGTGCCACTATGTGAAGAGGGCATAGTTTCATTATGTTGTGACTGTGATCCTTACTATCATTTATGACGTCACTGTGATGTCATATTGATTGAATGAGCTATTTGGAGGAATGTCAAAAGTTGATCATACGACCTAAATTAAAGGGACTTTTTCTTTATTATAACATATATGTTTTGTTATACTTTGTCATAAACAAAAAATACTATAGAGAATTTCGCCACTACTTATGTTTTATAAATAAAATATGCCTTAATGCAGAAAATAGTGTAAAACATATACAAAAGTACAAGATTTATTTACTTCAACTGTCAAAACTTTATAAATACAAAGATAAACGACTTTCAAATAATCCAAGATATCCTATTGGAACTGAATCAACTTTTAACCGAAAGACGATATTTTATTCTTCTATTACAATTACAAAAAGAAATTTAAAAAAAAAAGAAATACATTTCAATTTCAGCGAAAATAAACGAAAAATACACATTTTAAAAATATCGTTCCATACAAAATGAAACAAATCTCCAATTCAAAATTTTCAATTCGTATTTAAGTGACAGACGATTCTCGAAACCGTAACTGACAGTTTGATTGATTTTGCGATAAATGCTGTATCTGTAACCTTCAGTATCTCTCCCGTTGAAGGATATCCATTTCGAAATCAGAGCCATGGAAATGATCATTGGAAATTTGGAATAAATATGTCAATATTGACAGTCTTTATTTGATTTATAAAACGTTTAAGTCACAACTTATTTAAACTTTATGGTTTACCATACAAACATTCAGAAAATGTGTTAACTTAATGAAATTCTACTTGTTGAAAGGAGGAATTGATTCGTGTGATAAATGGTGATAAATTTTGATGCATGCACTGTCACGCTTTATCTTAACAGATCAATATTTCATTTTCTACAGCAATTTTGCATAGCGAATTCCACGCATCTATGTTGCATTACTGTTTCATAAATTAATTATTTATAGAGCTAGGATTAAAACTATTGAAATGAAATATGTATTTGTAATTTTCTTGAATAGTTATTTTGCATAACTAGTTCGATTCATACAGAATGTATTAGTAATGAAAAGATGAAATAAAAGATTCATGAATTAAAAATAAAAAATTTTATACGTTTTTTATGCAAAAAATATTGAGCATGAAAGAAAAGATAATGCGTAGTGTATAGAATGAAACCCTCTTTATATTTAGGTATGTATATGTATATATATATATATATATATATATATATATATATATATATATATATCTAACTGTAAGTACTGTAGTACGAAATATTTACAATAAATTACAGAAATTCTACCATATTGTTATTTTAAAATGAATTTTCCAGTGTTATATATTTTCCAGTGTCAATATTGACGACATATTGGATGATACAGAACAATAAGTAGCAAAATTTGACATTCCTAATAAAAATCTAGTGTAATACCAATATTCAGGAAATATTTAATTGTTGCTCCGGTATAATTCAATGTCAAAAATACAATTTAATAGAACAAGTGGATTTTCTCATAAAATAAATCAGTTTAATGTTAAGGATTTTGTCAATACATTGCAGTACTAGTATTACACTTTTTTTTCCCACTAACTGAATGCAAAGGACGAAGCAACACATTCTTAAGCCTAAATGTGTTTTTTGTTTTTAACACTTTCCAATCTAGTTGAAAAGTGTTTATGACTTCGGTTTGTCTGGCCGTCTGCCGTCTGTCCGTGCTGTAACTCCCGTAAATATTCTCGGATTGCCCTGCAATTCTTATATGTTATTGTCGTTATCCATAGCATGTTCCCTATTTTAACTGAAGTGTGTAGCACATATAGTTTTTTTACAGGGACACTCAAAAGAATTCCGATACATTACAGTCAATGGGGAAAAATCATTTGCGTTTTATTTTAATGATGTTACACAATTTCAAACACATTGTAATTGATATATATCACTAAGGTACATTACAAGAAGCTTAATATGGAATAGGGTGTGCATAGCACTTATAGTTACTTTACAGGGACAGTCAAAATAATTTCGTTACATTACGTCTATCGAGAAAAATCGTTTGCGGTTTAATTAAATAATGTTTCACTATTTTAAACGCATTGAAATTTATATATATATATCATTAAGGTGCATTACAAGAGGCTTACTACAGAATTTTGTATTTATAGCAGTCACCGTTCATTTATAGGGACACGCAGAAGAATTCTCTACTGTCTGTTAACAATAATTCCTGGAAGTGCGTTTTTAGTTGCTGAACGCGATTTAAAATTTAACTCACTTTTTGTCTATTACTTGGTGTGTATAAATTCTGTAGATCATATAAAGGGCAGCACAAAAGTTCGCGAACACATTACCGTTTATTGACAGAAACTCCAGAAGGAGAATTTTTAACTGTGCTACGCGTTTCCTAACTAAACTAAAATTTAGAATCCTATGTAGTACATATACAAATCTATAGATCATATACAGGGCTGAATAAAAGTATTCGGATATTTTTCCGAATATTGTATATGTTGGAAATTCCTGAAATTACGTTCTTAAATATGTTATGCGTTTTCCAAATTGTTTACTTAGATGTTATCTTTCAGCTTATTAAACGGTAATGATTTGTAAAATTATTTTGGAAGCGTTGGAAAGTGTTACATAATCTATGCTTGACGCATGATTTTCCGTTCTTGTTTAAAATATGAAATAAATACTTGTTTTGATAAAGTATTAACTGTGTTTTTAACAATATTGCATGTGATTATGAAGCTTTTAATCAATGCTATCCATTTGCAATCATTATTTTGTGTTAGCGATAAATAGCTAATCTTTAACAAGGAAAGAAGTTTGTTTGTGTGTGTGTTTCGAAGAGATCACTGCAAGCAGAGCAATACAATTTTGTAAGAAGGTACCTCTGCATCTGAGGTAATGCACCTCGAAGCCCGATTTTGGATTTTTGGATTAAATTTTTATATCCGACATTTTATGCGATTTGTAGACTTTTTTAAAATTTTTACGCGATAGGTAAAAGGAATCCGGTTTCAATATTTTAGCCCAATATAGTAAATTTTGTGTTCTTTTCAATAATAGTTATTCGGAATTAATACAGCAATTTTCAAATTTTTCCCGATTTTTGTTTTTTGATATTTACAGTTTTTTCCGTTTTATCGAGATTTTTCGACATTTTAAAAAGAGATTTTAAGAATCCTGTTGTAATATTTTTGTCCAATATAGTACATTTTGCCCTTTGCAGCTTTGATATTTTAGAGTTTTTTTGCGATTCGCTGCGATTTTTCAGCATTAGTAAAATGAATCCGTTTTCAGTCTTCTAGCCTTTCTTCTCTTTCAATAAAGTTTATTCAGAATTCGTGCAGCAAAATTTAATTTTCTTGCGATTTTTTATTTTTTTGCGATTTTTTATTGTGATTTTTAGAGTTTTTCTATGTTTCGTGAATTTTTTGACGGGCCCGGGCAACGCCGGGTGGGTCAGCTATTTTTCAATAAGCCTAAATTCATTTAAAAATGGTATGGTGACTAATGGGACATTTCAGATTGGGGGATTACAAAGTGATTATATATTATAAATGTTGTTATTCTGTGCATTTTATATACCAAAATCATAATAGCTTTATTCTTTTATAACAGGCAATTAGATACAAAATTTTATTTCACAAAATATCGCTTTTACTCTTTCAATAATTAAGCTATAACTAACATTGTATATCGATTAATAGAAAACAATAATGTAATTGTCTGTTAAAAAAAATCTAGGAAATTTATAAATTACACTTTCTACATTATGAAATGTAAAACATCTTCAATTGGTCCCCGGTTCCCCAAACATTATGATTAAAAATAATAGCTTCCAAATTCCATTAAATGATACAGAAAAGTACTTTAAGAAAATTATTTAACTATAAAATAAAACAAAATTTAAATTTTGAATATGTACGTGTATTTAGGTGACGAATTATTTCTGAAACTGTAACTGTCAGTTTGATTAACTATATCAACTTTTCTCTCTAAGTCATTTTCTTATTTTCTGTTCTAAATGAAACAAGAAATTAAAAAAAATAAACATTCATCAAAAATAACACGGAAAATGTGCATTTTTTTTTTAAATGTCGTGTGATGCGAAGTAAAATAAATTTCAGTTAGGAATTTTCATTCGTATTTAGATGACAGACATTTTGTGTAACCGTAAGTGACATATTGATTGATTTTACGATAAATGCTGTATTCCAAACCCTCAACATCTTCTCCGTCGAATGATACTCATTTGGAAATCAGTCATGGAAATGAGGAATAAATGTGTCAATATTGACAGTAATTATTCGATTCATGACATGTTTAAGCCAAAAATTATTTAAATTTTTTGACATGTTAGACAGTAGAAAATATGTTAATTTAATAAAACTCTACAGGTTGAAAGAAATGATTGATTCAGGTGCTAAATGATGATAAATTTCATGCATTCACCGCTGCAGTTACTATCAACTATTGATATTTTATTCTGTTATCATGGTTAGTTCCATGCATTCGAGCTGCATTTCAGTTTTTTAAAAATTGTTTAATATTTATAAATTATATCCTAAAAATGTCGGAGGATAATGCGAATTGTTTTATGTTCCAAAATGTTGAAAATAATAAAAAAATCATGCACATTAATGCACATTTTCGATTGTTACGTAACGGTTACATAACGTAATATAAATGTAACTCATCACCGTTAAGAATTTTAAATCATAATCACATAATAAGATCACTAATTATAATTAAAATATAGATAATATGCTTAAGGGATACAAAGAGAAACACAAAAAGCTTATAAAAACCTTTTAATGATCGACGTATGTTTCAGTGCTCATACGGCGCTATTTTCAAGATATATAACAATAAACAAAAATATTCACTCAGTTTTTGAAAATAAACTTGAAAATATAAATCACAAGATCATATATGTAGAAAAGCAGGTGCTTTAAATAGTCAACTGTAAACGTGAAAATTAATATTTCCTTATCGCTTTTTTAAAACTGAAAAGTACCTCGTGCCAAATTTTAGGTAATTCAAATGAGGCGTATTCATTGCAAATGTTCACGTTACACACATATATATATATTTCTATTGATTCACGGGTAATAGATGGGAAATGAAGCCTTGATGGATAAATTATTTTACTATTTTTTAAATCAATTTTTAAAGTCTCGGTTGTATGTAGTCTTGCCAGTGCTGTAGTACTTTTGTCATATTTGATATCTGCCATATGCTCTTTTAATCTTGTTTTAAACTTTCTACTGGTCATTCCTATATAATATTGATGGAACGTTACAATATTTAAATTTTGAAATTTAAATCTGTTAAAAAATCAATTATTAAAATTATTGTCATTTTAAATGTCGTTTAGCGCTTATGAAATGGAGATTGTTAACGAACTCTCAAACCAAACTCTAAAAGGCTAAATTAATCCTTCATTTGAAAACAATTTTTATTGAAATACTGAATTAAATTAGTATTGACTCCTGAAAGTTCGTGTTAGATGCTGGTGTCAAATACCTTAAAGAAATCATGTAAAATAGTTTTGAAACAGTGTTTAATTGCTTGCAGTAATATATAATGTGATGATTACAATGTTTTTCAGTGAGAGTAAAAACATAATAAAAATTACACTATTACTATTAAAGGAATTACTATTAAAAGACATAATGAAAATTACATACGGATTTAACGGGACGATTGAAAAACAATCTACAGAGTGATTTTTTTAAAAGTTGAGAAAGTAAAATCCTGTAACAAAAGAACCACTGATCAAAATGACCTGAAATTTTACCAGTATGCTCCCAAAGCAATGGAAAATTTTTTGGCGTGGTTAAAAAAAAACTTTAAATCGCACGGACAGATGGCGCTGTAAGTTAACAGAAACAAAGAATATCGTCAGTGGGAGGAAAACAATGGACGGTACTTTCAGAAACCATCTTCCGTAGGCCTTCTGTCGCCATTGGACCTTTCCTTAAATTCTTAAATGTCCTGAATCTCCTAAGAGCAATTGCTGTGCTGTCATTATTCTAATAATACAGTTTCACTAACTACGCACGTTTCGTCAATGGCACAGTCATTGCGAGGATATCAGTAGAATAATAAACACGAGGTGTGCGTGTTTCACGTTTTTAACGCCACAGTGCCTGTGCCGTGTGCAAGCTCGTCTCCCGACTTCACTGCATATACAGCACCATCTGTCGGTGCGATTTTAAGTTTTTTTTTCAACCACGCCTAAAAAATTCCCATTGTTTTGGGAGCATACCGGTAAAATTTCAGGTCATTCGAATCAGTGATTCTTTAGTTATAGGGTTTTACTTTCCCAACTTAAAAAAAAAAATCACCCTGTATTTAAAAATGAGAACTTTAAGCTCTATTTTTTATAAGCACAATTAGGGTGAAACCCCCGGTAACTGACACTTTAAGGATTCTTTCTTGTTCAAATCACTATTACAAAAATTTAAATCTTTTTTATACTTACCTTTGCTTTTGAAAGGATGGTAGATATATATTAAAAAATTATTGTTGGCAAAATTTTGCAAAATTTTGCAAAATTATACATTTTATTATTAAAAATTAATTGTATTCATAAATATGGTCAAAAACTTCAGTAACTGACACCATCCCTATTTTGAAACATCAATAACTGACACAAAGTGAACCAGTGACTGACACTTTATTTTAAAAGATTAAAATGCTTTAAAAAACTTTACTCTTTATTATAAACACAAAATACATTAATATTTATTATAAAAAGTGGTATTTAGTAAGATGTACTGTATTATTAGTAATGCAGAGTATATAGTAAGTGTATATAGCAGTGATACTTAGTACTGCATTATTAGTAATGCAGATATCTAATAACTGACATTTATGAACCAGTAACTGACATCTGGTGTCAGACACTGATAAAGCAACTTAAATTTTAATGGTGTTTGCTACAAGATAAATTTAATTTATTATTATTCACTTTTAAACAGTTCAAATAATATATTTCAACTTTTTTAATGTAACCAATAAGTAACACCTCTGTCAGGGACTGGTGAAATGAAATTCTAGGAACCAGTAACTGACACCCTCCCATAAAGCTAAATTAAATAACTATGAACCCTAAATCATGGCCCTAATATATCATATGCATATTTAAAATAATATCTACTAATATAACTTTAAGAAAAAAGTTTAGGACGGTTGCATTACAAACAGATTAGAAAAACACTTCCTTAACCCCTTGGAGACGAGCGACACATATACGTGACGCATAAGATGCTCAGAATCCTCGATTTTTCCCACCAGTTATTTTTTATTGTAAGCTTTACCTTATTAAATCTTAGCATTTCCGCAATTCAATTAGGCGAAAATTTCTGTTTTGAAAAACCGGTGGTAAAAGATTAAAAATTCTGTAAAAGACGCTCGTCGCGAAGGGGTTAATTTTAGAAATAAGATGGTTGCTTCCAAATGGCATTTCTTGTATTCTCAAAAGTTTCTTCCTTATTGAATATGTTCTTGGCTCTCTAGTGGTGAATAAATGGACTCCAAAATAAAAATAAGCGTCTCATTTACCAGATGACATTACTTTGCAGAATTTTACAACAAAAGGCTTATTTGAGTTAGATTTTTGCTCAAGTGTCCGTTACTGGTTAGGTGTCAATAACTGGTACCTATATGCTACACTCGTGAAATAATTTTAAGCTTGTAATTACATTCTATTATATTTGAATTAATTTAGCAAGAATTTAACTAAATATATTAATTGAATGATTTATTGTTACTTACTACAGTCTCAATTTTTTTTAAATATATCAATATTTAGTATTTTCTTTTTTTTTTTTTAATTACGCGACCTTTAAAAATTTTCATTAATTTTATTTTTATCAACCTGACTCTAAAACACAGATAAACCATGGATACCAAGGTGATTTCTTTTATAATTGGATACTTTGATTCTTTCTTTTCTCTCTCTCTCTCTCTCTCTCTTTCTCTTTTTTTTTTAAAGGAGAATAATCATATAATTTTCTTAGTTATACAAATACATCTTATTGATAATGATCATCCAAAATATAGATAAAAGTTTAGATCACTTTTATCTATAAAATAAGTAATTAAATTATACTTGATATAAAATAAGTAAGTAAAATAGTGATTTTAAGTAATATAAGTAAATAATTTTTTTCAGTCTGATTCTAAAATCCTGAATTTAAACTTTGCTGTTTGCAGCTAACGATTTATAATACATATTTTTTAATTACTTATTTTACATTTTCACACATTATTTAATTGTTAAATAATGGATATCAAGATAATTTAGAGATCCTGTATGAATATTTTTCCTTTTTTTTTTTTTGTTTCCTTTCCTTTTATTTTTCCCTTTTTTACGAAAAATATTCACATACTTATCCTATTATATATATGACATCTTGATAATGGTCATACTGAATATAATAAAAATTATTGACCAATTCAATTTATTTAATCGATAATTCAATGCACGATATTTTAATTTAAATACCTTTAATATAAATTTAGTAATTACAACAAAATATCTTGGATGTTAAATTTTACTTAATTATAAAGCATTTGATTAAAAAAAATACAAATTATACAACTTTTCCTCCTGAATTAAATATGGCATTATTAAAATGAATTATTGCCAATAAAAAAAGAAAAATCCTTCTATCCGGAGTGGGTTTCGAACCGACACGATGATCGGAACAGAAAAGCACCACTCGGCCTTCGTTTTCTCGTTCGAGAGTACTCTAAAACTATTTAGGTTCTAGATTTAATTTTACGGATGTGAAAATGGGTGATTTTCGTGTGAAAAGTGGATTTGACGAAAATACCTTTTCGTTTTAATATATAAGATACTGAAAAATTTCGCGGAACACCTCTCATGATGCAACACTGTAGGGCGGTTCACCGGTTGAGAAACACTGTTGAGTAGAATTTCACTTTTAGTCCAGTAAACAACGCCACATTTTTGCAACCATTTTTAGTTTCGATTAGTTTGGTATATATGATAGACTAGAATGTACAGATAAGGCAACCGTCAGTCAGCTGGCGAACCAGCGAGGGATGTTGCCACAGATACATCGCACATCCCGCTGTAATGCGAAATTAATGGCAACAAGATTACTGATGATGTCTCTGAGTCGGGGTAACACCGGTAATCGAGTTGCCATCCATTGCACGTTGCAGCAAGCTGGGTGATATTGAAATGGAACCCCCCCTTCCCGCTTGTGCGCAAACTGTCTGGCAGTTTCGCTATCTGTGTACCATATAATGTATCATCTAAATCATTGACACTAAAATCTGTTGCCAATACGTGACGCTATCTTTCGGACTATTTAAAGGAGGTCATTTTCTGTTTGTATTTCACGTGCAAAAGAGACGCGAGCATTTCAAACCAAGCATATGTAATTACTAGCTTACCCGCCCGGCGTTGCCCGTGCCAACAACCTTAAATGTACCTGAAATCAGTGTTGAACATTTTTTTATTTTTAAACAAATCTAATGTTGGGGGCCCCACTACCTTAGACAGCAAACACTGGGCGTGCCATACACACTCCCATATATTACCGTAAGTCGAGTCGAAAGAGCCATACCCCTTCATGATCCAGCCCATAGAACCAGAGATAGAAAAGCAGCCCTGGTAGTGAAAATCGAAAAGCTCTATCTATGTAGAGTCGAATGAGCCATACCCCGTCGTGATCCAGCCTATAGAACCAGATATAGGAAAGCACCCCTTGTGGTGAAAATCCGAACTAAAATCAGTCAGCTCTATCGATGTCAAGTGGAAAGAGCCATACCCCATTGTGATCCAGTCCATAGAAACAGAGATAGGAAAGCACCCCTTGGTGGTGAAATTCAGAACTAAACTAGGTAAGCTCTATTGATGTTGTGTCGAATGAGCCAAACCGTGTCGTGATGTGACCCATAGAACCCGAGTTATCTGCAAAATCCTTTAGTTACACCTTCCACCGCCAGGGGGCACAATATGTTCTATACGAACATAACTGAATTCATTAAGGTTATCGATGTCGAGTCGAATGAGGCATATCCCGTCATGATCCAGCCCATAGAACCAAAGATACGAAAGCGTCCCCTGTGGTGAAAATCCGAACTAAAATCAGTAAGCTCTATTGATGTCGGGTGGAAAGAGCCATACTGTAATGACTTAACGAACTCCAGTGATCCAAGGTGATGATTAACATCCAGCACTTTTTATTAGGCATCGTTGATACACGAGTTAAAATAAGATGAACAATTAAAAAACATTACACTCTGCCATCAAAACCCCAGCGTACACAACCATCATATACTGTTCACGCGCACACATCATTTTCCGCTCACCATCGTCTGTTCAACTCTCTCTGCATCTCTCTTAGCGTAGCTCGGTTCACTTCTTTTTGACCTGCCAACTAACATCTCTTGCAGTCTCTTTGCATATCAAAAACTGTCCTTTCGATTCGATTACACGGCTTACACGGCAGTCAACCTCCGAAGCTAGGCGACAAAACCATGGACAAAAACTGGACAACTCTAGGCCAGCAACTCACGAGTCAGGCTAGGCCATAGATTTCTTCGGTCGTTACACTGCTCTCATTGGCTGGCTGCTTCGTTGCCACGGATGGCGTTGCCGAGGCTATTTCATGGGAGGAGCTTGAAATAGCCTCGAACCCTAAATTCCATATACGCGTTTTAATTTTAAAAAAAATCTAAATTTAAATTTAAAAATCCGGCCCCGAGGTATACTGTCCGGTGGCAACATCCACACATGACAAAAATTTTAGAGTCTTAGGTGTTATAATTACGGAGAAATCCGCGGGCAGGCAGGCAGGCAGACAGACACTTACTCTTTTATAGAGATAGAGATATATATATATATATATATATATATTTTCATTTTTGTGCTATAATAAAGGGAAGTTTTTTATTTAAATTGAAACATACACAATCAGAACTACTATATGCCGAGAAAATACTCAAAAATAAGTACAATTCGTTTAATTTTAGATAACTGCTTTTAGCAGTATAAACATAAATTAAATGAAAACGTAATTTTTCCTAAATATTTTAGCATAATAAAAAGTAAAATGATTTTTCCTTCGAAATCTATATGGGTATGAAAGACGATTCCTGAAACCGTAACTGACAGTTTGATTGATTTCGTGATAAATACTGTTATCCTTTGATATCTTCTAAGTTGGAGGATAGCCATTTGCAAATGAAAATCACGGGAACGAGCTTTTGAGATCTTGTATAAATATGTCAATAACTGGGAGGATTTATTTGATTGATTATACGCTTAGTTCACACATTATTTAAATTTTCTTGATTTCCTAGACAGAAAATGCGTTTTTCTAACGAAATCCCGCAGGTTAAATGGTGGCATTCATTTCAATGATAAATGATTCTAACTTTAGAATAGTTCTTCTTTACTATTACCACAAATATTTGTTTTCCCTTACCTGTTTTGAATATTTAATTCTACTCTTTCAGGTGTATTACCTTTATAAACATTTACCTTAATATTTATAAAACTAAAAAATGTTTTTCATAATATGTAGTATATATATATAATTATAATATCTTTGAATTTCAAAAAACATATCAAGTTCTTGTAATATTCTAATTAAATCTCCTAAGAGATAATTAGTTATAAAGTGTAGATAGAATACCACATAGTTAATAAATTAACAAGTGCAATCATAATATTACCATAGCATTTGCTTCAATGGTAATTGGCCAAAAATACTGAAAATATGAAAAATATTTAAAAAAAGAGAGAGAAAACAAAAATATATATAATAAACCATAAAATGTTAATAATTTGAAGTTGATATCAAGTAAATACAAATGGATTTTGAAATGAAATATGAACTAAATATAATGGAAAATTGGATAACAAGAGATTTAAATTAGAATTGGATATGAAAAAACACGTGTAGATATAATCATCAGCCTGGATGTATCCACACGTGTTTTAAAAAATAATACAGTATTTCATAAATATACTGGCATTTATGCTAAGATCAGTATATTCATCCAGGTATACTGTATTATTACCAGAAAACAATTGGTAATAGACAAATTGGAAATAAAAAACTTGTAAAGAACAGATAAAATACCTTACTCACAATAATTATCAAAAATTCCTTAAACATCACAAGGTCTACATTTATACCAATACGACCACATGGCGCACATCATGAAATATCATAATCTTGATGAGTTGTGTTTTTGTATATGTTATGTTTACAGTTATTTTAATACAATACATAATTTATAGACTTTTATAACTGATCATTAGTATCGCTTAATATACAGGTGATCGACAGACGCACATTCACCATGCCTATATAAAGTGTAAACAATGTTCAACCATCTTAATAATAGTCCTTATATGTTTTAACTGTATTATTTGCTATAACATTTGCTATATTATATCGCACACTAAAACAAAATAAATTATTACATAACATGTTTATATTTATATGATGTAATAAATGTTATTTAAAAGAGTTGATAAATGAATTTATCAAAAAAATAGGATAATCATAAAGTTTTGTTGATTTCGTATAAATCTAATATTTTTGTTTATATTTATATCTGAGCATAGATATTTTATACGATGAAGGTAATTGATAATTATATTTTTATAAACTGATTTATGTAAACATGAAGCAAAATTGGTAAAAATATTTACTTTAAATGGAAAGTCAAATCTTTTATCATAAATATCAAATATTAATTTATAATTATCATTAATATTAATTTGTAAGTCAAGAAAATTTATATTATTATTAATCAAATCATTTTCGCTTAATGTAAGCTGATTAGGATAAAAATTGAGTGGTGATGTGCAATTTTTATCATTGAAATAAAAAATGATAATGTCATCAATATAGCGATAAAATACATAATCATTGTTCGGACCAATATTTCTTTCATAATAATATAAGTAAAGGTCAGAGAAAATACTAGAAGCGGTCCCACCCTGCGGTATTCCCTGGCATTGTTTATAAATAATAGTGTCATATATGATGTAATTATTATGCAATGTAAAGTTTAATAAAGTTTTAAAAAATTTACGGAAATATGATCTTTTAATTTTAATTGTGATTTAAATTCTTTAAATAATATACACATTGTTTTATGTAAGTCTTTTATATCAATGTTATTAAATAAATCATTAAAATCCAATGTTTTTATGAATTTTACCGGATTGATATTATGTATTTTATTAATAAGCTGAAAACTGTTTTTTAGGCAATGTTGGTTATTATGTTTTATCGTTATATCATATATCTGCTTTAAAATATTAAGAAGTAAATTGCTTGCATTATTATTATATGTGTTACACCCGATGGTAACTGTGCGAAATTTAATTGGATTTTTATGAAATTTTGGAATTATAACAAGATAAGGATAATTTAAATTATTACATTTGATTTTTAGTAATTTGTGATAATTTAATAATTTTCTATTATTAATTTCAATATTTAATTTAGTTTTATTAAAAATATTACTTGTGTTAATTGCATTGTGAATTAACACTTTATAGTACTCTTTACAAATAATAGCCTAATTATTTGGAGATTTATCTACATAAGTAATTATAAATTTGTTTTGTAGTTCTGATATATGTTTATTTATGTTTTTAAAAGCTGCATGTGTAATATGTTGATAATTTTTTATAATTTTATGTTTAAATTTTTCTATTACAGAAAATCTCCATTCACTAAAATACTCGATAGGTTTATTGTAATAAATAGCAATTTTATATATAAATAAATCAATATCTTGAATAAACTGCAATATTATGGATTTGATTTTACACATATGCATGGAAGGCGAAATTTTGTGCCATTATGCATTAAGTTTTGTAAAATAAGTTGTTCTATAATATTAAGATCACCAGTAATAATATGACCATGTGTTGTATTTATGTACTTTTGAAATTTTGGGTCATTACAATAACAAGGGTAATTATTTGAAGAGACCAATTGTTTTGAAAAAGAATTGTAATTAAAAATTTTGCGTCCAAGTGTGCGATTATATTTATATGTCTTGTGAATAGTAAAATTTTTTATTGGAAAATTATTAGTAGTGTTGTTTATGACATTGTGTAAATTGATATTATTAAATACATGATTGGAAAAATTTATAATTAGTTGTGTATTATTAGTTTTATATTTAGGTTTATTAGAAAGACTTGTATTTAATAGGTTTGCTCTATAATGAAGAATATCATAAAAGATATCGCAAAAATGTGGAGAATATTGATTCTTTTTAAATACTTTGAAATATTGGTTCAAATATTTCTTTTTAATACTAAAAATATGTTTTCTTATAGCTAACCAACTATAATTATTACAAAATTGTGCCTCAAGATCATCAAGCTCTTGTTGTATCACAATATTATTATACATATACACACGCACACACACACATACACACACACACACATATATATATATATATATAATAACCATTAATGAAACATTACCGAAACACCAACAAAAACTATGAAATTATGAACTAGAATGCAATAATTAATTGACAACAATAGTGTTCCCCTAACACTCTGAATATAGATTCCATATACATAGTAAAAAAAGAAGAAGAGAAAGAAATTAAATAAAAAATTTGTAAATGAAATTTGTGGAATTTAGACAGAATCTTCAGGTCCCAAATGCCTAAATTACCACAAATAAAATGTGTGGTTTCATCATCATATTAGCCATAACATTGCTAAAGAATATGATTTTGGGAAATAAATAGAGAAATAAACTGAAAAAATCATAAAGTTCAAAAAATAAAAACAACATTATTAAAAAGGAAAGAAACCTTACCCATAAAAAAGAGAAAAAAAACTGCGAAATATAATCATCAAGTTCAAAATACAACAAGATTGAAGAGGATTTAGGGAAAAGAAAACAACAGTTACCAGATAGAATACATGATCCAAACAGGAATATATATATACAGGGTGTTTCACAAAGGACCCCTAACTTTAAAAATCAATAACCCGGAAACCGTGATAGATAGAAACATGAAACCAGCGGTATGTTTGTTAAAAAAATCGTAAGAATCTTATACGTAAATTTCAAAATTTAGTTAAAAATAGCACCGATAGATGGCGCTGAGAGCGTTAAGAATCTTTCTAAAGAGAGTTCAGAAGCATAGAAAGACTAGCCGTCGAAGATTTCGCCATTGAAATATGACCGCTATTTTCGTATAGTGAAAATAATTCGCATCGGCCACGTTGCCAGTCTGTTGCATTTTTTTGAAAAGGTCACGAATTGTTTTTCCATCTGGGCCTTTTTCGACTTGAAATCACGTTTGAAAACTTCTCCTTGTGGCAGTAGGACTGATTTAATCGGGGTACTCCAACACAATAAACACACGTTCCTCCAAGGTATACACCACTTTCGGAATTATTTTCACTATATGCCAATAGCGGCCAGATTTCAATGACGAAATCTTCGACGACTAGTCTTCCTATGCTTCTGAACTCTCTTTAGAAGGATTCTTAACGCTGTCAGCGCCATCTATCGGTGCTATTTTTAACTAAATTTTGAGATTTACGTATCAGATTCTTATGATTTTTTTAATAAACATACCACTGGTTTCATTTTCCTATCTATCGCCGTTTCAGGGTTATAGATTTTTAAAGTTAGGGATCCTTTGTGAAACACCCTGTATATACATGCAAATACTCTTTTCCTACCATAGAATATTTATAGAATATTAAAATGAAAAAAAAAAGCTGCGTTTTATGAAATGCGAAAGAAAATTTAAACTAAATTGGGTAAATTCGTATTTATAAACATAATTATTAAATAGGCAACATTCTTTCAGTAACTTCTTCTACACACCCAACTGAGGGGGTTAGAATGACAATGAAGTAAGTCACAATGTTTTTTTTTTTTGGAAATGAAGGGTTTTGTGAAAGTTGCCGTGTGTTATTGCATTCAGTGGTCGAACTAGTTCTGCCATCTAGCGACTCCATAAGCGAGCTATGACTACAGTTCTCAGAATACTAAAACCTAGGAGTGATCAACCCAGTAAAATCCGGACATTATAGGTCAGCCGACCTGGGTACTTGTCATTGTGAATCGCCCCATGAGGCGATCAGGCGAATTTCGCCCCACTCTCCAGGCACTCAAACCCGTCAAACTGGGTCGAATCCCGGTAGGTAGGGGCCTGGTCAGCGGTCTCCAAGCGGTCTCCAAGCGAGCTATGACTTACTTCACAGTCACACTGAATAGAAATTAATATACGTTCAGTGAAAGTATGACTGTCGTGATTTTCCAAATTGTTGACTTACTCCACTGTTATTCTAACCCCCACAATTGATGATTGAATCAAATATATTCCTCGAATAGACAGTTCTTCTCTAATCATCCTCATTTGCAAAATGTATTCGTGTTTGTTCCTTCATAAGTAAAAATATTCAGGGAAAATTATACTCCAATCGAGCCAGAATTTTTACTTGAGACAATCTTATACTTACCCGCCATACGTAGTATAGAGCAAATCTTGTAATCGTTTTGAACATCCATTTTTTTTTTGACGGATTTCCACGTTTCTGACCCTGGAGATTCCGAAAAACATATTTTTAGAAAAAAAAAATTGGCGTCCGTCTGTCTGTATGTGTGTCTGTGTGTCTGTAAACGCTCTATCTCCCGAACAAATTGAGATAGAGACTTGAAATTTGGGATGTACCTAGTATGTAATAATAGGAAGAAGCTTATTAAATTTCAGTAACCTCGATTATCCGGAACTATTTTTTTTCGGATCCTCGAAATAGTCATTCTGATAAAAGGTATATAAAAATTTTCTAAATTGTTTATTTTAAGGAGTGAATATAAAAAACAATAAAAAAACATAAATTTTGCATAAAGAATGAATTCGGTTGGATAATGAGTTTCCGAAATATTTGTAAGCCTATTTCCGACACTCTTCGATTTTTCATGACCCTGTATTTCATTCAAATTTCAATTCAAAGATATATTTTAATTGGAAATGAGACCCCAACGACTATAGTCTCTTTAAAAGAGGTAATTCTAACATTAAAGTGAATCTTTGGCAGCTTTATGGCCGCTGTTTTCCTGATATGAACTAGCTTATTATTAAAAAAAAAAGTCAAATTTCATCAAGAAGAAGTCCATTTCTGTCTTATTAAGTGCGATTGGCCTGTTCATTTTCATGTCGTAAGCTATGATTGCGAATAACGTAAACCGATTCATTTGGAATCTGTCAAATTTGGTGTTTTCAACTTTATCAATATTATAAATATTATATCGTATTTTTAATTTATCTCCTGTGAATTTTTAATGAAAATTAAATTGCGGCATTTTTTAATTAAAATGAAAAATGTGAAACAACACTGTTTCGCTATTTTTCACAATTTTGTGTTTTGAATTGTTTGATTTTTTGATGTCAGTGGCTAACAGATTGAATTCAATATTTTCAACTTACCAACAATATTCATAATTTGTCGTATTGCTAAGTTGTATCTTGGGAGTTTTTCATACAAACTAAATTACTGCATATTACTTACCTATCATACGCAATGTAGAGTAAGTCTTGTAACCGTTTTGAAAATCGAAGCATTTTTTTGACGGAATTACACGTTTCAGACACTGGCGATTCCGAAAAACATATTTTTAGAAAAAAAAATTGCCGTCCGTCTGTTTGTGTGTGTGTCTGTAAACGCCCTATCTCCCGAAAAAATTGAGATCGAGACTTGAAATTTGATATGTACTTAGTATGTAATAATGGAAAGAAGCTTATTGAATTTATGTAACCTCGATTATCCGGAACTATTTTTTGGACCCTCGAAATATTCGTTCTGATAAAAGGTATATTTTTTTTTTTTCGAAATTGTTTATTTTAAGGAGTAAATATGAAAGACAATAAAAAAACATACATTTTGCATAAAGCATGAAGTCGATCGGATAATGAAAAGCCGAGATATTTGTAATCCTATTTGCCACACTCTTCGATTTTTCATGACCCTGTATTTCATTCAAATTTCAATTCAAAGATATATTTTAATTGGAAATGAGACGCTTAATCCGATGCAGTAAACCGTTATTTAATATGATTATTAATTTTGGAGTTATAAGGATGTTTCTTTTACGCAATTCCGTAATCGAGCATTTAAAGTTAATGACGTCATCAAGCCACGATTTTATTCAAATTGAAATGCATTTTATAAGTAATTTACGCATGTTTTATTTTCATATTTTATATTGTGCATATCCATGATGGGTAAGTATTACGGTGGCTCCCAACAACTAGTTTTTTAATTAAAATAAAATATGTGGAACAGCAATGTTCAGCCATTTTAGGCAACAAATAAGGAAGATGTTACCACACTGTTTGTCTGTTTTAGACAGTGACTAAGAGAGACATATAACACAGCTTGGTTATTACTTTTTTAACAAGTTTTTCGAAAACTCTTATGCATTTAAAATATAAAAAAACATGTGTAAATGACTTACCTTGATTTCTTTCGCTGGGGGACTGGTACCCCTTATCCTAAACTAATGAGAATTCGATCCTTGTTTTCTGCAAAGCAGAGACCTCCTGCGGACTTTCATACGCATCCTTCAGCGCAAACAAAACACCACAAAAATTTTTTAATCCTGCAACAGAAAGAGAAGAGAAATTAGATCATGATTAAAATTTATAAAAAGTTTTATGAAACTGAATAATATATATTTTTTAAATCCTGGAATATGAAGAGAAGACGTGTTTGATCATGAATAATGTTTATAGAATGTCAAATAAATATCAATACGTAGTTAGGTTAAAACTATATCCACAGCTGTTTGGAAACTTCCAAAAAAGAATATATTCTTCAATTTAAATAAAGAAAGGAAGAAAGAAAAAATAAAAAGACCTTCCGGCCTGTACCGGAAGGAAAAGGTAGCTTTCCTATATCTTCGTTTTAAAATTTTAACTAATGTTAGTCGAAAACAGCAAGCTAAAATGCAAAGAACCCGATTACAGAAGATTCGTTAATATTTAATTTGAACAAAAAAATAGCTAAATTAGTCAGTTATAGCCAACTTGGCTTAATTTATGGAGACTTATTTTTTGTCGCCAAATTTGGCGATATCTTGCCAAATGCGCGAAGCTTGGTGAGAATTTGACGTTAACGGATACTAGTAATATTTTTATGTGTATTGTTGGGAAAATGATTACAACAACGAAAAATAATTTGCCCGTTTATGGAGGAATCCTGCTGTCCTTCAAAATGCTAGCCACCCTAGAATTTCAGGCTATATCTCAGCCATTTTTTAAGATAGAGCAAAACAAAAAATGCTCCAGAATCATTGGATCAAGGCCTAACACTTAAACAAAAAATAGGTTCTCATTTTTTTGCATATATATATATATATATATATATATTAATCTTTTAGTAGTCGCCATTTTGAAATAAGGCGACAGACCAAGCTGGCCAACGAACTCGGCCGAGATATTGGTGAGTTCAATACACACACTTAGTTTTATCCAAATCGGTTTACAAATACGAGTGCTATCGTATTACTGAGATCAGATATATACAACGTGCATTTCTAACGGATAACGTGGTTTTTGAAAGCTAACATGTTGATGATAAGGTATGTTTTACTGCAATTTCCCTTTTTGTCTCGCAATTCCTTATTAAATAAGTTTTTGTATTTAATAATGCTCCCTATTCATTGATTTTTCCACATATCATGTTCAGTTACTCAATATTTGTCCATTTTTATTCAATTTTATTTAAATTTGATTCTATAATTGATCGGACAATTTTAGTTAATAAATTAAGCTCCATTGCTATTAACTCAAACAGAAATAAATTACATTTTACTTATATGTGGAATATTGCCCTTGAAAACGTGTTCCACTATATAAGTTTCCAATTGCTTCATGTAATAATTTTCCCTTTCTTCCATATTGGATTTTTTTCTCTACATATCTTTAAGTATTTTTCCCACTTATTTTAATTTCGAGAATCTTAAATTTTCGGATATATTTATGTATTGTATTGTAATAATCGGTCTATCTGTTGTCGATTATTTATGTGGCTTAATCGTTATTATTTAGAAAAGTTTTCTTATATATACAAATTAACATTTGAATGGAGGTTGGTTTTGGGGTCTGGGTGTCATGATCGGTGAAAATATACCGAAATTTTCCACAGTGGCTTTACCTATTGTAGCCTAACGGCTACAACAGGTAAATTTTTACTTTTTGCATTGAAAGCTACGTAAACATAAAACAGGTAACACAATTGTTTATCGAAAGATTCCACAATTGTTTCTGAAACATAATGGGAAAAATCCAATCAAAGTAATATATATACAAGAGGGGAAAATTCTGCTATAAGGCCGAATATAGATTGCCACACACGGCTTTTATTTAAAAAATAAATAAACTAGCTGTAACTCAAAATAAAAATGCAATGACAACAAACAATTTTAAAATATCTAAATAACAAATAAAAATTCCCCTGTTAAAGTGTTGAGTTGTTCAATAACCATTCGATTTAGAAAAATATTTTTCTACCACTGAGCAATTTTTTTAATGAAATTTAATTCATGTTGCTATGGCAGCAGACGATAAAACGATATCTTTGGAATAAGGGAATAAATAGAAGAAAAAATTTTGTTGATGTTTGTGATAAAATGTTTTTCTTTATTTTTTAAAAATGTATATACATAATTCACTTTTATATTTTAACAGAATAATAAGTTTACTATAATTCGTTACTTGTGCTATGGCCAGTATACACGATATACGTCGAGCCACAATGCCTTTATCATTATCTTTTTACGCGTAAAAGTTTCGCTACGGTACTCCATTGTGAAGTTTTGTAATTTTTGAAATCTAATATTTTAAAAACGACATAATCATTAGATTTGAAATTTATATCAAGAAAAATACAATTTTTTACTATTCTAACGCAGTTTGTAAAACAATTTTGTGACAAATACTTTTCGAGTTATGAATTTTTTAAGTAACTTCAAATGTTTCATTTTCCGAGATTAATCTGTGGCAACGATGGATTGCTGTGACTTTTCATAAACATGAAAAATGATAGAGATTGAAAGAATAAGCCACCCTGTGTGTGGCTAATAAACCGATTTTTCGTCAGATGCAAAAATCTATTCATAATTTTAGAATTAATACTTTAAAGCCACGCTTTAGAAATTACATGTTCGCTTTCAAACCTTAAGTGTGCTACTATCCTGGTTTACTATGCTAAAATTGTTTGTCTTAGCTTTTATTATCACCTCTTAAAGTGACCGAAAGATTTCCATGTTACAACCTCTAAAAAATCCAATCAAATATTTACCATCTTTATTAAATTTTCGTAATTAAAAAAATTTCAATTTATTTTTGTTATCCTCATCAAGCATTATTTACTTATTATCACTAATTATTTATTTTATAGGTTTTATTCTCAGGAAAGGCAATAAAAAGTGTTTTTTCTTGTTTCTAGTATATCACAAATAAAAACACATGCAATATCGTAGCTGTAGTGTAGTTTTAGTATACAATAGTTGTCGTTTGCATTCTAATAATATTATCGAAGAGATGGCGTGATCGACATGGCGATTATTTTACTATAATAGTACATATCGATTAAAATTAAGTTCGTTGTGCCGCAAAAACACTTCAGATGCGTTTCCTGAGTAAAGAGAAACAACAATAGTTCGGAGATATAATAAGAACTCATTCTGTCGAAATTAGTCCTTTATTTGAAGCGAAAAGTAGCATAAAAGTAGAGGCAAACAGGTGGTCGGCTTGCTCCATAGCAAGGCAGTATTAAGAGAAGTATTTTCACCTCTACATCTCAGCAAAGACTGATTATCTCAAATCATGACAATGTTCACAGGTTCGTGAGTATTTTACACCAAAATAAAACAATTGGCAAGACCCATTAACGCCAGACAAAAATAACCGTTAATGATAAGAAATAGATATATTTAAATTTGGCGATTAAAGAGGGGGTGTAATATCACAAAGTTCATCAGTAACCTTTTTGTGGCTTTTATGCGCTGGGAAAACATCTGCGATCACGAAATATCGAGACAGAATAACAATTTGTAAAAACATAAACTGCGGATGTATATAAATTTTGTGTTAAACTGAAATAATTACAAGGCTAAAAGTAAATGTATTATGATAACTAGCAGATGCTCAAAGTTCAGAATTAAAAATAAAGAAAATAATACCGGACAAAGTGCATACACACAGCGAGAAATATATTGTTCTAATATTCGAGCTGCGGTGTACATGTAAAATTAAAAAGGCAAGAGATGGGAGAATAAATTGCATCTGCCTGCAAAAAGGATAAAGCATTAATCTGTTAATAAATGAGATTTGATTTTAGAATAAAAAGAAAACAGAAGAGATAATTTTTAACAAAAGAACTGAAATTGGTTTTTTTGTTTATTAAAAAGCATCTATATGGATCTATACCATAGTAGCTAAGAAATCTCTAAAAGACTGATATTTTAATTTCAGAGTATAATTTTCGTTTAAATTTTTAATCGCACACAAAGAAATACGCATTACATTCATTCAATAACTGTATTTGGAAAATTAAAAAAGAATGAGTCAAAAAGTCACTGAAAATTAAGTCAAAATACATTTAATGAATATGGAAAAACTACAGGATTTTTTAAATATTTTTTTAAAAAACTGGATTTTTTAATTAGGTTTATTAGAAAAGAAACCAAGTTAGACAGTCTTCCAAACTTCAATTTTGCAGCTGAAAGTAATATTACATTTATAAAAATATTATTGATATTTATACCACTAATTTTCAAACATAAAAAATAATCACAAATCTATTTTATTCAATTACGCATTTCATAAAGTGAAAGAAGGATTAAAAGTTTTCCTCTATCCTTCTTTCACTTTATGAGGGTTTTGTATTTTTTAAGCGATACAAAAATTTTTAAATCTCCATCAAATGAATGTTTTTTTTTTCTTTTAGAATTTTTTTGGTAGAATTTTTTTCACATACAATAATATTCTTTAAAATTTTTAATTATTATAAATAATATGATAATTAGTTTACGAAGCTTTGCACTAACTTTTTTAATTAAAAGTTAATTTCTAATCAACTGTTTTTTTAAAACTGTGGAATACTACGTAGATAGTTATATTTAAAAAAAGTAAAATGAGTGAAAAAATATCCGCGTTCGGCGTCTTTAGTAAGCCTTTATTATATTTAATGATCGTTTTAAAAGCTTACTACAGAACATATCATTTAACCTAACATATCCAAGTTTTTTCATTTTGCTTTAAAAACTGAATTTTTTACAATATGTTACCAAGAAATGCAACAAAGTAATAAGTTCTTCTAAAAAATGATAAAATTACGATATTAAAAGAAATAAAAATAAAAAAATAATATGATATGAACATCCTCTACCTAAAAAAATGACCACGAAACTTCTCTAATCCTTTACTAATTAATTTCATATTTTTCTCCATCCTTTTTTTCAGTTTACCCCCGATTCGTTTTTTTTTAAGTAATGCAGAATTAAAAAAAATCTTTATCTAACAAGCAGATTTATTTTCGGCTTAGAAAATTTTTACTCATCCACTGAAATATTCATCAAGTTTATTAATATAATATCACCATGATAATGAATTCTCGTGTCTTTACGCTTAACTTTCTAAATTAAAAACATTAAATAAACATCTAATGCTCATGAGTCAACAAACTATTAGATAAGGCTTTGCATCTAACTTTTTAATTTGAAAATATTAAATAAACATCTATAATGCTTATAAGCTAACAAAGCCCCGGGAAACTGGTGTCTGTATAAAGCTCTTAAGACACTTAATGAATGTGTTAAAAGTTTACTATAGCGCGTCATTTAAACTGCCATCGTTAATATTTTAAATATTTCTTGAAAATTAGACTTTTACGTTTAGTTTAATATAGAAAAGCAAACAGGAGTTAATATGTAATACAACAACTACAACAAACATTGTAAAAGAAATTAGGATAGCACTCCATTTATTCAGTCAAAAATACAGGCTGTTTTCGCAAAAATTTTAACACTGATTTTTGGTTATAACTTTCAATCAAGTCCTTTCGGCTCATGTGTAAGAGTAGGATAAGTTTTTTTTTAGGTACTACAAACATGAGGTTAAATAATTAAAAGTTTATTTATAATCAACTGCTTTTTAAAACTGTGGAATACTACCTAGATAGTCATATTTACAAAAGTAAAATGAGTGAAAAAATATCCATGTTTGACGTTTATAGTAAGCATTTATTATATTTAATGATCGTTTTGAAAGCTTGCCACAGAACATCATTTAACCTAGCGTCTCAAAGTTTTCTAATGTTGCTTTAAAAACTGAATTATTTACTGTATGTTACTAAGAAAGGGAACGAAGTAATAAATTCTTCTAAAAAATGATAAAATTACGCTATTAAAAGAATATTTAAAATAATAAAATAATATGATATGAACATCCTCTACCTAAAAAAAATAATCACGAAACTTCTCTAATTATTTGCTAATTAACTTCATACTTTTTTTCTATCCTTTTTTTCAGTTTACCCGAGATTTGATTTTTTAAAGTGATACAGAATTTTTTTAGAAAACTTTATCTAACAAGCAGATTTATTTTCGGCTTAGAATATTTTTACTCCACTGAAATAAATGATCAAGTTTATTAATATAATATCACCATGATAATGAATTCTCGTGTCTTTACACCTAACTTTCTAAATTAAAAACATTAAATAAACATCTAATGCTCACTAGTCAACAAACTATTAGATAAGGCTTTGCATCTAACTTTTTAATTTGAAAACATTAAATAAACATCTAATGCTCACGAGTCAACAAACTATTAGATAAGGCTTTGCATCTAACTTTTTAATTTGAAAATATTAAATAAACATCTATAATGCTTATAAGCTAACAAAGTCCCGGCAAACAAGTGTATGTATATAAAGTTCTTAAGACATTTAATGAATGTGTTAAGAGTCTAGTATAGCGCCTCATTTAAACTGCCATCGTGAAGATTTTAAATATTTCTTGAAAATTAGATTTTTGCGTTAAGTTTAATATAGAAAAGAAAACAAGAGTTAATATGTAATACAACAACTACAACAAACATTGTAAAAGAAATTAGGATAGTGCTCCATATATTCAGTCAAAAATACAGGGTGTTTCTCTCAAAAAATTTAACACTGATTTTTGGTTATAATTTTAAAACAAGTCGCAACAGTTTAATTGGAAGAGTAGGTTGAACTTTTTTTTATTCATATTAAAAAGAATCAATGAGATGCACTTCAAAATGTTTTCTATAGATTATAGAGTGCGTGACATTTAACTTCATTTACCAAGACACAAAAAGTACTAAGACTACAGGACGGACTATGATCGATTTCATTGCATGAAAAGATGAAATAACTTTATTCTGTTAGTGTTGGAAAGTGTTTCATAATCTCTGCGTGATGCATGATTTTTCGTTCTTGTTATTACTGATACGTGTAATTGTTTTTCTAATATGTCTCTTATAACTGTTATGAAATATCTTACATTTGTAATAGCGTAATTACTATAAAAATAATCAGGCGCTTTCTAGGGCATAATATTTAAAAACGCTTTAAATATTACAATCAAAATACCATTTATTTTTTTTAAAGGAATTTTTTGCATTACTTTTTAAAAAATTAAATCAACATATAAATTATTCAAAAAAAGAATAAAATTATATGATTAAAAGAATTATTAAAATGAGAAATCTACAGTCATCATTATACCTATTACATCAGAACCATTAAAAGGCCACGAAAATGTTCTAATTATTTCTAAATATCCCGTATATAAACTAAGACACAAAAATACGTTTCAACATTTTAATATTTTTAATTAAAAAAGTAAGATGCAAAACTTTGTAAATTAATTATTATAGTGTTATTTATATTAATTAAGAAATTTAATTAATATGTCGGCGAACAAGCAAAAATCTACAAAATTTTTAAATACAGAAAAATAATCTTTCATCATTCACAAGTATTCATTAAATATTGAAGATTTTCTTTTATCTTTCTTTTCATTTATGAGAATTCATTTATTTATTTTGTTATATATATATATATATATATATATTTGCAATTTTTTTTCACTTTTTTTCCCAGTTACCGAAATATTTATTAAATTTCTTAATTAATATAAATAACACTATGATAATTAATTTACGAGGTTTATACAGCTAACTTTTTAAATTAACAAACATTAAATAAATATCTAATGTTTATTAGAACCTTGTTAAACTTTCTCGGTAGTTTCATTCAAAAATAAAATATAATTAAAAGAGCCAAGAAAGCACCAAAAAATAAACATATACAGGATGTCCCAAGAAGATTTTAAAGCGCTTTAATTGTTGGGCTGTTGGAGATACGTACATAATAGATAATGTAAATTGCAAAAGTATTTGAAATAAAGTAGGAATTAGGATTATGTAAATTAGGTAGTCCAGCCGTTAATTTTCAAAGAGTTACACTTTTTAAATTTTTATACGTTCACCCGGTCTTATAAGTTATATTCAGAAATTTTTCTCTATGCAGTAACAAGCACAACAATAAAAATTCGATTTTTCTACGACGACAAACTCACCGAGTTATGATGCTTTAAGTTTTATGAAATTTTAGAGTTGTCCGGCTCTATTTTTTTAGTGTCCGAGAACTTAGAAATTACTTTAAATTCAAAGCATCATAACTCGGCTATTTTTGGAAATAGAATGGAGGCTTTTTTACTGTTGTGCTTGTCAAAGCATTGATAAATTGCTTTACAAATATAACTTATAAAGGACCGTATAAATTAAAAAGTGTAATGCGTCGTTGTGTTCAACCATCCTCCTTATTCCCCAGATTTATCCCCCTGTGACTATTTCCTTTCCCCCCAAGTTGAAATTGCACCTAAACGGAACCACCTCAAGCGACTGCGATGGACTATTTGACGCACATTGTAAGGATGGACTTCCAAAAGTTTTTTGATGACTATTACAGTCGTTGCAAGAAGTGTGTTGATTCCAGCGGGATTGTTTCGAATAAACATAGGTCCGAATTATCATTTCAGTTCTTACTTTTTTGTTTATAGGATCTGTCCGAGAAAGCTTGCGACACACTGTGTAGAAAAACAACTACCAAGAGAAAAAAGAATGTTCTTCCAGAAAAGAATAAAATTGCGTTATCAAAATAATTATTAAAATAAGAAATTAATATTATTGTTATAATTAAAGTAAGATTATTAAAACAAAATATTAAAATATATAATAAAATAAATAATATTTTAAGTATAATAAGATCATAATATAATAACCAAGCTGTAACATAATAATAATAATAATAATTCACGAAACTACCCCAATCAATTCCGTACACCCTGTATATTAACCGCTGAGCTAACAGACACATATATAAGTATATGTTTCAAAATTGCATCGCGTTTCCGTAAATATAATTATTCTGCAGTTTATTTCTTTCGTATTTCTCAAGAGTATTAAAAAAATATTCTAGTTTTACCTTTATTTTTCTTTTAGTTTTGACTTTTTAAAGAGATACATACAAAAAAAAAAAAAATCTTCGTCTAATGAACGGAGTCATTACTTTTATTTATTTATTTTTATTTTTCGAACTTTTTTGTGCTTTTATTTACTCAAGTATTCATTAAATATCTTAATTTATAGAAATAACACTATGATAATTAATTTACAAGGTTTTCCAGCTAGGTGTTTACATTAAAAATATTAAATAAATATCAAATGTTTCTTAGAACCATAGAATGCTCCCACGAAAGTAAAGAAAAAACAAAATTAACGAAGCACCAAGAAACTGGTGCCTGTAGTAGTAATCTATTAATTCAATTTAATGCATAGATCCGTGTTAAGAATTTATTACAAAAACGAAGTTATGTACTTCCATTTTTTTCGAACTTCTTTGGGATTTTTTTTTATTATTTACTGTAATATTCATTATCTTAACTTATATAAATAACATTATGATAATTTATTTAAGAGGATTTCCAGCTAGGTGTTTATTTAAAAATATTAAATAAATAGCAAATGCTTGTCAAAACCATAGCTCTCACGAGAGTAAAAAACAAAAAACAAAAAAAAGTAAAAATATTATCGAAGCACCAAAAAACTGTCGTCTGTAGTAGTATGTTTTTAACGTGGTTCTCAAATTTACTGCTCAACAACTCGGAACTTTCTGACACATTATCTGACTCATTTTTAACACTTTCCAACCTAGTTGAAAAGTGTTTATGACTTCGGTTTGTCTGGCCGTATGGCCGTATGGCCGTCTGCTGTCTGTCCGTGCTCTAACTCCCGTAAATATGTTCGGATTGCCTTGCAATTTTTATATGTTATTGTCGTTATATATAGAACGTTCCCTATTTCAACTGAAGTGTGCAGCACTTATAGTTTTTTTACAGGGACACTCAAAAGAATTCCGTTACATTACGGTCTATAGGGAAAAATCATTTGCGGTTTATTTTAATGATGTTACACAATTGCAAACACATTGTAATTGATATATATCACTAAAGTGTATTACAAGAAGCTTAATATGGAATAGGGTGTGCATAGCACTTATAGTTAATTTACAGGGACAGTCAAAAGAATTCCGTTACATTACGTCTATGGAGAAAAATCGTCTACGGTTTATTTAAATAATGTTTCATTATTATAAACGCATTGAAATTTATATATTTATATATAATCACTAAGGTGCATTACAAGAAGCTTACTACAGAATATTGCGTGTATAGCAGTCATCGTTCATTTACAGGGACACACAAAAGAATTATCTACTGTCTGTTAACAATAATTCCTGGAAGTGTGTTTTAAGTTACTGAACGCGATTTTAAATTTAACTCACTTTTTGTTTATTACGTGGTGTATATAAATTCTGTAGATCCTATACAGGGAAGCACAAAAGTTCGCGAACACATTTCCGTTTATTGACAGAAACTCCAGAAGGAGAATTTTAAACTGTGCTACGAGTTTCTTAACTGAACTAAAATTTAGCATCCTATGTAGTATATATACAAATCTATAGATCATATACAGGACTGAATAAAAGTATTCGGATATTTTTCCGAATATTGTATACATTGGAAATTCCTGAAACTACGTTTTTTAATATGTTATGAGTTTTCCAAATTGTTTACTTAGATGTTATCTTTCAGCTTATTAAACGGTAATGATTTGTAAAATTATTTTGGAAGCGTTGGAAAGTGTTACATAATCTATGCTTGACGCATGATTTTTCGTTTTTGTTAAACTTAAAAACATAAAATCGGTGGGCTTGACTATTGAAGCGATTTGGAATCGAATAGCGTTTCCCCCCTTTTTTTTTTTTAAATACTGCTTCAGTTTTAATCGATTCTTGCCATGTGACGACAAGTTTTGCCTGTTTCTCGCGGTGTGGCGTCGGGAAATCCGTTCAAAAAGCCGAATTTGACAATATTTTCTGAAAGATCGAGACCTTTACTGAACGAAAACCCTTTACTGAAATGGAAAACGTCTTTCAATTACATAGTTTCTGAATATGAACAACTAACAATATCATGCCAATTTCGGAACAAAAATGAATTAAAAAATGTGTTAGAAAGTAGCTCTTTTTGATATGAGAACAGCCTGCATTTAATGCGTACATCCGCGTTAAGAATTTATCACAAAATACTATCTAAAATGCAATTGCAAGAGTTTTATTTTTGTTTATAAATATGTAATTTTACATTTTATCTTTACAAGATACTTTTAGCTTTACAAGATAAGGAATCAAGTTAAAAATTCTTAGAAAAAAAAATAAAAAAAGATCGAACAACACCTTGAACGGAATATATAAAAGTAATTAAATTTTATTGATCTTTATATCTATAAAATTACAACAATGAACAATAAACACATAACTGTTCTAATTATTTGCTAATTATTTAAAGCTTTTATTCTATTTTTTTTTTTTTTGTCATTTATTAAGTAATGAAGAATACAAAAACAGAATACAAAAATATCAGTATAAAACATTGTTTAAAATATTTATGTTTAATTATTTGTGTAAATTTTGAGCCATTCGGCGAAATATCTATTGTAGCGTCACGACCAAGGGACTAAGTCAGGATGGCCTTTTTCGAGGTTTTTATTACAATCAGCTACAGGACAGCACAATGTTCTAAACAATTAGACAGATAGAATCTTTTTGAAAATAACAGCTAAACTACATTAAATTAGTCTGTCGGCAGAATTATATTCTGCCCGTGGGTTCGGCCTCACTAATGTTCTTAGCATTGTTCGTAACTTTTCTGGGGACAGCTTATTTCGCCCGAAAAAATGAGCTTACGTCCAGGCTTCATACACTTCGCATCACCGGAGCAAGTTCCGGCTTTTTCTGCTCGCCTCGTTAGCGACAGAGAAAAGATCAGAGATGTATCTAGCTCACTCTTTTCGTTCAAAGGCCTCTTTTGGCCTCTTTTCAGCCGTGTATATGTCCAGGCTCTACCATTGTATTTCAAGTGAAAGTTGAGTACTTACCATATGATCTCATGTATGTAGAGAATTATTACATTCCCATGTCAGGGAAGCCTTGAGTTTTTCCAAGTGTTTATAATATTATGATACTTCAGATTGCCAGAATTGTGTTTGGTCAAACATTCGAAAACATTTTACGGCCTGTGAATAAAAAGTTACTTACAGAAATTTCATTCTTATAGAGGGATGATTTGGGATAGCCAGAGAAAAACATGACCTTTTACTTTTTCAGCAAAATGAGAAGAATACCTCGCACTATAAAATTTTATAATCAATGTAAATAACATCGTGATCATTAATTCAAGAAATCTCACACCTAATGCTTTATTTAAAAATTCTAAAGAAATATCTAATGATTATAAGAATGTACTAAATGTTACTTCAGTAATTTTATTCTAAAAATAAGATAGATATGTTTCATTATCTAAGAATGTCTATTTACCAGCACTTTTTTCAGATACATTTCTTTGGATATTGAGCTTTTTGTATTACCTTTACAAACAATGCAACCGAAAGATAATTTTTTCCCAAAACAAATACATTTATATTGCTAAAACTGTAAAAATAATTTTAACTGTCAAAATTAAATCTATGAACACTCGATCTCTCTAATCCTTGCAGACACTCTGTATATTAGCAGGTACATGCACTCATGTTTCTAATATCCGTATATTATTTTCGTAAATAAAATATCACAGTTTTTTTCGTTTATCTCGTTGATAAAATATTCAATCTTTCTTCATTTTTCTTTCCGTTTATCATTTTTTTTAATGTGATATAGAACTTCAAAAATTCGTCTAATAAATGAAGTTTTATCTGCTTAGATTGCTTTTTTTCCCCTTCTACTTTTTGCCATTCAGCGAAATATCCATTTAATCTCTTAATTAATATTAATAACGGCAACATAATTAATTCTCGGGACATTACAGTTTATTAATTTTTTAATTATATTTTAAATAAACGTATAATGAGTATAAGAACCAAGCAATTTTTTTCTTGGTAATTCTATTCGAAAAGTAATATACATACTAAAGTTTCATTATATGAAATGTATCTGCATTTTGAAAATATTTCTTTGAATAGTTAAAATGTTTTGTTTACACCGCGTGAAAATCACTCGCGTGATAAATTCTTCAGATAAAACAGCACATATGAATAAAGTAGTGGGATCTGATCATATGAACTTTTATTTAATTTACTTTTTATACTAATTGCGAAAAAAGTTGTAACATGAATATTTTAAATTAAAGTGAAATTATTGCTTAACCCTTTATATCCTGAATTAATTTTCCAGCTACTTTATAATTGTATTTTTGCATCATTGTATAAGTTTTGGTGCAGAATAAACGTAGGAAAGAGGAAAATAATTTTTATAGTGTTTTAGTGGTTAATTATGCAACTGTAACCACCATAAATTTTTTACCCTATGATATAAAATAAAATAGTAAATTTCCAATAGTAAACTTCAAATAAAATATAGGAAATGTTCACCTGTAGAGTATAGAAAATAATAGTACTAAATAACAGGTAATAAACCACTAAAATTACTCAAATGAAGAACAACATGCATGTCAATTCTATTGCAAAATGGATTTTGAATGTAGCGTGGCAAATGTAAAATCCCTACGATGCAAAGAAAAAGGATATGTGCTTGAATTTGCCATCTCCTGCCTGCTGTCAGAAATACACTGTGACCATGTAATACCATTGTGAATACCGTTAGGAAAATCGGTCATATTACGAATATATAGGTGTTTTAATAAAGTGGTACTTATATGTACCGTCAGGATAAAAAGGGTTAAAGTGATAAAAACCATAACACAAAAGGTTTAAAAATACCTTTAAATATAGATGACATGTGTTTCCTTTGCTCAAACGGTGACATCTTGAGATCAAAATGATAAATAAAATATTCTCGCAAAGTTTTTAAAAATGATAAACATAAATCACGAGATCACATGTCCAACGTAAGCAGAGTCAAACTGGAAACGTGAAAATTATTTTACTTTTATTGCTGTTTTAATTTGTAAAAAATCGCGTACCAAATTTTAGGTAATTCAGAAGAAGCTGATTCGTTGCAAATGTTATCGTTTCGCAAATATATTTCTATTGATTTGCGGATAATGGATGGGAAATGAACTCTTGATGGAAAAATTATTTTACTGTTCTTGAAATTAATCTGCAACGGCTCTATTCTATGTAGTCTAGCTAAGGCAGTAGTTCTTCTGTCATATTTGATATCTTCCATATGTTCTTTTTTCTCGTTTTAATTTTTCTGTTTGTCATTCGTATATAGTATTGTAATGTTCCATCTTCCCTGGTGCCTTTTTATTTATCATTTTGATCTGAAGATGTCGCCGTTTCAGTGAAGAAAACATATGTCATCTATATTAAAAGGTATTTTTAAACCTTTTGTGTTATGGTTTTTACCACTTTAAGCAATAATTACACTTTAATTTAAAGTTAACAAGTGATTTTATCATCTTATTTATGAATTTTTTGGATTAAATTTTGTTAAAACTTTTTTTTTGTACTGAAGCATTCTTGAATTAAAAAAAAAAAATTTAGCAACGTCGAACAACTTTTTATAATTTGGGGCGATACTGAGTATGATTAGATTTTGATTTTTGTAAATTCCTTTCAAGAACTTGTTTAATAAAATAATTACTATTTAATAATAGAGCCCCTGGAGCCATAGCGTATTAAAGCGGGTCGATTCTTTTTTTTTGAGGGGGGGGGACGCCTGTAATGAGAAAAGTTGGATATGGTGACAATAAATTCACACACCAATTTTTATCAAAATCGGAATGTGGTAGGGCTTGCCTCCAGGTCATTGAAATTTTCGTTATCCATTTGAAAGGAAAATATACGATTTTCAGCGCTTTATACCTACATTTTTCGATTTCTGTAAGTGATTTTAAAATGTATACACTTATGAGATTTTTTTAATGATATCCTTTCCAAGTGGACCCTATTTTCTCTTGTTTCAAAATTTCTCAGGCTTCATGGTGGGTCTTTAAAGATAAAATTTGACAGTTTTAGGGATCATTTATTAATTTTCCCTCAAATTGTTGGAAAGATTATTTTTTGTACATATGTATTTCAATCTTAATAAAGTTAAATAACTAAAATAATTATGTTATAATTGTAATATCATTTAATAAATATTCCAAAATATGGTTTCCTTTGACAAATATACTAAAAATAAAATGTAGGTAGAAAATAAAATAAAATGTAGTCTACATTGTAGAATTCAAGAAATATGTTTTATTACAATTCCTATAAATATAATACAAGAAATTCCTCAACTTCTTATTATTGGTACAATTTTCATTATTGCTTTTGTACTGCGATTTATTTTCGAACATATTCAATGTACTTCTGGACTCACGTGAAGCACGAACCAAACCCTCACAGGCACAGTACCACAAAGAGCAGAAGATGCTTCTGTGATAAGTTTCATAAAGCATAAAGCAATGAAAATCGTAAATTTCCCTTTAAAAGAATAACGAAAAAGTCCAATGAATTGGAGGCTTTACCATATTCCGATCTTGATAAAAATGAGTTTGTGACTTTACTGTCACCATATCCAACTTTTCCCACTACAGGCGTTGAGAAAAAAAAAAAAAAGAAAGAAAGAAACATTTTTTTTGACCCGCCCTATTTCGTATCTCTAGTAATAGCAATGTGGATCTTAGATTTATGACCGTATCTCTAGTAATAATAATGTGAATCATAGATTTATGACCGTATCTCTAGTAGTAGCAATGTGGATCTTAGATTTATGACCGTATTTCTAGTAATAGTAATGTCAATCATAGATTTATGACCGTATCTCTAGTAGTAACAATGTGGATCTTAGATTTATGAACGTATCTCTAGTAATAGTAATGTGAATCATAGATTTTTGACCGTATCTCTAGTAGTAGCAATGTGGATCTTAGATTTATGACCGTAGACAATGTCCAGAACAACAATTACACTGGAAAAAGTTAAGGGGACCCAAACAGAGCAAGAAAAGAAAAAATAAATAGCAAAAAGAAATTTTTGGGGCAAAATTAAATAAAGTACCAATTGAATGAAATTGATGATATAGAAATAATAAGATATAAAAATAAACCTATACAAAATATTTACAGTTAAAAAAATCAAAGAGAAAAAAGCTATATACAATTTTTTTTTATCTTTCCGTGTATTTATGCGAAAACCGTTATTAAATTGGTATTTCTTTTGTGACGTTTGTATACCCCCCCCCCCTTTTACGGTCATGTATAGTATTAACATGAAGACAGGAAATACATTTGTTAAGGCGGTTCTCAAATCCACACTGGCTAATTTTTTATTCACACACATTCACATTTTTTAACACATTTTTTTTATTCATTTTTGTACGGAAACGGATGACATTGGCAGGAGTTCTTATTCAGAAACTTTCTAATCTAAAGACTTTTCCCTTTTTTGGTAAAAGCAGAAGATCTTTCCGAAAATACTGTCAAAGTCGAAGTTTTGAACCGTTCCCGACGCAGTATCGTCAGAAAGGAGAAAAACGTGTCGTCACGTGTGACAGGAATCGTTTATAACTCGATAAGTAATCTATTTATCAAAAAATGGAAAATTCATTTAGTTTCCAAATCGTTCAACTGTCAGTCCTGCCTATTTTATGCATTTGCGTTTAAATATGTGTTAGAAAGGTTTGGGTTGTTGATCAGGTCATTTGAGAACTGCCTTAAATAATACAACATGCAAGAGTAAACCCATAGGCGAACTTCCGATTTAAAAGGAGAAAATTTGCCGTCAGCAAAGTATTAAAAAAAAACACTATGTTTGGACTTTATTCATTAAACATTTCAGCCAATTAAATTCACGCAATTGGGTTGAGGTGTTTGGTTTTTCTTTTGTACTTAAATAAATACGTTTAATCTATTTATGAAATTACAAACCAGAATAATGATAATACTAAAAAAATAATAACATTAATAAAAATTAATGTATCTTAAAAAGTACCACCTGCGTATTTTATATCATCGAATTAAATTTAAAAAAAACTTTTCCGCTTTGATTCTGAAATTAGAAAATAAAAATAAAATACAGTTGTTGTCTTTTAATAGTCAATCAATGGTGCAAAGAAATCAATGTAAAAGAATGTCTTGTAAAGCAAACAGTTTTCTTTTTTAGTCTAGACAATTTCACCGGATCATTCACCAGAAAAATCCATTAATTTCCTTAATTAACGTAAATATCATTACGATAATTAATTCATGAGTTAGTACAACAAATTCTTTAATTAAAAAAACTAAAGAAATCCCGAACTATTACAATAAAAAAATGGAGCCTGACTCGCATAGCTAAAAAAGTGAATTCTTCAAAAGTAAACATTTTTTAGTGTTTTTTCTAGCAGAAATTTTTGATTACGGCCTGATTAATAGCATCCAGTGATTAATTTGCATAAAAAGAAGAAAAAAGATACAAGCTTTAGAATTCGAACAGTTGCACATTTTTGTTTATTTTTATTTTTTATGTTTCGAAAGAAAAATTACTTCGTAAATAATTTGTGTTTGTGATATTGTAGAATTAATTATTCATGGGCACTCTAAAAACGTGGAAAAATTAAGATGGAGTTTCTTCTTACCCTTATAAATAAAGTTTTTTGTGCCGAATAAAATAAATTTTTCACCATTTTCAGTAATATTTAGGCATGTCCTTTTCGATATGAATATTAATATACTTGAGTTAAAAATTTCAATATTTTATGGGAATTACTCTTTATTCGTAATACGAATTTTACTTCTTACCAGGCTGGCGGAAATTCACCGCTGTAGATTATATCCAAAACAGTTAATTTGAAACTCCACTTGAGGTTAACATGTGGAGAACTCGAATACCCAAGGGCTAAATGCGTCCAAAATCCATTGAATCCATATCCTACCGCACTATATATAGCTACTACACAGCCACAGGTACCTAATTAACATATCATTGGAAAAATAACGGTGACAATCATATTCCCGGAAATTCACACATACTTCGCAAAACTTAAAGAAATGACAGAATAGGTCGATTCACGCACAAATATTAAAATTCAGGGTACCAAGATGACACGTAAAATTTCAAAACTCCTAGAGTACCCTTATAAAAAGAAAGAAATTTATAACTTTTTCAATTCCCAAGATATCAAATCCGCTAAATTTATTATAAATCCTCTTAATATTACCTACAACTTTTATATTGACAAGTTTTTTTATAGGACCAACCCTTACAGCAAAAATAAATTAAAAGCAAACAAATCCCTGTCGGCTCCACCTACAGACACATGTAGATTTCAAAGGGGGTGGTCCCAACTGCCACATCATGGCAAAAAGGTGATTTCTTCTGCAGTTCCCAATAAACAGGCGCCCCACGGTCTGTGTTTTCGAAATCTACCTGTGCCTGTAGACCGAGCCATCAGGGTTTTTTTCCGATTGTATTTTTGCTTTTATTTAAAACATTTTATACATAGTGCTAAAAGAAAGAGGTGATATCTTTGTGAAATAGTAAATTTTTCTATAAAATGCACAGATAATGACTTATGGAATTCTAATATTTTTTATCTTTATTTGGAACAAAATGTAATTTCCCACTGTTTGAAATAAAATGTATACTTTTCAGCAAATGGCTTTTGTTTTGTTTATACATTAAAAAGAAAAGAGAGGTTGGGTATGTCATTATAAAATTGGTTATGCCATGATATATAATTATATTTCCTTCTATCTCATACAAAAATATCACGAAATTATTCCACGGAAAATTAATTATATTTGTTTATTAGTATACCTTGTAGTGGACTATTATGTTTTGTTGTTAGTACAGATAAAGAATTTTCTGTATAAGTCCAAAAATAGTTTGAAAACAATGAGGTTGAGAAAAAAAGAAAAAAGTAAAATAATATACTAGAACATAGGCCTTTTTTTCCCAAGCATATTTTCTCAAAATCAACTTCTTAGATTAGTTTTATCTTACAAAGAATTAAAAGGCATTGTCAGCAAGGGAGTAAAAAATTTCAATATTTGTGCGTTTAAAAATTTTCTTAATATCTTTCTTTTTCTTTCTAATAAAAAGTTTTATTTTTACTTTTTTCATTAGTTCATTTCACTTAGTTATTTATATTTTATAGTTTAAAAGTATGTTTGTCGGGATTTAATAGATTTTCGCCTTGCTAGAAATTTTGAATTTCTTTTTTCTATTCAATTTGGAACAATTTTGTTTTTTTCGCAGATTAAGCTAATGAAAATAAATTGACCTACCGGGTAATCCAAAATGGATTGACCGATTTTAAAATTCAAAAACTTGCAAACGGTGATGAATATTTTTTTTAAAATCTTGCAGGAGGTTTATGTATGATATCAGGTGTTTATTTACTGTGATTCCTGATTTTAGTTCGAATTACCAGCAATAGATGGTGCTACGAGCAATATACGTCCAATCGAGGCAGAAACAGAAATCACACAGCATTGATGTGAAGGAAGGAGGTTAAATATATGTGGAGTTCTTCTATTCGTAAAATATATGGATGATTGAATGACACCAGAATTTACAAACAAATTTATTTGAAAATCAGTAAAAGCATTTTTTCTAAAAGTAGCATCCCCCATTTAGAGAATGAAGCTGTTTCACAACACTACTTCCAACAAATGAGAATTCAGCGCAAGATTCCTTTGAAAATCAGTAAAACCATTTTTTCTAAAAGTAGCATGCCCCATTTAGATGAATCTGTTTCACAACAATACTTCCAACAAATGAGAATTCAGCGCAAGATTCCTTTGAAAATCAGTAAAACCATTTTTTCTAAAAGTAGCATTCCCCATTTAGAGAATGAAGCTGTTTCACGACAATACTTCCAACAAATGAGAATTCAGCGCAAGATTCCTTGCTGGCAGATTCATCCGGCAGAGGAGACTTCCCACCTCCAAGTAAATCCGATTTTAAATTATTTATTCCTAAAATGTATAAATTATTGAATGACGCCAGAATTTACAAAAAAAAAGGGGAAAAAATATATATTTGAAAATCAGCAAAAGCATCTTTTCTAAAAGTAGCATCCCCCGTTTAGAGAATGAAGCTGTTTCACAACACTACTTCCCACAAATGAGAATTCAGCGCATAATTCCTTGCTGGCAGATTCATCCGACAGAGGAGACTTCCCACATCCAAGTAAATCTCTCTCACTGAAAATATTATATTTTTCACCGACGGCTTACGCACTAATACCGACGTAGGTGCAGCTTTCTGCACTACGGAAGTGAGTGAAGAGATTAACCGGTGGGCCTGCAGACTGGATGACAATAATTCTATTTTCCAAGCAGAACTCTTTGCCATTTTTAAAACTTTAGAGTAGATCGATCAACAAAAAGTATTTTTTTTAATTCCAGTTTTTAGAGATAGTTTTTTTTCAGCTTGCAGGCAAGCTATGCATTAAGATCATCAAATCCTCAGGTTATTAAGATTAAGTTACTTCTTAAAAATCTTCTCTGTAAAACCTATTTAGGCCACGTTTTAGCCCATAAAGGATTTCTTAGGCAATGAAACGGTGGATATGCTGGAAAAGGAAGCAACTTCTATATCATCAGTTGATTTTTTTCATCTAGTACCACACTCACACATTAAAGTACATCTTCACACTCATTTTATGAAGCAGTGGCAGGATCACTAGGACTACTCGGATTAGAGTAGATATACTTATGATCTGGTCCCAGTGGTATCATTGGATCTTCTCCTGCTCACTCCCTCCAACACAGCTTATCTTACTGATCATGACACTATTGGGACCTATCTCTTTAGGTTCAAAAGAGCCCTTTCTCCTCTTTATGAATGCGATGATGTCGTTCTTTCCTCTCATTACTTCTATAATTAACAGCTCGCTGGCATATTCGTCTTTCTCCTGTTCTTCCAGACGGTTGACTGGCTGGCTAATATTCTATCGCGCCCGGCTTTGCTCTAAAAGCTTAAAAACATCTTTAACTTTCTATGTGATCTTTCTTTATTACTTCATCACTGAGCTAGGGCCTTGGTTTCCCCCTTATTCACTGTCTCTTCTCGGGTAGGAGCTTTGTATTCCCCGACAGTGATATTATTTTGTATTTTTATCTTTTCACAAATATTGTTTTCGTTATATTCATATACTAGCAAAACCCGTAGATTTGCTCGAGTAATTCTTGAAAAATGCCAAGTGGTATTCGTTGGCCTATTTTTATTAGAGGAAAATTTTACTGCCACAGATAATTGAGAAATTACTGATTAAACCACACTAATGTCGAAAAAAAAAATCGAAATTTTAGAACGTTTTTCGCTTTTTCACCCCCCCCCCTCCCCACCTGTGGTTGTGTCACCAATATAAAATATAGCCTATGTTAAAGCAGGGACTGTTGCCATCACTTTTAAAAACGGTTCTGTAGTTCCAGAGATTCCATAGAAATTGTAATTTAGAATGTTTTTAGAACGCTTTTCGCTCCTCTCACTCTTTTAAATTTCGAATTGTTTTAGAATTTGTACTTAGAGAGCATTTACATCTTATAAGTAACTACCATGCCAAATTTCATGTTTCTAGCTACTTCAGCATTAAAAAAATCGAAATTTTAGAATGTTTTTCGCTCCTGCACCCCCCTGAGGGTAGTGGCAACGACATAAAATATAGCCTATGTTGGAGCAGGAATTGTCACCATCAATTTGCCACCATCACTTTTGAAATCGCTTCAGTAATTCCAGAGATTACCCCCTACAAACAAACAAACAAACAAACAATGTTTAGTACTTTATAATATTAGTATAGATTCATATACATTGTTCACTACCCCGCTCTCTGTCACGTTTATCGGCGGGATTTTGTAATTTTTTTTTAAACCATAATAAAGGGGACCGGGGGGGCACATCTATGCTCTACAGAGTTGGTTCCTAGTCTGAGCTGTCCTTCTCGGGCAGTAAAGTAATGTGAAAGTTTTTTTTTCACGCACTACATAAAAGGAAAATTTACATTCCAAAATTGTAATGCCAATGTGAAATTTAGGGATTAAAATTAAGTGGTCCAAAGATGAACCACCGTCCTTCAAGGGATTAAAGACAAAAAATCTTGTAATTTTTCTTTTCTTTTTAGGTGCGTTCTCACTTATATAAATATGTAGCACCTATTGTCGTCGTCTGGTCCGTCCGTCCGTCCGTCTGTCTGTCCGTCCGTCCGCATATAACAACGCAAAAACTACCCAACCGAATGGTTTGAAATTTTAGATATATTATCTTTGCAGAACTTTGACGAGACATTTCAAATTTTATAAAAATCGAATCAAAACTTTAGAAAATATTAATAAAAACATTTATTAAGAAATTTGAATAATAATAATAATAAAAAAATCGGTGTTTTCTTGTTATAGGAACTTCCGAGGTTTAATCGTCAAGCGACCGAGATACTTATTTTATGACAGAAATTAATTTGCAGACGATATAATTCATTTCACAGAATTAAAAATCATCAAGATCTGAGTATTCATATAACTAGCTATAGTACGAACGCACCTCATTTGTCACGTTTGACGTACAATTTCCAACTTGTTTGTTTTTTGTTGTAGTTGATCAAAGGCAAAAATCTATTAATAAAAAGAATAAAAATGTGTTAGATGCTACACATAATTATGTTGTTCTTGTTTTTTTGATTCTCATAAAAATTTCACCAAGTCATTTCACAAATATTCATTAAATTTGTTTATACATTATAGTACGCTAATTAATTTCGGCCTCCATACAAAAAATTCTCTTCTTAGAAAAGACAAACAACTCTTTGTATATGTCTAAATATAATGTTTGAACACAATCCGGCAGAAAAAGTTTTTTTTAAAGGATATTCTAGAAGTTTTTTAAAAGGATATTGTGTTTTACGTTAAGCATTTTTCTCTAAATAAGATTTTTAAATTAGGCTTAGTTTTAAAAAAATGATATTTTCAGAAGAAAAGAAAAATATTTTGTGCTTGAGCCATTAAAAAATATTTGGTTTTATTTTATTGATAATTGCTTATTTGTGTATATAGCCCAACTTACAAAAATGTTTGTCATATTTTAATGAGTTTTTGCGCCAGTAGAAAAATAAAATTTCTTCTGTTTATTCAACTTTGAATAATTGTAGGTATTTTTACTCCGGAGATTAGACTAGTAAAAAGAAATTTAACCATAAACAATACTTGTTTATACCAATATTGAGAACAATCACATTAAAAAAAAAAAAAAAAAAAAAAAAAAAAAAAAAAAAAAAAAAAGCTTTCAAAATAGATAATTTTTTTCCCATAACAACGAAGTCAGAACTTATTTTAGGAAAATGATTTTTTTCTATATTGCACATTTTTTAATATTTTATTTCTATAAATGCATTAATTACCCAAATACCGTAATTAAATGTGCAAAAAGAGACATACGAAGGTGAATTTTTAGATAGTGACTTCGAAGGTAATTTGCCATGAGGATCGTGTGACCAGCGTCACACATCCAAATAATAAATGGGAAAACAAAAACAGGGTTAGCGTATTATATAGGTGATAACAATAAAAGGCATAATAATAATAATAATAATAATAATAATAATAAAAACGAGAACACGGAGAAATTGAGCTAACAGAAAAAGAAAGCACAAATACTAGATAAAAAGTTTAGGTATAGCATTACAAATAAAAAATAGGAAGTTTATGTACAGCAAAAAATATATTTTCTATTTTATAAAATTATGAAAAAATATTTGAATTATTTTATAAACATTCTTTCTTACACATAAATAATTACACTTAAAAATAAAATAAAAATAAAAATAAAAAATTCTAGTGAAAGACTAGTGGGAAGAAGGAAATGAGGAAGCGAAAACATTATCTGGCTATTCTCGCCCCTCCTAAAATTGGGAGAAGGTATTTCAGGGATTTTCTGTGAATTTATTGGGATTTTTTTGTAGGGGGGGGGGGCGAAAAGTAGAAAATGATGGGGAATTTATGTTTGGAGCTCCCCTACAAAAACAAAAAATCACCAAAATTTCCCGGAAAATCCCCTAAATTCATTCAAAAAGCCTCTTTCTCTCAAATTTAGGTGGAGGATCGAGTGTTATAACACTACCGCATATCATCGTATAAAAATGTTACTGGTAAAAATCGATTAGTAATAAGGTCTACTAATAAATGATAACGTTTAAATTTTTTTAGGGATGATTTTCTTCTCTGCCTATTCGTCTCCCTATTGACATCACATTTGGTTTCTTGGGTAAATTTTACTTTCGGATACCAAACGAGAAGTCATACGGTCAAGGGTCATTCCATGGTAACTTACGTTACATTTAGAATAATTGACTTCAGTAATTTTAGTAATATAACACTAAATATTTTCAAAATGTAATGTTTATATGATTTGTTAATTAAACCTATACAAACCTAAATTTGGATAAAAATTACTTAAATTCAGTACTATTTCTTGAACGCTAAAAATTATATTTACTATGGTAACTTACGTTTCTGACAAAAAGAACGTAAGTTACCATAATAAATATAATGTCCAGTGTTCAAAAAATAGCACTAAAGGTAGGTAATTTTCATCCAAATTTTGCTTTGGATAAGTTTAATTAACAAATCATATCAACATTACATTTTCAATATTTTTTGGTGTTATATTATGGAAATTACTAAAGAAAATTATTCTAAATGTAACGTAAGTTACCATGAATGACCCTCAAGTATTTTGGAAATATGTTGACATAATAATTTGGAATTCCTAATGCTAACTTCATCGTTAATCGTTGCAAAATACACTGCAATGTGAATAGTTTTTTTTAGCATAACTCAAAAACTACTTGGGGGAATGAACTGTTTATTTTAGATTTACGTATTTGAAGCTCCTAGAAATCGATATAGGTTAAAAAAATTATAGGTTACGACTAAAATTTATTTCGCAAATTAATTTTAATTGTTTTTTTTTCGTAACAAAAACAATGAAGTTAATTTTCTTTAAAATGTCTTCATTTTTAAAAAACAACAAAAATACTTCAAATAAAAAATGGAATAAATAAAGTATTTATTTTTCTGTTCATAAAATATTTTCACACACTTTTTTTTTTTTTTTTTTTACAAAAAATTATAAATTGCCAAATTAATACACATTATAATGAAACTATTAACACACCCATTTACAGACTTCATTAATTAAAAGCTGAGATAATTTAAAACATTATATTATAATTTTTAATTTTTAAAGATTTTTTCCCTTCATTTCATTGAGCTGTCCATGCAAATTTTATCAAATTTCCTAATTAGGGTAAACACACTGCATTCATTAATGTAAATTTTCTCAAAATTTATTCCTTAATTATTAAATTAATAATAAATTGTCTGCTTATAAAATAATGCTTCGAAAAACTTTTCCCTGCTATGATAATGAAAAAAAAAATTCATTTCATAAGAACATGAGAGATATTTTGAGAAAAAAAAATCTAATCAATTTTCTTAATTAATGTGCAAAATATGATATACTTTAATGTATACGTTAAATCAGTTTATTCTTTATATTAAAAAATGTATAAATCTCCATATATTAAAAAAATAACACTTCCACAATATTCTGATTTCAAAAGAGAGAGAAAAGCTTTCTAATTAAAAAATTTTGTTGTTCCTAAAACTTTCAGAGATTACATATTTTAGTTAGTTAAAACAAATTTAATCAATTAAACATTATAGTTAAATTTTAATTAGTTAAAACAAAATTGAAAAGTATAAATGTTTAAATATATTAATGTGTTAAATTATTAAATATATTATTTTATATGTTTGTACAGTTAATTTACTAATTTAAAAACGTGGATAAGCTACAATATGTTTAAAATACAACGTTCTGAAAATATTTTTAATTATAAAAAGAAAAATAATTTATATTTAAAAAAAATTAATAAAGGACTGATTGTAAAAATTCCATTGTATTGCTCGAGAACATTTCAATAAACTTATTTTTTAGTATAATTAAATATATGAAATTAACGCAAAATATTTGATATTGCATTAAAAAATTATTAAAATATTAAATAAAAAAGTAATTAACATTTGAAATTAAAATAAATAAATAACATATAAATAATAACAATAACAATTTTAATTTTAATTAGCCAAAAATGTATAATTTTCCTTTTCCAACCGTTGTTAAAATTTTCACAGAAACACATTAAGAGATTCTTATACATTTCCAAATCTGTATAAAATATCTTGTATAAAGCTTTTTGAGACTTGAATCTTGCTTCGACGCCACATTCCCAGCAAATTACCGACGTGCTTTAGCTCAGAGAGTCCGCCATTTTCGGTTAAGAGAGTAATTCATCATTGTAACTAATTTGATATTTCCATTTTATTTCTGTTGTGCATTTGGTTATATTTGTATAAATAGTTTAAAGAAAGGCCGGTTTTCTTCGGGGGTTTGGCCGGGCCCTGCCTCTTGGTTAAGGTCCTTGGAAAGTGGATATCCGCGCTGAGCGGGGCTTGTAGAGCTTTAGCCAATCGGTAGGTCACTTCGCTGCTGAGCTGAACCTGAACCTGAACCTGAACCTCGACATCGTAAAAGAATATGGGATATAGTTTGAACAGCCAGTTACTTTAAAACAATCAGACCATACGGTCATCCGCCTCGCCAGTACAGGTTCCGAGGAACCTAAATGCGCCACGCATCCGATGGAACTGGCCTAGACCATCGTGAAGCCACCATGATGCAAACTACCAGCCAAGAGGGAGCACCGCCACCTGCGCATCACTCTCCCTGAACTCAAGACACCATAGACGAGGTGGTCGCTACCATAGCAAAGCCAACGTACTTAAGTTATATGCTGCATGACAGGGACGCATCCGAGTGCCCTGGAGCTTCGGTAACTTACCACCCAAAGGGGAATCAGGCCCTGGGTCTTTTTCCAATGCTTCCTAGACACGTACTTGCTTTACCAACGCTTCTAAACGAAGCCAACCAGTTAAGTAAGTTTGATTTAGATTTAATAGTTTGCACTTTCATATTTTGACAGTTTGTTTGAAAACTGAAGTGAATTTAGTTCAGTGTAGCGTAGTTTAAAATTTAGAAACTTCACTATAGTACTGCAATATTTTAGTTTCAATAAACAGTGTTTTACAAATTAAACCAGAATATGTCTGAATTACCTCGTGGCAGCCCTCATGTAATAGTCACACGCTTAACGAAATTGTTTTTCAAAGTTATTATTTTATGCGTTTAAATATTTGATCAGATCTATTTTTAACTATATAAGACAATCTTGATACAATAAATCTGTCCATTCGATTTAGAATTATGCTTTATAAAGAGTCTCAAATTAGCAATAAAGTTCAAAAACATGTAAATAGTTTTAAAAAATTCAATTTCGCGCCAGGTTTTCGCTTTTTTCTTAAACAACTGTCTGTCAGACTAAAAAAAATGCACAAATTTATTTAATAAATGTATTTTTTAAGAAATTAAGTGAAAAATAAATGAAAAAATGTTTCGGAAATCAGAATGTACGGAACATTTAAATTCTTCAATATCTGATTAATAGCTTTATTTTTGTTTAACATTAAATTCATGATAAACAAATTACTTAGTGAATTTATAGCAGATAATACTTATTTGAAGAATTTCTTGTAGAAATAATTAATAAAGTTTGATTAATACTGTAAAATACTTTCTAAAGTCTACCATGCCTTTGATGATACTGTTTCAAAATTTATTCTTTACAATATATATATATATAGATATATTGATGAAATTTTCCTAAACATAAAAAGCATCACTTTAAAAAATATTTTAAACAAAAACTAAAAATCATGCGTCAAGCATAGATTATAAACACTTTCCAACACTTCCAGAATAATTTAACAAAACTTCACCGTTTAATAAGATGAAAGATGATCTCTAAGCTTCGAGTAACCGAACAGCAAAAAAGGAACCGGGCCTTAAGCCTTTTCCTAGGCTTCCTATGCACGTAGTTGCTTTGCCAACGCTTCTGGACGCAGCCAGACAGCAAAAATATTTTACACACATGAAAATATTTTAAACAAAAACTAAAAATCATGCGTCAAGCATAGATTATAAAACACTTTACAACACTTCCAGAATACTTTAACAAAACTTCACCGTTTAATAAGGTGGAAGATGATGTCTAAGCTTCGGGTAAACGGACACCGAAAGGGGAACCGGGTTCTAGGCCCTTTCCTAGGCTTCTTATACACGTACTTGCTTTGCCAACGCTTCTGGACGACGCCAGACAGTAAAAATATTTTAAACAACGAAAAATCATGCATCAAGCATAGATTATAACACCTTTTCTAACACTTCCAGAATACTTTAACAAAACTTCACCGTTTAATAAGGTGAAAGATGATGTCTAAGCTTCGGGTAACCGGACACCGAAAGGGGAACCAGGTTCTAGGCCCTTTCCTAGGCTTCTTATACACGTACTTGCTTTGCCAATGCTTCTGGACGACGCCAGACAGTAAAAATATTTTAAACAACAACGAAAAATCATGCGTCAAGCATAGATAATAACACCTTTTCTAACACTTCCAGAATACTTTAACAAAACTTCACCGTTTAATAAGGTGAAAAATGATGTTTAAGTAAACAACGTGGAAAACGCGTAACACATTTAAAAACCCAATTTCAGGATACCATCATTAATCGTAACAATATCCAAAATATTTTTTGAAGACCTGTATATGATCTATAGATGTGTAATATATACACTACATAGTATGCTAAAATTTAGTTCGGTTAAGAAACGAACGGAAATGTACTCGAGATCTCCTGTGTTGCCCTGTACGTCATCTATAGAGTTTATTCTCTTGTGCTGCCCTGTACGTCATCTAGAGTTTATTCTCTTGTGCTGCCCTGTACGTCATCTATAGAGTTTATTCTCTTGTGCTGCCCTGTACGTCATCTATAAAGTTTATGCACAATAGGCAAAAAGTTTAATTTAAAAACGCGTGCCACAAATTAAAACACACATCCAGCAATTATTCTTCTTAGACAGTAGTGTAACCGAATTATTTTGTGTGTCCCTATAAATGAACGACGAATTCTATGCATACCATATTCTAATCCTCTTGTATTGCATCTCAGTGATATATGTAAATTTAAATATGTTTGAAATAGTGCAACATCATTAAAATACACCGCACACGTTTTTTCCCCAAAGACCGTAATGTAACGGAATTTTTGAGCGTCCCTGTAAATGAAATTATTTTTAACACGGAACATGCCATAGTAAACTTCATTAACATATAGTAATTGCATGGCAATCCGACTTTATTTACGTGAGTTAGAGCACGGACAGGCTCTTATAGATAGACAGACAGACAGTCAAGCCAAATTTATAAACACTTTTCAACTATGTTGAAATGTGTTAATAAAAAAAAATAATAACTAAACAAGTTATTTTTTTTTTGTTCATAAAATTTTTAGAGACTTTTTCGCAAAGATCATTAAATTTCCGAATTAGCATATTTACTAAATTTGTTCAGATACCTTATTCTTTAATTAAAAAGGTTAGACAGTGTTTAAAATTTTTTTAGTTAAAAAGGGAAATAATAATGAAAAAAAATATATTTTTTATTTATTCTACTTATATAATTTCATTGAACTGTTCATGCAAATTTTATTAAATTCCTTAATTAGTATAAATAAAACAAGATAATTAATGCAACTGATTTCAAAATTTATTCTTTAATTAATAAATCCTTAAATTATCATCTGCATGAAAAATAATGTTCTGAATATATTTTTAGCACTGTTTCAAAAATAAGATTTGGTAATTATTTTGTTCCGCTGATAAAGATTTCAAAAAATATTTCCACAAAAAGAAACAAAATAAAATAAAATTTCTTAATTAATTTTTAAAAATATTATAGGCGTTAATATAAAATCACCTGCAGCTTATTTTTTATATATAAAGAAATTTATCCAGCATTTTAATTAATGTGAATAAAGTTTTGGATTTCAATATATACTTCCCTGCAACATATTCATAATTACCGAATTTTCTCGCGTATTTTGCGCTTTTTTTTTATCATTTCTTCGGTTCTAAAAGTATTGTGGAATTATTTTAGGTTCTAAAAGTGTTATGGAATGTTCTAAAAATACTGTGGAATTCAATGTATTACATTCCTGCAGCATATTCATATTTACCATATACAATATATACGTACTTTGCACATTTTAATCACCATTTCTTCGGTTCTAAAAGTATTATGAAATTATAATTTGGTTCTAAAAGTATTATGGAATTATATTTGGGTTCTAAAAGTATTATGGAATTATATTTGGGTTCTAAAACTATTATAAACTATTCTAATAATATTATGGAATTCAATGTATATATCCCTGCAGCGTATTCATAAATACCGTATTTTCCGCACTTTTTTCACCATTTCTTCGGTTTTAAAAGTAGGGTATGCGAAAAATACGCAATTTCTTTAAGTATTATTTTTTTTTTCGAATGACAATTAAACAATAAAAAGAGAAATGACCTTCTATAAGAAGAATATAACATATTAATAAAATTAATAATTAAAATTAAACAAAATGTACAACAGTTACAAAAGTTCGTAAATATTTTTTGAACTGGGATAACAAAATACTTTTTTTTTTGTAGCTTTATGGAACGCTTTACAATTAAATATAGAAAAAAAAATGTATGCTTTGAAGTATGATAACACATTAGTATCTTCTATGCTTTATTTCCCAGATTTGTGGCTAAAAAATTTAAATTTAATTAGTTCTTTTTTCTTTTTTTAGCGGATAATACTGTTTACGCCAATGTCAAATAAATGTTTCATTCACTCCGTAGGTTTTTAAATGTTACTGGGGGTCAAAAGCCGTGGCTGGAGGCTTTGAATCCACACTCAGATTAATCTAAAAATCAATCGCTGATAGCAATTGGCAAAATACACACTCCAAATTCTGAAGCTCTAAAGTACTGGTCTACGTTAATTTGAAAGGCGAGACACGACCGAATGTGCTCATTCAAACTCTCTATCCCGTATTTATACTCACAAGTTGACCACAATAAACTAGTTAGCTTATGACCGTGAAGTTCAGATTCAAAGAGGCACTACCATGATTTCGAAAGTGGGAGAAACGATATATAGATGGCAGTTTCGCACACATGTGCCAGATGTCGGATAACACGTTTACAAACTAGGCTACCCGTATAAGTGAGTAGCCAGACACTGCCATAAGTAATGAAATGAAAATCTTTTGAAAATTAAAACGCATCAAACATTTGAAAATTTAAAATAATAATTAATAGATTAAAAAAGTTTTATGTGTTCAGCAAATTGATTTTTTTTTTCAAATATTTAGTCAGATTTTAAAACACTTCTTTCAGTAATTTCTAGTTGAAATAGCATTGAAAATAAAAATATAATTTTAAAATTTCACCGTCTACTTAATGAAACTACTTTCAAAATTAATTCTTTAATAACAAATTATTAATATTTTTTCTCATACATAAAAATAACACTTTAAAAATGTTTTGATTAACAAATAAATAAATTTAAAAAAAATTCTGCTCATAAAAGTTTTAGACTTTTTTTCACAAAAATCATTAAATTTCAAAGCATACATTAAATTAAGCCTACTAATATATTCATTCACATAGTTTTTCTTTAATTAAAATGTTTAGACAGTCTTTAAAATATATTATGGAAATAGTGTAGGAAAATAAAAGAAATATATATTTTTTCTATTTATAAAAGTTTTCTTCAACTGTTCATGCAAACTTTATTAAATTTCTCAATTAGTATAAATAAAACTATGATAATTAATTTAGATTTAGATTTAGAAATCTATTCTTTAATTAATATATTAATAAAGCATGGTCTGCATAAAAAAATATTTGTTGTTTATTTTTCACATCTGTAATAGTAATAATAATAATAATAATAAGAGTACATTTTTTTCCGTAAAGATTTCAGGGAATTCATTTTTTGATAAATTACCTTTACTGATCTTAATTAATGTGGAAAATATAATGGACTTTAATGTATATGTCCCTGCAGCTAATTCACACTTAAATATCGTAAATTACCATAAATAAAACAAAATAATTAAGGAAACAGTGTACTTTGAAAATGACCAAAAATTTGACATTTGTTTTTGTTTAAATTTTTTTAAGAAAATATTTTAAATGCATAAAAATATTTCATATATACATATAAATACTTAAAAATATTTTAAATACCAATATACTGCTATATAATCTTTAAAATGCGTTCTATGCGTTTTAATTTTTCTTCAAAAATATTTTTAAGAGCAAAGGATAATCTTAATACAAACTAACAATAAATCTGTCTATCCGATTTGGAATGCTCGTTTATTAAGATTCTGGAATTAGCAATAAAATTTACTAATACGTGAATTTTTAATGAAAATTCAATTTTGTGTCAGATTTCTCTCCCCTTTTTTTAATAACAGTCAGCAGGTTTAAAATATTGATGCACAAATTTTTATAATAAGGTTCTTTTAAATAATAAAATGAAAGAAATGGAGAAAATATTTTGAAAACTGGGACACACGGAGCCTTTATTTTTTTTTCCGAAAAAAAAAAAATAATGGACCCTATTCTCCGTTTGGTTTTGAGGCTACGATTTCCGAAATGTTTCCCCAAAGCACGTGACTCAACATCACGAAAATCTGATCCGTTGCTACTCTATGACATGCAGGCTTGAGTTACAAACGAGTCGTTGCGTAATTAAGGACTACAATTTCGGCAAAGTTTCCCCAAAGCACGTGACTCTGACGTCAGTTGGAATAGGGTCCATAGAATAAAATACACATGCTAAAAGTGGTTATAGTAAACATATATGTTTAAAAAATCTTTTCATACACAAACTTTCATAGACTAGTTTCGTACACACAATAACGGTGACATTTTCATGGTCTGTAATGATAAATGTATTATTTTTACTTAAAATTTCAAATATGTACTTGATAAACAAACATCAAGCGATATCAGATATCACAAAAGCAGGTGCCTTAATAAAAATGATAAGGCGATTTATTTTATTTTATTTTCAAACTTATGATGCATCTCGTGCCAAATTCTAGGTACTAACTAGGTAAATACTAAAACGAGGCTGATTCATTGCATATGTTCTCGCAGCACACAGAGATTTCTATTGATTCGAGAATAATGGATGGGGAATAAAATATTAATGGATAAATTATTTTACTATTTTTTAAATTAACCTGTGATAATTATTTTCCGAAAAAAAAATAATAGAATAAAATACACATGCTAAAAGTGGTTACAGTAAACATAAATGTTTAAAAAATCTTTTCATAAACAAACCTTGATAGACTAGTTTCGTACACAGAATAACGCTGACATTTTCATGATCTGTAATGACACATGTACTGTTTTTACTTAAAATTTAAATATATGTACTTGATAAAAAAAACATCAAGCGATATCAGCTATCACAAAATCAGGTCCCTTAATAAAAATGATCATCTATAAAGGCGATTTATTTTATTTTATTTTTAAACTTATGAGGCATCTCGTGCCAAATTCTAGGTAGTTCAAAGGAGACTGATTCATTGCATATGTTCTCTCAGCACATAGAGATTTCTTTTGATTCGAGAATAATGGATGGGGGATAAAATATTGATGGATAAATTATTTTACTATTTTTTAAATTAACCTGTGGAGATTCTATGTTATGTAGTCAGGCTGAAGCTGTAGTTTTCTTGTTGCATTTGATATTTTTGTTATACAGTGTCCCAGGATTATTGGGACAAACTTCAAGGGGAGGTAGGGGACATCACAAAGATTCAGATTTGCATAGCAACCCATGGTCGGAAACTACATGGGAAAGTAGTATGACAGGTACAAGAAACGAAGAGACACAAGGCTGAAATCATCTGAAATAATTTATTGGTCAAAGATATTACATGTGCTGTGGTAGATAATATGTGAAAATGTCACAAAAGATGTTCAAAGCTTCCACCATTGCTAGTGATGCATGCATTACACCGTCAGACCATCAGAGCACATATTGGCGGACTGACTCAAATACACCTGGATTTTGTTGGATATCCGCAGCAGCACAGATGAGTCTTGCAACCAGATCCATATCGGAATCCACAGGCGCTGCGTACACAGCACTTTTCAGTGCATCCCAAAGAAAGAAATGTACGCTGCTTAAATCAGGACAGCGTGGACCAATTCACCGTTTATCAAACACCTGATTCAAATGTTCACGAACACATCTGCCATGTTGGGGAGGTGTCCCATCATGTTGAAACCACATATGGCGTCTGACATGTTTGGCATAGTGTCAAGTAAGCTTGGTAGCACCTCTTGCAAAAAATGAGATAAACCGCAAATGTTAGAGGTGCTGGCAACAAGTAAGGTTTCCTCCAGTGCTCTAGTGAACAACACCACCTAACGGCAAACGAAGCCGTTTCCGACCATGGGTTGCCATGGAAATCTGAATCCTTGTGATGTCCTCTACCTCCCCTTAAATTTTGTCCCAATAATCCTGGGACACCCTGTATATTCTTTAATTCTCGTTTTCAACCTCCTATTCGTCATTCCTATAAAATATTGTAATGATCCATTGGCTTTGTTGAACGGCATGTAATATACATTCGATTGTGATCATGATCGATAAGATATATTTTCCTACAGGTTTATGGAAGGTTTTGCAATAAGACAGACATTGAATCTCTTAAGTTTATATTTCAATATTTCAAAGAACTGAGGGAAATGTTGTAAAGTAGATATCCAAGTGCCTTTATGTTTAAGCCGTTATGTTTACTGTAATCTATTTTAGCATATGTATTTTATTTTTATGCTAATCAGCTATTTTTTTCTTGCATAATTCTGCACTAATTAATAGTTTTAAAAATTTTTAATTTGATTTTTTATTTCAAATATTTATTTAGTACAAAGGATGGAATGCTGTTTTGAAGAATTTTTTGTTAGCATAACATTAGGAATGAAAAGGGTATTTTAAAGTACTCCATTCGCTTAATGAAATTATTTCAAATTTATTCTTTTATGACAATTTATTAATAGATTTTCCCACATAAAAAATAACACTTTGAAATTACATATATTTTAAAGAGTAATATATAAAGATAACTGGTTTGTTTCTCTTTTTTTTTTCAAATCATCAAATTTCCGAGTTAGCATATATTCAGCCTATTAATACAACTATTCGTATAGTTTTATTCTTTATTCAAATATCTTAGATAGTCTTAAAAATAATATTATGAAAATAATCTAGCTAAAAAGGGGATAAAAAAAGGGGGAAAACATGTATAATATATTTTTTTCTATTTGTAAAAATTTCTTTGAACTGGTCATGCAAATTTTATTATTACATTTCTTAATTATATAGATAAAACAATTTTAATTAATGTAAATAATCTCAAAATTTATCCCTTAATTAATAAACATAATCTGGGCGAAAATTAATGCTTTGAATTTATATTTTCAAAATAATAGTTAAAATAAAATTAGACAATTATCTTTCTTGCGAATTAATATCATTAAAATGTATTAATTTACATTATTACCATGTCCTTCAAAATTTATTAATTAATTTAAAAAATATATCATAGACTTTAACATAAACGCCTCAGCAACATATTTTTTACATAAAGAAATGAATAAATCTCCATATAGTTAAAAAATAAATAAAAATCCCACAATATTTTGATTGAAAAAGTAAGAAAGAAGATCTAATTAGTTTATCTAAGCCCCAACTTTTCACAAAAAAAACTTTAATTATTTAGCTAATTAAAACAACATTATATCTATAAATGTTTGTGTTGCCACACCATATTTTTTATGAAAAGATATTCCTAAAAAAAGAATACTTACATTATATTTTGATTTAAAAAAAGTTTTATATGCGATGTTTTTCTACTTACAGAAATTTCACCGATTCCCTCTGGGAGGTTTTATGAAATTTCTTAATTAGTGTAAAAAAAAAAAATGTTAAATAATGTAATTGTTATTAAGCTAATTTTGTAATTTAAATACACTGCTCAAAACAATTAAAGGATATTTGAAGTTTTATATAAAATAAAGATATAAACGAAATTTTTTTTGCCGAAAATAGAAGAAGAGAATCACAAATGCAAATTTTTCTGGTTTTCAAACTGTGGAGTATGCAAATTTTGAGTTCAGCGGCAGCGAATGAAATTTGACTTTCAACTGGATAAAAGAGAATGAAGACAAGGATGATCGGCATTCAGTGATTGCTTTGTTTCGATGAGTACGATGTCTCAGCGATGTCATTTGACAGATTCAGAAGCTTGGAGAATTGTTGGTAGGTTAGAAGGGGACCAAACTCAAGCCGAAGTAGCGCAAGCCATTGGAGTGTCACAAAGTGTCATTTCCAGGATCTGGAACCGTTTTTTGGAGAGTGGATGTGCAGGCCGAAGACCAGGGCAAGGTCGTAGACGGGCAACAACGCCCAATGAAGATCGGTATTTAGCGTTAACAGCTCGGAGACACCGAAACATGAACGCTACTCTTCTCCAACAACACCTTCGCTCGGCTACAGGCACCACGATTTCAACTCAGACTGTCCGAAACCGGCTCCATGCTGTAGGTCTGTATGCTCGCCGACCGATGGTATGTGTTAGATTAACATCAAGGCATCGTCGCGACCGCAGGGAGTGGGCAACCGAGCATGTCAACTGGAGGAGAAATGAATGGAGCAATATTCTGTTTTCTGACGAGTCCCGTTTTTCTGTGCATCCGGATAATAGGCGTATTTTCATCTGGAGGGACCGTGGCAGTAGGAATAATCCTGCGTTCGTGCACGAAAGTGTCAGATTTGGCGGTGGAGGAGTGTTGGTGTATGGTGGCATCTCCATTGACGGGTGTACTGACCTCTACATCATTCGAGATGGAGCTCTGACTGGTCGCCGATATAGGGATGAGATCCTCAGACCTACTGTAGTCCCTTACGCTGCAGCAATCGGAGATAACTTCATTTTAATGGACGATAACTGCAGGCCACATCATGCAAACCTGGTGGAGGATTTCCTTTTCGAGGAAGGAATCGTTCGAATGGAATGGCCAGCGTGTTCTCCAGACATGAATCCAATCGAGCACGTTTGGGACGCTCTAGGAAGACGAGTTTCTGGCCGCCAACAACCCCCACAAACTCTCCAAGAACTGGAAAGAGCTCTTCTGGAAGAGTGGGGCAGAATACCCCAACTCGTCATTAATAGCCTCATTGAGTCCATGCCTCAAAGGTGTTCAACGTTGCTGGTCGCCCGTGGAAACCATACCCCCTACTGAAAATGATTTTCTTTGAAGAAAACACCTTTTCTTATTCTTTTTTTCTCATATGCACAAATTGTGTTTTTTTTCCTTTTGTACACAAATGCGCAATAAAATGCATTTTTTTCTGCCAAACATGTGTAATTTATTCTCATATAACCTACTATGTCTGTCGACCATGTATCAATCAGCTAAAAAGTTTCCCAGATACAAAATCCACCTAAAACTGCAATATCCTTTAATTGTTTTGAGCAATGTATATATACATATATACTTGTGTGCAAAAATTAAGGACGATAGGGTTTTTCGTCTTCCACTTCGACTTCCACATCGACCAAAATCATACCATAAGATCTTCAAGATGTGAAAATATTGGACAAATGATAAAAACCATCTAAACAAAGAATCAAAAGGATATGAAAGCATTTTATTGAAAAGGTCACTTGAGCACAAATGCAGAGGAGACAGAAACGTTCATCTTACAAGCACCTGGCAGGAAAAATTCTGTCTCTAATAGGGAATATGGTCACCCCTGACTGCGATGCAGGATTTGCAACGTCAGTTCATGATGAGGACAAGGTTCAGCTCCGGAATCGTTGCTGGCTACTGATCACGTAATGCCAAGCGTCTTCCGAGAAGGCCCTCACATATGTTCTATGGGCTTAAAGTCCGGGGACTTTGCAGGCCAATCCATGCGTTGATTATCTTTATTCTCTAGGAGCTCTTCGACAGCCGCTGTACGATGAGGGGAAGCGTTGTCGTCCATGAAAAGGAAGTCCGGATCCACAGCAACTCTAAAAAGACGCACGTGAGGCAAGAGAATCTCGGCGCAGTAGCGGGCACCAGAGACTGAACCTCCTTGGAAGACGTGGAGGTCCGTACATCTACCAAGCATGATATTACCCCAAACAAGAACTCCGGCACCTCCAAGACGGTCCCTGTCGATGGTGTTTGAGGGGTGATTACGTGTTCCCTGCTCTCTCCAGATGTGTATACGTCCAGAATAGCTCGTCATACTAAATCGGCTCTCATCCGTAAAGAGTACTCGACCCCACTCCTGTTGTGTCCAATTCTTATGTTCCTGACATCACAGAAACCTGCGTCTCCGATGAGCAGGCGATTGTGGTACACACCGTACTGGTCGTCGTGCATACAGGCTACCTTTGTGCAGCCTCCTAGCCACGGTAAAACGTGATATCCGACGGCCAGTATTCTGCTCCATCTGCCTTGCGATTTCTTCAGTTGTCTGACGCCTGTTTCCTTTCGCCTGTAGGACAATATAACGGCCCTTCGCTGTTGTTGTTGCGCATGGGCGACCACTGCTGAATTCTCGGACAGCTGTTCCCTTTGTTTGAAATGCACTCCAGACTCGTGAAACGATGCTATGAGGGATACCGAACTCTTGTGCCACACTTGTCACACTTCAACCTTCTTCCAACTTCCCAATGATTCGACCTCGTGTAAGGTCATTCAGATGCCATTTTCTTTATTGCCTCTTGGCCATATCACACAATAATAGCAAAAAAAAAAGTCACTGAAATCACTTTACACAGTAAAATAGATTTCATCAAATTTCTGAACGGTCACCGCCTCTGTGCTTTTATCCCCTTAGCACCTCCTCCTTTTACGCCATATGCCATATATGGGCATGTCCTGCTGTATTTGTTCCAGGTCTATCCCCTGATTGGTCTTTCATTTAGTTTTGATGCTTTTTTTGGATTTTATGCTAATTTATCAGCTCCATCCATAATTTTTGCACACCAGTGCATATGTATATATAAATCCATATATCTAATTAATAATACATGAAAAAGGTTTAAGCATATATTTGAAAATTAAATCCACCATTTAAAGATAAATAAGAAAAAAAATCACCGTCACCCATAGATTTTGAAACATTTTCCAGAGCTTCAAAAATATTGAAACGAAACTTCATCTTTTGATACGGAGAAATCAGTTAATATAAACAGTATAAATAGTTTAGAAAACGCATTACACAGTTGAAAGCCCAATTTTACCAATTACGCCCACAATCGATTAAATATTCGAATTCCTTTCTGCAGCCCTGTATATGAGCTATAGTTTTTTATATCAATAACACAGTACGCTAGAATTAATTCATAAATAGCATTTTTAATCAATTTAAATTTTGTTCTAGTCGTAGAATACGATCGTTAATTTTCTTTACGTATATGGGAAAACCGTAGTTATAAAAGTGTACTTATTTAACCCTTTGAGGAGCGGTGGTATATATTATATACCACCTAATTTTAATCCGATTCAAACCAGAAACTTTTAATTAAATTTTACTTTTTTAACTTTGACGAGAAAAACTTGAAAAATTGCTTATTCTTATTTTGAACTAAATTCTTTCCTAAATTCCGGTGGGAATTCAACGTTACAGGAGCACAAGTGATTGCCCCTGAAAGGGTTGAAACGTTTTTTCTAAAAGAGCGTTTATCATAAATGCATATTTTATTTTATTTTATTGTGTCTCCAACCAGCGATATATCGCCAAAAACAGGCAATTTTCATAATTTTTTTACAGACGTTATATCTGGGTTATGCAGGAGTTTTTTTTATAAACCTTATGAGAAGAATATTCTGTAATTTTTTCAAAATTTTCTGAGCATGCGCTTATGGAGACCTTCCTTGTCAGTGCATTAATTTATTCATCTATAAAACGCGTAACACAGTTAAATAGTCACAACCAGCAATTACCTATCACAGAGGGTAATGCATTGGATTTATTTTGTGCACCCCTGTATATGATCTACATATATTTACAAACACCACATACGTATTATACTAAAAATTATTTCTGCTGGGAAACACAAAACCCAACTATAAACGTACTTACAGCAATCACTATCCAAAGATGACAACGTATCCAATTTATTTTGCCCTACTCACAAGGAAAGTCTCCTTAAAACCAAAACTCAGAATATTAAAAAAAAATCTAATGAAACTACCTAATGAAAACCTACTTCTAATGAAAAAAAACTTAAGGGTACTTACGTATTATCCGGGCCAAGAGATAGATCGCCAAAAATGGTTGCTAATTGTCAATCTTGTGTTTCGTTTCCCATCATATTCAAAACAGTAATTTAACATTATTAAATGCATCACATTGTTAAAAATGGTAAATATAATTCAAAAATAATAAATAAATAACAAAAAACTTTAAACTAAATAAAAAAATAAACTATAAATTATAATAGACTATAATAAATAATTAAGGGTTACAGTAACTAGAATAATTGGCGCCCTGTTTGGCGCACTTGTATCTGACCTGGCCCGGATAATACTTAAGTATCCATGTAAGTAATAAAGGATTAGTCAAATTTAGCTGCGAAATCCCAGTAGAAAATCTGTAAAAAAATAAAATACATTCGAGTATTTGGCGCCAAAAGACTTGAATATTTTATCGCCAAATGCAAGCGATTTTAATGCATTTGAAAATTCCTGGTTAAATGAGTGTTTAAATGGGCAATACTTTACTAATTTAAACTTAAGAATTAAATAGTTTATTTTTTTTCTATAAGATTATATAATATATATAAACGTTAAGTATTGGTGAAGTTATTTAATTTTACACTGTTTCGCCGGCTGGATAAGTTTTAAGTGTATTTTAACAGTAACTGTCCGATTGAAAACGCTCTCATTATACATTTCGATTTTGAATAAGTTGTTGTTTCCATGGCAACAATACTCTTCTCTTGTTATCTCCGACACTAACAATATCGAAGTCAAATTGACAGGGGTTCAGAACTGGACATTAATTTTTAGTTTGAAACATTTTTAATCAATTTAAATTTTGTTCTAACCGTATAATACTACCCTTAATTTTCTTTAAGGTACGGCCAGGAGAGATGGCGCGGTCGGAGAGATTGCGCACATAGAGGTTCGGGGGGAAGGAGTAGAGTGAGCACGCAGCGACTCCAGGTTGTTGTACAACAACAGTAGTGGAGTGTCTATTTGAAAGTGCACGTTGATTGCTTTGAGCGTCTAAGATAAAGTATTGCTATTTTGGTTTTTTTTTTCCCAAAGTAAGTGCTTGAATTTTCTTAGCTATTCATCAGAATTTCTATACAATGTCAATAGTACAAAATATTTTAAACTGAAACGATTTCTCATAAGCTACTAATCTAGACTGACAATGTGAACATCAACGTTTCGTTTTAGAAGAGGTAATGTTTAAATAAAAGGCCGCGCAATCTCTCCTACCAAAATTGGAGAGTTTGCGCATCTGTTACTTAGGAGAAATGGCGCAGTGTTCCCATTAGTTTCCATGCTAGGAGAGATTACGCAGCTTATTGGCAAATTTGCATACAAAAATGAAAAATGAAAATGGGCTAATTTTAAGTAAAACGTGTTATTAAGTAACATAATTTATTTTGTAATCTTATCAGGACTTGCTTTTTCTGATTCTTTAATTTTTTTTCCTTTAATTAAATTTTTTTAATAGTTTTTAAAATTATTTCCTTTTTCTGATTTTTTAATCATTAGGTTGAAATATTCACTCCCAATACAATAATATTTGTTCACAAAAACCTTACAGCAATGTCATTTAAGTGTAATTATTATTGTTAACAATTTAATTGTAGTTATTATTAGTAACAATCTCTCCTACCCATGTGCGCAATCACACCAACCCTGTACGGACAGATTGCGCAAAATAACTTTCTTGGTTTTATTACAACTGCTCTATTAAATTGCAACAAAACAACAAAATATCAATAGAAATGCATAAAAAACAAATGAAGTAAAAATTATTCATGAATAGTTTAGCAAAAAATTAATATTTAGATTTTTTATTGCTATTCTTTTAAATTGGCGCAGACTATCCTAGCTTTACCTTATATCTACCCTATATATATAAAATCCTAATGAAACGAATTTGTGAAACGATTTTATGAAACGAATTTATGAAACGATTTTATGAAACGACTGATTAAACGACTGATTATGTTTCAGGGCTATTTTTAATAAAATATTAAACGCTTGATGGTGAAATTATTACCAATTGTCCATAAAAATCCGCGGATGTCAAAACTGGTAATAGAATTTTGAAATTGGAATTAGTTTTCGAGATATTAATTTTTTTCTAATTTTAATGACATTTCTGTAATGATGGCAACTAATTACTCAGTTTTTTTGTGACAAAAAAGGGGGAAAAATAAAAAAGGATCCCGATAGGGATTATTGATTTATTTTTATTCGTCATTTTCAAATTGAAATTGAATTTATCTTTTATTTCAATCGATAATGAAGACAAGATTGTGATTAAATTATGTTTTTCACGAAAATTTGAAAAAAAAATCATATTTCTATCGTCAGGATTCAATCGTCTGTCAGCATTTAATTTAATTTATAAACTGAAAATATTTTGAATAAATTCGTCCAAATGACGTCATTTATGTAAATACGTCATTTATGTTTATACAATTTATTTAATATAAAGAAGCCATTTATCTATTTTTATGTACAAAAAGAGGTAAATTGAAAGACAATTATAAATAAATTGTATATATACATATAAATACATGCATAAACAAGCATAAAAGTTCGGTGCTTTTCCAGTATATGGGGCCTTGACGAAACAGAGAAAATAGCCTTGGCGGAAAAGGAAATTTGGCAACATACTTTCTGCCAACCTATTTACTTTGTCATTTCGTATACAGAAGCATTTTTTCAATATTTATACAATTTGTTTAGCGTAAAATGTCATTTATCCTATTTTATATATAATCAGAAGTAATTTGTATAGAAAAAACAATAATAATATACGTATAATTAAAATACGCATATAAACAAAAAAAATCGTCGAATTTGTTTCCATGGCTGTTTATGTAATTTGGCAACAAATCTCACTTTCTGATGCCCGAATTGCACCAAGGTTTTTAAAAAAGCGTCAAGACCCCTATTACAGAAAATCACCAAAAGTTCATTGGGTTTGTTTTCATAACTTTTGGCAACAAATCTATGTATATTAACGAATCTATTCGTTTTTGAAACTCGAATTACGACAAACCTAAAAGCAAAGGATCCTATAATGGAAAAGTACCCGATTTTCTTATGGACAATATTCAAGTGACATAACATGGTGTAAAATTATCGCGGATAGCGAGTTTGTTTAAATATCTCATCAATTGATGCCGAATAAATGCAGGCATGCATGCACAAAATATTTAATTAATTTTGTATGATAAATAATTATTAGAAAATTCGTATATACATATTAATTAAAATAAATAATTTACATATTTAAAATAACATGAAAATATGCATGATGGTGCACTAAAATACAGAGAAAATTAAAACCTGTTACTGAAAATGTCTATAACATAGTACTTTTCAATACCGTGGTTCTTAATGTTATTCACAAGCAGATGGAATTTTTCAAATCCTTAAACGCAAAGGAAGAATAGAATACAGATCGTTGTTATAAAAGTGCGAGAGGTAGCCACAATTTAAACCTAACCATTTTATACGAGCTGGTTTTCAAGGTGTAATTGATTTTACTTACCAATCCCTAAAACAGTCGTCAGTTGTCGCAACAGCTGTGTATGAGGCCATGATAATAAAAAAAATGCCCCATTAAAACGTTAAAAGCATGGCAACCCAATTACAGATTTACCAATTTTTTAAAAACGAAGCACGCTGTCATGTTTTTAGAGGCCTCGAAGTCTGAGCGGGGGTTGGCGAGCGTAGCTCGCAGGGGGTAGGCCCCCTAGTATACATATAAATATATATGAGAAAACCATAGTTATAAAAGTGTATTTATATGAGTTAAAATTACTTAACCTAGTTCAGTATAAATAGTAAAAAACTTTTTCCCTAAAAGAGCATTTATCATAAATGCGTATTTTTATTATTTTATTGTGTCGCCAACCGGCAATAAATCGACAAAAACACGCAATTTTCACATTTTTTTACAGACTAGTTATATCTGGGTTACGTAGCAATTTTTTTACAGACGTATATATCCTCATAAGAAGAATATTCTGTAATTTTTTCAAAATTTTCTGAGTATGCGCTTATGGAGACCTTCCTTGTCTGTACATTAATTTATTTATATTCTAAAATTATCTCTTAACATACTAAACTCTAGTTCAACTGCAGAATGCAGAATACAGTTAAAAACATTCTTTAAACAACCACATCCTCTCCCTCTCATGTAAGAATATTAGATCTTTTCCAAAACTTGCATACATTTCTAAACAAGAACGAAAAATCATGCGTCAAGCATAAATTTTGAAATACTTTCTAACACATTCAGAATAATGTAACAAAACTTCCAGGTTTAATAAGCTGAAAGATGATATCTAAGTAAATAATTTGGAAAACGCAGAACACCTTTTGAAAATCCAAATTCAGCAATTAACATCTATAATCAGAAAAGTATTCAAAATTTTTTGTGAACACCTGTATATGGTCTAAGTATTTCTATATATACTGCATAGTTTGCTAACATTTTGTTCAGTTAGGAAATGAAAAACACAGTTAAAAATTCCCTCTCAGCAATTACCACCAACAGTCGGAAAATTATTCATTTTTTTTTGTGAAGCCCTGTATATGATCGATAGATTTGTATATATACTACAATTTAGTTCAATTACGAAATGCATAACAAAGTTTTCAAAATTCTTCTTCAGAAATTTCCGTCAATGAACATGAATGAATTCATTTATACAACCCTGTATATGATCTATAGAATTTATGTATAAAAAGTACTATTCAAAAAAGTAGTTAAATATAATTCGCATACCACAACTGAAAACGCACTTCCAGCAATTATCACTCATAGACAGTATTGTAATTGAATTCCTCTGTGTGTCCCTGTAAATTAGGGGTGCACAACCTTTTTAAGCGAAGGGCCACTTACAAAAATGACTGGGTTGTCGAGGGCCACCATCAGTAGAATTTTGTTTCGAGGAGGTGTGACAGGGGGGGGGGGGGGAATCTAAGTCTACAATCAGATTAAAAAAAAACAAATTTCGAAAGGGTTGTCTTAGCCCCCTAGATTCCTTCCTTCCCAGTCAACGTTTTCAGTTCTGTTGCCAAGGATATATCAACTGTTTACGTTTGTATTTATACAAGAGATATATCTAAGATTATTTTCAAAGAGTGAAAATAGTCCTTGACTTTATTTGAAGGAGTAAATTTAGCTTTAAAGATTGCCAGTGCTGAAAAAATATTCTGCCTTAATGAATGAAGGTGGAGAGAAAGAGAAACATATATTATTCTAAATTGTACTTCTTAACATATTCAGTCATAAAATGTGGATATCAAGTAGGGGTGCACAACCTTTATAAGAGGAGGGCCTGTCATAAAAAGGACTGGATTGTCGTGAGCCAACATCTGTAGGGTGGACAAAATTTTGTTTTGGGGAAGGAGTGGGAGGATCGGCCTAAAAGTTCATAAAAATTCTAATTTTAAAAGGAGGGTTAGCTCCCTATACTCAACCACCTCTTTAGTCAGTATAACCCAATTCAGTTGGAAAGGATGGAAAAAAATTGCATTTTTTTTCCATGTGAGATTGACAAAATTCGCAGTTTTTTTTTCGAGTGATCGACGAAATTCGCGATTTTTATGCGACCGTTAGGCGAAATTTGCGATTTATACGCACCCGATCGGCAAAATTTGCGATTTTTACGTGTCTGATCGGCGAGATTTTTCATTGTTTTTGCACCCGATCGGCGAAATTTGCAATTTTTCGCACCCGATCGGCGAAATTTGCCTTTTTATCGCAACCGATGCGCAAAATTCACGATTTTTATGTGCCCGAACGGCAAAATTCACGAGTTTTACGCGACCGATCGGCAAAATTCACGATTTTTACTCATATGATCGGCGAAATTTACTATTTATACGCACCTGATCGGCAAAATTCGCGATTTATACGCACCCTATCGCCAAAATTCGCGATTTTTACGGGCCCAATCGGCAAAATTCACGATTTTTACGCATGTGATCGGCGAAATTCACGATTTTTAGGTAGGCGATCGGCGAAATTTACGATTTATACGCACCCTATCTGCAAAAGTCGCGATTCTTACGGGCCTGATCGGCAAAATTCACGATTTTTACGCAGGTGATCGGCGAAATTTACGATTTATACACACACGATCGGCAAAATTTGCGATTTTTACGCACCCGATGGGCGAAATTCGCGATTATTACGCGTCCGATCGGCGAAATTTGGCAAAATTCGCGATTTCTACGCACCCGATCGGCGAGATTCGCGATTTTTACTCATATGATCGGCGAAATTTACGATTTATATGCACCTGATCGGCAAAATTCGCGATTTTAACGGGCCCGATCGCCAAAATTCGCGATTTTTACGGGCCCAATCGGCAAAATTCACGATTTTTACGCATGTGATCGGCGAAATTCACGATTTTTAGGTAGGCGATCGGCGAAATTTACGATTTATACGCACCCTATCGGCAAAATTCGCTATTTTTACGGGCCCGGTCGGCAAAATTTACGATTTTTACGCAGGTGATCGGCAAAATTCCCTATTTTTACGCAGGCGATCGGCGAAATTTACGATTTATACGCACTTGATCCGCAAAATTCGTGATTCATACGCATCCTATCGGCAAAATTCGCGATTTTTACGGGCTCGATCAGCAAAATTCCTGATTTTTACGCAGATGATCGGCAAAATTCACGATTTTTAAGCAGGCGATCGGCGAAATTTACGATTTATACGCACCCGATCGGCAAAATTCGCGATTTATAAACACCAGATCGGCAAAATTTGTGATTTTTACGCACCCGATGGGCGAAATTCGCGATTATTACGCGTCCGATCGGCGAAATTTGGCAAAATTCGTGATTTCTACGCACCCGATCGGCGAAATTGATCCGCGGGCCACCAGAAATCCGATTGCGGGCCACTTTTGGCCCGCGGGCTACAGGTTGTGCATCCCTACTGTAAATGCATGATAAATGTCATGTGCACTATATTCTACAGTAAGCATCTTGTAGTGCATTTAGTAGATTTCAATGTATGTCCCTTTCTGGCACGGCACACATCCAAACGGTATTCAACCTCTTCGACTGCGTCGTCTCAACGATTTTTTTCGGACTTTGTTCACATGAAGTATGGATTATATCGACGATCTCTTCGACGACACTCGTGGCCTACCAGGCGACGTTTGTTTTAACACGCTTCCCGTTTCTTTAACCCATTTTCGGCCAAAGGTGCGTAAACGTACCATTTCAATAAATATATTTTTATTAACACTGTGACATATATTTTTCACTAATTTTATTTTTCTGCTATTTTTAAGGGTTCTGAAGAAATCTATAAAATATTAGTAATTGAATTGAAGTAATCACTTTCCGTTGAGAAATTTTCAAAATACGCTAGTTTTTTACTTGAAACTGTTATTGACAAATTCGACTTTTCAAAAATGTATAATTATTCCAATTGAGATTAATCATATGTTTTTATAATGGAGTAAAGTTGCAAGTTCTGTAAATAAAATAAAAATAAAACAAATGCCATAAGAAAACTTAAAACTTTTTATTTAAATTTAATGGTAAATTATTAATGGTAAATTAATAATGGTAACGTCAACTTAAATAAAATATTATTTTTCATGCACGAAACTTTTTTGGGGTGTTAATGAATGTAATATAAGTAAATTTCAATGCAAATAATACCATATTTTATAAAATTTCTATGCTTGGCCAAAAATGGGTTAAACCCACGTAGCCACTGACGAATGGTACTGTCCGTAGGCGCATTACCACCACCCTCGCGCCGCAAGTTCCGCTGTACAATGGTAACAGATCCAGTTTCTATAAGCCAGATAACACACTGAGCCTTTTGTTGTGGCATCGCCATCGCACTGCATTAACCCCTTGAGGACGAGCGACACGTATACGTGACATATAAGATGCTCCGAATCCTCGATTATTCCCACCAGTCACTTTTTACTGTAAACTTTGCCTTATTTAATGTTAGCATTTCTGTGATTCAATTAGGCGAAAATTTCTGTTTTGAAAAACCGGTGGTAAAAGATTAAAAATTCTGTAAAGGACGCTCCACGCGAAGGGGTTAACTGAATGAAATGATGGAATGAGCGTCTGCTACGTTACTTCAAGGTCAATGACGCGCAGCGCTACTTAGTGTTGAAAAAACCAAACTGAAACTGATTTGGATAAAATTTGATGAGCTACTGATTTTTTCTAAATTAACTAACCTGATCTAACTCGGACCTTTAACTCGATAGGATTTTTTAAAACCCCGGAGTTCTTTTATGGACACCCTATATATCAATTTCAATATGTCTGAAATAGTGTAACGTTATTTAACTACATTGAAAGCAATTTCCCCCTATAGACCAAAATCTGATGGAAATTTTGAGTATCCCTGAAAACGAAATGTAAATGCTAAACACTTCATTTCCAATTTCGGACATGCCATCGATCCTAAATAACATATATCAATTACATGGCAATCCGAGTATATTTACGTGAGTTAGAGGATGGAAAGACGGCAGACAGACAGACAAATCAAATTAAAATACACTTTTCAACCGTGTTGGAAAGTGTTAAAAAGCTAATTATATATTCCAGCATCATTTATTAGTCTGTAAAATGAAGTTTTTTAAACATCTATTGTCCTATAATAAAAGCCTTTAACTTTCCCTTTTTTATCTTTCATATATCTTCTTCTAAACTGTTTTCCCTGGCTGGTAGTAGATAAGCCAGAAAAGAGAAGTGTCATGTAGCATCTCATCTTGAAAGTCAAACAAGCTTTAAATTTAATTAAACTGTCCTACCAACTACATGAACAGCCAGATGGTGCTGTGGAATGCATTTTGGACGTGAAAGCTCATTTGTGTTCCATGGAGTTTGATTATGTAATGATGAACGATTTTGATTATGAAAGAAGCAGCTGATAGGGGGAAGAGCCGTTTAACCAATCAATAGCATCTGCTAGAGACAAGAATGAACGTCTATTTAAAAGGGAGTAGGGTATAAACAATGGAAGGGAACATAATAGGAGTGACAAAATTGTTGTTTATAGCCCAAAATTATGAATCAAGACCGCAAAATAAAAATTAGTTACTTAAATTTTCTTTAAATATAACGAAGAGTTTATTGTATCAATTTACGTAAGATTACTAAACCTACATAGCTACATTTATTTTTGAAGTGAAAAATTCTTTAGGCGCGATGGGCATTTTTTGAGATGGGAAAAAAACATTGAATTCGCGACATCGTTACCGTTACTGTTACCGACACCGATACTTTTCGGTTAGCCGGGCGCCAGTAATATATATACATTTATATATACACGCACACATATATCTACACATATCTATAGATACATATATATACATACACATATATATGCATATATGGATGTATATATATACAAATTTATGTATATACATATGTATTTATATATGTAGATATATCACTGGCGCCCGGCTAACCGAAAAGTACCCCGACACCTCTGTATATTTGGCGACGATTCTGCAATAGCTGGTTCAGGTAAGCAACCATAGATTTGCTTAAATTAACATCTCACTTTGACAGCAAACGTGATATTAGTCTCTATTTAGCATTATTTGAAAGACAAATTTCTCGAATGAATATAATAAAAGAAATTTGAGTCCAACATTTGTTAAGTTTAATTCCGTTAGAAATCGCCAATATTATAGCTAGAGAGCCAGAAACATTGGTGAACAATTACGATTATGTAAAAGATTTACTTCTTAAACGCTTCAAAATGACGCCAGAAGAATTTAGGCAGAAATTAATGTCACATAAAAAAGAATCTTCAGCCACTTGGCGCGATTTAGCATTTGAATTAAGAAATCATTTGGAAGAATGGATTAGTGGTCTTAAAGTATCTGATTTCGAATCCTTAAAAGAATTAATAGTAGTAGATCAAATTAAGAAAAGGTTACCTATAGAAATGAAAGAACATTTTATTGATGATCTTCCAAAAATTAAAAATGTAGACGTATTAGTAAGTAAACTAGACGATTATGATGCGGCGAGACGTAATGTTAAAACCATGAATAGAATTTCACACCACTTTGAAGATAGAAAACCCGAAGTAAGTAAAAATGAAAATTCACAATCTTTCTTTCATACCCAATACCAAAACAAAAGAAATAAATCTCAAATTAGGTGTTTTAGATAGATGTAACTCTCAAGGCCACATAGCGTCTCAGTGTAATAAGAGCAATAACGGTCAAGCTAATGAGTTCAGTCAAGACTCTACCGAAAACTATCGAAATTATAATCGCCAAAATCACAATCCTAATGCCGATGTACAGGAAAAAGCTAACATTGCTACAATTCGAATCAGAAATAAGTCTAAACCTAATGGAATGGGTAAAATAATTAATATCAAAGGCAAAGAAGCAAATCTATTGTTTGATACAGACAGCTATATTTCTTTAGTCAGTTACGAATGTTATGTCATATTGGGTCACCAAATTTGTCTTCTGTTGATATCTTATTAACTGACATTGGCGGAGAAACTGTAAATCTAATTGGATATTTTGTGTATGAAATACGTGTCGATGGGTTTCTTATATCAACGAAATTTTATGTTTCAAAATCTCTCGCATACGATATTGTAATAGGGCAAGAGGTGATCAGCAAACTAAAGTTGGCGATAGATGAAAAGGGAATTAAAATTGTTGGCGAACGAAATACTTTTCAAGTACGTTGCCTTAAAGTTGTAAATAATTCCGATAAAAAATTAAATTATGTTGCCAATTCATACAATGAAGCGAAAGTATCAAAAGGAAATAGTTCACGTGCAGAAAATGAAATGATTGGTATTATGAATAAAAATAATTCAGAAAATTATTTCAAGATAAATTTAGCACGCGCGGTGAAAACAGATAAAAGTGACTCAACTCGCGAGACCAAATCAAAAGATGAAAATGAAATAACAAAACACGGAAAACATTATAATTTAACGAGCACGAAAAAAAAAAAAATAGACAGAAGTAATATAAAAAGAAAAAATGAAAAAAATGAAATATTTCAATTTATAATATAATATTATAATGTACAATAGCGCATTAAATGAAAATTGTAATATAATTTTTGTGGTAGTAGTTTATAATAATGAATAAAAAAACACTTCATTTAAAAGTATTTCCTGCACAATAAAACGTTTCCTGACGATTCAAAAAATACACACGTAATTGTTCAAGTTTTCACTTCTGTCGGCACTCCCGGAGTACCATTTTTTTTTAATGCTTTTAAATATTCCTTTTTACTTTCATATATTTCTTTAAAATTATAATATGAAACGGTAATGTTAATTAATAGTGTGGGGATATGTAGTAATTTTTTAAATAAATATTTATAAAATATTATCAATAAAATTCATTTAATAGTAAAAATTATTAAATGAAAAAGGAAAAAGTGTTTAAAATTATGTTTTAACGTAAGCAGCAAATTCATAAAAAAATATTTTTGAAAACATTTGTCCACAAGCATTTATATGGAAAATAAAATTACTACTGATATGAAATAAATTATTTTGCATACTGTTTGATATATATTTTTTAAATCTTGTAAAATAATCCAGAAATCAACCAATTCTTCTAAACTGTTTTCCGTGGTATTAAATAAACCATAAAAGAGAAGTGTCACGTAGCATCTCATCTTGAAAGTCAAACAAGCTTTAAATTTAATTAAACTCTCCTAGCAACTACATCAGCAGCCAGTTGGTACTGCGGAATGCATTTTGGACGTGAAAGCTCATTTGTGTTGCATGGATTTTGTTTATGTAATGATAAACGATTTTGATTATGAAAGAAGCAGTTTATAAGGAAATAGCCGTTTAACCAATCAATAGCATCTGCTGGAGACAATAACGGACACCTATTTAAAAGCGAGACGGTTGTAAACAAAGGAAAGGAACATAATAGGGAGTGACAAAATTATTGTTTATAGTCGAAAATTATGAACCAAGACCGTAAAATAAAAAAATAAACACTAATTTCTTAAATTTTCTTTAAACATAACGAACATATCCGATTGTATCTTTTTAAATGCTTTTAGATATTCCTTTTTACCTTTCATATACATATTTATAAGGTGAAATCACCACTTATATGAAATAACATATTTTGATATATATATATTATAATAGGTTATCAGCTTGATATATATATTATAAATCTTTTAAAATAAACCAGAAATCAACCAATTCTTCTAAACTGTTTTCTCTCGTTTAATACCAGGGAAAACAGGGAACGTAATATGGAATAACAAAATTGTTGTTAATAACGCAAAATTATGGCATAGGACTGTGAAATAAAATGAAAAAGAATTGTTTAAATATAAACAAACAATAATCAAATTATCAAATTATCATATATAATACTGATATCAATTATTTTATTATTTTATTTTATATTCTATAATATTTATGTAGTCTGTATTATTTAAAATGAAAAAATTAATATTAATTGTCCCCTTATTGTCTGTAAGCGTTCCTTTTTTATATTTTATATATCTTCTTCCAACCTGTTTTCCCTGGTAGTAAATACGCCGTAAATGTCATGTAGCATCTCATCTTGAAAGTTAAACAAGCTTTAAACTTATAATTTATTTGATTATGTAATAATGTACGATTTTGATTATGAAGGAAGCAGCAGCTGATAGGGAAAGAGCTATTTAACCAATCAATAGATTCTACTAGAGACAAGAATGGACGTCTATTTAAAAGAAAAGGGTATAAACAAATTAAGGGAACATAATAAGGAGTGGTAAAATTGTTATTTATAGTCGAAAATTATGACATAAGGCTGTAAATTAAAAGAAAAATATTTAAAAGAATTCTTTAAATATTTTTTAAATATAACGAACAGGTTATTGTATCAATTTATTATGTAAGACTTGTAAGCCTACATAGGTGCATTAATCTTTTCAATATAATTTTAATATTGCTTTTTACCTTTTATATATTTGTTTAAATTTATAAAATAAAATTACAACTTATAACGAATAAGTTAGTTTACATACTGTTTAACACGCACACACACACACATTTATACAGGGTCATTCATAATTCCCCCCGGGGTTTCGAAACGTTATAGTAAAAAAACGAAGACGAATATGAAAAAAAGAAACATATGAAATTATTCCGAAACTATTCAAGTTTTACTTACATACATTACAGGTGTTCTATGTGTGAACCCTTGGTCACACGGCATACATCCATGCGATAGTCCAGTTCCTGTCATACTCCGTTTCTTTAAATCTGAATCAGTGGTGTCAGTTCAACGGGCCTTTCGTAATAAATATCGAAAACAGGGACCAACTGACAAAACAATTCATGTGTGGTACCGGAAATTTAAAGAAACGGAGTATGGCAGGAACTGGACTATCGCATGGATGTATGCCGTGTGACCAAGGGTTCACACATAGAACACCTGTAATGTATGTAAGTAAAACTTGAATAGTTTCGGAATAATTTCATATGTTTCTTTTTTTCATATTCGTCTTCGTTTTTTTTACTATAACCTTTCGAAACCCCGGAGGGAATTATGAATGACCCTGTATATGTATAAAATATACATTTTTTAAATAAACTAGAAATCAATTAATCCAAATTGACTGTGATACGACCTTTCATAATACTACATCAAACCGTATTATCAAAGACAATTTTCATAAAACAATCTCAAACCAAGAGTACAAAATGAATAAAACATAAAGTAAATAAAAAACAAAAATATAAGAAAATAATATATTTAAGATAATTAAAATGATATGAAAAAAAAAAATAGTTTGTGAAATAAGTCTTCAGGGCCACCATCTACACTTCAGAACCAAATAAAATGATATTAAAGTAATTTCCGTTCTATTAAAAATTGCTTTCGCAATAAATAATTTCCATAGAGGAACTCTGTTACTCGTCAAAACAAATAGAAAACATAAAAAAAAAAAAAAAAAAGAAAAAGAAATGAAAAAGTTCAATGGAAATGAAAATACAAATGAAAAAACAATGTTACCAACCGTAGTAACACAGTATGAAGTAATATGGTTAACAAATTACGGTTAAAGATAACAATGAAGCAAATGTTTAATAGTATGGGAATATATAGTATTTTTTAAATAAATATTAAAAAAAAAATATTATCAATAAAATTCATTTAATAATAAAAATGATTAAATGTAAAAGGAAAAACACATTTGAAATTATGTTGTAACGCAAGCAGCAATTTCGTAAGAAAATATTTTTGAAAACAAAGCCCACAAATTTTGCCCACAAAGCATTTATATCGAAAACAAAACAGTAATTATTTTTCAAAATGTCATATATATTATCATTTAAATAATATTAATAAAAATATTTATTCATATATAATAATTAATGTAATTAAAGAACAAAATAAATTGAAAGAGACCAGGCATCGAAATTTAAGGGAAATTCAAAATTGTCGTCATTTATGAAATGATTAAAGTAAACAATGGATAACAGACGAAACTAAAAGGGATTTTAAATTAAAAGTTATTTAACTACATAAATTTAGAGTCAAAACTAAATTAACAACTGACGAAATCTGTAATTATAAATACTTAAATAAGTGCTCAAGATAATGTAATGTATCCTAAGTAACATGTTGTATTATAATGGTATGAAAATGGCTATTCAGCTTAATTCATTCATTTAATCTTACAAAATCATGATCATGGCTGGGATAAATAAATAAAATAATCCATATTCATGGAAAGTAAGAAAGAGAGAGAAAAAGAGAGAGAGAAGATAAACAGATACAGATAGATATAAAAAAAGATCGATAGATATAGAAAAAACATATATATACAGGATAATACAAAATAGATATGATGAAGATTATCTCTAAACCACTGCTGATAGAAACATCCTTCCAAATGCGAAAGTATATAAATCAAGATTAGCTTTTCAATAGGGCATATGTTTTTTAAAATTTTGTCAAAAATATGATAATTATCTTTTTATATGCCTCCTCTCCTGTAACATATATAGAAAAATGTTTTCCAATAGTGACTAAAAAGGACATTAAAATTTCCATTTTCTTAATGTCAAAACTTATCGAATTGAGATACTTTGGATTTTATTAATTTTATGTGTTTTCTGCCAATAAAAACGCATTTTTCCGTTTTTAGTCAACCTCTTGGTAAATGACTGCTGGTCCCGATAACCCTTTTCTGTCATTGTCGGCTCAACGAAATCATGAAGTAACTACAAGAGAGTAGGTTTTAGGCTTGCAGGTTACAACTTGAATGAGCCAATTTATTGCTACATGAAGTCTTCATTAAGTTGGATATTATGCTAGGTTCGTGTCAAGAGCTGCTAAAAGGGCCTATTTAAGGTAGTGTCAGCTTCATCTACAATTGAGTCAAGAAGAATTTAACCATAATTACTTACTGCTGAGGCCAGATAAAGAGCGAACTGTAATTCTGGACTTGTTTGGATCTTAAGGAAGCAATATAACATACATTTTGTTTTCCTTGTACATGTAGGTTCCTATTTACACGAAGGAGATTTAATCCTGAGTGTTCGAATAGTAAAACATGACTGCATCAAGCTGAAAATCTTTTATGGATTTCCTGGAATCGGTCACACATATATATAAGAGATATTGTAGAACAATATAATGCTTTTTAGGGGTGATGCTGCTCGAATTTATTTTGTTAATGCATAACAATGCTCGTTCTACACTGTAAAAAATTTTGGTCCACAATTACGGTACATATACTGGCAACTTTGTGACCAGTATACAGGGTGTCTCAAAAGGTCGTTTACAAACTTAACATGCTGCATTGTCATATCATGATAAAGAAGATTTACATAGGAACTTATGTTCGAAAATTCAAACTGCGACCGCTAGAGGGCGATGAGCACAGGCTTACCGGAGAGTGGAAAGCGTAATCATTTTAGGCGAGGACATTGCAGGAGAAGGATGAATTGGTTTAGTAATGCAGAATTGGAAGATATGCATTACGTATATGGCGCCGCAGATGGAAATGCACACTGTGCGAGAATACCGCAATAGGGCATATCCTAATCGCTGGATTGGCAGAGGCTGACCAGTCGCATATCCACAGCAATCTCCCGACCTGACTCCCCTGGATTTCTACCTGTGGGGACACATGGTCCATGGTGTACGAGAGGCCTGTAACATCGGATATGGATCTCGTCGTCAGGATCGTGGAAGCAGCGGCACGTGTCCGTGACACACCGGCCTATTTTGTACGGGTCCGTGAATCCATGCGTCGACGTTGTGAAGCTTGCATTGAGGCAAATGGAAGGAATTTGAGCATCTTCTGTAAATTAAACCATGTTATTTAGTAAAAGTCATATTAATACTTCCGTAACTCCTTCGATATCCTTTCTTTCTTCCCCTCCATACCTGTGCTCATCGCCCTCTAGCTGTCGCAGTTTGCATTTTCGAACACAAGTTCCTATGTAAATCTTGTGTATCATGATATGACAGACCAGCATGTTAAGTTTGTAAACGACCTTTTGAGACACCCTGTATATACCATAATTTAACTGGACGGTATATGTACCGTAAAATATTTAAAGTATATGTACCGGCTGCACTCCCCCCTCTCCTCAGGCCTGCACACATTACGTAACAAGAGCAAGAGCATCACTTCAGGGGTTGCCGTACACCGAGGCGGGGCTACCAGCTTTTTACTTTCTGAAAAATAATTATTTTACGGTATAAATAGCGATTTTTTACTGAAAAACAATCATTTTACGGTATAAATACCGTTTATAATCGAAATGCACATATACGGTTCTCTTACGATTAATATACCTCAGAAGTACAGTACTCATACTGTAAAGAGTGAAAACGGTACAAGTACCGTTAATTCAAGTTACATCTACTGAAATTTTACGAAACACTTTTACAGTGCACATATATGTAAGAGATATTTTAGCACAATATAATGCTTTTTAGGGGTGCTGTTGTTCGGATTTATTTTGTTAATGCATAACAATGCTCATTCTAATTGAATACTTCTGCAGTGTTGCTGGTGGGCTACTTTTATTTTATTCAGATTGCTTGATTTGGTACCAATTGTTTTAAATAGTGTAATGCGTCTTGTTTTCATTTAATTAATATGTCATTAAATAAGTCGAATTTTACTTTCTCAAAAAACTAGTGGCAATCAAGAAAACTGTATTAAAAAAAGCAGCTCGCTGGCAACACTGCATTTCTGGTGTCAGAATATTTGGAGCAAAACAATATCATTCGAATGTATTAACCAGCTTACTCATAAGATTTGAACCCGATTGATGTGTGGTATGCCTTAAGTCAACGAATTGAAACAGGCTAAATGACTTTCGCGAACCGACGTTGAAAAATGCATTTTCAGAAGAATGGCATTGAAATATGAAAAAAATTATCAACGCATTGTAAAGTTCTGTAAAATTAAGGGTTGGGGTTCGTATATTTGTCAGAAGAGACCACGCACCATTTAAAGAAAAATATTACAATCCAGGATAGATCCTTATTTGGTCCTTATTAAAGTTCCATAAATTCCAACTTTAAAATTAATAATTTGAGATGGCTACGCTGTCAGACATTTTAATGTGTATTAAAATACATATTAGTACTTTTTCATTAAATAATATTTTAGTTTTGATTATGACAATTTCCTTTAGATTTGACGATATATATTCTTAAGTATCAAGTCCATGTATTTCAGCTTTGGACATGTGTTTAAAAAAAAATTACAGGATCATAAATTTGCACACTTATATGAAATTATATTTTCCTAATTGTAAATGAAGAATTCTAATTTATATACTAAACTTTTTACAAAATCTGATGTTTGTACATTTTTTTTTATTATTCAGACTCTGTCATATTTCTTACCGAATTTAATAATTATAAACTTTGTATCAGATTTCGAATCTATGTTACATAATTTTTCCTCAATCGGACAATGGAGATCAGTGATTAATGGATTTAAACTGTCATAAACATTTTCTTTAATGACACTCATTTATGATACTCTTTTGTTTAATTTATTTGCTTTCTGTATGTAAAGATGGAATTTTGTTATCGATTTTTCACTCACTTCCTGATATGTTAGAATTATAAAAAAATATACACAGGTGTGTTTCTGATGGCAATACAATATTTTAATATTTTTGAACTAAATTATAAATTAATAAACTGATTGTAAGGCATTTTTCTATTAGCCGGCCGCAGGTGATAAATTGCCAAATAATCATTAGGGTGACAACTGTTTATGAAGTACGAAAACAATGGATTTAATTATGCCTGTCCAAAATTTTCCAACTTGCTCTGAGAGTGCAACAACAAAATATTTTAAGCACTAAAGTGTCAAAACTAAAATAAATAAATAAGGAGTGTTATATATATATATTTAAAAAAAGAAAAAAACTCTTTTATAATTTAATAATTTAATATTAATTAAATTATGATTATACGAGGGTAAGTGAAAAATTATCCGCAATTTTGACATAACTCTCCTTTTATTGTTCATACTGACCTCTGTCCTCGTTTATTTTATTGTTATGCTGTTGTGGTCATGCTATAAAAGTTTTATCGTAATTCCTCCATTTGTCTTCCTTTTGTTACAAATAGATCATGGCCGCTCTATTAGAGGTTTGCACCACAGAGGAACAACGAGCAGTGATCCGGTTTTTGTGGTCGGAAGGTGTATCAGCGGTCGCAATCCATCGAGGACTTTCAGCACAATACGGGAACAGTGTCTTGCCGCAATAAAGTCACGAATGGATTGAAAATTTCAAAAATGGTCTTTCAATTATTACGCATGAGGAAGGAGCCGGACGATCGTGTACGGCCACAAATAATGACAACATTGAGCGTGCACGTGATATGGTTCTGTTAGACAGACGAGTGATTAATGATGAAGTCCACTCAAAGAGGCATTACCGTCGATTCACCTCGGACCAAGAACTGATCCCGGTGCATGCGTGGCTCACTGCTCAGCCGAAAACCTTCTTTTCTGAGGGCACCAGGAAACTCGTGCAACGATGGAACAAGTGCGTTGAAAAGCAAGGGGACTGTATCGAAAAATGATGTTAACGTTAGTTTCCTATTTGTATTGCAATAAAATGTACACCTACATTGCGCATAATTTTTGACTTACCCTCGTACATCGAGGAAATAGTTTAGAAATCTGACGAGATAGCTTTAGAAATCCTTTTTTGTTATTTCCTGCTGCAATAATACAGAAAAGAAGCAGAGCAAAAATTATATATATTTTTATAGATCTAGTTTGGGCTTTCTACCAAGAGTAAATTAAATCAATGAATGTTCAATAATCAGGCCCACGCCAAATCAACGCAATGTAACGAACATTTTCTGGAACTATATGAATTGCAGTCATAAATTAAGCATGATTTTTAAGATAAAAAGTGAATGCTTTAAAAGAGTGATTTTTTAGGTGCGTTCGTAATTATAAAAATGCGTAGCACCTATAGTTGTCGTCTGGTTCCTCCGTCTGTCCGCAAATAACAGCGCAAAAACTACGCAACCGAATGGTTTGAAATTTAATATATATAATCGTTGCAGAATTTTGTCGAGTCATTTCAAATTTTATGAAAATCGAATCAAAACTTAAAAAGATAAAGGTTTTCTTCATTCTATTAAATCTTATCATACTTAGTCTATATAATAAAAACATAAGTCATGTGACTGAGGAAAACAAATACGGGCTGACCATTTCTTTTTTCATATGCTATGAGGTCATTTTTATTCAAATTTATTTTTTCGAATAAAATTGCAAGAAAAGTTACATTTTTAGAAAGATCGTTAAAAAAAATTGTTTGTTTGAGAGATAAGTTACACTCAAATATGTATAGATTCTGAGATAACTTCAGTTGCAATGAGGTTGACAGCCAATATCTCAATCCATTAAAGTAAATAGACACAAGAGATTCGTTCATCATGAGACATTAAAATATGGAACCATGAAGGTAATAATTTGCAAAGCAAGATCTCCATGGTGAATTTCGCCGCGCTCTATGGTGTCGAAAAAAATCGCATCTGTAAACGTGACTTACATAATAAAAGAAAAGGCATGCTCATTTCGCTCGTATTAGGCGATATAATTCATTTCACTGAAATAATAACGATGCTTTTTTTTTTACATTGTAAAACTAGTTATAGTACGAATGCAACTCATTTGCCATGTTTAACGTACAATTTCTAACTTGACAAGAACTATTTTTACTTTTATTTAACTAAACTCGGTTCATACATGTAAAGATGGAATTGTGTAATCGATTTTTCACGCATTTCCTGATATACCAGAATTATATAAATTGATTGCACAGGCATGTTTCCTATGACAATGCAATATTTTTATATTTTTATAAATTAATTATAAATTAATAAATAAATTTTAAGGTATTCTTCATTTAACCATGCACAGATCTGCAAATTGCCAAATATTGTTTCAGACAAACAATATGGTTAGATCTAAAAGGTGGATTAAAACTTTGTGCCGTTATATTAAAAATAAATGTGCAACGTTAAATTAGCACAAATTAAAATCATTTCTAATGGCAAATAGCTGTTTCAGAGCCCTTAAGCTCCATCTTCAGTGCCAACTCAAAAGGTAAAAACGAATTAAAAACTCCTAGGCCATGACCGCTTGCCTGCCATCTCTCACCCCGCGGCCAGATGAAATGGCGTTGAATTTTTCAAAACAACAGCGGAGACGAGGAAACACACGTGACAGAGAGACCAATAGGAACACTCCGCCGACCGGGAAAGTTCAAGTGTGGAGGCGAATAAAGGAGGGGGAACGAAGAGGAAACTGCCGTACAAAGCGTTTCAAACGTCTGGCTGCGTTTCGCTTAGTTCATTCTCTTCGTCCCCCCTCCTTTATTCGCCTCCACACTTGAACTTTCCCGGTCGGCGGAGTGTTCCTATTAGTCTCTCTGTCACGTGTGTTTCCTCGTCTCCGCTGTTGTTTTGAAAAATTCAACGCCATTTCATCTGGCCGCGAGGCGAGAGATGGCAGGCAAGCGGTCATGGCCTAGGAGTTTTTAATTCGTTTTTACCTTTTGAGTTGGCACTGAAGATGGAGCTTAAGGGCTCTGAAACAGCTGTTTGCCATTAGAAATGATTTTAATTTGTGCTAATTTAACGTTGCACATTTATTTTTAATATGGTTAGAGCTGTATACGAGTTTAAACAATGCAATTAATTATACACCACACCAAGCGGTCTAAAATATTCCAACTGGCTGTGAAACTGGAACAATGAAATATTTTAAACACTAAAAAGTAGAAAAAGATTCAAGTAAAAATATAACGAGTTTAACAGCTAAAACATATGTACTGTACAGGCTTTTATATGCATTATGTTTTTCTTTTCTAAACATAATTATTATTCTTGCTACGTCACACAAATATATATATAAGCATAAATTCAAAACTTTACTAAATTCAAAACAAACCACTAAAACAACTATAAAAGTTAACTTAACACAACATTATAAACTATTAACAGAAACAGAAATCAAAACTCTAAAAACCAAAATATAAACAAAAAATAAAGCAAGTTTAAACCAGTAAAACCATTGGAGACAGGCGGCATGACATGAGACATGCACAGTTAGGTTGAACTAATTTCTGTGCGCAACTCTCCCCATACCTGTCAAAACCAAATGAATAGACTGAAATCAAACCAAATGAAATAGGAGACGTCCACATCAACAGTCCTCTGAGCAACGCCTCTTCACTTCGTCTCAATTATGCCTCTTGATCTTAGCCTTTCGTAATACCCTGTTCACATCAGACATTTAAGATATCTTAGACCGCCATTTTTGAGTTGGTACCCTCCCGGAATTGAATACCTGTCCACATCGCAAAACTCATCTAAGATAACTCACTGAATATCACTGTGTCCGAGATTTGAACAAACATAGAATGTGCGCATGCGCATATGTTAAAGGCAACCTCGACAGCAAGACGCCCTTATCATAGATCAGACTTGACAATCCGGAGAAAGTCTATGGGAGAAAATGTCCGCGGTAATTGCCAACTTATTAATTGACTTTCTCCGGAAAGTATCGCCGCCTGGTGGATACTACCGATACTAGTTCATAAGCAAATACATAGAACAAATGGAGCTGGGAAAAAATTTCGTGTTATTTCGTGTCGTAAATACTCCTATTACTGATGATTGATGGCGCTAGTAAGGACAACCATGCGGTCAAAGGAAACTTAGGCCTCATACTATGACAAGGAGGATGTATGATTGGCTCGACAGCCAATCGGCCTCCAGGGCCAATCAGATTGAATGGTACTGGCTATATCTAGCAATAGAAAGTTCGAACTCACTAAGTGAGTTTCTGGAACTCCCTCAGTGAGTTCGGTGGTCTATGATATCTTAACTATCCGATCTGAACGTAGTATTACGAGTGAGAACTTCATCTCGCTATGATAACTCTTGTTCTTTATAAAGTTATACATGAATTCCTTTAAATATTCAAACATTTATTTTTCTGAATATAATATATATTTTTAGTCCATGCATTTATACAACATCATATTATTCCTTATTGACAACGATGAAACATGATTAATCTGTTAAAACTGCGAAAATATCCATGTTATCAAATTATCACTTTCAGAAAAAAATTCTGAATTTTCTCTTCTCAAATTCAGTTGAAATTTGTTTTTCTTGCAGGCGAACTGCAAATAGGCAACTCAATTAACAATATCAAAGTTATTTAAATATGGTAAAAAATTTAAACTGAAGAAAACACTTTTCTCATAATATTTGATTATCTTAGAAAGATAATTAATTCTTTGTCCTACAGTTCAAAAACTTTGAGGAATATCATTAAAATAACAGAAAATATTCACAATTCCAAATATGTTACGAAAAATCGATATTTTGCAACAAAAAAATGTCGGAAAAGAAAACATTAGACCATCATTAATCGATCTTGTTTCCAAAATTTGTGCTAAAAACCCTAAAAGAATCCTTCAAGGCGTGAACAGAATAAGAATAAAAATAAAGAACAAAAACTATCAACTTTCTCCTCATGCCTCGCGGGCATTGGTCAGAATGATTAGGAAAAAGGCTTAGCTACTGATCCGGTTGAAGCCGGTTACGAGCCGATGACGTCACAATCAAAATAAACAAACAAAAGAAATGAAGAGAAGAATTGTCTAAGAAAAGAGATTAAATAGAAAACGAAAAAAATAAAAATCCCAAATCCAAATAGTAAGGGGGAGAAAGATTGTCAGGAGAAAAAGTAATTAGGAAATATCGATTTCAACAGACATACGCTCTAATTTTAATCTTTATTCCGGCAGGTTATTTTTAATTGTTAGACTGAATATCGAATGCTCTGTACAGTACTTTTTTTAATCGCCTCAACTTCCGCAGATTGTATTTATTTGAGTGATAATTCTTTTCATTACTGTTGCCATTACTAAAAGTATAATACTCAAAGCAGAATTAAAACCGGCAAATAATGTATTTATGATGCGTTCTCTGGAAATAATTATTCTACTGCAATTACTTAGATTGGATTTCACAAGGGAGGGATGGAAAAAAGTATTTTCATTGCGCTCGCTTCACATTAGGAATGAATAAAATAATTAAGATTTCGAATAATATGTTTTGATGTTAGAAAGAGGGAAAAAAATATTGTGTTAAAAAATAATATTGCGTCTGTTAATTGAGAGCACAGCAGATGTTAATAGAATAGAAATATTGAATTTTAATTATTTAGGATACGCATTTATGTTTCAGAAATATTCAAAGATTTTTATACTTAACCAATGGTTTAATAATTACTAATAGCGAAATTAAATCAAAGACATTGCATTTAAAAGTTATATAAATAAACAATTAGTACAAACATACGTTGTTAAAGTGTTAAACGATATTTATATTGGTTAAATAATTAACCAATTATCACATATAAAACAACGTTTGTAAAATTAAAAAAATAAATGAATACACTTTTAAAATATTGATCTTACTTGCAACAATCTTGTAATTCGTTTTCCCTAAACGGCCACGCGTGACTTGCATATAGCAATTTATATAGTTTCATTTATATAAATTTATAATATGTTAATATTACTTGCAACAGTCTTGTAATAGTCTATTTAGTTATTCAGAAGCCGTGTATCGTACATTGCTAGTTTATATAACATCGTTTACATACTTCTATTTTTGATATTTTTAAAATTATCTTGCAAGTAAGATCAACAATCTATTCGGTTCAATTAAAGGGTGGATTTAAAGAGTCTTCAAGAGGGGGCGATATCAGAAATTTGGAAGTTAATATACAACCCGCAATCTTGGTCGTGTCGGGCCTAATTTTTTTTTAATTGCGGGTCAGGTTCAATTCTACGTTTTTGCTACGGATCGGGTTTGGGTCTGGTTGACTCCTACTTGTTTACTGCGGGTCGGGTTTGGGTCAGGTTGTTTTTTGGTACGAGATGGGTTCGGGTTGGGTTAATGTTTACTTTTGTTGCTGCGAGTTGAGTTGACGTCTACATTTTTCCTGCGGGTCGGGTTGACTTAAATTATCGGGTTGGGTTTTTTCACTCTTGCGTGCCGTGTTCGGGTTGACCCGATTTTTTAAAAGAATGTGTAAAATATTTTTTCCTATAAAATCTATATGCAGTAAAAATTTCATAACGTTCTGTCCCAAATAGCGAAAAGCTTTATGTAGGGAATACTTTTTAAATCTTTTATTTAGTAAAACTTCCGAATTACAGACACCTTGGAGCCGTCGAGTTTATCCGCAAATTCAGAAGTAATAGCATGTACAGTAAGACCTCCGTACGGTCACTCCGGAAGAGCGGAAACAGTCCCCAATACAAATATTTGCATATTTTTGCGCACTGCTCCGGGTAAGAGATAAATTCGATGGCACCGAGATGTCCATTATTTAAATGTTTTACAGTATTTGAATATTAATGAGTATATATATATACTACATGTTTATATTTCTATATAAAAGAAAATTGGAATTAGAGATATAATTGCATACTACATTTCATAATTATATTAAAATATGGATTAATTTTCTTTCATTTCGGTTTTGGGAGGACGAAGATTTTTTTTTTTTGGGGGGGGGGGAGGGGGGGGGTTACAATAGAAATTTCGGGTTCGGTTTGGGACAGCCGATCTGCACAGGTCTCAGGGGGAATTTCACGTTGTATGTTCAAAAGGTGGATTTATTTTAAATGGGATTTTTGTAATATCTTAATTGCCCAGTGCGTTAATTTTTTTAGAAACTCCAAAACCTCGCTGTATTAAAAATTACGGTATAAGAAACTGCAGTAATCTCTAGGGAGCGAGAGCAAATTTTTAAATTTCTACGGCCGCTTAAAACACAGCATTTGCTGCTGATCTTGTATTCTTATATGTGTATTAATAGCAATGATTTTGTAAATATATCAGAAGTAAAGTTAGTTTGTTTTTGAGAACTAAACTTACAATTCATTAAAGCTTATGGCCTATAGTACAGAGCGCTTTTATTTATTATGGGCCCTGGGGTGAAATAATGCCCGACCCTGTCAGGTTGTCAACCTAGCGCGAGACTATCAATGTTTAGTCCCCAAGTAAGCTTGGAACTCAATTTATAGACACCAAATAGATTAAGGCCTGATTTAGCCTTGATGGGTCCGCAGTCGAAGTGAGAACATGTAACGTGGTAGCGAGAAATAATTGTTGTTGAGAGTATTAACAAAAACAATAAAGAAAGGTTGTAAATGTCCTTACCTTTTTTATCGTTATCACCCTTTTATAAGCGATTTTTTTTATAATGAAAGAAGCCGAATTTACTTCGAAATTTCGTTCCTTTTTCTGGTTCTGTTTTAAATAAAATATTGCTTTTTTTCATTTTTCCCCTGAATTACACATGCTTCTCCAGTTCTTCTCGCTCTTCGCAACAAACACATAAAATTTTGAATGCGAATCTCTGCAATCTACCACTTTGTACAGCTATTTCTGTATCACTTGATTCTTTTTACTCTCACTTCTAGTAAATTAAGGTGAATGGAGAACGAGAGGGAGCGAAGATTAGCGTAGGTTATGCTAACTTGAAAGTTGTCACCAACTAGACAGATGTAAGGATAGGTACAGTAAGACTAGGCGAGCTCTTCTCCCTGTAACATTGCCTATGATTCAATCGACGTACTGTACCTTGTAATAAAACGCCCAAAGAAACAACGAACACTTCGAAGATAGACCTATATAGAAGAACGACATCACATTACAGTACTAATGAAAAGGTTGTCCAGATTTTTATTAGAATTATACAGCGGTAGGACGAAAAATATACAAAGCATTCATACAAACTTTTTTTAGAGGCAATGTGTAGCTGTTGGAACCTGGGGAGATACCTTCCAGAAGTCGCATAAAGGCTCATTTTTTTAAGGCTAATATAATCATAGTGACAATTTTAAGCTTTGACTGATCCCCACATTTCAGAATTTTGTAAAAAAAATACTAACTGAGTGTCAGACTTCTTGTTTCTTTATATCAAAGATCTGTTCTCATTCAGTAAAGACTGTTTTGAAACTTATTAACGAAACATATATTCAGTAGCTAAGGGACGTTAGCTGAAAAAACCCTTTAGAAAAAACATTAAAATTAGCTTACATATCTCGGTTAGAGGTGTACACTTGCCGAAATTTCCAGACTCGGGCAAGGCCGGACCCGTACAAGAAATATTGCCCGGCCCGGTATAAAAGCCCGAGTTCGGCTCAGCCCGCTCCAGTATAAAAGCTAAAAGTTTGCCCCAAGCCGGGGTTTGCTTGTACAAAAACTTAATTGGTAGTTCAGCCAGACTTAATTTCTACAAAACCTGCCGATAATTCTGAAGCAACATTATTCTACAATTAAAATTATTCATAAAGCCCACTTATGCGCAGATTTTTTTTTTCAGATTATGTTCGAAATTTATGGAATACAGAATGACAACAATATTAATGACAGTTAGATAATTGTGTACATAAACACTCAAAAATAGTTGAATTATACAATTACATTCAGATGAATATTCATTAACGTTAACGTAGTTTAGAATTAAAGAAACAAATAAAATAAACGAAAGTCATAATTGTAAAGCTCTACGTAAAAAAAAGTACATTTTTACTTTTTTCTACATATAACAGAAGAAAGAATTGTAATTTAAATTTATTTCGACTTCCGGTTTTCGAAGGATTTACACGGAAAGAGATCACGAAAAACATGTTTTTACAAAATGTCATTCCGTCCGTATGTGTGTCCTCTTTGCATCATCGAAAGTTTATTATGTTATGCATAGAATTAAACCAAATTTCATTTATAGGTTTTTGACTACGTCTAGCAGGTCGTACTTAAATTTGGGGATATTCCGCCGGATGGGGAGCTCTGTAATAGTGATTTTTGTGCCATTTTCATTATTGTATCATTGGAAAGTGTATGAAGTTATGCATAGAATTGAACCAAATTTTATTTATAGGTTTTCGACTATGGCCAGCAGGGTCCTAATTGAATTTAGGGATATTCACCCGGAAGTGGGCATTGTGATAGCGATTTTTGTGCAATTTTTCGTAGTTTAACATAGGTTGTTCATGCAGCGAAGGTAACTCGGCGCTTCGCGAGCAGCTGACGTAAAACATAATTCTGTGATAGCGAATTTTGAAGTATTAACATGTATGAGATAGAAGAAAGTTTTGGGATTGGCACATCCGACTAGTTAAAAATATATCTCTTTGATATATTAAACCAAATGTTATATGTTAAACCAAATTAAATTTCTAAAAATTATGCTAAAAAATGCACATCACTACAATTTTTACGAAAACAAATAAATACTAGTATGTTGTGACTATCACAAAACTTTCTTCTATGTAAATCAAATCGTCTGCAATAAAAATTAAATGACAATCTATTCGTTCTTGAGGTATAGCTAACGCGGAAATCGTGAAAAACAGATAATAGTGCCGACATATGTTCGGCGGTATATACCCAATTCTAATAAAGATCTATTTATGCCAAGCTCAAACATAATCTACAGTTTAATTAAATTCCGTGCGTTAATTCTTGAGATAGATATCGCGGAAATCACGAAAAATGCAACATAACAGCACCACCTCTTGAGTAATTTAAACCAAAACCTCATCAGCACCAATTTATCTCAAGGTCTAACTGAATATGAATTTTCATTAAATTACACGCAATAGTTCTCGATATAGAATGCCCACAAAATTTGTGTCACATAGACAGACACATAAACAGACTTTTTCTAAGAACAGTCAATTCGTGTTCAGGACATCCTAAATTGTAGAAATACGTCGAAAATGTTTACCGATCCAATACTTTGTTCTTGTAAAGATAGAAGAAAGTAAAAAATGCTACCCGAATGTAGGCTCGGGGGGAAGAATTTAGAGGTATATATGCACGAGCCAATAATGGTTTTCATAAGGGTTGAGTTAGACACGGGCCGAATTCTTAGCTTTTATACTGGGTTGGGCCCAGGTCTGGAAATTTTGGCTCATGCAGATCTCTAGGAAGAATGAATTCCATGCCAAACTCGTCCCGGAAAAAAAAGTCTAGCCTGGCCCGGCTCGAGTCTACAGAAAAAAATCGAATACCCGCCCAGGAAAGAGTGGGGAACAGACAAGGTCCGAGTTTCATGAATGAAAATTGACTCGAGATTTTTTTTGAGCGAGACTCTTTCCCGCACAGGCTTCTGATGTCGGTTTAGCGCAAGAGAGGGGGGAGGGGCAGTCGATCCGCCATTGATCGCAACCGGGCCGAATTTTCAGCTATTATGCCGGGCCCAAGCCTGAAAATTTTGGCCCGTGCAGACCTCTAGAAAGAATGAAATCTAAGCCAGGCTCGAACCGAAAAAAAAAGAAGTCTGGTCCGGCCCCAATCTCCAGAAAAAGCAAGGCCCGGTCCCAACCTAACCCTTAAAGAGTGAAGACCTGTCCCTGCCCGACCCGCGGGTCGGGCTGAGATTCGCTAGAGGTCTTTTTTCGTGGAGGCCTCTAATGTTAGTTTACAGACCCTGTTTTAGCCCAAGGGTTGCGATCGTCCCATCGCAGACCTTTTATTAGTGCAAGGGAGGGGGGGGGGGGCGTCGATCCACCATTGGTCGCAACCAGGCCGAATTTTCAGCTATTATGCCGAGTCGAGGCCTACAAATTTCAGCCCGTGCAGACTTCTAGAAAGAATGAAATCTAAGCCAGGCTCGATCCAGAAAAAGCGAGGCCCGGTCCAGGCCAAATGGCTTTAGAAAAAAATAAGACCCGTTACCGACCTGACCCTTAAAGAGAGAAGACCTGACCCGGCCCGACCCGCGGGACGGACCGTGCTTCGCCAGAGACCTTTTTCCGTGGAGGACTCTAATGTCAGTTTACCGACCCTTTTTCAGCACCAGGGGGGGGGGGGCGATCGCCCCATCGCCCCTCCCTTAGATCCGCCATTGGTACAATTGTCTTTTCGCTCGTATATCCCGAAATAGTCTCTCTAGACTTGCAGATAGCTATTTCACATAGAATAAGTTACATAAATTTATAGATTATTTATCTTACTTGCAACACTCTTCCAATGGTGTATTTAGTTGTCCTGAAACCGTCTCGCGTGATTTTCTGGTTTATATAGCATCATTTATAGAAATCTATTATTTATCTTGTTTGAAACAATCTTGCAAATAAGATCAACAACCTATTCGGTTCAATTGTCTTTTCGGACTTGCGGACTTTCGAGACTTGTAGATAGATATTTTAGATAGAATAATTTACATAAATTTAGAAATTGTTGGTTTTACAGGAAACACTCTGCAATAGTGTATTCAGTTATTCCGAAACCGTCTTGCGTGACTTGCTGATTTATATAGCATTATTTACATAAAGCTATTGCTGATGTTATTTGAAACAATTTTGCAAATAAGATCAACAGTCTATTTGGTTCAATGACCTATTCTGTTATTATGGTGATGATTATTGTTGGACTGAAATATTTGAATCCATAATGCATGAATTGAGATAGTTTTTGGGCCGTTTCTTTCGTACAGTTTGCGTTGTAACAAATACCCCATAGTTCTACATCCAGGAAGGCAGACATGAAATATCCAATGAACGAAGACATCTCAGCTGAAAGTTTTTTATTGATATATAGCAAGTATAAGATGGTAAGAATGGGGTGGTCTCGGGTATTAGAGGCTTAGAACAGTTGTTGACAGACCAAGAGCTAGGAGTGATCTGCCCTTTTTGGGCAGTACATTGTATCGCCAAGATTCGATAATACATTGAGCCAACAAACCGCAGACGCGTAGAAGAATTTTTGTACGTTAAGGATAATTAATATAAATGTTTTGGGAGGATGTAATGAAAAGGCTACCACATTTGGCGAAACCGTAACTTTTGTGAATTTTAGAGGACACAGGCGGGCAACCCGGTGGGAAAGGAATTTTAGTCAAAGGAAAGAGCTAAACATTGTATCTGGGAAATTACATTACTTGCACAATTTGTTTATGAACAGAAAAAGGTTGGGCGCCCAAGCAGCTGTCAATGAATGTCCAGAACACATAACATTACATCTGTTATAACCGCATTGGAATTAAAATAGATTTATAACGTACATGCTGCATTTAGTAAAGATAGTCTTTCATATGAGAAAAGGAAGTAACATTTGAGGTTTTAGAATAAGATATATTTTAGCGAAGAGAATATTAATTAATATATTGAAAATTAAGTTAGGAAGATAATAATTTAGAATAAAGATATGTATAAATGATTCTATATCATAGTTATCCCGAAACTACCTGTCGATACTTGCAGATAACTATTTTACAACATAGCATCATTTACATAAATTTAGCGATTGCTGATCTTATGTTAACGGTCTTAAAGTGGTCTATTCGATTATCACAAAACCACCTTTGTGATTTCCACACAGCCTAGTTTGCATGACATCATTTATATAAATGTATAGCATTTACATAAAATGGTCTTTCTAGCGATTACATGAAACACACTATTTAAAAAAATAGCAATGTTACATGTTCCAAAAGCTTCCTTTGTATTCTTTACGCAACATTTTCACTTCAAGCGGTTGCTATATTACGCATTCTAAACCCTATATGACAATACTCCACAGTTTGTGGATCCTCCCCCTGTGTAATTGGGGTAATTTATGGATTTTCCACCACCAATGTATACTAGATCTACGCGCTGACTTAAAAATGGTAGCTCTTGTAGACTGATTTTTTTCAGTGTTTGTACACTGTAATCCTGAGGTTATTAAATTTTTTTTAGTATATTTGTATTCCATAGATTTTTTTAGTAACCATTACTATAAACCGGAATCGTTGCTAGCTGTTGTCTAGTAATTCTTATAGATTTTTTGTAACTCAGTAAGAATACAAAAAATTTTTAGTAATTGCAAAAATCAGTGAGAAAAACTAAAATTTTTTTAGTAGATCAACCCTTTTTTTTGCAGTGTACGGTCACTTGAATTTCATTTTCAATAATTTCTAAACGTTTGCTTCGCCTTATTTTTCTGAGATTAAATAGTTCAAAGAAATCTTTTATAAAATACTGGTGACCAAATTCAGGGGACCGTACAACCACTTTAAAAAAGCCACCTAGGACAGCTACCATTTTTGTGTCAGTGCGTAGATCTAGTACTCAGGCGTTGGTGGATGGTTCCTGTACTATTATCAAAGAAAACGTTTTATAATGCGTTTAGTATTTGAAGATGGTTTCTTGATTGAAACAAATAATTTATTTTAATTTTGGAATCCCTATTTAACCTTATCTTATTTAATATACATATTTAAAAATTATTATCACCAAACTAATGTTTGTTGACTTGCTCACTCGTCTAATCGAACTCAGAACGGCGAGTATGGTAAAGTTCTGGAATGTGGGTTGTCATAGTTTGAACAAAAGCTGTGCATATACATCAAGCGTCTTTTGCCATTGTTATGTTTAAAGGCATTCTACCAATTCGATAACGTTTCAGAAGCAGTGCCATCTATGAGAAATTTTTTGAACTATTTTTTTTATTTGCTTAAACAAAATTTCAAATCATAAGCATTTTCTTCCAAACCGCACTCTTCGTCCAAACCGAAAATTGCTTGATCTTTTATTGAATTTTAAAATGTGTCAAAGATTTTTGGGACACCCTCCCTGTATATTGTCATGCAAATTTATAGAAAACTTTCGATCTTGAGTATAATCTCTTATTATTAACTCACTTTAAGGATATTTTATTTATCAAAATTTCAAAACAGCCAAAACAATATTTAGTAAACACTTCGAAAATGCAAAATTATTCTTAAAAATACTTTTAGTAAAAGAAGCAATATCCGTAAACTAACAAAATAAACACTGACTGTAAAATCCGCATTCGTTTCTTGTATAGCAGTGATTTATTTGTTTTTTTAATTACAGATTTGTTTGGCTTTTACTTACACTCTAACTATCAGCAGTGCTTCTGATAAATTACCACAATTAAATTTTCTTCAGCTGGTCTTTTCAAAATAAAACTCCTCAGCAATCCTCAAACACTTTTTTTCGGTTTAGGTGCTTTTAATAAATAAATTAAAAAAGGTAAAGAGTAACTTGAAATATTCGCTTGTTAGTTTAATGTGAAGAGAAACTTCGAAAAGAAACGTTTTTGTTCTTTGTTTTTCAGTTTGAGTGGCAGCTTTACATTTCAACGATAAATTATTTCTGTTGTTAAATGTTTGCTGATTTAGCAGTAATTGTTGGTAAAAAAAAAAAAAAAAAGCTTAAGAGCTATTTTAGAAAGGAAAAGTCTTAAATGCCAAATGAATAACTATTAGAAAAGTAAGTTGTTTAAAGAACACTATGGTGTTTTTAATTAGTTCTGATGAAAATTAATTCTGATACAGGCACAGGTAGATTTTGAAGTGGACAATTCCAACTGCCGCATCATGGCAAAAGGTCCTTTTTCTGCAATTCCCAATAAAAAGGCGCCCCGCGGTCTGCGTCTTCAAAATCTACCTGTGCCTGCAGGCCAGGCCGTCAGGGATTTTTTAAATGGTAATACCTTCTTTTGACACTAAATTGGAGCTCCTTGAACGAAAGTAGCGCAGAAAAATGTATAGTTTATATATTTTCTTAAATCTTCGTAGCGTTATAGAAGCAATTGTGTTAGCGACTCATCCATAAGTTTAGAAAAATAAAATTAAGATCTCACAGAGGAAAATCTCTGAACACTGAATTAGTTATCGAAAAAGAAATTATATATATATAATTAAATAGCTGCTTATCAATGAAAGTTCTTTAGTATTTTCCAGTTTCTTTCTCAGATTGAATTTAAGCGATAACGGGTAATGGCTTCATAAGAATTTAGACTGTCGAAAAGTAGAATCTTTAAAACTAATTATAGGAATCAGTTGTAAAAACAAATATCTATGTTTTGGATCACGCTGATTCTTTTATGCAAAAGTTAATGTAGGTCATAGTTCATAAATTATAGGAATGTGTTGTAAAATCACACATCTGTGTGTTGGATCATGCTGATTCTTTTAATGTAAATGTTAACGTAGCTCATAGTTAATAAATTATACGAATGTGTTGTAAAATCACACATCTATTATACGCCGATTTTTTTGTGTGTAAATGTTAATGTAAGCCATAGTTCATAAATTATTTGAATATGAATTTATTAAAAATGCTCAAAATTAAAAACATGTTTTCGAATTAAAATAACGTCTAGATTATGTTTAAGTCCATTTATTCCACCTCATTATAAAAGAAACGTTTCAATCGGATGATTTTTTGTGAAGACATAAATTAAAGTTTGTTATGTAAATGTAACACTAACATCCCCAAAAATTAATTTCTTCTATGAATATTTAAAAAAAGAGATATATAAACTATATATTTACTATTTTTTGGGGCAGCTTCAATCCAAGAAATTCAACTATGGTCTCAAAAGTGGAAGTTAATATTTGAAAAATGAAAGTTGACGCAATTTTACTTACCCATCATACGTAGTATAGGATAAGTCTTGTAATCGTTTTGAAAATCGAAAAAAAAAATTTGACGGATTCAGACACTGGAGATTCCGAAAAACATATTTTTAGAAAAAAAAAAAATATCATCCGTCTGTGTGTCTGTAAACGCTCTATCACTCGAAAAAATAAAGGTAGAGACTGGAAATTTGGTATGTACTTAGTATGTAATAATGGAAAGAAGCTTATTGAATTTCAGTAACCTCGATTATCCGGCACTATTTTTTTCGGACTCTCGAAATATTCGTTCTGATAAAAGGTATATAAAAATTTTCGAAATTGTTTATTTTAAGGAGTGAATATAAAAGACAATAAAAAAATAAATTTTGCATAAAGCATGAAGTCGATCGGATAATGAGCTGCCGAGATATTTGTAATCCTATTTACCACACTCTTTGATTTTTCCTGACCCTGTATTTCATCCAAATTTCAATTCAAAGATAAATTTAATTGGAAATGAGACGCTTAACCAGATGCAATACACCGCTAGTTAATAGGATTATTGTTTTTGGAGTTATAAGGATGTTTCTTTTAAGCAATTCAGTAATCGAGCCTTTAAAGTTTATGGCGTCATCAAGCCACGATTTTATTCGAATTGCAATGCATTTTATAAGTAGTTTACACATTTTTTTATTTTTTTATTTTACATTATGCGTATCCATGATGGGTAAGTTTTACGGTGGCCCCCAACGACTAGTTTATTATTTAGCCGACCATGGCAATATAAATCACATAATATTATAAAAAGAAAAATTATACGAATTAACGGCCCTTTTCCTTTTCTGTACAGTTGAACGTTTTACTGAATGTTTAGTACACTGTAAAAAATGACCAATGTTTCTTATTTTATGAAAATATGCTATAACCACGAACGAAAATATAATATAATCTTCTGAGTTATCCGAAATTTCAAATAGCATGTTACATTGTCTTTTGAATCCCCAGAAACGAATACATTTTCAAAATTTATAGAATAATTTATAAAAAAAATTATTTTTAGCTGCCCGAATTTTTCAGAAACGTTTCCGAAGGGTTTTAATAGTGTATTAATTAGTGTCCTCAGGCTGGAATACCTGTTTTTCGAATGTTATTTATTCTCAAGTACACGTTTTCAGCCGCATAAGTTAATGTATACATGAAAGAGTAAAGAAATAATCTTAATATTAATGTTATTGTTAACGCTGGTAATTTTGCATGTCTGTCATTTAAACATTTTTTTTTAGCATGAAAATGTTTACTTCAGAATTGATAGCATTCGAAAAATAGGTATTCCAGGCTGAGGACACTAATTAATACACTATAAAAACCCTTCGGAAACGTTTCTGAAAAATTCGGGCAGCTAAAAAGAACTTGTTTTTATAAATTATTCTTTAAATTTTGAAAATGTATTCGTTTCTGGGGATTCAAAAGACAATATAACATGCTATTTGAAATTTCGGATAACTCAGAAGATTATATTATATTTTCGTTCGTGGTTATAGCATATTTTCATAAAATAAGAAACATTGGTCATTTTTTACAGTGTAGAGTGTGATATTAACATCAATAGAAGTTCTATCACATGTCTGTAGAACTGCAACAAAACTTTCAGAAGACGTTCCAGTGCTATATGGAAGAGGGTTGAAACTTCAAAAGAGATTTTAACAACCATTTTTTTATTTATTTTTTATCTTAAATTTTACTGAGGGTGTAAGATTTAATTTAAAAAATACTATTCTTCAATTTTCCGAAGGAGACAATAGCATTTAGAAATCACTTTAAAAAAGGAAAATTTTAAATTTATTTTAATACTTGGACATTTTTCCATAGAAAATTTCTCATGCCTTGCATTCATAATATTCAAATGTTAATTGCTTAAAAGGCGTATAATCAACTTAGTGAAAAAGTATCCAAGCCGGAACTCGAACCCGAGTCATCAGTATAGCGCAAGGCGTGAGAAATTTTCTTTGGAAAAATTTCCATTAAAATAGATTTATTCAATGCTGGATTCTCTTTAGTTTCGTGTTTGCCCCAGGTTTGGTATCTCACGGAAAATTATTCCATCTTGTGCTGCGTTTGTAGCCTTGCCAACATGTTGCAGTGAGAAGTGCCAGGCTGGGTGTCGTTCCAAGTGGTTCAGTTGGTAGAACGGCAATGCGCTATACTGATGACCCGGGTTCGAGTCCCGGCTTGGATGCGTTTTCGCTATGTTGGCTATACGCCTTTTAAGCAATTAAAATTTGAATAGCAAAACTTTACTTTAACATACTTTTAGTGAAAACAACAATAGCCATAATTTTAAGTATTAAAGTTAGGCAAAAATCTCTAACTCATCCACGGTTTAGAAATGATTTATTTGTTAATTACAGAATTGTTTACTTTTATTGTCATTCTCACTCAGATAAATAACAGCAATTAAATTTTCTTCAGGCTGGGCTTTTCGGAATAAAACTCAAACAATCATCAAACATATTTAGTTTTGTCTAGGTGTTTTTAAGAAATACACCAACGAAATAAAAAGTAACTTGAAACATTCGCTTGTTAGCTTAATTTGAAGAGAAACTTCAACAAGAAAACGCTGTCTTTGAAAAAAGTTTTTTGCTACTCAGTTTAAATGGCAGCGTTACATTTCAACGATATTTTATTTCTGGTATTACGTGTTTGCTGATTCAGCAGTAATTGTTGATAAAATAAAACTAGTTGGAAATGTACGTTATACGTGACAAGTGAGGTGCGTGCGTACTATAACGAGTTTTACAATGTAAAAAGAAATCATCGTTATTATTTCACTAAAATTAATTATATCGTCTGTTATGAGCGAAATCAGTATGCTTTTATTTTCTTATTACGTATGCTACGTTTATAGATGCGAATTTTTTTTTCGACACCAAACAGCGCTGCAAAACTCACCATGGAGATCTTGCTTTGCAAATGATTACCTCCATGGTTTAATATTTCTATGACTCACGATGAATGAATCTCTTGTGTTTATTTACTTTAACGTATTGAGATATTTGACTGTTAACCTAATTCCCACTAAACTTATCTCAGAAACTATACATTTTTTAATGTAACTCATCTCTCAAGCAAACAATTTTTTTGAACGATCTTTCTAAAAATTTAACTTTTATACAATTTTATTCGAAAAAATAATTTATAATAAAAAATGGCCGCTTGGCATATGAAAAAAAGAAGTGGTTAGCCCGTATTTGTTTTCCTCAGTCACATGACTTGCGCTTTTATTATATAGATTACGTATGATAGGATTTAATAGAATGAAGAAAACTTTTATTAATATATTCTTAAGTTTTGATTCCATGTTCATAAAATTTGAAATGACTCGACAAAATTCTGCAACTATTATATATATTAAATTTCAAACCATTCGGTTGGGTATTTTTTGTGCTGTTATATGTGGACGGACGGACAGACAGATGGACAGACAGAGGACAGACAGACAGAGAGACGGACGGGCAGACGGACGGACCAGACGACGACTACTGTTGCCACGTATTTATATAATTACGAACGCACCTACAAAAATCTTAACAGGTATTTTAGCAAAGAAATATTTTCAAGGGTGTATTCAAATCCAAACTGCTTATTTTGAGACACATTTGTAAATTCATTTTTGCTCTAAAATGCATCCAATTGGCAGGTTCTCTTATTCAGAAACTTTATAATGTCCGTATTGTCTCGATTTTTTGATAAAGGTAGAATATATTTTAAAAATGCTGTCAAAGTGGACATTTTGAACCGAATTTCCAGAAGCAATAGCGCTGGAAACAAAAAAAAAATGATCGTACTGTGAAAATAATTGTCTGTAAATCAATTTCTAATTAATTGAACGAAAAATAAAAACATGGGGCCCTTATAAATGTCTTTATAAATCACGTCGCCAAGTTTCCTGTTGTTACTTTTAAAAATGAGTCTGGGAATGTCTCTCAAAATTTTGAGTTGTTGAGCGTGGAAAATTTTATTAATAAGATATAGCTTAAGAAATAGCTATTAAAAATGTAAGATGTTTTTAGTGGAATCGGTTTAACTATGGAGTTCGATCTTTTTAATCATTCTAATATGACTTATCTATGGCTCTAAAAGCAATATTTTTATCTTTATGTTGCAGAATTGCGTAATTTGATTTCATAAAAAAGAATTTTTCACTTACAATGAATGTTATAAATTTGAATCCTGCTTCTATGTCTCCTAGTGTCATTTTTTTTGCGCGTCAAAAGGGAAGCTTAAAGATAAACCTAAGGTTAAATATACAATATGTATCTCATACTGTAAAAATTACTTGGCGATGCAACTTTTAAAGAAAGTTTCGATCTTAATTAAAATCACTTTTTATTAAACTATTTTAAAGAAATTTTATTATTAAAGCTTCCAAACGACCCAAAACAGTATTTCAAAAACGTTTAAAAAATCATTAAAAATATACATAAACATACTTTGTGTAAAAACAGCAATAACCTAAACAAATCAATCACGACTTTCAAAAACTGTTACACGTTCACCGTATACAAGTTGTTTATTTATTTTATTAGTTACAGAATTGTTTAATTTTATTTTCAATCTCATTATCAGCAGTGCTTTTGATAAATAACACAATTAAATTTTCTTCAGCTGGACTTTTCGAAATAAAACGCAAACAATCCCCAAACACTTTTTCTTGTGTAGGGGCTTTTAATAAATAAACCGAAGAAGTAAAGAGTAACTGGAAACTTTTGCTTGTTAGTTTAATTTGAAGAGAAAATTTGAAAAGAAAACGCTGTCTTTAAAAAGCGTCATTATCCTTTGTTGTTCAGTTTGAATGATAACGTTACCATTTCGGCGATATTTTATTTTTGGTATTATATGTTTGCTCATTTACCTGTAATTGTTAGTAAAAAAAAAAACTTAAGATTTATTTTAGAGTGGAGAGATTTTTAAGTATCAAATGAATAATTTTTAAATAAAAAGAAAACTGCCCAGTTAAACTGAGGGCATTGAGCTCACAGGCTATTCACACTAATTGCATATTATACTCGTATTTCAAAGAATTTGAAATAAGCCCCTAGAAAAATAAAGAAATCGACAATATATTAAGGGGGGTCATCCCCCCGTTACCCCCTCATAGTTAACTAATGAACCCCTTAAACTAATCAGGGAAGCCTCTTATTACAATGAATATGTATATACAAAATTTGAAGAAAATCGGATAATGCTGCATAAAAAACCCATTTATCTAAATTAAGGGGGGATTAGCCCCACCCCTTCCCCCTTTATACTTAACGAATGAACCCCCAAAACTATTCAGGGAAGAGTCTTAACCCTATGAACCTATAAACAAATTTTGAAGCAAATGGGATAATTGTGCATAACAAACCCATTTCTATAAATTAAGGAGGGATTAGCCCCCCGTTTCCCCCTTTTATACTTAACCAATCAATCCCAAAAACTAATCAGGGAAGCGTTTTAACCCAATGAACCTCTTAACAAATTTTGAAGAAAATGGGATAATTCTGCACGAAAAACCCATTTATATAAATTAGGGAGGATTAGCCCCCACGTTCCCCCCCCCCTTTATACTTAACCAATCAATCCTGAAAACTAATCAGGGAAGCGTTTTAACCCAATGAACCTATAAACAAATTTTGAAGCAAGTGGGATAATTCTGCATGAAAAACCCATTTATATAAATTAAGGGGGGGATTAGCCCCCCCGTTCCCCCCCTTTATACTTAACCAATCAATCCTGAAAACTAATCAGGGAAGCGCCTTAACACAGTGAACCTATAAACAAAATTTGAAGGAAAACGGAATAATTCTGCATGAAAAACCCATTTATATAAATTAGGGGGGGGATTAGCCCCACCGTCCCCCCCCCTTTATACTTAACCAATCAATCCCAAAAACTAATCAGGGAAGTGCCTTAACACAGTGAACCTATAAACAAAATTTGAAGGAAAACGGAATAATTGTGTATTAAAAACCCATTTATATAAATTAAAGGGGGGATTAGCCCCACCGCGCCCCCCCCCTTTATACTTAACCAATCAATCCCGAAAACTAATCAGGGAAGCGCTTTAACACAGTGAACCTATAAACAAAATTTGAAGAAAAACGGAATAATTCTGTATTAAAAACCCATTTATATAAATTAAGGGGGGATTAGCCCCCGTTCCCCCCCTTTATACTTAACCAATCAATCCTGAAAACTAATCAGGGAAGCGCCTTAACACAGGGAACCTATAAACAAAATTTGAAGGAAAACGGAATAATTCTGTATTAAAAATCCATTAATATAAATTAAGGGGGGGTTAGCCCCCCCCCCCCTTTATACTTAACCAATCAATCCCGAAAACTAATCAGGGAAGCTCCTTAACACAGTGAACCTATAAACAAAATTTGAAGAAAAACTGAATAATTCTGTATTAAAAACCCATTTATATAAATTAAGGGGGGGATTAGCCCCCCCCCGTTCCCCCCCTTTCTACTTAAAAAATCAATCCTGAAAACTAATCAGGGAAGCGCCTTAACACAGGGAACCAATAAACAAAATTCGAAGGAAAACTGAATAATTCTGCATGAAAAACCCATTTATATAAATTAAGGGGGGATTAGCCCCCCCCGTTCCCCCCTTTATACTTAACCTATCAATCACAAAAACTAATCAGGGAAGCGCCTTAACACAGTGAACCTATAAACAAAATTTGAAGGAAAACGGATATTTCTATGAAGAGTTATCGCGTTACGTACATACATACGTACGTACATACAGAACCGGCGGGCACATAAGCTCTCAGGCTTTGATAGCCTGTGAGCTAAAAAGTAAACTCGTTTTAGATGAGTAGAATCACTTGTTCAGACATTACATTTCTTATAAACGCATTAAAAGATAATGGATATGTCTAAAGTTTTTTAAAAACTTTCTAACACTCTAAAAAATAATGCAGAGATGTATAATTTTTTTTTTAAATATTTTCACCCACTTCTGTTCTGAGTCATCATCAGTTAAATGTTGTTCTGTTTTTTCGTCGCTAGCCCAAAGGAGTTCTTTGGCTAGCTACTGTCGTTGAAGTTTTCCCTATCACTAAAAAGTAACGCCACCTGTTATCAATTTTTGCATGTAACTCATCATTGTATATTTCGGAGTTTCTTGTGACAATTTTTATGACCTCCCTTAGTAATGCGTAATTTAAGCTATTATAACCTGCTAATTTCTCGACATCTGTCTTTTTAGACGTATGACCATGATGTTTTCTAAAAGCTCTAATAAAAATTACCTATCACTGTGAAATTTATATTATCAACTTACATTGCATAATTTCGTATGAGTAATTGGAATAATTTTTTAAAAATATATTTGATTTTAACTAAGACATTAAAAAATATATATAAGAAAATTTAAATTATATTATTTCACTAAAAAGTTAAATGTTTTAATTAAAAATATTACACGGCAGTTTTATTTAGAAATTGAAATTTTTATTTCTTATTTATATTTTTTGTGCATTTACAGCAGTGATATGTTATTCGTTTTAGATTTTGTTATATGCACTTGCATTCTAATTCAGAGAGGAGGACTTTCCATAAGAACCATTATTTTCAAAAATCTCTATCAGGCATTTTAGTAACATTATCATTAATGTAAGATGAACGCATTTTTCTTGTGGAAATAGTATTATGATTCTAATTTTATTGGGGTAAAATTCTGTTGTTTAACAATATTGTAATTGTTAGGACCTGTGCTCAATTCAATTGACAAAGGGCGCTATAAATTAATTGCTATGAAATCGCAATATTTTTTTTTGCTGGTTATTATAAAATCCATTTTTATGTATACAGAGGATGTTCACGTACTTTTTGTAACGATTTTCACTTTGTGATTTAAATTTAAATGAAAAAAAACTACTATATGGCATCAATTCGGAATAGGATTTAATTATCGTCTGCATCACTAAAAATATTCTTTGTCTTAAAATGTTGCTGGAAAATAAACAATGGATCCAAGGTTATGTATTTGGGCTTTACGAAGAGAAATGCTCTTATTCCATTACTAAAGAGATGTGTGGAAAATATTGCTTTAATATTTATACACTTAAAATAAGTGACATAATTAATAAAAAAAGGAAATAAACATCAAAGTTTACATTTCACAGGTGAAAAGGTAAAAAATGTGTAGCCAACAAAGGTACGTTCACCGTTTATTGTAGCTAAAGTCGCATGTCATGTTTTAAAAGAACTCCAACCCCCCAAAGAACTATCTCAAAACCCTTAAAAATCTTTATGGGAACTATAAACAAAATTTTAAATCTAATCAAAACGAAAAAACAGGATGTTTGCCGTCTGATGCGAAAACATATTTCTCAGCGTAAAGACAGAATTATGCGCCAGCGTATGTGCAGATTGTTGTATGAAACTTATTTGGCAGGTGAAAAATATATGTAGTTACATTACCGAGACTTGAATATATTTATACGATTGCAATAGAAAAAGATCGATTCACTACCGAAAAAGAGGGGGGAAAACACTAATGTTGATTTAGAGAAAGCAAGGAAAGTTTTATTATTGATTTTATGGTTATTGCTGGATTCTCTTATAACGGAAAACTTAAAATAAGGAAAGTAGAAAAAAATGTCAAAATTAACTCTGATTATTGTCACAAATATAATGTAACGCGACCTGTTTTCAAAGAAGACATTCCATCACTTTACCCAAATAATCTTTATTGTGTTAAGTTACATCAGGATAATGCTATCAGCCATACTTCTAAATCTAATGCTATATTTTTATAAAAAATAAAAAGACTAAACCGGAATTGAGGCTATTCCAATTAAATGCATCACACCCAAGTCCCTCGACTTGTCTCGTATGGATTACTGTGCATTTGGACTTTTAAGGTATGTGCCTACCCTCAAATGAATGTTTAAAAAAATATGTTTAAACTTTTCACATAACAGTGGCGAAAGATGCAAGACGCCCAATGTGTATGCACAGTTTTTGTCCAAACATTGATAACCCACATTACAAAAGTTACCAATACTCGCCTTCATAAGTTCGTTTGACGAGTCAGACAAGTCAACAAACATTAGGAGGGCGAGTATTGTTAAATTCTGGAATGTGGGTCGCCAATGGTTGGACAAAAACTGTGCATACGCATTGTGTATCTTTCGCCATTGTTATGTATAAAAACATTCTACTTATTCGATAACTTTCTAGAAGCAGCGCCATCTATGAGAAACTTTTTGAACTGATTTTTTTATCTGCTTAAACAAAATTTTCAAGCATGAGAAACGTTTTGATCCAAACCGCACTTTCGTACGCCAATTGCTTGATCTTTTATTGAATTTTAAAATGTACCAAGGACATTTGGGACACCTGTATATATGTAGGGCACAAATAATCATAATTTAAATATATCAATGAAATGTTTTTTTAACTAATCAAGTTTAATTATAAATGTAATGAAAAGATAAAAATATTATAGCTCTGTTGAAAGGATTAAAAACTCTATCTGTGATGTTAAAATCGAATAAAATGAAAATATTGTATTTTCTTAATAGCATTACCGTTGACACCTTATGAAATTCAAATTGAAAACAATTCTCAAAATTTTCTTTTCCGTATTTGATGCTAGTCAGCAAACATATAAAATTCAAAATAAGACATCTTCAAGAAGCAACGTTGCCATTTAAACTTTAGAAAAAAGAAAAAACTTTTTTTTTTAAGCGAGCGCTTCCTTTTCCAAGCTTCTCTTCAAATTCAACTAACAAGTAAATCTTTCAAGGTGCTCTTTATCTGTTAAACTTATTTATTAAAAACAGCTAAGGAATAAGAAAAAAAAATCTGAGGTTTGTTTGGATTTTATTTCGAGCAGAGAAGATGAAGAAAATTTAATTGCAGTTATTTATCTTAAGCACTACTGTTGAGGGTGGTGAAAATAAAAGTAAACAATTCTGTAATCAACAAAATAAAAACAAATCTTCTCTATACTTTAGATGTTTTTTTTAAATCTTCAATTAATTTAGTTAGTCAAAGGTGTTTATTCTGATAATATGTTTAAAATAGTTTTGTTTCTTGTTTTTCTTTCTTTCTTTCTTTTTTCTTTTTTTTTTTTTAATCTTTATCTGTTTTTAAAAATTAAGAAATACATATTCATTGCTTTAGTTCATGAAGAAGAGAAAAATTGAGAAGATTTTTTTAATGAATATTTCTTAAAATTATAATTAGCTGGGGATATTTTTAGCTCTGATTAAAACTATACAGCAATCATAATGAACAAATGAAAGTATATTCAACTACACTTTAAAAAATGACCAATGTTTCTTATTTTATGAAAATATACTATGACCACGAACGAAAATATAATAAAACCTTCTGAGTTATCCGAAATTCCGAATAGCGTGTTCCATTGTCTTTTGAATCCCCAGAAACCAATAAATTTCCAAAATTTAAAGAATTATTTATAAAAACAAAGTATTTTTCGCTGCCCGTATTTTTCAGAAACGTTTCCGAAGGGTTTTTATAGTGTATTAATTAGTGTCCTCAGGGTGGAATACCTGATTTTCGAATGTCATAAATTCTCAAGTAAACGTTTTCAGCCGCATAAGTTAATTTATACATGAAAGAGTAAAGAAATAATCTTAATTTTAATGTTATTGTTAACGCTGTTAATTTTGCATGTTTGTCTGTTAAACATATTTTTTTAGCATGAAAATGTTTACTTGAGAATTGATAGCATTCGAAAAACAGGTATTCCAGGCAGAGGACACTAATTAATACACTATAAAAACCCTTCGGAAACGTTTCTGAAAAATACGGGCAGCAAAAAATACTTAGTTTTTATATGTAATTCTTTAAATGTTGGAAATGTATTGGTTTCTTAGGATTCAAAAGATAATGGAACACGCTATTCGGAATTTCGGATAACTCAGAAGATTATATTATATTTTCGTTCGTAGCTATAGTATATTTTCATAAAATAAGAAACATTGGTCTTTTTTTACAGTGTAGGTAAATTATATGCAATGGCTGGAGTATCATAAAAAAATGTCAGCTGAGATTTTTTCCAACAGAGCGAAAATATGCCGGGACCAGGATTCGAACCTGGTTACTATGGTTTGCCATACCAATGCTCTCCCCACTGAGCTATCCCGACGATATCCTGCCTGGCATATTTCACTCTTATTTGTTGGACAAAGCTTCGAACTGCAGCGCTAATTTCATTCATCCGAGCTATAACTATAGCATTTTTCATGGTGAATCTGAAATAGCACGGAAACTCCTGTATACCATGTAATTAGGTCATAATGCGCGGTAGTGTACACTCTAAAATTGGGAGGAGTGAGAAGTTGACTCTTTGGAAGAGTGAGAGGCATTTTCACTCTTTTTGGAGTGAATTTTATAAAAATACACTCCTTAAAGAGTGGAATTTTCCACTCCCTAGAAAGGAGTGAAATATGTCACTCCGTTGTCGAGAGTGACTGTCTCACTCCTTTGAGAAGAGTGAAATATTTCACTCCGCTGAAGAGTGAAAGCCTGGCATTATATAATTTTGTCCCTATTTATTTATTGAGAGAAACGAAATTATCATTTTTTCTTTTTCTTTTGAGGTAGATTTCGTAAGAAATATTACCTATTACATTCTCTCCTATGTTGGAATTTCTGAAAATTTTTGCAGATCTACGCCGATCATGACCCCTAGAACCCCAAACCACCCCCCAGTTCAAAACTTTATCTATCGATCTATCTGTCTATATAGCTATAAAAAATTTTTATGGACACGATGACTTCAATAATTCTGCACAAATCTCTTCCAAACTGATACATATAATCAAGGGACATAAAATCTTGGTCAAGTTCGTTAATGGGCAAAATCGAAATGGGGGGGGGGGTGTTGTGAAAACAGAAAAAAATCCATAACTTCTTAATTGTGATATCGTATCAAATCCGTTTAAAGTTATTATTACTTCTAAGGAAAAGGGCCGAAAATTTATGTATGACAGATTTTTGATATCATTAAAAATGGCCTCAAGGTGGGGGGGGGGGGGGATAGGAGTTTAAGAAGAAAAAAGTTTATAACTTCGTCAATTCCCAAGATATCCATCCGCTTCTTGGAAAACATGAAAAAAAAATTGAATGCACTTTAAAAAATATTAATATAACAAAGCATACCTTTTATTATACACGTGAAATACCACTGCTTCGACCGATCGATGGTGTCTTTTTTTTCTTTTAAACATTTCAATATCAATTTTGCTTTTTAACCATAAATATAAAATAAACCTATGTGGAGAATTGATATTTTATCTTTTTTGTACAACTATTTATTTATTTTTAATCATTGTTCAGCAGTATATAGTGCAGTTATTTTATTTTTGTGGCAACACAAATTTGAGGAAAAATCTTGCATTTCATTTATAAAAACAATGCCGATTTAATTTTTAATTAATAGCAATATTTAATCAAAAACCATGTTTTAACGAAATGTGGGTGTAGTACTATGTCAGAAGCTGCTTCAAAACCTTTCGAAGGAGGATACAGCATTTGTTGTTGTGTGTTTTGTAAATTCATAGAAAAAATGATGTTGACAACAGAAATAACATGTATGATTTTATAATAATAGGACTTTGCAAAATAGCGCTAATTTACTGAAAAGTACGGTCAAAAGATAAGAGTTTATATTTAAAACAAAAATTAAAGTGAAATCACACATTGTTAGTCATAGAATATCCATCTATTTCGTTAGAAGCTTTCAGTCCCCCTGAGTCCCCGTTTCAAATAAATTTCAAACACATGAACAAGGGAAATAAAATTAAAAATTGACTTCTACGGTGGATTCAGGGGGACAGAGCCCCCCCCCCCCCCTCTGACGAAAAAAATCTTAGTCCCTTATTTTTTTGGTGTTTAATTATTATAAATTCACCGGGGAATAATAAGTTTTATAATTTTTTAAAACAATTTAATATCATATTTTAATTTTTGGAATAATAATTATTAGTTGATATTTTAAACAAAAACGGGATTCCAAATTTCCATAAGCGATCGCAAAATTCAGATTATGATGAGACCAATCAGTGGTCTCTATATAATGTTTAACCAGTGTTGAATTCAGACACTTTTCTCCGGAAGGGATTTCTGTTGCCCCAGAGGGGACACTGTAGAGTTCCTGGGGGGGAATTGCATTTTTTATCTATTAAAAGCATAAAATCTCAAATCTTCCGGGGGAACATTCCAATGTTCCGGTGATACTCCCCCCCCCCCCCCGGGCTACCTCATGAATTCAACACTATGTTTAGCAACACTGATTTCAAAGTTGTATATACAAAATAGTGACCACTCTAGCATTAATAAAGTGTATGAAAATACAGATTAGGTTATCAAGGCTTTCAAAAGTTAATGAAGGAATAATATTTTCGATTTTCTACATCTAAAGCAAAAATATGTTGTATGAAAATTGCTTTTAAATTCTTTTAAATGCGATACATTATTTGCAAGTGTTACGTCAAAATCTTTTTTTAAGCTATTTTCCCTCGCTCTGAAAATGTAACAACTGTAGTGAGTATACTATTCAGATAATTGATAAATTTAACGCCAGTAAATAAAAAGTTTCTGACCGCTGATAAAAAGCTTTCGCTTCCTTGCAAATGCTGACGTAATTATTTTTTTTTAACAGACCGCTGCGTTCTTTGTTTGGAAATGTGCATGCTGATTGGCTAATATATAGTTCAACGATTTAGTAGTTAGAAGAGGTGTACGTGTTCGTAGTTTTTACAGCGAAAAATTATGTGATTACATTTTTGCGTTATTCAATATGTGTGTGTTACAGTAATGTGTGTTACAGTTACATGTGTGCTACAGTATGGGTGTCTTAACCCCCTGACCGCCGAGCAAAAGGGCAAATTTGTAATGTTGTTTTCTCTGTAATTGTTTTAAAATGCCAAAAAAAGATGAATTTTCAAACTTGATATAAAAAATTTAATTACGTATATGAGTATAATCCTTGAGAATATTATTCATTACTCGATGTTTTAAAAGTGCGTTATATTTGTGGAATTATATTTATTTAATGAATGCTTCCATTGCAGAGAAATCTACAGCATAGTGTTTTCCCGTTCATCACCAAGACCGTGCTTTTTAAATATTTTTATAAAATCCGACTGGTGAGTTTTTTTTTTTTGCAGTCGGGTGTTTTTTTTTTTTTTTCGTTTCAAAAGTATTGTATCTGGAATTTTTTTTCAATCAAGAATTTTGATATTTTCAACAATTCGGATTGCAAAACCGTGCTTTTTTTTATGTTTTGCCAGAAGTGTTTAAAAAATTTTATAAAATCCGACTGGTGAGTTTTTTTTTTGCAGTCGGGTGTGTTTTTTTTTTTTTTTCGTTTCAAAAGTATTGTATCTGTAACTTTTTTTTCAATCAAGAATTTTGATATTTTGAACAATTCGGATTGCAAAACCGTGCTTTTTTTTTATGTTTTGCCAGAAATGTTTAAATATTTTTATAAAATCCGACTGGTGAGTTTTTTTTTGCAGTCGGGTGTTTTTTTTTTTTTTCCGTTTCAAAAGGATTGTATCTGTAACTTTTTTTCAATCAAGAATTAAATAAGTACGATTATAAACAAAAAACGATTAATTTTCGTTTTCAAATACAACTTTTGTATGAATATTATTACTTATGTATTATTATTTAATTCCTATTTAAATTAAATTGATAAGAATAATGTCTATTTATTACATTTGTATATTTTTAAATCCAATAAATATATTTTAATGTTAAAAGATTTGTGTATTTTTTTATGATTTTCAATTAAATTCTTATCACTTTCAAAATTTTTAAAAATAGCAAATTTGTTTAATATATCTTTAGATCTCCACTTTATCAATAAATTTTTTTATTGTAAAGAATCTGGATTATTGATTAACTCATAGCATTGATTTTATTCTTATGTATTCACACAAAAATTAATCAATAATTTTCGTATTATATTTTTTCCACCAACCGATAAATGTAAAAAGAAATTCAGAAATACATTTTTTTAATGTGATTATATGTTGTTACTCTGATTGTAAAAATATCAGTAATATATTATATATATACTTACTTTAAAATATGCCTTTTTATAAAAAGCAATAACAGAAAATTATCAAATCTTATGCTGAAAAAAAAATGCTGTGTTTAAAACGTCTATTTTTTTTATTTTTTTATTTTTTTTTACATTTTGATATGTTAAGGAATTTAATGTTGCTTTGATCAGTATGCGGAATCCTTATAAAATACTCTTTCGCGGTCAAACCTGTTGTGACCCATCTTTTATATTTTATAATTTGAGATGTACAATTTTTTTTTTTTTTTTTTTTTTGGGGGGGGGGTCTTTTTAGCCTTTTTTTGTGGGGGAGGGGGATTGATTTTCGTCAAATCTGATTTGTTAAAATTAAAAAAAGTAAAGAAATATATCATTATTTACTTTGATTTATTGCTAAAAACTTTAGTTTTCGGTTTTGCCAAACTCGAGATATTGAAAACTAATTTTAATATTGGTTTTTTTTATTAATTACTTTTAGTAAAAAGGTTAAAAATGGAAAATAGAAAAAACTAGACTTTTACATCTTTACATTTTTGCATATTTGTGGTCTAAATAATTTTCTAAGGCGTTTTCATTGTTTTAATAAAATTCCGAATCTAAATTTACTGATTCTATTATTTTTCTTTTTCTTTCTTTTATCTTTTTTTTTAATTCTAGACTGTTTAACTGTATTGTACAAGATCTAAAATGTAGGTTTTTCCGTAAATTTTAATATGTTTTGACATTAAAAAAAAAAAAAAAATCTTTCCTTCTTTCTTTATATATATATATATATATATATATATATATATATATATATATATATATATATATATATATATAAGATTCTCATAACATAAACCTAGTTTTTATGCATATGTTAGTATTTAAATGAAAATATAAAATATTCAGAGAATGAAAAGAGCTTTATTTGCTATTATTATTATTTTTATTATTATTATTATGGAACAATTCTATTCAAATCTTAAAACAAATCAAAGCATACTTCAAGTATAGAAACTTGTACTTTATACTACTAAGAAAACATACTATATGGTACAAAATATTTATTTTATATCAGTTTTAATTTGATGATCCTTTAAACAATTCAGCAGAAGTATTTTTCAACAGTTATTCATCTGAAAAAATCTCATTTGAAGGATAAATAGCTAATTTTGATGAAAAGTGGTATTGTTCTTCTAAAACAAAATTACAGTTTTAATCTAATATTGCAGAGTTCAATTTTCATTCTAAGATGATTAAGAAAAAAAAATGGCCACACTAATGTGCGCCGCGAATGAAGTCGTTGCCCACAACAGTGTTCTACGACTTCATTCGTGTAATAAGGTGGTACAGAAAAGTTATAATCAATATTGTATTTAGTTTTAGAGTAGAATGAAGTTGAAGACAAAGAATATTATCCAAACATGTATTTTTATATGTTCATGTATTTATATATATATTTGAAGCAATCGAATGTATTTAATTTTTTGCGATAGTACGTGAGAAGGGCAGGGGGAGGGGGGTTACCATTGGCCTCGAATTCTTTTAGTGCACATCTTCTATACTATGACAAAAAATGAAACACTTTCTATGCTTTAGAATACATATACATATTTTGGCCATAAAGCAGAATTGGGTTTCTTTCAGAAGCAAGACTTGATTATAGCATGAGCAAACTGGGCCGTAGATTTTAGGGGTTCTCAAATTTAGTACGCAATTTTTGTGCAGCTGATATTTTTTATCTATTTCAACATTGCACTGATTATAATCATTATTTTGAACTGTTAGAGTAGAATAAGTTTAAAATTAAAAATATAGTTATCTAAATACAGTAAAACCTCTCAATAGCGGACACCCCAGCACGACGGAATTTGCCTGTTATTCAGAAGAGTCCGTTTTCTCCGAATAGCAGACAGATGCTGCGGTGTACACTACTGAGAGATTTTATTGTATTTAGATAAATATATTTTTTGTTTTGTAAATTTTTCCTACTCTAAAAGGTCAAAATATTGATTGTACAATGTCGGAAGCGCTTTACGAAAATAGCATACCAAATTTGGGGGGCCCCTAAAATCGAGGGAGGGGGGTCATGAACAAGTTTGCCCATGCTTTAATCTGGTTCTGTTATGCTTCTGTAACAAACCCCAGCCCTGCTTCATGGTCAAATTTATTCACATTTATTCAGGATTCAATGTGGTCAAACATGGCTGTATTTAATGCTTTAAAAAAAAAAGTGTGGTCAGAAATGGCTGCCAATTGCTCACAAAAATGGCCGCGATTCAGACTTTCAAGTGTCTGAAATTCAGACACTATTAAGTGTCTTAAATTTTAAGACACTTTAAAGTGTCTCTTTTTTTAACCATCCGTTTCAGACACTTGAGTGTCTGAATTTCAGACATTTCAGTTTACAGTGAAGAAAGAAATAATATTAACTGATTAAGATTTTGGTTAATTAATTGCCCTTATAGGTATTTTAAAACTATCATATCTTTATAAGGCATGCAATGAAAGCAAACACAATAGTGATAAGCTTGGAATAAAATATTTTAGTTTATTTCTGTCAGTAATCTAATTTAATTCATTATGTAACTCTAATTGAATTTTTCCTTAAGAGTTCAATTACTGTTATAAACTATGAATTAAATAAATATTGCCAATAAAGTATTTTATTCCAATCTTTACCACGCTTGTGTCTATTTTCATTGCATGCTCTAAAATATATGATTCTTTTAAAATGCCCATAAAAGAAACAAAAAAAAAATTCACTCCATAAAAAGTGAACATTCACTCCTATGAAAAAGTGGCTATTCACTCCTGTAAGGAGTGAGAAATCCACTCCTTTTGCAAGAGTGAATAGTCACTCCTATGAAAGAGTGGATAGCCACTCCTATGAAAGAGTGACTATTCACTCCTATCAGGGTGAAAAAACCCACTCTTTTTGCAAGAGTGGATATTCACTCCTCTGAAAGAGTGAGTATCCACCCCTGTTTAGAGTGAATATTCACCTCTTGGCAGTGAGTATTCACTCTTTCAGAGAGTGAACAATTTCACTTTTGCCTAGAGTGAATAGTCACTCTAAAGAGGTTGGGCAAATTTTGACTCTGCGATAGAGTGAATATCCACTCCTCCAGAGTGAATAGTCACTCTTTCTTATTTAGAGTGTATTACTGCTTATTTTGCTGTTTATTATTGTTAATTTTACGGTATAAGCTGGGGTGCCAGTATTATACTGTAAAATCAACATTATTTTGTTTTTTGCAGTTTACAACGCTATAAAAAATTGCACTTACATAACAATGTTTTTTTTTCATCAGTTGCTCATTTTTGGTTTTCACCTGTTTTTTCTACTTTCCCGATAGATCTCCTTTTAGAAACGGTGCTAGACGGTATGTAAGGAATAAAGCATATGTAGTATCACGTGTTGTGGGACTTATAGAACTACTCTGCATAGTTGACAAACCTTTGGAAAAAAAATACCATTTTCAACTATGTCGTGTAAATTCGTTATTTCGGCACATTGCGTGACACTTTCTTTTTAAAGTTTTTTTTTTTAAACTAAGCTTACAAAATATCTTTCAAGGCGCTTTTTATCGATTAAGCTTATTTATTGAAAGCAGTTAAGTAAAGAAAGAAAATCCTGAGGTTTGTTTGAGCGGCGTAACTGAAGAAAATTTAATTGCAGTTATTTGTCTTAAGCGCTGCTATTAATGGCCATGAAAATAAAAGTATACAAATCTGTAATCAACTAAATAAATAAATCTTCTCTGTACTTTAAATGAGAAAGAGATTTTTTTAAACCCACAATTAATTTAGTTAGCTAAAGGTGATTTATTCCGGAAATATGTTAAAGGTAATTCCGTCCGCTATTTTCTTAGTTAAGGTGATAAAAATGAATTGAATTTAAAAGAGTTGAATAAAATATATTTTTAATTAATAATTAACTACCATACGTTTTCGCTTTGAATCGTTTGAAAAATGACCTTCAATTTTGGTAGAAACATCACAATAAAGGAAGAAGCCATAATTAGAGCGATTGGTTGTATCGTGGATTAGGAATATGGAATATCTCCATTATTAATTATTACCTTCATTTATTGAAAAAAAAAAACATACAATTTTCACCTATGTCTTGGAAATTCGTCGTTTCGGCACATTGCGCGACGCTTCCTTTTCCATGTTTTTCTTTAAATTAAGCTTACAAAATATCTTTCTAGGCGCTTTTTATCGACTAAGCTTATTTATTGAAAGCAGCTAAGTTAGGAAAAGAAATCCCGAGGTTTGTTTCGATTTTATTTCGAGCAGCGTAACTAAAGAAAATTTAATTGCAGTTATTTGTCTTAAGCTCTGCTATTGATGGCGATGAAAATAAAAGTATACAAATCTGTAATCAACTAACTAAATAAATCTTCTCTGGACATTAAATGGGAAAGAGATTTTTTAAATCCACTATTAATTTAGTTAGCTAAAGGTGATTTATTCCGGAAATATGTTAATGGTAATTCTGTCCGCTATTTTCTTACTTAAGGTGATAAAAATGAATTGAATTTAAAAGAGTTGAATAAGAGATATTTTTAACTAATAATTAACTACCATACATTTTTGCTTTGAATCGTCTGAAAAATGACCTGCAATTTTGGTAGAAACATCACAATTAAGGAAGAAGCCATAATTAGAGCGATTGGTTGTATCGTGGATTAGGAATATGGAATATCTCCATTATTAATTATTACCTTTATTTATCGCAAAAAAAAACATACAATTTTCACCTATGTCTGGAAATTCGCCGTTTCGGCACATTGCTCGATGCTTCCTTTTCTAAGTTTTTCTTTAAATTAAGCTAACAAAATATCTTTCAAGGCGATTTTTATCGACTAAGCTTATTTATTGAAAGCAGCTAAGTAAAGAAAAAAAATCTGAGGTTTGTTTGGATTTTATTTCGAGCTGCGTAACTAAAGGAAATTTAATTGCAGTTATTTGTCTTAAGCGCTGCTATTAAGGGCGATGAAAATAAAAGTATACAAATCTGTAATCAACTAAATAAATAAATCCTCTCAGTACTTTAAATGGGAAAGAGACTTTTTAAACCCACAATTAATTTAGTTAGCTAGAGGTGATTTATTCCAGAAATGTGTTAAAGGTCTGCTATTTCCTTACTTAAAGTGATAAAAAAGAATTGAATTTAAAAGAGTTGATTAAGAGATATTTTTAATTAATAATTAACTACCACACTTTTTCTCTTTGAATCGCCTAAAAAATGACCTGCAATTTTGGTAGGACACCACGATCAAGGAAGAAGCCATAGTTAGAGCGATTGGTTGTATTGTGGATTAAGAATATGGAATATCTACATTATTAATAATATTGACTCTTGTTAGTGCCTTCCATCACAGTGACTAAATTCTCTACTGTTTATGACAATTTGTATTAGTGACAGTATAACAGTCAAAACGTCAGAAATAATTAAATTCTGTTTTTTCTTTTTTTTTTCTTTTTTTTTTTTCGATTATATTATAAAATACTATCAATCACTTTTTGGCTTTTTGGCCTAAAGTCGTTGTTTTTATACACGGAAATGCTTTACATTCGCTGTATGGTCTTTCAACGGAAAAATCAATTTACGCCTTGTTTTTCCCCATTTTTTGTAAAAATTAATGGATTACATTTAATTATTTTTAATAGATCTTTTAATAGTGTTTATTTTCTAATTTCGTCAATTTTGTAGTAGCGCATTTTAGATGACATGCCACAATACGAATAATCTTTACAGTTTTTCACAGAATTCATCACAAAGAATATATTCTTTACAGTTTATGATCATTTGTATCAGTGACAGTATAGCAGCAGAAAAGTCAGAAGGAATTGAATTTCTGTTATTTTTTTCCGATTGCATGCCAAATATTATCAATCATTTTTTGACTTTTTGTCCGAGAATCATTCATTTATATATGATTCACTGTGGAAAAGTTTTACATTCGGTATGACCTTTCAAAGGAAAATCACTTTACGCGGGTATTTTTCGTTTTTTCGTTTTTTCCGCTTTTTTTTTTTTTTTTTTTTTTTTTTTTTGTAAGAACAGGCAGGTTATATACATATATATATATATATATATATATATAAACTTTTTTCAGTTTTAATAGTTACCAGTTTGACAGTCACTCGATTTATATCACATTGTCATGCAATGAAAGAGGATGAACTAACTTTCATTTTTAAATTTAGAGTAGATTTGTCTTTTGATATTTTGTGTGTAAATGATTGCATGTAAAGTAAAAAGAAAAAGTTCTTTAGGATTGTAGAGACTGTGGGCTAACTTTAAAACAGTAACTGCTGATATATATAGTTTTTACTTTAAGTTGTTGGCAAAATACCTAAATAATCAGGTAATGCAAGAGGATGAAATAGGAAATAACTTTTATTTTTAAATTTAGGATAGATTTGTCTTTTGATATTTTGTGTGTAAATAATTGCATGTAAAGTAAAAAAAAAAAATGCTTTAGGATTGTAGAGAATGTAGACTAACTTTATAGCAGTAGCTGCTGATATACTAGTATATAGTTTTTTACTTTAAGTTGTCGGTAAAATATTTAAATAATTATGCAATGAAAGAAGATGAAAATAGGAAATAACTTTCATGTTTAATTTTAGGATAGATTTGTCTTTTGATATTTTGTGTGTAAATGATTGAATGTAAAGTAAAAAGAAAAAGTGCTTTAGGATTGTAGAGAATGTAGGCTAACTTTAAAACAATAACCTCCGATATATATAGTTTTTACTTTAAGTTGTTGGCAAAATATCTAAATAATCATGCAATGAAAGAGGATAAAAACAGTAAATAACTTCATTTTTTTTTTAATTTAGGGTAGATTTGCCTTTTGATATTTTGTGTGTAAATGATTGCATGTAAAGTAAAAAGAAAAAGTGCTTTAGGTTTGTAGAAACTGTAGGCTAACTTTAAAACAGTAACCGCTGATATATATAGTTTTTACTTTAAGTTGTTGGCAATGAAAGAGGCTGAAAACAGGAAATACCTTTCATTTTTAAATTTAGGGTAGATTTGCCTTTTGATATTTTGTGTGTAAATGATTGCATATAAAGTAAAAATAAAAAGTTCTTTAGGTTTGTAGAGACTGTAGGCTAACTTTAAAACAGTAACCGCGGATATATATTGTTTTTACTTTAAGTTGTTTCAAAATATCGAAATAATCATGCAATGAAAGAGATTGAAAACAGGAAATAATTTCGTTTTTAAATTTAGGGTAGATTTGTCTTTTGATATTTTGTGTGTAAATTATTTCATGTAAAGTTTTAAAAAAATGTTCTTTAGGATTGTAGAGACTGTAGGCTAACTTTAAAACAGCAACTGCTGATATATATATAGTTTTTACTTTAAGTTGTTGGCAAAATATTTAAATAATCATGCAATGAAAGAGGATGAAAATAGGAAATCACTTTCATTTTTTAATTTAGGGTAGATGTGTCTTGTGATATTTTGTGTGTAGACGATTGCATGAAAAGTAAAAAGAAAAAGTGCTTTAGTATTGTAGAGAATGAAGGCTAACTTTACAACAGTAACTGTTAATATATATAGTTTTTACTTTAAGTTGTTGATAAAATAGTTAAATAATCATGCGATGAAAGAGGATGAAAATAGGAAATAATTTTCATTTTTTTAATTTAGGGTAGATTTGTCTTTTGAAATTTTGTGTATAAATAATTGCATGTAAAGTAAAATAAAAAGTGCTTTAGTATTGTAGAGAATGTAGGCTAATTTTACAACAGTAACTGCTGATATATGTAGTTTTTACTTTAAGTTGTTGGCAAAATATCTAAATAATATAATTATAATTTTATAATATATATTTTTTTAATTTTAAACAGGTGTTTCATTTTTTATAATTAAAAATAGAGGCTGCTTGTTTTAATAATCGATATTGAAAAAAACATTGGAAAGTTATTGTACCTTTAATTTTGAATCACCTTGTAGATACATTGTGAGAGGCAAAGTTATATATCATAACCAGTGGACACATACGAGGCGCCCACGTTGCAATAAATTTTCTGATACGTTTCATTTAATTTTCAATTAATTGCTATTTTTAATCAAACATCATGTTTTAATGGAATGTGGGTTGACACCAGAAATAATATGTACGATTACTTAATTTTTGTTTCTAGAGTTATAAAAAAAATTGCGTAAGTTGATATCCCGAATCCACATTTGAAACAGAAGAGCAGAAGAAGTTAAATTTCAGAAAGAAAAGTAACTAGTTTTAAATAAATAAATAAATATATGTAAATTTTGAATCCATATTTTAAATAGACAATAGGGGAAGGGAAATAAATTAATTTTAAATAAATAAATATATATATGTAAATTTATATTTCTTCTTTATATAAAGTAAGTTCCGATTTAAATTTAATCAGAAATAACAAAAAAAATATAATAACTCTATTAAATCAAAATCATCAGTGAAGTATTAAGTTAAAAAAACCATTCAAATTCATTTTGAAAAGAAAATAGATGAAAGAAAAGTAACTAGTTTTAAATAAAATAAATATATGTAAATTTCAAATCCATATTTTGGATAGAAAATAGAAGAAAGGAAAGTAATTAATTTTAAATAAATAAATAAATATACGTAAATTTATATTTCTTCTTTATGTAAAATAAGTTCCAATCTAAATTTAATCAGAAATAACCAAAAAATATAATAACTCTATTAAATCAAAAACATCAGTGAGGTATTAAGTTACAAAACCATTCAAATTATTTTCATCATTTTGAAAAGTATTTTTCTGTAAAGCTGTGTTTTATTACACGTGAATAATTTTAAATAACTAAATTTTAGAACGCCGTTTAAACATCAAAATAATACTATAATAAACATTGTTAAAAGCTTTGAGATCGCATTTATAACACATATGTGTGTATGTATGTATATCAATAAATTCATGCATATGTATTATATCCATGTGTGTTTTGAGAATATATATTCTGATAGGTAAACGTACATAATAATACTTAATTCTGCTGTACAGAACGATAAAAATCTTAAGTTTCAGTCATCGCAATTTAAATATATATTTTGGATAGAAAACAAATTTAATACAAATAACTAAGTTTAAATAAATAAATAAGTATATATATCAATTTATTTCAAAAAAATAATCTCTCCTTTAAGTAAAGAAGGTTGGAAACTAAATTTAAAATTAATAAATAATTAAATCTAAATTTATATCTATAAAATAATATCTTCTTTAAATAAAGTAAGTTAAAAAATAAAATAATCGAAAATAACCGAAAATATATTTCTATCAAATCAAAATCATCATTGAGGATGAAATTAATGAATCATTCCACACTTTTGAAAAAATAATTGGAGTACTTTTAAGTTTTATTTCACTTGAATAATTGTAAATAACTAGATTTCAAAACATCGTGAAAACATCGCAACAACAAATAGAATTTTAATAAATGTAATCAAAGACAGAAAAAAGTACTTGTAACATCAATTTGTCGAAAATCGAAACGCTTAGTCTCTTAGACTCTAAGAACTTCAAGGAGAAATTTTCGATTTCTGTAATTTCAGTTTATTGAAAAAAGAATAAAAGAGTTTTAGAAAGAGCAGCTGTTCAAATTAGGTAGTTCACCTTAGAGCAATTCGTGACACATGAGAAGAGACTTAGGTTAACGGGAACTTTCAATTGCAACTGAAAGGGATTTTTAGTATTATTGAGCATATTATTTAACGTTATTGTACAGTACGGAAAAAATAAAAATAAAAATAATTTTTAAGTAATAGCAATAACAAATAATTTGAAAAAGTGTAATTGGAGTACGTATGAGTTTTATTTCACTTGAATAATTGTAAATAACTAGATTTCAAAACATCGTGAAAACATCGTAACAACAAATAAATTTTTAATAAATGTAATCAAAGACAGAAAAAGTACTTGTAACATCAATTTGTTGAAAATCGAAACACTTAGTCTCTTATACTTTAAGAATTTCAAGGAGAAATTTTCGATTTCTGTAATTTCAGTTTATTGAAAGAAGAATAAAAGAGTTTTAGAAAGAGCAGCTGTTCAAATTAGGTAGTTCACCTTAGAGCAATTCGTGACACATGAGAAGAGACTTAGGTTAACGTAAACTTTCGATTGCAACTGAAAGGGATTTTTAATATTATTGAACATATTATTTAACGTTATTGTACAATATGGAAAAAATAAAAATGAAATTGATTTTTAAGTAATAGTAATAATTCGATAAAAAAAAGGTGTAAATTAAATATTACTTGTCTTGCTGTTTCAATAGAGAGTAGAAAATACACCAGTTTGATTGATCAAACACTTTTCTTTAATAAACTTTGTATATATAATATGTTTAAGATTATTTAATCAATTCCCTATATGCGAGTTCTAATTGAACTTAAATGAAATAAAAAAATAAAATAACAAAAAATAAAATAAAATATTAATTATTGATTTGAGTATTATGAATACACATATATATATATGTATATATGTATATATATATATATATATATGTATATATGTATATATATATATATATATATATATATATATGTATATATGTATATATAAGACCTTTGAATTCAAAAGACAACGAACAAGTTCTTTTAATAAATCTGACCAAATCTTTAATTTAAATATGGCATGTAATTAATTAATAGATGCAATAACTCATGGAAAAAGACAGACAAAACAAGGGAGGCGGCGGCTTTACCATCGCTTTCCCAAAATAACTACGGGGTTATCTTTCTAATGTGGTTTTATTGATAAATCGCCATTTAGGTAGACGATTGGCGAATTGTCGTTCAAAAATGTAATACACATTTTTTCATAACGGACAAAAAGGGATATCTGGTTTCTGGCACATTCGTAGCAGTATGCAGCTTTGCATATGAAGTGTAAAATTTTGATCAGATCTTCGCTAACTGTTCAATAAGAAGGTTCTATTATGTAGATGTATAAGAAGACCACCCTCGCTCTTTACAGCTTTGTCGATGTGTCCTGAATAAAGAAAAGTTTTCACTTGATTATTTGTCTCTGTTTGAACTCATGTGATTCTGTACACTGTAAAAAATTACCAATGTTTCTTATTTTATGAAATTATACTATAACCACGAACGAAAATATAATATAATCTTCTGAGTTATCCGAAATTCTGAATAGTGTGTTCCATTGTCTTTTGAATCCCCAGAAACCAATACATTTCCAAAATTTAACGAATTATTTATAAAAACAAAGTATTTATCGCTGCCCGTATTTTTCAGAAACGTTTCCGAAGGGTTTTTATAGTGTATTAACTAGTGTCCCCAGCTTGGAATACCTGTTTTTCGATTGCTATCAATTCTCAAGTAAACATTTTCATGCTCAAACAATATGTTTAACAGACAAACATGCAAAATTAACAGCGTTAACAATAAGATAAAAATTAAGATTATTTCTTTACTCTTTCATATATAAATTAACTTATGCGGCTGAAAACGTTTACTTGAGAATGGATGACATTCGAAAAACAGGTATTCTAGGCTGGGGACACTAATTAATACACTAGAAAAACCCTACAGGAAACGTTTCTGAAAAATACGGGCAGCGAAAAATACTTTGTTTTTATAAATAATTCTTTAAATTTTGGAAATGTATTGGTTTCTGGGGATTCAAAAGACAATGGAACACGCTATTCGGAATTTCGGATAACTCAGAAGATTATATTATATTTTCGTTCGCGGTTATAGTATATTTTCATAAAATAAGAAACATTGGTCTTTTTTTTACAGTACAGACTGTTTCTTATGAGGAGGGGAACCTCTTGTTATAGCGAAGAACGCAAAAATTATGAAATTTTCCACTTTCCAACAGATTTTCTATGAACACGAAAACATTCAAAATGTATACTCCGATTTTCCAGCCAGCCAAATCATATGTGAATATATCGTAATGCAATTTACAAAATAAACAACAGAAATATGAAATAAACAGTTTACCTCAAATTGAAGTAGAAGAAAAGTAGAAATATAAATGCTTACCTGAAAGAAAAAAAAGATATATTTTAGTAAAAGAAAATATTTTAAAAAGAAATTGTAACATCGAGATTTTATTATTATTTATACACATTTTTAAGAGAACTATATGAAGTATGAAGTCCATTTCTTCTAATATTACCCATATAAACCCTGTACGTCTGTTTTAAAACTAAACACATTTTTAAAATAAAGCTAAAATTAAATTTTTACTGTTTAAAAATGGTCAATTAAAAATAAGCGAAGTATAATCATCGTAAAAATATTTAATACAGCTTACAACTCTGACCATTTTTCTGAGGTAGGTCTTAGTTTTGAAAACCACACGTTCTCTATTTTTATGTTTATAACTTAACTTTTATCTCGTATTTACTAATACATTCATGATAAATAACCGCTCCACAAAGTATGTAAATAAAACAAGACACATATACTCAAGGTGACTCTAAAAGAGAGAGGCGACATACGCAGTAGGGTAGAACGATTTTTTTTTTTTTTTTTTTTTTTTTTTAATTTCTATATGTAATAGAGATAAAAAGTTGTCTAATGCCTTTGTTAAGACAGTATTAAAATATTTTAACAAACATAATATATTTAGAGGTGCCGCAAAATACTTGAATATATGTATTTTTAAGTAGATTTTACGAATTTTGATAAATTTGGTTTAGTAAAAAAAAAAAATATTTTAAATACCAAATGCCTGTTTTCAATTTTTAAATAATACTCATAAACTACTTTACAGTAGAAATTTATAGTTTTATACTGAATATCTTTAATATTTATGCTACTAAATCTTGCATCGTTTAAATTCTATTTTTTTTTTAGATTTTAATAGTATTTCGTAATAGAAGGAATATCTTACATTTAACTTAAAAACGCGGCCAAACGTTTTTTAGTTATGAAAATTAATAGTCAAAAGGAGGACAGTACGTTGTTTGAAGTGACCTTGATTCAGGCAACTATAAAAAATAGCATAATAGCGTACTTTAATGGTAACAATCATTTGAACATATCAACTGTAACTGCTATTGGGTGTGATGGGACAGCCACAAACACTGGAGTTAATAACGGTGTGGTTGCTTTAATAGAAAAAAGATCTAAATAGGCCACTGCAGTGGCTGATTTGTTTGTTCCATTTAAATGAATTGCCTTTGCGCCACCTGTTTCGTGAATTAGACGAAAAACAAAGAGCCCTAATGAATTTGGCGGGGTTTTAGGCAAACAACTTGAAAATTGTAACGAACTTCCAGTGATTAAGTTCTTGCTTATAGAACACAACCTTCCTAATGTTAAAATAATTGAAGATTTGAGCACAGACCAAAAATATTTACTTGAAATGTTCACATCAATCTCAAGCGGTGCATGCTTTCCAGATCTGTCCTTCAAAAAACCAGGAAAATTCGCTCATTCTCGATGGCTTACGTTAGCAAGTCGCATTCTTCAGTTATATGTTGGAACAGAGAATCCTTCAGATAAACTTAAAGCTTTAACAGAGTATGTTATGAAAGTGTATGCCCCCATCTGGTTCCATATTAAGCTTAAACCATCATGTGTAAATGGTTTCAAACATTTTTGGAGACTGATAAAATTTTCAAGTTACCTTTGTGAGCAACATCTAAAAATAATTGTTCCAGTTATTCAGATATATTGTTATTACGCTCACCCAGAAAACGTGCTTCTCTGTATGTTAAGTAATGAAAGAAAGCACATAAGAGAGTTGGGTCTTCTCCGACTTCTAAAAGCAAGATTGGAAGAAAAGAATGGCGTCAAAAAGTTTGTGGTTCCCAAGCTCAATTTTCATGCTGAAGATTAAATTGATATGATTAAGTGGGCGGATATAGCAATCACAAAGCCTCTAATGACAAAATGCATAACTAATGAGGATTTAAAAATGTATATAAGTGAAGCAAGAGAACCGAGTTGCAAGTTGCCAGCTATAGATTTCCCTCGTTTACCCTGTAATGCACAAGCAGTAGAAAGAGTTATAAAACTTGTGACGGAGTCATCAATAAGTGTCTGACGTCCTGAAACAAGAGAAGGCTTTATTGAAGCAAATATTGCTTCGCAAAAGATGATACCAAAATTTGATACCATAAAACATTTTATCTAATAATCAAGAAAATTTAAAAACGAAATAAATGTGAAACTAATAATGTAATGGAATATTCTAATTATTCTTTAATATTTGTTTTGTTTCAATAACACTGGTTATTAATTATGTCATGACATTTGTTCTATTTTCTTCAATTATAGTGACTTGTTACTGTTTATGTTGCATGCTTGTGTTTAATATCTTTCCAAAGATCCATTTCAAAATTAAAAAGACCCAAACAACTGGTAAGTTTATTTTTATTAATAATTAGTTATTTTAAAAGTTTTACATATTATTTAAAAAACTGTGTTTGAACAACTATTTCTAAGCAAAAAAGTAATTACAACAGTTAAATTAAAACTGATATTACATTTTGATTTTTTTTTTAAAAAAAGCTCATTTATTTCACTTTTGCAGAAAATTAATGCATAAATTTAGATCAATTAAACTTAATATTGTTGTTATAGTAAAGAGGCATCTATAGATTGCTATTTAAAACAATATTTGATTTTAAAAATGCAAAAATAAAACAGTGAAAAAAATTATAATTTTACGTTAAATTTGGACTTTTTGTAAAAAAAATCCTTATTTTTAAGGCTATTGCGGCACCTCAAGATATAAATTTAGAACGAAAAAACTTCGTAGTTTTATTGTTAACATACAAAGACAACTTTTAATTGCTATTAGAAAATTATTTGCTGAAAAAAATATTTTGCCCTATACTTTCGTTCCACCCTGACGCACAGGGCGCAAGCTCAGGCTGGAGGTATTGTCCGAACTATGACAAACCCACAGTCCAGGGACGAGTTCAATTAGATCAGCCATACTCAACCTTTTTTTTCTTGCGAGCCGCAAACATATGTTTACGACGCTAGGAAGACCGCAACACACTTATATAATAATGTAAAAAAGAAAGTAATTAAAATAATAAGATACATAAATAGTATAACAAAGCAATATTATCAGTAAAGTTAATATTATCAGTAGGGTTGGCCGTTCATTCTGAAAGAAATGTTACCAAAAATTTCCAACACCAATATTTCCAAACAATAAATTTCTATTGCAAATATTATAGAAATAGGCCGAGAAGTTTGTTGTTCGGAAATAGTATTGTAAAAATAGTTTAGTTACAATTTTCCTAAATTGTAACTTGCTCAATCCTAAAAAAGCAGTATTAGTTATATAAAAAGGTACAAAACGTAACATTATTACAATGCAGAATTTCTAAAGAGTAAAAAAATCAGGGAAATTTCTCTAATAAATCAGTTTTTGCTCAATGCAAAAATTTTGTATTATTATTTTTTAATTGTAGAATATATATAGTATATATTACACACTTAATTATTTTGGGATAATGTTTGATTAGAGTTGAAGATTAAGAAATGCATACACCGTTGTAGCACAAATATAGGATACCTTGTAAAAAGAACTTTTGAATAAGAAAACGGCATTTAAGGTGTTTTAACACAGTTTTTAATTAATTATATTATAAATAACAGGACTGATTTTGTCTTCCCATAAAAATATATAAAACAAAAGGTGAACGCCTTAAATATTTTCTATACACATATCAATTAATTTTATAAATACGAACTAATGATTATGCGTCTCGGGCCACATGTGGCCCGCAAACCGCAGGTTGAGTATGGCTGAACATTTGACATTTGGCGGAGATTGCTTTGAGACCTATAAGCTACAAGGCTGTTTGTCACGAATGATCCATATTTTGTATTCACAGAAACACATACATGACATTGACAATTACATAAATCTTCTGGACGAGATAGCACAGGGAAATAACAGAGACATACAACTAGGAGCTCCATAAAGTGCATGCAATAGAGCTGGCGGGAGTCGAACCCGGCGGCCTTGATACCTACGTTCACAAGTGATTAGCGGAATGGTGCCATAACCACTCGGCCAAGGAGGCCCCGACTGAATTGAATGCCTAAGAGGGACTGCTCAGACTGGGAACCAGATCTGTAGAGCATAGATGTCCGTCCCGGTCCCTTTATTAAGGTCTTAAAAAAAAAAAAAAAAAAAAAAAAAGAATATATATATACATATTTCAGCTGGAGCTGAACCCGCCAGAAAACGCGACAGGGGGCGGGGTGGAAATAGATATGCTAAGGTGATGTTATCTTAATATCTTAATGTACATTACAGGTAGTGCACTGCCGGAGACATACCTTCAGCGCGACACTGGGCAGTGAAGATGATTTGTGATTGAATGATGTTCATACCAGGAATGAAGTCCATAGCTCAGGAGCGGGTCAAGTTAGAAAGATCCATCAAGAACTTACAAATAAACAAACAAAAGCTTGTTTGTTTGTTTATTGAGAACATACATCTGACTTGTGTGCCTGACATCAAGTGCCCGCTTATAAGTCATCGTCAATATACAGGGACGAGATAGCCACAAGGAAATTTAAAACACCAGAGAGTTACATCCGGGAGTTCCACAAAGTGTGTGCAATGGAGCTGGCGGGAGTCGAACCCGCCGACCTGACTCCTACGCTCACAAACGATTAACGGAATAGTGTCTTAACCACTCGGCCACGGAGGCCCCAAACAAAAGCTAGTCGATAATGTAGACTTGCTAAGATGGTTGGCAATTTGTTTTTGTCCAAAATCGTCTTGACCAATGAAATTTTATTTTCTGTATGTCGCCACTTTCATATAGAGGCACCCTATCTATAATAGTCGCACAATGAATCTAATACTCCGTCATAAGACATATCTGGATTATTTTAAAGCGTGAAACTGTCATTCTTCAAACTATTCAGACAAAATATTTCATAAATGTTACGCACATTTATAAATGAATTTTCTTGAAATCTATAATATGCAGAATAATACAAAATCATTTTTTTCGACAAGGTTATTTTTAATCAGGTGTGGTTATTTATAATAGAACACGTCATACATTTGTTTTTGGCACGATTGTACTTGTTAAATAAAATTATCATTACTGTTTTTCAGATGTCAATATGGCACTATTTATTTAACAAAGAATTATCATTGCAAGAATAAATTTTGAATATAAAAACATATTCCCGCAACATCAACTATGACAATATCTACAAATAGAAATTGTGGGAAAAAAATGCTAAAAATATGTTTACAGTCGTCGAATAAACGAGTACGAAAAAGTTTTGAAAGGCAAGCTGTCTGTTTCCGATAAATTAATCTCACAAACGTTGTTTTCAAGCTCAACTAATCCCATTTAAAAAAAATAATAAAAATATAATGCGTGCAAAAATGGAATGTAAAAACAAAGTAAGAAAAGACGTTTCCGTTTCATGGATGTCGAATGTTTATATGAAGAACATTTAATTGTGAAAAATTTTATTTCCGTCGGTGATGTCAGTGGTGGAGAAAACAACAAAGAATTGTTTAATCGACGAATAAAAAATCCACCGTAATAATTTTCAAACGATTTCTTTAATTTTATAGCATGTGTTTTATTGGAACAGAATGTGACGTTGCCTGTATATAATCTGCTTCAAATCGCAATTGAAAATACTTCTATACTTCTGTAGTTTCAGCAAATTTCGAAGGCATCATATTTCGTTGTTTCGCAAAAAATGTATGATAAATGATGCCATACTTGAAAATGGCTCCGAACTATTTTTTTTTTTTTTTTTTTTTTTTTTTTTTGTAAAGAAACAAACAATATAACTTTAAAAATTTATGTAACACGCTTTTATTGCACAATTTCCTTGTTTTGACCATTGTTGTGGCACTCATATAGCTAAAATATATAAATATATATATTATTGCTCCATACTATTGCTCCATTTTATCAAGCGTGGCTTGACAAAGAATAACTTATTTGTTGTAACCATTGCTGTCACTATCTAGTGTTTTAACTCTATTATTGCCAGCATCGCTGTTGCTTGAATTGTTTAAGTGATATTTTGAGCTTTTGCGAAGAGCTCTTTTTTTTCGTCATTGAAGCTTGATCCTGGTGAGGTATGATGATCCTACAAATGCTTGAATATCGCATTGTCATCGACCACAGAGTTCAGAGAATAAATAGAGATGATATGTTTACGTTTGGCGTGACGCTGAAAATGCAACCCTACAGTAGGCCCATACAACTGGCGGCTTGCTTTGAAAATCTTTCCCCGTCCAATGAATCCAGTCCTTGTTCCACGTGCAGTTCTCTCCGACCAATAAAGACAGTTCTCCCAGACCAATGAAGACAGTTCTTGGGCCTAATGGTTTGAACTTTGAACTATTTTTTTTTTGTTGTAAAGAAACAAACAATATAACTTTAAAAATTTATGTAACACGCTTTTATTGCACAATTTCCTTGTTTTGACCATTGTTGTGGCACTCATATAGCTAAAATATATAAATATATATATTATTGCTCCATACTATTGCTCCATTTTATCAAGCGTGGCTTGACAAAGAATAACTTATTTGTTGTAACCATTGCTGTCACTATCTAGTGTTTTAACTCTATTATTGCCAGCATCGCTGTTGCTTGAATTGTTTAAGTGATATTTTGAGCTTTTGCGAAGAGCTCTTTTTTTTCGTCATTGAAGCTTGATCCTGGTGAGGTATGATGATCCTACAAATGCTTGAATATCGCATTGTCATCGACCACAGAGTTCAGAGAATAAATAGAGATGATATGTTTACGTTTGGCGTGACGCTGAAAATGCAACCCTACAGTAGGCCCATACAATTGGCGGCTTGCTTTGAAAATCTTTCCCCGTCCAATGAATCCAGTCCTTGTTCCACGTGCAGTTCTCTCCGACCAATAAAGACAGTTCTCCCAGACCAATGAAGACAGTTCTTGGGCCTAATGGTTTGAACGATAACCGGCTTCATATTGCAAGCCGTGTTTGCGGTTTGTTGCCTCGCTATTTATTCTCTGAACTCTGTGGTCATCGACAGTGATATTATGTGCAACATTCGTGTAAAATCAATTTGGTTAAAGGGAGTTAAAAATCGATTGCAAAATTTGACACAGACAGACAGACAACAAATGAGATTAAATAAAAGTATAAAAACAAGTATTTTAGTATTTTAGGGAGTCGTTATGCTCGGGTTCTTTGCATCCTTTGCACCTCCCTTATGGTAGTCTCTGCAGTTTTCATAAATATGTGTATGTTTAGATTAACTAAATCAAGAATACACATTATGTTAAAAGTAATCTTTGGTATCAATCCTTATCATACTTTTCTCACATTATTATCTTTCGAAGCAAAATAAGAAATATATTCCATGTTTGATAAGACATTTGAGATGTCAATAAATGACATTTATTCAGTCGTAAATGCATCAGTGTTTAAAAATATGTTTAGAAGAAGACATTTTTTACCGAAACGTCAACTGCGATATTTTCAACTTAAGATCGAGTTGTTTATTAAATGAACTTGCATGCCAACGATATATTATTGAAGTAGTTTTTTTTATTCCTGTGAATTTTCTATTTTTAAATAATAAATTTTATCTCCGAAATTCTTTTTCGTAATATTATTTATGAGAAACTAAACACACAATTATATACACAAAATGAGGTATCATTTTGTTAAATGAAAACGTGTATTATTGATGAAAATGTAGTTAAAAAATATCGGTGACATCATCTCGAAAAGAAAATAGAAAAGAAAACTACAAACAGCCAAGAGATTATGCTTGAAAAAAATTCTGTTTTCCGAATGTCGCTGTGACACTATTTATTTAACAACAACAAAAAAAATGTTACCTACAAAAACATATTTTCGCAACATCAACCATGACAAGATCTCTAAGCAAAGAAACAAGATAAAACTTGTGGGTGGAAAAAGGCTAAAAGTATGTTTATAGTTGTCCAATAAAAGAGTAAAAAAAAAACCTTTGAAAAGAAAAGCTGTCTGTTTTCGGTAAATTAATCTGACAAACGTTGTTTCTGAGCTCAACTAATCCCATATTTTTAATTAAAAAAAAAATATTTTTAGCAAAAATGAAATGTAAACAAAATAAGAAAAGACGTTTCATTTTCATGGATATCGAATATCTGTATGAAGAACATTTAAATGTGGCACTTTTTATTTGCCTTGGTGATTTCTATGGTTGAGCATAGATTGTTTAATAAACGAAGAAAAACAATCACCGTAATAACATTTAGAAGACCTCTTTAATGTTATATCATGTGGGGTTTTATTGAAATAGAATGTGACATATCCTGCATATAAAATCTGATACAAATCATAACTGAAAATACTTCAGTCCTTCTGTATTTGTAGCATATTTTGAAGGCAACATATTTTGATGTTTCGCATTTAACCCATTTTCGGCCAAAGGTGCGTAAACGCACCATTTCAATACATATTTTTTTATTAACACTGTGACGTATATTTTTCATTAATTTTATTTTTCTGCTATTTTTAAGGGTTCTGGAGACATCTATAAAATATTAGTAATTCAATTGAAGTAATCACTTTCTGTTGAGAAATTTTCAAAATACGCTGGTTTTTTACTTGAAACGGTTATTGACAAATTCGACTTTTTGAAAATGTATAATTATTCCACTTGGGATTAATCATATGTTTTTATAATGGAGTAAAGTTGCAAGATCTGTAAATAAAATAAAAATAAAACAAATACAATAAGAAAACTTAAATTTTTTTATTTAAATTTAATGGTAAATAATTAATAATAAATTAATAATGGTAACGTCAAATTAAATAAAATATTATTTTTCATGCACGAAACTTTTTTGATGTCTTAATGAATGTAATTTAAGCAAATTTCAAAGCAAATAATGCTACATTTTATAAAATTTCTATGCTTGGCCTAAAATGGGTTAATGTATTATAAATGATAGTTGAAAATTATCCACAACGTTCTCTTTTAAAAGATGAACAAGAAATGTAATTTAAAATGTTTAAGTAACATGCATTTGTAGCACAATTTCCTTGTTTTTTCCATTGTTGTGCTCTCATATAGTTAAAACTATATTGTTGCTACATTTTACCCAACGTGGTTTGTCACCAAAATAATTTAATTGTTGTAACCGTAGTTGTGAGTTGTGACTCTTTTCTTGTAACTATGTTGCTGCCCGCATTACTTTTGTTTTACTTATTTACGTGATATTTTTCGCTTGTGCAAAAAGCTGTTTTATGCCATTGAGCTTGAGCCTGGTGAGGTATGGTCCTAAAAATGATGGAGTATCGCATTGTTATCGACAATGCTATTGTGTGAAACATTTGTGAAAAAAAAAACGGTTTGGTTGAAGGTGGTTAAAATCGATTGCAATATATAACTTAGATAGACATACGGACAAAAAGAGGAGGTTAAATGAAAGCTTCTAAAAACAAGTATTTCAGTGTTTTAGAAAGTCTGTAGGCATTTGTGCTTTGCACCCGTCACATCTCCGTTATGGTTGGTTCTGCAATTTCAAAAGTATGGCGTATATTGAGATTAAATAAAACAAAAATACACATGATATTCGTCATAATCTTTGGTATCAATCGTTATCATCAGTTTCTCGCATTATTATCTTTTAAAATATAAGTAAAAAGCTAAATGAGGAAGTAAATATAAGGTTAGTAAAAAGCAAAATAAAGAATATATTCCAAGTTTCAGAAGACATTTGAGATGTCAATAAATGATATAATTTATTCAGCTGTAAATGTATGATTGTTTAAAAATATTTTTAGAAGCAGAACTTTTTTTCTTTTGAAACATCAGCTGTGATACGTTCAAGGTAAAAAAAGATTGTTTATTAAATGAACTCGCATGTCAAAGCTATATGATTACAGGTTCCCCCCCCCCCCCTGAGAATTTACCACTGTCAAATAATCAATTTTACCTTCCAATTTCTTTTTCGCTGTATAATTTATGAGAAACGGAACTTACAATTACGAGGAGCAGTCGGAAAATAAGTTTCCCCTGGCGACTGTGGACAGAGGTGTGTATGAAAGACAAAAAATGTAATGAGACATTAAAGATAAAACATAACTTTATTTTTCCACATAAGTACCAAGTACATTGAGACATTTGTCATAACGCTTTATAAGCTTCAAAAAGCCCTCCAGGAAAAAATCAGGGCTTTGCATATGGAAGAAGCGTTGAACGGCTATGGACGAAAGACAACGCAGCAGGTGAACACGAACGTGCAAGACACCTATATACCATTGGGTAGAGGTCGACCGCGACAAGCAGATGGCGCTGTTGCTTCGTCCGTATGCAAAGCCTTGATTTTTTCCTGGAGGGCTTTTTGAAGCCTATAAAGCGGTATGACAAATGTCTCAATGTACGTGGTACTTATGTGGAAAAATAAAGTTATGTTTTATCTTTAATGTCTCATTACATTTTTTTGTCTTTCATACACACCTCTGTTCACAATCGCAAAGGGAAACTTATTTTCCGACTGCCCCTCGTATATACATAAAATGAGTTATCATTTCGTTAAACGTGAAAACATGTAGAACTGATGAAAAAATTAATTAAAAAAATTTGGTGACATCATCTCGAAAAGAAACTAGAAAAGAAACTACAAACAGCGAAGAGATTTACACTTGAAAAAAAAAACTGCTTTCTAGATGTCAATGTAGCAGTATTTATTTAACCAAAAAAATTATCATTGCAAAAATAAGTTTTACCTACAAAAACATTTTCCCGTAACATCAACCATGACAAGATCTGTAAACAAATAAACAAGATAAAAATTGCAAGAAAAAAAATTGCTGAAAGTATGTTTACAGTCGTCGAATAAAAGAGTAGAAAAAATCTTTGAAAAGAAAAGCTGTCTGTTTTCGGTAAATTAATCTGACAAACGGTGTTTTCAAGTTCCACTAATCCCTATTTTTTTATAAGTATAAAAATAAGTTGAGCAAAATAAAATGTAAAAAAACAAAGAAAAAGAAATATGTCTCAGTTTTATGGATGTCGAATATTTATATGAAGAACATTTAATTGTGCAGTTTTTATTTGCATGGGTGATTTTCAGTATTTGAAAAAAGAGCAAAGAATTGCTTATCTACGAAAAAAAAAATCTAAGTAGTAACCTTCAAAAGGAAGCTTTAATGTTATATCATGTGTAGTTTTATTGAAAGAGAATGTGGCATAGCCTGTATATAATCTGCTTCAATTCCGAACAGAAAATATTTCAAACTTTCTGCATTTTCAGCATATTTTGAAGGCATCATATTTTGTTGTTTCGCATATAATATGTCAGAAATCACATAAGGATATTTTCAAAACATTTGGATTTCAATAAATTTTAAAGCTAGAATATTTTTTTTCTTCTGTCAGAATATTTTACAATTTCAGTATTTTCTCAGTATTGTATTTTTTAATACTATTAATGGTAAATAAACCATATATAACATTTTCCAAATTAAAGAAAATCTATAGTTAAATTATTTTAGTAAATATATTTTCCCTTTTCTGTATTAGCGTATTTAATAGATATTCCCGGCATTTAAAGACGCGCCTGTTTCCTTTATCTCTCAACGAAAAAAGATGCCGTCAAAATCATATCTATTTTTATCAATTTATCGTTAACGTATTTTAATTTCCCTGTGAGTTATAACTTTAAAAGAAATAACACAATGTATAAAATGTTTCTCTCATGGTCAAATTTTGGCTTCCTAAAAAGTCCCAGATGTTCTTTTTAAAAGAAGCCAATGCCGTGTCGCCATAGCATACATTCTCAGGCTTTCTATTCAATAAAATAAAAAAAGTTGCAAAAATACCTTTCCAGTTGTTCCCATAACACATAACCGTCAAAATTCAGAATCATTTCTATTTTTAGCCAAAGTGTGCTGTAAGCCAAATAAATTTACCCGTCCGTGTCGCCAATTACAAATTTAACATGTTATTGTTCTAAACGGTTCTGGTAACCCATTCAAAAATTCACGCATCTACACTCATAAATGCAAATCATTTGGCGAGATTTGTAATGCGTGCTTATCTATCATCGCTTTTCACTTTGCTTCTCGTCACCAACCGTAAAACATCCTGTAAGATGATCTGGACCCCTGCGCCACTCTTGTGGAAATACTTCAATCTCTTCTATCTGCCGACAAGATGATATCTATGCTCATTCAACAGCTTTGAAAAAAATTTTGCATTCATTTTACATACAGTAAATAAAATTTCTCTTTCAATATTCCCCCCTTATGCTATGTTTTTACTGTCACTTTTTAACGATCAACTATTATTGAACACTCTGGAACAACTAATGTTAGTGAGGTGTGTAATACCGTGAAAGAAATGTTCAAGATGTGACATTGTGATGCTTGATTTTCATTAAAAGACAAAACGTAAAACGTAAAATTCGTAAACAATTCTGCTTCGCTCTTCTTCTTTATACGTGAATTCCAGTTCAGACTCCAGGATTTCGAACTTCCTGTTTATTGCGAAAACACCCAATGTGCCTTTAAATACCTTTCACGTGCCCATTGTACAGCTACACGGATTTAGTCTATATTGTCCACTGCAATATTTTACGAGTTCACCAACTTTGACGGCATTTTTCTATCACCTCCAATGCATCTGGACATCATCGCTTCCATACTATTAGTGAACTATTGTACTATTTTGTATTTATTGTTCTATTCCTGGTGACATCCTTATATTTCAAGCAAAAAATAATCAGTTAATTTCAAATTTTGTTAAAATATCTTCTTTGTTGTTAAAGTTATGAAAACAAAATCGAATTCCGACTCGGGTGAGACAAACTTTATTTTTAGTTTGATAAAGGGATTGAGACCCTAGTTTCTTATACAAACATTTTTTGTTGTAGTTTGCACTACCACCATTTAAACTATAACAAAAATCTTTTTAAATTACCTTGTATATTAATTTTTTTTCCGAACAAAGCGTAATGCATCTTCTATTAGCAATGTTTATAATTATTTCTTTCATTGGATAAATGTCTTTCTCATCCTTTCATTAAGAAACATTTCGAATTTAATAACTTCCTGTTGAATAGCTAAGGGTACAGAAAGTTTTGGATAAATGAATTGTTAATGTGTACACCCTGTACATAAATGTTCTTGAAAAGCGTCACAAATTCAATAAAAAATCAAACGGTTGTTTTACAAATACTGCACGGTATCTTATAGTGTTAACAATTTAATTGAATGAACATTTTTTTCCTTAAAAATAAATTTTACATAGGTAATTTTCTTTTGACGTCCTTCATAACAAATTTGGAGAAAACTAAACAATTTTATACAAAAAACTAACTACGGAAATCTTTCTTCATTTTTCTACAAAAAAGAAAAAATGTTTTCTTTGATTAAATTTATCTGACAAACAGTGTTTTCAGGCTTTTCTAATCCTGATTTCAATTACTAAAAATATTTTGAGAGGAGAATTAAACGTATGGTAGACGAGTGTAGGCTTAATTTAACTTCATGTGAAGTTATTACATAACATGAAGTTAAAGGAAATTTAATTTTGTAGATTTATTTCTACCTGGGTGGCTACAGCTTTAAAGCAAAAGCAAACACTTACAAATAAATATACCCCGGTGGATTTAGTTAGTTTTCCTTTTTATGTATGCTAATTTGTTTGTGGTTTTGATAGAACAGATTGTGACTTGGTCAGCATTTAATTTTAATAAAATCACTCACAAGATAAATATTCAAAGCTTTCTCAACCAGTAAATTTATAATGTAGAAAGAAGAAAACTTAAATAATATTTTAATTAGGTGAAAAGTCACAAAATTCCAACCAATGTTATAAATGAGCGTTACTATTATCTATTTGATCATATGATTATTTTGTAAAATTACAGTTCGTACTCGATTTAATATTACAATGGTAATAATAATAATTATGTACAATTTAGTATTTATAATTTTAAATATTATAGCAATAATTATTATTAAAGCACATTTTATCTTTGTTGATTAAATAAGAAGTTTATTTTTAGATGTTTTTAGACCATCCTAATACCACGCCAGAATCACCCTAAAGCAAACTCAGGAAAAAAAAATAAAATTTACACACATACACTCACACACAAAAGAAAAAAAAGCTGAAATCTTTCTTTACTTTTTGTATAAAAATCGTAAAAAGTTGTGAAAGAAAAAATGTTTTCTTTGACTAGTTTAATCTGACAAACAGTGTTTTCATGCTCTTTTAATCCTGATTTTGATTACTGAAAATATTTTTAAAGGAAGAAAAAATTGTAAGGTACACAAGAGTTGCTTTAATTTCTTTCATGTTCTGTAATTACATAAAGGAAATTTAACTGTGGAGATTTATTTCTATCTGGTTGACTTTAGTTGTTTAAGCAAAAGCAAACAATTGTGCAATTTACAAAGAAATGACCACTCCAGTGGTTTCCGTAAACTTTTCTTTTTCTACATATTTATTTGTCAGTGATTTGATAGAATAGATTTTGACTTGGTCAGCATTTAATTTGCATAAAGCCATTCACGAAAAAAGCTTCAAAGCTTTTGCAGTTTTAACACATTTTGCAGTGTAAGAAAATTAAAGGACAGTTTTAACTAGGCGAAGTGTTAAAAATGTTTGACCGTTGTTATAGAGGACTATTATTTAATCCCTTTGATCACATTATTTTTTCTTCATGATAGTTTACATAAAATTTATTATTATTATTCTTATTGCACATTTTAAATTTATTGATAAAATAAATTCATTTTCAGTTATTTTCAGTGTCATTCTAATAATAATTCCAGCAGCAGTTGTAAACAATTCTATATAACAGTCAGGGTGAACATGTTCAAATGTATGTTCCAAAACTGGTACAAATCAATAGGTTAATTAACAAGACTGTACCAATAAAATCTATATTTTTAGTAAAAATACTGAAGCTATATTTCGGCAAATTATTTCTATTTTATCTACATTTCCCTATATTTTTTGTTTTAAGGCAGTTTTGGATTTTGTCATCACTTCGCTTTTCTATATGATAATTTATTTGAATAGATTGCAACTTGGTCAGCATATAATTCGCATAAACTTTTACATAGAAGAATGTTTCTTAGCTTCCTATGCTTGAACAAAATTTAGGGTAAGAATAAAGTTGAGGGAATACTTTATTTAGAGACCTGTTGTAATAGAGAACAGTTATTTAATCCCTTCGATTACAAAATGTAGCAGTTTCTGGTATTTTCCTTTATCTTTGTAGGAAAAGTGCAAAAGAATATTGAAGGAAAAATATTGTCTTTGTGTAAATTAATCTGCCAAACAGCATTTCTATGTTCTTCTAATCCTGGAATGTTTTGCCAAAAAGAATTTGATTAGAAGAAAATATAAGTACACTGCAGTGGTTTCATTTTTTCTTCATGCCAAGTAATTACATAAATGAAATTTAATTGATGAGATTTATTTCTACCTATGCGACTTTCGTTGTTGAGGTAAAAGCAAACAGTCACCTAAACCGACAATGCAATAATCACTCCAGATGTAGCTCGTAATTTTTTTTATTTTACTTTCTAATTTACTTGTGATTCTATTATAGTGAATCCCAAAAGTTTATAGACAATGGGTATTTCTTATTTAACAATTGAAAAGGAGGAGTAACAATTTCCAGATGTAGTTCGTAATTGTTTTTTTACTCTCTAATTTACTTGTGATTCTATTATAGTGCATCCCAAATGTTTATAGACAATGGGGATTTCTTATTTAACAATTGAAAATGAGGAATAACAATTTCCAGATGTAGTTCGTAATTTTTTTCTTTTACTCTCTAATTTACTTGTGATTCCATTATAGTGCATCCCAAAAGTTTATAAACAATGGGGTTTTCTTATTTAACAATTGAAAATGATGAGTAACAATTTCCAGATGTAGTTCGTAATTTTTTTTTCTTTTACTCTCTAATTTACTTGTGATTCTATTATAGTGCATCCCAAAAGTTGATAGACAATGGGGTTTTCTTATTTAACAATTGAAAATGAGGAGTAACAATTTCCAGATGTAGTTCGTAATTTTTTTTTATTTTACTCTCTAATTTACTCGTGATTCTATTATAGTGCATCCCAAAAGTTTATAGACAATGGGGTTTTCTTATTTAACAATTGAAAATGAGGAGTACCAATTTCAAAACAATTTATAATTATAAATAACATCAAGACAATAATAATACTATACAAAAATAATATCACACAATCACAGACTTTGTGAGAAAAATTAAAACTTAAATTTCACTGTCCCAAAAGTTTATAAATAACTCACTTTTTTCTCTTTCACGGGTAAATTTTAAGTTTTTTTTTTTCTAATCACTCCAAAAACTCAATCAGGCATACTCAAAACAAGAGTTTGAAGAAATTTTGGCTTTAATGAAAACCAACTTCATTCAATTTGTTGCTTTAAATCTTGAACCGTTGCAAATTGACGCCCATTAGCATATACTTCTCAAGCTAATATTCCCCAGAGGCACTCTATTGGGTTCAGGTCAGGACTTAAGGCTGGCCTGTCCATAACAGTTACTTAGTTTTGTCTAAATCACAGTATTGTAGAGATTGACATGTGAATGGAGCAATTGTCTTGCTGGAATATCCATTTGTCCCTACCTTGCAACTTTACAAGTGGAAGTACTGTATTTCAAGTGTTTTCTGGTAATCTTTGGAACACTGGGGACCTTTCAAAAAAGCAATATCAATTGTTCCATTATAATAAAATGCTCCCACACCATGAGTGAACCACATCTTTGTTGTCTGCTGAAAAACGTTCGTTGTTCCTTGCAAATATCGCTATCGCGCCAGTAATATGCCCTACTATCAGAGGCATCTACATTAAATTTCTTTTCATCACTGAAAAAACATTTAAACAATTCATCTATCCAATTCATGCGATTTCGGGACCAGTGAACACGAGCGTCTTTATGCGTTTTGTAAACTTTGGCGAACGGCGTATTTTGCAATAATCAAGAAATGTACTCGCCTGCAGCCGTCGATGGACTATGGATTTTGATACTGGAACGCTCATTTCTAGAGAAACTAACCGTACACACAAGTTCTGGTAACCTCAAAATCTCTCTGTCTTGCCGTTTAGTTGTTTTCTTTGGTCGTCCAGAATGGGATTTTTTTTCAAAATTGTCACATTATGACAATATTCGATAAATACCAACCCTGATCCGTAAAAGTTTTCTCGCAATGTCCACAACTTTCCACCCACGAGGCTTTAAACGTTAGATTTTCAAAATTTACTTTTTGGAAAACTGCACATTGCGAGGCATCTTTGCAATCACTCGGAAATAGAAAGACAGATCAGCTTTTATCTCATAAAACTATCGCGTCACAAGTACATGGAAATTTTGGAATATGCAAATTTTGGGTATCACTACTTAAATCAGCTTTTAACAACGGTTGCCCATATATATTTGGGATAGCATTTTTTGGTTTTTATTTTTTTATATTAAATGTACGAGGGGCAGTCGGAAAATAAGTTTCCCCTGGCGACTGTGGACAGAGGTGTGTATGAAAGACAAAAAATGTAATGAGACATTAAAGATAAAACATAACTTTATTTTTCCACATAAGTACCAAGTACATTGAGACATTTGTCATACCACTTTATAAGCTTCAAAAATCTCTCCAAGAAAAAATCAGGGCTTTGCATACGGACGAAGCGTTGAACGGCTAACAGCGCCATCTGCGCAGGCACTGCAACAGCACCATCTGCTTGATCATGGTCGACCTCTATCCAATGGTGTGTCAGTGTCTTGCACGTTCGCGTTCACCTGCTGTGTCGTCTTTCGCCCATAGACGTTCAACGCTTCGTTCGCATGCAAAGCCCTGATTTTTTCCTGGAGGGCTTTTTGAAGCTTATAAAGCGGTATGACAAATGTCTCAATGTACTTGGTACTTATGTGGAAAAATAAAGTTATGTTTTATCTTTAATGTCTCATTACATTTTTTATCTTTCATACACACCTCTGTCAACAGTCGCCAGAGGGAACTTATTTTCCGACTGCCCCTCGTATGACTGTTAAAAGTTGTTTGAGCATTTCATTAGTTTTATTTCATCATTATATATTTACCTAGTGTATTTCGTTTTTCTTACTCGTTTAGTTAGCTCTTAAATAAAAAAAATGGTTGTCTATAAACTTTTGGGACGCACTTTAGAAAAGATTGACTTTGACACTGAGGAAGTAAAATTAAGACTTAGACAGCATATAATTTGCATAAATTCACACATGATTGACAGTAACATGATCGAAAGCTAACACATTTTAAGAGTAAGATGAAAATTAGCGGAATACTTTAATCAGATGAAATGAATCGCCTGTTGTTGTACAGAATTGTTATTTAATCCATTTAATCACAATATTCTGCAACGTCTGGAAATAATTCCGTATTTTTGTAGGAAAGACGTAAAAAATGTTGAAGAAAAATTGTTCTCTTTGACTAGATTAATCTGACAAACAGTGCTTATGCTCCTCTAATCCTCATTTTCATGAGCGAAAATACTTTAATGGAAACAAAAAAGTATATAGAAGAGAGTAGGCTTAATTTCTTTCATGTAAAGTAATTACATAAAGGAGATTTGATTGCGGAGATATATTTCTACCTGGACGACTTTAGTGGAATACTTTAATCAGATGAAATGAATCACCTGTTGTTATAGAAAATTGTTAATTAATCCACTTGATCACAAAATTCTGTATCTGATGAAATAGTTCCTTATTTTTGTGCAAAAGGTGTTAAAAATGTCGAAAAAAAATGTTCTCTTTGACTATATTAATCTGACAAACTGCGTTTCCATGCTCTTCTAATCCTGATTTTGATGAGTAAAAATGCTTTAACAGAAAAAAAAACAAAATTAATCTAGAAGAGAGTAGATTTAATTTTCTTCATGTAAAATAATTACATAACGGAGATTTATTTCTACCTGGACTACTTTAGTTGTTCAGGTTAATGCTAACACTTGCGTAATCTACAAAGAAATAATCACCTCAGTGGTTTTCGAGAATTTTTCTTTTTTAACGGGATATTTTATTTGTGGTTTAATTAAAACAGATTGCTACTTGGCGAGCATATAATTTGGGCAATGTCATTCATAGGATAGTGCTTGAAAGCTTCTGCAGTCTCAACACATTTTTGAAGTAAGTAGAAAATTAAATGGATATTTTAATTAGAGGAAACAAATCACATGCTATTAAGAGAATTGTTATTTATTTCATTTTATCTTTCAAAGCTGCAACTGTTGAATTTTTTTTTTCATCTTTGTTCAAAAAGCGTCAAAAATGTTGAAATTTTTTTCTCTTTGTCTAAGTTAAGCTGACAAAAAGCGTTATGATGATATTCTAATCCTGGCATTTATTGCTTAAAAACATTGAGAAAAAGAAAAATATATAAAGTAGATGAGATTAGTTTAAATTTTCTTCATGTAAATTCCAAGTAATTTTATTAATTATATTTAAATGTTGAATTCTTTTTTTACCTGGATTTCATTGGACGTTGAGGCAAAAATAAACAATTGGACAATCTGCAAATAAATAAATAAATAAATAAATACCCATTCCAGTAAGTTTTGTAATATTTCTCTTTTACCACGTAATAACTTATTTGCGGTTTAACTAAAACTGATTTTGTCAGGGCTTGCGTATAAGTTGGATAATGTCATTCACAGTGAGACTGCTTGAAAGTGTCTGTAGTCTCAATATACAGGGTGATTCATAAGTAAGTATACAACTTCCAGATGCTGTAAAACAGGAACAGTTTAAGGCACGTTCCCCAAAGGCACGCCGCAAAGTAGGTGAACTCATAAAGTTTTTTTCCCGCTACCGTTCAAAGTGTCACATGTGATAGCTAGCGTGTCACACGAATATAAGTAGAAATAGCTGCGTCTGCAGTGGAGAAGGCATTTTGTGTTCTTGTGTTTGAGCAAAACGGAATCTGTCACCATTGTGACACGGCATTTTCGAACACGGTTTGGAAAGAACTGCTAACCAGAAAATCCATTTACGATTGGTTTAAAAAATTTTAAACTACGCGGTGTTTCTGCAAAGTCACCAGAAATGGATTACCGGTTTGATGTGTGTCATGCGAGTTTCGAATTTTTTGAAACAATCATAAATGGATTTTCTGTTTAGAGGTTCTTTTCCAAATAGTGTTCGAAAATGCCGTTCCACAATGGTGACAGATTCCGTTTTGCTCAGACACAAGAACACAAAATGCTTTCTGCACTGCAGACGCAGACATTTCTACTGATATTCGCGTGACACGCTAGCTATCGCCTATGCCACTTCGCACGATAGCGGGAAAAAACTTTATGAGTACATCTACCTTATGGCTTGCATTTGAGGAACGTGCCTTAAATTGTTACTGTTTTACAGCATCTGGAACTTGTATACCTACTTATGAATCACCCTGTATTTTTGGAGTAACAAGAAAATTAAGAGAATATTTTAATTAAATGAAATGAATTACCTGTTCATATAAAATTGTGTTTCTTATACCTTTGGGATCAGTGACGCAACTTGATTTTATCAAGAATTCTGCTATATAATGACATTTTGTAACCCCTTTAGGCCGGACGTCATTAACGACATTAAAATTTTTAGTACCAGTAATGCCGTATAGTAATTGTCGTCTTATTTAATTCAAGAATTCCACAATTAGACAAGGCAAAGATCAGGGCAAAAATATTATAATACACTCTTACTCAAAAAACTCAATTCAAGCTACCTATCAAGAACAAATCCATCGTACAACTCGTAAAATGAACGCAGACGATAAAACGTATTGCCAAAATACAAGGCATAAATATGAACAAATACTTACCATTTCCCAACAGTTTCCACAAACTGCCAACGATGAGCCAATAGTCTGTGTTACTTGGGCATTGTTTATAGTAAAAAGGGTAAACTGTTTTAAATGTGTATTCCAAAGTTGATACAAATGAAATTAATTAATTAATATGAATATTACATCGATAAAATATTAACCCTGGTAAAAATGCTGAAAAGATTTTTCTGCGAATGAGTTTCACCGTATTTAAATCTTTAAATATCAAAAATTCTTTTTGGCACAGCTGGAACTGTGATGTTTTGATATCGTAAATATCAGCAATTAATGTTCTGTGCATGTCTTTAATATATCTGTCGTTTTTAACAAATAACATTTTTTTAGTTATTTTTAATGCAAACTATAGAATTATAAACTGTGAAGATGATAAAAAAAGAAAAAAAACAATAATTTCTACAAAACAGTTAGACATTATTTAATTAATTAATTTTTTTAATCCTTAAAAAAACCTTTACCTACGAAAATTTTTCATTCTTTTTTTTTAAACATCCTTCGAGGCAAATTCAGCAAGCAAATAATGAATTTCCTAAAAAGAAAATAACAGATGAAAGGCATCTCAACTTTGTGTAAAAAGTTCCTGAATGAAAAAAAAAAGTGTCCTTTTTCGTAAATTAATCTGACAAACATCATTTCCAAGTTCTTCTAACACCAGTTTTGTTTTACTAAAAAATATTTAGAGCCGAAGCAAAAAAAAAAAAAAAAGAAAAATAAAAAAAGAAAATAAAAAGAAGAAGAACAAGAAGCAAAGAAGGCAAGAATGGTTTTAATTTCCATCGTGTCGAATAATTACGTAAAGGAAAATTAATTGCAAAGATTTATCTCTCCCTGGATAACTTCTGTTGTTTAGACAAACACAAACACCTTTATATATATAAAAAAAAAAGATTTACTGTAATGTATTACGAAAGCATTTTGTCTAAAAATTAATTTGTTTGTACTTTAATTAAAACAGTTTGTGTCTTGCTAAGCATCTTTAAAGTTCCTTTCGTTCTTGAAAAAAAACTTCCGTTCTTGAGACAAAAGCAGACAATAGGTAACCTATAAAAAAAAAATCGGATTCACTGTAATGTGCTTAGAAAGCATTTTTTTAAGTTTAATTTGTTTGTACTTTTATTGAAACAGTTTGTGTCTTCGTCAGCATCTATTAAATGACGCAGATAAGTTCTTAAAAGCTTCATTAGTTTCAGAAAATTTTTGTAGCAAGATGTGTTAAAAGACGATGTCATACAATTATTAAGAAACAAATTATGTTATCTATGTTAAAAGATTCATTGTGTTGCATTTAGAAATCCTTTGTCTAAAAACTAATTTGTTTCCAATTTTATTGAAATAGTTTTTGCCTTGTTCATCATCTTTCCTAGCTCACAGGTGAATGCTTCAAAGTTTCTTTAGTTTCAGAACATTTTTTGAGCAGGATGAGTTAAGAGATAATCCCTTTCAGTTCTTGAGACAAAAGCAAACAATACGTATTCTATAAAGAAAAAGGATTCACTGTAATGTGCATAGAAAGCATTTTTTTAAAGTTTAATTTGTTTGTACTTTTATTGAAACAGTTTGTGTCTTCGTCAGCATCTATTAAATGAAAGCAGATAAGTACTTAAAAGCTTCATTAGTTTCAGAACATTTTTGGAGCAAGATGTTTTGAGGGACGATGTCATACAATTATTAAGAAACAAATCAGGTTATGTATGTTAAAAGATTCATTGTGTTGTATTTAGAAATCCTCAGTCTAAAAACTAATTTATTTCTAATTTTATTGAAATAGTTTTTACCTTGATCATCATCTTTCCTAGCTCACAGGTAAATGCTTCAAAGTTTCTTTAGTTTAAGCACATTTTTTGAGCAGGATGAGCTAAGTGATGATCCGTTTCAATTCTTGAGACAAAAGTAAACAATACGTACTCTATAAAGAAAAAAGGATTCACTGTACTGTACTTAGAAAGCATTTTTCTAAAGTTTAATCTGTTTGTACTTCTACTGAAACAATTTGTGTCTTCATCAGCATATACAAAATGACGGAGACAGGTATTTAAAAGCTTCATTAGTTTCAGCACATTTTTGGAGCAACATGTGTTATGTAAAAATGTGCTTTTGTTGTTAAGACAAAAGCAAATAATTAATTAATCTATCAATGAAAAGGGATTCGCTGTAATGTATTTTGAAAGCATTTTTTCTAAAGTTTAATTTGTTTGAACTTTTATTGAAACAGTCAGCAATTATAAAATGACAGAGGAAAGTACTTAAAAGTTTCATTCGTTCTCTGCACGTTATTGGAGCAAAATAATATAATTAAGAGCAAATTTTAAGTAATCAAGTTAATTCAATTAATTAATAAAAAGTCTTTATTTAATTCATTTGATCGCAGGCTTTTTCTTTTTGACAGCTTAAATCCAGTTTATTTCTTTGCAAGAAATTATATATTCCCGCCTACTAAGCTTAAGGCTCTCCTGCAGTTACTCAAAATAATAATTAGCAAAAGAGTCCATACTGCATGTAAGAAAAAATATTCTATAATTTTAAAAAGTAAATCAAGTTGTTCAGTTAACATGTGGTCTACACAGATAAAACCTGTTCTTTATGAAAAGTACTTAACTCTCTTTCTCTGATAGACTTCACATGACGCTTAAGTTATAAAAATAAGTTATAATCTAATACTTATAAAAGAACATGTCTTGACTGACTCATAATCAACGCCGAGCCTCAACCGTTACTCCTATGACTATGAAATTTAGAAGACATATTCCTTGCACAATGTAGGCATCCACTAAGAAATAATTTGTGAAAATTCACCTCCTAAGGGGGTTAAATGGAGGGTCAAAAGTTTTCGGTCATTTCGCCTTTTCGCCTTATCACAACAGCAGTTTTAGGTAAGAGCGTGAAATTCAGGATAAGAAATCTACTAAACAAAATGTTAAACACGTATTTCAACGATTTTAGAAGTTCATCCACGAAGGGGGGTCAAATGGAGGGTCGAAATCTTTAGGTCATTTTGCTTTTTCGCCCTATCTCAACAGCAGTTTTAGGCAGGAGCGTGAAATTCAGGATAACAAATCTACTGAACAAATAGTTAAACACGTATTTCAGCGATTTTAGAAATTCATACACTAAGAGGTTAAATGCGGCGTTGAAAGTATTTCTTGCATTTTGTTCGGATTTATATAACTTAAACAAGCTCAAAGTTCGTATTAATCGTAGTTTTTCATGAAAAATACGCAATTTCTTCTAATTTTACTTCAATGTGTAATATATTTTTTAATATTTTACTATGAGCGCAGCTTTTCAACACTTTTATTTTTACATATATTGTACACATTTTGATGTATTTTATAATATACTAGCTATCCGCCCGCCGTTGCCCGGGCCCGAGATAATAACAATCTCAGCGCAAGGCGTTAACCCCCTCCCTCCCCATACCCTCAAATATAACGAATAATTTGTTCAAGAAAACCACCTTCACCTACATTAACGCGATCATTAAAAAAATAATTACATTTTTCTGATAAATAGAATATAACGAAGACGTTACGCTAAAATAGCCGGCAGATGACAACACTTCCCATCCTCAATTTCAGATCTATATCTTAATTAGTTATCTAAATTTTGTTCATTAGTAAAAATTGGCAATTATTTCCTTTCATTTTCGCAAACTAAATGGGGGATCGGCCAGAGAAACAGATCTCTTTGTAGTTCAGTTTTTAATGAAAGCAGATCCCTGTCTGAAACTTTCTGGGATCGTTTTCACTGGCGCCAGCAGATTTTTAGCAATTTTTTGCATAAATTAAGAAAAATGACCTGCCGAATTTTTCAAAAATTGCATAGACGGATGCAGATTTTTTTTTTACACATGCTCAGAAATTTTCAAATTGATATCTTAATTAGTTTTCTTAAAATTCGCTAATTAGTAAAATAATTTCGAATTCGTTCATTTCCGCTTCCAAATCCACAACAGTTCTTTTCTTTAGCCATTTTGATTTAATAGAAGGCATTTTCAATGCGATATTTAATGATATTCCAATTAATATCTAGAGTAATTATCAAAATATTAAAATTCTGAGACTCAGGTGCACATGGTCAGACCTTGTACTATCCACACCTAAATTTCCAGACTTCTAGGTGGGCTAGATTTTGCTAGCCATCGCCAACAGACACACACACACACAGACACACAGAGCGAAACTTTATTTTATTAGTATAGATGTAAAGAAGAAAGTGTTGCACGATTGTGCTCATAGAAATAATTAATGTGAAATTAGAAGAAATTGCGTGTTTTTCATCAAAAACTGCAAATAATACAAACTTTGAGCTTGTGTAAGTACTATAAATCTGAACAAAATGAAAAAACTATTGTTGAAATCGTACAGGATAAACCATCTAATATTAAAAAGTGAAATAATTAAGTCAGTATAACGAAATCGAGTTTTAGTCTTATTGCACAGGCCAAAAACACGGCTTATGGAACCTGATCCTTTCTATTCATCCGATGACCCGCCATCTTAATGAATCAGGTAAACGGCATCTTCTAGATATGGACAACACTATTTTAGCACCAACAATTCATGATCAACAAGCATAAAAATTCACACAAATTTCCAAGTGGGATGCTCTTAGTTTCTTTCGACTGCCAAATGAGTGTGCAATACTTTAAAAAAATTGAGATAGGCATAATTGTTTCATAAGTTTTTTTTAAGTTAATTAATATCATTCATATAAACTATATTTTTTAGATTTATTTTCCTTCTTTTAATAGTGAGCGTCAAAAAACTGTTAGACTTTAACTTTAGGAGGTCGTATTCTGAAACTTCCATGCATTTTTAAATAAGTAAGTAAAACTGTCTATAAAAAGATGTATTTATATCGCAGTTTCTCTAATTCTAAGCAATTATTGGAAAACTGCTTTTATTTCATAACGAACTACAACCACAGCTACTTTATCGAAAATGAAGTTAACTACAAGTACAACTGCTTGTCTTAAAAATTAGTGACTACAAACTACTTTTCAAAAGCAGTCATTACTTCGCTTCTTTCAGATTTTGTCAAAGGATTCAATCAACATTCAAAATTGAGGACACTGATTGGTTACTGCAGTAACCCTAAGTTATATTGCGTCTGCCAGTATACAGTCAAATGCGATTGAAATCTAGGCGTTAAAAAATAAGAAATATATCATACGAGAAAATGTTTTCAGCTAATCTTCAACATTTTAGTTAATACACATATTACAACTTCTTATCAAAATTAAGAGGTATACGTAAAACAATAAATCTATCTATCTATATCTATCTATCTATCTATCTATTTATTGTGTGTGTGTGTGTGTGTGTGTGTGTGTTACGGTCAATATGAATAAACTGGCCATTATAAATAATAACCGCGGTCATTATTAATAATAACCGGTTATTATTAATAATGACCGGATTAATCATATTGACCGTAACATATATAAATAGACGTGTCTGTCCGTATATTTTACTTTGCAGCCAAAACCAACCATCCCAGCACACAGGTGTTTGTTTGTAGTAGTAGCCTCAAGTCTCCGATCGTGCACTATGGTGGTTGCATGTCGGTAGCTGTGGTGATGTGGGAGATACGGTGGTTGAAAGTGGTTGGCCTAGAGAATTTTAAATATAAAAATAGACGTGGGTGTCACTATATTTCACTTTGCAGACACAGCTACCCAGCGCAGACCACTGGTGTTTATGTGTGGTAGTAGCCTCCAGTCTCCCATCGTGCGCTATGGGGGTTGCATGTCGGTAGCTGTGGGTGTGTGGGATATTTGGTGGTTGAAAGTGGTTGATCTAGGGCTCTTTCAATATAAACATAGACGTGGGTGTCACTATATTTCGCTTTGCAGATACAACTACCCAGCGCAGACCACTGGTGTTTATGTGTGGTACTAGCGTCCAGTCTCCCATCGTGCACTATAGTAGTTGCATATCGGTAGCTGTGGGGGTGTGGGAGATATGGTGGTTGAAAGTGGCGACCTAGGGCAATTTCATATTGTGACCAAAAAGTTCTAAAAATGTTTGGAATCTTCTAGAATGTACTGGAATGTTCTTGAATGTATAGAATTGTCTAGAGCAGCGTTTCTTAAATTTTCTGATCTCGCGGACCCCCTTTTGATGTGATATGCATTTCGGGGACTTCCCCCCCCCCACAATATTTTTCTTAATATACAATAAGAAATTATTTTAACGTATACACCTTATTTATTCTTCATTACACAGATTCTATATTTAGTTAACTGTGTTAGAAAAATCAGTTACATTATTACAAGAAAAATAATAATAGCAATATATAAGAGAAAAATAATTATAATTTGCCTTTTAAAACAGTTAAAATATATATAGTACTGTTTGCTATGAGAATTATGCTACTTATCTTTTGCTACTGGATGTGCAGCATCTCGTTCAATGTGTAAATAAGACTGGTTCAACATGCCGTTGAGTTCTACAGTTGTTCTTCTAATTTTCTTGTATGATACTGTTTAAATTTGTGAATAGCGCTGCACTTGTTGTGAAAGTTCGAAGGGATTTGCAAAACAAAAAATCGTCACATATCTTACCACCAAATCCATAACGAAAGAAAACTCAAATTTACAGTATTAAAAATGTCTAAACGCTCATCTAGTGGCAATGCGTAATAAGGGCTGATTATTTACATGTAGAATCAATCGGTTCTTAATATTTTCATACATATTCCACTTCCGGAGCATTGAAAAGTCTCCCCAAAAGCATTTGAAGTTTTATGCTTATTAATGTTCGAGACTTGTAAATCCTCCGGATCTACAGAAATTTCTCCCGAAGAGAATAAAAATCTAAATTCAACATTGGACTTAGAACCCCCGGCTGTAAGCGATCGGACCCCCAGGGGTCCGCGGACCACAGTTTAATAAACGCTGGTCTAGAGTATACTATTATATTTTATACATATATATATTTGTAGGATTTCAGTTTAAACATTTCATTTTATTTATGACACTGACGCTCTAGTACTACTATTATCCATGATTTAAATGCAAGAGTTATAAAAAGTTTAGATCGCGAGATCACAATATCTTCAAAATCGAAAAAGAGCTAGTCTTCTAATTTTTACTGCGAAACAAGCATCGAAATGAGAAATATCCAGTAAAGGTGCTGTTAGGCCTAGTTGGTTTTCTGGTAAATAAATATATTGTATGTGTTTGGCAGAGAAGTGTAATTAGTTGAAAAGAAATTGCTAGTAAAGTATTGTAGAATTATATTTCTTGGACTGTATTAAAGTTCATATTTTGTTATTCAACGTCTATTTGTTCATATAATTCCAGTAAATCAACTATTTACATATCTTTATCTTACAACTATGGGGGGCTTGGATGCCAGGATAGTTAAAAGGAAGTACAACTTTCAGTGCCAGGATATTAAAAGTAAAAGCAACTAGTAGTGAAATGGAAACCAAAGCTAAAGTGTTGTAAAACGCCAGTATCAAAAGTTGGGTTACGAATTAGCAAGGTGAAAACCGTAATCTTATTACTCCAAGTACAGTTTTGAAAGATAAACATGGTAACTCTAAATAAATCTAAGAGAATTATCTAATAAATTTCTGAGAGGAATGCGGAATTGAAGCACCGGAAAAACCGACAATACCTGTCCTAATAAAGCTAATCAAAAGCTGGGAGAGTTACGAAGAAGATTTTATAAAAGATCGATTAGAAGTAGTTATAGCAGCTAGAAAAGAGAAAACAGAAGAAGAAAGAGAAAGAGAAGAGAAAAAACTACAGGCACAAGTTGAAGAGAAGAAATTACAAGCAGAACTAGAAGAGAAGAAATGGCGATTACAGAATGAAGAGAAGAAATTACAAGCAGAGATTGAAGGAAAGAAATTACAAATGGAAATGGAAAGGGAAGAGAGAAAATGGAAAGTAGAATTGGAGAAAAAGACCGCGAAAGAGATTTTGAAATTAAGAAAATGCAGATACAAGAAAATTCAAGAGAACACATTGATGAAAACCCAAGGACAAATCCAGGTAAGCAATTTCAATTGCTTAGATTATTAACTAAATACGAAAGTTCGAATATTAGTTTATATTTGGCTATGGTCGAAAGGCAAATGGCGGAAACGGGTATCGATAAAAAAGAATGGGTAAATTATTTAATTAATCTAATGCCATTAGATGTGATCAATATAATAACGAGGGAAAACGAACCCGAAATTCACGATTATGATTACATAAAAAATATTCTGCTAAGACGCTACAAACTATCGCCAGAAGAGTTTAGGCTGAAATTTTTCTCATCTAAAAAGGAGCCATCGGCTAATTGGCGAGATTTCGCTTATGAGATCAAGGTGTATTTTCAACAATGGATTGAAGGTCTTCAAGTAGATAACTTTGAAGAATTATCGGAATTAATTGTAGTTAATCAAATCAAATCAGGAATAATTTACCTGCGGATACAAAGACACATTTCTTAGAGGAATTATTAGTAATAAAGAAAATTGATGACTTAGTTAATAAATTAGATAATTACGAAACGGCACGAAGGGTTTGCAATAAACAATCAGTTAGGAATACAAGCGGCGATTTTGATGACAGAAGATCGATAGTGGCTGACTACGCCAATTTGAAAAGACGCCAAGTTGACAATAGACACAGTGTGGATTACGGAAGCAAAGAGTCGCATATAATCTGTTTTACGTGTGGCAATCCTGGTCACGTGAGTGCGAAATGTGCCATGACGAATAATGCAGAACAAGAATGTTCAAATTTTTACCCGCAACGTAATCAAAATTGGCGAGAAACAAAATACCGAGATGAGACCCAAAACACGCAAAGAAAAATAGTTAATATTGGCATGTTAAATGGTGGAAAAAGAAGAATCTTAGATATTCGCGGAATAAAAACAAACGTAATAATTGATACAGGGAGTGATATTTCAATCGCCAATTCAAGATATCACACTACAATAAACGCGCCAAAACTAACCAGCGACAACATATCTATATCGGGCATAGGTGGAAAAGAAATTAAGCCAACGGGTTTTTTGTGGAATAAAATCTACGTGGACGATATAGAAATACAGGATAAATTTTACGTGGTACAAGAGACGGACTGCGATTTAATAATAGGTAGAAAAGCAGTGGAAGGCATGACGTTAAAAGTAGCGGAAGATGATGTTAGAATAATAAGCGACAACACAGTACGAGTAGGATACATTAAAATTAACGAAGTTCCGTCCAAAATTAATGAAGTAGCTACATCAAGTATAAACAACGATAATCGAGATTGGGAAAATATGGTTAATATCGACTGCGTAAATGACGAGGTGGATTTGACTCATATTACAAATTTAGCTAACAGAGAAAAAATACGAGAATTTATAAAATCATATAAGCTGAATAAGACAAAAGATACAGGATTATCTGATGAAGAATTAAATAACATTACTCAGGATTTAATGATGATTGCTGAAAATAAAAAGGGTAGTTCAATGCTGTTCTAAATGATTGATGCTGCTAAAGAGCATTTGACTGATGTAAACCGACCAAGTGGACAGTGTGCAATCTGTTTGCATAGATTTAGTAACAAGGATGAATTTTTTTAGAACCCAAGAAATAGTGAGGATGATGCAGAAAATAAAGTGAAAAGTGCTGAAATAAGTAGTCATGTACATGATAGAACAAACTATGTAAAATATCGCAGTAGGAATTTTGATCATAGGGGAAATAACAGAAATTTTAATAGACCATTTGATAAAAGAAGCAAAAATAGATATGGCCAAAGATATTTTAAACAGTCATTTAACAATGGAAATTACAATAAATATAGATATGGAAAACAGAGTTCCGAGAATTCTTACCAAAATGAATCTGAGATTCCTGAAAACTTTGACACTAAAGATTCTTTGATAGCTCAAGACATAACAGAAAATGCTTCACCTAATACAAAAGCAAGGTAATAAGTTTTTCATCTAGGTACATGAATACAAATAGAGGCTACTATCATGGTCGAAATAATTATAATTATGATGGCCGACAATCATGTAAGGCTAGTTATAATGAACAAAGAAATTCACAACCATCACATACGAATTAATTCTCATCATGGATTTAAAGGAGCTTATCGTGGAAGAGATGCTTATTCAAATTCTTATCATTCTAGAAGCAATAGATATATAGCTTCTAAAGTTAGAGAGCAATATCCGGAAAGAAATTACATAGATATTAGATATGCAGATTCTAAAGATAGAGAGCAATATCCGGAAAGAAATTACAGAGATATTAGATATGCAGATTCTAAAGATAGAGAGCAATATCCGGAAAGAAATAAAAATCTCAAAAAATTAGCTGTTTAGGCATGAAAAACATAATAAATCAAGATGCTGATGTCGAGACGCCATCACGTCAGGATGACCGATTTGTAGGATTTCAATTTTTCATTTACTGTATGACACTGACGCTCTATTACTACTATTATCCATGATTTAAATGCACGAGTTATAAAAAGTTTAGATCGCGAGATCAGAATATCATCAAAATTGAAAAAGAGCGAGTCTTCTAATTTTTACTGTGAAGCAAGCATCGAAATGAGAAATATCCAGTAAAGGCACTCTTAGGCCTAGTTGGTGTTTTTGTAAATAAATATATTGTATGTGTTTGGCGTGAATTGTATTAGTTGAAAAGAAATTGCTAGTAAAGTATTGTAGAATTATATTTCTAGGACTGTATTAAAGGTCATATTTTGTTATTCAACGCCTATTTGTGCATATAATTCCAGTAAATCAACTATTTACATATCTTTATCTCACAACTATATATATATATATATTCTGTTTCAATGGTTAATTTTTGCAATAAGTTTATATATATATATATATATATATATATATATATATATATATATGTACATATTTTTCATTACGTTTACATATAGACCAGCAGGATCAAGAACGTTCTAGAATCATCGAAGACCGTTCTGTGGGGATGTGGGAGATATGGTGGTTGAAAGTAGTCGACCTAGGGCATTTTCATATTTCGAACAATGTGTTTTAAAAAATAGGCGACGAAACAGAAAAAAAAATGTATTTTAATGCACGTCTTCTGTCTTAAATATACAAAAAATCTGCACAGACGTACAAAAAAAAAAAAAAAAAAAAAAAAAAAAAAAGAAAGAAAAATTAAAGCGGGTTGTTCTCAGCTAGTATTTATATATAGTTACATTAAAATTATTTGTTTAAACTACAGCTTATTATTATCATTTTTTTTTATGTGTGAAAACGGAGCTATGTATCTGAACAAGCAATATAATAAGGGGCTAACATATTTATTCTTAACCATACATCGCATAAATTTTATTTAGTATTCTTACAGTAATTTATAGCTGACATTCGCAAAATTTTGCGCAGAATGCATTTTGCACAAAAGAAGTAAGTTACGATCACGTGGTTTGAAGAATGGCACTTTTTGACCCTCATAAAAGTAGCACCAGTGCTCGCTACAAAGTATTGATTTTTTTTTTTTTTTTTTTTTTTTTTTTTTTGTATCGCGCTACTCTCTATATTACAATTTTCAAAATGTAGCACGTTGCATTACAAACTATTGGAAAACATGGCAACTACTGTAGTTTCGCGACTTGTCGCGCTGTACTTCAGACCACTGGTCTAGGTAGACAACGATTTACCACATATTTGTCACTTGACACAATATACTCTCTGAATAAATACACATTTCTTGTAAATAAAAATTTATTAATAATTAAACATAATAAAAAATAAAATATGTGAGACATCGTCAATAAAAAAAAAGATGCTGTCAACTTCCTCTATACAGAGAATCGAATTGAAACATTTACTGATCTCTTAAAAATGTTCGAGAAAAACCTCAGTCACCTTTTTGTTTTTTCTCAGACGTCTTGAAAACGAAGTTTTATCTTGTCGAGTTGCAACTTCAAATAAATTGTTATTGGGAAAAAAATTCTCGGACTGAAATATCTTTCTAAAAGGAAATGTTTTCATTGCTATTTAAGTTTGAAATACCAACATCAGGCTACTTAAAATAAATCAATTGCATTATATTTTCTTCAAATAGCTAATTAAAAAAATTAAAGTAGCTTTTAGACTTTTAAATTTTTTTAAAGTGGCTTTGGTAAACAAACGTAACTTTGTTTAAACAAACTTTTATTCTATTCCAAACATTACTTGCAAAGGGTTGGCGAAAAGCATTTATTTGGAAAGATTTTTTGCTCGAGCTGTTTCAACTTTCAGAATAGAAATGTTTAAACATATTTCAAAATAACTTTTGTTTTAAATTTACATGGCTTTCTATTTCTGTGAAAACATATACAGTTTGTTAAAAACCTAAACTAAATGCTTAAATAATTCGTTATTTTTAAAAAAGCATATGTTAGTGATAACTAACCTTAATTATAATTAATAATAACTTTTAGAAGTGATTTAAGAATACATTATTTTCAACGCCTTTATATCCTATTACTTAATATAATTAAAATATTTAAATTAAAAAAACTTGCTAAATATGTCTTTACTAACACATACTTAAACTAGATATAATCAAATATATAGTGTATCATGTGTAAGTGACCGTGTTTGTAAACTGACTACCTGCATTTTGTGATCTATTTTCCTATTTTTGAGACTCGGCATTCGTTTCTTCAACTATAAATTTCCCTTCGAAAGTTTCCTTTTTGAATGCAAAAGTCTAGTTTTAATAATCTAAAACCAATAGCGTGATTGACTGGTTCAATCATTTCAAAGCCTTCAACTTTCTGATTTTATGCAAGCGTTCGGTGAAACTGGAGTGTTCTTAGTAGTGGAGCGATATTGGAATGCTCTTAATAGTTCCCTGTTGTGATAATGAGATTCATACGTGGTTTTTTAGATACTTTAAAATATTAAGATTCAACTGTGTTAGGTGAGTTTTAGCAGCTTGCCTTATTAGCCTGAATGCTTGAGTTGTCGAGTTTGCTTACTAGTTAGATATCTGAGTAAACGTGATTACATTGTGTGATTTTTTCAGCTATGTCGTCTAATTTCTCCTACTATAAAATTTCTCTGCGAAGGTTTCCTTTTTGAATGCAAAAGTCTAGTTTTAATAATCTAAAATCAATAGCGTGATTGACTGGTTCAATCATTTCAAAGCCTTCAACTTTCTGATTTTGTGCAAACGCTCGGTGAAATTGGAGTGTTCTTGGTAGTGGAGCAATATTGGAATGTTCTTAATAGTTTACTGTTGTGATAATGAGATTCATACATGGTTTTTTAGATACTTTAAAATATTAAGATTCAACTGTGTTAGGTGAGTTTTAGCAGCGTGCCTTATTAGCCTGAATGCTTGAGTTGTCGAGCTTGCTTACTAGTTAGATATCCGAGTAAACGTGATTACATTGTGTGATTTTTTCAGCTAGGTCGTCTAATTTCTCCGACTATAAAGTTTCTCTGCGAAGGTTTCCTTTTTGAATGCAAAAGTCTAGTTTTAATAATCTAAAATCAATAGCGTGATTGACTGGTTCAATCATTTCAAAGCCTTCAACTTTCTGATTTTGTGCAAGCGTTCGGGGAAATTGGAGTATTCTTAGTAGTGGAGCGATATTGGAATGCTCTTAATAGTTCACTATTGTGATAATGAGATTCCCACGTAGTTTTTTTTAGATAGTTTAAAATATTAAGATTCAGCTGCGCTAGATGGGTTTTAGCACCGTGCCATATCAGCCTGAATTCTTGAGTTGTCGAGATTGCTTACTAGTTATATAGCTGAGAAAACGTGATTACTTTGGATGAAGTTTTCAGCCAGGTCGTCGAATTTGTATTTGTGTAGAGTTCAATATCAGAAGTGGTAAATTTTTAAATTTTTCACTTCGAATAAAGTATATGGGAAACTCATGAAACGTCGCTAGATTTAGTTTTCAAGGTGAAATATATGCATTTTGCAAGATTAGTGAGGATTGATTAAATGTTTGCAGTCTAGCCATTATTGGCTCATAGATAATTTTGGACAGTGACTTTGAATTTATTTATAACAAGCCTCCGAGCGAACTCCATTTTGTCCAGAGCTTTTCTAAACAAAAGTCTTCGTGGAAAATGTTACATTAACAAGAACACTGTCCTGTGAAGTGTATTTCTATAACATTTGCAAGAGAAATTTAAAAGAAAGTTTTTGTTTTGAAAATAGTGGTGGCCAAAATAGAGACCACTCCGAGGGCTGTTTAGAGTCTAGATATTGCAAAGGTATTTATTCTTCAATCCTCAAATTTTAGCTTAGTAAAGCGTTAGGCTGTGATAATTTAAATTGTTTACATCACCTCTTAGCAAACATTTTTTGATCTAATAAAAAATGTTATCTGTTACTTTGCTACTCTTTGAATACTTATTCCGTCAAAAAGCTTGAATGGGGTACAAATGAATGAGGGGACACACGAAAAGTATCTCGTTCTTTGAGGGCAGAAAGATCTTTGAAGTCTGCTCTAAATGTCACGCTCAACAGGTCTCTGCAGAACACATCCTGGACTGCTTGGTTCTTTCCAGGGAGGACTTATATGCTTTCCCCTTCTGGTTCTTGATTTTCTGAGGATTAATGGTCTATTGGATCTTGTTTGACTTCTTCAGACAGTTGGAGGGTAAGCCACAACACAACAACAACAACAACAACAAAGAACGCCACATATTGAAACGAACATTTTTTTTTTTTTTTTTTTTACTTACGTTACATTGAGTTGAGCATATGGTTTACCGACTTTAATCAGATGCAACTATTTTCATTTAAAAACATTTTTTATAAATGTACATTTATTTCTATCCACATTTTACTGATTAAATTTCAAGTGCTTAACAACTTACCGATGCACTAATTAATTATATTTCAATTCTATTCTTTTAATTTTAATTTTATAAACAAGAAAACACTTAAAAAAAAATCGTCACTTTTACCTAAGTGAAATTGTCTCATTAAAATAAACTTTATTCATTGATTTTTTTAAAATTCCTACATAAAGAATATACTTATTAATAAATATCTCTTAACGCCATATGCTCATTTAAAAGCATATAATAATCAACACAGCCTCTTTGATAGTGCTATGTAAACTTAATTATAATCGAAAATAAGTGCTAGGCAATTTCATTAAAAAAATTCTTTCAATTACCTGTATATACAAAATGAGCTAAAACATCATTTTCCGAGTGCTTGAGAACTTTCAAAGTTTATTCATCGCTGTTTGTCAGACAAATGTGCAAACAAAATCTCATCTTGTCTAGCGAAACTTTAAATAAATTAGTGTCTGAGAAAAAAAAAAAACTTGTGATGATGAAGGTTCGTAGAGAAATTCTTTGTTCGTTATTCTTAAGTTGTTAGTTATGTTTAACTACCAACATCAGGTAAGATTTGATAAAGTAAGTCACAATTAAATTACCTTAAAGTAGTTAATTCCACAAAATTGAATTAACTCTTAGACTGATTTTATTATGTTCTAGGCGTTTTTGGTAAACAAACGTTTAGATTAAAATTCTAAACATTGCTTATTAAGGGAAAAACTGAAGAGCCGTTATATTAAATTATTTTTTTTTATTGGTTCAGATTTGTTTTGAGCTTAAAAATAATTTGCAAACTTTTCTTGTTTTAATATTAGTGCTTCTGTAAGTTTATGGAGATTTATGCAGTTTGTTAGGAATTAAACACTGATTGAGAATTTACACTTACATGTAAAAAGTTTGTTAGTGTCAATTTGACATTGATTAAAATTTTCGTTGCTGAGCAGTTTAAAGTTTTATATTAAAAGTCTTTTCTTTTTTTTTAGATTAAATTTCGCATACAATATAAAAATTATAAAAATAAAAATAGTTTTAAAAAAATACACTCCTTTATATGCGTACAATGTTTATTTTGAAAATCACGACTAATTTCATGACTGCAATTTTTTTAAATACACTCCTTTATATGCGTTCAATGTTTATTTTGAAAATCACGACTAATTTCATGACTGCAATTTTTTTTAAATACACTCCTTTATATGCGTACAATGTTTATTTTGAAAATCATGACTAATTTCATGACTGCAATTTTTTTAAGTACACTCCTTTATATGCGTACAATGGTTATTTTGAAAATAACGACTAATTTCATGACTGTAATTTTTTTAAATACACTCCTTTATATGCGTACAATGTTTATTTTAAAAATTATGACTAATTTCATGACTATAATTCATGATTTTTCGAAAAAAATTACGTTATAATACGTTAATTTGGCGTGGTCACCGAATCCAATTATAGAAAGTCCATTGTTTTTTTTATGCTTGGAAGAAACTGCAAACTAGTGAATTTATTTTTAAAAAAATGTTCTGTTTCTTTATTAAGATAGAGCAACAAGAAAGAATAAAAAGCATTATTTAAACTATATTTTTAGGATTTCTAAATTGGTTTGTCAACGTATAATTATAATGAAGCCATTGATTGATTAAAGCGTATTTTTTTTTTTAAATATATTACACTCTTTATTTTTTATCAATATTTTCTACTTTTTAGTGTTTAACCCTTTAATGGGCAAAGTACTTAGATTGCGAAAATGTTGAAATGATGTTATAACACCAGGATTTAGGGAAAAATTTATTTTAAAATAAGTAAAATTTTCTTTACGTACAGTATAAAAGCAAAATTTTGGTGCCATTGTGGCGTTTAAGAATTAAAATGAAGGGGGATATGTAATATAACCCACCGCCTTTCAAGGGGTTAAAATATGTAGTTTTTGCAGCTTCACTGCCAGTTGGCGTTTTTCGGCGAGCATCAATGGCGCATAATTAAATCCATTGTTGTTGTTACTCGTACACAATTGTTACCATAAAGAATATTTGACAATTTATCACATTGGGCGGGCTAACAGCATAAAATCTTTAAAATTAATATTTTAATTTTTAATTAAGTTATAAAAAAGTGTTGTACTGTCATTGAAAACATACTTTTGTACATAATTTTTTTCAGGAATTTAGTTAAAAATCGATTAAAAAATTCACCTTTATCTACATAAGCCAAGCGAATTTAATTAAGAGAGAGTAATAATATATAAAAATTCTCTCTCAAATTATTTCGATAATTAGATTTATTGAGGTGTCATTATATAGAGTGATTAAAAAAAGGGGGGGCAAAATTTTAATAGGTGGTAGTGCACGTTACTACGGAGTAAAAAAGAACTGGAGATGAAATGTTTACGTTTGGCCCAAACAACTGGCGGCTTGCTTTGAAAACCTCTCCCCGTCCAATGAATTCAGCCCTTGTTCCACGTGCAGCCTCTCTCTGTCCAATGGAGTGGCTTGTTTGGGCCTAGTGATTTGAGCGATAACCGGCTTCATATTACAAGCCGTTTTTACGGTTTTCTCTGCCTCTCTATGTTACGAAATCCTTGATCACATGTTCTGTGGGCGGGGTTATGCTCACGGCGCGCGTTACGTAATGTGACGTAACCTCGAACCGATTAGAAAACAGCTTTGTTTTTTTCAGTTGGAATAATTTGTATCGTGAAAATGGAGCTTCTTGGCGGCTCTCCTGAAACTTAATATTTTTTTTCAGTCTAATAATCTTTATTAATTTACTTTTGTGTTTAATGTGCTGTCGAATAAAATATGAAAAGACATCAAGACTATTATGAATCTATCATCCTCACACCTCTCCCAGAATGTGCATTTATTGTGTTTCGTCTTTCGAAATTACGTTCTTTCTGACTGTATCTGCTGCTGATTATCATTATTTTTTATGGTGCCGAAACCCGGGAAATCAAGAAATTGTTCTCCGAATTCGTAATCGACGTGAATATATGGGAAAAAATATTAATTGGAAGTTTCTTTTTTCTCTTCTCGTGGACTATGCTCGGATAAAAGGTACTGTAAAAACTTTTTTTATTATTATTATTGTTATTCTAAAATGGAAAAAGTCGATAAGTTAAAATCAAAACGTAAGCTTGCTCGAACTTCATGCACTAAATTAATTACTTCTATCGATAGATTTATGGAAAGTATTGATACTCAAAGTGACAATGATAAATTTAAACTGTCTGAATATTTAATAAATTTGCAAGAAAAACAAGATGAGCTTAAAAATTTAAATGAAAAAATTGAAGAATTAATAGATGATTCAACGGAATTTGAAAACGAAATACAAAAGTCACTTGAGTATGAGGAAGCTATATCTGATTCGAAAACCAATTTAAGAAGTAAATTAAAGCAATTCAAGGTCGAGCAAGCTGAATCCGTGAAAAGTAATAATAGTACTTCTAATTTAAATAATGCATCACAGAATCCTGTCAATTTGCCAAAACTAAACATAACCACCTTTAGTGGTGATTCAAGTAAATTCTTGGAATTTTATAACAGTTTTGAAAGCGCTATAGATTCAAATGAATCATTAACAACTGTTGATAAATTTTTATATTTGAAATCTTTCTTAACCGGTGAAGCTTACAAATCAGTAGCTGGTTTTGCGTTAAAAGAAGAAAATTATAAATCTTGTTTAACTTTATTAAAAGAAAGATATGGTAAGCAAGACCAGTTAATTAGTTGTTTTGTTAATAAATTATTAGAAATCGAACCTGTTAAATCTTCATCAAATATTAAGGGTCTCAGACATATTTATGATGAAAGTGAAGTCAGTATTAGGAATTTGCAATCTATGGGTATTGCTTCAGATAAATTTGGATACATATTAATCCCTATTTTGTTAAAACAATTGCCACATAATTTAGTGGTAGAATTTCACAGAAAAAGGGATCCTAAGAAAATGGGTGATGTAGGGGAATTAATGAAATTCATCAAGTTTGAAATCGAATCTAGGGAGGCTGCAGATCTAGTGTCAGGAATTTCGTTGAAAGGTCAGGAAACGTTTCGTTCGAAAGCTGAATATTCTAAAGAGAAATTAAAAGTAAAAAATAATTTCCCGACATCAGTTGCATTAAATACTGTTACTAAAGGTGTTTGCATTTTTTGCAATTCTAACACGCATACTGGATTAGGATGCAAAATCTTATCCAATGAACAAAAAAGATTTAAGTTAAAGAAAGACGGACGTTGTTATAAATGCTTTTTCAAACACTTACAGTCAGCTTGTAAAGTAAAAATTCAGCCATGTCAAACATGTCAAAGCACACAACATAATCACTTATTTTGCCCACAAACAAAATGTAAAAAATTGGTTGAAAATCAAGATTCAAAATTAAAACAAGTTAGCCAAAATCCTGAAAACGAAACAGTAATGCAATCTATTCATAAGTCAAAAAATTTGAGGAATAATTATATCACTCTACTGCAAACAGCTTGTGTTCAGGTGGAAAGTGGATCTAAAAAATTATTTGCCAGAATACTATATGATTCTGCTTCCACAAAAACCTTCATTCGGAGTGATTTGGCAAAGGCATTAAATGCCAAAATCCTAAGAAAAGAAAAACTTTTCATTTACACATTTTCTAACAGAAATCCTACAGAAAAAGAATTTGAATGTGTATTAATAACCTTGAGAAGCAGATATCATCCGTATAATTCGGTTAATGTTGAGGCATTAATTACGGATGAAATCTGTGGTACCCAATTATGTCAAAATATTAATCCTCAGGTTCAAAACCTTATTTCAAAGGAATATCAATTAGCTGATTTATTCGAGGTAAATTTACCAGTTCAAATTTTATTAGGAGCTAATTATATTTATGAAACATTATGTGGATCGCTTACAAAAATAAACAAGCAATTATACTTTCAAACGTCTATTTTCGGAACAACATTAGTTGGACAAATGCCAGATAATTATTCGATGTATTCTATTTCTTGTTTAAATGTAATTTGCTATTCGAAAGAAAGGGATTTGACATCTTTAAATGTTTCGGGTGAAAATTTAAATACTCAATTAAAAGCATTTTGGGAACTTGAAGCAATTGGTATTATTGAAAGTAATGAAAAGAAAATTTCTAATTATGAAGTAATAAATAAGTTTCAAGAAAACTTAAAATTCGTGAATGGTCACTATGAAACACGTCTTTTATGGAAAAATTCTCGTGATTTGCTTAAAAATAATCTTGAAGTAGCAAAAAAGCGGTTTTCTAGTTTGGAAAATAAATTCCTGAAAGATGAGTCTTTATTCAAAGAATACAATTCTATTTTGCTTGACCAAGTTAATGAAGGTATAGTGGAATTGTGCCCTAAAAAGTTTTCCGAGAATAACTGTTACTACATGCCCCATAGACCTGTCATCCGAGAGGATAAAATTACAACAAAAACTCGGATTGTTTTCGATGCTTCCTCTAAACAAGCGGATTCCTTATCTTTAAACGAATGCCTGAATCCGGGTCCTAACTTGAACCCAAATGTTCTGGATATTATTTTAAAATTCCGATTACACAAAATTGCCCTTTCAGCTGACATTGAAAAAGCTTTTCTCCAGATATCTATAGCGGAAGAAGATCGCGATTATTTAAGATTTTTATACTATGAAGATTTTGACAAAAATAAAGAAATTGTCCCCTATAGAATGACTAGGGCTACTTTTGGTGTCACCTGCAGTCCGTTTATCCTTGCCTGTACTATCAAAAAACATATAAAAAAATATAAAGACTCTCACAAGAAAACATTTGAAATCCTTAATTCGTCCCTTTACGTAGATGACTTGTTTACCGGAGAAAATGATGTTGTACAGGCTTTTAATTTATCTAATGAAGCTGTTAATATTTTGAAAGAAGGGGGAATGAATTTAAGAAAATTTGAAACTAATTCCGAGGAGCTTAGAAAAAGGTGGATTGATAAGAGCATACCTATTTCTAATTCCGATCCACCAAATAACTCTCTAAAAGTATTAGGCTTAACTTGGAACAATAATGAAGATAATTTGGGACTAGAATTACGTCCATTGTTATCAAAATTAAATAATGATTCTTGTACAAAACGGAATGTCTTGAAAATTGCAGCTATGTTGTTTGACCCGGCTGGGTTAATCACTCCTTTTATTATTCGAATTAAATATTTATTGCAACAATTATGGGTAATGGGCATATCATGGGATGAAAATTTTTCTGGTGAGTTAGAAGATGAATGGAAAACTTGGATTTCAGAAATACAGGATCTCTCACAACTGAAAATTCCCAGATATTATTTTAGCACCCTGATCATGGAAAAGGAGGGTCTCCAGTTACATATTTTTACAGATGCTAATCCTAAAGCCTATGGCGCAGTAGTATACTTACGATATCAAACATCTAAAGAAAAATTTAAAACTAGTTTTGTCATGTCTAAATCTAGAGTTGCCCCCTTGAAGAAATTAACTCTCCCACGTCTTGAATTGATGGGAGCAGTTATTGGTGCAAGACTTGCAAATTATCTTAAAAATATTCTCCAGGTATTCCAGTTTGTTTTCTGGACAGATTCTGAAATTGTCCTTTATTGGATAAAAGGATCAAAAGAAAAATGGAAACCATTTGTCGCGAATAGAATTTCAGAAATTCATGACTTGTCTGATCCTAGTTTATGGAGACATTGCGAAGGCAAACTTAATCCTGCCGACCTACTCATTAGAGGTTGTTCAGGAAAACAATTGGTCAATTCTCAAAAATGGTGGTACGGTCCCGAATTTCTTTCCTTGCCTGAAGATCAGTGGCCCATAGTTAAAATACCCGCAACTCAAGTGTCTAATGTTTCTGAAGAGCGGTCTCGAAAAGCAGAAATTATTTCTTGTGTTGTTAACACAAATAACGCTGATAAAATTCAAATTTTAAATTTGTCAAGGTATAGTTCACTAAAGAAGTTGTATCGAGTAACTGCATGGGTATTTAGATTTATTTTTAATATAAAACTAAACGCAGAAAAACGAAATCTTGCAGAGTTATCAGCTGATGAAATAAAAAATGCCGAAAATTTTTGGGTAAAGCTTGTTCAAGAAGAAAGTTTTCCTGAGGTTATAAAATGCTTAAAGATGAACAAAAATATCCCTAAAGAATCCAACCTTTTGCAACTAAATCCTGTGTTGTCAGAAGAAGGATTACTCTTGGTACGAGGGCGGTTACAAAAGGCTAACTTGCCATTATATGATAAACATCCTATCGTACTTCCTCCCAAACATAAATTTACTGAATTGATTATTAAAGACTCCCATGAAAGGGTTTTGCATGCAGGAGTATCAGACACACTGGTACAAACTCGTGAAAAGTTTTGGATTTTGAGAGGTAGACAGTGCATAAAATCAGTCCTCAACAACTGCACAATCTGCAAGAAATTTAACATACGTCCTGGTCAACAAGTAATAGCACCTCTTCCAGGTGACCGCATTAACGAAGCACCCCCATTTTCCGTTACAGGCCTCGATTTTGCGGGGCCCCTATATGTGAAGGGGAGTGAGAATAAAAATTACATCTTATTGTTTACTTGCGCTATCACAAGAGCAATTCATTTGGAGCTTGTGAAAGACATGTCAACTGCAGAATTTTTATTAGGATTCCGCAGATTTATTTCAAGAAGAGGGCTGTGTGCTATAATCTACTCGGACAATGCTAAGACTTTCAAAAGAGCTGAACTAGAATTAAAAGAAATGTGGAAAGCTATCCGCCATCCGGACGTAAAAAAGTTTTATGCCGATCGGGGAATTTCTTGGAAATTCATTGTCGAACGTGCCGCCTGGTGGGGTGGCTTTTATGAGCGAATGGTGCGCTCAGTAAAGTGTACTTTACGTAAAGTCATCGGCAAATCTTCGTTGACTCTAAGTGAACTGGAAACTCTTCTAGTTGAAGTAGAAGCTATCATAAACTCTCGTCCATTGACTTACATTTATTCTGAACTAGATGAACCATTTCCTCTAACACCTGCTCATTTTATTATAGGAAAACGAGTTTTGTGTTTACCAACTATAAAAGTAAACGATTTAACCTTACCAGCAACCAAAGAAACTTTAGTGAAACGTTTTCGTTTACGTGAAACTACTTTAAATCATTTTTGGAAGCGCTGGAAGAATGAATATCTCCTCAACTTAAAATCTGCTCACTGCACGGATCAAAATAAAACTTCTGATTTCAAGATAGATGATGTTGTGCTTGTGCATAATGAACATTTACCTAGAGCTTTCTGGAAGTTGGGAAGAATTACAAAAACATTTGTTAGAAGAGATGGAAAAATAAGGTCTTGTGAAGTGAAAACAAACAATTCAACTATTAAAAGACCAATAAATCTCTTGTATAATCTTGAAATTAGTGACTTGAAAAACTGAAAAACTTTTTTTTTACTTTCAAAAGACTCTAAATTTTTTCTTGATGATATTTGAATTGGACTTTAATTTCTTTTACTTATCCTTTTTGAATTTTTCTAAAATAATTCTTTGCCTGATAACAGAATGTACATGAATAATATTTTTAATTGTTTCTTTTTATATTTTTAGTAGAAGATATTGTAATTTGTTTTTGTGCTTATTGAAGAAGGTATGTAAGTATCACTGAATTATATATTTGCATTGTTTCTTGAATTTAATATTTGAAATTTTCTTGTGTTCATGATTTGATCTAGATAGCATATCAAACTTTGATTTCCAGGACTATGGTTGTATCTTGGACAGTTGTATCTTGACCTGAATTATTTTAAATTTAAATAATTTATTTTATATTTGACTGTCTTCTTGAAATTCTGGGCAAAACTTTAAAAATGTTTTGTTTTACTTACTTGGTTTCATTCTTGAATCTTATCTTGGATATATTATTATTATTTTACTTTTATAATTTAATTTAAATCTTGTACTTGGAATAGATATTGATCTTGAATAATATTATGTTAAATTGTTTACTTGAATACCTTAATATTATTTTTTATTTGAAAATTGTGTACAATTTAGTTAATTGAGGTATTTGTTAATTGAAAACTAGGTTACTTGTATTGATGTTATATATATATATGATGTTATATATGTATGATGTAATATTTTTGAAAATTTTTGATGAACCCCCATGTGTTCATGGTGGGGCAGGATGTTACGAAATCCTTGATCACATGTTCTGTGGGCGGGGTTATGCTCACGGCGCGCGTTACGTAATGTGACGTAACCTCGAACCGATTAGAAAACAGCTTTGTTTTTTTCAGTTGGAATAATTTGTATCGTGAAAATGGAGCTTCTTGGCGGCTCTCCTGAAACTTAATATTTTTTTTCAGTCTAATAATCTTTATTAATTTACTTTTGTGTTTAATGTGCTGTCGAATAAAATATGAAAAGACATCAAGACTATTATGAATCTATCATCCTCACACCTCTCCCAGAATGTGTATTTATTGTGTTTCGTCTTTCGAAATTACGTTCTTTCTGACTGTATCTGCTGCTGATTATCATTATTTTTTACTCTATTCTTTCTCTTAACTCTACTGTGGCACGTTACAAAAAGAATTGTACAAGAAACTAGGGTCACAATCCATTTATTCGGTCAAAAATACAGGGAATATAACAAGAATACGAGTTCCAGTTTTTGTACAAAATATTAGCAATAATAAAGATATTTTAGCAAATGTTGGAATAGATTAACATTTTTTTCTGTGAAAAATAAGAATATCACGAGAAATTACAGAAGTGCCTGCCATTCCTATCCAAATAGCGCTAAACTAGATACACTATATTTCCGAATGTAATTGACAGTTCATACGACTCCACTAACCGAAATGATAGATACTCCCATTGTTTTTCATTATATCACTGTATTTTATATAAAGCAAAGCATGTCGGTTGAAGATTTGTCTGAATTACCTTTATTTTTGTTAGTGTTATGAATGATAGTTACGTTAGGATCGGATGGTACAAAATGTATTTTCGAGTAGAAAAATTTGAGTACGTCCCTCGTTTCCTATACAAAAGTTTTTATTTTGGTGTGCTATACCACCTCTTAAAAATAGTCAAGTCAGTTTTGAATCACCGCGTACATTACAAAACATGTTTTTCATAACCAATTATGCATACTTGCATAAACAAATAAATAATAAAAAAATAATAATATATAATAAAGATACACACTTTTAAATGCTAGGATCGGTGTAGGACAGCCTGTATTTTCCAGTGAAAAAATGGATTACGATCCTCGTTTCCAATACAAAAATGTTTATTTTGGTGGGCTCTACCACCTCTTAAAGATAGTCAAATCAGTTTTCAATCACCGTGTACATTAAAAAATATGTTTTTCATAACCAGTTATGCATACTGGCATAAACAAATAAATAATAAAAGAATAATAATACATAATAAAGCGACACACTTTTAAATGCTAGGATCGGAGTGGGATACCCTGTATTTTCGAGTGAAAAGATTGATTATGATCCTCGTTTCCAATATAAAAATGTTTATTTTGGTATGCTCCACCACCTCTTAAAGATGGTCGAATCAGTTTTAAATCACCGTGTATATAAAAAGGGTATTTAATATAGTCAGTTACGTATACTAACATAAACAAGCTCATAAAAAATAAATATAAATAAATAAATAAATGTTTTATAAAGAGACACACTTTTAAATGAATCAATGATTTCACTCGATTAGATCAATCTCTTATCAATCATTGATTCAGTTCAAAGAATCAATCACTCATTTTTAGTACAACGAGGCATATTATATGCATCCCCAATAAGATATACGAGTAGTGCGTAGTTCGTTAAGGTGGAAGTAGGCAACTTTTATTCTTAAACCATTTGGACAATATATTTCTGAAATGTACATGCACATTTATTAAAAATTTCTCTTGGAATCTATAATATGCAAAATGGAATAATTCTAGATTATATTTGTATTGACCGAAAAGGTTATTTTAAAAGTATGTGTTAAATATTTAAATTTGAACATGATGTTCACTTCTTTATGATACAATTGAATCAGTGAGCTCAGTATAATTAATAAATCTTTAAATATTTTTGTTGATAATTAGTTATCTATTTTATAAGAATTAAAATTTAGAAAAAAAGCTATAAAAAATCTGTCGGATTTTTGTTGTTTTTGCAGTCAATCAAATATAGTACCCAAAAATAAAATTTAGTGATACAAAGAAAAAAAATAATCCATAATATTTGTATTAGGTATTTGTCATAATAGACATAAATTATTTTTGTCTGCATCTTAACCATTAAATAATCGAGTATATCACAAAACAGAACTTCCAGTGCGGTGTATTTTGTACACAATATATTGTTAAATTTCTAAGAAAATAAATGAATGTTTTATAAGATAAATTTTAAGTCAAATACGATTATCATGTAGAACAATATTATAAAAAATTCTTATCATAGTCATATGGGACAATAATATGGGATAATAATACAAAATGCGCATTTGTAAAGTACAAATTTAAATTTGTAACATCCAATGGTGTGCAAAATGCTCCGGCACGAGTAATTAAACGTTAAGGATTGACATTAAATGCACTTAATCGAAGAATTATCCAATTAAATTATGCGAAAATTACTATTAGAAAGTAGTAGTATTTAAAATATGTAATTCTTGGTACCTATTCTGTTTATGCCTCTTGTTGTAAAATGACCGTAACATGTCCCACAAAAGCCAGACCAGCCATACCAACCATACCAACCAAACCAAACAAACCAACCTTGGCACCTATTCTTTAAGGTACATAGTCATAGTCACTATCCTGTTTTATCACATTTTCTTCTTGTTCTACCGTTGGTTATTGGAATGTATTTTGGTAGTGTCACTGACTAATATTGTTTATATAACAAAATACAATTTTGAGTGTAGGCCTACTTTCAAGGATATGTTTGCAAAGAAAATAAAAACCAATTTTAAAAGAAGTGGATTTATGTAGTTTTTGAAATCACCGATTCAAATACTTTTTTTTTTATTGTTATTACTTAAATTATAAAAATCAATGGGTCATCGGGAGTTCATTGCTAAAAATTAACTTCTTATTATAGTTTTATTAATTTATACTTTTGTTACAAACCATCTAATATTCGTCACTTACCAAAGTAAGCTTTGTAAAAAACTGAATTGTTTCATGTTATTTAAATTAAATAAACGATTTTTACTTAAAGAAGCGTCATTATAATATTTTTGCTCATTCCTACAAAAACAACAGACTATTACAAACTCAGTAACAAAGTACGCTTTGCAATAAACTGAATTGTTTCATGCTTTATATTTTAGTGGCATTTTGCTAATTTATTATTAGGAATCAATCATTTTTATTACATGGTGGTGCAATTAAACATAATCTTCAATGTTTTCGTGTTCTGTCATTTAAATTAAATAAACGATTTTTACTTAAAGAAGCTTCATTATAATATTTTTTCTAATTCATACAAAAACAATAGACTATTACAAACTCAGTAACAAAGTAAGCTTTGTAATAAACTGAATTGTTTCATGCTTTATATTTTAGTGGTATTTTGGTAATTTATTATTAGGAATTAATCATTTTTATTACATGGTGGTGCAATTAAACATAATCTTCAATGTTTTCATGTTCTGTCATTTAAATTAAATAAACGATTTTTACTTAAAGAAGCTTCATTATAATATTTTTGCTGATTCCTACAAAGCAATAGACTATTACAAACTCAGTAACAAAGTAAGCTTTGTAATAAACTGAATTGTTTCATGCTTTATATTTTCGTGGTATTTTGCTAATTTATTATTAGGAATTAGTCATTTTTATTACATGGTGGTGCAAGTAAACATAATCTTCAATGTTTTCGTGTTCTATCATTTAAAATAAATAAACGATTTTTACTTAAAAAGCTTCATTAAAATATTTTTGCTTATTCCTACAAAAACAACAGATTCAGCTATAACAAACTAAAAATTATAACAAACTAAATATTCAGCACATAACAATCATGCGCACTAATAAAAATACATTTTTCATAACGCATGACTCTGCTTTAATTAAATTTAACTAAAATTAAGAATAAGTATTACATTATCTCATTAAAACTCTGCTCTCAGTTTTTATTTTCCACAAAAATTATCCAAAACAACATTAACTCAACTCTTGAAAACCTTCAAAGAAAAATTCACTCACGATTTTTTTGTCAGGTGATGTGCAAACAAAATGTCATCCTGCCTAGCAAAACTTCAAATAAATTAGTGTCGAAAAAAAACAAAACAAATCTCAGACAGAAAAAGACCCTGACAAGAATTGTTTGCAGTCTTTGTTATTCCTTTTGTTAGTTAAGGTTTAACCAAGAATATCAGGTAAACTTAAATACGTTGATGCAATTACATTTTTTCTTCTTTACAAGTAGTTAATTCGGGAAAACTGAAATAACTCTCAGACTGTTTTCCTTTTCTTTGAAGTGGTTTAGCAAACAAAGTTTAAGATTTAAACACAAAATACTGCTTGTTAAGGAAAACTGAAGAATCATTATCTTTAACAGGATTTTTTTTTCCCTAGTTGTTTTAATCTTTGAAAACGAGGCATAAGGTTTTGTATATTTGGCATTTTTATTTGTAGTTTTAATGATTTTGTAACTTTATGGTGATTTATGTAGCTTGTTAGATATCAAGTGGATAAAAATGACGAGCTGTGGAATTTGTCTTGAAACAATGGAATGATTTGTGAAAGTTTAAAGGAATGGTTACGTATTTAAAAAAAAATAATAAATATTCCAAACATCCTAGCGAACCACTCAGGTATCGGCGGTACAGAGATACATTATGTAAACATTAAAAGAGTGATCGTGCTACAGTTCTAGCGGAGATTAATGGGAATGACCAATTAAACTTAAAATTCCTAATTTTCATTCAAGATTCTCTCACGACCCACACTTCAAAACACACTCAAACACACCTATAAACACCTAGCACACATCCCCAATTTGACAAGCCAGTTAGTACCCCAAAAAACTCCCAAGTAACTCGTATGGTATAGCCCCTTGTCGTGAGTAGAGTTTCCTCTGGCGGTGCCACAGAAGTTGTCGCGAGCGAGCGTTTCTCTAGAGTGCAATTCGTTATCGGTACCTCACTGTCCCCTGTCGTGAGGGAGATATGTTCTCCTGCAGAGAGGGTGTTGTCTTGTATATTTTGCCAACAGGCACCACTTCTTTTGTTTAACGGGAAATTCAGCTTCGGCTAAATATTGTATTTTGTTTTTCTTTTAAGACCTTAATAAAGGGAACCGGGAGGGATATATATACTCTACAGACGTGGTCTCTTCGTCTGAGCAATCCTTCTCAGGCTATCAGTAAAATTCCCAATTAAATTAATTAAGTACATAAATGATAACATGCTTTGTGTTATGTTTGAAGAATTCCTACTTATGAACTACTAGCTAATGACACAAACATGCGCGCTATTATACATTAATTAGAATTACTGTATTTCTATACCTATGAATTAAAGCACATTTGATGCATAAAATTAAAGACAAAGTTAAATAAAAAAAACAAAATATTTATTTATGATAAATATTTACAAGAAAATGTTTAAGGAAAGATTAAACTGAAACATGCTACCCAGGTAACATTTACTAGGGATCACATGATCCAAACAATTAACAATTAAGCTAACTTTGATTAACACACTTGTTATCGTGATTGGTTAATGAATTTTTCAACCGTGTGCAATACCAAATTGCTTAACTTTAAAATAAACATATAATTACTAATATCATGTAGTTACATATAAATGCTTCTGCAATTGCCTTAAATATTTCTACTACATAACATTAACAATAGACTTGAAATTTTAGGGAAAAAATAACAGTTACTGTAATTATTATTATAGGCGCTATTGTTTGCGCGGTGTATCGTCTTTGCACAGATAATACGTGCCAAAAAGATTAATTACAAAAATGAAAAAACATATATCTGCATTATTTTGAAGCACTTATTAAAAAGTTCTATCAGCAAAAAATATTTGGAAGGCACACAACGTCACATAGGAATGCAATAAATGCCTTTATAGCCGAACTCAAAATAACTGGCAGTACAGCAGATGCTTGCGCCAAAAATGCGGGAATACGAATAAATATTTGCATTCAAGAAAACATCCATAATATAAACAAGAAACTATAGCCATAATTGAGAAGGTCACAGTCTTACCTATCACAGGAACTTCAAATTTCCAAAAAATGTTCGTCGTATTCCGTACAAAAACTACACGCAATTTTCAAACACTCAATAATGTAACAATTGTTTAATATTCTATTCTCATTTTAGTTGGAAATAATTTGCACAGTTTACATTAACAGATGATATGCACTTATTACATACACCAGCGGGGAAGACTGAGCTACGCTCGGTTAAAATTAAGTTCACCCATAGTGACCCAAAAATAACCCATATAAATTTTCTCGAACATGTAACTTAGCCCAATGGTCTTCTCGTAATCCGAAACAACGGCAGGAAAGAAAAATTAGTCAAAACCGTTCGATCCTTTTCTAGATAAAATTAGCTTTACCCGTAGTGACCCAAAAATGACCCACTAATCGAATTTTCTCGAACATGTGACTTGGCCCAAAATTCTTCTCGTAATCCAAAACGGGAGTACTATACTAAATTTATTTAAAATCGTTTGAGCCATTTTTTAGATGAAATGAGCTTGACCCTGACCCGTAGTAACACAAAATGACCCTCAAATTGAATTTTCTCGTACATGTGACCCAGTCCAATGGTCTTCTCTTAATCTAAAATGGTACGATATAAAATTTAGTCAAAATAATTTTAGCCGATTTTCTAGATAAAATTAGCGTGACCTTGGCCCGTAGTGACCTAAAATGATCCACAAATCTAATTTTCTCGAACAAGTGATCCAGCCCAATGATATTCTCGCACACCAAAATGGTAGAACGCAAAATTTAGTCCAAATCGTTAAAGTCGTTTTTCAGATAAAATTAGCTTGACCCGTAGTGACCCCCAAAAAGACCCATTAATCGAATTTTCTCGAACATGTGACTTATAACAATGGTCTTCACGTAATCCAAAATAGTAGGATACAAAATTTAGTCAAAATTCGTTAGAGCCGTTTGTTAGATAAAATTAGCTTGACCCACAGTGACCCAAAAATGACCATCTAATCGAATTTTCTTGAACATGTGACCCAGCCCAATGGTCTTCTCGTAATCCAAAACGGTAGTAAATAAAATTTAGTCAAAATCGTTAGAGCCTTTTTTAGGTAAAATTGGCTTGTCCCGTAGTGACCCAAAAATGACCCACTAATCGAATTTTCTCGAACATGTGTCCTAGTCCAATGGTCTTCTGGTACCCTAAAATGGTAGGATACAAAATTTCGTCAAAATCGTTAGAGCCGTTTTTAAGATAAAATTTACACATATATATATACGCGCATAGACACACGATTTTTTCGTATTATAATATATGATACAGGATATGCATACACATAAACTCTTACTGAAGTTAATTAACTTCGTTAGTCAAAATATAGCATATCATTTTTATAATTTAAATGAAATTTAAATAAAAAGTCAAGTGTTTATTATTTTCAAAATGAACTTCAATAAATATAGAAGACTTTTCTCGGTTTCAAATTCGTGAAAATTAAGCGTAATAAAAATTAATAATAAACCTCATATGCGGCAGAGAAAAAATAATTTTCTGTTTTTTGTTCTGTCATTTTATTCACATTCAACAAACCTTTTCAGCTTCAAATTTCTAGTAATTCCTCAATAAAGAATTGCCTATCAAACACTTAACGCAATAATCACCAATGAATATAAGAACTCCACAATATAGCGATAATTAGACTGAATTATAATTAAGAATGGGTATTGAATCTTATTATTTAAAATTTGCACCCAATTTATTTTATACACAAAATGAGCTACAAGAATATTTACAGAGCTCTTGAAAACCTGTTTGGAAAACCCCAACTTGCTGTTTGCCGTCAGACGTGCCAACAAAATCTCATCTTATCTGGCCAAACTTCAAATAAATTAGTGTCTGAAAAAAAATCTTGGATGGAAAAAGATTCCGAGAAGACTTATTTGTACATTTTATTATTCTTCAGCTAGTTAAGGATTAACAAGAAAGCTAAGATAAGTTGCCCCAATTAAACTTTCTTTCAACAAAACTGAAATAGCTCTTAGAATGTTTAAATCCGGTTTGAGGTGTTTCTGGTAAATACCAGATTTAGATTTGACCTTTAAATATTTCTTGTTAAGTAAGACAGAAGAAAATTTAACTTCAGTATTTTTTTTTTTTTTTTTTTTTTACTGTCAAAATGTTTAAGCATATATCACGGAGGTTTTGGCTTTAGTTTTAATGCATTTGTAATTTAATGCAGATTCTGAGAATGAATCGGATCACTTTATTCTTTTTAATTCGCCAATTCTCACTGTCACCTATATAGGTGAGACGTCTTTGAAAGGACCTCTATGCTTAGATTTTAAGAGAATATGTACCGTGGCGTATTTATCGGAATGTAGAAGAGTTTTCCTAAACATATAGATAAAAGTCCAATATCTGTCGAATTTTCTGACATGATACTATAACCTTCAAAAGTTTTGTATTTCCTTAAACAAGGCAAGGACTTGAGTTGGCCGTCGTGTCGTCAAACAAGACAAAAACGTCGACAAAACGTCAAACAAGCAGCAGGTCTCATTTTTTTTCTTTTCTTGAATGTTAAAGTTAACTAAATGTTGAATTGATATTTGTAGGAATTCGAATTTGATTATTGTTTTTTGTTGTGATGCAATCTTGAATTTGTGTGTGTCACCTACTTGATAAAATATACTTTTTGATAAAATTTGTTTTTTATCACGTTTTTTAGTGCAAACAACACAATGCAACCAATGAATTTGGAAATATATATATATATATATATACATAAGGTAAAGCCAGGAGAGATGGCGCGGTCGGAGAGATTGCGCACATGGAGATTCGGGGGGAAGGAGTAGAGTGAGCGCGCAGCGACTCCAGGTAGTTGTACAACAGCATTAGTGGAGTGTCTACTTGAAAGTGCACGTTGCTTGTTTTGAGCATCTAAGATAAAACATTGCTATTTTGTTTTGTTTTTCCAAAGTAAGTGCTTGAATTTTCATAGCTATTCGTCAGAATTTCTATACAATGTGAGTAGTACAAAATATTTTTAACTTAAACGATTTCTGATAAGCTACTAATCTAGACTAACAATGTGAACATCAACGGTTCGTTTTAGTAGCGGCCATGTTTAAATAAAAGGCCGCGCAATCTCTCCTACCGAAATTGGAGAGTTTGCGCATCTGCTACTTAGGAGATATGGCGCGTTGTACCCATTAGTTTCCATGCTAGGGGAGATTACGCAGCTTATTGGTAAATTTGCATAAAAAATGAAAAATGAAAATGGACTAATTTCAAGTTAAACGTGTTTTCAAGTAACTGAATGTTATTTTGTAATCTTATCTGGACTTGCTTTTTCTGATTCTTTAATTTTTTTCGCCTTTACTTAAAAATGTTCAATCGTTTTTAAAATTATTTCCTTTTTCTGATTCTTTAATCATTAGGTTGAAATATTTACTCATAATACAATAATATTTGTTCACAAAAACCTTACAACAATGTCATTTAAGTGTAATTATTATTGTTAACAATTTAATTGTAGTTATTATTAGTAACAATCTCTCCTACCCATGTACGCAATCACACCAACCCTGTAAGGACAGATTGTGCAAAATAACTTTCTTGGTTTTATTACAACTGTTCTAATAAATTACAACATAACAACAAAACAGCAATGGAAATGCATAAAAAAGAAATGAAGTAAAAATTATTCATTGATAGTTTAGCAAAAAATTAATATTTAGATTTTTTATTGTTATTCTTTTGAGTTGTGCGCAGACTCTCCTAGCTTTACCTTATATACATTTACTTATAGTCGTTGGAGGGTTAATAAATACAGATTTTTCATATCTTTAAAATTGTGAGAATTATCTTTTAATTATAATTAAAAACAAACTTTATACGTGGTCCAAGAAAACATTGTCATCCATAATTTCTAACAATATTGCTTAAATAAAAATGACTAGTAAATTTTAAATATTTCTTTATAATATTTTTGATAATTCCAAAATAAACAAGGGATTATTGAATATTTATCATTATGCTCTCCTATAAATATGCATTTTTCATGGCTCATAAACTTCTATAACTAAACTTAGTTATAATTAAAAATGAGTATTAAATATTCGCATTAAAATATTTCTTTAAGTTTCTTTTGCCTAACAAAAAAGAACGAACAACATTTATTGAATTAATGAAAACGTCACTTGCCACATTTTGCCAGATACTGTGCTGAGCTGTTTGTTGCTGAGTGTACAAAATCTCGTCTCATCTATACGGGAATCTCAAGTCTATCTGGAAAATCCTAAGAACGAAAAAATATTCTGGGTTTGTTTGTATATTTTTTTAATTTTTTTGTTTGTTAAGATTAAACAACTAACCTTCTGTAAGTTTAAGTTAACACAATTAAAGATTTCGACAAAACGGAAATAGCACGTACACTGTTTGCATGTTGCTTGAAGTGTTTCAGTAAATACACTTTTGGATGTGAACTCTAAACATTCTTTCTTTTGGTGAGACAGGAAAATTATAATCTTCAAGTTGTTTTATTTTGTTTTGTTTTAAACTTTCGTAAAGTTTAAATGTACGTACTTCAAAACATTTTTTTGTTTAATTTTAAAATTTGTATAATTTTATGCAGGTTTCTGCAGCTTGTTCGAAATAAGGGGTTAAAATGAGCGCTATAGACCAGCGTTTCCCAACCTCCTAATCATTTTAAAAACTCAGCTACAGGAAATATGCTCAAGGATTCCCATTGTGTTAAAATCCATGTTTGATTACAAAATGATGCAAAATTGTTATAAACTTTCATCGTAAGTTATTTAAAAATTCTTTTAATACTATATTGATGTTAAGCTAAAATTATAAAAAGTAAAATTAATTTTAAAATGTAAGATAAAAAATAAAAGGCTAGAAATGTCAACGTAATTTGAGTCGATTTATTGTTTATCTCTGTTAAGAAGATTAATAATTAAAAAAACCAAAAAACAAGCATGTATGTGTTATGTGGGGGAGTAGATGGTTGGTTGGTTGATTGGGGTTTTATGGCACAAAGTCCCTTTAGGGACATGCTGCGCCAAAAAAAGATTAAAATAAGAACGTCAAGTTGAAATATAAAAATGATTTAAACTTTGTCATAAAAACAAGATGAATGAAAGTAACATTTAAATGAAAAGAATGATATGGTGATAAATGTATAATTAAAATCATTCAATGAAAATATAACACAATGTCTAAAAGAAAATAAACAGAAGTTTTCACAATTAAAATATAAACAATGTCTAAACTAATATTTGGTAAAATATTCAAATTTTCGAGCACAAATATATTTAAAATCACGTAGGCTGAAATACCTCAAAAACAGTATTATCATCCTCATTTGTGTCAGAACTGTAAAATTCTGAATCCATAGCTTCCTCTGCATAGTGCAGCAACTGTTTTGGATCTTTTTTTATAAAGGAGCAATGTACCAAGACAGGCTTTCTTGTTTCTTCCCTTCACAGTTTTCCACTGTGAAGAGGCTTGGGTTGAGGCTCTCTTTCTCTCTTTCTGTGCACATGATTTTTGGTTTGCTTTTTGAGTAAGGGAAACAGGTTTTTCTATTTTGTTTGCAGATGAAACTGAAGTTTTTACTGACTCATGTTCGGTTGACTGTTTAAATTGACGATTATTAGGGTATTCTATTTTCATGATGATGGAGATCATCATGATGTTCTGATGATGGTGCCCAACGTTCTAGATCAGGTATGGCTTTTTTAAAAGTCGGACAGCACACATCACGGTTTTTCTTCTTTTTAGTGCTGGTTAGTATCATAGAAGGATCATTTGGTGGTAAAGAGAATTCAGTTTGGGTGCTTATGTGTCTTAAGGATTTTGTTTGTTGCTTAAGTAAACTGGAATAAGAAACTCCTACAGATGGAGTTCTGGATTCAACGAGTTTACGAGCTTCAGGATAAGAAAGTTTTTGAGAGATTTTGACTGCAAGAATTTCTTTTTCACGAATCCAGTTTGTGCAAGAGCGGGAGTATGCTGTATGGTCACCTTTACAGTTTGTACAACGTTCAGGCTTTTCGCATGATTTACCATCGTGGCCGACTTCTGCACAACGTGCGCAGGTAACAGAACCACGACAGGTAGTTGTAGTATGACCATAGCGCTGGCATTTAAAACAACGGAGTGGGTTAGGTATATAAGGTCGGACAGGACAGCTCAGGTAGGCAGCTTTGATTCTGGTTGGCAAAGTAGGGCTATTGAAAGTCAGAATGATGTGCTTTGTGGGAAGCACTTGCCCATTCCGACGAATAGTAATACGGCGTGCATCTATGACATTTTCTTCTTTTAAATTTTGTAGGAGTTCGTCTTTTGTAGAGAGTAAAAGATCTGGCTCTGATATTACACCACGACTTGTGTTTAGAGTTTGATGGGCCTGAACAGAAACAGAAAAATTGCCTATTTCTTTGCAATTTGAGAGAAATCTTGAGTGTTTGTCTGAAGAGACCTCAACAAGTAAATCCCCAGACTGTAGCTTTTTAAGTGAATAACCGTCTCCGAAAACAGATTGAAACGTTTTCCCGATAAGAAATGGTGAAGTTCTCTTAAAAGAACTATCAGACAGACTGTCAGTACGATGAATAATAAAAAAGCGAGTTAATGAAGTTATCTGTTCAGTTTGTTGCTCTTCATATGGGAGAGAAGTAGAAGGAGTACAAGTTTTTCCATCCATATTAAAGAGAGAAACTAATTCACACCCCGGCCGCACCACCCACTACCTAGCCCAACAAGGGGATGCACATTCATGCACCAGTGCTAACCGGGGCCCATACGCTCACATGACACACCTATATCAGTTTCCACCCTTAACGAAATGACTAGTATGTGCCTGCTCACTTGATCCCTAGCCAGTGACATACAAGTCAGCTGACCAGCCGATTGATGCATGCGGGACCAATATGCACCTCCCGTCTACCTGAAGCAGAGGCCAAAGCAGTGTGTTGGTTTCCCTCAACTGCCAGGATCCCCCTTTCCAGGGACACGGGTCGCCACGCATGGCAAACGCGTGGGTGGTTTACAATTCTCCATAAGTCGATATAAACAGGATGATATCGGCTTATGCAGACTTATCGGCTTATGATCGCCCTCACCTCAGAAGAGGAAACCACAAAGAGAATGAAACAAAGAAGAAAGATTAGACAAGAGAATGGAGAGGAAAAAAGAAAAGAGAAAGATCGCTCAGGTGCCCGGGGTTGCGAAGCCCGTGAATACCTAAAGAAGGTATCCCCCTGAGGGGGGGTGGGGGAGTAGAAGCGTGTTTATAAAAAAGGGGTACTTCTAAATGAAAAGCATAAGCAAGGGATACGTGAAAAAAAAGGTTGGGAACCACTGCTATAGACGATTATGGTTTATGAATTTATATTTACCATGTATCATTTACGAGGTCTTTAATAAATATGCATTTTTCATATCTCTTACCTCCACCATAATTAAACTTAATGATCTTTAAAAATCCGTATTAAATCGCTTTAAAAATTTCATTTAAGTCTGTTTTAAGTACCAAATGAGCTCATACATTTACGGAGTTCTTGAGAAATAGTTTAGAAAACTTCATTTGCTATTTTTAGTCAGACGCTGTATTGGTTTATTTGCTGCTGAGCAAAAAAAATCTCATCTTATCTATCGCAGGCTTGTCCAACCTTTCTTTAAGAAAGGGCACACTTCAACTTGTGGGAAATATTTAAGAGCGTCATTATTCATATGACTCAAAACATGCAACAATATTATTTCACTGTAACTGGTAGTAGTGATATCTACCACTACTTACAGTAAGATAATATTATTTTTAATACTTCTTATTGTTTATACTAATTTGTAGCGTCTTTTAAAATAAAAACACAAACAAGCGATCAACCAAAAAAAAAATTATCTACTGTTATTTTCCAATAATAATCTTTGTTTTATTTAACAATGGAACGTCTGAAATTAAACTAAGCTAAGATCGCAATTCAGAAGTAAAAGTTGAAAAATTGCTTCAATTCAATCACTAAGAAAGGCATATAAACACATATAATACATTAGAAGTTAAAAATTATTAATTGGCAGCACTGCGTCTTAGACGACGCACATATATTTCACAGTGGTAACAATAAAGATCCCATGATTTAAAAAAATTCATTTAAAAATCATTTGTACAAAAAAAAAACATGAATCTTAGTTAATTTATGCATACATTCCTCTGAGAAGGGACCTATCTCAAACATTTTTGTAAGTGAAAGAATCTTAAACGCGTCTATAAAAAAATAATAAAACAAGAGAGTAAGTGTGATCGAAGATCGTACAAAGGGTTTCGTTTAATATTCCTTTGATCATTTTCTGAGAATATATACTAATTTTCAAATCCCTACCTCAAATAGTTTATAAATTTGAATGCATACTTTATAATTTCTGACTGGCGTTTTTAATGATTCCATCCATTGTTTTATTTTCTTTTTTTTTTTCTTTCGTATCGGAACGTAAAAATGGATATACGGATCCAAGAAGTGGCGGGAGTAAAAAAACGACCCACTCAAATGTCTGCAAGTGTACTGATAAGAAAGAAAAATAAATCATTTTCCATTTTCATTAATATATTATGAAATTATAAACCAATTTTATGAAAATTCGAAATTCAGATAAAAAATGAACAAACACAAAGTTATCAAATATATTTTTTCAATCCCACATGGATCAATCTGGCCAGAGCTCAAAATTGCGCAGCTGTTACATACACACTGAACGTACTATTCAATAAACTATTATTATTAGCCGTACTTGTACAATGGAAATCGAAATTTTTTATATACATTCGGCAGCCAGTCATGCCAACGATTTCCCAATGAAAAATGAATGGGTATGAAAACCTAGGGTCAAAATGACATGGTGTGTTCTCGAAGGGTTAAACATAACTATATTTCAAAATAAGTGTTAAATCATTTTATTAAAAAAAATTCTGTCAGTTACGTTATATATAACAAAAGAGCTCAAACTATATTTACCAAGTTCTTGAAAAACTGTATGGAAAAATCCACTACAAATATCTGTCAGACTCTTTGCTGAGCAAACAAAATCTCATCTTAACAAGCGAAACTTCTAATAAAATAGTATCGAAAAAAATCTTGGACAGAAAAAGAGTTTGAGAGGATTTGTTTGTACATTTTATTATTCTTTAGTTAGTTAAGGTTTAACAACCAACATCAGGTGGTTTAGATAAGTTACCATAATAAATTTTCTTTCAACAAAACTGAAGTAGCTCTTACACTGTTTACATTTTCTTTGAAGTGCTTCTGTAAATAAACTTTTGGATTTGAACTCAAAGCATTCTTTTTTTCTTTTTGTAAGACAGTAAAACCATGATGTGAATGAAACTTTCATAAAGTTTACATACACTTCGCAATTTTTTTTTTATAATTTTAATGCTTTTATAATTTTACAAACGTTTATATACAGTTTGCTAAACGGATAAAAATAGTGAGGTAGTGAATTATATTTAGAAGACAGAAAACAGTTTAGAGTCACACACACACACACGATGCAATTGTTACCAACAGTCAAAAACATAGTTTTTTATTTTAAAAGACGGCAACTTTTGTGATAAAGATATATCACAGTTTTATCTTTTTTAAGTATTTTATTTTTCAGCTCAACGTATTTCTGTATTTTTATAGCCTTTCCAGTTTAATTTGCCATTCCTTAAAAGCTATTTATCGGCAGTCGCGCGCCTTGTACGCTGCTTTTTTTGGCAAGGCCGTCTCCCCCCTCATTGTGCTTTGCGTTCGTTGAATCGGCGATGTTGTTTTCTCTGCAAGGCATTCAATCGGCGCTGAGCTGTGACGTCATCGTCATCGACGGCTTTCCGCTCCTGCGTTTTGCGCATGCGTCACCGTCGCTCTTGTTCCCTGTGTTTTCGGGAGCTGTTTTGTTTTGGTGCTGCGGCCGAAAGGGGCGTGTCTTTCAAATACAAATTAGAATCGTTCTTTCAATTATTAAATGTTAATTAGTTTCTGATTTGTTATTTTAATTTTCACGTAATTCCTAATCATCAAATTAGTTTAAATTAATCTTGCTGTCACATTTGTGCACCCCTTTTCTGGGTATTTATACTAATGTTGCGCATTTTTCCAACAGAATTTTAATAAAAATGATGCTGTAAATGTATGATAAATGTCGTATGGTCTGGAGGCCCGCTGGCCTGTGCCGGGGCTCGTATCCTAGAATCGCGTAGCGCTGATTCTTTGGAGATCAATTTCGCGTTTTCAGTTCTTAATTATTCTATAAAAATGCTGTTGTAAATTTTAAGTTTAATATTTTAAAAGTTTTAAATAAACTGGTAAATTGACTTCTGAATTAATTCTATAATTCTTCATGGACGCGGCCAGAAGGAATGTTTAAAGATTCTTCGAAATTTACGAAATTTGAGCCAGTACTTTTTAAAGACTTGATGTGCAGCTTTCATCTCATCCTTCCTCCTTCAAGAAAATGTAATAAACATTATTGGATCCAACTTATAGTATTCATCATTTATAGTCTGCATCTATTTCTTCACTCAAGTAAGACCATTTAATTCATTTTATTATTATGACTGTTTCTCTTCTCAAAGAATAATCGACCTAAAGAACGTCATGCAATTTTTTACATTGGGTTATTGCTCACACATTAATATTCCCATCAAATTTCTCTCTTATATTTATTTCTCCTTCACATTTGGCGCCGTGTTTGTTCTTTTATGAAGAGAAAAGTTGAAAATTTTGTTGTTCTTAAAAAATATTCTCAAATTTTGAAACTTATAAAATAGAATATATTTGAAGATATGATGCTCTTAATTATTTTATATTAAAAATGAAATATTATTTGAAGAATTGCTGATTTTGATTAAATTTTTATAAGCTTAAAAATATTCTTGTGCTCCACGGAAGATCGATGTTTGCAATACATCGTTAATTTCGGAACTTTTATTCTCAACTGGCTTGCATATATTTAATAATTTATTTATAATTGAAAAATGATATTCTAACAGAAATTAATTTTTATTCTGGTATTTTTCCATGAGATTTATTGAATATTTTATGCAAATTTTACTGAAGAATGAAATTTTTAAAAAATGAATTTATTCTTTTTAACAAATGAAAAATTATGGTGCTTTTTATATATATGTAAAGTAAAAAATATATATAATTCATGATGAATTCAGATATTTTTGAGAAATATAAAATTGTTCTTGTTCTAAGTTTTTGAGAACAAAAATTTAAAGAGGCTATGGTTGTTCTTATTCTTGTTTTGGGTTAATTTTTGGTAATTTATTGGCACTTTTAAATGAAATTGATATATTTTATGAATATATATATAAAAAAAAAAATTATTGAAGCATAATTTTACTGGAATTAAATTATTGAAGTTTATGTTCTCATCATATTACTAATTTTGCTGCACTTATTCTGAATATGAATTGCCTTCATAAAAGCTCAAGTTTTTATGTGATTTTGTAGTTGTTTTATCATACATAAATTTTTTTTGAGTTCTTGGTTGCTTCTACAAAAATTAAATTACTTATTGCAATAACATTACAAGTTCATTGACTCTCGCCATTTTTCTACAATATTTAGTATGATTATGATGTGCAAGCAGTCTGTGTTCTTTCTAGAAATTAAAATTCAAGAAATGTATTTATATTTTGAAAATATTACACAATATTTTGCATTTTCTGTTCTACATTTTGAGAACTGTTATTTTAATTTCAAGGAATTGTTGCTTCATCCTAATATATATTTTATATTACACAGCATCTGCATCTTTTTATTGAAATTCTCATACCATAATCACAAAAAGGAGAATGGTATTATTATTTTTTCTTTTTTGAGAAATTATAGCCATTACCTAACTGCTCCATATTCTTGTTCCTGAAATAGTTACTGTCTACTCATGCTATATTTTTAACATTCTACAATCTGAATATATACTGACAACTTCAATAAACTGGTTATTTTTATCATCTGACTTTGCTTACCTGGTGGAAAAATCTTCAGAATGTGTTATATCCATTGTTGGCTGATTTTCTCTGCTGTTTGCAAATATGATGGTTCCTGATAGTACAATAATTACTTACCTGCACTCTTTTGCGAGTTGAAGTGACTGTTGATGGTCGCCATTCATATAAGGCAAATATATCCGTGTGATTGCTCCTCGTCAGTCCTCTTCATCTTGTGGATCTTGTTTCTCCCTCATCAATATTACTCATTTTTATGGATCTAAAGTATTACAAGTTTACAGCTGTGCCTATTTGCAATAGTTTTCTATCTTCTTCTACCCTCTGTTGCAAGACCCGATTATGGAAGTGTACTGTCATCTATTTTAAAGTTCAGCTTCACAGCATTTACAGAAAATGCTGCTTCAAATGGAACTTCTCAAATTTGGAAAAATTATTATGATTATTATTTGAAATTTTTTTATTATGCTTAAATTATAGTGCCTTGTTATTCTAGTATTATTTCATAACCCAAATGTTTTCTAAATCATCTTTACCATATGCCTCACCTGAAGAAAATTATTTTATAAATGAAGAAAATTTATAAATGAAGAAAATTTTTTGTTGCATTAAATTATATTGCAAATTTACATACAAAGCAACACATAGTCTTAGAACTTTCCAGCGCATTATAAAGAAATATTCTACCACTGTGAAATAATTTTGGTGAATATTATTTTCTTCTAAGAATCTAAAATGCTTTTATAGTCTTTGTGACTTTCTCAAATGTCACCAATCCCAATTTTGTCTTTAAAGTGTGCAAGTAGTGTTGTATTGCCTCAAATCTGCAATTTCTGCCTGCTTGAATACACCTATAAAAAAAATATATATAGGCAACTTAGACTTTCCAGCGCTTCTCAACAAGAGTCTTGTGCTCTCTGTGTTATTTTATTCTAAGTGCCACTTCGTCATATTATTCCACAGTTCATGATTTATGTCTGCTAATTACCTGATGTGTCTTCAAATGCTCTTACCTGCTGTGTCTTCAAATGCTCTTACGTGATGTGTCTTCAAATGCTCATCATTGTTTAGTGCTAAAATCTCCTGATAAAGTCTTCAATTTTATTTTAGTGGTGTGTGTTTCAGGAAAAAGGCCAATTTGCTGCTACACTGCCATTGTGTCAATCGACCAACCAGTGTGCCACTTAACTTGCAAACTTTTCAGCAAGTAGTTACTTTTTCTGAATGTGATTATCTTTTTAAAATCAGACTGATTTTAGAACTTTTAAAGGTATTACATCTGATTATTTGTTATGTAAAAGCAGAACGTTTATGATCCTTCATCTGTAAACAAACAAATTTTTTTTTTTTTCCTTCAAGCATTTTTAATAGCAATATTCATCTGATTCTTTACAATAGTTTTAGCAAGAATGTTGTATGTTTTTATCTGGTTTACATACTTGCTAATGGTTTAACGGGAAAATCGCTATTAGCATTTTTGTAAGTTTTGATGAATTTATATTGTGTTTTATGCTTATTTGATTTACAGATTCGTCATCGGTTCTGGAGATCGCCTTTGACAGTCTTGTAAGTTTTGGTGTTTGTTCGGTTTACAGATCTGCTAATGGTTTATAAGGGGGCTATTAGTGTTTTGTGAATTGTAATGAATACATATTAATAGTTTATATTTATTTGATTTACTGGTTTGATAATGGTCTCAAGGTAGTGAGAGGCTATTACCACTTTGGTAAGTTTTGTAAATACCACCCAAATAATTCATTTATTGTCAATAGCTGATTTTTCTATAGGATATTTATCCTTTTCATTAATGTTATATAAATTTATGATTATAACATGCTTTACATAACGGTGCACTGTGTTTGTTTTTATACTCTCATAAAATGTGTCATTTGATTTTAACTTGTCTTTCATTATGAAAGTTAATGGTTAAATTATTTTTTTTTTGAGGATCCTCATCATCTTTTCTCACCTTTTTCTCTCATTTTTACACACAAAAAAAAAAAACCATGGTATATTAAAAAGAAAATTTATTGTGTATAAAAAAAAAAAAAAAAAAAAAAAAACATGGTATATTAAAAGAAAATTTATTGTGTATTAAAAGAAAAATGAATTGAATATAATTGAAAGAATTTTGTTGAATATTTCAGAAAGAGTTTTATTGAGTATATTTCATGAAAAATATTTCTACTGAATATTTACAGAAAATTTTTATTGAGTACTTGCAAGTACATTAAGTATGAAGTATTACTGAAGAAATGTGTCATTTGTTGTTGGTTAAAACTTATGCATTATGTTGTTATATATTGAAAAGTTGTTACTAAATCCAACTATTTTGATGAATTTATTTATTTATGACAAATGAATTTGAATTTTGTTGCAACATAATTTTATGCAAATTTCATATAATTTTTGGGTAATAATTGTTATGCACTTATATATACTTGGTTAGAATTAATATCAATATGTTGTGCATTATGTTAAATACTTAATTTTATATGATTTGAATTATTACTAATGCAATATCTATGACTTTAAAAAGTACATACTTAGGCATTTTTAATGAATTTAAAATCCTTACAATGGATTGTTTTTGTGCACATTTATGCTATTTAGAGTTAAGTTTATATGCTCTATATTTTAAAAGTCCTAGGCATCAGTCAGAATTTAAGGTATTCTTGACTTTTTGTTGCTTTAAAATTGCAACTTATTATAATTTAAATATTTATGTCTAGACAAGTCGGATAAGTAAGAAATTACCGACTCTTTTTTTATGTTGCTTTACTGTTGCAACTATTTTGATATGATCTCATTGCTAATTTAAAGAAAATATTAGCTTTTTTTAGCACTTTCCAACCTAGTTGAAAAGTGCTTATGACTTCGGTTTGTCTGGCCGTCTGGCCGTCTGCCGTCTGGCCGTCTGGCCGTCTGGCCGTCTGCCGTCTGCCGTCTGCCGTCTGTCCGTGCTCTAACTCCCGTAAATATGCTCGGATTGCTCTGCAATTTTTATATGTTATTATCGTTATCTATAGCATGTTCCCTATTTCAACGGAAGTGTGTAGCACTTATAGTTTTTTTACAGGGACACTCAAAAGAATTCCGTTACATTGCGGTCTATGGGGAAAAATCATTTGCTGTTTATTTAAATAATGTTTCACTATTTTAAACGCATTGAAATTTATATATATCACTAAGGTGCATTAGAAGAAGCTTAATATGGAACAGGGTGTGCATAGCACTTATAGTTACTTTACAGGGACAGTAAAAATAATTCCGTTACATTACGTCTATGGAGAAAAATCGTCTGCGGTTTATTTAAATAATGTTTCACTATTTTAAACGCATTGAAATTTATATAGATCACTAAGGTGCATTACAAGAGACTTACTACGGAATATTGTGTGTATAGCAGTCATCGTTCATTTACAGGGACACGCAAAAGAATTATCTACTGTCTGTTAACAATAATTCCTGGAAGTGCGTTTTAAGTTACTGAACGCGATTTTAATGTTAACTTGCTTTTTGTCTATTACGTGGTGTGTATAAATTCTGTAGATCCTATACAGGGCAGCACAAAAGTTCGCGAACACATTTCTGTTTATTGACAAACTCCAGACGGAGAATTTTAAAATGTGCTACACGTTTCCTAACTGAACTAAAATTTAGCATCCTATGTAGTATATATACAATTCTATATATCCTATACAGGGCTGAATAAAAGTATTCGGATATTTTTCCGAATATTGTATATGTTGGAAATTCCTGAAATTATGTTTTTAAATATGTTATGCGTTTTCCAAATTGTTTACTTAGAAGTTATCTTTTAGCTTATTAAACGGTATGATTTGTAAAATTATTTTGGAAGCGTTGGAAAGTGCTACATAATCTATGCTTGACGCATGATTTTTCGTTCTTGTTTTATATACATGATGGTATTTGTTTAGAGATCAAGATTAATGGAAGGTATGCCTTTCTTTGCTAAAAAATGCAATGGGGCTTCTGTATACATTTTGTATAATTTGTGATGAGATTTTTGAATGTACTAAATGATGTATATTCTTTCTCTTTTTCTTTTTGGTTGCTGCACATCACATCAAATTTTAATTAATTTACTTTTCATGGCTCTAAATTTAAGTAACTTGTGTCATTTTACTTTGGCATTTAAAAATTTTGTCTTCCCTGTGTCGAAAAAGGCTTTTACTGTTTTAACCCTTTTTCTCCTTCTGGTCAGTCAAAATTTTTGTCGGTGAATGGGGGTATTGTGATAAAGATATATCACAGTTTTATCTTTTTTAAGTATTTTATTTTTCAGCTCAACGTATTTCTGTATTTTTATAGCCTTTCCAGTTTAATTTGCCATTCCTTAAAAGCTATTTATCGGCAGTCGCGCGCCTTGTACGCTGCTTTTTTTGGCAAGGCCGTCTCCCCCCTCATTGTGCTTTGCGTTCGTTGAATCGGCGATGTTGTTTTCTCTGCAAGGCATTCAATCGGCGCTGAGCTGTGACGTCATCGTCATCGACGGCTTTCCGCTCCTGCGTTTTGCGCATGCGTCACCGTCGCTCTTGTTCCCTGTGTTTTCGGGAGCTGTTTTGTTTTGGTGCTGCGGCCGAAAGGGGCGTGTCTTTCAAATACAAATTAGAATCGTTCTTTCAATTATTAAATGTTAATTAGTTTCTGATTTGTTATTTTAATTTTCACGTAATTCCTAATCATCAAATTAGTTTAAATTAATCTTGCTGTCACATTTGTGCACCCCTTTTCTGGGTATTTATACTAATGTTGCGCATTTTTCCAACAGAATTTTAATAAAAATGATGCTGTAAATGTATGATAAATGTCGTATGGTCTGGAGGCCCGCTGGCCTGTGCCGGGGCTCGTATCCTAGAATCGCGTAGCGCTGATTCTTTGGAGATCAATTTCGCGTTTTCAGTTCTTAATTATTCTATAAAAATGCTGTTGTAAATTTTAAGTTTAATATTTTAAAAGTTTTAAATCAACTGGTAAATTGACTTCTGAATTAATTCTATAATTCTTCATGGACGCGGCCAGAAGGAATGTTTAAAGATTCTTCGAAATTTACGAAATTTGAGCCAGTACTTTTTAAAGACTTGATGTGCAGCTTTCATCTCATCCTTCCTCCTTCAAGAAAATGTAATAAACATTATTGGATCCAACTTATAGTATTCATCATTTATAGTCTGCATCTATTTCTTCACTCAAGTAAGACCATTTAATTCATTTTATTATTATGACTGTTTCTCTTCTCAAAGAATAATCGACCTAAAGAACGTCATGCAATTTTTTACATTGGGTTATTGCTCACACATTAATATTCCCATCAAATTTCTCTCTTATATTTATTTCTCCTTCACAACTTTACTATAAATTTTCATTTCTTCTTTATGGTTTTCACTATGATATAATATTATATACATTTAAATTAAAACTCGCAACAATTTGCACACATAAAAAGTTATACAATACAGGGTGTCCATAAAATAACTCCGGGATTTTGAGGCAATTTTTTTTAATTCAATCATAAAATTAGGTTAATGTTATGTATATGTACTTAAAGGTAAATGTATCAAGATTTTTACCATTTAGTAGATTCAATGTGTGCCCCGTTTGTGGCACGGCACACATCCAAACGGTATTCAACCTCTTCGTCGAAACCTCATCGACTGCGTCGTTTCAACGATTTTTTCGGACTTCGTTCACATGAAGTACGGATTCTATCGACGTTCTCTTCTGACACTCGTGGCCTACCAGGCGGCGTTTGTTTTACCACACTTCCCGTTTTTTTAAACTTACGTAGCCACTGACAAATGGTTTTGTCCGTAGGCGTATTACCACCATACTCGCGCAGAAAGTTCCGCTGTATAGTGGTAACAGATCCAGTTTCTATAAGCTAGATAACACACTGAGCTTTTTGTTGTGGCGTCACCATCGCACTACTGCATTAGCTGAATGGAATGATGGAAGATCTGCTACGTTACTTCAAGGTCAATAATGGGCAGCGTTGTGGCACGGCACACATTCAAATGGTATTCAACCTCTTCGTCGAAACCTCTTCGACTGCGTCGTTTCAACGATGTTGTTGGTTTTCGTTCACATGAAGTACGGATTCTATCGACCTTCTCTGCTGACACTTGTGGCTACCAGGCGGCGTTTGTTTTACCACACTTCCCGTTTTTTTAAACTTACGTAGCCACTGACGAATGGTTTTGTCCGTAGGCGTATTACCACCATACTCGCGCCGAAAGTTCCGCTGTACAATGGTAACAGATCCAGTTTCTATAGCAGTTTCGTTAGCAGTCATCGTACATTTACAGGGACACACAAAATAATTCTCAACTGTCTGTTAACAATAATTCCTGGAAGTGCGTTTTAAGTTGCTGAACGCGATTTTAAATTTAACTCACTTTTTGTCTATTACTTGGTGTGTATAAATTCTGTAGATCATATACAGGGCAGCACAAAAGTTCGCGAACACATTTCCGTTTATTGACAGAAACTCCAGAAGGAGAATTTTAAACTGTGCTATGCGTTTTCTAACTAAACTAAAATTTAGCATCCTATGTAGTATATATACAAATCTATAGATCATATACAGGGCTGAATAAAAGTATTCGGATATTTTTCCGAATATTGTATATGTTGGAAATTCCTGAAATTACGTTTTTAAATATGTTATGCGTTTTCCAAATTGTTTACTTAGATGTTATTTTTCAGCTTATTAAACGGTAATGGTTGGTAAATTTATTTTGGAAGCGTTGGAAAGTGTTACATAATCTATGCTTGACGCATGATTTTTCGTTCTTGTTTTAAACTTACGTAGCCACTGACGAAATGGTTTTGTCCGTAGGCGTATTACCACCATACTCGAGCCGAAAGTTCCGCTGTACAATGGTAACAGATCCAGTATCTATAAGCAAGATAACACACTGAGCTTTTTGTTGTGGCGTCACCATCGCACTACTGCATTAGCTGAATGGAATGATGGAAGATCTGCTACGTTACTTCAAGGTCAATGATGAGCAGCGCTATCTAGGGGTGAAAAAACAAACTGAAAGTGGTGTGGATAAAATTATATATATATATATGCGTGTGTGTATATAATCCAGACCATTCTTAATAATATAAACTATCTGTATATTTGGAATTCATAAAATTATTGTTAGAATATTTAAAATTAATGTTGCTAAAATTCACCACTATTACGAAACGTGTTCAGGAGATTGTATGCGGACCAAATGAAAACATGTTTTAAAATAACTGCAAACAAATTACTTTTAATGGAAAAAATGCTTTTAAATCTACTTAAGGGGATTTTGTTTTTACAGATTACGTAACTGTTTGCTTTTGTCCCAACAACTGAAGTCACCCAAGTTGAGGTAATCTCCAGAATTTAATTTCCTTTATGGAATTATTCGACACAAAGCAAATTAAAACCATCCTTGTTTTCTTTATATATATTTTTCTTTTCTGCTGTAAGTATTTTTAGTAAATAAAATTAAGATTAGAAAGAGCTTGAAAACGCTGTTTGTCAGGTTAATTCGCGAAAAGAATACATTTTTCCCGTTGGCAATTTTTACGATTTTTTTTCAAAAGTTGAGTTGTTTTTGGCGCTGTTATTGTATTTTTTTAAGTGACTCATTGTTTGCTTCCGGAATTTGAAGCGAATGATGTCACTTGAAGTGAACGATGAACTTATGTAACACTTACTCTTAAGTATATTTAAATTTACTTACCATTAAGGAATAAGTAGTTCAAATTATATATTTATTAACGTTGATTTATGTATTATTGTGTTCAGACATAAATATTTGATAGCATTTGGTTTATGTAGAAACTAATAAAAGTGACTGAATAGGAGTTTATTTTAATAAAAGGATTTCTAAAAAACTGCATAAATCCCCTCTAAAACACAGAGGCATTCAAACTAGCAGTCAGTTGGGTGCAACTGACCTTACAGTCTTACTTAAATTTCAGTTTTCTTTTTGTACTTGCTTTGAGGTCAATAAATGAGGTTTTTTTAATTAGATTTCCAATATTCTCTCTTTGAACGTCCTAATAAAGGTCACTGATCAGTTTGAGAGCGTTACAATAAAGTTAATAAGGTGCTAGTGACGATTTTAAAACAGGAGTCTTGCGCTCTGTCGTTGAACATTTGTGTCCCAGAGGTACGACCGATGGAGGGTTAAAACAAAAGTATTTGTAAAATATATTTTAGATTAATATAATTTTAAAGATTAAACCACAAGGGAAAACACCTTCCTTTACAAGCAATATTTAGAGTTTCAATTAAAAGATTATTTATCAAAAGAAGGAAATAAAATCAGTCTAAGAGTTAAGTAAATTTTGTTGTATTAATTAGTTGAAGTTAGCTTAAATGCGGCCACTTATCAAACTTTCCCTGATGTTGGTAGATAAACACAACAAACAATGGAAGGCTAAAGAGTACAAACAATTTCTCCCAAAATATTTTTCACTGCAAGATTTTTTTCCGACTTTATTTGAAGTTTTGTTAGACAAAATGAGATTTTGTTTACACATTTCGTCTAACAAAATTAGATGACTGAATTTTGCTTAAAGATTTTCCTGAACTCATTAAATGATGTTTGAACTCATTTGGAATATTAAAGTAAATCGAGAGAAAATGTTTAATCAAATGATGAATTATATTTTTTAAAATTATAGTTAAGTTTTCTTAGTTCTAACGATAAAGTCGGGTAAATTGTATATTTATTAACAAGCATATTGCGTTAAGAAATAAGCATTTGATAGCAAGTTGTTTATGCAAAAATTGACAAAAACAAACGAATAAAGGTTAATTTAAATAAAATAATTTCTATAAAGCAGAATAAATTTTCATAAGCTTACAAAAACTTTAAAAATGTAAAAAAAAAAAAAAAAAAAAAAAAAAAGAAAGAAAAAACAAGTTTGCAAAACTTAATACAATTTGAAACTAGTCGTTGTGGACCACCGTAATACTTACCCATCATGGATATGCATAATATAAAATATGAAAATAAAACATGTGCAAACTACTTATAAAATGCATGCAATTCGAATAAAATCGGGCTTGATGACATCATAAACTTTAACTGCTCTATTACTGAATTGCGTAAAAGAAACATCCTTATAACTCCAAGATTAATAATCATATTAACTAACGGTTTACTGCATCGGATTAAGCGTCTCTGTTCCACTTAAAATATCTCTTTGAATTAAAATTTGAAGGAAATACAGGGTCTGGAAAAATTGAAGAATGTAGAAAATAGGATTACAAATATCTCGGCAACTAATTATCCAATCAACTTCATTTTTTATGCAAAATTTATCTTTTTTTTTATAATCTTTTGTATTCACTCCTTAAAATAAACAATTTCGAAAAATTTTATATACCTTTTATCAGAACGAATATTTCGAGAGTCCGAAAGAAATAGTTCCGGATAATCGAAGTTACTGAAATTCAATAAGCTTCTTCCCATTATTACATACTAAGTACATACCAAATTTCAAGTCTCTATCTCAATTAGTTCGGGAGATAGAGCGTTTACAGACACACACACAGACACACAGACAGACGGACGGCAAAAAACGTTTTCTAAAAATATGTTTTTCAGAATCTTCAGTGTCTGAAACGTGTAAGTCCGTCAAAAAAGTTTTTCAATTTTCAAAACGATTACAAGACTTGCCCTATACTACGTATGGGCATTAGTAAGTAATAAGCATTTGATAGTATATTGTTTATGTAAAAATTGACAAAAACAAATGAATAAAGGTTAATTTAAATGAAATAATTCCTAAAAAGCAGCATAAAGTTTCATAAAGTTGCAAAAACTTTTAAAATATTTAAAAAAAGTTTGCAAAACTTAATACAATTTGAGATATTAATGTAAAAGAAAAAGCTTTTCTCAACAAGCAACGCTTAGAATTTTATTCTAAAAGTTTTATTATAAAAAATATCTTGAACGAAATGAAAATAGTCTAATGATTAGCACAATGAAATAAGCACTATGCATTGTGTATTCCGTTAAGCTATAAGCGTTTGATAGTATGTTTTTTATGCAGAAATTAACGGAAATAAATAAATAAATAAATAAATAAACATGGCTAATTTTCTAATCTTCCCTGATGTTCGCAGTTAAATACATATAACAATGGAAGAATAAAAGAATAAAGAGTATAATCTATTTCTCCCAAAACCTTTTTCACTGTAAGATTTTTCCCAACTCTGATGTATTGAAGTTTCCCTTGACACGATGAGATTTTGTTTGCACATTTTGCCTAACAAATTTCCTATCAGTAAAGTTTATCCCTAAAGATTTTCAAGAGCTCGGTAAAAGTTACTTCAGTTCATTTTTGCGTATAAAGGTAATGTAGAGAAAAAATTTAATGAAATGATGTACTATTTTTAAAATTATAATTAAGTTTATGTAACACTAAGGAAAAAGTCGTGTAAATTATACATTTATTTACAAGCATATTACACGTTAGGATATAAGAATTTAATATTATTTCTTATGAAGAAATTAAGTAAAATAATTAAATAAAGGTATTTAGGTTTTCTAAAAGACCACATATTTTTTGTTTATAAAATTACAAAAGCATATAATAAAAATTTAAATGTTTGTAAAATATGTTTAAGCTTGATACAATCTGAAAGATTAAACTAGAATTGAAAAACCTTTCTTTAACAATGTATAGAGTTTTAATCTAAAACATTGTTTGACAAAAGATTTAAATAAAAACAATCTAAGAGTTTTCAGTTTAGTTGAATAAACTAGTTTAAGATAACTTAATATTGTGCCACTTATCTATACTTGCCTAATGTTGATAGTTAAACTCAACTAACAATGGAAGAAGAAAGAGTACTATAAACAAATTCTCCTACAGCATTTATCACTAAAGATCCCTTCAAACACTAATTTGTTTGCAATTTCGCTAGACAAGCTGAGATTTCGTTTGCACATCGTCTAGTTCAAAATGGCGAGTGGAGTTTCCTTCAAGATTCTCAAGAAGTCGATAAAATAAGTTTCAGTTTATTTTTGTGCATGAAGCTGTTTTAATGAAATGACATAACATTTATTTATAATTATGACAAGTTTACAGAGCACTAAGTTGTGAAAATTATAAAATTATTAGCGAAAAAAAATTTTTTTTAAATTAATTTCCGTTAAAAAATATGAAATGCTACCTAAGACATTTTTAACATAAATCGATTTCTACAGGCACCAAACATACTTCAACATTACAGCTTATTCTGCCAAGTAGTTTTTGAGCTATGCTTTAAAAAATACCCGCGTTACAATCTGTTTTGCAACGATTACAAAGGAATTTAACATTAGCAGTTCTGAACTTTAAACCTTCATAATTCCTAAACTACCGGTTTGCTGCCACTAAGTAAAATTTACCGAAAAAACCCCCAGATATAATGTCACATTTAGGTGTTTTGTTTGGCAAATTTCAAAGTTTGGTACAATTTCAGTATGAAGACGACCCCCTAAGCTAATTTTTAACGTATATTGGAAAAAGACATAAGTAAGTCGAATGACTAATACTGTTTTTTGTCTGTGGCAATGTAGAGATTAAAATGTAGGGTGTTTTTTAAAAAATCTTTTAGCGACTGCACATGTCGTATTAAGGTAAAACCAGGAATGTTTCATTAAATCAGTTATGGTCCCTTGGGTCGTAACTTACTACTTGGATAACAGTTGTAAACTAAAACATATATCAGAGCTCTGATCTTCAGGGATAGGTGCTTTTCTTAGACCAAAACCAGTCGTTATAAATTATAACCTTTATCACTAAGGTATGAACCAAGAGAAATGTATAATAATTAAATTTCACACTGCGTGTATTTTAATAAATAACAATAAAAACTATTTGAGCTGCTTAACCCCAAAATGCTCCTCGGTTTTTTTTAGATCATACGCATGCTTCGACATCTATATCTAAAAAAATATATATATTTGTTAGAATCTCAAATAGCTTCGTGAATTTCCCTTTTTTTGTTTCAAATTATCGCATACTAAAATTTACAGTTGAACTTTTAGTTTTATTGTAGGAAAGAACATCTTAATGTGTCCTTAGGGTCTTTTTTGAGCAGAGAACTTAAAAGGCATTTATTTAGTTTATTAAATGCGCCGTTAATACGTTATTTTTTGACTAAAGCTACAGAAAAGTTGCAGGAATAAAGTAAATGAAAAAAAGAGAAAACAATGAAGGAGGGAGAAGAAAATTTGGAACAAAGTTATAGCGGAAAATTTTTTTGTATGGCATGTTTGATTAGTTAGAAATAGAAAGTTTATCTTTTAGAATCAGTTTGATCATTTTTGTCGAGAAGAACGATAGTGTACGTTTTTTGTGTTTGGTTCATGAAAGTTCCATTTCGATATGTTGAAGGACTATTGTAGAGATGAAAATGCATCTGATGTGGATAAAGTTGGAGGAAGAGCATCGGGTTTATTCTTCAAAATTGACAATTTTCTTCATCTGAAGAGATAATATAGATAGAAGAAGAATTACCTGTTATTATGAAGTCAAGTGAAGTAAACAACATGGCAAAATAAACCATTTTCAAATATGGGTCAATTACAAAGCAGTAATATTTTTAATTTCTCTCCTGATCTCACTTGGTTTTCAAAAACACGAGTGGAAGATAAATATAGGGGAGATGGGGTTGAATGGGACATTTTCACAAAAATGTTTATTTTAAGTATTTTATTTTATTTAAGTTACTATCAATATTATATATCACATTTCATACATTAAGTGTTTGACTACATCTTATGCACAATATTTATTCAAGATTATTATTATACAGAAGTATATGTTGAAATTAAAAAAACAATTCTTCTATGTTCAAATCAACCCCACAGCAGGGATGAATGGGACACAGATATTTTCCTCCCTTTATTCAATGTTAAGGAGTAGAAGCTGAAAAAAAATGGCTCCTGGTCAAAAGCTGTGAGATTGTAAATTGTAATATGATCTCCAGAATTATTTGTTAGCCAATCATATTGCACTCATCTCAGCTTTACCTTAAAAGGCCCATAAACAGAAGCATTTGATGGCTGAAGAAGATAACTACAATGAGGATGAAATGTTAAAAGAATAATTACCATAAATTAATAATTTATCAAACTGTATAATATTATTTGGCTAATAAATATATTTTTCAGCATCCTCTAGGGATGAATGAGACAGTTCCATTCATCCCATTTGAAATGTCCCAATCATCCCCATGATGCATATATTCAATTGTCAGTCATTTTGTCTCAAAAATTATTTTGTCACAATGGTTAACATTCATTCATTTTAATTATCAATATTGAGCCTTGAAATAAAAAACTACAACATATCTCAATTGTTTATATTGCATACGATATTTAAGTAACTTCAAATGTAAAAAATATTTACTTTTAAGCAGAGTTTTCAGGAAATGATAATTTGAACAAAACTGAAAACAGCCATGTAGTCTTGCTTTTGGTTCTGAAGCACACTATGGTAGTGAAATCTATGAGGATAGGAAGCAACTAAAAAAAAAGTTTATTGCCTGAAATATTGAGAACGTCCCATCTATCCCTTGTCCCATTCATCCCCCATCTCCATTACTGCTTTTGAAATGTTTTTTCTTCTTAAATCGAAAAATATGATTGTAAATTATACAAGTATAGAAGGTCAGCATACACATGAAGAAATCGGAAGAGATATATACATTTTGTAGATTTGGATAAATGCATTGGACTTTCGTTGCAAGCAGGAGTATTCATATCAAGTAATAAAACGAGAGGTTTCTGGGATAGATACAAAGGAACACGTTTGTTTAGAGCTTATTCGATTTGGTGACAAAGAAACTCCACAGAGAAGACGATGAAATGACAAATTTGATGCGATAAGAAAATTGTAGGATAAAAAGGTAGACATTTTACCAAATTGTATCAATCCAGAAGCATGTGTAATATTTGATGAAACACATATACAGCGTGTCCGAGAAAAATCTTTATTATTCTAAAGATTTTTTTAATACATGGAAAATTTTTCTGAGAGAAAATTTCTCACGCCTTGCATTCATAATATTCATATTTTAATTGCTTAAAAGGCGTATAGCCAGCATAGTAAAAAGAGTATCCAAGCCGGTATTCGAACCCATGTCATCAGTATAGCGCACCTGATGTACTACCAACTGAACCACTTGGATCGACACCCAGCTTGGCACTTCTCACTATAACATTGCTCCAGGGTTGGTGGCTCACGGAAAAATATTCCATCTTGTGCTGTGTTTGTAGCCTTGCCAACATGTTATAGTGAGAAGTGCCAAGCTGGGTGTCGATCCAAGTGGTTCAGTTGGTAGAACGTCAGTGCGCTATACTGATGACCCGGGTTCGAGTCCTGGCTTGGATACTTCTTCACTATGTTGGTTATACGCTTTTTAAGCAATTAAAATTTAAATATTCTAAAGATTAATAATAAAAATACGAACAGGTCAAATGAAATGCAGTTTGTGGCAAAAGAATGAAGAAATGTAAAGTTTGTTTTTTCGTATCAATTGCAACTGGTCCATTCTTCTTTGTAGAGGAAGACTATTAATGGACGTGAATTACTTGATAGAGTGTCTCCCAAACGATGAATTGGTCATTGAGGACCTTAGCATCTGCGATCGCCTAACATAATTCAACTGAATTTCTTTTTGTAGAATTACGTTAAAACCATTGTTTATCAAACACCTATTTCTGACATTTTCATTTTAAAGGAAAAAACAAAATTCACAATCCTTACCGTTATACCGGGAATATTAAAAAAAAAATTGGTAGGAAATTGATTACATATTCAACATTCTGCATGCTAGTAACGGAGGGAGATAACCTAGAGCTACATTGAAAATTACTGTAAAAAAAAAAAAAAAAAAAAAAAAAAAAAAAAAAAAAACTTGGATTTCTTCATTCTTTTGCCATATTCTACATTTCATTTGACCTGCATGTATTTGTTAATAATCTTTAGAATAATAAAAGATCTTTCTCGGACACTCTGTATATACATTTTAGGAGAAAGTATCCGTTTAGATGATATATGCCTAGCAAATCTACTAAGTGGAGTAGAATGTCACGAATTTAGATTTTCTGCAATAACGACTTTTGCTATGTGTGGTACACTGAAAAAAATGAAATACCCAAAAATGAGTAAGTCCATGTACTCATTTCGAAATGAGTATTTTTGGATAAAAAATGAGCATGTGCATTCTCAAAAATGAGTAAGTTCATGTACTCATATCGAAATGAGTATTTTTGGATCAAAAATGAACATGTGCATTCTCAAAAATGAGTAAGTTCATGTACTCATATCGAAATGAGTATTTTTGGATCAAAAATGAACATATGTATTCTCAAAAATGAGTAAGTTCATGTACTCATTTCGAAATGAGTATTTTTGGATAAAAAATGAACATATGATCAAACCCAACGTACTTGTATATTTCAGAATGTGTATATGTCCGAAATTTCGGAGCCTAAAAAGCTATTATTTGAAGGAAAAACGAAGAATGAGAGAAATGAAAAGTGGATCTGCTTGTTCGGGATTTTCATCAAAGTGGATCCACTACAACACCTTTACTACTCTTTTTTTTTCTTCCTCATATTTTACTCATATTTTACTTCCTCATATATCATCATGAACAGAAATGTATGTGTCACTTATAAGGTTGTCCTCGCGAAGTAACTTTTTTTTTGCTTTTATCCTGTAAATTTTATTTTAACGACATAAAATTTCTAAATTTGAATACATCCATGGGATCAAAAATGGGTACATAGTAGTTCATATTTGAATACATCCATGGGATAAAAAATGAGTACATGTGTTTCTCAATTTTGAGTACATTTGGATCGGAGCTATTTGGAGTATGTGACGTATTCAAAATTGAGTACTTTTTACTCAATTTTGAGTACCCATTTTTTTCAGTGTATATACAGCCATATTTAAGAAAACAGCCAGGATCTGCCCCAGAAATGAATCATAAATTCAAGCAATGAAGGTAGTTTGGGTCTTATCGTAGGGTTTACGAGGACAAAATATTACTTGTGATACTCTTTACATCAGACGAAGTTGATCAAATGTTACTCACACAAAGAAAAAAATATTAACGTTGTATGTAAACTAAAAAAAATAAAATAAACCATATTTTCCTGCAGAAAATTTGCATATGATAAACATGTCACTTATTTAATTTTTATATTTTATATAGTTAATGAATTAGTGAATTTTAAATTTAGGGAATCCTTTAGAAAATATCCTGTATATTATGTATTTGATAAGTTCCTTTGAACAAAACAACTCAAAAATAGATTCGAATATTGTTTTCTTGTATCACATTTAAAAAGTACTATTTATCACAATCAATGTCGCTTGTCAATCGGTGAAACCAATTAAAATTGGTTTTTGAGCATTAAAATTGGTTTTTGAGCATTATTATTCTTACTCTTAACAATCTGCATGTTCTTAAAATTACAAAAGGAATTTCATTTTAAATAAACGTGTGTTTGAAATATATTTATTATTTCTAAGCCAGTCTGAAAGTTCACATAATTAGAGGGAAAAAAGACCTTGAAGACAGTTATTTCGGGTCTCTGTTTACAAACAGCGTTTGGAGTTTTAATCTAAAAGTTTGTTTAGCCAAAGCCAAGTTAGTTTTCCAAAATACATCTCAAACAAAACGAAAATTGTGTAAGAACTGATGTAGTTTTCTGGAATTAACTACTTCAAAGAAGCGTAATCCTAGCGACTTATCTAAAGTAACTCGATGTAGGTAGTTTAATTTTAACTAACAATGGAATAATGAAGAGTACAAACAATTCCTCAGAGAATAGTTTTCAGACCGAAATGTTTTTTTAAACAATAATATATCTGAAGTTTCTACTATACAAATTGATACATTATTTTCATGTTGTCTTAAACAAATAAATAAATAAAAATAAAATAAAATAAAATAAAATAAAACTTCAGAACCAGTCGAATCTTTTCTTCGAGCTTTTCCAAGTGGTTAGTAAATGTTTCAGTTAATTTTTGTACATGAAAATAACTGACAAGAAACTTTTAATATGTCTTACATATTTTTACACGTCACATAAATTTTCAATTGTAATTAAGTTTAAACTTCATTAAGATATGTGTTGTGAAAATATACATTTAGTAAGAGATCATATTCTGCTGAGTGATAAATATTTGATAGGTTGTTGTGTATGCAGAATTAGCAAAATTGAATAAAAATGTTTCTTCTTATTAAACATTTTAATGAAAAGTTTCTAAATACTATTTTTAGTTATAATTTTTCATTAGATGTATACAGGGTGTTTCATAAAAGATAAGCAAAACTTTAAGAGTTGATAGTACACATCCAAACAAACAACATTCATCAAAAAATGCATGGTCGGAAATAAAACACAAAAGTTCTGGCGCATTTAGAAACTTGGTCCATGCATACGTTAAAGCTCCATTCCTGTTGCGAGTTGTCGAGAGAAGAGCGACACTAATAGCATGTAAATGTGATGTGGGCAAGAAAAAGAGCGCGTATGCAAACTTTCGCCTTGATTAATACATAAAAGAAGCTCATCCGAGTGTGCAACTGTCAATCGCGGTAGGAACGTATCGAAAGATGTTGTCCTTCCCTAATAGTGAAAAGGCTGATATGCATTTTATCATAGGAACTGCAAATAAAAATGGCTCAGATTCTCAACAATTGTACAGAGATAGGTATCCCGACCGTAAAACATTTGAGCGAATGCACCGACAGTTGTGTGAGACGCGATCCTTTTTCGCTTCCCGGTCGGATGCAGGTCGTGCAAAGACGACGGAACATTAGTTGTGGAAGAAGCCATTCTGGATATGGTGGCTGATTAGCCAAGTACAAGTACACAAGTACTGGTTAGGCGATTACTTGTATCACACTCCACGACTTGGCGAGTACTGAAGGATGGACGTTTGCATCCTTATCATGTTCAACGAATACAGAAACTGACTCAAAGGGATTATCCTCGTCGTGTGGAATTCGCCCGCTGATTTCTGCAGCAGAACACAGAAAATTCAGATTTTGGGGCAACTGTGCATTTCACGGATGATTGTACCTTCACACGTGAAGGTGCATTTAACACCCACAAATCAACATGTATGGGCATATGCAAATCTACAAATTCATCAGCGACGACGCTTTTCTATCAATGTTTGGGCAGGAATAATCAGAGACCACCTACTCGGACCTTATCTTCTGCCAGAAAACCTTGACGGGAAACAATACCTTACGTTTCTACAACAGGTGCTGCCAGACATGTTGAGCTCCGTTCTCCCACACATCCGGAAGGTAATTTGGTTCCAGCAAAATGGAGCACCATCCCATTATGTACGAGACGTACGAAACTATCTGGACATAACATTTCTGAACCGATGGATTGGGAGAGGTGGTCCTGTAACTTGGCCACCGCGCTCGCCAAATCTTTCATGTCTCGATTTCTTTTTGTGGAGACAGCTGAAGGCTCTTATGCGTGAGACCCCCATTGAATCTGCAGTAGACCTCGTCGTCAGACATTCGGCCGCTGCAGGGGAAGTGCGCGATATGCCTATTATTTTTCAGAAAGTTCGCAAATCATTTCTTCGCTATTGTACCGCATGCATAAGCAGTGCTGGTCGCTGTTTTGAACACGTATTGTAATCACATGTCATTATAAACTTGCCTTTGTCACTTAATCGTTCTTTGTGTGTTTTTACCTTGTATTACAAAATCAGCTTTGGTTCCCTGTAGCATCTTTGCGTTTTATTTCCGATCATGCATTCTTTGATGAAAGTTGCTTGTTTGAATGTGTACTAAACCTCTTAAAGTGTTCCCCATCGTTTATGAAACACCCTGTATATTTTCATACAATCACAAAAATATTAATGTTAAAGAAAAAGTTGTTATGAAATATTTCTAAATCTTCGAATTCTGAAGGTTAAAACAGTTAGGAAAAAAAAAATCTGAAAGTTTGTTTGTCAAAGACATCTGGAACAAAATTAAAACAGTGCGAAAGATAATTTAGTTTTCTTGAAATAACAGCTTTTAGGAAATGCGAGAAATCTAAAGTAACCTGAGGTTAGTGGTTAAATCCAACAATAGAATAATGAAAAGTGCAAACAGAGACAACAAACTCCCCCAGAGAATCTTTTTGATTTCTGACACTAATTAATTTAAAATTTCAGCTAGATAAGATGAGACTTTGTTTTCATGTTGTAAAAAAAAATAATAATTAAAAAAAAAGTAAATAATAATAAAAAAATAAAAAATAAAAATACGCCGAGTGAAGTGAAGTTTCCCGAGGTCAATAAATGTTTCGACTCATTTTTAGGGTTCCGTATCTCAAAAGGGAAAATCGGAACCCTTACAGGATGAATTTGTTGTGCATCTGTGTGTCCGGGTTGGGTTTTTTTTTTTCAGAAACGGCTGAAGGCATCAAGTTCAAATTTGAAATCAAATAAAAAGGTCTACGGCACCGTTATTTTATGAAAAATTGGAGCCTCTAACTCAATACAATAAAGAGTTGCGGCCTTACAACTTTATTTTTTCATACAAACTCACTGTTACAACCTACAGGGTAACTTTCCGTTGACATACAATCTTGAAATTGGCACAAAGTGAGGTTTTATAGCACATGTGATAGAAAAATATCTGTAAAATATTAATTTATAATTATGTGTCTTCAAAAATTGCTTTTCAAATTTTCCGACAGGTTGGGCTATTTCCTTCCCAACAATCTTGAATTAAAGAGTGCTGCTATTCCGCCAGATCCGCGAGTGACGGTGGTCAACAGAATGCATAGCCCTCTGAGCGTTTTGAAAAAGGGTAAAATTGTAATGTTGTTTTCTCTGCATTTTGTTTTAAATGCTAAAAAAATACGATTCTTTCAGTATTATAAATAAAACTTAATTACAAATATGAATGTAACCCTTAAGAGAGTATTAATCATTCTTCAATGTTTTGAAAGTTCATTAAATCTATAGAATTATATTATCTTAAACATTGCATATATTGCAGTGAAACCTGGAGCTTAGTGAACGGAATATTACGTTCCACACGCTTAGAGGGATAGACAACGTGATACTGGAAATGATGACCGTTCCTGTTGGATTATTGTAGGAGATTTTAATGTAGATTTTAGGGTCTATTCTCAAAACGAAATTTGTTTATATTTCTCTTCGATAGGCATGCAGCTATTAAAAAGCTAAAGTACTACTGGGAGCAATACAATTATAGATAATGATTTATCTAATTTTGACTTACAATGTGGTGTAATCCATTTTACTTACCCATCATACGTAGTATAGGGTAACCCTTGTAATCGTTTTAAAAATTGAAATGTTTTTTTTTTTTTTTTTTTTTTTTTTTTTTTTTTTTTTGACGGATTCACATGTTTCAGACACTGGAGATTCCGAAAAACATATTTTTAGGAAAAAAAAACTTGCCGTCCGTCTGTGTGTCTGTAAACGCTCTATCTCGCGAACAAATTGAGATAGAGACTTGAAATTTGGTACGTACTTAATATGTAATAATGGGAAGAAGCTTATTGAATTTCAGTAACCTCGATTATCCGAAACTATTTTATTCAGACTCTCGAAATATTCATTCTGATAAAAGGTAAATAAAAATTTTCGAAATTGTTTATTTTAAGGATTGAATTTAAAAGACAATAGAAAAACATAAAATTTTCATAAAGAATAAAGTTGGTCGGATAATTAGTTGCCGAGATATTTGTAATCGTATTTTCCATACTCTTCGATTTTTCATGACCCTGTATTTCATTCAAATTGCAATTCAAAGATATATTATAATTGGAAATCAGAGGCTTAATCCAACGCACTAAACCGTTAGTTAATATGATTATTAGTTTTGGAGTCTTTTACGAATTCAGTAATAGAGCATTTAAATTTTATGACGTCATCAAGCCCGATTTTATTCGAATTGCAATGCATTTTATAAGTAGTTTACACATGCTTTATTTTCATATTTTATATTATGCATATCCATGATCGGTAAGTATTACGATGGCCCCCAACGACTAGTTTTCTTGAGTCATCTCAAACAAGTTCGTTAAGATTTAATCGATAATTAAATAAATTACGGCTTTACGATACAACAATTACAATAAGCATCTATGTATAAGTAGGCAGTTCTTATTATTTGTAAATAAACTAGGTAATTTACTAAGTTTTACAGTAATATGATATAACAGTTCGGAATCCTTCGGGTGTGAGTTACTCGGGTTGGTTACTCGCACTTCTGATGTTATTGTTTATTAAATAAAACTCGCAGCAACTCTTTAAGTTGTTCTTAATTTTAAATATGATTACGATATGCATCGCGAAAAATGTGTATTTACTAAGAGATCATAATGTATCAAGGGATAAATATTTTGTAAATTTTTATGTATGCAGAATTAGCAAAACTGCAACAACAATATCTTTATATCAAACACCTTTATTAAATTTACTAGTTATGCATGAAATATTTTCAAATAATATATTAAGTTTTAATGTTTGTCAAGTTGTATAGCTATTATATTAATACCTAACAATATATTTGTATTTCACAACTACTTCTCCTAGAATATAGAAAGCAGCGTATGAAATTAACACCAAATATGCGCATGGATCCGAGAACGTCATATAAGCTCTCAGAATTTTAAAATTCGAATTAGTTTCCAAAATATTAATAATATTTTCTTAGAAATGTAACAAAATTTCTTTAAAGATGTCAACTAAATTATCCCATTTTTAACACTTTCCAACCTAGTTGAAAAGTGTTTGAGACTTCGGTTTGTCTAGCCGGATGGCCGTCTGCCGTCTGGCCGTCTGGCCGACTGTCCGTGCTCTAACTCCCGTAAATATGCTCGGATTGCTCTGCAATTTTTATATGTTATTGTCGTTATCTATAGAATGTTTCCTATTTCAACGGAAGTGTGTAGCACTTATAGTTTTTTTACAGGGATACTCAAAAGAATTCCGTTACATTACGATCTATGGGGAAAAATCATTTGCGGTTTATTTTAATGATGTTACACAATTTCAAATACATTGTAATTTATATATATCACTAAGGTGCATTAGAAGAAGCTTAATATGGAATTGGATGTACATAGCACTCATAGTTACTTTACAGGGACAGTCAAAAGAATTCCGTTACATTACGTCTATGGAGAAAAATCGTCTGCGGTTTATTTAAATAATGTTTCACTATTTTAAACGCATTGAAATTGATATATATCACTAAGGTGCATTACAAGAGGCTTACTACAGAATATTGTGTGTATAGCAGTCATCGTTCATTTACAGGGACACACAAAAGAATTCTCTACTGTCTGTTAACAATAATTCCTGGAAGTGCGTTTTAAGTTACTGAACGCGATTTTAATTTTAACTCGCTTTTTGTCTATTACGTGGTGTGTATAAATTCTGTAGATCCTATACAGGAAAGCACAAAAGTTCGCGAACACATTTCCGTTTATTGACAGAAACTCAAGACGGAGAATTTTAAACTGTGCTACACGTTTCCTAACTAAAATTTAGCATCCTATGTAGTATATATACAAATCTATAGATCCTATACAGGACTGAATAAAAGTATTCGGCTATTTTTTCCTAATATTGTATATGTTGGAAATTCCTGAAATAATTTTTTTAAATATGTTATGCGTTTTTCAAATTGTTTACTTAGATGTTATATTTTAGCTTATTAAAAGGTGTGCTTTGTAAAATTATTTTGGAAGCGTTGGAAAATTTTACATAATCTATGCTTGACGCATGATTTTTCGTTCTTGTTATAGATAAAACAGGAAAAGGGGGAAAATAAAATCATTATTAAATTTTTATTGACGTCATTTTCTCAGTAAAATTGAAATGAGGAATTATTTTCAACGAATAGTTGGGGAGAAAAAAAAAAGGTTTGATTAAATTAAATTTTTCAAGGAAATTTGAAGAAGTAAAAACTTATTTTTACTTACTCAAGCTTCATGAATCAATTTATTTTACAGAACCAAAAATCGTCTTGTCAACATGTATTTTTAGGGTTTACATTGAACCGAGGATGAAGATTTTAACTGCTTCATTTAGGTAGATAATTATTGCCCCCTATTAGGTGGATAATTATTGCCTATTCACAAAAATTGAATTTAATACAGAATCATATACTATTTTCAATTATTTATTTTTGAAAGACGGCATTTAAAAGAAGTTTTCACAAAAACTCTAAAACTAAAATGGTTTATCGGGTAAAAATGACATTTCTTTTGTAAAAAACTTATTTTAGTTCAAAAACTAAAATATTTTTTTTTATAAGTTCATCAAAGTGACATCATATATATTTAACTAGCTCCGAAATTTTTGCGAAAAATGATAAATAACGTTTTGCATAAAAAATCACGTAATCTCCAAACTGTAATTTTCGTAATTTCTGTTTAATCTACATTGTAAATATGATTTCTTCCTTTAAATTCAGTATTTAATAAAATTAATGTTATAATTATTTTTCTACATATACAAAAATATTAGATTTCGTTTTCCCTCGAGAAATTGAAACATACCCATTCAATGCAAATGCATCATGTTAAAATGTAGATACTATTTTTATAAAATTATAAAAAATTAATAAAGTTAAAGCAAATGGAATTATTAAATACAATATTCCCAGTGTGAATGTTAAAACAGTTAGACAAAAGCACCGTTATCGGTCTAACTAATACAAGCATTGTTTGGGGTTTTAATCTAAAAGTTTGTTTAGCCAAAGTTAAGTTTGTTTACATAAAACATCTCAAACTAAACGAAATTAGACTAAGAGTTGGTTTAACTTTGTCGAATTAACTATACCTGAAAATAATTTAATCCTGACGCCTTATCTAAATTAACCTGATGCTGATAGTTAAATCCTAACTAACAAAGGGATATAATGAAGAATACAAACAATTCCTCCAGAAAATCTTTTTCAATCTGAGGTGTTTTTTCAACGCTAATTTATTTGAGTTTTCAATCAGACAAGATGAGGCTTATGTCATCTGAGAAAAGAAATGGCGAGTGAAAATTTTCTTGAAGATTTTACTGAGCTCAGTAAATATGTCAGATTAATTTTTCTGTGTAAAGAAAGTATAGCAAAAATTTATGACAATATATTTCACATATTACTTACCCATCATACGTAGTATAGAGTCTTGTAATCGTTTTGAAAATCGACATTTTTTTTTGTCAGATTTACACGTTTCAGACACTGGAGATTCCGAAAAACATATTTTTAGAAAAAAAATTTGCCGTCCGTATCTGTGTCTGTATGTCTGTGTGTCTGTGTGTCTGTAAACGCTCTATCTCCCGAAAAAATTGAGATAGAGACTTGAAATTTGATATGTACTTAGTATGTAATAATGGGAAGAAGCTTATTGAAATTCAGTAACCTCGATTATCCGGAACTATTTTTTTCGGACTCTCGAAATATTCGTTCTGATGAAAGGTACATAAAAGATTTTGAAATTGTTTATTTTAGGGAGTGAATCTAAAAGACAATAAAAAATATAAATTTTGCATAAAGCATGAAGTCGATCGGATAATTAGTTGCCGAGATATTTGTAATCTTATTTTCCACACTCTTCGATTTTTCATGACCCTGTATTTCAACCAAATTTCAATTCGAAGATTATTTTAATTGAAAATGAGACGCTTAATCAGATGCAATAAACCGCTAGTTAATAGGATTATTGTTTTTGGAGTTATAAGGATGTTTCTTTTAAGCAATTCAGTAATCGAGCCTTTAAAGTTTTGGACGTCATCAAGCCACGATTTTATTCAAATTGCAATGCATTTTATAAGTAGTTTACAACATTTTTTATTTTAATATTTTATATTTTGAATTTTCATGATGGGTAAGTATTACGGTGGCCCCCAACGACTAGTTTATAATTATAATTGTTTTCTTATCACTAATATATGAGTCACGAAAAAAATATATGTATTATGAGAGCATATACTAATAAGAGACGAATATTTGATGAAATTTTGCTTTTATAGAATTAGTAAAAATACAAAACAAATATTACCAAAAACAGAATAAACAAGAACGAAAAATCATGCGTCAAGCATGGATTAGGAAACACTTTCCCACAAAGCCAGAAAACTGTAACAAAACTTCACCGTTAAATAAGGTGAAAGAAGATATGTAAGTAATCAGTTTAGAAAACATATACCACATTGAAATATACCACCTATGAAGATGAAGTCTTTCTATAATGGAATGCTGTCTTAAACGTAAAAATATCATGCACTTATACCTGCTAAAACGAACGCTTGTCTTAAACAAAGTTTTTTTTTACGATCACTTGAGATTTCGTCTTCGCAGATGTTATTGTACTAAATAACACGATAATTTTATACATTAAAATCTGTGGCAGAGAAATCACTAGGGACTGAAACAAAATTCTGTTTTGGAAGGTTTCCGATTGTATGGTACTCCTTCCATAGTAGAAATTTTTACGTTTAAATCAAGATTCCATTACTAACAGGTACCGTTTTCACAGGTTTTACAGAATAAAGCACTTTAAAATCTGTAAAAACAGAATTACTAGAGACCTGAATACTATTCCGTTTTAGATAGATTTCCGTCTGATTAAGTAGATTTGTACGTTATTTCTTTCGGCGGAACAATAAAAACTTTCCGTTATAGACGTGTTCTGCTTTTGCAGGTTTTAAAGTATTACGTTTCCCTCGGTGCAGACTAAAAAATAGCATGGTACTAAAAGGATCTTAAAAGAATTTGTGCACGGTGACAAATAGGGAATTTTATCGTCCCGCGAAACGAAACTTGGAACTGCAGATAATCCTGACGTCCCGCGCAGATTGGGACACCTTACAACACTAGTTCTAACAGTTTAAGACAGCACAACACCATCTGTTGGTGATATTAGGAACTAACACAATGAATCACAGTAATGCAATTGCTGACTCAACATAATAATCTCCTGCAAGAATAAATACACATATTTTTCTCCTGCAAGAATAAATTCAATAGCTTTCAGCATTTACTTTTTACTGAATTTAAAAATGTTCAGTCGATTTCAGATCGATTTGTTATTTGAATTTTTTTTTTTACAATTTTTTGTATACTGCCTATTATTTCAGTTACACTGAAGGATTTACTGAATGCCTACATTGCTGACATGAGTCTGAGCGTATACTATAATCATGCCCCGTTTTATATCCCTAAAAATACAATAAATAAGAATTGTTCCGTACTATTAAAAAATAACTATTTCTTAAAAAATACTTAAGTCTTTAAATCCCTTGGGGACGAGCGACACGTATACGTGACGCATAAGATGCTCAGAATCCTCAATTATTCCCACCAGTTATTTTTTATTGTAAACTTTGGTTTATTTAATCATAATATTTCTGCGATTCAAACAGGCGAAAATTTCTGTATTGAAAAACCTGTGGTAAAAGATTAAACATTCTGTAAAGGACGTTCGTCGCGAAGGGGTTAAACTATTTCAAATAAATTTATTTTTTTCTCTTTCTTTTTCCGTAGCTTGAAATAGTTTCTCCCCACCACTTATTTTGAAATTTAAAAAGATTGATACGAGCTACATTAAAGGCACTTCAAAGTCAACTGAGTGTGGTTTTAAAATTTAATTATTTTTATTTACAGTTGAATATACTTTCTTTATCCATTACGTTTCATATCTTTTAAAATTGTTCGTTGCACGATAACCTTTTAAAATGTCTTTATTACATATTTTGTAAGATGCGCAAAATCCTTAAGAAAAGGGCTTTGAATTCGATTAACTATGGAATATAATCTAACATCTTTGTTTTCTAACATGTTTGTTATTCATACGGTAATTGAACAGGGAACAGTTAAGGCACAGTTCGCTTACCTTTTCTGAGCTAATATTCTTTATCCATTACGTTTTATAGCTTTTGAAATTGTTCGCTGCACGATAACCCCTTTTCAAATGTCTTTGTTACTTATTTTGTGAAATGCGCAAAATGCTTATGAAAAGTGCTTTAAATTCGATTATGGAATAACGTTTTCAAATATATTTGTTATTCATACGATAATTGGATAGAAACATTTGACACACAGTTCGCTTAATTTTTCTGAGCTAATATTTTTTATTTATTACGTTTTATAGTTTTTAAAATTGTTCGTTGCAAGATATAGCCTTTTCAAATGTCTTTATTATATATTTTGTGAATTGCGCAAAATGGTTATAAAAAGTGCTTTGAATTCGATTCACTATGGAATAACGTTTTCAAATATCATTGTTATTTATACGATATTTGACAAGGAATAAATAAGGCACATTTCGCTTAATTTTTCTGAGCTAATATTCGCTTTGATAGATTTTTAAATTGTTCCGTTGCACAATAACCTTTCCAAATGTCTTTATTACATATTTTCTGAGATGCGCAAAATGCTTATGAAAAATGCTTTAAATTCGATTATGGAATAACGTTTTCAAATATACTTGTTATTGATACGATAATTGGACAGAAATAGTTAACGTACATTTCGCTTAATTTTTCTGAGCTAATATTCTTTATCCATTTCGTTTTATGGTTTTTAAAATTGTTCGTTGTTTTGCCTTGTTTCTGTTGGCCTTTTCAAATTTCTTCTACAATTGTTGACCTTTTCAAATGTCTTTATTATATATTTTGTGAAATGCGTAAAATGCTTATGAAGAGTGCTTTAAATTTGATTCACGTGAAATAACGTTTTCAACTATTTTTGTTATGCATACTATAATTACACAAGAACAGTTAAGGCACATTTCACTTAATTTTCCTGAGATAATATTCGCGTTGGTCTAATATTCCTCATCCATTACGTTTTATAGCTTTTAAAATTGTCCCATTACACAATGAAAATGCTTTATGCTTACATGTAATGTAATGCTTAAAATGCTTACATATATTCATTACATATTTTGTGACGTGCCCAAATCGCCTTATGAAAAATACTTCAAATTCGATTCACTCTGTAAATAACTTTGTTATTCATACGATAAATGAACAGGAACAGTTAAGAAACATTTCGTCTACTTTTCCCAAGCTCGAGAAATAATTTAAATTGAAAATAAATTAATTTCTAGGGACTGTTTATTCAAGTGAAATTAAAGAAAGCAACACATTTGCCGTAAGGTATGGAACTTGTTTTAACGTTTTCTAAGTAGAGTAAACAATATTGTTTTACAATATTTTAAGAATTCATTTGTTTAAAAAAGCTTCGTAGTTAATTAAAAAACATTGCAGCTTTTATGGAGAAGTTAAAGGAACAAACATATGAAATATAGTAGCACCCTGCTTTAATACCGTAGGGGCAAACTTCCATCAGTATTTTATAAGATACATTTTCGCGTTATTTCAGATAAAATGATCTGCGTTTAAATGATGTGGAAGCTCGGTGGAAGGTGCCTACTGCGACAGTCTGGCTCTTTTTACATATTTCACAGGATATAAAAAAAAAAGTTCATTTTGCTGGAATACGTAAATTCCGCGAACTTAAAAGTGCTGTTATATACCGTATGTCAAATATAAGTAAATTTTCTTCCAGAAGGCTAGATACTCTCAAAATTCGAGAGAGGTTTTGAACCTAGTAACAAAATTATACAGGACTGCAATCTACACTAAACATAAAGAAGAAAGAAAGCTGAGGCATTACGCAAAGATCAGGGGCCTTTTTCCAGTATGCTTAATATATACATTAAGTTGTACAGAATGGCCAAGATAAAAGAGGTCCGTATACAGAAGTACAAATACTTACTAATTTTTACTTAAAAGCAGTAAATACAGAATATTATGAATAACAACATCTCCTGATGTGAACTATTGAATGTTCGGTATGTTGTTATTCATCATATTCTGTATTTACTACTTTTAAATAAAAATTAGCAAGTATTTGTAATTCTGTATACCGGGCCTCTTTTATCTTGGCCACTCTGTACTAAATGCTATTAAAAACGTTTTAGTATACATTCGAAACACTTAAATTACTTAAATTTTATTTCAATCTAAGCCTTATTGAAGAATAGTTTTACACGTTGATCTTACATTCTTACTATGTAATTAAAGAAAATATTATATACTCTTTTTTATTTAGTGGTTGGAGTACCATAGTTGAGATTTATCCCAACAGAGCGAAAAATGCCCGGACTTGGACTTTCCTTTGTTCATTATGTTTATATACTTATTTAACATAACAAGCTGAACTCATACATATTTTTTAGCAGCATAATACATTTTTCTAAATTTGTAAAAGAAATGTCATCACCAAAGCATTTTTTTTTTTAAGTGTTGATCAATTTCATTAAGAAGGAAAATCAAAGAATAAATGATGCTATTCACTGTAAAAAAAATAAATATGTTTTTTACAGAAATTTACACACATAAAAACAGGTATATCGATGATACAAAAATGATTTGTCTATATGTGTAAAGTGGTGTGTAAATTGCCAAAATACACACCTAATGTGCAAATTTCTAAATACACATTTTAGTGTGTAATTTGATGATAACACTAAGTGTGTAAAAGTTATCTGATCACTCTTGAAATACACACTTTAATGTGTAAATTGCACAAGAATACACATATTTCTGTATAATATTCTTACTTATATATCTGTGTAATATTTTGTGATTACTCATAATTTGGTGTATTATGCAAAATGCACATATTTTTGTGTGTTATGCCAAATACACATATTTTTGTGCAATGTGCAAAATACAGTTTTTTGTGTAATATTCTGTTTACACATAATTCACATTACACATTATGTGTGATGCATAATATGAATACACATAATGTGATATTCAAAATACACATATTTTTGTATAATATTCAAAATGGACAGATTTTTTGTGTACATAGCTACTTTGGGTAAATTGTGAACTAAGTGTTTTATATTGCAAAATAAAACTGCACAAAGAACATTACTCATATGCTTGATGTGTTTGTTAGCAGGTTTGTTTTAAGGTCATAAAACAGTGTACACAGAATATATTTTGGCAATTATCACAAGACAAATCGTTTTTTATCATCTCGATATACCTGTTTTAAAATTAAGCATGAAACAGGATCGTCTGAAATTATACTTTTGATAATATGCTTGTAACTATACTTATGTTACTACATGCCATCTTTTTGTTAGAGTTGATTTTGAGTCCTAAAACCATATCGTCACAATATATACATAGAGTGTGTATAATCTGAATAAATAGCCACTTACAGTGTGGAGACTGTCTTCAGAAATTTCATTTATTATTCTTATAGTAATTATGCACGGTGATATAAGATTAATATTGACATATACAGAAAACCTCAGAATAACGGACACATTTGGAGCACGGATTTTCTCCGCTATTCAGAGGTAAATATATTGGTGTGGGGGATCGACAAAAATTTCCTCTTAATAAAGATGCTCGTTATGGTGGATTTATTGTATTTACCAATATATTTGTTTACTTAATTCTCCAATACAACATTAATACGTCAATTGAATTGAGTTCTGCTGATTGTTAATTATATTGAGTTGTCTAATTTTATAATCTAGAAAATTACACAAAAACAACTCTAATGTAAACAATAATAAATCTGCAACCAAAGCAATTTCTAATAATAAGAAACCCGACAATAAAATGTGAAGACTTAATAACGAGTAAATAGAAAAGTGCTAATAGCAAGAAAATTAAATCGTTTGGTGGGTTAATACTTGATTTTAGCAGCAAGTGTCAATACAGAAAATCTTTGATGCGTCACTTTACACTGCAGCTGAAATTCACAAATTGTCCCGAAAAAACACATTTTGCACAAAAGAAACAAGTTATGATCACATGATTCGTAGAATGACACATTACCCCCTGAAGTAGCGTGAAAAAAAGAGTCTGTTCTCGCTGCAAACTACTGATTTTTTTTGTATCGTACTTAGAGATGTAAAATTTACAGAAATTTTGAAATTCAAAAACAAAAGTTTCTTTCCGGTTATTATTTTTTTTTTTTTTGAAAAAATTGATTTTTTTTAAATGTTTCTCAAAAATAAGTTATAACTCAATAAAATTTTCTTAATATAAAGAAAAATTAAAAAAAATTATGTTATATATATGTATAATATTTTATATATATATATTTTATATATATATATGCGTCAGAGACTTTGTTCATTTGTGTATTCCAGAACATAGGAGCGAAATACGGAAGATTCTGTTGAAAATCAGTCTCCTGACACTCCATGAAGATACCCTATCTCAGAATCTATCAAGGCGTTGCAGATGAAAAAATATTTCTAGGATGATGACTCTCAAGTTATTGACATTGGAGTACAGAGTTTCTTAAAATTTGTCACCTGCCCCGCACCGCCTCCACTCCCGGAGCAAATTATGTGTTTTGACCTGTCAAAGTCTCATATGTGGAGCTTAGCTATACTTAGGGAATTCTAGTACATGGAGTGGAATACGCAGAATATTACTATTATTTTTTTTTTTTTTTACTTTGAAAAATACGCACACTAGTCCCCTACGGAAGAATATCGCATTTGAGTATCTAACAAAACCTCACAGATAAAATTCTCTAGGATAACACGAGTATATAAGAAGTATTTTCATTTTGGACCACTGCCTCCCGGAGGGAACAAAGCTATAGCTCATTACGAGTGATTTTTTTTCTTTTGAAAATCTGACTTTTTGATCTTCACAGGGTGTGTGTGGTGGGGACAAAATAGATGCAAGTTTTCAGGATGATGAGTTTCAAAATATAGAGTGCGATAGGGAGATTTTGTTTCTTGCCTCACCCATTGTGGACAAAATATCTTGTAAACTATCTAAGCCTTACACATAAATTTTGCTGGTTGCTACATTTCAACACATAGGGCTGTAATACGAGAATTTGTTTGAAAACATGCTCTTTTGTGACGATAGGAAACCGATTTTTTTTTAACTCAATCATTCAAATAAATATTTTTTATAGTTCACTCTCATTTTATGCCAATAGAAAAATGGTTTCACTAGAACGTGATTGAATTTTGTAAAATATATTTATCTTAGAAACAAGGAAAATGGTGTGATGTGCTGGTTAGTGCCGTTACGAGAATTTAAGGTTTAAAACTATGTTTATTTAAACTAATTGGACAGGAATGTAGTAGTCTTTTCACAAGTTTTGCCTGTACTAAACAATGATCCCCGAATTCACTCACTAATTTCCATTTCACTATAAATAACTAAAAAGGTTTTATTCAACATAATTCCACATACATACAGATTACTGATTAGATAGTCCACGACTAAATCCAACGAGTCTTCGATGCTTTCAGTTAAAACAGGATGCACTAACAAAATTCGTTAATACAAGCAATACAACTTTAAAAATAATACCAATCCGTGGCAGCTGAATATTTGTATTTGAACTATAACTCAAAACTCAACGAATAATTGTTAATTCAATGAAATCTCCACTCTAGGTTGCGATCACAGTATTTGCTAATAAGAGTTGTCCTACATTACCACAAGGAAGAGATATCTGATCTAAATCCGCCCATATACATGCTTTCTATTGCTGATAGACTTAAACTATTATTGCTATTGAGTTAAAATTTTCATAAACACACTGCAAAACACAGGAACCCGTAAACTTCGAAGACTACATGCATACTTCGAAAGTTAGAGTAAAATAAGTACAAAGGTCTCTGTTGCGCATACATTTTAGGTTGTGACATCACGTTCTCATTCAAAACACTAGAATGCCTTTATAAGACAGTTGCTAGTCCACTACAAAGTCATAGTCTTTTATTAAAACACTAGCAGACTACACCCGCTGCGCTGGTCGGTTTCTCCAAAAGAACCTTGAATCAAACGCAATATATCGGAGAATTTAACCTTGTATTTTAAAGTAATCTGTACCTTTACCTGGAATATCCTAAAATAACATAAAAACGGATACTTATTTCACTAAGTTTTGTTTTTTTTAATACGGTTTACTATTGCGTTTACAATTTATTACTTACTTTTTTTCCATTGATTTATATGTTTTATAGCTACATTTTTTAATAACGTGAATTAACCTATATTATTCACAACTAAAAAGAAGTGCCGCATCTAGTATTTGTCGAAAAATTAAATAAAAATCATGCACTTGTGACACCATAATTCACTTTTATATTTTAACAGAATAATACGGCTACTATAATTTGTGACTCGTGCTGACACATTGCTGTTATTATTATTTTTTTACGCGTGGAGTTTTCGCTATGGTACTCCATTGTGAAATTTGGTAATTTTTGAAATTCAATATTTGAAAACCGGCATAATCATTACATTTGAAATTCATATCAAGAAAAATACAATTTTTTACCTTTCTAACGCAGTTTGTCTAACAATTTTCTGACAAATACTTTTCAAGCTATTAATTTTTTCAGTAACTTCAAACGTTTCATTTTCCGAGATTAATCTGTGGCAACGATTATCGAAAACCCCAGTCGTCAGCAACACGTACCTTTTTATTAAAGAGGATTACGCGTGGAGTTTTCGCTATGGTACTCCATTCTGAAATTTGGTAATTTTTGAAATTCAATATTTGAAAAACGGCATAATCATTATATTTGAAATTCATATCAAGAAAGATACATTTTTTTACCTTTCTAACGAAGTTTGTCTAACAATTTTCGGACAAATACTTTTCGAACTATTAATTTTTTCAGTAACTTCAAACTTTCATTTTCCGAGATTAATCTGTGGCAACGATTATCGAAAATCCCAGTCGTCAGCAACACGTACCTTTTTATTAAAGAGGATATGGAAATTTAGGCATTGCACTTTGTTGTGGAAAAATTCTGAAATATCTACATTTAAAACAATTTCAAAGTTCTATTAGTATTCTATAATTCAATTTCACTATTTATATGAATTTACAAATTTTAATCGCAGTACGGTCATAATTTTAGAAAAATATCTCATCTATATGAATGAAAATACACGGTTTCTTTATAACATGAAATCATTTTTAGCAGTGAAAATACTGAACCTTTGTAAAATTAGGATCTAAATTTTTATTTATTTTTATATTGACACTTATTCGAACGCATCGTATTCTGTAAGATGTTCGAAAAGACAAGCTCCGCCAACGAAGGCGGACGTATTCCACCTCCGTGTCCAGGCTCTCGTGAACCCATACAATTGATCTGCCATTGGAGGGCCGGTTTACCCGGGCACCTCCGCAGGTGGGCTCTTTGGCCTGGAGAGCATACGCTACCTGCCTGCGTATCTCTCTTCTACCCCAAATGTATTGGCGACAGAGGTCGTTGCAACATGCGGTGGAGCTCAAAATTAGAGGACACCGCTGCAAAACACTTGGAGAGCCCAACAGCTTCCGGATCCGGAATCCAAAAGAGGGGAGCGGGCCGTCGAACGGAGTCATTCCAGAATTTTTTATATTGTACTTATTCATTTCAAGCAAATTTTCCGGTAATTATATAATATATTGTTGTATAATTTTTAATGCTTGAAATTGTGGAGAAAAGTGTCTTTTTGAATTCCATACTGATTTTAGTTCTATCTGTTTGAAAACGTCTCTTGCATTAGAAATATTATACCTTCCGGTTATCGTAAAATAAACAATCATAAATGAGTTTATGGACTTTTTAAAAGTTCAAAAGTACTGTTACAAGTACGTTATTACAACTCACAAAACAACAAAAAAAAATTTTTTATACGTCAGTAAAAACTAGTATAAGAAACCTGACAAATTTCAGAAAACTACGTACTTGGATCATTATAGTTGTTGCTTGTTGCTGTATAATGTTAACTGTCTTGATACACACGTTAAATGAAAAAAAAAAAGTTAACATTCCAATTACTGAATTTAAATAACTTAAAATCTATTTATAAAAATTAAGCTTCTCTTTTATAAATTAAACCCATGCTCAGTATTTAATTTTAAACTACAGCTAAATTAAATCTTAGAAAACACCAAACACTTCTGAAATTTCTCAACTATTTTTCACTAAAGATCCCAAACATTGCTGTAGTTCGCTCAATGTCGCCTGCTTTGCTAATTAGTTGCTTTTTGAAGACGTTGCCATGGATACGCCGTCTCTAGTGGAATGCTTCGTCTGCGTATACTTAACGGATATTGGCGAATCTAGCAGACGATTTTGCCTTTTAAAAGAAAAGAAAAAGAAGAGTGGAATGCATTAAGTTAGAAAATGGGTGAACTTTCCAAAATCTTTTGGAAAATCTATGTTTTGTCAAAGAAAAGTATTTAAGGCTTTTAGTAAATATAAAAGATGTATTTAAAGCTTTTCATTAAAAACATAATAATAATAACTAAAAAGATATAAATTCTAATCATTTTTATATAGTACTAGATCATTCAGTATAAAAAAAATCGCAATTTTAGAACGTTTTTCGCTCCTGCACCCCCCTGGAGTTAGTGACACCGACATAAAATATAGCCTATGTTGGAGCAGGTGTTGTCACCATCCATTTGCCACCATCACTTTTGAAATCGGTTGGGTAGTTCCAGAGATTCCATAGAAATTGTAATGTAGAATGTTTTTAGAACGCTTTTCGCTCATTTCACCCTTTTAAATTTCGAATTTTTTTTATTTTGTTCTTTACAGCATTTACATGTTATAAGTAACTACAACGCCAAATTTCAAATCAGTTCGGTAGTTCTAGAGCTTCCATAGAAACTGTAATTTAGAATGTTTTTAGAACGCTTTTCACTCATTTCACCCTTTTAAATTTCGAATTTTTTTTATTTTGTTTTTAGAGAGCATTTACATCTTATAAGTAACTACAATGCCAAATTTCAAATTTCTAGCTGCTTCAGTATAGAAAAGATCGCAATTTTAGAACGTTTTTCGCTCCTGCACCCCCTGGGGTAGTGACACCGACATAAAATATAGCCTACGTTGGAGCAGGGGTTGTCACCATCAATTTGCCATCATCACTTTTGAAATCGGTTCGGTAGTTCCAGAGATTATCCCCTACAAACAAACAAACAATCTTTACTCATTTATAATATTAGTATAGATTTACAAATTAAAATAAAAAATTCTTGTAATGATATATTTTTTTTGTTTCAAAAACTTTAAATAATAAAATTAGGGAGATAAGTATATTTTTAAATTATTGATTTTAATTTCAACTGTTTCAAAATATGCGCTGCAGAAGGTAGTGGGGTTCCAATTCTAGGTTGTATGGATAGAATTTCGTTTAAAAAATATAAAATTATACGAATTTGAGAGTGTAAGCTGTGATGGAAGTGGGACCCCCAGCACTAAATCCCTCCCGTAGAAAAAACGTCTGAATTCAACTCTGAGTTTAGGTATATTTAAGATTAATTACCACATACTCGTGCAACGCAGGGGGGGGGGGGGGATACCTAGTTAATAATAATAAAAATACACTTATAATGTTGTTTATTAATAACAGGAAAAACAACTCGTCGATAGTCAATTTAGAGAGAATCGTCTGCTTCGGAGAGAAAAGAATAGAATCAAAGAAAGGATATTAAAAGCATAGAGCATCAACAAATTTTATATACACGTAAATTTCTGAAGGTTATTTGTTTTCGTCGCTATCTCTGTGGCAATCTATGCCGTAAAATAACTGATGACAAATGAATGTATTGACTTTTAAAAAAAAGGACAAACTTACTTTTAGAATTAAGGTAAAAAAAAATAAGAAAAAATTTCTTTATATGTCAGTAAAAACTTGACGAATTGCAGAAAATTGTGTCCTTGCATTGTTATAGTTCTTACTTATTGCAGGCATATTTTAATTGTATCAGAACACGTATTAAAAGAAGGAAAATATAACTTTCTAATTATTAAATTTAAACTACTCAATATCTTTAATAAAATCAAACTTACATTCATAACTTAAACACATACCCGGTATTTAATTTTAAACTACACATAAAATAAATCTTAAAAAAACACATGACTTTTGAAAATTCTCAACTATTTTACACTAAAGTTTTCAAACATTAGTTCGCTTTTTTTATCAGATACTCAATATCGCCTGTTAAATAGTTGCTTTTTGAAGGTGTTACCATGGATACGTGGTCTTTAATGGAATGCATCGCCAGTGCAAACTTAACGGATATTGGAGAATCTAATAGACTATTTTTGCGTCTTAGAAGAAAATAAAAATAAAACTGGAATGCATTAAGTTAGAAAATGGCTGAACTTTGCAAAATCTTTCAAATCTTTGCAAAATCAATACTGGAAATAGGGCCTCAAATTCGAATTTTTCAAAAATGTGAAAAAGAAAAATCTGTTGTTTTTGTTATCAAAATATTAGCACTCTGGTCGAAAGTAAAAATGGATTTTTTCACGGAAAAAAATCTTTATTTTATGCAAACTTTCTCTTGTGTTAACAGTCAAATTCTGTATGACTGTTAAAAACCGTTTTATACTCGCGTCCAAAAAACTAAATTCAATGAAGCTACATTTCATGTAGGCTCATGGCCTGTGGTTCCAATTCTGCTTTCTTGACCCTGCGCCTAGGGTGCAACGTGGCATATCATCCTATCAAGTAGTCAGTCTGACGCGTAACCCTGTATATTTAGTTTACCAAGCACGTTTGGTACCCATTTGTTCGACCTTAAATGGGTGAAAGAATGTGTGAACCTTGCCCAAATTTGCAAGCAAACCTTGAACCTGAGGTGCTCTAAACAACTAGATTACCCGGCATCCTTTCTGACACTTTTTACTGTAAAATCAATAGTTTATTTTTTTGCGTACACAATCACATTCATTATAAATATATTAAAAAAATTATAAAAAATCTTGAAATATTATGGAAAAGAAAGTTCTTACACAACTAATTACCGCGAATACTTGTAGTTATTACTTAATACTTGTAGTTACACTTTTATTTGTATACTTATATAATAATACTATTTATATACTGGGTGCGTCATAAGTTTGTTAAAACTTTAAAAATCCATTACAAAGAAACAAATTTTGCTAAAAAATTACGGTTTGCAGGAATGGGATTAGAAAAATATCGTTTATTTTTTATAATAAAAAAAAATGGTTAAAAAATTACCTATAGATGGCGCTATATGCATAACATGAAGCATATTTGCGCAAATTTGCAGGCTTTCAATAACTCCCCTCAATGCACACAGATTCTTCATTGGCTGCCACTAGTACGCTATCGCAGTGGCGCAGCCAGAATTTGGTTCTAGGGGGGGTTTTGAGTTTCTGATAAAGGTGGTCACCGGTTATATGAATCACTGGTTAATAGAATCAGTCTTTTAAATGAATGAAATCATAATGCTTTTCTCCGCAATTAAGTTGTTTATGATTCATTTAAACAACATTAGAGTTACAAACTATAAAATGCACCAATGAAATAATACAAAACTAGATTAGATTTATAAAGTGTTTAAAAATGATGAGGGGCAAACTTTAAGATGGAAGAGTACAGTACAGCAAATAATTTTATATACAGTACAGTCGCTGAGTTTCACACGAAAAGTTACTTGTCAATCATATTTGACGTAATAGTAGACAATTTTAAAGCATTAAAATAAAGTATTCTGAACAACGCGAAACTTTCCGATTCATTTTCAAAAATGAAAACATATGCAGGCATGATAATTCAAGTGATTTGTTATCGAACAGTTTTTCATTATAAATGAATTACATATTGAATTATAAGCTATTGTTGTCTCGAAATTACTGACTCTTAATGTCTTGGAATTATTCTACGAATTATTTTTCAATGTTTGCCTTCAATAATTGAATTCAGTTGGAAATGAAAAATGTTGACTCTCACTATGATTCGTCTTACCTAAAGCAAAGATCTTATACAAAGTTTAATCTTAGCATTGTGCCAAGCGCGCTTCAAAAGGAGGTCACAAAGTAGCAACACTGTTTTGATCCATGCCGTTGTTTTCTAGATGGGTTTTTAATTAATATCTCAGATAATTACAGACACATTGAAAATTATTACCAACAATCCTTAGATGATTCTGCGTCGATAACCCTCAACTCCCCGCTGAGCACCAGAAAAATAAGACACATGAGTGATCTTATAATAGTTCAGTTTTTACTTTTTAAGTATGGAACCTTAACAATGGTGTCAAAATTCTGGTAACCATCTCCTCTCTAACATTGGCTATATTTTATACAACAATTTCCAAACAATTTTTTGGTACAACAATTTCCAAATGGGTGTAAGAGCAAAAAACATTCTAAAATTGCGGTTTCTACGATATTGTTGATTCTAGCAATTTGAAATTTAATCTCGCGGTTACTTTAAAAAGATGTAAATGCTCACTAAAAATGGTTTCTAAAAAGTTCGAAATTTAAAAAGGGGAAAGGAGCAGTAAACGTTCTAAATTACCATTTATTTGTGCAGTTAGGGCTGTATGGAGAATTTCGCTGTCAAAATCGGAGATGAAAGTGATCGTAATTTTTGGGGCATTTACGTTCATCGAAATAACCCTAGGTTCCCCTCCTGATAGGAAACAGTCCACAGCAAACAAAAAACCAGTACAATCAAAGACGCATAATCACGTGAAAACTTTTCTTTATTTCCGGACACATCGACACATCTGGAAAGGGCGTCTCTCTTTACGCCTCTAAATAATCGACTTTCTTGTTCAACAGTTAGAGAAGATCTGATCTAATTTTTCAGATACATTTTCACCAACACATAAATGAAAATATGCCAAACACTACATTTTCTCACCAGGCACTCGTGTTTTTTTTTTTTTTTTTTTTTTTTTTTTTTTTTTGAGAAAGTCAGACATGTGTTAGTAGCGAACACAAAAATGTTGATATTGCATATCTCATGCAGGAATCAATTTATGAAAACGGCGCCTGCATTTAACACAAGATACGAAGAAAGACAAAACAGCATATGTTAAAGTCATTTGCAGTACATTAAAATAACGAATTGAAACCACAGAGAAGTAACGTACTTTTACTGTTAGAATGAAAAATCTGGGAAAATTTTTAGCTAGGAAGAAATGATTACTTTCGAGATTAAAGAATAAAAAGATTTTGAATGCAGACATTAATTCACATAGAGAAAGTTTAAGATAGAAAAATTAAATTTTAGAATAAAATATAAAATATATATGATTCTATATCATAGGCTGGAAACATGAAATTTGGCATAGTTGTTACTTTAGAGACTTAAATGCTAGCCCAGAACAGTTAGCAGGAGCAAAAACATGTTCTAAAATTGCGATACAGTTGGTATAGAAGTTTGGAATTTGGCATGGTGGTAACTTTTGGGATGTAAATGCTCTCTAAGAACGATTTCTAAAGAAATTCTAAATTTAAAAGGATGAAATGGGCGGAAAACGGTCCGAAAATGATCTAAAAACAATTCATTAGGAATTGTTTGTGCTAGATATGTGAAATTTGGCACGGCTGTTACTCTAGAAATATAAATGATCATCCGGAACAGTTTTCTAAATTTTAGAAATGTAAAAGGTTGCAAGAACAAAAAAGTTCTAAAATTGCGATTTGTGTGATACAGTTGGTATAAATGCTTGGTGTTTGACATAGTGGTTACTTTTAAGATATAAACACTCGTTCAAAACGGTTTTTAAAAAATTCAAAATTTTAAAAAGTGAAATGAGCAAAAAACGTTCTAAAAATGTTCTAAATCATAATATATTTAGAACTTTTAGGGCTAGACTCTTGAAATTTTATATGATGGTACTTAAGAAACGTAAATGCTCGCCCAGATTTTATTTTTTCAATTCGAAATTTAAAAGAATGCAAGAGTAAGAAGCATTCTAAAATTGTGATTTATGTGATACAATTGGTGTGGAAACTTGGAATTTGGCATGATGATTACTTTTATGTAGTAAATGCTTCCTTAGAACATTTTTTTAAAAATTCAAAATTTAAAAGGATGAAATATGCGCTTTCACAGTTTTAAGTGGAATTCTCGCCGTTTAATTGAATCACGTTGTTGGATAGAATTTGATTTAACAAAGCGGCGGATTCCGCTAAGGCGGAATTTTGATTCATATAAGCGGTAATTATAGTAATTTTTTTAGCTCTGGGGGGTGTTTTAACCCCCAACCCCCCCCCCCCCCCTTGGCTGCGCCACTGGCTATCGTCATTAGTTCAAGCGCTGTTGGTTAAACTTTTTTACAAGAACGGGCAATCAGCAACTGGCGCATTGCGTAAATGCCCATGGCAAAATGACTGAAAACGAGAAAAGGGCCTGTTTCACGTTCTGGGATACTGAAGCTTGTCAGACGTTTCGCAGAAATGGGTCTTTTACTATAAGCATAATTTCCAAACATCTGCTTCATATTTTGGATGCCAGCACCATCTATTGGTAATTTTTTAAACCACAACGTCTTCTAACAATATAATAAGTTATAACAACTTGTAATAGTATATATTTTTTAAATGCTAAAAGGTGTAAATTAACAACATAATACACAGTAAAATAACTTTTATTGGGTTGTTTGACATGTTTCGGTTCACTCTCAACCATTTTCAAAAATAAAATAGAAAACCACAGCTCTGGCAAGATTATATCAAGAAGAAACCATTCAAACAAATTTCAATGAAAATAAAATAATTTTTCCCTCCAGTCTATACTATCCATCCATAATAAGAGAAATCATTGAGATACTAACACGCAAAAATACAATATGTAACGACGCAGCATCTTTTAACCTACCGAAATTGTGGCTCGAGTTACTTCATGGTTACAGATATGAAAATAAGCAACCCAGTAAAAATAAAAGATAACGTGCGTAATTTTTAAAAAGTAAATGAAAATTAAATGATAGCATTTTAAATAATAACCGGTGCAATTATGAAATATTCCCATTTGTTTTTGAAAATGGCTCGGAGTGAGCCGAAACAGGTCAAACAACCTAATAAAAGTTATTTTACTGTGTATTATGTTGTTAATTTATACCTTTTAGCATTTAAAAGAAATACACAACTTATTTTGTTATTAAAAAATACGATCTCCCTCTAACCACATTCCTGCAAACCACAAATTTTTAGCATCATTTGTTTCTTTTTAATGAATTTTTACAGATTTTACTAAGTTATAACGCATCCGGTACTTTATATACGCGGTGTTGTAGTTGCACTTTTATTTGTATACCGCAAATACTTGTAGTTGCACTTTTATTTGCTTGAGCAGATGTTAAAACAAGTGGGTAAGTGTGATCGAAGATCGCTCAAAGGGTTTCGTTTAATATTCCTCTCAAAACACTTTATCCTCTCTTTAATAAATTCAAACAAATTTCATTTAGCAACAACAACAAAAAAAGTCATGTTTTTTTATAAAGTAAAAATTTACCGGTCTATTTTTTCGTTTTTTCGAATATCTAAACCAGCCTGATAGCGAGCGAAACCCGCTATTGTATTCTGTCATAATAATATCCGTCATACGGACTAAATGCAATATTTAAAAAAATAATTTCAAAATTAAACAAATTGTACACCTTCAAAATGTTAAAATATGCGAATATTTCCATAATCAGACTTTTATCACGATTCAATATGTTTCTCAAACTCATATATTACTATTCTCTATTATTCATATTGATACTCGCTTTGTATTATTCTGAAACATTTGAAAAATTCGTTAAACTTCCAATAGGACGTCAGATTCCCTTTTTAATTCTCCAATGACGTGATATTAATCTGCTTTGTGTACATACACACACATACTCATACTCCTTGTATTATTGAGAAATTTTAGACATTTTCCGTTTTATTACCACTATGACGTCAATAAATTTTATTTCATATATATCTTTTTTTCAATGGGTGAAACTTTTTATTTCATTTTCATTTTTTACGTGGAAATCGTCTGATAGAAAATTAATTATTGTAGAAAGAATTTCATTATGGATTTTAAATTTTTGGCATCTGCTATAATGAAAAATGTTTAAAATTAATAGGAAAAGGCTGTTAGAATTTTGGTTTTTTATCTCTATTTATGAAAATAATACGAATTTTTCAAATTTTAATATTTTGAGCTCGTTACAGCTGGTATACATCTATATACACAAAGTTTCAACTCTATAAGTTATATAGTTTTTGAGAATGACTCTGTGACGGACAGACAACGGAGCGAGAGTAATAGGGTTTCTTGAGATGAACGAAATCCTAAAAAAGAATACCAAATCATTTTTAAGGGAAACTGTGTTTCAAAAATTAAATACACGATTGGTATATATTTTTAACGCATAGTTAAATTAAATCTTCCAAAGGAACACAAAACACTTTTGGAAATTCCCTAAATTTCTCTTAGACTTTCAAACATTGCTGTCGTTCGCTTTTATTTGAAGCTTCAATATCAACTACTAATTAATTGTTTTTTGAAGGTGCTTTCACGGAAACTCCAGATTAGCTGGAATACTTCACACCTTTATTTATCTTACAGCATCAACGGAAAGGAGTTTTCCTTTATGAAAGTTGGAATGCATGAAGTTTTCATGTAGAAAAACTTTGATGAATCTTTTGAAGAATTTATAATTAGGCTAAGAAAATTATTTTTAAAGAAAATGAAGAAATAGAATACCATCAAATCGGCTTAATACAAGTTTGGCTAAAACGAGCAATTTGTACGTTAAAAATAGTTCATCATGTAAACTACAGGGTGATTCAAAACTTATTGTTTAAATTTCGTAGGGAGGTAGTGAATACATCAGAATACCGATTTCACATAGGAAAGTATGTCCGCAAATGTACGCATGCGTATGTAGAGGGCGCTGTGTATATCCAACCTTCCATTGTGTCCCAATCATTGTTTTAACTTTCCTAAAGCTAATATTATGAAAGAGTTTATCGTTGGAAGTTTATGCATATGAAAGAATTTATCGTGTTCATTTATGCATATAGAAGAGTTATCGTGGGAAGTAAGTTCAGGGGGTGATTATTGAGAAGATGTCAAAGTTGGCGAATCCTTTGAAAAGCCTAAAGGATTTACTTTTACGGAGTGAAACAATTTGTTAAAACAAGAAGGTATAGTGGCACTTGGTTGTTTTGGCAATCCGCAGAGTGCGTTTCCTGGGTACTGAAGTACTAAACTGGAGTGTAGTTTTCCCTTTTATTTTGTATGGTGAAGCAAGGAAGACGAAAATCACATCATTAGAGTTAATAGTCTTTAATTGGAGAAACATGTCACAATTCAGAATCTTCCACAATAGTGAGATTTTGATCAATCGAAGTTTCAGATTTTTTAAATGAATCTGATGAATATTGGTGAGGTGACATTTTAAATTTAAGGTCAGGGGTGAAGAACACAAACATAATCCAAAGAATAATCCAGAAATGCTGTTGAACGGGTAGGATCAAGTTCACGTAATCCAAAGAGTTTTAAGAACATCAAGGTGATTTTTCGTTATAAGACCAAAGGGTGGCCAAAGGGGCCAAGACATTTTTAGATGTTTATGAGATGAAGATCAGAGGGCAAGTGATCTATCCGATATGAAAGTGGGCGCAAGGAAAAACACGCCAAGCGAGATACATTTCAAGCCAAGAGAATCGCATTTTTTTGCGTGGGAAATGTAACCGTTACTTATACACATATCAACTTCATAATTGACGTCATTGGAAGGGAAAAATCTTTTGGCGAAGATTGCACTTTGGCTAAAAAGAGAGATTAAGAATTTTACCGTTAATTATTGTTTTGGGAACAGGGCTTTCGAGGAATGCAGCAAAGGCGCCGTTTAAATGTTATAGACATCTGGATACAATATGCAAGACACAGCTGACCATGAAAAGGAAAACATTTTATGCCTTGTATAATTTCATTTCTTTTGATATGTGGGAGACCGAATAAGTACGTTAATGATAATTTAAAAACAATATGCATGATTTTGACTAAAAGTCTTTCGTTGAAAGAGAAAGATAAAAAGGGTGCGCTTTTTAACAGCCGGGAATGTATATGAATTACGATTACGCAGAAAGGGGAAAATATATTTGATAAAATACATAAAATATAGATTGCTTTAATTTTTTGAAAGGAATATATATGGTATCTTTACCATATATATATCACCCCTTCACAAGATTTTGAAAAATTTAGAATGTCACCCTGTAAATATAATACATATAACGAGCCTGAAAGTTTTGTCTATTGTCATGTTTACTTTGTTTTGGCGATTCCGGTTTTCTTGACGCCTGTGCAAAATTTAAGTTGTTAATTTTCTCCGTTAATTCCTTAATTTTACTTTCTAATTGATTGCATTCTACATGCGCCGAACTGCTAGCAGACAAAACATTGTTATTTATGAAAATCTCTTGTAGAGATTGTCCCCTGTCAATTGCTTTATCATATGTGTTGATGCCTTCTTCTTGCAACTTAATTTTAATGGGCGAAGGTAAACAAGATATTAATCTAACGTATTTTATTTTATTTAATGCGTCTTTGTCAAAAATTTCCGGGTATACCTTTGCTACAAGCACATTAAGTCTATGAGCAAAATTTTTTACTGTCTCCTGTGGTAACATAGTTAAACAATTCAAATCGTTTAAAGTTGCAGCCGAAGAATTCTGTGAAAAGAATTTTTGAATGCGATAGCGAATAAATTCAAAGTCTTGTGCGTTATATAGTACAGGGTCTTCAAGATAATATTTTTTGGCGGGACCTTTCAGTTTAGTTTTAAGATAATCAACTGTTTGTTCATTAGTTATTTCCTTAATTTTCTGATACGTTAAAATTTGGTTAAAGAAATGGTCAACTAAATCTGAGTCTCCGTAATAGTCATCAACAACATAATCACAATTTTTAGAATAAGCCATAGTGATATCACATTAAAAGTTTATTATTTTTTTTTTTTTTTTTAGACACAGGTAAAATATCATAAAACAAGAAAAATAAAAAGAGCAACAATTTAAACAAGCCAACTTGATAATTTATTTTTAAAAAAAAATCATTAAATATTTAATCATAGAAAACTTCAAGAAAATTTAACTATTAAAAAGATTGGTTTTAAATACTGAAAAAAAAATATAAGATAGTAAAATAGAGCATATGAGAAAAACATATTTTTTCGTCATAAAATTGTCATATAAAATGCAAAATAAAGTCTCTATGAGTGTAAAAGAGCACTTTTATCTTACCTGTACCTAATAAAACTTATTATAATCTATTAAAACCTTTTTAAAATATTTACAGTATAAGATTTTTATTAAATAATTAAAAGTTCAATTTCTTTTTTTTTTTATCAACCTTTTACAAGAAAAATTCTTACCTCTGAACATATCCATGCGCTTTTCTGCAAATAATATCAATATAAAAAAAAAGCACTGCAAATTCTTAACAAAAACACTGAAAATCCTTAAAAATAAAAGAATGATATCTTTTATATTAATCTTTCATTACCGCGTATTCTCAAATCACTTTTAGTATTCTTTCTTTGAGTCAGAAACAATAAGAAAAACTACGATGAAAAATATATTGTGGTTAAGTAGTATTTGGAACACATGAAATCATTTGATGAATGAATAAGCGTCGAAGACCAAAGTTCTTCCCAGATAATGATAATTCTAGCTAGCACAGCGTAATTGGGAATCGAATTATTCAGTATTCTTTTAGTTCACAGTTACACAGCAATTTGAAAAAGTTTTTCGATGATTAAGGAAAGAATAAATAAAAAGAACATAGTAGAAGTTCACGATAAAATAGGATATTCAATGTAGATGCGGGCGCAGATTTTATGAATGAAAATATCACTCATTGAAGAAAACCACATGTTGAAAATCACTGCTTCCATCAGGGATTGATTATCATTTTTCACAGAACAATTATGCAGCATAAAACACTAAGATGAAATAATTCGATGATGCTCCGACGCTGAATAATTTGCGACGAATAATTAAATTAATTTACTTCGATGAAAATCACATCGCATATCTCACACAAAAAGGATTAAGTTTGAAGTTAGCAACTTTCGATGATAGGTAAAAACCACAGTCACAGGCAGGCTCCAACAAAGCATTCTCAGAATGAAAAAATATAGTCAGAAAAGTTGCAAATTAATAGGAAATTTTTTTTTTTCGTTTCGTGGCCCCAATGACACACCCTTTAGAAATTGGCGTGCGAAAACGATCACATCCAGTTCAAAAGTCCGGCACCAATGCATATGATAGAGTTTATCGTTGGAAGTTTATGCATATGAAAGAATTTATCGTGTTCATTTATGCATATAGAAGAGTTATCGTGGGAAGTAAGTTCAGGGGGTGATTATTGAGAAGATGTCAAAGTTGGCGAATCCTTTGAAAAGCCTAAAGGATTTACTTTTACGGAGTGAAACAATTTGTTAAAACAAGAAGGTATAGTGGCACTTGGTTGTTTTGGCAATCCGCAGAGTGCGTTTCCTGGGTACTGAAGTACTAACTGGAGTGTAGTTTTCCCTTTTATTTTGTATGGTGAAGCAAGGAAGACGAAAATCACATCATTAGAGTTAATAGTCTTTAATTGGAGAAACATGTCACAATTCAGAATCTTCCACAATAGTGAGATTTTGATCAATCGAAGTTTCAGATTTTTTAAATGAATCTGATGAATATTGGTGAGGTGACATTTTAAATTTAAGGTCAGGGGTGAAGAACACAAACATAATCCAAAGAATAATCCAGAAATGCTGTTGAACGGGTCCGATCAAGTTCACGTAATCCAAAGAGTTTTAAGAACATCAAGGTGATTTTTCGTTATAAGACCAAAGGGTGGCCAAAGGGGCCAAGACATTTTTAGATGTTTATGAGATGAAGATCAGAGGGCAAGTGATCTATCCGATATGAAAGTGGGCGCAAGGAAAAACGCGCCAAGCGAGATACATTTCAAGCCAAGAGAATCGCATTTTTTTGCGTGGGAAATGTAACCGTTACTTATACACATATCAACTTCATAATTGACGTCATTGGAAGGGAAAAATCTTTTGGCGAAGATTGCACTTTGGCTAAAAAGAGAGATTAAGAATTTTACCGTTAATTATTGTTTTGGGAACAGGGCTTTCGAGGAATGCAGCAAAGGCGCCGTTTAAATGTTATAGACATCTGGATACAATATGCAAGACACAGCTGACCATGAAAAGGAAAACATTTTATGCCTTGTATAATTTCATTTCTTTTGATATGTGGGAGACCGAATAAGTACGTTAATGATAATTTAAAAACAATATGCATGATTTTGACTAAAAGTCTTTCGTTGAAAGAGAAAGATAAAAAGGGTGCGCTTTTTAACAGCCGGGAATGTATATGAATTACGATTATGCAGAAAGGGGAAAATATATTTGATAAAATACATAAAATATAGATTGCTTTAATTTTTTGAAAGGAATATATATGGTATCTTTACCATAAATATTATTTCTTCTCCTATTTCCACTTCTCATTTGAATTTCCACGAAGCCTTTTACATCTTTAAAAACTTCAAAAATCTCATTAATGACCTTTATTCAACGCCTTCATTATCTGACGCCTGGACGTTGAATAAAGGTCATTAACGAGATTTTTGGAGTTTTTAAAGATGTAAAAGGCTTTGTGGAAGTGTTACCATTACGCCTAAAATTAATCATTACCATGGCTGCAAACTTCTACGCTTGTTTTAATTCAAATAAACATTTTTGAAACAGAAATATTGCTTCATTAATAAATAAAAATATATACAACATTTCATTAAATAAAAACAGCACGAATTTTATTTTATTTTTTTTAATTTTTTGGTTTAAAACGCGTTTATGTGATTAAAAAAAGCGTTAAAGTTGGCAGCTATGCATTACAGCTTTTCGCAATAGCATTTAAATTGCCCTCGGCTAATGTTAAAGAAGAATTAATCAGCTGAAGATAATTTAATGAAAATTAAACTCTTCTTACAGAAATTATTTACACGCTTAATATTTAATTTTAACAATAACAGTTGAATTCAATTTCCAAAATAACACAAAACACTTTCAAAAATTCTCTACAACTTTTCCCTTAGACTTTCAAACATTGCTGTCGTTCCTTTTTATTGCAGCTTCAATATCTACTACTAATTAGTAGAGCTTTAGTATTAGTTATTAGCCTTTACTAATTAATTTCTTTTTCAAGATGTTTTCCCGGAAACTTGTGTTAAAGCATCAAAGGAAATGACTTTTCTTTGAAGAAAAGTTGGGTAGAAAGTTGGAATACACGAAGTTTGCATGTGGACTAACTTTGAAGAATCCTTTGTAAAATTTATACTTTGCTTGAGAAAATTACTCTTAAAGAATCTTATAAAATAGAATGGGTGTATGGATAATTACTTATTTTTCGATTTTATTGTAGAAAATGCAAATTCTTGTAATTTTTAAGAGGTTTTCAAGGGAAGTTTTAATTCCATATCCAGATTGTTTGATATATTGTTTGTAAATCGGCAAACAAGTAAAATAAAGTAAATAATAAATAAATAAAATAAAATAAAAATTCTGAAATATTAGGGTAAACTGTTTCCTTACACAAAACGATATCATTACGACTTCACTATATATCACATTTAAATTGATCTCGAACAACTTTTAAAGAAGAATTAATCAGATCAAAATATCTATTTTATAAAGTTAAAATATGTTTGTGAGTAAAGGTGACGTCATATTGATGATGGCGACACATGACCAATAAATTTCTCTTTTTTACTTTTAAACATCGCACAATTTGTGCCGAAACGTCAGCGAATGCTCTCTGTGGAGATGCGAAAAGCTTTTGGTTTCTATCTGCCTGTCTGTCTGTCTGTCTGTCGCGATAACTGGCGTAAAAAACGTCCGATTAGGTTTATTTTTGGTAGGTAAGTTAGCGTGATACCCTGAATTAGCTGTTTAGTTTTTGGTTAAATTTGGTTCATTCGTTCAAAAAATATAGAACATTTCTTTTTAGGTCATAATGTTTTTCTATGGGAATGCAGACAATTTTCAAATTTCATTTTTACCTGAAATGAAAATCGCATACTTGAATAATGGATTTAAACGTAAAAGTATGCTAAATTTTCGATATGGAGGTCTTAAATATATCCAAGAGCTTTGAAAATTTGCCGATACATCTATTAGAATTTAGAAATTAATTGTTTAAATTATTGGAAAATAATTTGTAACTGTTCGGGAAATATAAAACATTTCATTTTCCTATCTTTACAAATTTTAAAGTGCATTTCTTTTTCTTTCCCTATTAATTTATTAGTTGCTTAGCAACCCTATTTCAAAGAATATCAAAATAATAAAATTCAACTAAAACGCACTATTTCGCCACAATAGTTAATTAGCAAAATAAATTATTTTTGAAGAAATGTATTTTTGTTATCTAAAAAATTACAAGAATAAGAAAGTTCATAAGAATTTCAGAATACCACTGCATAAGCCATGTTTAATTTAACGCTTCTAATTTCTGAAACATCCTATAAATATGTATGCAATATAAAAATATTATTTTTCGGATTGTAATATGCTATTATGAAAAGTGAAATTAAAAAACAATGACTTTCGGAGCTGACATTGAGGCTCCTGATCTGCAGATCTACTAGTTATTTTACATCTTTTCAGTTCTTTCAAACTGAGTTTTTTAAAACTGTATCTCAATTTACTGTTTTCTTTATGGTTTTTAAACTAACTAGGGAATCGAACCCGGGCTTCCGGGTTACAGAACGCAGGCGAAAACCATTTTTTCCCTAAATCTAATAGATTTTTCATATTTTATTTGTCAAAGTTGCTGCATTTAGTGATTTTTTTTACTGGTTTCTTTGCTTTTCTTGTGCGTGAAGCGCTCATACATGCGGTATCCATCCAGTTTTTTTTTTGTACTAAGCGTTCGTACATGCGATATAGTGATCGCGACATTAACTAATTTGAAGTGTTTTGTTTATTTATTTTTTTGGTATTATTAATACAGGGAGTTCGCTGCATCCAGTGATGCTTCTTTGTTAATTTATTATTCATCATCTTATGAATGCGATATAGTGATCGCGATATTAACCAATTTCATGTATATTCGTTTTTTCCAACTTCGCAATGACCGTTAACATTATTTGTAATACTGATGAAATATGAATTAAAAAATTGTTTCTTACTGCTCATTTTAACTTTTTATATGCATTTTTATTAAATTTGTGAAATAATTTTTTTATATTTTATTCATAAAAATGCAATATCTAAAACGATATCTTCTGTTTATATTATCTGTTAAAATATCCAATGTTTGTTTATGGTGTTAATTTTTTAAATTATTACAAAGCTTCCTTTTCTCCAAAATCGTCTGAAATAATCAAATTTTGTATCCAGTATAACGCTACTCTCATATAAAGGCACCCTATTCTTGTGACGTTTTTATTTCAAAATTCACTAATTTTACTACTTGTAACTATTTAAAAATTTATAATGGCAGCATTCTTCCATTTGTTTATTGGGCGTTTCAAAATTCTTGCTTAAAAATTATTTTATAAGCCGTAATATATCAGACAATTAAGATATAGTTTTCAAACAAATTGCATTTGAAAGTAAATTTTTTTTCCTCTATAACGGTGTAAAAATTGAAATGTGCTATGTTTAGAAATTAAAAAAATTGCAATAGCAAAAATCACAAAACCGAAATTTCATCGTCAGCTGTTGGCATTCTCAAAATGACGTATGCGTTACGCACGGACACGTTTGGCCTTTATAATATAGATAGATAGATAGATATTCAACCGTATTTTTTTTCATTTATCACGTACAGCCTGATTACAAAACATTAGCTGGTTTATACTTAAAACAATGTGCACATTTAAGCACTCATTTCGGAGTTGAGTCCGCCCTATCCCGAATGAATTTCTACAAAGCATGCGCTATTTCTGAAGCAATATTATTGTACAATTAAAATTATTCCAAAAGCACACTTATTTATGCATATAATTTATTTTCAGATGGTGTTCGAAATTCATGGAATACAGAATAACACCAATTACGCACGTAATCACTGATTAAAAAATTGACTTAGATAATTACATTTAAATGAAAATTCAGTTTGAAAACGTAGTTTAGAATGAAAGAAAACTAAACGTTGGGGACACCGTAATACTTACCCGTCATGGGATATGCATACCGTGGATATGCATAATATAAAATATGAAAATAAAACATGTGTAAACTATTTATAAAATGCATTGCAATGCGAATAAAATCGTGGCTTGATGACGTCATAAACTTTAAATGCTGTATTAATGAATTGCGTAAAAGAATAATTCCAAGATTGATAATCATATTAACTAACGGTTTACTGCGTCGGATTAGGCGTCTCATTTCCAATTTAAATATATCTTTGAATTGAAATTTGAATGAAATACAGGGTCATGAAAAATCGAAGAGTGTGGAAAATATAATTACAAATATCTCGGCAACTCATTATCCGATCGACTTAATTTTTTATGCAAAATTTATATTATTTTATTGTCTTTGATATGCACTCCTTAAAATAAACTATTTCGAAATTTTTTATACACCTTTTATCAGAACGAATATTTCGAGAGTCCGAAAAAAATAGTTCCGGATAATCGAGATTTCTGAAATTCAATAAGCTTCTTTTTATTATTACATACTAAGTACATACCAAATTTAAAGTCTCTATCTCGATTTGTTCGGTAGACAGAACGTTTACAGACACACACACAGACAGACGGAAGGCAAATTTTTTTTTTCTAAAAATATGTTTTTCGGAATCGCCAATGTCTGATACGTGTAAATCCGTTAAAAAATATTTTTTCGATTTTCAAAACGATTACAACATTTACCCTATGCTATGTATGACGTATGATAGATAAGTAATATAGTAAAAGAAAATCATAATTTTTAATTCTACCAAAAAAAAAAAAAAAAAAACTTTTTAAAAAATATATCTCTAAATTCATTAAACCAAATTAAGTTTCTCAGAAATTCACTAAACAAATGTAGAATATCACAATATTTTTTTAATAAATAAATAAATAAAATCCCAGCCCAACATGGGCTCGGAGGAAAGTATTTAGAAGTCTGCACGGGCAGGATTGGGTCATTAAGGATTTTGATGCGGACGGGGTCGAACCCGGGACAAAGTTTTAGCTTTTATACATGGTGTGACAAAAGATCCCGGAAAAAAGTCTGTCCCTGCCCGACCCCAATCTACAGAAAAAAGTGCAGCCCAAGCCAGGCCTGGAAAGACAGAAGAGAAGGTCGGACTCCGGCTTCGGGCCAGGCCCAGGACCATGCAGAACTCTGATGAGTGTACACCATCACCCACCCCCACTGAAATATCTCAAAATGAAATGTACCGTCAATTCGCTTGAATTGGCAATGGGACTTTTAAATTTCATAATGAATGCTATTTCATTCAAAACAAAATGTAACTGGTTAAACAAATAAATGCAGTTCTTGATATTAGTTTCATTACTTTTAAACTGCATGTTTAGTGCAAAATGTCATGATATAATTGAAACAAACTTTTCATTCTTATTAGCTACTGATCATAATCATTTATAGTGGTTCTCACCATTTTATACCCGCTCAACAACACAAAACTTTCTGACACATTTTCTGACTTATTTTTAAACATAAAAACATGATACTTGCAGACATGATTATTGAACAGATTTGTAGTCGAACAGTTTTCTTTATTTTCCGACAAATGAATTACATCTTGAGTTATAAGCGACTATTGTCTTAGGACGGCAGTTCTTTCCTTTCCCGCACTGTCGCGTGCGGAAATTCGGTTCAAAGCGCCAAATTTGGCAGCATTTTCTGAAAAATCTTCTGCCTTTACCGAAAATGAAAAATACAGTTCGATTACATAAAGTGCTCCTGCAAATTTTATACATTTGCGAACAAAAATGAACAAGAACGGAAAATCATGAGTAAAGAATAGATTATTAAACACTTTCCAACACAATCAGAATACTACAAAAAAATGTATCTCACATGAACAGTTTAAAGCGAGTTACTAGCTTAGAGTAACTGGCTTGTAATTTTGCTCGAGGCTAACGCTCTCGTCTACTGTTCATGAGATCCCTGGTTCGATCCTCTCCTGCGCCAATCTCTTCAATAGTGACAATGCAACCTTCAACAACAACAATTAACTCATCTCATGACCTACAGATGGCAGCACCAAAATAATAATCTCCTGCAAGCAAAATCTGAGAATTGCTCGCAGCACAATGCCTGTCATCCCGCGCAACACATATGTCTACTCCCCAGCATCATTTACGAGTGCATATCGCTCATCTGAGGTCAACAAGACGACTTCCTCACTGGGAATGTAGTGTATTAGCGATCTCATCTCACATGATCATTTTAAAGCGAGTTACTAGCTTAGAGTAACTAGCTTGGCACTTTGCTCGACGTTAACGTTCTCGCCTATTGTTCATAAGATCCCTAGTTCGATCCTCTCCTGCGAAAATCTCTTCAAAAACTTCCCTGTTTATTAAGGTGAAAGATGATATCTACGTAAACAATTTAGAAAACGCATGACACATTTAAAAACCCGATGTGAATAAATACCCTCAATAGTCGGAAAAGCATCCAAATTCTTTTGTGCAGTCCTGTATAAAATCTATAGAATTATATATATACTAGACAGTAGTCTACAATTTACTTAAGTTAGGAAGCAAATAGCACAGTTGAAAATTCCCTACATCGAATTCCGCCAATAACCGGAAATGTACTCGAGTTCTTTTGCGCAGTCCTGTAAAAGATTTTTAGAAATTATATACACCCAGTATGCAAAAAAATAGTTAAATTGAAAAACCCGTACCACAACTGAAAGCTCACTTCTACCAATTATTATTGATAGACAGTACACTCTAACCGAATTGTTTCGTGTGTCTCTGTAAAGCAACGATAAATCAACGATAAATGCTATATGCACACCTCATTGAATAGTAAACATCTTGTCATGCATCTCAGTGATATATGTCAATTTCAATGTATGTTTGAAACAATGCAGCATTATTAAAGTAAACCGCAAACGACTTTTCTCCGTAAACCGTAATGTTTGTATTCTGTTGAACGTCCCTGTAAATGTACGATGAATTCTATGCGCATCATATTCTATACTAAACATCTTGTAAATATATATATGTGTGATATATAACACTTTCGATATATTTGAGATAGTCTAACATCATTAAAACACATCGCAAACGATTTTTCTCCATACAAAGTAATGTAATGGAATTCTTTTTGAGTGTTCCTGTAAATGAACTATAAACGCTACACACTTCATTTTCTATAACGAACAAGCCATAGTAAATATAAAAATCATATATCAATTGCTCAGCAATCTGAGTATATTTACATGAGTTAGAGCACGGACAGACGGCAGACAGCGGACATACGGCAGACAGACAAACCGAATTCATAAACACTTTTCAACTATATTCGAAAGTGTTACAAATGTATAAGAAAGTAGACAGTTTAGATTTGAGTACAGCCTTAATAAACTAATTCGTAAAACATTCCTTAAAAATTAATTTTCTCTTAATAAATTTCGAAATTCATTGTTGCAATCCAGTTGCCATTTGAGACCCATGATGAACTTTCTATTTATGTTTAATGACATGGCATTTTACAGCCTTTATCACCAGGGGGCGCAGAGTATAATCATTAACATCAGGAAAGAGATATAATGTAAATAAGACTGTCTAATTTCCTTAAGGGACTTTAATGAAAACGAAAGGAAAAATTAGAAATGGTGTTAACGATTGAATTTATTTCAGTACTCCTATAAAACATGTAAAAGCGTAGCCTGTGCACGGTGGAAAACTGTCTTTAACAGAAAATTACATGGTTTAGGTGAAAATAATCTAATACAACATAAAAAAGGAAAGAAAAATCATGCGTCAAGCATAGATAATGAAAAACTTCCAAACACATTGAGAATACTGTAAACAAAACTTCATCGTTCAATAAGGTGAAAGATAATTTAAAAAATTAAACAACCTCAAACATTTTTAAACAAACTCTAAGTCAAACCTGGCGGGGAGGCCTATCTTTCGGCTTAAGCTCAGCTAGATCCGCCTAGAAGGTTTGTTTACTATGCGGCAAATCCTTACAAGATAATTATTAAAGTTGAGAGAGGACAATAAATACAAAACAATACTAATAGTTCACTTATTGAATGCTAAACAATTAATAAACACGAGTACGAAAACACAAATTCAAAAAATTCAAATTTTGATGATATAATAACTGAGATTTTTAGGAGGAGTAAATTTTGATCATTTACTAATTATACTGAGCAATACTAAATAATACCTTGTGATACTAAGCAATAATTATACTATGTAATACTGAAAATCGAATTCTGAAATTACAAAATTCCGAAAATACAATTTACCAATTATACTGAGCAGTACTAAATAATACTATAATAATATGTGATAGAGCAATAATACTACCATGTAATAACACTGTATGATGCTGAAGTAGATAATAATATTGGACAGAAGTAAGTAATAAATGAACAATAATGAATGAATAATAACATTAGAGTAAACAAACATAAAATATACGGAAATTAAAATTTTGGAAAACGCATAACACATTTGAAAATCTAATTTCAGCGATTACTAACTATAGTCCGAAAAATATCAGAATTCTTTTGTGCAGCTCTGCATATGAACCATATATCTGTATATATACTACGTAGTATACCAAAATTTAATTCAATTAGTAAACGCTTAACACAGTTGAAAATTCCCCTTTAGCATTTTTCGTCAATGAACGAAAATGTACTCGAATTCTTTTGTGCAGCCGTGTATATGATCTATTAAATTTATACACAACAAGTAAAATACCAAAAACTAGTTACATTTTTTAAAAATGCACACCACAATTAAGAACGTACTCAGTTATGTATATAAATTTCAATATGATTAAAATACTGAAACATCATAATAAAATGTATATAATATATGTTATTTATTGGATCAAGTAAAATTTGGTACTAACATAGGTATGTTAAAAAAAAAATAGAAATAAAAAAGAAAGGACTAAAGCAAAATAATGTGTATATATTAAAATTCAATTTTTTTTTTAATCGATACAATTTTTAAAATTAATTTTAAAATTAGATTTATTTAAGAATTATTTTTCGAGACAAAAGTATGGATTGTAAGCTATGAATTTTATAACATAAATCGATTTCTAGCAGCTTTAAATATATGTATTCAAAATGCGGCATTTCATTTCGCCAAGTAGTTTTTGAGTTATATTTTAAGAACTATCAGCATTGCAATCTGTTTTAGAACGATTAAAAATGAACATTGGAAGTTCCACACTTTAAATCTGTATAATTTCTGAATTACTTGACCACGTGACTTGCCGTTTGGTAACCGAAGGTACAATTTGCCAAAGAATGCAAATATGGTGTCAAAATTAGTTGTTAGTAAAGAAAATGTTCAAGTTTGGTACAATATCTATATGTACATTACCCATAAGTATAATTTAAGTATAGCATTAATTTGTAGAGTTTATTACTAATGTATTAGTACCAGTTTTTCTTTTAGTTGCGGACGAGTAAGTAAGGGGATGATACATTTTCCCCCGTAATGTACAGGGTGGCCAGAATTGAAACACCCCTAATCCGACCTCTCTATATAACTACTCAATGTAGAAGCTTATAATTTCGTACACATATTAGTGAAGACACGGGAAAACGGACTGCGCAAAAAAAAAAAAAAAAGTTCCAGAAATCAGTCATAGATGCGTTGTATATCTGAAAATATATTTAAAAGACACAAAAACACATTTTATTTCAACGTATCAAGCATTCGTGTGTCAAGGACCTTATCGACGCAAGATATGCTGCTCAACATGGTCCCCTTCTTGAAAATGTGAAATCTGCAGTCTGTGGAATTTTTTTAAACTGTGGATCATAACTGGTCACCCATAACCGAGATACTCACATGCAGAGTGATACTTTTTTAGGTGTGTTCGTAATTATATAATTACGTAGCACCTACAGCCGTCGTCTGGTCCGTCCGTCTGTCCGCATATAACAGTGCAAAAACAACTCAACCAAATTATTTGAAATTTAATACATATAATCTTTGCACAGTTTTGTCGAGATATTTCAAATTTTATGAAAATCAAATCAAAACTTTAGAAGATATTAATAAAAACATTTACTAAGAAATTTGATTTTTTTTTTAAATCGATGCTTTCTTGTTATAGTAGTTTCCGAGGTTTAATCGTCAAGCGACCGAGATACTTATTTTATTACAGAAATTAATCGGCAGACGATATAATTCATTTCACAGAATTGAAAATCATCAAGATCTGAATATTTATATAACTAGCTATAGTACGAACGCACCTCATTTGTCACGTTTGACGTACACTTTCCAACTTGTTTCATGTATACCACGGTTACCAGACGTCCATTATAAACAAGATTTTTTAAAGTATACCCACAGACAAAAATCACATGAATTAAGATCCTATGAACGAGATAATCAGGTTGTCGGAAACGCACAACCAATTACTCTGTCATTAGTGAAACATTGTCCAAGAAACTACTGTACACAGGGTCCAATATGTAGACTCTTGCATAAAGGTAAATTAGTCACGACATTTCCGCTGTTGCAAATGGGGTACAACAAAAATATCGAGCATCCTTTTCTACCTTTGGCTGCCACGGTGCACGTCATAGGGTCATTGTGCGTAGTCTTTTCGAAAAAGAAAGGTCCAAGAATAAATGTGGTTGAGAATCCACACAAGGCTGTAACTTTTGGTGAGAAGAGTTAAATCTCCTGGACGGTACGGGGTTTCCGTGTTCCAAATGTGGCAATTATGGGTGTCCACTGCTCCAGTGAGGGGGAAATGGGCCACAGAACCTGCCATGGGCACGATGCATCCACTTTAACTCAAGCAAGAAATGTCAATACAAAATTCAATCGGTTCTGCCTGTTTACGTCGAGCAGCATTTGATTTTGACTGATTTTGTACGGGAAACAATACACCAATGTTTAACATTAGCAGTGCCAACATCTTCAACGACATATGAACGAACAGGTTTGAGTCCTTGACACGGTTGAACTCCAAGATGTCCAGTTTTGGCGAATCGAGCGATCCTAAGAGCTTGTGGAATAAATGGTCCTTTGCGTAAATTCTTAAGTCGGCGATACTCTCAATGTGCAGCTATGCTTTTGTTTTCATAAAAGAGCTTTACAAGCAAAGCGCGTTCTGGCAGCGTGACAGCCATTACTGATAAGAATATCCTTCCCCAGTTTTTATCCTGTTTTATACACAGAAAATGGCTACAAATCATGGGTTTATGCAAAGTTTTGTACTTAAGTGGGAAATTACAGTTACTATGGCAGTTTAAGCTTTATTACTTTTTTTCCATAAGGGTGATAGAACTTTAAAAAAAAAATCATTTCTCATGTGTTTATTTTTTTAGTCTTTTTTTGTGTTGTACAGCACCACCTATCGGTGTTTCTGGAACTAAATTTTTCTTACGCGTAATCCGTTTCACCTTATCTTGAATAGTATGTGTTCAAAATTTGAAGCCTTTACACTGAATAGTTCAATATACAAGGAAGTCAGATAGGGGTATTTTAATTCTGGCCTTAAATGTTCTTAGATAAAAAATAAAAAATAAATGTTGTTATTCAGTAATTTCTTCATAATATAAGTGTGCATTATTTGTTGCAATTTAGATGCCTTTCGGGATCTTTAATGAATTTTCTTTTTTAATTAATGACATGATATTTTATAACGCTCAGCGCCAATTTCACAAAATACAAACATTAAGATCTGAAGGAAATAGAAAACAAACAAGAACTGTCGAATTTCCTTGAAGGGTTTAATGAAAACTAAATGAAGAATTAGAAATGGTACTAAGAGACGAATTTGTTTTAGTAATATTCTTCCCTGGCTAATTACATCATGAATAAAATTTAATCAAATAAGTACAATGGACTCTCGTTAATGCGTCTTTGCTTATGACGTATCGCTGATTAATCAGAACAATTTTGTTTTCCCCATCGTTTTCTATTTTCTTCTAATGTTAAGGACATCTGTTAATACGTACTATTCATCGGATAATGCGGACATTTTTTTTACACAAATTTACCGACCAGAATTAAAAATAGTTCTCTATTTTTTTTACAGCAAAATTTGGTGTAATTTTGGTTATTGAGATATCAGTAAATTGTCAATGACAGTGATGAAGAAACAAAAACAAAGGAAAACCTTCCACTACCAAAAACGTAGCCGGTTCAAAATGTGATAACGGCTGTTTACACATAATACCAATCAAAATGTGCTGTAACATATCAAAATTTCGAGAGTCTTAAATCTGGAAAATGGTGGGTTAAAAAAGTCATTTGTTCAACTATCGCAAAGAAATGTGAGAGATAAATTGAAGTTAAATTATGCAAGTACAGCAATTTCTTTGCATATTTTGTTTGTACTGAGTAATTATTTCTCTTGTATCAACAAATTGTAATTAGCTTCCTCTTTTACTAAAATAGATAGTAGAAATGCTACAATTTACTTTGACAGATCTCTCTCACTGGAATTAAATGGCTAAATCTCCTTCAACTCACATCGCAACTGACCAATGAAATCACGCACGCAGAAATGGGGCGGTGTGATTGGCGTATAATACAGTACGTACGTCATGTTGGTAAAGCAATATGACTATCTAAAGTACTCCATTTATTACGTAGTTTTCTGTAGTTTAACGTTTAGTATGCATTACTGTAATAATTTATGGTCCGAATAATGCGAAAAATCAGCAAACTTGAATAGGCTTTGGTCTCCATTAGTTCGGAATGGCGAGGTTTTACTTTACCATAAATTCAATGCCAAAAACATTTTTTTTTCTACGTGCATTATTTAAATAACAAGAAACAACAACAAAAAAAAAAATTCGAAAAACGCCCTATAAACCAAGCTTTCTCAAGTCGTGAAGCTTGCTTATAATAAAAAGGAATCTTTGTTGCAATCGAGATTCTTTTCGAGATCTTTGATAAACCTTCTCTTCATATTTAATGAAATGATATTTTCCAATCCTCAGCGCCTGTGGTACAAAGTATAATCATTACGATCTGAAGGAGATACAATATAAGCAAGAACTTTCGAATATTCTTGGGGCATTTAATGAAAGCTAAATGAAGAATTAGAAATGGTGTTAAGAGATCAATTTATTTCGGTAATATTCTTTCCTCGCAATTACATCACGCATAAAGTTAATTCATAAATAAGTATCTACGAATACTACTTCAAGTAAGTTTTATATGATAAGGGTTTTTTCATAAAAAAAAAGAAAATTAAAGGAAGAATGAAAGAAAATAAAATCATGTATATGTATTAAACATGAAATGAAAATTTGAAATTTCTGATTTTGGTGCGTGTGTAACTTTTTTCAATTAAAAATTTGGATTACAAACAACATTAAAGGATAAATTTATTTTGGAAATATGCCTTCCTAGGAAATACACTATGAAGAAAATTTAATTTATTAAATAAGAGTTATTTCAAGTAGGTTTAAAAAAATGAAGAAAGCAATATCATGTGTATAGGTATTGAACATTAAATAAAAACTTGAAATCTCGGCATTTGGTGCGTATCTAACTTTTTAAATTAAACATTTGTGTGATGAAAAGAAGAAATAGAAGCATAGTATCAAAAGAATGAATGTATTTTGGTAATATTCTTTCCTAGGAATTACATCACGAAACAAATTTAATCATTTAAATATTCATTAATAAATTACATGAGCATTATTTCAGGTAGGTTTGAAAATTGCATGGGTATATTAAAAAAATTAAAAAGAATAAAAGAAAAGGAAGAAAATTCATATGTATGTAATACACTTCATATTAAAAATTTAAATCTTTACTTTTAGTAATTACCTAACTTTTTCAATTAAACATTTTCGTGATGAAATAAAGAATTAGAAACGACAAGAAAGAATGAATGTATTTTGGTAATATTCGTTCCTAGGAATTACATCACGAAACAAATTTAATCAATTACATAACCACCAATTTATAAATTGCGTAAGTACGTACTTATCAATTACGTCAGTATTATTTCAATATTGCTTGGAACATATGTAGTATATTAAAAAACAGAAAAAGAAAAAGAATATAAGGAAAGAAAGAAAATTCATATGCATGTAATACACTTCAAGTTAAAATTAAAATCACTCCTTTGGTGCGTACCTAACTTTTCTTTTAAACATTTGCGTGATGAAATGAAGAATTAGAAGCGGCATCAGAGGATGAATGTATTTTGATAATAATCTTTCCTGGAAATAACATCACGAATAACATTTAATAAATTAAATAATCATTAATCAATTACATAAGTATTATTTTAAGTAGGTTTGGAAGTTACATGGGTGTATTAAAATATGAAAAAGAATAAAAGAAAAGGAAGAAAATTCATATGTATGTAATACAGTTCAAATTAAAAATTTCGATCTTTACTTTTGGTAATTACCTAACTTTTTTAATTATACATTTTTGTGATGAAATAAAGAATTAGAAGCCGCAAGAAAGGATGAATGTATTTTGGTAATATTCGTTCGTAGGAATTACATCATGAAACAAATTTAATCAGTTACATAACCATTAATCAATTACGTAAGTATTATTTTAAGTAGGCTTAGAACATATGTCGTATATTTAAAAAAAAAACAGAAAAAGAAAAGGAATATAAGGAAAGAAAGAAAATCCATATGCATGCAGTACACTTCAAATTAAAATTTGAAATCTCTCCTTTGGTGCGTACCTAACTTTTCTATTAAACATTTGCGTGATGAAATGAAGAATTAGAAGCGGCATCAGAGGATGAATGTATTTTGATAATAATCTTTCCTGGAAATTACATCACGAATGAAATTTAATAAATTAAATAAACATTAATCAATTACATAAGTATTATTTTAAGTAGGTTTGGAAGTTACATGGGTGTATTAAAAAATTAAAAAGAATAAAAGAAAATGAAGAAAATTCATATGTATGTAATATATTACAAATTAAAAATTTCAAGTTTACTTTTGGTAATTACAAAACTTTTTAAATTTAACATTTTGGTGATGAAATAAAGAATTAGAAGCGGCAAGAAAGGATGAATGTATTTTGGTAATATTCATTCCTAGGAATTAAACCACGAAACAAATTTAATAATCAATTACATAACCACTAATTTATCAACTACGTAAGTATTATTTCAATTAGGCTTGGAACATATGTAGTACATTAAAAAAACATAAAAAAAGAATATAAGGAAAGAAAGAAAATCTATATACATGTAATACACTTCAAATTAAAATTAGAAATCTCTCCTTTGGTGCGTACCTAACTTTTCTATTAAACATTTGCGTGATGAAATGAAGAATTAGAAGCGGCATCAAAGGATGAATGTATTTTGATAATAATCTTTCCTGGAAATTACATCACGAAACAAATTTAATCAATTACATAACCATTAATCAATTACGTGAATATTATTTCATTTAGGTTTGGAACATATGTAGTATATTAAAAACAAAAAAAGAAAAAGAATGTAAGGAAAGAAAGAAAATTCTTATGCATGTAATAGACTTCAAGTTAAAATTTAAAATCACTCTTTTGGTGCGTACCTAACTTTTCTATTAAACATTTGCGTGAGGAAATGAAGAATTAGAAGCGGCATCAGAGGATGAATGTATTTTGATAATAATCTTTCCTTGAAATTACATCAAGAATAAAATTTAATCAATTAAATAACCATTAATCAATTACATAAGTACTATATCAAGTAGATTTGGAACTTACGTGAGTATATTAAAAACAGAAAATAAAAACGGAGAGAAGAAAAATTCATACGTATGTAATACACTTCAAATTTAAAATTTAAAATCACTACTTTTTGTACAGTTATTTAATTAAAAATATCGTTATAAGGTTCTGAAATTGTCTAACTAAAATTAATTTCCTTCTAATAAAAATCAACATTTATTGTTGCAATTCAGATGGATTTCGAGACTGATGCACCTTCCATTAGTGTTTAATGACTTAACATTTTTACAATACTTAGTCAGGGATATTATGTAAAATTATTAAAATCTCAAAAAAGATAGAATCCGAATTACTTTCGGGGATAACGAATCACAGAGGATCGAAGTGCTAGAAATTATTGTGGGGATACATTTCCTTTAACAATTATAGGTTTATATCCTGGATTAACATGTAATTAGTTATATAGGTAATTATATAAATCTCCTTTAAGTAAGTATTCAGACTTAGGTATCTTATAAAAATTTTCAGCAATCTGTCAAGTCATTGAACCATTTTTATAGATAATTGTTATGTAACGGTAATTTTATCCTTATCCTGACCCTTGATAGCTCTTCATAAAATGGCTCAAACCGTTATTTATAAAACAGTTGCATGACATGTTGCATTTTTTATATTGTAGGTACACGATAGGGTTCTCGGGACTGGAGCGGCTTGATTATATTTTCAGAGTTTACCGCCAGTTCTGGCCCGTGTAAAAATCTAAAAAACTACGCCAACCTGGACCGACCTGACTGAATTTCTACAAAAAAAAATGACAATATTTCTGAAGCATAAAATTAAGACTTTTTTAAGAATATTTAATACATATTTATATGTATGCATATCAAATTTTAGCTTTTATACCGGACTGGGCCCGACCCGAGACTCACAATTTTGACCCATGTAGATGCCTAGAATACGACTCACAAAAAAGTGTAAGAAATAAAACTATTACTAGGAATTTAATGTATATTAATTGTCATTCTCTAATTGCATCAAATAAAATCTGAAAACTCTGATTTTGGTATATGCCTAATTTATGTTAATAAATTTACATCGCTATGCGTTAAGTAAATTTCTCATCAAACCTAATTTCTTTTAATAAAAGTACTCATTGTTGCAATACCTTTGTTGCCTTTTGAGATCTTTGATGAATCTTTGATTCATGTTTAATGACATGACATTTTGCGATATACGCACAAAGTATTACAAGATCTGAAAAGAAATACATTGTAAATAAGATATTTCTGTTTTTTTGGGGGGTATTTAATCAAAGCAAAGTTCGGAATTAGAAATAATTTATTTTTGTAATAAAAGTACTTATTATTGCAATACAGTTGCTTTTTGAGACCTTTGATGGACTTTTCATTCACGGTTAATGATATAACATTTTACAACATTCTGTGCTAAGCACAAAAAGTACTACAATTAAAAAGATCTGAAAATAAATATAATGTAAATATGATCTATCGATTTTTTTGCGGTATTTAATTAAAGCGAAATTTAGAATTAGAAATGTTCTTAAGGAATGATTTTATTTTGGTGCATATTGTCACAATACAATTAATTGCCTTTGATGAATCTTCCATTTATGCATAATATGATGTTTCACAACATTTTGGGCTATTCGCACAAAGTACTAGAATGAAAAAGATTTGAAAAGAAATAAAATGTATATAAGACCTTTCTAATTTCTTTGGAGTTTTTAATCAAAACAAAATTAAGAGTTATAATTGCTGTTAAGGAACCAATTTAGTTTGATAATAAATGTATTCATCGTTGGAATACAGTTGCCTTTCGAAACCTTTGATGAATCTTTCATTTATATTTTGTGATATGACATTTCAATACGCTTTGCCTTATACGCACAAAGTACTAGAATGAAAAAGATTTGAAAAGAAATACAATTTAAATAAGACATATTCACTTTCTTTAGGGTATTTAATCAAAACGAAATTCAGAATTAGAAATGTTTTTAAGAAATTAATTTATTTTGGTAATAAAAGTACTCATTGTTGCAATAGTTTCATTTCGAGATCTTTCATGAACCTTCCATTCATGCTTAATAATATGACATTTAGAACTTTATACATTATACAGGCAAAGTATTACAACTAAAAATATAGGAGAAGAAATAGAAAGTAAATAGAATCTATCCAATTTATTTGTGGTATTTAATCGAAAAGAAATTAAAAATTAGAAATGTTGTTAAGGAAAGACTTTATTTTAGTAATAAAAGTACTCATTGTTGCAATACAGCTGCTTTTCGAAATGTTTTATGAACCTTCCATTCGTGCTTAATTATATGACATTTGGAACTTTCTGCTTTATATACGCAAAGTACTACAATTAAAAAGTTCGGAAGAGAAATAGAATGTAAATAAAATCTATCCAATTTCTTTGGCGCATTTAATCAAAACGAAAAAAAAATATATAGAAATGTTGTTATTGAATGACTTTATTTTGGTAATATTCATTCTTTCTTAGGAATTAGATAAAAAAAACTGTAATCAATTAAATAAGTACAAATTTTGGGTCTTACATGGTTAAATTCAAATAAAGAAAAAAGAAAAGAAACAGACAAAAGAAAGAAAGCAACATCATGTGTTATGTATTAAGCTTCAAATGAAAATTTAAAGTTTTTCATTTTGGTACGTATCCAAAATTTTCACTTAAAAATATCTTTAAATGGTTCAGAAATTTCCTCATAATAAATGTCAAGATTCACTAATATAATCCTAGCCTTTTGAGACCTGTGATGAACTTTCTATTCTTGTTTAATGGCAGAAAATTCTTACAATACTTGGCGTTAGGGCAATAAGTGAAATGATTAAAATCTCAAAAGAGATAGAATGTAACTCATAACTGGGAATTTCCTTTAGGCTACTGCGTCACGGAGAAACGAAGTATTTTAAATAGTTTTACGAGATAAATATTTGATTTAATAATATTCTTTCCTAGGTTTGCATTATAAGACAAACATTTAATAAATTAGATAAGTAGTTGTATAATATACTTCAAGTAAGTATTGTAACTTACACGAGTGCTCTGCTAAAGAAAAGGGTAAAGTAAAGCAGTGAAAGAAATAAAACATTTATTACACATTAAACATGAAATGAAAATCTAAAATCTCTGTTTTTGGTATATGTCTAATTTATCTTGATTAATAAGCTTACATCGCTATGTTTTCTGTAATTTTCCCACAAAAACTAATTTTCCTTAATTAAGTAGTTGTATAATATACTTCAAGTAAGAATTGTAACTTACACGGGTGCACTGCTAAACAAAAGGGTAAAGTAAAGTAGTGAAAGAAGTAAAACATTTATTAGGCATTAAACATGAAATGAAAATGTAAAATCTGTGTGTTTGGTATATGTCTAATTTATCTTAATTAATAAGCTAACATTGCTATGTTTTATGTAATTTTCCCACAAAAAACTATTTTTTCTTTATTAAGTAGTTGTATAATATACTTCAAGTAAAGTACTGCAACTTACACGGGTGCACTGAAAAAAAAAAAAAGTAAAGTAAAGCAGTGAAAGAAGTAAAACATTTATTAGGCAATAAACATGAAATGAAAATCTAAAATCTCTGTTTTTTGTATATGCCTAATTTATCTTAATAAGCTTACATCGCTATGTTTTCTGTAATTTCCCCACAAAAACTAATTTTCCTTAATTACGTAGTTGTATAATATACTTCAAGTAAGAATTGTAACTTACATGGGTGCACTGCTAAAGAAAAGGGTAAAGTAAAGCAGTGAAAGAAATAAAACATTTATTACACATTAAACATTAAACATGAAATGAAAATCTAAAATCTCTGTTTTTGGTATCTGTCTAATTTATCTTAATTAATAAGCTAACATTGCTACGTTTTATGTAATTTTCCCACAAAAAAACTATTTTCTCTTTATTAAGTAGTTGTATAATATACTTCAAGTAAGCACTACAACTTACACGGGTGCACTGATAAAAAAAAAGTAAAGTAAAGCAGTGAAAGAAGTAAAACATTTATTAGGCATTAAACATGAAATGAAAATCTAAAATCTCCGTTTTTTGTATATGCCTAATTTATCTTAATAAGCTTACATCGCTATGTTTTCTGTAATTTCCCCACAAAAACTAATTTTCCTTAATTACGTAGTTGTATAATATACTTCAAGTAAGAATTGTAACTTACACGGTGCACTGCTAAAGAAAAAGGGTAAAGTAAAGCAGTGAAAGAAATAAAACATTTATTACACATTAAACATGAAATGAAAATCTAAAATCTCTGTTTTTGGTATCTGTCTAATTTATCTTAATTAATAAGCTAACATTGCTATGTTTTATGTAATTTTCCCACAAAAAACTATTTTCTCTTTATTAAGTAGTTGTATAATATACTTCAAGTAAGTACTGCAACTTACACGGGTGCACTGATAAAAAAAAAAAAAAGTAAAGTAAAGCAGTGAAAGAAGTAAAACATTTATTAGGCATTAAACATGAAATGAAAATCTAAAATCTCTGTTTTTGGTATATGCCTAATTTATATCAAATAAGAAACTTACATTGCCATATTTTATGTAATTTCCCCACAAAAAATAATTTTCCTTTAATAAAAGTGTATATTGATTTCTGTAAGATAAGATTTTTTTTTTTTTTTTTTTTTTTTTTTGTAATTGGAAGCATATTGTTAAATTTTATGGTTTAGGAATTTGCTATTGTGGGAAGAGTATATACTATACCAGTATACACAATGTATACTATAAGAGGGAATTTTTATATGATTTGTTTCTGAAATGTCTGTTTATTATTGAGAAAAATTGATATATTTCTTATATCAATCCAAGATATAAATATCCATCACCTCCAATAAAATTACTGTATGGTTTTACAAGTTGTAATTCTTCAACTGAGTGAAAAGTGTCTAAGCCGGGGTTTGAATCAGGGACCTTAGGCTTAAGCTATCAACGCTCTACCAACTGAGCTATCCTGGACAAATATGGCAGACATAATTCACGCAGACAACGTATATGTAAAAGACAAGCTGTCTTTTCAATAGGTTGTCTGAGGGAATTGTGTGTGCCGGATTTGTCAAGGATAGTTCAGTGTGCAGAGCGTTGGCAGCTTAAGCCAAAAGACCCTGGTTCAAATTCAGGCCTAAACACTTTTTCCCTCAGTTGAAAAGTTAGAACTCATACGTTTGTTTACCCATTAGAATTGTTTTGTTTATTGAATATTTATTGAATAACTGTGCTATATTAATGATGTGTACGGTTTTGATATAGCCATTTATTATTAAACACAATATATCTTGGGAGATCTGCGATGAGCTCTCTATTCTTGTTTAATGGTTTAAGAATTAGCTACGGTCAGCGATAAGAGTGGTATGAGTATATATACACCAGTATAGACAATGTATACTGAATTTGAGGGTTTTTTTACTTTATTTGTTTTTGCAATATTTGTTTAACATTAAAAATGTTGATATAATGCTTATATCAACTTCAAAGATAAATATTCATCTTCTCCAATAAAATGATTGTGTGATTTTAATATAAGCCATTTATTGTTAAACACTAGATATATTGAGAGATCGGTGATCAACTTTCTATTCTTGTTTAATGGTTTAAAAATTAGCTATTGTTAGCGACAAGAGTGGTATGAGTATACACACTAGTATACGACATACCTCTACACACACTGCATACTGAGTTTCAGAGTGTGTTAAACAGTGTGTGTGACCGTAAAGTTTTAATATAGCCATTTATTGTTAAACACTAGATATCTGGGGAGATCTGTGATCAACTTTCTATTCTTCTTTAATGGTTTAAAAATTAGCTAATGTCAGCGACTAGAGTGGTATGAGTATACACACTAGTATACTACATACCTCTACACACACTGCATACTGAGTTTCAGAGTGTGTTTATTTTGTTTTCTCTATATTTGTTTTATATTGAAAAGAGTTGATATATTTCTTATAACAACTCAAAAGATAAATATCCATTTTTTTCAATAAAATTACTGTAAGGTTTTAATATAGTCATTTATTGTTAAACACAAGATATCTTGGGAGATCTGCGATGAACCTTCTATTCTTGTTTAATGACATAACATTTTACAATTCAAAGCGCCAGAGGCACAAAGTAATCGTTGTCTTTCAGAACTGAAATGAGATAGAATATAAAGAAGAAATGTCGACCTTCCTTTGGGGTACTTAATGAAAGAAAAGCGAAGAATTAGAAGTGGCGTTAAGGGAAGCATTTTCCTTAATAATATTCTTTTTTTTTTCTAACTACATCCCAGAACAATAAATGATGAAAATGATCAGTGAAGTAAGTGTTAATAGCTTTTGAAGTCCACTTTTATATTGATTTTTAAAGAACCTACGGAACAAAGTAATTTTCAAATCTGCAATCCTCTAGATCTAGAACCTATTAACAAATGACAACTGTATTATTTTGAGCGGTATGTAAGCAATTGCTTGAATATATGCACATTATTTTCTATTTGATCTCGAGAGCCGAAATCCGCATATTTAGCCAAAAATACACGGTGTCCGATTTCACGGACAGGATTTTCGTGCAGAAATTTGAAAATAGTTAAGATTAAGTGTTTTACTTGTAATGTGATAACATCTCAAGTATAACTGGGAGTTGCTACCAACCATTAGCAAACAACACTGAGCAAGTTACTCCACATTTTAAAATTTACTTAATTATATATGCATTTTCATTGACATTTTCTATCCTGAACCTTTCGTCATGTCTTTACATTTCACACAAAGCTAAATAAGTCTGTTGAAAGTATCTTTATATCTTCATTATCTTTAAAGTTTTAAATGTAAAACATATTTGAGAGGGTTAGAATGACAGAGGAGCAAGTCAAGATTTAGTAATTTCAGAATTGAAGGGTTTTGTGAAACTTGCCGTAGCATTAAGTAGTCCAACTTGAACTTGAACTTGTTTTGCCCTCTACTGACTCCATAAGTGAACTATGACTTATTTGAATGTGGCACTGAAGAGAAATTAATATACTTTCAGTGAAAATATGGTTATGTAGATTTTTCAAATTTTTGACTTACTCGACTATCATTCTAACCCCCTCATTTTGGATTCGATTAATACATACAGTATACAGTCCTTCTTAATTTCTATTGCAGGTTTTCAGGAAAATATATAGATAGCGGTTCTCAAACTGTGAGTCACGACTATTGTTACCACGTCCACTGTCAGAAAAAGTTCGACAGGGAGTCGAAAAAAACGGGACATTCTTCAAAATATTTATTTACAATCTATAAATGATAAATTATTTAGTTTTAATCTGTTATTTTCTCAACGTAAAAATTTCTCGGTGTAAAAGGTCTACATTTATCGAAATATTTTTTGTCTTTTATAACTAAAATGAGATAAAATGAAAAGAAGAATTTTTGAAATTACTTTAAGATATTTAATAAAAAGGAAGTGAAGAATTGGAATTTGGATAAGGAATGAAATTTACTCAAAAATACACTTTTCTAGAAATTATATCACTGAAAATATATAATGAACGAAGTAATTAAAAATGACCATTATAATAATTATTTGTCGAATTTCGTTTGTTTTCGTTCAGTCTTTTAAAGAAGTTGCTTGTTTTTTTATGAAACATTATTTATTTTCACTCTTATATGATACATTGTATAATTTTAATAAAAGTACTCTGAAGAGGAATTAACTTCACTTATTCTAATCAATTTTCACCCCCTTCCCCCTAAAATAACTTTTTTCAAAATTTCTACCCTAAATGTATTTTATTTACTAAACTATAAAAGTATCTAGTCCTGCCTTTTTCCATTTTATTAAAATTCCTTTTTAATTTATTTGAATTTCTTTCTCTCTACGTTCCTCTTATAAAAAAAGAAAAGAAATTGTTTTGTGCGCCGAGCTACAGTCGATATATCTCGGAGTCACTGTCTTTCAAAATTATTAGATGCCTTACAGCTACCCTTTGTGCTCCACTTTTCATTTCCTCTATCTTATTGAATTAGTATTTTCATTGTAACGTACATGCCCATTTTTAACTTATTAATTGCGCTCCTTAATGCAACCCTATGTGAATTAGACTTCATGCGGTTTGGGTTACCAACATTCATGCCATTCCTTATGCATCTAAAATTCATATTTGATAATTAATTAAACAATGATAATAATAATTAATTAAACAATTAAACCTCTTAATTAAGCCTCTTAATTAAACCTCTCAATTAAACCTCTTAATTAAACCTCTCAATTAAACCTCTTAATTAAACCTCTATCTTATTGAATTAGTATTTTCATTGTAACGTATTTACATGCCCATTTTTAACTTATTAATTGCGCTCCTTAATGCAACCCTATGTGAATTAGACTTCATGCGGTTTGCATGGTTACCAACATTCATGCCATTCCTTATGCATCTAAAATTCATATTTGACTGCCATCAATCCCCCATTGACTTAATATTAAACGGGAAATATCATCTGCGCTTTTATCACAATTCCCTCACCAAAAGTACGTTAATGTGGCTGCATAGCTTTCCGTAACTTTGCCAACACTGCTCTGTATTCATCAAAGAAATTGTTTAATTAATTATCATTCTGCTCTGTTGCGTCTCTCATCAAAAACATGTAACTATCTGTGCCTCCTCTCCAGCCTCGACATTTCTATGTCAACGATGCTTGTAAAAAGGAATCCATGATCAGCTGCTTCGAATAAAGAAGATATTTTCTCAGAAGCATGAATTACTTGGCATCCCGTCTGTTTCTGGAATCTCTTTTTACGGGTACACTAACTAATATCTTTCTTTGCAGCTCAAAGATCTGAAATTCCACTCTAACCAAACATCTTCTCCATAAATACCTCTAGTTTACTCTACAAAACACTACAAAATAATTATTCCGTATGAAATATCTACATTTATTGTTAAAATAAGATAAGTATGATGAATATTCTGAGCGTGTTTAATTTTCTTATGTTCTACAGCTACAAGCAGCAGGGGCACGAAGTAATTGTTGTCTTTAAGAAATGAAGTGAGGTAAAATATAAAGATGAGCTTTGAAGAGAGCTGGACGAAAACAAACGAAATTTGACAAATAATTACTTTACAAATAATTATTATAATGATCATTTTTACTTACTTCGTTCAATATATATTTTCAGGGTAAGAACTAATGTGAGGTAAAATATAAAGATGAGCTTTTGAATCTCATTTGAGTACTTAATGAAAGATATGTAAGGAATTAGAATTGATGTTAGGGGATCAAATTTACTCAGTAATAAATTTTTCAGAATTACATTCTCGAGAAATACTTAATCAATGAAATAAGTATAAGTATAAATTAATGTTATTATTTTTACTGTTATTGTTCCTATGTCTTTGAAAAAGCATGATAAAGAATCTGTTTTTGCTTAACGATGTAGCATTTTACAGCTACAAACAGCAGGGGCGCGAAGTAATTTTTGTCTTTAAGAACTGGAGTGAAGTAAAATATAAAGATGAGCTTTGAAGAAAGCTCATCTTTATATGTTACTCTTTCTTTATCTTTTATTTTTACTTTTACTCATCTTTATATCTTCTTTAAAAGGCTGAACGAAAACAAACGAAATTTGACAAATAATTACTTTACAAATAATTATTATAATGATCATTTTTACTTACTTCGTTCAATATATATTTTCAGGGTAAGAACTAATGTGAGGTAAAATATAAAGATGAGCTTTTGAATCTCATTTGAGTATTTAATGAAAGAGATGTAAGGAATTAGAATTGATGTTAGGGGATCAAATTTACTCAGTAATAAATTTTTCAGAATTACATTCTCGAGAAATACTTAATCAATGAAATAAGTATAAGTATAAATTAATGTTATTATTTTTACTGTTATTTTTCCTATGTCTTTGAAAAAGCATGATAAAGAATCTGTTTTTGCTTAACGATGTAGCATTTTACAGCTGTAAGCATCAGAAATGTAATTGTTACTTTTAAAACCTGAAATGGGGAAAAGAGCAAAGAAGAACTTTTGAATTATCTTTGGGGTATTTAATAAAATAGAAGTGAAGAATCGGAATTGTTGTTAAGGGATTTAATTTAGTCAATAATACTCTTTTCATGAAATTACATCCCTAGCATTATCAAATCAATGAAGTAAGTCTAAGTCGTTGTTAATGTAAAAAAATTGTAATTAATAATGATGATAAGTAATAATTAATAATAATTAATAAGTATTAATTAATAAGTAATAATTAATTAATAATAATTAATAATAACAAATAATAATTAATAATGATGATAAGTAATAATGTAAAGAATTTGTAATTACAACTATCTTTGAAATTACTTTATAAATGTAAACTTTTTCATTATTGCAGACGTCGTTGATATTTCATTTTTTTCAATTAATAATGTTATTTTTACAGTTATTTTTAAATTCAGATGTCTTGAGAATACTGTGATGAAACCTATGTGCTTATTTATCAATGTTACATTTTACAACTCTAAACACCAAGGGAGCGAAGTTATTGTTGTCTTTAAAAGCTGAAATAAGATAGAATGAAAATAAGTTAAATTTCCTTTGAGGTATTTAAGGAAAGAGAAGAGAAGAATTGGAATTGGTTTTATGGATTAAATTTACTCAATGATACTTTTTTCTAAGAATTACATCCCCAAGCAATATCTAGTCTATGAAATAAAAAGTATTAAAATCTTAAAAGTAATAAACTGTCAAATTTCTTTTCTTTTCCTGCTTCCTTTTTTTTAATGGTTATTTTGTAAGAAATATCTCTTATATACGATAAACCATACGCTTTAATAAAAATACTTAAAAATTTCTCTTCAAAACTCAACAAAATAATACCCCTAGTATAAGAAATATTTTTTTAAGATTTAAAATCAGATATCTTGGGAGAACTACGGCAAACTCTCTGTGCATGTTTGAGTGATATTATACTTTACAACTCTAAACTTTTGGGGACAAGAAATAATTCATGTCTTTAAGAATCTAAATGAGGTAAAATATACAGATGAACTTTTAAATTTCCTTTGAGATGTTTACTGAAGGAAAAGCAAGAATTAGAATTGGTGCTAGGGGGATTAAGTTTACTTAATCATACCCTTTTCTCGTAATTACAACCATTTACTGCAATAGCTAATCAATGAAGTAAGTACAAATGGTTGTTAAATTAATTATTTGTAATTACAGCTATCTTTTAATTTACCTTCAAAATATAACATTTTTTAAAGTTGGCCTGTTTTAGGGCAGCTGTTGTTGTCATTTTAATTCTTTAAATAATTATACTTATTTTTAGAATTATTGTTATATGTCATTGGAGAAACATGATGATCTTTGGAGAAACATGATGATTTTTCGAGAAGCATGATGATCTTTGGAGAAACATGATGATTTTTCGAGAAACATGATGATCTTTGGAGAATCATCTGTGTTTGTTTAACGATATTAGATTTAGAGCTCTAAACGTCAGGAGAACACCAACGAAATTGTTATCTAGAATTGAAATGGGATAGATTCCAAAGAAGAACTTTTGAATTTCTTTTGGGGTATTTAATAAAAGAAAGTGAAGGATTGAAATTAGCGTTGAGATACTGAGTTTATTCATTAACACTATTTTCGAAATTACATTCTTGAACAGTATTTAATGACAAAAGTAATTTAAATAGCTATTAAAGTACATACTTGTAATTAGAACTGTCTTCACTGTAACCATCAAAATCTAATATTTTTCCATTTTATTGTGGCTATTGTTGATAATGTATTTTTTAATGTTATCATTTTTACTGTTATTGTTAAAGTCAGATGTCTCGGAGAAAACATAATGAAACCTATGTCTTATTTAACGATGTTACATTTTGCAGCTCTAAACACTAGGGTTGCGAAGTAATTATTTTCTTTAAGAACTGGAATGACATAGAAGCTAAAGATTTTTTCAATTTTCTTTACGAAACTTAATGAAAGTGAAATGAAGATTTGGTATTAGTGCATGGTAATTAAATAATATACTCAATAATATTATTCACTTAGAATTAATTCTCCGAACAATATCTAATAAAGAAATTGTTGTTAAAATGATTGTTTGTATTGGCATTCAAGAGTTCTAATGAATAATCTGTTACGGATTAGTTTATGTTTAAGCAACAAGTTCACATTTAAATAAAATTTATCTTCTTTCATTTTTTTATTAAAAAATAGTGGTCTCTTTTGTAAGAAAGAAATTCTATTTCCACTCCTATATATACTGTATAAAACATTTTCATGAAAGTTTTCTTATAACCCTTTAACACCTAATCTACACAATTGTGTAGATGATCCTAAGGAAAAAATAACAATTTCCTCTTTCCCTGTGAATTAAAGCTTAGCCTGCACCACACAATTGTGTAGATACTCCTTGACATAACCTGGCAACGTAATTTTTTTTAAAATATTTCTTTTCAATCAAACAGAATTTTTATATGCTTTTAATTTCTACCAAAACTATTCAGGTCTTAAAGGGTTAAACACGAGATTGTCCTCTGCGATAGCCCATTATCCACCAAAATACAGAAAATTCACCAATCTAACTTAAAAATTACCTGAAATCCTCCAATCTAAAGCTGCAAATTCATTAAATCACAAGGGAGTTCCGGCAATTGTGCTCCCTGTTACTTTTTGTTATGTTGAAGTTTTGACTTATGCTCTTTTTTCCTAAAAACACGAAAAATTCTTGAACCAAAGCTCAAAATTTCCTGAAATCCTACAGCAAATGACGGAAATTTCTTCAAATAAAGGAAAAATCTCGAAAATCACAGGGGCTACTTTCTGCCGGTACATTTTACATTTCCCAGCAGCCGTTTTTGAGTGTAGCACAAACTGCATACTTTTAATAAAATTACTTATAATTTTCTGTACAAAGATTTACAAAATAATTTCTGACTATAAAATATCTACATTTATTGTTAAAATGAGCTATCTTGTGAGAACTATGATGAACTCTGTGCTTGCTTAGCAATATTAAATTTTACAGCTCCAAAAACCAGGAATGTAACTGTCGTATTTAAGAACTAAAATGAGATAAAATTTAAAGAAGAGTTTTTGAAGTATATTTAATGAAAGAGAAGTGAAGAATTGGAATTAGTGTTAGCGAATTAAGTTTACTCAATAATACCATTTTCTCGAAATTACATCCTCGATCAATATCTAATCAACGAAATAAGTATTATAAATGTAAGCCATTGAAGTATTTAATTGTAATTACAGCTACTTTTAAAATTATCTTCAAAATATGTTTTTCTTAAAATTAGACCATTTTATTACAACTGTTGTTACTTGTTTTCTAAAATTATTGTTATTATTATTAATGTTGTTGTTGATATTATTATTATTATTATTATTATTAGTTTACACAGCTGAAAATTTTTATAATTTTGCATGATAATATGGTTTTGTTTAATTTCTAGATGAGAAGTGCTTATATTATTGATTTTCAAATTTTTAAATAAGGCTTAGGCAGTAATTTCTGAATCATTATATTTTAAGAATATTTAATCCCGTTGCGTGAGATTTGTTTAGAAAAGTGCCAAAGTTTTTAACTTCGCATAAGCAGAAAATTTTACGAGTCAAAGCACATTCATGTGAGTATAATACCATTTTCATATCAACTTAAACACTTATATGCAATACATAAATCAGGAAATATAATTTCTTCTGTATTTTTTAATTTGTTTATTAAATTTAATCAAATAATGATATTACTGTTATTAATGACATTAATAGTATTAACAGGGTTAATGGTATTAATGGTATTGTATATCTTTCTGACATTGTGTGATTTTGTCACATTATCATTTGTTTATAAGACTGTACAATATATTTATTTTCTACGGTACTTGTTTAATTAAGCAAAATATATCATATAGGCCAATCAATATTATAAGTAAAACCACGATTGAGTCTGAAAAAATTAGGGAATATAATTTTCTTTTCAACTCAGTTCTGTTTTCTTTATATGATTTATTAATTAGATATACATTACAGCTTTTACTATAACGAACAGTCAATGCTTAAAGATAAAATGAGACTGTTATTTCTTGATGATTTTCTTCGCCTTTCTGTGAGAGTCGTTAAGCAATGATTTTTCTTAAACACACAATAATGCGATATCCTTTTGATGAAATAAGTTTCAATAGCTATTAACATTATTCATTTTAATTAAAACAACATTTATAATGTTTTAAAAAACCTATTGAATATAATGAAATAATGAAATAATAATATCTATTTTAAAGTAATTTTCTAATCTGTGTCACTATCATTTACTTATAAAACTGCACAATATATTTAGTTTAAATAGGATTTTTTTTTTGGTTTTTTGTTTTTGTAAACAAAATCTAAAATATTCACCAATTAACCTTACAAGTACAACCATGATTGAGTCTGATCTGATTAGGGAATGTCATTTTCTTCTCAACTTAGCTCTGTTTGCTGTATATTAATTTTAAATAGATATTATATTTAACAAAGAATACAGCAAAGAATACATTACAGTTTTTCCATGACGAATAATCGCTTTCAGGATAAAATGACTGTTATTCCTTGATGATTTTCTTTGTCTTTCTTTGAGTTTTATTAAACAACGATTTCTATTCAACACACAAAATGCGATATATTTCTATGAAATAAGATTCAATAGCTATTAACATTATTATTTTAAATTAAAACAACATTTAAAATGCTTTAAAAACCCTATTGAATATAATAAAATAATGATATAATAATATATATTTTAAAATCATTTTCTAATCTGGTGTCACTATCATTTACTTGTATAACTTCACAATATATTTAGTTTAAATAGAGTGCTTCTTTTTCGTAAACAAAATTTAAAACATCTACCACTTAACCTTACAAGTAAAACCACGATTGAGTCCGTAAGGGCTTTAAAATGTTCTTTCAATTTAATGTCAGTTTTTGCTCTGTATTATTTATTTACTCAATATACATTACGTTCTTTACCGGAACGAACAATCGATATTCAGGATAAAAAAGAAAGTTATTCCTCGATGATTTCTTCTGTTTTTCTTTGAATGATGTTACACAACGATTTCTACGTAAGACAAAATAATGAGATATTCTTAAGATGAAATAAGTTTCAATTGTTGTTGGCGTTACTTATTTGTAGTTAAAACACTATTTTTCCGGCAAAGTCTGTAATGTATATTGAGTTAATAAATAATACAGAGCCCACAGAATGGACATGAAATTGAAAGAATTATTTATTAACTCTATATACATTACATTCTTAACCGGAACGGAGAATCGATATTCAGGATAAAAAGAAAGTTATTCCTCGATGTTTTCTTTCGTTTTTCTTCGAATGACGTTAAAAAACGATTTCTACTGAAGACAAAATAATGAGATATTCTTAAGATGAAATAAGTTTCAATTGTTGTTAACGTTACTTATTTGTAGTTAAAACACTATTTTTACGGCAAAGTCTGTAATGTATATTGAGTTAATAAATAATACAGAGCCCACAGAATGGACATGAAATTGAAAGAATTATTTATTAACTCAATATACATTACATTCTTTACCGGAACGAAAAATCGATATTCAGGATAAAAAGAAAGTTATTCCTCGGTGATTTCTTCCGTTTTTCTTTGAATGACATTACACAACGATTTCTACTGAAGACAAAATAATGAGATATTCTTAAGGTGAAATAAGTTTCAATTGCTATTAACGTTATTTATCTGTAATTGAAACACTATTTTTGCGGCAAAGTCTGTAATGTATATTGAATTAATAAATAATACAAAACACACAGAAAGGACATGTAATTGAAAGAACATTTTCAAACCTTTTCTGGCTCAATAATGCTTTTACTTCTAAAGTTATGAGCCTACGCTAGTCACGCGAAGAAACGCACAAGCTAATGTTAAGTCTATGGGAAGGTTCTTGCGCGATTTCTCGCTCGCATTTTAATATTTTTAAATGATTTCTTTTTCATAGGATAGCTGAACCCGATCCCTAACGCTGTTAGTTTTAACTTTTTTGATTTTAGTTACAGTTTTTTTATAAGCGTACATTTCCAATTTCGGAACCGGTTGGAACCGGTTCTGAAAGTGAAAGTACCCTTATAAAAAAAAAACTGGAACCAAAATCGAAAAAGTAAAAACTATCAACGTTAAAGATCGACCTCAGCTATCCTATGCAAAAAAAAAAAAAAAAAAAAAAAAAAAAAAATCATTTAAAAATATTAAAATACGAGTGAGAAATCCTCAAGAACCTTCCCATAGACTTAACATTAGCTTGCGCGTTTTTTCGCATGACTGATGTAGGCTCTTAATTGGTCGATATTTTATACTATTTTTACTTTCTTCTATCTTTACAAGAAGAAAGTATTCGATTCATGAAAATTTTCGACTTCCGGTTTTCGACGGATTTATACGTTTTAGAAGGTCCTGAACACAATTTGACTGTTTTTAGAAAATGTCTGTCTGTGAGTCTGTGACTCTGTCTGTCTGTCTGTATGTGACAAAAGTTTTGTGGGCGCTCTATCTCAAGAACTAATGCACAAAATTTAATAAAACTTTATATTTAGTTATTCCATGATATAAAATGGTGCTGATTAGTTTTTGTTAAAAATCACCCAACAGATGGCGCTGCTATGCTGCATTTTTCGTGATATCCGCAATAGCTCTATCTCAAGAACTGATGCACTTATTTCATTAAATTTCAGATTCAGTTAGACCTTGACATAACTAAACGCTGATTACGTTTTGATGTAGCTATTCCAACAAATGGCGCTGCTATACCCCTTTTTTCATTATTTTTACGATAGCTATATCTCAAGAACTAATTCACGGAATTTCATCAAACTTCTGATTCTGTTAGAACTTGACATAAATAGATCCTACTTACGTTTTGATGTAAATAGCCCAATAGGTGGCTCTGCTATGCTACTTTTCTCATTCCTATCACGATAACTGTATCTCAAGAACTAATGCACAGATTTTCATTAAACTTCAGATTCAGTTAGACGTTAGCATAAGTTGTTATTGATTAGGTTTTGGTCTAAATCTCCCAACAGTGGAGCTGCTATGCTGCATTTTGCAGGATTTACACGATTTCACGATAGTCATATCTCAAGAATTAGTGCACGGAATTTAATAAAAAAATTAGATTCAGTAAGACCATGATATAAATTGGTGCTGATTCTTTTTATTGTATGCAAAACCTGTGTGAGATAGAAGAAAGTTTTGGGATTGACACATCCGACTAGTTAAACCTATTAATGTAATGTAATAAAATAATGCCTATTTTTATATCAATGTCTAATTTTGTCTCATTACGATTTACGTACGTAACTTTACAATGAATTCAAATTAAATGCGATCTTTATTTTCTTAAACAAAATCTAAAATATCGACCTACCAGAAAATATTAGAGAATGTCTTTTCCATTTTAACTGAACTCTGTTTGCTTTATATGATTTATTAAGTCGATATACATTACAGATTTCCTGAGCGAACAATCAATATTCAGGATAAAAGAAAAGTTATTCCTCGATGACTTTCTTCGTCTTTCTTTAAATGATAAATAGCATAAGGATTTTTTTTTCTTTTTTCTTCTTTCCCAAGACTGTACATTACAGACTTTTATGGAACGAATAATCGATATTCAAGATAGAAAAATAAAATGTATTCCTCGATGGTTTTCTACGTCTTGCTTTGAGTAACCTATATCAACGATTTCTATTGAAGATAAAATAATGTACTTCTGTAGAAAAATAATATACACCCAGAAAAAGGAATTGGTTAAAACTACAAAACATGTTTTGTTGAGTACATTTTGGTTGTTTTAGCAAAATTCAAGTAAAATTGAACCATTTTACTTGAATTAACAAAACATTTTTTGCTGACGATACAAAATTTTGTTTTGGAATTGCAAAAAAAAAAAATTTTTTTTGTTGATTCAAACAAAATTTCCATTGACCTATATTTAAACAAAAATTTTGTTTAAATATAGGTCAATAGAAATTTTGTTTGAATCAACAAAAAAAAATTTTTTTTTGCCATTCCAAAAAAAAATTTTGTATCGTCAGCAAAAAATGTTTTGTTAATTCAAGTAAAATGGTTCAATTTTACTTTAATTTTGCTAATCAACCAAAAGGTACTCAAAAAAACATGTTTTGTAGTTTTAATCAACTCCTTTTTTTGAGTGTACAGTCGTGGATTTTTAATGTACAGTCGTTGAAAACTATATATCCCGAACCCCCCGCAAATCATCGAATAAAATTATGAGTGGTACACACCGATTAGTAATAATGTCTATTAATCAATGCTATATTTAAACTTCGCTTAGGGGGTCGTCTTTATATAGATATTGTCACAAGTTTAAAATTTTCAATACTAACACCTAATTTTGACATTATGTTTTTTTTCTTCATTAAACTTTACCTCCGGATACCCAACGCGAACTCATTTAGTCAAGTAGTTTAGTAATTAGTAAATCTTCAGATCAGGAGCCTCAACGTCAGCTCTAAAAGTCAAAGTTTTTTAATCTCACTTTTCATAATATTTAACATCTTACAATCCGCAAATTAATTTTTTTAATTTACTACATATCTATTTATATGCATATAAATTAATTCGAAGGTATCAGAAATTAGAAACATTAAATTAAACACGGTTTATGAAATAATATTCTGACATTCTTATGAACTTCTTATTCTATTTTTTAGATAAAAAAAATACATTTCTTTAGAGGGGCAGAGTCCCCCTGAACCCCCCGGAATCTTATTAAATTTATATTCCTGATTTCCTCTTGTTTGTGTGAATGATTCTAGTATATCTTGGATTTCGTTCTACACAGTGGTTTTATTAGAATATGCAAAAATTTCGAAAATAATTTCATGTTACCCTAATACCTAAATAGCAATATTTACTGACCTGCCAACCACGAAACACTGGCATCTGATAGATAAGTTGAATAATATCTCGTGTACAAAAGCAACTTATGGAAATGCAAACTGAATCTACTATATTTCACTTATATCTATTGCAGAAATCTAATGTTATTACAATTTTTGTTTCGGAAAAACAGTTTTGATGGTCATTCTATAATATTTATTTTACATAAGTGCATTCTGATCTAACTCGAGGGCAATAGCATACTAAAATCCCCTCAAAATAGTCTTATTTGGAAACTTTTAAACCTATTGGGTAATCATTCATAATCGTGACTACTGCCAATTCGCTAAATAGCAACCGTAATTTGGCGTTATAAAGTTTTTTTGTTTTTTTTGATAACTTTTTATGATCTCAGTTTCCAGTAATTATGCTATTTCAGGCTGTATGGATGCGTATTACTACGCTAATTTCTTTAGATTAACCATCTTGTTGTACGAGATATTATATTCTATTTTAAAACTAATACTAATTTTAAACCACGAAAAATCCACATCTCTTCCAGAAAATGAATAATATCTCACGTAAAAATGTTTCGGTTATCATTCTATAATAGTTAAAAGGTAACTTGTATCAAAATAAATTCTCATGTATTTCAATAAAATATTAAAATCACCCAACAATATTTTATTTTGCGAATAAAATACTGTAGCAAAATAGTCTGAGTTACCTGAATTTTATTATTTTGATATTCTTTGAAATATGGTTGCTATAGGTTACGGTTAAATTAAAGAGGAAAATAAAAATAAATACATTTTAAAATTTGCAAAAAATGATAAAATAAAATGTATTATACTATTAGAACAGAAAATTAACCAAAAATTGAATCAAATAAAATAAAATTGAACCAAAAATTATACACCTAATTTAAAAATCTGACGAATGTATTAACAAAATTTCAAATTAATTTGAATAATTTAAGACCTGACTTGTTAAATTTTAGCCTTCATAATTTACTGTTTAAATAGATTAATCAAATGTGCCATTTTATTTTCAACGAATAAAAAATTTCAAAATCGTCTGAATTCCCATAGAAAAGCATTATGACCTAAAAAGAAATGATCTATATTTTCCGAACGAATGAACCAAATGTAACTAAAAACTATACAGCTAATTCCGGGTACCTCACCAACATACCTACCAAAAATCAAACTAATCGGATCATTTTTGCGGCAGTTATCGCGGAACAGACTGACAGACAGACAAACAGACAGACAGACAGACAAACAGAAACCAAAAACTTTTCGGGTCTCCACAGTAAGCCTCAACTGACGTTTCGGCAATTATTTGCTTATTATAGCTGTACAATATATTTAATTAAAATATAGTTATTTTTTTATTGTAAACAAAATCTAAAATATCAATCAATCAACCATATAAGTAAAACCATTATTGAACGGGAAAATGTAAAAAATTGTCTTATCCATGCTTTGTGCTATTTATTAACTGGGTATACATTACAGATTTTATGAAAAAGAAAAATCGATATTCAGGATTTATTCTCCTGTGATATTCTTCTTTCTTTGAATGACGTTAAACAATATTTTCTATCGAACACAAAATAATGCGATATTCTTTCAATGAAGTAAGTTTCAACAGCTATTAACAATATTATTTGTAATTAAAATTATTTATTAAGTATTTATGCACTCTTTTAATAAATGTGTTTATGTAATAATATAAAAATATCGGTTTTTATTACATAGTCTATTTTTGTTTTGATATTATTTGCTTTATACACTGAAAAAAAAAGTTAATTTTACTGTGTAATACTAGCAACCCAGCTGCTAGTATTATACCGTAAAATTAACCGTAATAAATAGTAATATAAGCAGTAATATACTAAAACGCATACGCGGTATCGTATTACTGCTTATTTTACTCTTTTATCACTGGGTTATTACTGCTTATTTTACTATTTATTGCTGCTAATTTTACGGTATAATACTAGCAGCTGGGATGCCAGTATTATACCGTAAAATAAGCATTGTTTTATTTATTTATTTATTTATTTTGCAGTGTAGCTGTATAATATAGTATTTAGTTAAAATATGATTCTTTTTTTTTTCGTAAACAAAATCGAAAATAACGAGCAATCAACCATACATGTAAATCCCTGTTTGAGACAGAAAAAGTTAAAGATTGTCTTTTAAATTTCATTTCATATCTGTTTGCATTGCATTATGTATTAACTGGATATACATTACAGATTTTTTCAAAGTGAACTAATGATACTCAGGATAAAATGAAAACTATTTATTCTTCAGTGACTTTCTTTATGTTTCTTTGAATGACGTTAAACAAAGATTTATATTTTGAACACAAAATTATGCAATATTCTTTTGATGAAGTAAGTTTCAATGGTTGTTAAAATCAGTTTTTAAAATTAAAGTGATGTTTCAAGTATTTTTACGCATGTTTATTAAATGAATATAATACAGATTTAATAATGTCTATTTTTCAAGCGCAGTCATTTATTTATGTAGGTATAAATAAAAAATATATAGTAAAATTTCGCTTTTTGGAGAGTCCTCTAAAGCGTACACTCGTTTAACAGTCAATTTTCTTATTCCTTGACCACAGATAAACTATTGCAAGTCTCTTCACTAAACGAACATATGGTTAACTGAATTATTTTTGTGGTCAGCACAGTGTCCGTTTTATAGAGGTTTCATTGTATTTAGTTTGAAAGGTACTTGCTTTCTTATAAAATCCAATATATTGACCAATCATTCTTCTAAGAAAAACCATGATTGAGCCCTTACCAACACAGCTTAGTTTATTCTATATGATTTATGAACTCTCTAAAAATTATTGATTTTGCCAGAACGAAATCTATATTCAGGATGAAAAAAATGCATTATACTGACTTTCTTCATTCTCTGTTAAGTGATTTTAAACACCGAATTTTTTCGAATACAAGAGAATTATGTCTTCCATCTTATGTTAAAATTAAGCTTACGGGGTTATCTTCATACTGAAATTGTATCAAACTCAATTTTTTTTTTATGAACACCCAACTTTGACATAATCCTTATTCAGTGCCGTACATGAGTAGTCTCAGGTTCCCAGCATCGGATAATATATCTAAATTTATTACAAAGCTAAAGCATTTGGTGCGCTATACCAAGGTATCTGGGTTCGATCCCTGGTCAAGACACATTGTTTCACTCTGTTGGTTGTACGTTGTTTAGCAAAATGAAAAGAAATTCACATCCTTTGTGGTGTCATTTAAAGATTTGTGGCGTAGTTTTGGTCCTGCTGAAAATGTAATTGAAAAATTTTAATAAAATTATAACTCGACAGTTTTCTTCGTCTTTCATTTCATGGCGTAAAACAACGGATTCTATTGACAACAAAACAATGTACATTCCATTCACTGAAATTTATATAAATGACTAAAATAATGAAATAGACAATTTTAAATAAATTTAGTTTGAATAGTCTTTGCTTTCTTAAACAAAATCTAAAATATCAACCTATCAACCTTCAAAGTAAAACCCTCAGTGAGCAAGAAGAGTTTAGAGTATGGCGTAATTTTTGTTCTCTCAATTCAGCTCTGTTTGCGCCATATGATTTATTAACTCGTTATGCATTACAGACATTTGCAGAACGTTCAATTGATAATTGGAATAACAAGAAAATTCATCCACTAAGGCATTCCTTGTCGTTCTTTAAGTGACGTTAAACAACGATTTGTATTCAAAATAAAATTATATGTGCAGAACGCAGTGAAAATAGAAATAAATCTGAAAGTGTCCCATAACTTCAAATTATTTCTAATTGATAAAGACAAATTGATATATATTTATCAGAACAATATATTTAATTAGATCTATGCATATATAACGCATTTCACAAGCATACACTTATAATACGAATAGAATATTTTGCAAGTTACTTCGACGTAAGGTTTCCCCATTTATCTCATTAAAAAAAAGAAAGATTTTTATTGACAATAGTTTGTTTTTATTTTATCAAATTACCGTCATCTTTGACATCCTACTGACCTAGTATATTAAATCTCTTCTTTAAATTCTTAAAAACAAATATTTTTTTATTATAATTGTTATTTTACAACTGCATTTGTATTACATTTTTCTAACAAATTATGTTGAAGTCACATGTTTGTGGTAAAAAATGCAACAAAAGTGAAATTTTTGAAGCAAATTGAAAAGCTAAACTTATAAAAATTCTTGAAATTATAAAAATCAGCTAGTTTTTATTTAAAAAAAAAAAAAAAAACGTAAACTACGTTATACGAGAAAGGTTTAAGCTGTTACAACGTACAATACGCCTGAAAAACGTACAACTTGGTAACCCTATTTCGACATGTAATTTATGAGACACAAATATAAAATATAACACAAATATAAAATATAACACAAATATAAAATAATCGGTTTACCTCATACAGAAACAGATGAGAAAGTAGAAATATAATTGCTTACCTGAAAAAGAAATGTTTATTTTAGTAAGACAAAACATAGTTAAATAACAAAGTTAAAAATTATATTAAAATATGAGAACCTGAATTTATTTATTTCTTATGCACAATTATAATATAAACGAATACATGGAATGTTCAATTATGAATATAAACGTAGACTGCAAGAAAATAAAATCCGAACGCAAAGAATAATTCATGTATTTCATTAATTTTTGTTTTCTTTGATGATATGTCTAAATAAAAATTGCCTGCATATTTCGCATTAGTTTATATGCATTATTTTGCGTGGTTTGGCCGATGTATGTTCATTCACAATTATAACAAGAAATATTATATACTACAGAATTTGTTTGTTTCCCTAGTTTCTATATATATATTTTTATCAGTAATTAATAATTTTCAGTTCTTTTCTGTAATTATTACTATAATAGTCCTATCTAACTTACCATTTTTAAATAACATATTCATTCCTTTGTTTCTATATTTTTCGATATCGTCAATCTTCTAGGGTTTTATGTGTCACTTTAACGTCCCGGTTAGTGTGTAAGTGGTATGTATGCCCCTATAATGAATTATTTTCTCTCTGTAGTTGACATTTTTTTATTTCTTGCGGTAATCCCACCCCCCTCTCTTTTCGATTGCCATATAGATCAAAGAATCTAACATTTCTTAGCAGAATTGTTTTATCCTTGCCGGATAACGACTCTGCTACTCCAGGATCTTCTCGGAGTTAAATAAGTACTGGAAACTTACTGATAACGGCAGGCACACGTTTGAACCAATCCCCACAATCTCACTCAATATATATCACCTCACACCATACACCGAAAGCTTCCTAACGGGCCATGGGCCCTTTAAATCATACCTCCATAAATTTCGTTGTGCAGAATCTAATAGATGTGAGTGCGGCGAGGTAGGATCTCCAAACCACGCCTACAACGAATGCACACTTACCGCACGCTGGCACTATAAATGTCGAGCCATGGTACAAAAAGTATAAACGCCTGGCATATGAAAAAGTGAAGCGGGCATCCCGGAATTGTTGATGACAGTAAAATGCTTTGCACTTTTATTATTACTTTAATAATTAATAATATTTAATAATTGGGCTAGCTTAACAACAGACATAACTCTACTTCCACTGAATTGATTCCATGGCACTGAAAAAAGTATTAGTATGTTGAACACATTGATATAAACATTGATTGTAGAATCATGATGGTATATCTCAGGAAAATCATAAAAATATCATGCAACTTTACAATAACAGATATATTAACCCCTAAATGCGCTACTTATTGTATTTAATTGAACAAATACTACTTATAATTAAAATGAAATTAAAAGAAATCGAACAGCTATGGCAGCATTGTTCCTTTGTCTTTTTGTTGTATATATTTTTACATAACTTAGCACATCTTATAGCAGAGACTTGCATGGTGGGTTCTATTTAGCATCTGGTTTAATCATTACTACATCTTTTTTACTGGTGAGTTGTGTGTACTATTTTTTGGGTTTTTAGCTATAGCAGATGAATAATTTCTTATTTTTTGGATTTCTTATTCTTTTCGTATTATTTGGATTATTTTTTTCACAAGTATCGTAACTTTAAATGAAAATAGAAATCTAACTCAAAGCATTGCTTAAAATCAAAATATTTTCCTATTTTTCTATCCAAATGTCTTTTCCAGTGTTTTATCTGCTTCGATGATTTACCAACTTTCATTGTATAACAAATTTAATCAGATCTAACAATATATTTCTAAATTTCAACAAATCTTATTTTGGAACGCTTGCACAAATTCATACATACAAATATTTAAGACATTTTAAAAGAACACCAATTAAAAACTTTTTTGTTTAGAAAAAATCGTTCACTATATATATTATTCATTAAACCCAATTCAATTCAATATTATTCATTAAACCCGAATTGATTTCTAGTTACTATCAACAATTTCACCAGCATCGTGATTTTGAATGAAAATATATATCTAACTCAAAGTATTGCTTAAAAGCAAAATCTTTTCCTATTTTTCTATCCAAAAGTGTATTTTCCAGTGTTTTATCGACGTCGATGATTTACTAACTTCCATTGCATAACAAATTTCATCAGACCTTACAATAGATTTCTAAATTTGAACAAATCTTATTTTGGAACGCTTGCACAAATTCATACATACAAATATTCTAGACAATTGTAAGGAACTTCAATTAAAAGCATTTTTGTGCAGGGAAAATTGTTTTGTAGGTATTAATTCAATATTGTCCATTAAACACGACATTGTTTTCTAGTTACTATCAACAATTTCACAGGCATCGTGATTTTGAATGAAAATAGAAATCTAACTCAAAGATTGCTTAAAATCAAAATCTTTTCCTATCAAATTGTATTTCCCAGTGTTTTATCTGCTTCGATGATTTACCAACTTTCCTTGCATAAAAAATTTCATCAGATCTAAAAATATATTTCAAAATTTCAATAAATATTATTTTGGAACGCTTACGCAAACTCATATACACAAATATTCAAGACATTTGAAAATAACATAAATTAAAAGCATTTTTGTTGAGGAAAAATCGTTTACTATATATCAATTCAATATTATTCATTAAACTCGACATTGTTTTCTAGTTACTATCAACAATTACACAAGCGTGATTTTTAATAAAAACAGAAATCTTACTCAAAGTATTGCTTAAAATCAAAAATATTTTCCTATTTTTCTATCCAAAAGTGTATTTTCCACTATTTTATCTGCTTCGATGATTTATTAACTTTCCTTGCATAACAAATTTCGTCAGGTCGAATAATCAATTGCTAAAAATTAAAAAAGGAAAACTCTTTTCCAGAAATATTCTCCATATTCCCTCTTCCGCAATTAAATAGAGAGGGCTGTTGAGGAAGAAATGATGCATCAAAAATAATTCTGTTGTATTAAATACAATAAGAAAAATGGAGATAGAGGCAAGTCGAATTTATGCGTTTCGTTGTTTAATTTTTACGGTGATTTATCTGACTTTTCCATTTAAAATAAAGTAAATAGAATTAGTGAATAAACAAAGATACGATGGATAAGATATTATACACACACACATACATGCACATACACTGAGAAAAATGACACTTTCAAATCTGAGTAAATTTGTTTTCATTTTGTTATGAAACTTTTTGTTTCAAATAGGACGACCTAATGCTTTCAATTCTGAAATACCAGAAATACTCAGGATACATAGAGGTCAGTTCATACTCATTTTTGAAACATGGACATACTCAAAAATGAGCACATAGGAGTCAGTTCATACTCATTTTTAAAACGTGAACATACTCAAAAATGATTAGGATCAGTTTATACTAATTTTTGAAACATGGACATACTCAAAAATCCGCACATAGAAGTCAGTTCATACTCATTTTTTAAACATGAACATACTCAAATATGAGCATATGATGTTTTAATCTTGGGTGTGTGCATGCTTTCAGAAATGATCATACACAAGTTTCACAATTGAGTAATTTTGATTCGGAGACATTTTGACTATGCGACATACTCAGATTTGAGTTTTTTTGCTAAGGTTTGAAAATGTCGTTTTTAGAGTGCATATATTTATATGCAAACAATAGAAACTTAGACCTCTGATGCCCCACTTGTAGAACAATTTGGTTCTCGCACAGAAATTTGGTTCTTGGCCAGTGGCAGTACTTGTCACCAAAAAATATAGCAAGAGCAACTGATTTTTTTCCTTATTCGCTTTTTGGGGGGAAGTGGAGGGATGCAAAGCTCATACAGTTTGCCAAATATAATTACTACATATGTAAGCAGTGATTAAATTGTATACAGCGATAGCTGAAATTGTTTTTATCATAACATTTGTGTTAACACAAATTTTTCAATTGAGGTGTTGATTAACAGTTTACAAAATAATTAAAGTTTAATATGAGTGAATAAAACAGTTTTTGATTTTTTGTTCACTTTAAAGTTCTACCCTTAAAATTATGTAAACCGCTGTCAAATGACACATTTTAAGGTTTATATTCAAAAACTTTAAAAAGTAACATTTGACTCGGATAGAAAAAACTGTTAAAAATGATTAAAACAGTTTTTGATTTTTTGTTCACTTTAAAGTTCTACCGTTAACATTATGTAAACCGCTGTAAAATGACACCTTTTAAGGTTTATATTCAAAAACTTTAAAAAGTGACATTCGACTCGGATAGAAAAAGGGTTGAAAACGATTAAAACAGTTTTTGATTTTTTGTTCACTTTAAAGATCTACCCTTAACATTATGTAAACCGCTGTCAAATGACACCTTTTAAGGTTTATATTCAAAAACTTTAAAAAGTGACATTCGACTCGGATAGAAAAGTGTTGAAAACGATTAAAAGAGTTTTTGATTTTTTGTTCACTTTAAAGATTTACTCTTAACATTATGTAAACCGCTGTCAAATGACACCTTTTAAGGTTTATATTCAAAAACTTTAAAAAGTGACATTTGACTCGGATAGAAAAAGTGTTGAAAACGATTTTCACTTAATTTTCTGAACATCGACCACTATTTTCAGTAACCCAGGTATCCCTTGTAGGATTGCTTGGTTATTTTATGTAACCCATTTAATCATTTTTTTATATAATTATGAGCAATATTACTAAAAACATCACTTGAAATAAAAATAGGAATGAATTCTAAAAATGTTACTAAATAATAAAATGTTTTACCATTTTACTCTCTGTACTCTAATTTACATTTTTTCGATGACATATAATTAACTTCCTTTTAAAAACAAATTTTATGAGCTAAAAAAATCGTGTGCTCAAATTTTAAATAATAAATTATTTTCCAGTAGTGTACTTTAGATTTTTCCCCGCTCAAAGTTAAACGCTCAATACTTTTAATGAACATAACGTCATAGGAAAAAGCAATTATGTTGAATAATATAGATTAAAGAAAGTTTAGGAAAAGGAACCTGGTCTATAAACAATTTAGTAAAATATTTTTCATTGAAATGTTCTCATAAACAAGACTTTAAATGCCGATATTCTAATTTATTTTTTCTGGTGACTTATTAACTTCCTTTTAAAAACAAATTTTATGAGCTAAAAAAATCGTGTGCTCAAATTTTAAATAATAAATTATTTTCCAGTAGTGTACTTTAGATTTTTCCCCGCTCAAAGTTAAACGCTCAATACTTTTAATGAACATAACGTCATAGGAAAAAGCAATTATGTTGAATAATATAGATTAAAGAAAGTTTAGGAAAAGGAACCTGGTCTATAAACAATTTAGTAAAATATTTTTCATTGAAATGTTCTCATAAACAAGACTTTAAATGCCGATATTCTAATTTATTTTTTCTGGTGACTTATTAACTTCCTTTTCGAAACAAATTTCATGAGATCGAAAAATCGACTGCTCAAACTTAAAATCATAAATTCCTTTCATATAACGTTCTTTAGATTTTCCTCCGCTCAAAATTAAACATTCAATACGGTTAATGAACATAACTCAATAAGAAAGGTTGAATGAATAATGGTGAATGTTGAATGTTGAAAAATGTTGAATAATACAGAGAACTTGCAGGAAAGGGAATCTGGTCTATAAACAATTTCGTAAAATCTTTCTTATTGAAATACTCGCATAAGCAAGACTTCAAATGCCGATATTTTAAATTATTTTTCTGGTGCCTTATTAACTTCCTTTTCGAAACAAATTTCATGAGATCGAAAAATCGACTACTCAAACTTAAAATCATAAATTCTTTTCATATAACGTTCTTTAGATTTTCCTCCGCTCAAAATTGAACACTCAATAAGTTTAAGAACATAACTCCATAAGAAAGATGACTGTGTTGAATAATATAGAATAGCGAAAGTGTAAAAAAGGCATCGTGGTCTATAAACAATTTAATAAATATTTTCTTATTGAAATATTCTTATAAGCAAGAATTCAAATACCGATACTCTGATTAATTCTTTTTCTGGTGGACATATTAACTTCCTTTTCAAAACAAATTTCACGAGATCGAAAAATCGACTACTCAAACGTAAAATCATAAATTCTTTTCCAGTAATGTTCTTTAGATTTTTCTTCGCTCAAAATTAAACGCTCATTACGTTTAATGAACATAACTCCATAAGGAAGGTAATTATGTTGAATAACATAGAATGGAGAAAGTAAAGGAAAGGCAACCTGGTCTATAAAAAATTTCGCAAAATCTTTCTTATTGAAATATTCTCATAAGCAAGACTTCAAATGAAGAAATTTTAAATTATTTTTCCTGGTATAAGTTCCTTTTCGAAACAAATGTCATGAGATCGAAAAATCGACTACTCAAACTTAAAATCATAAATTCTTTTCAAATAACGTTCGTCAGATTTTCCTACGCTCAAAATTGAACACTCAATACGTTTAAGAACATAACTCCATAAGAAAGGTAACTATGTTGAGTAATATAGAATAGCGAAAGTGTAAAAAAGGCAATGTGGTCTATAAACAATTTCATAAATATTTATTTATTGAAATATTCTTATAAGCAAGACTTCAAATACCGATACTCTGATTTATTCTTTTTCCGGCGACATATTAACTACCTTTTCTAAACAATTATCATGAGATCGAAAAATCGACTACTCAAACTTAAAATTATACATTCTTTTCCAGTAATGTTCTTTAGATTTTTCTTCGCTCAAAATTAAACGCTCATTACGTTTAATGAACATAACTCCATAAGGAAGGTAATTATGTTGAATAACATAGAATGGAGAAAGTAAAGGAAAGGCAACCTGGTCTATAAAAAATTTCGCAAAATTTTTCTTATTGAAATATTCTCATAAGCAAGACTTCAAATGCCGAAATTTTAAATTATTTTTTCTGGTATAAGTTCCTTTTCGAAACAAATTTCATGAGATCGAAAAATCGACTACTCAAACTTAAAATCATAAATTCTTTTCAAATAACGTTCTTTAGATTTTCCTCCGCTCAAAATTGAACACTCAATACGTTTAAGAACATAACTCCATAAGAAAGATGACTGTGTTGAATAATATAGAATAGCGAAAGTGTAAAAAAGACAACGTGGTCTATAAACAATTTCATAATTTTTTTCTTATTAAAATATTCTTAGCAAGACTTCAAATACCGATACTCTAATTTTTTCTTTTTCTGGTGGACATATTAACTTCCTTTTCAAAACAATTTTCATGAGATCGGAAAGTCGACTACTCAAACTTAAAATCATAAATTATTTTTCAATAATGTTCTTTAGATGTCTCTCCGCTCAAAATTAAACGCTCAATACGTTTAATGAACATAACTCCATAAGGAAGGTAATTATGTTGAATAATATAGAATGGAGAAAGTGTAGGAAAAGCCACCTGGTCTATAAACAATTTCCTAAAATTTTTCTTATTAAAATATGCTTATAAGTAAGACTTCAAATACCGATACTCTGATTTATTATTTTCCGGTGACATATTAACTTCCTTTTCAAAACAATTTTCCATGAGATCGAAAAATCGATTACTCAAACGTAAATTCATAAATTCCCTTCCAGTAATGTTCTTTAGATTCTCCTCCGCTCAAAGTTAAATTCTCAATAGGTTTAAAGAACATAATACCATAAGAAAAATAATTACGTTGAAGAATATAGAATAGAAAAAGTGTAGGAAAGGCAACCTGGTGTATAAACAAGACTTCGAATGCTGGTACTCTGACTTAAGTTTTACTTTTTGGATGACTTATTAAAATTTCTTGTCAAAACAAATTACATGAGATCAAAAAATCAACTACAGACATTTAAAATCCTAAATACTTTTCCAGTAATATTCTTTAGATTCTTCTCCGCTCCAAGTTAAACGCTCAATACGTTTAAAGAACATAAAGCTGTATGAAAAGTAATTCTATTGAATAACATACGAGGGAAAGTCATTAAGTAAGTCACAAAAGATAATTAAATAATAACTTACAATGATATTCACTTCAAAACTATTTTTATTTCTCAACATATTCTCCACCAATATTTATGCACTTATATCACCGTTTTATCAGTGACCCAACACCAGCTTCATACAATTCTTTGGGTTGCTGTCTCAGCCACATTAGGACCTCAAGTTGAACTTTTTCTTCACCTGTGAACATTATCTTGCTTCCAAGATGTTTTTTAGTGGATTAAACAGATGAAAATCGCTTGGGGCTAAGTCGAAGTTGTATGGTGAGTGTTGAAGAAGTTGCAAGATGCTGTTCACAGATGATGAAAAGGTTCAACTTGAAGTTAATGGGGATAAGACAGCAACCCAAAGAATGTTATGCAGCTGGTGCTGGGGCACTGATAAAACGGAGATATAAGTGCATAAATATTGGTGGAGAATATGTTGAGAAATAAAAAATAGTTTTGAAGTGAATATAATTCTAAATTATTATTTAATTATCTTTTGTGACTTACTAAATGAATTTCCCTCGTAGAGTAAAGTGTTAAGAAAGGGAATATGAGCTATAAATGATTTCGTAAAAACTGTTCTCATTGGAATATTTTTATCAGCCAAACTTTGAAGAAAATTTAGAATCTAATCGAAAAGTTACTCAAAAGTGCGATTTTTCTTTTCATCATTAAGTATATCCATCATTAAGCTTTACCTCCTTTGATGATTTATCAACTTTCCGTGCAAAACAAAATCCGTCATTCACAGAATCGATTACTCAAATTTAAAAGCGAAAATTCTTTTCCAGTAGTATTCATTTGATTTTCTTCCGCTCAGTTATAAAAGTGCTCAAAATAAGGTAGAATATAGATTTTGATGATGAAATAGTCCTCCGTTGATTTTCAAAAGTTACACTTTTGTAAATATTTATAAGGTTTTTGTGTGCTACGATTTACATTTAAAATCATTATGTCCATTTTGAAAGGTAGAAAACCAAAGTTAAAAATGCACAAATAATAAACAAAAAAGCAGCAAACAGCTGTTTCGAATCCACAAGCGAGATTCTTCTTCATTGCGAAAAAGAGCAAAGCACAGCGTGCTAGAAAAAGCAAGGCTAGGAAGTCAGTCTTGTTTTTTCTAGCACGCTGTGCTTTGCTCTTTGTCGCACTGAAGAAGAATCTCGCTTGAGTATTCGAACCGCTGTTTGCTGCTTTTTTGCGTATTATTTGTGCATTTTTAGCGTTGGTTTTCTGCCTTTCAATATTCTTACACAAAGGCTTTATTTACTATTATTTCCAAGCTCTGACAAGTAAAACAGAAAAATGCCTTTCTACGTCGAAAACTCACGGAGATATTAATTTTTTTATTTTATAAAATTTCGGAACTTTCACGCACTAAAAACAGAAAAACGAATTTTTAGAGCCTTTAGGCTGAAATTTTCATAAAATTGAAAGTATTATAACTCGGTGAGTTTTTTTTGTGTAAGCATGGAATTTTTACTATTTTGCCTGTCACACCATGGACAAAATTATAGTTTATGAAACACAGGGACCGTATAAAAATTTAAAAATTGTAACTTTTTGGAAATTAATGGCCATACTATGGAGTGTGCTTTAATATTTTGCTTGTTGAAGTTGCGTAGTAAATGTGAATTGCTAAAGCTTTGAAAACAAAAGTAAGGAATAAAGTTTATGTTGATGAAGTAGTATGGCCATTAATTTTCAAAAATTTACAATTTTTAAATTTTTATACGGTCCCTGTGTTTTATAAACTATAATTTTGTCCATGGTGTGACAGGCAAAATAGTAAAAATTCCATTTCAACATAAACTTTATTCCTTTGTTTTCAAAGCTTTAGCAATTTACATTTCCTACGCATCTCCAACAAGTAAAATATTAAAGCACATTCCATTCTTTATGGGACACCCTGTATAAAATAAAGTAACGATAAGAAAAGCAAGTCAGTCTATAAACAATCTAAAATGCACAACTTATTCCTGTGATAGTCTTCAAAGATTTCCCTGTCGAAGTTAAACAGCGAACATTTTGAAGAAGAGAAAATGTAGCATGTAGCAGAGAATATAGAAAGAACGAGCGTGTCGAGTTAGAAGTTAGTAAACGAGTAAATACGAGTAAAGTTTCTGTACGAGTCAAAATTATATGCGAGTAAGTTTGTATACGAGTCAAAGTTATTATACGAGTAAGCCAGCACACGAGTAAATTTGTATAAGAGTCAAAGTTATATTCGAGTAAGTTTGTATACGGGTTGTTTTTGTGTGTTATAAAGTTTGTGTACGAGTCAAAGTTATACGAGTTTGTGTAAAGTCAAGTCTGTATACGAGAAACTTGTTGCTACGGGTATATCAAATCCAAGCGATCTATCGTAAAACGCAACGTAAAAATAAGTAACTGGCGTATAAATGTGTGGTTTTAACAAAGACACTTTCCATGAACAAAAACATTGTTAAATAATGAATTAACTTCCAAATGTTTCCGGTAGAGGTCGCTATATACAATAAAAGATGGAAAAAGTATCAAAAATACAAACAGAGCAGCTATGGACCATATATTTAGTTACAAACAGTTTTAAAGCGTTTACTTTGGACAATTCACTACTCTATGCAGCCATACTTCAACAAATGTATGTATGTAATGTAGTCTTTTACTTAATCAAACTAGTGATCATACGTATTGAAATTGAGAATCATTTGGATGTGGTTCGAGGTACAAAAGGCGAACGCGTTGAAGTATAGGAATAAATTGCACAAAATAATTGCTCTATAACAGCCGATTTTGTGCTGTAGATATTTTTTCCCCTTATTTTTAAATAGCGCCATCTATCGACAAAATTTGGAACTAGTTGTTTTTTTTCTTATATAAACTTTTTCATAAATCTTTACGAAATCTTTATAAAAACATTTCTTTACAAAACTGCATGGTACAAGATATAGCTATTACCATTAAAATAAATTTTAATAATTTTTCTCTTTATTTTAATAACACTTATTTTAACAGTTTTTCAATTACTGTGGACAAAATTAATGCCAACGTGACTTCAAAAAGAAATACAAATCGATCTTGAAATGCTTCTCCATAATAAAATTTGTTGCAACGTAACTTCAAAATGAAGTACAAATCGCTCTCGAAATGTTGTTCCATATGGTTTAAGAATGCAACTTTATCTTTTTTGATGATTTATTAACTTCCTTCGAAAATTTTTTTTTCGTGAGTTCGAACAATCGATTCCTCAAAATTAAAAAGCAAAAATCTTCTTCAATAATATTCTTTATGTTTCGTCCATGTGTAGTTAAATAATGAACGCATTTTAAGAACTTCAAACTTATGACAAACCCTTTTATTAAATAATGCAGAATAATGAAAGGGAGAAAAAAGAAAAATTGTTGAGAGGACTTGGCCACCTTTGAGCTTACCTTTTTTTTTTTTCATTTATATGTTTTATAGTACTTTTTGGTATATTATTAAATTATTTTATGAAGAAAAATGTCTTAATGTTAATGTTAATTAATCGCAGAATTCTGGGATTAAATAAGCTCCGGATTATGATTTGGAAATAGTGTTAACACAAAAAATAAAAAGTTCGTAGCTATGCAGAATAGAAAATACTACTTCTGTTTACTCTTTATTCTGATCAAAATAGTAGTAAAATGATTTGAAATGGAAATAAATAAAATTTTGAAATTAAGACAAATTGAGCTCGAGCCTGCCAAAAACCCGAAGACTGATATAAAAATCGAGGCTGTTTCATGTCCATCTCTTACGTGAGTGGCACATTACGTCACTTATAAGTGTTTTGATAAAAAAGAAGGCAAGGGATTGGAGATGAGAGGGAAAGTAAAGGGTAATTTAGGATACGTTTTTCGGAAGCGCTATTGCATTGGGCTCTGGAGCCCACTGTCTATGAGCTCCGGTAAATTTTGGCCAATATTTAAATATTTACTAAAAACAGAGAAGTACCGGAGCTGGGGCCGGTGGGATCTGGCGCAAATTAAGCCCTGCTGTTAACTTTAAATTAAACTATAATTATTGCTTAAAGTGATAAAAAACGTAACACAAAAAGTTTAAAAATACATTTTAATATAGATAGCAAATGTTTCCCTTGTTCAAACTGCGACATATTCAGATCAAAATGATAATAAAATATTCTCGCAAAGTTTTTGTGAATCAATTACCTGTGAATCAATATAAATATATTTGCGAAACGATAACATTTGCAACGAATCGGCTTCTTTTGAATTTCCTAAAATTTGGGCACGCGATGCTTCACAGATTGAAAAAGCAATAAAAATAAAAATAAAATAATAATTTTCACGTTTGCCAGTTCGAGCAATTTAAGCACCTGCTTGCATTGAACATGTGATCTCGTGATTTATTGTTTATCATTTTCAAAAACTTTGCGAGAATATTTTATTTATCATTTTGATCTGAAGATGTCGCCGTTGGAGCGAAGGAAACATATGTAATCTATATTAAAAGGTATTTTTAAACCTTTTGTGTTACGTTTTTTATCACTTTAAGCAATAATTACACTTTAATTTAAAAATGTCCAGAAAATATGCATTTCTTCTTGTACATTTGAAAAACTATATTTTTTAAATTTAAGGAACTTTTAAAAACAAAACTTATTTTACAATTTCGACATTTTTGCAATAATTTAGGTAGTTTCCGGTACAAAAAGTAAAAAATTACCTATTGCAGCTATCCGGAGGAAAGCAATTCCGGAAAATTTCGTATATTTTCACCGATCATGAACCCCAGACCTCAAAACCACCCCTTGTTCAAATGTTGATTCATTTATACATATATAATATTTATCTGATTTTTGTCATGCGAGTTCGCAATTTATGAACCGATTTGGATGTAACTTAGCATGTGTGTAGGACTAATCAAGGTCTCGACCGAGTTTGTTGGTTTATCCGCCATCTTGTCTTAAAATGGCAACCATTAAATAAGTTCAAATTCACAAAAAAATTAGAAATTTAAAACGTTTTTTCTTTTACGTGTTTGGTCTAGTCAAAAGGACTTCGGAGCATTGTTTGTTTTGCATCTGTCTTAAAAAATGGTTCAGGTATATAGTAGTTTGAAATTCTAGAGTGGCTGATTTATCCATAATCAGGTTTCATTTGTGGCCTTTAAAAAACGTTGTTTCTCGCAAATTTACTTTAATTACTGTACCCATTCTTGCTGCATCCGTATGCTTAAAACTACATAGTCATATCTGCGAGCGTCAAATGCTTGGCAAGCTTGGCAAAATATTGTCAAATTTCGCGACCAAAAATAGATTGCCATAAATGAAGCCAATTTGGATATATAGTTGAATATTTTGGCGAAATTCTCATTCAAATTTAATATTGACGAAAACTGAGATTGAATCTTCCATAATCGGGTTACACACATTTTAGCTTGGTGCGTTTGAGTAACATGACCTGAATTAAAAAAAAAACTAGGAATGAGGAAGCTACATTATCCTCCGGTATAAGCCGGAAGTACTTTTTCTTTAAAATTCTTTCCTTTTAAGTGCGATCTACAGCTGTGAAGACCATATTTCCAAAAAGTTAATTAGTTTAAGACAAAAATAATTAAAACGTCTTTTGTAAAAACTCACTAAAAATGACTATTTGCTTAATAGTTTTATTTATTTTAAAAAAATTAATTATTTGTATTACTGAAGATCCGATTCTAAATTTTTTGAAATGCTTCATAAGGAACGTTCATTAGAAGAAAACTTATACCGTCTTCATTTAGAACGAATAAGTAGTCATTTTCTAAATCCCTAAACTATAAATATAGATTTCCGAGCTATGCGAATAAGGTAAACAAATAAAACTGAATAAGACGAAATGATTGAGAATTTCTAGTCTAAGTTTTCTAGGTGATGAAACGATATATTATATTATGAATCGTTTGAATTGCGAGAAATTATCACTTGATTTCTGGAAGAAGTTTATAAACTAGAATTATAGTTACTAAAACTAACCTCTTGTGTTCACATTTATTTGCAGAGATTTTTAAATAAATTTTACCACGATAATATAGTAAAACGCTCTTGAATTTGAATAGGAGAGACTAGAACTCTCTAGAGCAAAAGGAAATAGAATTTATAAGGATGGCATGGAACTATTTTTTCTAGAGCCACAATTTATTTTCTAGATGCCAATATACTAGACACCAAATTGGTAACCTTTTCTGGGCTCCAAGATCACCTACCCACCAGAAGTGCTTCCCACCTGATTTAGTGTATCAAACCTGTTTTTCTCCCGCCAGAACCTGCTTGGAATTTCTGTATTGCCACCGAAACTTTATTATTTCGTCCATTCTCTGAGGCGAGAATGAAATCTAAGTTGCCAAGAAAGCGATTACCGCCAAAAAAGACAGCCCCTAAAGCGCCAAATCCGAGCTGATCTTGGAATCAACTTTTCGAATCTGCTCTCTACTAGTACCTTTGCTCTGTGGGCGAGAATGAAATCGAAGTTGCCAAGAAAGGGATTACTGCCAAAACAGACAGACTCTAAAGCGCCAAATCCGAGCTGATCTCGGGATCAACTTTTCGAATCTGCTCTCTACTAGTACCTTTGCTCTGTGGGCGAGAATGAAATCGAAGTTGCCAAGAAAGGGATTACCGCCAAAACAGACAGACTCTAAAGCGCCAAATCCGAGCTGATCTCAGAATCAACTTTTCGAATCTGCTCTCTACTAGTACTTTTGCTCTGAGGGCGAGAATGAAATCGAAATTGCCAAGAAAGCGATTACCGCCAAAACAGACAGCCTCTAAAGCGCCAAATCCGAGCTGATCTCGGGATCAACTTTTCGAATCTGCTCTCTACTAGTACTTTTGCTCTGAGGGCGAGAATGAAATCGAAATTGCCAAGAAAGCGATTACCGCCAAAACAGACAGCCTCTAAAGCGCCAAATCCGAGTTGATCTTGGGATCAACTTTTCGAATCTGCTCTCTACTAGTACCTTTGCTCTGTGGGCGAGAATGAAATCGAAGTTGCCAAGAAAGGGATTACCGCCAAAACAGACAGCCTCTAAAGCGCCAAATCCGAGCTGATCTCGGGATCAACTTTTCGAATCTGCTCTCTACTAGTACCTTTGCTCTGTGGGCGAGAATGAAATCGAAGTTGCCAAGAAAGGGATTACCGCCAAAACAGACAGACTCTAAAGCGCCAAATCCGAGCTGATCTCGGAATCAACTTTTCGAATCTGCTCTCTACTAGTACTTTTGCTCCGAGGGCGAGAATGAAATCGAAATTGCCAAGAAAGCGATTACCGCCAAAACAGACAGCCTCTAAAGCGCCAAATCCGAGCTGATCTTGGGATCAACTTTTCGAATCTGCTCTCTACTAGTGTCTCTGCTCTGAGGATGCCAGCGGCAGAAATTTTTTTTTAGTGAAGTGGAAAATATATGTCAAGTCAGTATTTCAATCATACTGATATGTTGAATAAAAAACAGAAACAGAGAGAAATTAATTCAGAAATTGCATCCCGAACAATTTAAGCGAGATGGACGCACTAAAAAGTTTCTTCACTTATTTTTAACACTTTCCAGCATAGTTGAAAAGTGTGTACGAATTATCGGTTCGCCTGATTGTCTGTCTGTCGTCTGCCGTCTGCCCGTACTCTAACTCTCGTAAATATACTCGAATTATCATGTAATTTATATATGTTATTGAGGTTCACTATGGCATATTCTATATTTAAAAAGGAGGGTGTAGTGTTTTTAGTTCGTTCACAGGGCCACTCAAAAGAATCCTCTTACATTATGGTTTATGGCAAAAAAGAAAAAATCGTTAGCGTTGCATTTTAATGATGTTACACGCTTTCAAACATAATAAAAATAATATGCATTTCTGAGGTGCACTGAAACATATTTTCTGTAGCATATGGAGTGCAAAGAATTTATCATTCATATACAGGGTCACACAAAAAAATTCTGTTACAGTACTGCTCTTCGGTTACAGTTTTTGCATGTGTTTTTTTAAGTTTAAATAATTTTTTGTGCATACGTAATTTTTTCTACGTAGTGTGTATAAGTTCTGTATATCGTGCACAAGGATACACAAAAGAATTCGTAATTATTACTGTGTATGATTACCAACAGACAGTAATGATTACGAAACCTGAGCAATTTAAGCGAGATGGATGCACTAAAAAGTTTCGTTCGGTTAATATCGTTCGTAATCATTACTGTGAATGAGCGTGAATTGCTTAAAGGTGTTTTATGCATTTTTCAGCTGAACTATATTTAGTATACTAAGACATGTTTGTAAAGTATAAATAAATTCATATACAGGGTTGCGATAAGTACTAGATACATTGCCATCTATGGATGCTTATTTCTGAAAGTTCGTGTTCTAAATTGTTTATTTAAGATATCTTCTTGCACTTTATTAAACGGTGAAGTTCCATTACAGTATTCTGGCTGGGTCGGAAAGTGTTTCATAATCTATGCTTGACGCCATATTTTTTCTTTCTTGTTAATTATGGTATCGTTAAAAAGTTTTCACAGAATACACTACGGCAGCTTAAATACATTTATGTAAAAATTGAAAATTTCGTATTTCCGTAATAAAAGGTGCAGAGTTTCCTTAATGAGGAATTTCGTCGAATTTTCCTGTTATTTTTTCATTTTTTTTATAAGCAAGACTTCGCGTAAAAAGAGAAGTTCAATTCAAAGTGCTGTACAATTTCCCCTGACTTTTTTTCCTTCGCATCAACTATGCCTTATCTAACCCGATGATTTATTACATATACCGTGAAATCAAACAATCGATTACTCAAATTTAACATGTGAAAATTCTATTTCATTATGTTCTTCAATTTTTTCAGTTGGAGAATCGGAAGAGAGTGATGGTGCAGAGAGGAAGAGTGAGAGAGAGAAGTGAATTTCTACACATGGGTGCCCGCAGAACAAAATGTGGCAAGATTTTGTAACAAATGTTTCTGTACTTTGCTGTCATGGCCGGAGGAGAGAATATAAACATGATACTAAGAATTTTTTGCATAACCCCACGTGCATGATAATTTTTAAACATATCAAAATAAAAATCAATGTAGAAAAATTACAAAATAAGACGGGTTAAAAATCAATAAACTTTTACTATATTTTCTCAAAAGGGAGAATTGGAATAGTTTATTTATTTTTTATCAAAAGGGCGGAATTCGCCATTTGCAATATTTTTTTAATACATAGACGTAAAGTAAAAAAAAAATTAAAAATTGTCTTCCAAAAGGGTTCCAACGGACAAAATAAGAAAAAAAATAATACCGTTTTCTTTTAGTGTTTAATTATTTTAAACCATTAGAGAAATATAAATATATTTTAAAATCATGAAAAAAAAAACAGAAAATTTAAATTATTAAATTTGAAACTCCAGGAAGTAGATTTTCGCATTTCGCGTCAAAAAAGCGTTACTTATCCAAAAACTTAGTCATTTTTGCTATATTTTTACGCCATATTTTCGATTTAATTATTTTTTGCTAAACTAATTGATATCTTTAGAATGCCGGTACTTACAGTTATAGAGCCCATTTATAAGAAAAATAGGAAAAATGTATAATTCATAATTGTAGGAAAAGTTTGGATTTGAATGTTTTTCAAATTTAAAAACTATTTTTTTAATTCTACCGCATGAATTGAATTTTTTTTTCTTGATTAAGCCATTTTTCTTTATACAACCATTTAGTAATCAGTTAAAAAGACATTAGAAAATACTTAAATTAAAAAATATATAATTCAAAGGGTTACGTACCAAAAGATTTAATGGTCCTCTTAAATAACAAACAATATGGAAAGAGCTAAAGAGGTTAATAGGTTATGAGCAACTTTATAAAAGTTTCCCATTAAAAAAATTCTTATAAACAAGATTTCGAGTAAAAATAGATAAACAATCCAAAATGTTGTTCAATGATCCTGATGTTTTCCTCGTCGCCAACTGTGCATTTTCAACTCAAATGATTAAGTATTTCTCTTTGTAAGACGTATTTTGTGAGAAAAAGTAATCGTTCATTGAAAATTTAAAAATTAGATTCTATTCTAGCAGTATTATTTAGACGTCTTCAGAGCGAGTTGAAACAGTAAATGCGTTGAAAAAAGAACAGATGTAGAGAAAATAATTTTATGAATAATAGCAGAATAACGAAAAATCGAGAAAAACACGGTATAGTTAATGAGCAATTTCGGAAAAATTTTTCCTGCAGAAAAAATATCGTATAAGCAACATTTCAAGTAAAAATAGATAAACGATCCAAAATGTTGTTCACTGATCCTTAATCTTGCCTCCTCGACAGTTATGAATTTTCAACTCAGATGATTTTTCCTCCGCAAAACTAATTATATGAGAACATATGATCCTTCATTCAAATTTAAAAAATAAAATTTGATTCTAGTATAGTACTGTTTTTAGATTTCTTCAGACCGAAGTGAAACGGAAATTGCGTTGAAAAAACAACAGACGTAGGAATTTTTTTTTATTAATAATGCAGAATGATGAAAGAGCGAGAAAGACACGGTATAGATAATGAACAATTTCGGGAAAAAATTCATGCAGAAAAATTATCGTATATTCAAGATTCCGTATAAAAATAGATAAACGATCCAAAATATTGTTCAGTGATCCTAATTCTTGCCTCCTCGACAGTTATGAATTTTAAACTCAGATGATTAAGTATTTCCCTTCGCAAAACAAATTTTGCTAGAACATATGATCGTTCATTCAAATTTAAAAAGTAAAATTCTATTCTTAGTAGTACTGTTCTTTAGATTTCTACAGAGCGATGTGAAACGGAAATATCGTTGAAAAAACAACTGACGTAGGAAAAGAAATTTTATCAAGAATACATAATATTGAAAGAGTGATAAAGAGAAGATATATTAAATGAGCAATTTCGGAAACTTTTTCTTGCAGAAAAATTAGTTTATAAGCAAGATTTCGAATAAAAATAGATAAATGATCCAAAATGTTCATTGACCCTAATTTTTTCATCCTCATAAACTATGATGCATTTTCAACATATGATGAAATATTTGTTTACAAAACAAATTTTGTGAGATGATATGAGCGTTCATTCAAAAATTTAAAAAATAAAATTCGATTCTAGTAGTACTGTTCTTTAGATTTCTTCAGAGCGAAGTGAAACGGAAATTGCGTTGAAAAAACAATTGACGTAGGGAAAGTAATTTTATCAAGAATACGTAAAATTGAAAGAAGGAAAAAGAGAAGATATAGTAAATGAGCAATTTCGGAAACTTTTCCTGCAGAAAAATTATTTTTTAAGCAAGATTTTGAATAAAAGTAGATAAATGATCCAAAATGTTCATTGACCCTAATTCTTTCATCCTCATAAACTATGATTCATTTTCAACAGATGATGAAATATTTCTATTCACAAAACAAATTTTGTGAGATCATATGATCGTCCATTCAAATATAAAAAATAATATTCGATTCTAGTAGTACTGTTCTTTAGATTTCTACAGATCGAAGTGAAACGGAAATTGCGTTGAAAAAAACAACTGACGTAGGAAAACTAATTTTATTAATAATGCAGACTATTGAAAGTGTTAGAAATTCAAGATACAAATGATAATTTTCGGAAAAGTTTTACCGCTTAAAAAATATCTTATAAAAGCGAGATTTGGAATAAAAATACGTAAACGATCCAAAATGTTCAATGACCCTAATTTTTTCATCCTCATCAATTATGGTGCATTTTTAATTCGGTTGATGAAGCATTTCCGTTTGCAAAACAAGTTTGTTTTGTGAGAACGAATAACATAATAATTCTTTGTACTACCCATTTTTACAGACATTATTTTATTTACAAACACATAAACAAGTATTGTACAAGTCTAAAAGTCTTAAAAAATACTTTCGAAACTACACCAATCTAGTCAATATGGTAAAAATTGGTAAACAGTAAAAATATTTTCACCTGTCGCTGTCAGGCATCTTCAGTTACTGATGTTATGCAGACACACAGAAGAAATATAAACTTAAATAAATCAGCCACTGCAATAGCCAGATTAAACAACAAATCTCCAATTACAATAGACTTTAATAATGTTGAAAAATGATCCAATTATAATAATTTAAACTACGCATTACAGAGGGAGGCCATAGAAATACTTACATCGAATTCAGACATATGCAACGATATTCCCCACGCAAAAATAGATAACAGATGGCGCCATATGTTAGTAGGAAAAAGAAAAATGGGGGTTTTCAGCAGATTGACTGACGGAGCAGAAAGTATAACATCCATGAACATAGAACTAAAGAAGGACTTCCAACGAAATACTTTTAATATCGTGTTGCGACTTTGGAACGAAATAGCAGCTGCACAGCTACGCGCATGGTTCTGCGCAGCCGACGAGATCCCTGCCAAGGCAGCGCCACCTAGAACATCAAACCGAAACTGTATATCAGATACCCACCAGACGACAGACGGTTTGAAGAAGCAGACGTACTGGTGACGTATGGAGAATCTGTCTTACCACATGCGCCACCTATTTGAGACTTTTTTCGAGGAACGATTTTCTTCTTGGAAAGGCTATTTCGTTAGAAGTCCTTCTTTAGATCTATGTTCATGATAACATCAGTGACTGAAGATGCCTGACAGCGAGAGGTGAAAATAATTTTACTGTTTAACAATTTTTAACAGATCGACTAGTTTGGTGTAGTTTTGAAAGTATTTTTTAAGATTTTTAGACATCTACACTACTTGTTTATGTGTATGTAAATAAAATAATGTCTGTAAAAATGGGTAGTACAAAGAATTATTGTGTTAAAAATGATATTATGAACGATCATCGATAAAAAAAAAACGAATAATAGTTCATTAAAATTAAAAAATTAAAATTACATTCTAGTAGTATTCTTTAAATTTCTTCAGAACAAAGCGAAAAGGCAAATATGTTGAAAAAACAACAGACGTAGGAAAAGTAATTTTATCAATAATGTAGAATATTGAAAAAGCTAGAAAGACACGGTATAGTTAATGAGAAATTTCGGAAAAAAATTCCTGCTAAAAAAGCATCTCATAAGCAAGATTTGGAATGAAATTATATAAACGATACAAAATGTTGTTCAACGACAGAGATTCCTTCCTCCTTGTCAAGGATGCATTTGCTACTAAACTGATTAAATATTTCCCATTGTAAAACAAATTTTGTGAGTAAAAATAATTGTTTATCAAAAATTAAAAATTAAAATTGTATTTTAGTTCTAGTCTTTAGATTTCCTCAGAGCAAAATGAAACTGCAAATGCGTTTTAACGATAATTAATGTCGGAAAAATATTTGTATTAAATAATGCAGAATATTGAAAGAAAGAAAAGTTGGTTAATGAGAAATTTCGTAGAACTGAAGAAAAATTCTTATAAACTAGAGATCGAATAAAACAAAATCCAATCCAAAATGTTAACCATGTCCTGATTCCTTTCGCCTGTCTCATCAAGTGTGACTTATCGGCTCCGATGATTTATTAGCTCCCTCTGCAAAACATTAAAAAACTTAACAATGAATTATTCAAAATTAAAAAGATAGAATCCTCCTATAGTAATATTCTTCAAATTACCTCCACTTAGAGTTTAACGGCGAATGCGTTGAAAGAAAAATCAATAGCTTAAAAATAATTGCATTAAATAACAGGGGAAACTGGAAGAGAGAAAAATTGGTTTATGGAAATTTTCATAGAATATTTCTTGCACCGTCCAAAAAGTCAAATATTTTTTAATCTACAAAATATAACATAACCACAGATGAAAATATAAAATACCTCTTCCGATTTGCCCATGATTATGAAAAACGCTCTTTATCTTTAGAAACCTCAGAATCCAATATATTTTCGAGATTTAAAGAAACAATTATAAAAACAATTATAAGTTACTTTTGCTGCCCCTGTTTTTTGGAAACGTTTCAAACTAGAATTTCATAGTACATTAATCAGTTTTCTGAACCCGGAATACAGGGTTTTCAAAAATTCAATTTTGTTCAATTCCCAAGTATTTTCATATTCAACAAACACGTTTTACAGACAAACATAGTAAATTAAGAGTATTAACATGAACTTTCAAATTAATATTATGTTATTACTCTTGCAATCACACACAAATGTTTAAGTGAGAATTGATAGCACTCTAAAAAACAATATTCCGGTTCGAGAAAGCTGAGTAATACACTATAAAAACTGCTCGGAAATGTTTCCAAAAATCAGCAGCAGCAAAAGAAACTTTGTTTTTATACATTTGTCTTTAAATCTCAAAAACATATTAGTTTCTAATGTTTCTAAAGGTAAAGAACGCTTTTCAGAATCGTGGATAACTCACAATAGAATATTGTATATTTTCGTTCGTGGTTATAATATGCTTTTTAGATAAAGAAACATTTGTCTTTTTTAACAGTGTGGTGAAACATTCTTATATAAACAAGAAATCGAATAAAATTAGAAATTCAATCCAAAATGTTGCTCAAAGTTCTGATATTTTATCTGTCTCGAACTACGCCTTAATTGTTCTGAACTCCCTTTTCGAAAGAAAGGATGCGGGTCCATACGGTAGGTTTTTAGCCCGAAAGCGTTGTAAGAAATAATTTTAAACTAAAGTGTAACTATTGCTTAAGTGATAAAAACATAACACGAAATGTTTAAAAACACCTTCTAATATAGATTAAACATGTTTCCTTCGCTCTAACGGCGATATCTTCAGATCAAAATGATAAATAAAATATTCTCGCAAAGTTTTTAAAAATGGTAAATATAAACCACGAGATCACATGTCCAATGCAAGCAGGTGCTTAAATTGGTCAAACTGGAAAACGTGAAAATTATTATTTTATTTTTATTGCTTTTTCAATCTGTAAAGTATCGCGTGCCAAATTTTAGGTAATTCAAAAGAAGCAGATTCGTTGCAAATGTTATCATTTCGTAAATATATTTCTATTGATTCACGGATAATGGATGGGAAATAAACTCTTGATTGAAAAATTATTTTACTATTCTTGAAATCAATCTGCAACGGCTCTATTCTATATTGTCTAGCTAAGGCAGTAGTTCTTCTGTCATATTTGATATCTGCCATACGTTCTTTTATTTTTGTTTTAAATTTTCTGTTTGTCATTCTTTGTAGAAATTTTGTTCCACTTACGTAATACATGTATTATTTTAAAATTAAATTTTAGTTCTGTCAAGTTTAAGCAATATTTTTACGTAATCAACGAGGTTTCTCTCCCTCTGAAAACAAGTGTTTCGCGGCATGACATCACTTGACCATGCTTAGAATCTTGACCCTTTATATCTTTAAATATGCTTAAAAAACGTATTTGATAATATTGCACTGAAATGAAACTTTAAATGAAAAAGCGCTTTAATGTAAAAATTTTAGCACATATTATCGTATTTAGATAAGTATTTTATTTCATTAATAGAATTAACTATTAATATCAAAATTATCTTTTATGAAAATATTCCATACACAACATCTTAAAATCAAAAAGTAGAAAAAAAATCTGAAATAGAATATTTAAGTATGTATTTTATTAAAAAAATAAAAATATATCTTTAATTGTTATTAACAGCAAAACTTACTTTTATTAAGAATGTTTCATTTATCATGAAAAGTATAAAGCAACTGATAAAATATTTTTAAATAAAAAAGTTGAAAATAAAACTGAAATAGAATATTTCACCGAAAACACATTTATATATATATATATATATATATAAAAAAAAAAAAAAAAAAAAAAAAACCTGAAATATACCTAAATACCTATATATAAATATATTTTAACCAATAAAACATTATAAAATAAACATCTAGAAGACAAGTTGGGAATAAAAAGAAGAAGCGGGATTCGAACTCATGCTATCTAGTCTCAAATGCATCGCTCTAACCATTCAACCACCAAGCACAGATCGTTTCAGTAACAAAAGATTAAAATAAGTAGGAAAATCTGTGATCAGAAGGCAGGAATCTAAGTATGGCCACGCGATGTCAGCCGCGAAACAATAGTCTGAAAACAAACAAACAACTCCTTCTGAATGTTTCACCGTGGCTGAGTGGTCAAGGCATCACACCGCTAATCGCTTGCGAGTGTAGGTGGGAGCGCGTTCGAATCCCGCTGGCTCCATTGCACACTCTTTGTGGAGCTCCTGGCTGTATTTCTGTGTGTTGTAAATTTCCTTGTGTGTGCTATCTCGTCCCTGTATATATTGACGATGACTTATAAGCGGACGCCAAGCGCACAGGTCAGATGTATGTTACTAAAAATGTCAAAAAACTCCTTCTGAAAACAAATTCCTGCAGATCAAAGAATCGATTACTAATATTTAATAGGTGAAAATTATTTCCCAATGTGTTTAACCCTTATAATGTATCAAATTTGCAACAGTTTTTATTTAACTTTTAATAAATAAATCAAGTTCTTCGCAACCACTATATTTATATCGAAATATTAATCCTGTAACAATCACATGAATATGCTACTAAATAAAGTTAAAAATATATCTTAAAATTTCTGGTGTGTAATCCTTAACCCTTAAATGCATAAATTTTTATTTTAGATTTCTTTTTCCTTTCTTATATTAAGGATTAAACACCAGAAATTTTAAGATTTGGTAGCATATTTATGTGATTTTTACATGATTAATCTTTCGATATAAACATTGTGGTTTCGATAAACTTGATTTATTTATTAAAAGTTAAATAAAAAGTGTTGGAAATTTGATACACTAGGCATTTAAGGGTTAAATAATAACTAACATAAGGGGAATAATTCTATTAAATAATAAGAATATTTTTAAAATGTGAAAAAAGCGTTTATTAATGAGTAATTTCGCACAATGTTTCTTGTTGAAAATCTTACTAGCGAAATCTAATCCAAAATGTTATCCAATATAATGATTATTTTCTCTATCTTCAACTATTTCTTATTTGCTCCAAAGATTTATTAACTCTTTTCGTAAAACAAATTTCATGAAACAAACGATTACTAAAAAATGAAAAATCTTCATACGTATTATTTCTGTTGCAAACAATCCTTCTTCTCAACTAATATATAGCGTACAATGTTGAATGAGGTATCATTGGATAGGATTTTTTGTCCCCATTTGACTTTGCATAATGCATTTTTGCTTAAAAAACTTCGTTTGTTTGAAATTTCACTTAAATTAAAAATCATATATATTATTTCTGATGCCAGCATTCCTTTTCCTATACATTTACAAAACACAGAATGATGAATGAGGAATCATTCTAAAGGTTTTCTGGCTATCTTCGATCATTTTTTACTGTAATTTTGATCGAATAAATGGGATGATATTTTGGCTTGCCTAAAATTGTTTGCAGATATTTTTATCCGGAATTTTCATTTAAAAGTTTAAACATGCATCTAAATATGTTACATATTTATAAAAAATATTACACTGAAGTGCGAAGCTCTCGCATTTCAGTATATATATATATTTTATTTCCAATGTCAAATTCCAACTTTTCTATGCACATACGAAATGCACAACGATGAATGATGCATCATACGACAAGTTTTTCAATATTTTTCTCACATAGTACACTCAAATTTTGTTAAAAACACGTTGCTTGATTTAAAACAAAGGCTATAAATTAAAAATTAATGTAAAATGTATCAGCAACAAATTTCAATGTTTGCACTGCGAAGGCTTCGCACAAGTCCACTGGTTAAAAACAAATTTCCTAATTTCTTCACGCATAATTAAAGATGAATGCGTTTAAAGAACAACTATCATATAAAAATAATTTCATTTAGAAATACAGAATATTGCAAAAGCAAGAAAAGGAAGATTATTAATGTTCAATTTCGTAAAACATTTCCTGTTGAAGAATTCCTATATGCAAGGTGCAGAATTAAATCAGAAATACAACACTGCCCAATAACAAATAAGAAATTTCATGAGATAGAACAGACGATTATATTATGCAAAATAAAAATAAAAAATAGAAGCAAATTTCCTAATTACTTCGCGCAGAGTTAAAGGTGTTAAAGGTCTCATCACCAGATCAAGGTTCTAAATTGCGAGACCAACTCGAGTAGTGATGGCATGACGTATGGATGAGCGATGCAGCGAGGAAATAGTAAATATCTCAGCATCTCACCTCCGTTCGGCATGACTTCGCTACACTGCGCAGTGCTGAACCGCCTCATCAAAAATCAATTAGCAACCGGCCAACTAAGAAAAAGCAATTAAAGCAACAAGACGCACTGAAGCCACGTCGGCCTATAGATTTAACAAACACATTTTCGCCAAGCGAAGAGCAGGCGAATCTTCGCCCCGTTGCCAGGTATCAACTTGTTAAGCTAGGCAAAAGCCTGGCAGGTGGGGACCTAGTCAGCGGTCTAAAGAAAAAAAACAAACAAAAAAAAAAAACCTCGCTTTGAAAAACAAATTCCTACAGATTAAACGATCAATTACTGAAATTTAATAAATGAAAATTATGTTTCAATGCATTAAAAAAAAACTAAGGCATAAAAAATTATTATTCTACATAACACTAAAAATTTAAATACAATAATAAAATTCCTATAGTTAAAACGATAAATTACCGAAATTTAATGAATGAAAATAATTATGTTTCAATGTATTTTAAAAAACAACAACAACTAACACATGAAAAATAATTCTTCTACATAAAACTAAAAATTAAAAAAGCAAGTTGATTAATTAGCAATTTTTGAAAATTATTCTTTTGAAAATACATACAAGCGAGATCTCGAATAAGAACAGGAATCCAATCGAGAATGTTGCAAGTATTCCTGATTTTCTTCCCATCATCAGCCGTGTCTTATCTTCGCGGATGATTTATTAACTATCTGCTCAAAACAAATTTCATGAGGTCGAACAGGTGATTATTCAAAGTTTTAAAAAAGAATCAGCTTGTGTTCTCCAGATTTATTTGCACAGAGTTAATATGAATACGTTTAAAGAACAACTGATGTATGAAGACAAATTTTATTAAACAATATATGATATTGAAAGAGCTTTTAGATGAAATAAAGAACTTTATCCAGAAATGGCAACAAGCGCAATATCTCTGAGGGAAGACTGAAGACTATTTATTGGATGATGAAAGAACACAGTATCAAAATCTTACACGCCAATTAGGGTTTACTTCTATATATACGCATATGACGTCACTTGAGTTACGTCCATGCTGTAAGATTTTTCCAATTGACAATTTTTTATAAACAAGACATAGAATAAAAATATAAATCTAACTCAAATCATTTCTCTAAGTCAGGAGTTTTTTCCTTGGTCAGATATTACTTCGATGATTTATTTAATTCAGTCTGAAAACAAATTCTGTCGGATAAAATTTATTAAGTAAAAATTCTCTTCCAGCTTGCTTTCAGAACAAATAACCTATAAAAAATATTATATATATATATATATACAAGGTGGACATAATTAAACTGGCGGTACTCAGAGTGTTCTGTAGCGCGATCTAATTGCGAGAATGGCGCCAAATTTTGTAGGAAGATTAAACAAGACGGAGGACGAAAGATTCCGCGAAAAAAAAAATTAGTTCCTAAAGTCACCGCTAGGGGGAAATGTGGCGCTGTGTATTCGAAAAAGAGAGTTTCGAAAAATGAATAATCAATACTGAAATAAAATTACAGTTTATTTAATGAATTTAGCAATTTAATCCAAGCTCAAAATGGTAAAAGTTTATAAAAAGCTAAATATTTAGCTTTTTTAAATTTTTTTTTAATAAAATAAATAAAATAAAATAATAATAATAAATAAAATTTAGCTAAAAAAAGCTAAACACTGCTAAAGTTTCTTTATCTGCAATTTCACTTACAGAGCCCCAAAGAAAGCAACAGCAGAAGAAGTTCTTTATTCACATTTCACGTTAAATCTTTTAGCCCAGTGCCAGCTTGTTCGGCTTTAAAAGGTAATATGCTACTGTTAGAAGCAATTTCATTGAAAGTTATCTTTCATAATGTCTCCTTCTTTAGTCGAGCGAGCTCTACTAGTCAAATTCTTTTACCTCAATCAGTGCAATGCGCCAGCCGCTCTTCGTGCTTTTAGAAACCACAAAAAAAATGCGTAAAGGTAACGGTCCTTTGTCAGTTAATGGTTTAAAAGCAATGGTTGAGAAGTTTTGAGAAAACAGGTTCTCTAACTGTTCAGTCAGGCAGAGGACGAAAACCCGTATCACAGGATACAATCGAAGAAGTGGCAATGGCGATTGTCGACAGAGCACCAGACAATATTGCTACCACGTCCAGCGGTCGTGGGATAGCTCGGAATCTGGATATGCCTTATTGTACGGTATGGAAAATCCTACGAAATATTATCCACTTCTATCCGTACAAGATCAGCCGTGTACAAGAGTTACGTCACACCGACCATGATAAGCGATTGACTTTTGCTCTCATTTTTCTTGCCAGAATGGAGTTGGATGATGTTTGGCCCTGGAAAATCTTATGGGGAGACGAGGCTCACTTTTACCTGAATTGAACTGTAAATACCCAGAACTGCCGAATTTAGGATAACAAGTCACCAAGAGCATTCAAGGAAATTCCTTTGGATTCACCTAAGATAACTGTTTGGTGTGGTTTCACAGGAGATATGATCATAGGTCCATTCTTCTATGAGAACATTACTCCGACAGGAACTGTAACTTGTTTTGTTACCGGAGACAAATATCGCCAAATGCTAAACAACTTTGTTATTCCGGCACTTCAGCAAAGACTGTGCCTGGAGAAAATCATTTCCATGCAAGATGGAGCCCCTCCACATATTGCTTTGCGGGTACAGCAGCTGCTACGACAGAAATTCAGAACAGAAAGAGTCATTAGCCGCTGTTTTCCAACTGCATGGCCACCTCGGTCCCCTGATCTTACACCCTGCAACTTTTGGCTATGGGGTTATCTGAAGTCCAAGGTCTATCACGGAGGTGCCCAGGACCTGGCTACGTTGAAGGATAACATATCGCGAACTGTGCGGGAGATTCCTGCAGATATGTTATTCTCTGGTGTTGTAAAAGCTGTGCACAGAATGCAATATGTGGTCCACAAAAACAGCGGCCACATCGAACCTGAGTTGGATGTGCTAAATAAACGGTAATTTTATTTCATCATTGATTCTTTATTTTTGAAACTCTCTTTTTCGAATACACTTCGCCATATATTCCCCTGGCGGTGACTTTTGGCACTATTTTTTTTCGCAGAATCCTTCGTCCCCTGTCTTGTTTAATCTTCCTACAAAATTTGGCGCCCTTCTCGCAATTAGATCGCGCTACAGAACACTCTGAGTACCGTCAGTTTAATTATGGCCACCTTGTATATATAACATTTAAAGAGACAAATTAGTTAATGAGTAATTCAATAGAATATATCCGGAAAAAAATTCTGATAAACAAGGTTGTCCAGTGCCCTTCATTTTTCTCTCTTTTAAACTATGCCTAACTTGCTATAATAATTTATTAATTTCCTTGAAAAAACAATTTATTGGGATTGAACATTCGTTTATTCAAAAGTATAAAGCAAACATTTTTCCAGAAATACTAGGGGCTCTGCCCCCTACGAGCAACGCTTGTCAATTTCTGTCCAGACACACAGGCTCCACAAGCACGCTAATTTTCTCTTTAAAAAAATGATTACCCGATTCTGGAAGATTGAATGATATTATAGTAGAGATCTTTTTTAATCGGGTGGCCTTTCATTTCTTTTTGACTGAAGAATTGTTTGGTTTCCAAGGGCGGTGGAGCAGCTGACAAGGACAATTCTAAAGCTCATACAAAGCAAATTTTGTTACATAATGGCTAGCATGGAAAATCGTTTGCGGTCATGTTAAAGATGTTACACTATTTGAAACATAATGAAATTTATATACATTACTGAGATACACTACAAGATGCTTACTATAGAATAGCATCGAATTTATTATTCATTGACATAGACATACAAAAGAATTCGGTTGCAGTACTGTCTATGGGACATAATTGCTGGGAGTGCGTTTTCAATTGTGGTATGCCTGTTTCAGTTTAAATGAATTCTAAAGCTCATATACACATGGATGCACAAAATAATTCGTAATCATTACTGATGATTGGTGAAAATTGCTTAACGGTCGTTTTTAATTGTGTTATGCATTTTCGAGTTGAACTATACTAATAAATATTTATAGAATATAAATAAATTCATTTACTGAAATACTCAAAGAACTGTGTACATTTTTGTCGATGAATGGTTATTACTGAAAGTTAATTGTGCAGAAAGAAAAGGTGCATTTTTAGTAATTAGTTAATTCGTTCTTAAATATCTTCTTTCATCTTTATTTATTTTTTCGACGAAGTTTCGTTGCTGTATAAAGGAATAGTTGGAAAGTAATTCATGATTTATGCTTGAAGGATGATTTTTTTTCTTTTTATTCATAAACATTTCTTTATGTTAAATTATACACATGATGATAACTTTTTGTTCACAAAATCCCATCGGAAACATTTTAAAGCGCTCATTATTTGTCCATATGAGTGAGATTTATTGTTTTTTTTTCAAAGTAATGTTCAAAATGTATTAGGATATGCATTTACATTCATATTTTGAAATATGAAAATTTTGAAAAAAAAAATTTCCATTAGATATATGTTTATATAAATTTTCAATTATTCCAATAACGTTGAATATCTAGGAATACATTATTGGCTAAATATTACTATCGTTAAAAAGAAAAAAAATAATCCCTTTACATCATTGCTGTAATTGACGCTATGTTTTTTTTTTTTTTTTTTTTTTTTTAATATGTTATTCTTTATTTTCGTTCGGTTCACATTAGCTATGATAAATTTTAATAGGATTTCATCTTTACCCTTCTCTAAAAAATACAAGAATCTCTTTTTTTTCCTTTACAGCGTTGAATAACCACTTTAACATTCTTAATTCAAAATAATTATTCATTACTCTAATGATGATGAATTTTAGCTAAAGATGAGATTTTTTTTTTTTTTTTTTTTTTTTTTCTGAGAGCGAGGGAGAAAAAAAGTGAAAAAAGCTACTTGTAATGGTTTTATTATGGCTGAGTATATATAATCTATATGTGTATATAATATATGAGTATATATAATAGAGTATATATAATAAAAATCCCATTTCTTTTAATTTTGCTAATGATGAGAAATTTTCACGAACATTTACTTGAAGTCAGTTTTTAGTAATAAAAAAATTGTGAGAAAATATTTTTAATTTTTTTAAAAATTTAATTTATCTAAGTAATTACTTTTAGATTGAAAGAAATTAGTGACAGTGGAAATGGATGCTGTAAGAAGATCATCCCGGATATCAAGAATAGAAAGAATACGAAATGAAAGGATAAAAAAAATGATGAAAATAAAGGGAGCCATATTAGATGATCTTCAAAAGAAGCAATTAATCTGGTATGGTCATGTTAAAAAAATGAGTGACTACCCGAAATAGGATTTAATTATAAAACAAATCAAACTAGACGTTGGGGGCCACCGTAATACTTACCCATCATGGATATGCATAATGTAAAATATTAAAATAAAAAGTATCTAAATTTATACAATGCATTGCAATTCGAATAAAATCGTGGCTTGATGACGTCATACACTTTAAATGCTCTATTACCGAATTGCGTAAAAGAAACATCCTTATAACTCCAAAATTGATAATCCTATTAACTAACGGTTTACTGCGTCGGATGAAGCGTCTCATTTCCAATTAAAATATATTTTTGAATTGAAATTTGAATGAAATTCGGGGTCATGAAAATTGAAGAGTGTTGAATATAGAATTACAAATATCTCAGCAACTCATTATCCGATCGACTTCATTCTTTATGTTTTTTTATTGTCTTTTATGTTCACTCCTTAAAATAAACAATTTTTTATATACCTTTAATATAATAAACAAAATTTTTATATACCTTTTATCAGAACTAATATTTCGATAGTCAGAAAAAAATAGTTCCGGATAATCGAGGTTGCTGAAATTCAATAAGCTTCTTCCCATTATTACATACTAAGTACATTCAAAATTTCAAGTCTCTATCTCAATTTGTTCGGGAGATAGAGCCTTTAGAGACGCACACACAGACAGACGGACGGCAATTTTTTTTTCTGAAAATATGTTTTTTGGAATCTTTAGTGTCTGAAACGTGTAAATCCGTCAATTTTTTTTCGATTTTCAAAACGATTACAAGACTTACCCTATACTACGTATGATGGGTAAGTAAAAGGAAACGAGGAAGAACTGTAGGGACGATATAAGAAAAGCGATGATGGATAGAGGTCTGGAGGAGGAATGGACCCTTGACAGTGTGAAATGGAATAGTTTCTTGTAGATTTTTCGGATGGCGGTACCTGACATCATAAACCCAGTTGAAATATATATTATTTTCTGAGATAGTTTTGAAATCTTTCATTTATCTAAATTCATGATCACTTATACATTTTTCTGTTTTAAACATACAGATAAAAACAAAACAATTTTTTCAACATAACTTTATTGTATATGAGTTCATCTTCATTATTTTTAAAATTATAAGTCAAATTAATGATAAATTTTTTTCATAATCCAGATAAAAGTTTGAGAAAAAAAAAACTTTTATCACCTTTGTCTATTTTTATCCAAAAATATTCAGTGTTTTCACAGAGAATAATGATGATAAGTTTTAATAGAAATTCTCTTATTTATTGTCTAAAAATAAGATGATTTAGAGGAAAAGTATTTCATTCATGTTACCCTCTTTAATTTTCATTCAGCGTTAAATGTTACTCATTATTCTAAATTATGCTAACGAGAACAAATTTCAGATAAAGATGCTTGTAGTATTTTTCTCCCGTGAGAAAAAAAAATATTGAAGGAAAAAAAGTGTCTTTGATCGCTATATATTAATTTTACCTGATTTAATTTTTCCAAAATATTTTCGTTTTTCAAAGAAAATATATAAGGTTAATAGTGATTTTTTCCCTGTATAATTGTGTAGCGAAAGCTTTTTCAAAACAAAATTTTTTTAAAAAAACAACACTTTTTCATCATTCTTCATTTAAATCATCTCAGCAATTGTTTTATAGTTTATCAGAATTAATTTTGAACAAAGATGCTTGCATTTTTTCCGGAGACAAAGAGTAAAAAGAAAAACTATTTTAAATAATCATTTACACATTATACATTATTTAATTTGTTTTTAAATTTTTATTTTCTATTTAAAAAAAATATTAATTATAATAAATTTTATGTGCCGCTTTTTGCAGCCAGTTTTATAATAGCATGTAGATCATAAGGAAAAAATAATTTTTCATCATTTTTAATTTAATATATGTAAGTGAGTGTTATAAGTACTATTTCTTTTTCATTTCACTGAAATAATGATTTATATAGCAAACAAATATATGAATCTATATTTTGTTAAACGCATCGCTTTTTCTACATTTATTTTAATATTTAACAAAATATATCACCAGTTTACATCTATTCTACTTCTATTGAGACAATTTTTGAAACCCTTTATCAGTTATGACAAATTTTTAAATGGAGAGAGAAAAATTTGAAGATTATAAGGAAGTTTGTTTTGTTTAATCACTAAAATTTATGTTATCTCTTTTCCTCCAAAGCTATTCTTCTCCTTTTTCTTTCCCAATAATGATGGTAAATTTCTAGCAAAACACTCATTCAGATTCCAAAAATAGAACATTCGAAGACATTTATTTTTATCTCTGTACATTTATTTTGATTTGATAAGTTAAACCGTATAAGTTTTTTTGTTTGGAAAAATTCTAACTATGTGTTTCGTACGATAAAAAAAGTTGAGACACAGTGGTAGACCATGCATTCCAAAAAAAGTTGATTAACATTATAAATCATCATATGGAACATCACGTAAATCATCATATAGATCATTAAAATTATTATCATTATTCTCTTCATATTTCATGATGGAAAGTAATATTAATATTAACTTACATTTTATGTACAAAAATCAACAGGAAAAAAGAAATTATCACCAAGATCTTACCTGTAAAAGAGAAATAAAAATGATTAGTTAAGCACTCATAAATATATGAACACTAATACAAAATATTAATAGATGCAATAAAACCAAAACCCAGCTACATAAGAAAAAAAAAAACATCCTGTAACTAAAAGTATACAGCCACCATAGACGCTAACTGGTTGGATTGCTTAAAATACTTTTATTCTTAAAATGCTTAGACTAATTATACCATAGTGTAAATGTATATTATTCACTTATACAAATAAACAATGGTTTCATTAAAAAAAAAAAAACAGTTAATGCTGCTTTCAGGTAAATTTAAACAAGAAATACACATAAAAAATAGTAATTCAACTTTATCTGTAAGAAAAATAATAGCTTAAAATAATAATAATAATAAAAAAAATGTTTTTTTTTTTTTTTTTTTTTTTTTTTTTTTTTTTTTTTTTAATCGATTTAAATGGGAATTTCACCAAATTAGCCAGCTATCGCCAAGTTGACTTCATATATGGCAACTTATTTTTGTCGCTAAATTTGGCGATATTTCGCCAAGTTGGCCAAAAGTTAATATTAAACAATCGCAACTTTATTTCTATGGGGAAAATACAAATTTTGGGTCGACGTTGCCCCCACCCCCTTAGGGATCGAATAAAAAAAAATCAATATCCAATTCAAGTATTGCCCTCAGAAATACAGGTATATTCCAAATTTCAAAGCTCTCTGTCAACAGGAAGGGGGTGAAAAATGAGTGACAAAATTTGACTTCCACATACATACATAATTGTGAGCTAAAAGAAAGCATGTAAAAAAATGAACACAATTGAACGTATCCGATTGCGGCCATTTGGTTTAATAAAATTTTAGAATCTTTGTAGCAAATTTTAAAATGAAACTCATTAAAATAAATGAATCAATTATTGTAGCTCATGAGCTGTAGAAAGACAGAAAATAAAAAGTATTTAATGATAAACCATAGATCTATTCAATTTCTATCATTTTTGTTTTATGTTTATGCTATTCAAAAATCTCTTTATACAGATAATCAAAGGACGAAAAAAAATATTTTTAGTCTTAGCTACTCAAAATAGACAATATCTTAATTCTTCGTCTTTTTTTTTCTTTATAGTATTCTTTATACAGTTTGCTACTGTCGTAAGACATGAAACAGCAATTGTCTTTTCTAAAGAAGAAAATTTCTATAAAATGACGACGGAGCAATGAGAAAATTTCTTTAGATTTTCCTTAATGAGGAATAATATGATCAAAATTAAGAAAGAACAAAGAAAAACTGTATAATTCTTTTAGCATCCAGCGAATAATTTGTCTTTAATTTAAATTAAGATATTTTTAATAATAATTAATTTGCAAGAGAAAATATTTCTAATCCCAATTTATGTTTAAAGGATTTAACTAGTGGAAATATGCTGAAAAGACATTATTAGTAATATTATGATTTCAAATTTGGTATCAGCGGTTACGTCTTTGTTAATTTTATTTGCAAGGCTATTTTACAGATTTCGTCATCAATTTATTATTGTATTTTTCTTCAGTATAACTGCCGTCGTCACCAAACCATATTGGACCAATTCCATTTGCATATTGACTATCTGAAGCAATATTCGCTATGTTGGTTTGAAATATTATCCGACGATCGGAGTGTTTATAATATGTCAATACTGGTGAAATATTAGCATTTCAGTGCTATTATTTCTAATATAAAATCAATGTTTTTGCAATACTGGCGATAGTTGGCAAATACTTTTAATATAAAGCGTATATTTCTTTAATAGTAGCATTTTATTGCAAATATTTACATGTAAAATCAGTATTTAACGAATATTGATATTCATTTGAAAGTATTACAGATAAAAGCAATATTTGTGAAATATTGGGCAAAATATAATCAATATTGTTTCAATACTAAGGATTTTTGCTTAAATTTTTAAATATCTCTTTAATCTCAAAAAGTTGAAGCAAATTATACTATGGTGGAAATTAGCATTGTTTATTTATTTATTTTAACATTAATTTAGAAGAAAAATAATCATTTGAAGCAGTTTCGGGTAGATTTTAAACAACATGCCTCAATCTGAAAACGGGACGGTTAAAATACATTTTATAAAAAATATTTATAAATTTTACGTATATTTAAATCTACACTGTTAAAAATTTGCAGCAAACTTTCCAGTCATTCGACCGTTTTTATAAAAAAGGGTTACATAACTGTAATTTAACTCTGACCATATATTCTGACCAAAATATCGGCAATAATATGGTCAGAATAGAGTTAAATGACGGTTATGTAACCGTTTTCTATAAAAAAGGTCAAATGACTGGACAGTTTGCTGCAAATTTTTAACAGTGTATCTCTTTGAGAATCATTTTGTTTAATGGATGAAACAACAGAAGATGTTCCACACATTTTTGTAACAGTTTTGACTGTCCTTATGATTAAAACTTAAATGAAAAAAAAAAAAAACTTTATGACACCAATTTGGAATATGGTTTACTTATCGTCTGTATCATTAAAAATATTGTTTGCTTTAAAATGTTACTGGAAAATAAACAATTGATCGAGGGTATGTATTAGCGCTTTACGAAATCAAATTCTCTTATACAATTCAATTATTAAAAAAAAGAGTGAAAAGTATGATTTTAATGTTTTTTCAAGTGAAATAAGTGACATAATTAATAAAAAAGGAAAGAAACATGTCAAATTTTACATTGACTGAGTAAAGGGTAAAAAATACATACTCAGCAAAGGTGCGTTAATCGCTTATTATATCTAAAGTCGCCTTTCATGTTTTAAAAGTAAATTCAACTCCCAAAGAACTATCGTAAATTCTTCAATCATCTCTATAAGAACTATAAACAAAATTATAAAATCGGAGTTAAAGCTAATCAAAACAAAACAAAACGATGTTCACCGGCTAATGCGAAAACAAGTTTCTCAGCGTAAGACTATATGCAGATTGAGTTGTAATTTTCCAACTGTGCGAAAAATGTACGCACCAGGATTCGAACCAGGGATAACTTGTCTGATTCTGCCAATAGTCTACCAACTGAGCTATCCCGAACAAATCTGGAGGACCTAATTCGCCCAGATCATAGCATAGGGTCTGATATCTGAATCAGCTCAGCAGAATAAATCGCAGGTAATGGAACTCCAGTAAATGCTGGATATTGGGCTCTATATGATTCTCTCTATGATCCAGCGTTTACTAGAGTTTCATTACCTGCGATTTACTCTGTTGAGCTGATTCAGATATAAGACCAGATGCTATGATCAATAAGGTTAGCTGGGTGAATAAGGTCCTCCAGATTTGTCCGGAATAGCTCAGTTGGTAGAGTATTGGCAGCTTCAGTCAAGCGATCACTGGTTCGAATCCTAGTCCGGACATTTTTCGGCCAGTTGGAAAATAACAACTCATATGATTTATTTACCAATTAGAGTAATTGTGTTAAAATTAATCTAGTATGATGCAAATTATTGTATGAAAGTTATTTGGCAAGTGCGAATTGGAAATGTGTATTTACAATTGAGGAGGCTTATTTACATTTAACTGATTGCAATAGAAAAAATCGATTTACTACCGAATAAGAGGAGAAAAAGGCCTAATACGTTAGTTCAGAGAAAACAAGGGAAGCTTTGCTAAAGGTTTTATGGTTATTATTGGATTCTCTAATAACGCAAAACTTAAAATTAGAAAATTAGAAAAAAATGTCAAAATTAACTCGGATTACTATCAGAAATATGTTTTGACACCTGTTTTCAAAGAAGACATTCCATCACTTTACCCAAACTATCTTGGTTGTGTTAAGATTTATGTCTAAATGACTCACTAATTGGATGATAATAAGAGGTATATAATGACTCTTAGATATTACGTCCTTCAAAGTAAAAACGGAAAGCAAGTTTCCAGATGTGCACACGTAAAACATATTCAGGAGGTTATAAATCTCTATCGCATCCTATGATCTTATTATATAGAGACGTTTAATACACTATAAATTTGTAGCACTTGAATTCAGGCCTCGACTCTCAAGAAGACTTGAAATTACGTCACTCTATATAGCTGAACTTTGAGGCCTTTAGAAGAGATTCTATTTCAGTAACTACTGAGAGCAGTCGACTCTCTAGCCAGAGTGAATATCTTACGGTGCGATGTTGCCCCTAAAGTGAATTTTTGCCCCAAACAAGCCGGACCATCCTGATAGAGACTTTCCAAATGAACTGAAATGAACTGTATGTCGCTTATGTATAATTTCCTTGCGCTGTGAAGTAATCGCTTAATAAATAAATGTTGTGCCAAACAAGTTTTTTAATTATAAGCGTTACAGTTCTATCAGGATAAGGCTGGCAGCCATACCACTAAATCTGCTGCTACTAAAAAAAACGAGAAATGAAACCACAATTGATTCTATTCCATTTCCCAAGTCCCATGACGTATTATCTCCTATGGATTACTGGGCATTTAGACTTTTAAAACAAACTCTTTATAAACCGCATCCCTAAACATTGGATGGACTCTGAAAAATTGTGATCAAGCAGTGGAAAAAAAATCAACCTTGATATTTTAAGAAAAGCTCTTTTAAGATGTAATAAATCAAGAAATCTCAAATCAAGATGTAATATGATAGTTCAACAAAAGGGCTATCAGATTTAACATGTTAGAAAATAAAACTCTTATCTTTATTTACATTTTTTTTCCTAAATCATTACAAAAATGTCTGAACATCCTCTACATTTGAATTACATTTCAGAATAAACTCATAAATGTGAAATGCTGCAATTATTGTTGCTTATGATCTTTAGAAAGCCAGAAAACAAAAATAATTTAATGATAAACATAGATCCAACCATTTTCTTTCAGTATCGTTTTCTCGTTTTGCTTCTCAGAAATCTCTTCATAAAGATAACCAATGCACTGAACACTTAAGGAAGAAAATATTTTTATCCTTAGCTATTCAGAATAAAGGACAAAGCCTTAATTTTCCTTTATGTTTTTTTTATTATATTCTTTGCTCAGTTTTATACTGGAAATAATACTGTCCTAGTACATAAAGCATTCATTGTAATTTTTTTTAAAGAAGGAGTCTGCAATGAAATGACGGAGAAACAATACGACAATTTCTTTAGGTTTTCCTTAATAACGAAAAAAAAATCACAAATATTAAGAGAAATTAAAGTAAAAGACATGTCATCCTTTTTGAATATTTTCTGCATCTTTAATTTAACTTAAGATATTTTCAATATTAATCACTATATATCAGAGAAAAACAATTAAAGAATTGTTAAATACTGTTTAAAGAATTTAAATTGTGGAAAGTATTTTCAAGATATTTTTGTTGAGGTTTTGTCAGTAACAAAAGAGTACTGAGTTAATGCTATTTGTATTAGCTGATGTTTGACCAAGCTATGCAATAATATCTATGAAGTGTTTTTTAATTATCATTGTGTACAGATCATGATGGGCCGATAATAACGGGTAAGTCAAAATGAATATAGCGATTACAAACGGCTATAACTATTTAATGGAAAAGAATTTATCGATAAGATTAACACAGAATGTAGACAGAACTTCAAAATTTTGTATACATACGTCATAGATGTTCTATGTGACTTCCCTTGGTCACACGGACACCATCTAGGCGGTAGTCCATTTCACGCCATACATTCTGCATTTGTTCCGTCACCGACGCAAGCGCATTACAAATGCGTACTTTGAGTTCTTCAATTGTTTTGGGCATGGGAGGCACATCTTTCACATAACCCCATAGATCGGTCGAAGTGGAGATGACGACGATGTCTTCTGCTCTTGGCCACCGAGGTTTCCGGACTTGACACCCTGCGATTTTTTTTCTACGGGGTTAAGTGGAAGACACGGTGTATGTGCCTTCCATGCCCAAAACAATTGAAGAACTCAAAGTACGCATTTGTAATGCGCTTGCGTCGGTGACTGAACAAATGCTTCAGAATGTATGGCGTGAAATGGACTACCGCCTAGATGTTGTACGTGTAACCAAGGGAAGTCACATAGAATATCTATGACGTATGTATACAAATTTTTTTTGTTCCGTCTACATTCTGTGTTAATCTTATCGATAAATTATTTTCCATTAAATAGTTATAGTCATTTGTAATCACTATATTCATTTTGACTTACCCGGTATTTTGTCAATTCATTGGCATTATTTTTACAATATTAGTGTATATTTTCAATATAAACAATATTTCTGTTATAGTGTCATTTCATGGCAATTATTTCACATTTAAATCGATCATTTAACTAACATAGGCAACTCATTCAAGATATTTCTAATAAATGGAATATTGTTTTAACCAACATAACTAATTTTGTTATGTTACTAGGTATGCTAATTGAATTGCTTAAAGCTTTATCATTCGCAAAATGCTAAGGTGTATTTTACTGTGGTATAGATGCAAGAATTTTAGGGGGGTTTTCAACGTCAAATAAAACCAGAAAGTTTATTAAAAAAAGTAGTTAAATAACCACATTGAAAGAACATACATTTAATTATTATTTTTTGTTTGTTTCAAATTATATTTATTTGACTTGAATAAAATCGGAGGGTTGATGACACTGTTGTCAATTGCATGCGTTTTTTAAAATTTAGATTGTTTGATTGCTACCACAATTTTGAAATAGTAATTGTGATAGTACTTCTGTGAATGTGGGAATGTTCTAATTCATAAAAGCCGTTCTTATGACGAACAAAAGTTTAATACATCACATAAAATTACACCACTTGATGACAAGGACAGGAACAGCACGAATTATAAATAACATAAACAATTAATTTCATTTTTAGCATTTATTACCGGTAATATTTACGGCCATTCTGACGACATGTTCTGGTTTCTCATAACAGACAACATTCTTCGTTGCCACCATTCCAAGTTCTGCTGCGGGTTTTTTTCTGTTTTTCCAGAAGGGTGCGCTACCAGAGCAAGAAAAGGCATGCGCAGTCCTCACAGTAATATTCGCCTTTTTAATGATAGATTAAGTAAGGGAATATCACAATTTTAAAAAAGTGGTAGCAATCAAGAAATTTGAATTAAAAAATAAACCTGTCCAACTGGCAGTACTGGTAGACAGGCATGTCATTGAAGCAAATGGATATTATTTATTTATTTTTACATGAATTCTAGAGCACTAAAACAAATAAATAAAGCTGTTTTGGGTGGGCTTTAATCAAGACTCACTCATCAAAATAGCAAGATAGTTGACATTCATCTGTAAAGAGAATGAATGAGCTTAAATGTTACATGCATTTATACTTATCTTACTCATTTAGTTTACTAAAATTTAGACTATTTGAAGTACATTTCAAAATGAAGCTCATAAAAGTAAATATCTTATTTATAGTAGCTCATGATCTGTTGAAAGCTAGAAAATATAAAGAGTTTAATGATAATCATCCATGCATTTTCATTCGTTATTTTTCCTTATATTATTAGAAATCTCTTTATGAAGATAATCAATTCACTGGAGTCTTAAGAAGAAGACATAGTTTAATCCTTAGCTATTCAAACTAAACGACATTGTCTTAATTCTTCTTTTGTCTTTTTTATGGTATTTTTAATACAGTTTAATACTGAAAATGATACAGTCCTAGGGCATATTGTCGATCATGATCTGTCGAAAGCCAGAAATTATAAAGAGTTTAATAATAAACATCCATACATCTTTATTTGTTATTTTTTCTCTTTACATTATAAGAAATCTCTTTATAAAGATAATCAATGCACTGGAGTCTTAAGAAGAAGAAATATTTTTCTCCATAGCGATTCAAAATATTACTCATATACTCATTTACAATATATACTCATTCTGTGTGCATGAATGAGCCAGGCTTTTCTGTTGAATGTCTAAATTTCTGATGTTATAAGAGAGTCGTCAAAATTGTTGTTTTCTTCTTAATTTACATAGTATAATACAGCTATTTAGGAAATAGTTGTTTAGATGTTATAAAATACAGGGATTAAACTGATATATGTTGGTGTTTGTAGCAAGCCTCAGTCTATATTATGATCTAACTGCACTCTAAAAACGACATTTTCAAAACTGAGCAAAAAATACTCAAATATGAGTATGTCACATAGTCCAAATAGCTCCAAATCAAAATTACTCAAGTTTGAAACATGTACATACTCATTTTTGAAAACATGCACACACTCTAAAATAAAACATCATGTACTCATATTTGAGTATATCCATGTTTCAAAAGTGAGTATGAACTGACTCCCATGTGCTCATTTTTGAGTATTTCCATGGTTCAAATATGAGATTGAACTGATTCTAATCATTTTTGAGTATGTCCATGTTTCAAAAATGAGTATAAACTGACCTCTATGTGCTCAGTTTTGAGTGCGTCCATGTTTCAATATTCTGAGTATTTCTGGTATTTCAGAATTGAAAGCATTGAGTCATCATATTTGAAACAAAAAGTGTCATAACAAAATGAAAACATCGATTTATTCATATATGAAAGTGTCATTTTTCTCAGTGTGAGTAATGTTTCTGAAGTAGTACGACTTAGACCTTTAATACTTAGAATAACATTTGTTTTTGGATCATTGATCTTACCTAGTTAAAGAGATTTAGAAGCATAAAATAAAATGCTCAGTTTATATATTGTTTTCTAGACTTTAGTGAAAGTATTTGAATTAGAATTCCAGCCCTCTTTTGACTTAATACGTAATTGCTATCGTCAAAAAACTTACGTTATTGCTGCAGTTGTATCTGTGAGATTGCATGACGTAATTTCCATATTTATATACTTTATGCAGCGATATTTCAGGTAAATGTATGTTATTTTGCCTTTAATCACGAAAACTAAAATAACTATACCAAATTGGGGTCTGCAAAGACGCCTTTGCAGCAAGAATGAACATCACTCTATCTCAAAGATACAAAGGATAGTAACCGAGTGTTAAATAGCGATTTAAGAGTGGCTTTAAGGGCAGTTAACTTCGTAAAAACGTTAAGCTTCTACAAAATTTAATCCTAAAGTAAATATTTGAAAGATATTTGATTTTTTCCTGTTTCACTCATCACATTCGTTTCTTTGTTGATTTCAATAAACTTTTGTAGTTACTGTTAAATCTAAAACTAGGTACTTTATGTTATTTTAACTTTAACCCATTCGGGACCATAGGTGCATATATGCACCCTCAAAAAGAGCATACAGAATTTGTTTTAGGCACCAGTAAAAAATAAAAGTAATATTTGCTTTCTCTAATTAGAGAATTTTTGTGATAGTTTAAGTAAAGGTAGCTTTTTAAAAAAAAGTGGTGCTAACCGAATAAAATTTGTGTAAAAGCCGCCGGTCCCGAAGGAGTTAAAACTTGGATGAAATCAAAGCGAAAAATATATTTAGTGGCAAAATAATATTTGCCTAATATTTTTTGTTTGCAGTGCATTTTGGCCGATATATGTAAAAGGAGCCTAAGATGTTGCTCCAATATTTGAGTATTTATTTTTTACGGATATTTCATCAATATTAGAAAGAAATATTTCGCATTTTAGCGCCACAATTTCGGCAATACTGGAGTATTGTTACAAATATTTCCGATGTAAACCCAATATTTCTGTAGTGGTAGCATTTCATTGAAAATATTTCAAATGTAAATCAAATATTTAACTAATACATGTACTTCATTGGAAATATTTCTAAGAAATGCAGTAGTGGTATTATACTAGGTTCAAATATAAATAAAATTACAAATCTTCGTAAACTACTGGGATTGTTTAAAACATTATTCTAAAAAAACACAAGCAATGTATACCATGCCCAAGTACTCGCACAATTTGTTGACCCATCGTTGACAATTTGTGAAAACTGTTGGAAATGTTAGGATTGGGAGTGTCAACAAATGGTTGGGAAATGGTAGATGTAGAGATCTCTATAATTTAGAGCGTATCTGAGCAGGATTCTGGGCAACAAACGGTTGGACTACTGATGTTACTTTGATGGCAAATGGTTTGTTGGGTAATGATATGGCAAAGAGGACAATTTTTACTGTGGGCCAACGTCGTATAACAACTAGCCAACATTGGCCCAACCGTTCTGTGAGACTTGGATGGAGTAATTCAACATTATGTATATTTTATTTGTTTTAACATTCATTCTAAAATGGAAAACAACTAATTAAAGCAGTTTAAGAAGGAATTTCATCAAGGCACACTCATCTAAAATATAGGATAATTCAAATCCATCTCTAAAAAATTAACTGTCTATAAATATTATGTGTAGTTAATCTTACCTTACTTATAGTTTGACTTGGTTTTATGAAAATTCGAATTCTTTGATGTACTGTCGACAAAAAATAAAAAAATAAAATAAAATAAAGACGAAAGAGTACCCCATACATTTTAATCTTCAAATTGTCCCAGAAATAATTATTCGACAGGAAATTTTTTTTTTCAATTTATGTTAAAAGAAATTATACTTAAGGGGTCGTCTTCATACTGAAAGTCTACCGAACTCTGAAATTTTTAATACGAAACCTAATTTTGAAATCATATTCAAGTTTTTCGGTAAATTTTACCACAGGATAACAAATGGGATGTCATTCGGTCAAGTAATTTAAGATTTATGAAAGTTTAAAGTTTGTTACTCCTAATGTTATAAACTATAACCTATGATTTTTTTAATAGAAACCTATTTTAAGAAGCTTCAAATATACGAATACGAAATTACAGCTCATTCCCACAAGTTATTCTTCAGTTACGCTTATTAAATTTAGCTCATTGCAACAAATTACAAATGAATTTATGAGTTCCAAACTTTAAATCTGCATAACCCCCAAAATACGTGATCCCTTCCCTTTTATTTTACAATAGAAGAATACACATTTTTTTCAGACAATTAAATACAATAAGCCAACATGAGTGAAAAACTGACCTGGGCAAGGTTGGGTTGATTTATGACGGCCAATTATCAACACGAGAGATATGGGCACTAGGGGGATGATGCCCTCCGTGGGGGTCTTTCTAAGGTATCCTAACCCTTATTTACGGCAAGGTTCGAAGAAAACCACGTAAAACTCCGAATGGTTAGGTTGACGAGCGCGACAGGGGTTTGAACCCAGAACTTTCCTTCTACCAGCTTTGAGAGTAGAACCTCTCAGCCACTGGTGGGGCGACCTGGGCAAGGACTCGACCCAGGTCAATTTTTCACTCATGTTGGCTTATTGTATTTAATTGTCTGAAAAATATGTATTCTTATATTGTAAAATAAAGTAATCAGACGTAGTGTTTATGCTTTAATCTATATATATATAAAGGATTTCCCGTTTGGTAGCCCAAAGTGTAATTAACCCAAAAAGCTAAATATGATGTTTAAATTAGATGTTTATATTGAGTATTTCATAGTTGGGTACAATTTCGGCAAAAACACGACCCTCTAAGCTATTTTTTAAAGATAAATTGAAAGAAGAAATAACTTTCTGTCGAATGTGCATTCCGCGTTTTCCTCATACAAATTGGTAGTTAACATTTATAGGAGCTCTCTGTCTCTCTCTTTTAATAGCCGACTGTACATTTCAAAATGAAACACATAAAAATAAATGCTACAATCATTATAGTTCAGGATCTGTCAAAAGCAGAAAATAACAAGAACTAACTTATAATTCAACATCCATACATTTTTATTCATTTTCATTTTTTCATTATGCTGTTCAGAATTCTCTTCATAAAGATAATCAATGCGCTGAACTCTTAAAGAAGAAAATATTTTTATCCTTAGCTATTCAGAACAAAGGACAGTATCTTAATTGTGCGTTTTCTTCTTTTTTTTATCGTATCCTTTATATAGTTTGCTGCTGAAAATGATACTGTAATGAAACAATCATTGTCTATTTTAAAGAAAGATATTCCAATGAAATGACGGAAGAACAATGAGAAAATGTCTTTAGATTTTCCTTTAAAAGTAAAAAAAAAAAATGTCATATACTAAAGGGAAATAAAAGAAAATTCTATATCTTTCTTTTTCTATTTCTTTTGAGTAAATGCTATGTCTTTTATTTTATTTAAAATATGTTTAATACTAATTACTCTGTTATAGAAAATAGTTTTAATTGCAGCTTGTTTAAAGATTTTAACTGCACGGTTTAAAATTTGAAGAAAACTGTTCAGTCATTCAACCATTTTTATAGATAAGGGTTACTTGACCATATTATGAAGCTTTCCCATTCACTGTTAAAATTTTGCAGCAAACTGTCCAGTCATTTAACCGTTTTTATAGAAAACATAATAGAATTAATATAATTTTATCGAATACATAATCGTAAATTAACTCTAATCTGACCGCATTATGGCCCATATTATCGTCAAAATATACTTAATTACGGTTATGTAACTATTTTCTATGAAAACGGTCAAATGACTGGACAGTTTGCTGCAAATTTTTCACAGTGCATTCACTGTTAAAAATTTGCAACAAACTGCCCAGTCATTCGAACGTTTAAAAAAAAAAAGGGTTGGACAACCGTAATTTAACTCTATTATGACCATAATGTGAGCAATAATATGGTCAGAATAGAGCTAAATTGCGGTTTTGTAACCGTTTTTTTGTATAAAAATGGTCGAAAGACAAGACAGTTTGCTGCAAATAGACTATACAGATAAATTACGGTTATATAACAGTTTACTATAAAAACGATTGGATGAATAGGAAGTTTTCTGCAGATTTTTAACAGTGTAAAAGGCTTGAACAGGCGAGTTTTGCGTATTATGTTTCTTAAAGTGTCATCAGCGAAAACCATCTTTGTTGATTTTATTTCTAAGGCTATTTCAGAGGATTCATTATGAGTTTACTGATGAATTACGATTACACTGTTAAAAATTTGCAACAAACTGTCCAGTCATTCGACCGTTTAAAAAAACGGGTGCATAACCGTAATTTAACTCTATTCTGACCATAATATGAGCACTAATATGGTCAGAATATAGCAAAATTACGGTTTTGTAACCGCTTTTTATAAAAACGGTAGAAAGACTGGATAGTTTCCTGTAATTTATTAACGGTGTTGATCAGTCTATATATATAAATTACGGTTATATAACAGCTTACTATAAAACGGATGGATGAGTGGGAAGTTTTCTGCAGATTTTTAACAGTGTAAAAGATTTGAACAGGCGATTTTTGCGTATTATGTTTCTTAAAGTGTCATCAGCGAAAACCATCTTTGTTGATTTTATTTGTAAGGCTATTTCAGAGGCTTCATTATCAGTTTACTGATGCATTATGATTACACTGTTAAAAATTTGCAGCAAACTGTCCAGTCATTCGACCGTTTTTATACATAACGGTTACTTGACCATAATTTGAAGCGTTCTCATTGATTAGACTATATATAAAGTAGGGTTATATAACAGTTTACTACAAAAACGGTTGAATGAGGGGGAAGCTTTCTGTACGTTTTTAACAGTGTAAGAGATTTGAACAGGCGATTTTTGCGTACTATATTTCTTAAAGTGTCATCAGCGAAAACCATCTTTGTTGATTTTAATTGTAAGACTATTTCTGAGGCTTCTTTATGAGTTTACTGATGCATTATCATTACATTGTTAATAATTTTCAGCAAACTGTCCAGTCATTCAACCGTTTTTATACATAAACGGGTACTTGACCATAATTTGAAGCATTCTCATTGATCAGAATATAGATAAATTACGGTTATGTAACAGTTTACTATAAAAACGTTTGAATAACTGGGCGGTTTGCTGCAGATTTGTAACAGTGTAGAAGGTATGAACAGCCTATTTTTGCATATTATGATATTTAATCTTTTAAGACCTGAGCTACACAAGTATGGACCTCTATTTGTTCCTTATAAAAAATAAACTGTTTGATTTTATTTTTTACGTTTTAATTGTACTTCTATGTAGCTGAATGATTTTCTTTGAAACAAAACCAATAAATGACAGCACGGATGCTTATTTCCTCATCTAATTAATGTTATTTTAATCTCAGTTTGCAAAATGCCTTCAAGACAGTGTGGCCAAGAAAGTAAGAAATTTTCATAATTATTTAACTTAAACTCTTTAAAAAAAAAAACTTTGAAGACTTGTAGATCATTCACTTATTTAAAGCCCTTCAATTTGCTATTGCGTAAATTTAGGTTATTGATAGTTAAATTGATATTTTAAGGGGTGTAGTAATTTTAGATCCATACTTGTGTAAACCTAAATTACCAATCCCTTAAAGTTTCAATTTTAAAAAAGGCCTCTTTCTGTCATATATGGTGTCATTTTGTTTGTACGAAAGCAATGAATGTGTATTTGTAGTATTATTTTAACTTCATATCTGAAGGGGTTAAAGTATCATCAGTGGAAATCATGTGTATTGATTTCATCTATTAGTCTATTTCAGGGGCTTTATCAGTTTATTGTTTATTGATGCATTATGACTACACTGTTAAAAATCTGAAGAAAACTTTCCAGCCATTCGATCGTTTTTACAGAAAACGATTACTTGACATATTATTAAGCGTATCTGACCATATTATGGTCAGATTAATGTTAAATCACGGTTATGTAACACTTTTCTAAAAACCGGTCGAATGACTGGACATTTTGCTGCAAATTTTTAACACTGTAAGAACATGGTGTACACATACTTTTCCAGCAAAGTTTACTTTTTTTTTCAAATTTAAGTTTTTTACTTAAATCCACTTCTCAAATGCTCAATGTTGAATACTACCTAAAAGTCTTAGTAGTTTAAATAGTTATTGTCTTTTTAAAAATTGAAATTATATGGTCAAAGCACAATCATATAAAACGTCTTTTAAATTTATTTGGCGATGAAAAATCGAAAAAATGTTAAGGAAAATATCTGAGATTTTTTTTTAAATTATAGCTTTACATTTTAAATGAAATTCATAACTATAATCATGATAATACTTTGCCATTATTGAAAAAAATGGATAGGGATAGTTTTGGAAAATTAAAAAAAAACTGAATATATTAAATATGTGCTTTCATTGTGTAATTTCTTAATGTTATTCCACCTAATTCTGAAAAAAAAAAACATCTTTATAAAATATCAAATCCTTAAGAGTAAAATATTCAATTATCCTTAAAGATATTGAATAAAGACTAATTTCTGAAATATTCTCGTCATTTTTTCATGTTCTTGATGACAAATGCTACTTACACAAAAAAGTCCCAACATTTTGAATGGTATTCGTTCTATTTTGAAAGAAAAAAGGAAATAAAAGAAAAGGAGGAACAATCAAACACTTTCTTTCAATTTTCTGAATAAGATAAAATGCGAAAAAAATATGGAGAAAAAATGTAAAGATACTTTTCCTTTAATCTTGCTTTCATTTATGAAATACTATAAAAAAAAAAGTAACGAAAGAATTTTAAGACATAAAATTACCCTAGTTTTCATTACTATCGTCTGTTTATCATATTTACAATTTTTTTCATTACGATAATCAATGCGCTGAATTCCTATTTGAAACAAGTAAAAAAAATATATCATGCGCCGAGCATTGATTATGAAACACTTTCCAACACTTCCAGAATACTTTAACAAAACTTCATCGTTTAATGAGGTGAAATATGATGTTTAAGTAACCAATTTGGAAAACTCATAACACATTTGAAAACCCAATTTCAGAAATTACCATCAATAGTCTTTTGTGCAGCCCTGTATAGGATCTATAGATTTGTATATATGCTACATAGTATGCTAAAATTTGGTTCGGCTAGGAAACGCATAATACAGTTGAAAATACCATTTCAGCAATTTCCGTCAGTAAACGGAATTCTACGAGGGATCTTTTGTGCTGCCCTGTATATGATCTGTATAATTTATACACAAAAAGGTATAGTAAAAAATATGGTTAAATTTGAAAACAAGCACCACAACTGAAAACGCAATTCAAGCAATTATTGTTAATATACAGTATTGTAATCGTATTTTTTTTTGCGTATCACTGTAAATGAACCGTAAATGCTATGCTCTCTGGTATTCTATAGTAAGCATCTTTTAGTGCACCTCAGAGATACATATTAATTTCAGTAAGTTTGAAATAGGATAACACCATTAAAATACACTGCAAACTATTTTTCTCCATACACCATAATGTAAAGCAATTCTTTTGTGTACCCCTGTAAAGGAACTATAAATGCTATACACTTTTTTTCTCTATACAGAACATTCCCGAGTAAATTTCAATAACATATATCAATTGCATGGGAATCGGAGCATATTTACGAGAGTTAGAGCACGGAGAGACAGATGGTAGACAGACAAGCAAACCGAATTCATAAACACGTTTCAGTTGTGTTGTAAAGTGTTAAAAAGTTGGAAACTCTACGTCAAACGGGACAAATGAGGTGCGTTCGTACTATAACTAGTTTTATAAATATTCAAATTTTGTTGCAATAGCTGTTGCACTCTTTGCAAAAATGCATGAATGCAAAATTTATTTTATGTGCAGATTTTCATATTATGGATATTAATTTTATTTTATGAAATTCAGTTTCAGTACACTTTAACAAAAAATTAATTACAATTCTATTACATTAAAATTACACAATGCGCAAATATCTAATACAAGACAATGTAAAAAAAAAAAAAAATTATCTTTATTATTACAATGAAATTAATTATATGGTCTGTTATTACGATATGATTAATTTCCGTAATAAAATAAGTACATTTTAAGTTGGCAGCATTTTATCTTTTGTTGACATTTATTGAAAATTCCAATGAGAAATTTTAGCCTGCCTTTGAATTTTTCAGAACTTGAAATCCAGATTTAGACTCTTTTTGCATTTAATATCTATTTCTCCGGAAACATCTATCCAAAAATCTGTCGGTAGATTATATGATGGCTATAATTAAGCAATTTTAGTATACAAATTAGGTTTTTAAATTCAGTAATACGGAAATAATAGGACTCCATCTTAAATAGGACGTAATCACCATGGCAACCTAGAATAATTACCTATCATGGGATATCATTGAATTAATTACGTGTGATAGGATGTAATAGAATGAAGAAAACATGTATTAATATCTTTTTAAATTTTGATTCGATTTTCATAAAATTTGAAATGACTCGACAAAATTCTACAACGAATATATATATTAAATTTCGAACCATTCGGTTGAGTAGTTTTTTCGCTGTTATATGCGGACAGACGGACGGACCAGACGACGACTATAGGTGCTACGTATTTATATAATTACGAACGCACCTAAAAACGATTATATTTACACTGTTAAAAGCTTGGATCAAACGTTTACCCAAACATGGTGTCAAAAAACTTGCCATATACAATGTGAAACTTTCTTGCACCGTTTGAATCAAAAACTTGTGTATTAGGTTGAGCATAAACTGGTAAATTGTTTAATCCTAAATTGGAAAAAATGGTTAAGAATGAAATAGCAAAATGTTGAACCATGATCTAGTAAAATATTAAACAATAAATTGATGAAATATAAAACCATAAAGTGGCTATTGTTATCTATGCCAAGTAAGGGTTAATCAGATCGAGAACTCTATTTAAAATGGAATCCGATCTATTTTAAATATCCAATTATGAATCCTCACGGTAAAAAAAAAAGTGAAATGTTTCTTAATTTAGGACAATATTATATAACCACGAACGAAAATACATAAACATATTTCTAATTACCCACGATTCCGAAAACTATTCTTCATCTTTAAAAACCTTACAAACCAATATATTTCTGTGATTTAAAAAAGCATTTATAAACACAAAGTATCTTTTGCTCCCACGGATTTTCGGAAAATTTTTCGAGTAGTTTTTGTAGTATAGTAGTCAGTTTTCTCAACTCGGAATATAGGTTTTTTTCTGATGCTATAAACTCTCAAGTAAATATTTTAAAGTTCAACAAATATGTTTTATAGGCAAACATGGTAAATTAACAACGTGAACATTAATATTAAACATAATATTATTTTCTTACTCTTGCATGTATAAATTCAACTACGCAACGGAAAAATATTTAATTGAGAATGAATATCGCCCTAACAACCAATATTCAGGTTTTAAAAAAGTGATTAATGCACTATAAAATTACGCGGAAACGTTTCCGACTATCAAAAGCAGCAAAAGAAACTTTGTTTTTATAAATGATTTTTTTAATATCGAAAGTACCGGGTGTCCCAAAAATGACTGATGGGTTTTAAAATTCTATAACTTGCAAATGGTGAGAAATATTGAAAAAATTCTTGCAGGATTGTTATGTAAGATATCAGAAGTTTTTGTACAGTGATTCTTGATTTTAATTCAAATTTCAAACAATAGATGGAGCTGACATCGATTGGCGTTCAGTCGAGGCCGAAACTGACGCCACTCAGCATGGATGTGCCGCCTCCTGAATACTAGATGGCGGCTCTCGCAGGCGGATTTATTTTTCAGCGTTTGAACAATCCCTTGAAGTTCAACAACAATAATTTCTAAAAGTTTTCTTCGCCTAGTTTTTCTAAAATAAAATAAGTCAAAGAAAACTTTTAGATATTATTGGTGTTGAAATTTGAGGGACAGTTCAAACGCTGAAAAAATATATTCGCTGCGACAGCCGCCATCTAGTATTCAGGGGGCGGTGCATCCATGCTGAGTGGCGTCAGTTTCGGCCTGGACTGAACGCCAATCGTTGTCAGCTCCATCTATTGTTTGAAATTTGAATTAAAATCAAGAAACACAGTACAAAAACTTCTGATATCTTACATAACAATCCTGCAAGAATTTTTTAAATATCTCTCACCGCTTGCAAGTTATTGAATTTTAAAATACATCAGTCATTTTTGGGACACCCGGTACATCGGTTTTGGAGGTTTCTAAAGATGAAGAGCGATTTTTGAATTGTTAGTACTCGGAGTTGGTTATTGTACATATTTCTGTTCCAGTTTATATTATATATTCCTAGATTAAGAAGCATGTGTCTTTTTTATATATTGTAGGATAGTGTAAAGTTGAACATTATTTAAGTTTATCATAATCAGGAGTTTTGAAAAATCAAGAGAACCATATTTTACTACCTTTTTTATTTTCTCCTGGCACAATTTAATGATTAAACATTTCATGGAAAAATTTTCAGTGTAATAATCCAGAATAAACGCCGATTTTCTAAGCTATCTTTTCATTTGTCTCGTATGCTTAATTCTGAGTACTACTTAAATGAACTATTTCTTCAAATAATTGTTGCTTTTGAAAGGAAAAATGATAATAAATTTCATAAATTCAGAAAAAAATTATCATTTATAATTCGAAATAAAGGTCAATAAATTAAACGTGGTCTTTATTTTCTTCTTTTCTTAATATCGAATGCTATTTAATAATGAATAGCTGTAAGGCATAAGTTAATCATAATCATTGTGCAAAAAGCGCACTGAATTCTTAGGATAGGAAATGAAATTATTCCCCAAAAAGCTAAATAAAGGACTATTTAGATTCATTTTCCCGTAAGCTTAATGCTCAAACATAATTAAATGAAATTGTCTTAGAGATTAAAATAATCGTTGTCTTTATAGAAACGTAAATGCAATAAAATGAAAGAAGAGCTATCAGTAATTAATTTCCATTTTCTTAAGTAAAAATGGATTTTGAAACTATTAAAAAAAAGAAAAAAGAAAGAAAGAAAGAAAAATTGTATATCAGACATGGGTTGTGAAAAACTTTCGAACACTATAAAAATATTGTTCATTTGATTTGATTTGATTGCCTAAGAGGGACTGCTCAGACAAGGAAACCAAGTCTGTAGAGAATAGTATCCCTCTCGGTCCCTTTATTAAGGTCTTAAAAATAAAATAAAAATAAAATAAATAAAAAATTACAGTGTTCAGCCGCAGCTGAAGCCGCCGGAAAACGCGACATTACATAATGACAACATACAATGAGCGGCAAAACATAAACATAAGAAAGAAATAAAGTCAGCCTACGGTCGGACCTGCCAGGAGAGCTCCAATAGCGAGCAAGTCACATATAATGAAATGCGATATCTAAATAAAGAAGTTAAGATATAACGTAGTGAAATTCCATTTTCAGCCATTTCTGTCCATAGCCGGTAATATGTGCGAATTGTTTCGTGCAGGCCTGTATATGATCTATAGCAGGCCTGTCCAACCTTTCAATATTCAGGGGCGCACTTCAGCTGTTGGAAAACAATGAAGGGCGCCATTATTCACATGACTCAATAGATGTCTAACAATATTATCTCAGCGCAAGTGTTAAACACATTCACACGCCTTATCAGTGTTACCAATTTATCGCGTTTTTTTTACTCAAAATATTTACCACTATTTTCGAATAGGGATCTTCGCTTTTCCTAATAACTTATAATCTTAAATTAAACAAAGCTAAGATTACTATACGGAAATAGTGGTAGATATTTTGAATAAAAAACAAGTTAAAATGCCATTTGTTAATCTTACACGATGCCCATATACCTCGCAGTGCTAGCCCTTAAACCCCTTTGATTCAGGAATTCCACGTAAAAATAATTTTCAGAATAAAGAAAACATAAGTCTTAGCAGACTTAGAAGTGTATTTTTTCAGAGAGGACCTATCTGAAAAATATTTGCAGGGTAAAGGGCGAGAATCTTTAATCGCATTTAGCCAATAATATGCAAAATTTGAGTACAAAAAATTGGACTAATATTATAAGAAAACAAACTTTAAATTGGATTTTTATTTTAAGAAATGTTAGTTAATATAATTATTAGAAAGGGCACCAAGAAAACCTTCAAAGGGCGCCATGGCACCTGCGGTCGCCGAGTTGGACAGCCCTGATCTATAGCATTTATACACACTATGTAATACAGTAAAAAATAAGTTTCAAATTTACTACCACAGCTGTAAACAAACCTCCAGCAATTGTCGTTCAATCCGATTTTTTTACTTATTAAAAAACGCTGCAAAAATGCTCAGATACCAAAACCTCAAGCAAATTTGTAGAGAAATGCATACAGTTCTTGCGACATTGACCTGTAACATATTCCCCAAGTGAGAGCTCAAAAGAACGCAAAATTTGGGTGCTATCGTGGCCGTCAATCTCACACACACATGCCCGCTGGCAGAATTGAAAAAAAAAAAAAAACACGAGAAATGATCCTTGGGTACTTTAAAACGTCAGGAAATTCTAATATAAGGTAAAGCTAGGAGAGTCTGCACACAATTCAAAAGAATCTCTCTATATTAAAAAAAAGTAACCACCGCTGCCGCCTCTGTCAATTAAGATTTTGTGCCTTGAAGTCTTTCTGGACTAATATCTAGAAAACTATTGCATGTAAAATTTTAAAAATTGGTAGTTTTATAAAAAAAAATGTTCGATAAACACGCTGAAGCAAACAGTTTTTAAATCGAAGAATTATTTTAAGAGATATTTAAAATCAAAGTTCGTCAAAACAGTTTTTTGAAAAAAGTTTTATAGGAACGAAAACTATCCGCAGGAATTTAACCATAATTTGTAAGGATATAGTTGACAAGTTTGCGGAGTGCAGACTGCAATCACTTTTTTAATTTGAGTAATTTTTTCAGGTTATATTTCAATTTTTTATTCAAAATTTTCATTATTTTAACGAAGATTTATTTCATATTTCATAAATTCCATTATTTGAACCGTTGCCAATTTTTTATTCAAAATTTTCATTATTTTGACGAAGATTTATTTCATATTTCATAAATTCCATTATTTGAACCGTTGCCAATTTGTAAAATAGCGCACGTAATAAGATTCCCTTTCAATTAAGAAATGTATTTACACGAGACTATTAAAAACAGAAATAAAACTTTAAAATAATATTTAAATGATCACGTGTTAAAAGCAATAAATGTAGAAAATGACGTAATAAAAATATACTTGCGCGTGAATATTACAAAGAGAAATACGAGTAACTAGGGAAATTCACGTCACATTTAAAATGATAAAAAAAAACAATATTTCCAAACAATTTCAATTAATTATTATATTTTCATGAGAGATCAATTTATTTCGACATATCTTTTACCCATTATTGCAAATTTTAAAACAGCGTAAATAATAATATTTCTTTTCCAATGTCAAAATTCTTCTATTTGTTTACTTGGTGTTACAGTTTAACGATAGTTTTTTTTTTTTTTTTTTTTTTTTTTTTAATGAAAATTGATTGACGGGGTAATGGAGAAGTATCAAAAGACAAATAAGCGTTGAATTAAAAATTCCCCGATGAAAAAACTAACTCGTGTAACGCATCTGATGTCAACTGAAAGTGACGCGACGCCACGATTATGCACGTTTGGCGCTAAATCATATATTTTGGTGACAGTTACAGTTGTAATCTGTTTCAACAGCAGTTGATTCGACCTTAAAATCCCTCAGTCAAAAGAAAATGAATGGAAACCCTGTTACAGCAGATCGCCACTGGTTGTTTAATTATAATACAATCTTCCGTAATCGTTTTAGAGATGATCAAATCAGAGTGTTTTTAAATCATGCGGTGTCAGAACGGGGGTTGGCGAGCGCAGCTCGTAGGGGGCAGAGCCCCCTAGTAACAATAAAAAATCTCAATAATAATTTTTCGCTAAACTATCCATAAATAATTTTTACTTCATTTGTTTTTTACGCATTTCCATTGCTATTTTGTTGTTATGTTGTAATTTAATAGAACAGTTGTAATAAAACCAAGAAAGTTATTTTGCGCAATCTGTCCTTACAGGGTTGGTGTGAATGCGCACATGGATAGGAGAGATTGTTACTAATAATAACTACAGTTAAATTGTTAACAATAATAATTACACTTAAATGACATTGTTGTAAGGTTTTTGTGAACAAATATTATTGTATTAGGAGTGAATATTTCAACCTAATGTTTAAAGAATCAGAAAAAGAAAATAATTTTAAAAACGATTAAAAAAATTTAATTAAAGGGAAAAAAATTAAAGAATCAGAAAAAGCATGTCCAAATAAGATTACAAAATAACATTAAGTTACTTGATAACACGTTTAACTTAAAATTAGTCCATTTTCATTTTTCATTTTTTTATGCAAAATTACCAATAAGCTGCGTAATCTCTCCTAGCATGAAAACTAATAGGAACAATGCGCCATCTCTCCTAAGTAGCAGATGCGCAAACTCTCCAATTTCGGTAGGAGAGATTTCGCGGCCTTTTATTTAAACATGACCGCTACTAAAACGAACTGTTGATGTTCACATTGTTAGTCTAGATTAGTAGCTTATGAGAAATCGTTAAAGTTAAAAATATTTTGTACTACTGACATTGTATAGAAAATATATGAATAGCTATGAAAATTCAAGCACTTACTTTGGGAAAACAAAACAAAATAGCAATGCTTTATCTTAGACGCTCAAAACAATCAACGTGCACTTTCAAGTAGACACTCCACTACTGCTGTTGTACAACTTCCTGGAGTCGCTGCGCACTCAATCTACTCCTTCCCCCCGAACCTCTATGTGCGCAATCTCTCCGACCGCGCCATCTCTCCTGTCTTTACCTTACGTAAATACATCCGTACAGACATATGGAATAGGTTTTTAAAATGACAAAAACGGAATCAGGAAACCTCAAAATGTAAAAATATATCAATATTTCCACACTGTTAAAAATAATCTGAAATTCACGGGTATTTTTTTCCTGAATTTCACAGAAAAAGTCCCTTTTCGCGATAAAAGGGTATTTTCCGTTAAAAAACAGAAAATTTTCTCATATTTCCTGAAAACAACAGAACGGACGGAGACGAAAGGGGCCAACGGAGATATTCCGTTATCTGCTGTATGTTTAAAAAAAAAAAATTAAACTGACATGTTGCTGCAGAGAAAAACTAAAAATTCAATAAATTAAAATTTCGAGTTTATTTAAAACAACAAAATAGTGCTTTGGAATTTAAAAAAGTAACAATTTTCCCATTAAGATTGGGAAAATTGTTACTTTTAAAATTATTTGCAATTTATTTTTTAAAGATATAAGAAAATATTTGCACTTAAAATAAATTCTAAACAAACAGATTAAAAAATATACATTAAGTAAAATATATAATAAGTTAAATTAAGTAAAAAAAAAAAAATCGATTTTAATAAAAAAAAAATAATAATAATGCTTTCGAATAAAAAAAAATAATAATAACAGTTTTCTCATTCATTTAAAATTATTCGAAATTTATTTTTTAAAGTAATAAAAAGCACTCGCACTGAAAATATATTCTAAGCGAACACATTTTAAAAATATATAATAGTTGAAAAAAAAATCTATTTTCTCAAAAAAGCAAACATTTTTTATCGAATTTATTTCAAAATATAACATTCATATTTTACATCTAACAATCAAATTAAGAATATATATAATTCATATTTTTATCCTCTATTAATATTACAATTTTAAAACATGAACATCATCTCATAATGAAATCTCCCCGCTATTAACTTCAAAATTACCAAGCTTCCAAGTTCTAAGCCGCCATTTTGAAAAACCCCATATCATCCTTTAAAACTGCTGCTCTAACAAGCGCCCACTGGTCTAACGGGCAAGACACTTGACTCGAGACGTAGTCATCCCTGGTTCAAACCCGATGTCGACCGGAAAATATTCTTCAAATATATCAGATCGTAAATACTCCCGTCATAGTCGACAGATGGCAGCACATGTAGAGAGGTAAATTTTTAAAAGCCGAGTGTATTCTTTACGGATAATTTCCTTTCCTGCCAGTGCTGCCAGGTATATTTCCGTGATTTCTGAGATCGTTAACGGAAAGTTACCGCTTCTGCAAACGGAGTTTGTCCTTCTTTTATCTTTCAAAACGGAAAATCTACTAACGGAACGGAAACAGACCGGCTACTTTGCTGCCAGTAGTTTTACCGTGAATTTGAGGATTTATTTTTAACAGTGCATTATAGTTTTTTTTTATTTCTTTTACAATATTTTTTGCACACTGTATGATGTCTACCGAAAGTAATAAATTAATTTCCGTGGAATAAAAAAAATGGTATTTTTATTCTTAGAAAATTAAGGAATATGCTCATCTTTAAGGTTATCTTTAATACGCATCTATATAGCGTTATTCAAATAAAATAGTATTTGAGTTTTACGTAATCGTTGTCTTTGAAGACATGGAACTGGAATATAAAGAATTATGAGCAATCAGAAACTATCTTTTGATTATCTCAAATAGAAAAAAAAAATTATTAGAAAAACAATTAAAGCGTATTTTTTCAGACTGTCAATAAATTTCAAAATGAAACCCACAATTATAATTACCAAAATTATTTTCTTTCGTCATTTTTTATGCCAAAAATAGAAAGAATATTAAAAGATTCCCATTTGTGTACGTCCATTATTGTCTATTCTTTATTTTAAGCATAGCTTTTTCAATGGGGATAATCAATGTATATTATTCTTGAAAGATAATGTATAATTATTCTTAATATTTCATAATAAATGCCGATTCCTAAAACGTCTCTCCATTTTCTCGTGCCGTTTTAAAGCTGAATGCCACTTAAACAGTCCCTGTGCTTTAAATTTTGATCGAATTGAAAGGGGAAAAATTGAAAAAAATCAAATTTTTATAAAAAGGGAGAATACCAATAAAAGTTTCTTTTTTTCCTTGTTAATACGAGAAAAGAATAAAATAATTTAGAAAAGAAAATGAAAGGAATTTTTAGATTATTTCTATAGAAAATACAACTGTAGAATTTTATAATTGTAATTTCAAATATATTGATTTTTAAACTCTATTTAAGACTTTTTTGCAATTTTTAGAAAATAACGGTATATTCAAAAAATTGATTTTTTTATATGTATTAAGGAATGGGTTTATCTTTAATATTATCTTTAAACCGCATCGTTAGTGTTATTTAAATTAAACAATCCTGGGTTTGTATCTGATCATTGTATTTTTAGGAGGTGAAACTTGTATAGAAAAACAAGAACAATCAGAAAATATCTTGGTTATTTTACACAGAATAATACGTATATATATGTATTATATATATAATGATTAGATAAAAAATTAAAAATAATATATATATTTTTTCACTATAGTGCTAATATGTTACATTTCAAAATGAAACTCACAACTATAATCAGCAAAATTGTTTTTTTTCCATCAGTATTTAAAGTAAAAATATAGAAATAATATAATTGTTAAATACAACTATATATTATACATACTAGCAGGCTGTGCCCGCTGCGCTGGTCCATTTTCCAAATGAACCTTGAATCAAACGAAATTGTGAATTCGACCATGTCTTTTCAAATAATATGGATCTTCACTTGGAAAATCCTTCCGCATTGCTAAATACAATGCGAATGCCATTGCGTTATTATATTATTTTATGCGTTATACAAAATTCGGGCTATTAAAAATCAACTCTTTAATTTGACGATTTATATTAGAGTTTGGTACAGAAATGTGGCCGTTGTAACCAACAGAAATAAAAATGTTCTCTGAGTCAGTCACCACACTACTAAAAAAGAGAGCATTACAATCATTGCAGAGATTGACCATTGAACTTAAATAATGTACGTGTTATTCATTTTCGTTTGTTAGTTCTTGAACTACGGGCCTGTCAGTTTGGTGCTATGTGTGATTGGTAGCTTAAATACAATATCCCTCTAGGTTATGTTATATTTCGGAATATACTGATCTTCTGGTAGGTCTGCTACATTTTTCTATCTTTGTATTCCAGGTGATAAATACACTGAAAAATGTAATAAATTACTTGGACACAAAGAACAGTGTTTAACTTTCATATTTAAAAGAATGTGAATCATAAAAAAATGGGTTTTTAAAGGGGAATTGTTTGAATAAAATTAAAATAACGTTATTTTCACTGCCTTTTCATTGTATATACCAATTGCAATCCTGTTACCATTAACCTGAAAAAAAAAACCTCTAATATGCATGAAATAAAATACTTCTAATCTTCCTTAATGGGGTCCACAGCCAAGTTTGAAATCAAACGTTAGAAATTTTTGAAACGATGTAGTTACAAATGTACCAGAGTTAGCTACAAAACTATGTTAATTACGCGCCAAACTAAGTTCCATTAAATAATGTCAAACTGCTGTCTACTGAATTATAAATTTTTCACCAATAAAACTCCTCGAAAATGATAAATAAAGTTAGTTATGCAAAATGTTTATTAATAATCTTTTTTGTGAAGTTTTGAACCGAAGATTTCTGTGCCATTCTTTACTGAGCGTAATGAGTCGGAGAAATAATTAGGCTTGCTATTTCTTTTATTTCAAGATTACATTAATCTCCAGTCTGTTGTCTAAATAAACCCCATAATGTATGTAATCGGTTGCTTTGTCACTAAGTTTAGCAGTTAGGGCTGTGCGCTAGCCGAAATTGCTTTATAATAATCAAAATTTTATCTATTCTGAATTCCAGGTACTTTTTATCTTATCTAGGTTAAAATGATAAATAAGCAAATATTGTTCCTTGGTCACCATTGGCATTTCAAAGTATTTTTCGTACATTGAAAATATGGATTTCTTGGTGATAGTAAAATAACTGTACATGGAAAATATGTAGTAGTAAATATTCTTTTGACCGTTTGCTTCATAATGAAAAACCCTACATTTACTAATCGCTGAGTACAAATTCGCTGTAATCGGATTCACCATCAAGAACCCCCTTCAAATATAAAACAAATTTCCAACAATATAGTAAGTATGCCAATTGGCGGGTGACCCGATTACAGAAAATTAGTGCAATATGTTAAAAACCTTCAAAACGAAGAAAATATATGCAAAGTAAACTAAAAAAATGAATGGTGAAATTCTTTTTTTAATGCGTGATAATAATTAATGTGTCGCAGACATTTACACTAAAATTGAAATATTTGACTTTATTTTTATAATATTAACTGTTATTTATATAATTTACATTTGAATATAAAAACTTACTCCAAAAATGTTGTCGTACACTTGAAAAAACACTATTATTATGACCATGAATTATTGTTCCAATATTGTGACCGATGTCATGCTTATACCTCTTTTGGCTCAAAATCAAGTTGTTTGGCGACAAAAGTAAAATCAAAATAGTAAAAAAAGAAATAACATGTGACTCAAAATTACAGTCATTTTTATAGTTACATCTGCTAGTTTCTTCTGTAAGTCACATGACGCAAGAGTTAGATAAAAATAAAAAATAAGGAACAACTCTAAAACAACATTGTTGCTCAGATTTTATCTAAAAAAAATTCAGATGCATTTGTCTTAACATGACACAAACGATAAATCGCCAAATATGGTTTCAATTGCAATATTTCACATGGAATAATTTTTTAAGCATTGCGAACATTCCCTTTTCATGTATAAATTAAATATTTTCTTTTTATAACATTCTTTTTCGTCAAAACTGTTTTGCTTATTTTATTTAAAATAAAATTAGTAAGTTTTTCTTTTATTTTTGAGGTGTTTGTATTATTTTCTAAATGATATAGCCGTTTCAATTCTTTCACCAACGATAATGGCCACCAAAAAATAAAAAGTGGTAACCTTTTCGTCCAAAATAACGGAACTTTTTATCATAATTCTATAACTAATCTACGTAGAACGTTGTGTTATATACTAAAACCTTTCCTGAAAAATTGTCTATCGAACAGTGCAAGTTCCATCAAAATCCATTCAGCGAAACTCGAGTTATAAAGGAACGGAATGAAATTTCCGTTTGTGTTTTATAAATATAGTAGATGTTAATTATGGTATAATATTTCTACTGTGTAGAAGTTTCTTCATAATGATTATCAATGCATCGAATTCTTAAAACAATACACAGTTTTCTTAAAAATTCCGATTAAAAGCTATTCCTTATATGTCCTCTTATTGTCTGATACGGTTCATAATGAATGATATTTAATTTAAACAGCCCTAGTTGTTTAAATTGTCATTGTTCTTTCAAAAAATGAAACTTTTGTAAAAGTGACAGTACAATGGGAATGATTTTTATTAACAAAGAGAAAAGAGGAATCAAGAGGGACAAATCAGTAAATATATTACGGTAAAGAGAAAAAAATGCAAAATAATTACCGTGAGTTTTTTTTATTAGCTTTATTTTAGGCTGCCAAATGCATTTCAAAACAAAAATCATGATTATTTTATCGATATACATTTCCCGTTATGAGATTTTTTAATCAATTTATAAAGAATTTCTCTATTAAAAAATAGTCATACATGTATTTTTAATGGTTGATACTTTGCTTTATTCAGAATATGCTTTATGAAAGTAATCAATACATTCAATTAAAGAATAAATTACCTTTATTCTTAATAATTGATAATAACATCTGATATCTGAATCTTCTCCTCATTTTCCCGTACGGTTAATGCTTAATGCTGCTTAAATAAAATATTCTCATTACTTTAAATTATGGTTGATCTTTCAAGAACTGAAATAGATATAAAAAGACAGATGGACAATCAGAAAAAAAAAGTTTTTGTTGTCTTAAAAAGAAAATAAAAGCAAAATAATTGGATTTTACTTTAAATATATCTTTTAAACTGCGTCAATGGATTCAAAATGAAATTCACAATTATAATTATTTTAATTTTTTTCATGATTTTTAAGGTCAGACTACATAATAATAATAATAATAATAATAATAATAATAATAATAATAATAATGATCTCATAATTAAAACCGAACAATATATGTACGTTCATGATAGTTTATCTTTTATATTATTCCAAATGGACTTTATGAAGATAATCAAAGAGTACAAATAAAATCATCTTAAAATAAAACCCTACTTAAGAGTAAAAATAAAATCATCATCATTAACAATTGGTAACAAAAGCCAAAGTCATAAACGCCTCCTCATATTCCTCTACGATTGATAACTAATAATACTTAATTTAAGTAGTTCTAGTGCTTCAAATAAAGAAGTTCTTTCAAAAAAATTTAAGTTTTAATTTCCAAAGAATTAAACAAACTATTTAAAATTAAATAGAATACGCGTGTTTAATGACGAATACAATTTAAAGGAAATTGTATTACTGTTTCACATAATTATTGTAATCATCATCCCATGATCATTGCAATCATTATCACATGATCATTATATTTGTTTAACAAACGGCAATAAAAAGACAGATGAGCAATCAGAAAATATCATTTCGTTATCTTAATAGAAAATAATTTACAACATTTCCAGATATTCTTTTTGGACTGTCAATATATTTCAAAATGAAACTCACATGTATGCTTGCCAAAATTACTTTTTTTTTCTTGGATTTTCTAAATCAGAATATAGGAAGAATATTAAAAGATAACCATATAGGTATGTTCATTATGTCTAGTTTTTTATATTGTACAGAAGTTTCTTTATGGAGATAATCAATGCGTCGGATCCTTAAAAGATAAGATTCAATTATCCTTAATAACTCAGAATAAAAGTGACTTTTTTTTTTCAAATGCCTCTTCTTTTTCCAGCATAGTTAATGGTGAATGCCACTTAAAATAAATAGGTCCTTACCTTTAACTTGTTATATTCCTTTTAAAAAATGAAGCGTCATTAAAATAAAGCAAGAACAATGGTTCTGCGTCAATTTGTTGCGCACAATTCATCGCAGCGTCAATTCGTCGCACCGACAACTCATCGCAGCGTCAATTCGTCGCAACGTCAATTCGTCGCAACGAAAATGTTTTTGAAGACTATGATGATAAAATAAAGATAATTCAGTAAAATGATTTAATGATAATTAGTTTTTTAGATATAGAATTATAACTAACAATTTACAGGCTATTTTTAGAGGAATATTTTTTATATGTGATTTTTGTGAATTTCCCTTTCAAAAACATTTTCCTTGCGACGAATTGACGTCGCGATGAATTGACACCAGGACGAATTGACGCTGCAATGAGTTGTCGTTGCGACGAATTGACTCTGCGATGAATTGTACGCGATGAATTGTGCGCGATAAATTGTTCTGCGATGAACTGTGCGCGAAGAATTGACGCGACACCAAGAACAATAGGAAAATTTCTTTTTTAACACTTTTCAACATAGTTGAAAAGAATTTATGAATTTGTTTTGTCCGTGCTGTCTGTCTACCAGGTCGTCAGGCCGTGCTGTAGCTCTAACAAATATACACAGATTGTCATGTTATTGAGGTTTACTATAGAATATTCGGTATTGAAAATGAAATCTGTAGCATTTACAGATCGTTTATATGGACGCACAAAATAATTCTGTTACATAATGATCTAGGGGGGGGGGGGATCGTTTCCCATGCATTTTAATGATGCTACAATACTTCAAACATAATGAAATTGATATGGATTACTGAGGTGGACAAAAAAATGCTCTCTTAGGTGTATAGATCTAGAATAAGTAGTATTTATAGTTCGTTTACAGAGACACACAAAAGAATTCCATTACATTATGATCTATGGGGAAAATCGTTTGCAATGCATTTTAATAACGTTATGATAATTCAAACATTATGGACTTAAAAATTATCACTGAAGTGCACCACAGCATGTTTTCTATAGAGTATGTATTGAATAGTATTTATCGTTCATTTACAGAGACGCACAAAATAAGTCAGTTACAGGACGGGCTATGATCGATTTTATTGTATGAAAAAGTGAAAATTTCTCGATAATAGTCTGTTAGTGTTGGAAATCTATGCCAGATGCATGATTTTTTCTTCCTGTTTAAAAAGAAAATAAAAAGGACAAAAGAATTATCAACATAAAAGTAAAAGAAATTTTACACTTCTATTGAAAATATAACAGTAAAACTTTATAATTTATCTAGAAAAGAATTGAATTTTGACATATATTACGAGGTTTCTTAAAAATATTAAGAAAATAGTTTAGTCGGAAGGAATTAATAAAAAAATATTTTTCGGAAATTTAGGAACATGCTCATCTTTAATGCTGGAGCAGTGGCGCAGCCAAGGCGGGGGGGGGGGGGGGGGTAGGGGTTAAAACACCCCCCAGAGCTAAAAAAATTACTATAATTGCCGCTTATATGAATCAAAACTACTAAAGTTAAAATTAAGTTTTTTGGCCTTTCTGCCTTGGCAGAATCCACCGCTTTTTTAAATCAAATTCTATTCAACAATGTGATTCAATTAAATGGCGAAAATTCTACTTAAAACTGTGAAAGCGCATATTACACGCATAGGTTATGTCAAAACTTGATTTTTGGACTGCGTCACTTTGTCGAGATATCTTATAGTACAAGATGGGTCATATACTCTCACACAGACGCTTTGAGTTATATAGTATACAGTAGTCAGTTTTTTAATTGCATTTCTGTCTTTCTCCACGTTTGAAACAATAACAGATCATCGAATTCCAGAGAAAAAAAAAACATACACTTTGTAAGTCTCTCTCAGTTTCAAGCGGCTTTTTTTGCGTTTTTTGCTCTCAGTTATATCTAAGATCAAGCTATGTGCGTACCCAGGAAAAAAATCTTTGCAAAAGTAAGAATTTAAAAAAAGTACTTAAAGTTATAAAAAGCTATTTTTCGATTATGAGCAGATTTTTGCAATCGGTGTTTCTTTCAAATCATTTTTTTTCGTAGGGGGTCTGTACACAAATTTAAACACTATATTTCATTTGTTGGTAATGTAGCAACGATGTCTTGCTTATGATGGAGATTCATATATTTATAGTTAAAATTTTATAAATTAGTTGTGGTTCCTCTTTTAGCTATTTTTAATTTTATCGCGCTTCTGTGAAAAGAAAATCTCTTTCCTTTCTATTTAAAATTCAACAATTCTTGAACTCTTTTATCCCAGCTTGAAGTGATCCTTTCTCAATGAATGTACATGTCTAAATTCTTTCTTCCGTATGTGCTTGCGGTTTTCATATGAGAAATGAAATCATTTTCAGTTTGGCATCTGCGCGCTTTCCTAAAGCATACATTTTGGATCACAGAATAAATAAAGAAAGATAAAATGCAACGTCTATTTCTCGATACATCTGCATGCTAAAATTCCTGCAGATGTTAAGTTCGGAAAGTTAGTTTTCTGTAGTATGAGATGCTGATATATGGTAATCTGGTTTGGCGGTTTGCGTTCAAAAAAATTAGAATGTGCTTCTCCCTAACGAATTTACTTCTGTACCCTATGGGTCGACGCGGATAAATTTGTGGCATCTCAAAAAAAGGCATTCGATTTTGAGTTTTTATGATGTGAAGATATAGACGTTCTGAGTGCTGGGGGACCGCCTCATTTTTTCAATTATCTTTCTTCAAATAAAATATTTTTTTTCATGGAAGCCTCAAGTCTCCGATATGTTTCTTCACAGGATGAGAGCCTTCGGGTTCTTGCTTATAGCGTATATGTATGAGCTCCGGTACTCTTTTTTCCTAGAATTTAAGACCTGCCTGTGAGTATGGATTTTGAAAAAAAAAAAAAAGGCGTTAAATGCATTTTTTTAGAAAAATACTATCTATAATTACGCACAATTTTACGCTAACCATGCATTAATTTAAATTGATCAGCAATATATTAGTTATGCATTGATTTACACTTATTACATTTTAACGAATGCTATCTGCATGTCATTAAAATTATACTAGCTGACCCGTCCGGCGGTGCCTGGGCTCATGATAATTACCTCAAATTCGTATGATTATATATCTTATATCAATTTTTATTTTTTAATGAAATTTTCACTAAAAGATATTGATTATTAGACAGAAAAGCATTTTTAAAAGACACCTTCTTGTTTTTTTTTTTTTTTTTTTCCTCGTAAGGGTCTCTCGTTTCATAGTTTAAAAAAAAATAACCCCAGTTGTCTGAATTCTATAAATTTTTCATCAGTTATAAACAGATCTTGACAAATGCAGTCGGCAGGTCGCCACTGGCGACCTAGTTTTTCTATCTAGCCACCAAGTTATTTTACCCGATTTTTTTTTATTATTATTATAATTTTTTGTACAAAAATTGACCTAAGAAATGACCATAAATGGCATTTTTTCTCATTTTCGGCATTTTTAATTAAGTAAAAATAAGTTTAACAAATGCAAATTTTAAATTAATAAAAAATAATTATATGACTGACTTCGACACGAAAATAGGCAGAAATTGTTTTCCTGCTTCACTGTTTCATCCATGCCCCCCTCATCAGATATAGATTTTGCAGCACTCACTTATCCAGACATTTGAAACCTTCGGCAATCAGCATTTCCTGAACATACCGGTTAATGCAGCCTTTACATTTTTTTTCATAGATAAATAATTTTGATAAATTTCATTAGAAAACTTTGTTTATACCATCTTTTTAAATGATGTGACTGTTCTAAACTATGTAACTAATAATCCTACATTAGGCTTATTATTTTTCTAAATTAATTGATAAAAAACTTTTGTGCTTTTGAAAATTAGTGACTTCGGAGGGGAGCAGGTTATATTTTTTTACTGGTAACTAGAATTTTTTTACTGGCTACCAGATTTTATCAAATTTGCAAAGCCATGGTTATAAATATAATGGTTTTACAGACCGTGGAAAAATATTGATATCTAGCTGTAAAAAAAATGCTTTCTTCTCGCGTCTTTTTTTTTTTTTTTTTTTTTTTTAATTTGGCGACGTGTCCTTTAAAATAACAACACAAAAAAGTTACTGTCCGAAAGCTCTGAAATTTTATTCGATTGCAAATATAACTGTATCCAACCCCTCTTTAAAATTCCGTGAAGAAAGTCTAAGTCTTTGACTAAAGTCGAAGAGAACAGAGTCACAGAGTCACGTCAAAAAAGACTAAGTCACATTTAATACTGAAAACATGAGCCGACGCCGAGCAAACCCACGTCAAAATACCCAACTTTTTTTTTGCATTGTCATCGAAAAATTCTCAGATTTTTTTAAATACTTTTATTCATCAGAGCGTTTCCAAATTTTTGTAGGCGCTGTAATTTTAATCTTCCAAGATGCTTTTAATGGATTGTGTCGAAATACAGACGTTTAGTTACTTTTAGCATAGAAAAAAGATCGTCTTCGAAAGGCCCGATATGACGTCAGGTTCTAAATAAATCGTAATTTAGAATGCTTTCAGCTGTTTCACACCTTTAAATTTACCATTTATAATAAATTTTTTATGCCAAGCATTTCCATCTTAAAAGTAATCTCTATACTAAATTTCAAGTTTCTAACACTAACAGTTTCAACTAAATCATAATTTAGAACACTTTTAGAAAGTTTTCAGCTCATTTCGTCCTTTTAAATTTTTAAATGTTTTTAAAAATGTTATAAGGAAGCATTTACTACATAAAAGTAATCATCATGCCAAATTCCAAGTTTTCATACCAATTGTGTCACATAAATCGCAATTTTAGAATGCTTCTTACTCTTGCATTCTTTTAAATTTCGAATTGAAAAAATAAATTCTGGGGAGCATTTACGTCTTTTAAGTAACATCCATATAAAATTTCAAGACTATAGCCGTAAAAGTTCTAAATGACTTGTTACATTTGGCAAAAAGCAATGTAAATAAGTCTATTGAAAATTTTGTTAAAATTGCTTCATTATTATTAAAGTTAGGAATAAGAATTCGTGATTCTCTTGTAATGAAACCTTGTGTATTTTTGATTGAACAAATGGATTCCAACTCTGTTATTTTCTATGAAAAAATTATTTGCTGTAGTGTGTTCTTCCATCTTTAAGTTTCCCCCTCATCATTTTTAAACACTTAATAAATCTAACATGTTTTGTGTTATTTCATTGGTGCATTTTATAGTTTGTAACTCTAATATTGTAAACGCTGTTTAAATGAATCATAACCAACTTAATTGCGGAGAAAAGCATTATGATTTCATTCATTTAAAAGACTGATTCCATTAACCGATGATCCATATAACCGGCGACCACCTTTATTATAAACTCAAACCCCCCCCCCTAGAACCGAATTCTGGCTGCGCCACTGTGCTGGAGGAATATGCTTACTTCTTATCTTCATGTTTAGTGCTATAAAATAAAAATGACTTTACTTAATCATTGTCTTTTTGATATTACAAACTGGAATAATAAAGCTATAAAAATTCAGAAAATACGTTGGTTATCTTAAAAAGAACTAAACACATGTAAAATAATTAGAGATTAAAATATAAATAAATTTTATTTTATTTTTGTCTAAACTATGTCAGTATACTTAAAAATGAAATACACGCTTATAATTACCGAAAATATTTATTTTCGTAGATTTTCTCAGAATACAGAAAGAATATTAAAACCTAACGTCTATATGTGCATTCAATTATGATCTTTTATTTATATTATGAAGCAAATTCTTTATAAAGATAATCAAACCATCGAATTCCTAAAAAATAATAAAATTGTTCTTAATAGTTAAGTATAAAAGCCAATTTCTTAAATTTCTCCTGATTTCCACGTAATGATTGATGCTGTAGGTTACTTAAATTAAATAGATATATTAACATTTAGATCCCATCTGGCTTTTTTTTATTAAATGTTGATTGCCTTTTAAAGAAATTGAATTGGAATAAAAGTCAGATGACCAACCAAAAAATATATTTTGATTACCTTAAAAAGAAAAAGTAATAAAATTAGAAAAATAATGCCACATTTATTCTAGAGCTGTGCCAGTATATTTCAAAATGAAAGAATTGTAATTGCTGAATTACTTTTTTTAAGACTTTTAAAGATAGACTATAGAAAGAACTTCATCTCTGAAGATGACCATATACGTGTGTTCACTATCGTCGATTCTTTATGTTATGCAAAATATTCTTTATGAAGATAATGAATGCATTGAATTCTTAAAAGATAAGATACTATTATCCTTAATATTTCAGAATAAAAGCCAATTTCTTAGATGTCGCCGAATTTTCTCACACAATTGATGCTGAATGTTACTTAAATTAAATAATTCTAGTGATGTAAATTGTGATTGCCTTTTCAACAAAGGAAATTGGATCTCTTTCTTTATGGTATGCAAAATATTCTTTATGAAGATAATGAATGCATTGAATTCTTAAAAGATAAGATACTATTATCCTTAATATTTCAGAATAAAAGCCAATTTCTTAAATGTCTCCTTATTTTCTCACACAATTGATGCTGATTGTTACTTAAATTGAAAAATTCTAGTGATGTAAATTGTGATTGCCTTTTCAACAAAGGAAATTGGAATAAAAAGACAAATGAGTGATTAGAAAATATATTTTAATTACCTAAAAAAAGAAAGTATTGATTAGAAAATAATGTCAGATTAAAAAATAATGTAAAACTGTGTCAGTATATTTCAAACTGAAAAAATTGTAATTGCTGAATTTTTTTAAAGACTTTTTAAACGTAGAATGTAGAAAGATTTTCACCTTTAAAGATAACCTTATATGTGAATTCACTGTTGTCAAACCTTTTAATTATGAAGAATATTCTTTATTATGATAATAAATGCATCGAATTCTTAAAAGATAGATACAATTATCCTTAATAATTCATAATAAAATCCTATTTCATAAATGTCTCCTCATTTTCTCGTACAATTGATGCTTTGATATTACTACCCTCAAAGCGGCTGTCCCGTATTTTTCTGTTTCCTAAAAATGACTTTAATTAGCTGTGGACAAATGTATTTTAACCAAAATTAAGTTATAAAATATATCAACAATAAAAATATATAAAAGGCATGTTAACAGAAAACTCCAATAGCCAATTTAAGTTACCATGAGATGTATATCTTTTTAATAAAAATGCAGGAGAGCCATCATATGTTCAGAGGGTTAAATTAAATAGTTTTAGGGCTTTAAATTGCGACTGACTTTTAAAGAAATAAAATTAGAATGTAAAGTCAGATGACTAATTAGAAAATATCTTTTAATTCCTTAAAATAAATTAATAAAACTAGAAAAATACTGTCATATTTGTTTCCAAAGCCGTGTCAATACAGTTCATAATGAAACAATTGTACTTGCTGAATTTCTTTTTTAAAATACTTTTTTAAATGTAGAATATAGAAAGAATTTCACATTTAAAGATAACCGTATATGTGTGTTCATTATCGTCGATTTTTTTAAATATGAAAAACATTCTTTATGAAGATAATAAATGCATCGAATTCTTAAGAGATAAGATACTATTATTCTTAATAATTCAGAATAAAAACCAATTTCTTAAATGTCTTCTCCTTTTTTCGTACAATTGATGCTGAATTCCACTTAAATTAAATAGTTCTAGTGCTTTAAATTGTGATTGCTTTTTTAAAAAAAGAAATTGAAAAAAAAGAAAATTGGCCAATCGGAAAAATGGCTTATGATTGCTGTATATGCCGGCGTATAGTGAGCACTTTTGATACCTGAAAATTGATAAAAATTTGCACGTAAGCTGTATACTCAGGTTATAAAAAAACAAGTGGGTAAGTGTGATCGAAGATCACTCAAAAAGTTTCGTTTAATATTCCTTTCAAAACACTTTATCCTTTTTTTAAATAAATTCAAACAAATTTCATTTAGCAACAACAGCAAAAAAAAAAAAGCCATGTTTTTTTATAAAGTAAAAATTTACCGGTCTGTTTTTTCCTTTTTTCGAATATCTAAACCAGCCGGATAACGGTCCAAGCCCGATATTATATTCTGTCATAATAATATCCGTCATACGGACTAAATGCAATATTTAAAAAAATAATTTCAAAATTAAACAAATTGTACACCTTCAAAATGTTAAAATATGCGAATATTTCCATAATCGGATTTTTATCACGATTTAATATGTTTCTCGAACTCATATATTTACTATTCTCTATTATTTATATTGATACTCGCTTTGTATTATTCTCAAACATTTGAAAAATTAGTTAAACTTCCTATATGACGTCAGATTTTCTTTTTAATTCTCTAATGACGTGTATTAATCTGCTTTGTCCACTTACACATACTCATACTCCTTGTATTATTGAGAAATCTTAGCCATTTTTCGTTTTATCACGACTATGACGTCAATCAATTTTATTTCATATTTATCTTTTTTTCAATTGGTGAAACTTTTTATTTCATTTTCATTTTTCACGTGAAAATCGTCTGATAGAAAATTAATTATTGTAGAAAGAATTTCGTTGTGGATTTTTAGTTTTTGGCATCGGCTATAACTAAAAATGTTTCAATGTAATAGGAAAAGGCTGTTAGAATTCTGGCTTTTTATCTCTAGTTATTAAAATAATACGAATTTTTCAAATTTTAATATTTTTAGCTCTTCACAGCTGCTATTCAGATTTATACACTAAGTTTCAACTCTGTAAGTTACATATTTTTTGAGAATGGCTCTGTGACGGACAGACAACGAAGCGGGGGTAATAGGGTTTCGTGAGATGAACGAAACCCTAAAAATTAAAAATTATGACATTTCTACATTAATGGAAATGCTGTTTATTTATTTTTTTTTAATGTTCAAATTCAGATTGCAGGAAATGTACTAGTTGTAAAGCTTTTCAATGTTTTTTTATTTTACTTTTTATTACATATATCATGAAGGATTTTTTTCGCAAAGAAGGATGTGCATGTAATATAGCGAATATGCCTGAAGGAAAAAATTGGGAAATTATAGGTGAGTGTTATACACTGGGAAGCTTTATACGCCGGGATAAACGGCAAAAAAGTAAAATTAGTAGAAAAATAATATTAGATTTCTTCTAAGTTGTGTGAGTACATTTCAAAATGAAACAACTGTAATTAATGGAAATGTTTATTTTTAAAAAAATGTTCACATTCAGATTGAAGGAAATGTACTAGTTATAAAACTTTTCAAAGTTTTTTATTTTACTTTTTATTACACATATCATGAAGGATTTTTTGTAAAGAAGGATGTGCGTGTAGAAATGCACGAAAAGGCGAATAAGGCTGAAGAAAAAAAATTTGAAATTATAGATGCGTGTTATACACCGGGGAGCTTTATACACCGGGATAAACGGCAAAAAATGTAAAATTATTAGAAATATAATATGAGATTTCTTCTAAGCTGTGTGAGTACATTTCTAAATAAAACAAGTGTAATTAATGGAAATGTTGTTTATTTTTTTTTAAATGTTCACTTTGAGATTGCAGGAAATGTACTAGTTATAAAACTTTTCAATATTTTTAACTTTACTTTTTATTACATATATCATGAAGGATTTTTTGCAAAGAAGGACGTGCATGTAGAAATACACGAAAAGGCGAATAAGCCCGAAGAAAAAAATTCTGAAATTATAGGTGCGTGTTATACACTGGGGATAAACGGCAAAAAAGTAAAATTATTAGAAAAATAATGTGAGATTTCTTCTAATCTGCGTGAGTACATATCAAAATAAAACAACTGTAATTACAGATTTTTTTTTCTTTAAGTTTTTCTAAAGTTATAATGTAGAAAGAATTTCACCATTAAAGATAAAAAAAAATATATCTGTGTTCATTATCATAGTATATTTTATTATTATGCAGAATGTTTTTTTTTTTTTTTTATAAAGATGATCTATGCATCAAAATTTTAAAAGATATGTTAGAATATTATCATTAATAATTCAGAATGAAAGCCAATTTTTTAAATGACTCCTTATTGTTTCGTATGATTGATTGACGTTACTTAAATCAAATAGTTTAATATTTTAAATGATGACTGTTCTTTCAAAAAATAACTTCAATGAAATGAGAAAAGAACAAAGACGAATTTTATTTTCATTTCTTTCTCATTCGCTTTTTTTTTTTTCATTTTGAGAAAATTCAGCGCTTACCAAAAGAAAATGAAAAGTTATTTTATTATTTATTTATTTATTCATTTCCCGAATTACTTATAGTAGTTTTCGATATTATTTTCTGTGCACTAGAAATCATCTTTTAATGCACTCCATAAATAAATAATTTGAACAATATTGATATTAATTACAGAAATGAATTTAGTTATGCATAAATCCTCTTGAATCTAATCGTCAACGCTTTTAAAAATTTTAATTCAACATTAAAACATTCCATGGAGTAACCTATTATTAGCGCTCATTCACCACCCTCAATGCAAAAACTGTTCTTTTTCAATTTTCAAAAAGTTTTCTTAACGATCTACCTTGAAAATAATTTAAAAATGCACGCTAAAATGTAGCTATTCAATAGACATGAAGGACAAACACTTCTGGACAATCCCAGCTAACTGCTTTACTTCGCGACGAAAACTACGTTGATGTTTTATAAGGTTTCATAGCAACATCCAGAAGTAAATTAACGTTATGTGGATTACTTCCTCAGTAGCTCAATGGTTAAGAACGGTTTTCTAGACTATCCATTAAGCTACTGAGGAAGTAATCCATGACTTTAGTTTCCTTCTGGATTTTGAAGTGGTCCTTATAACACATCAAAGTATTTTTCATCACGTACACTCTCAGAAAAATCCGTGAAATGAACAAATTTTTCCGTTGCCTTTTTTCGTTAAAACACGAAAATCTCCGCTTTCATTTGCTTCACTTCTCTCCAAAATAGGAAAAACTCACCAATCTAACATAAAATATACGTGAAATCCTCCATTCTAAGCCTGTAATTTCTTCAAACCACAGGAGTGTACCGGCAACTGTGCTGCGTGTTACTATTCCGTATTATAAACGAAATTTTTACGTATGTGTTTTTCCTTTCAAACACGGAAAATTACAGAAACGAAGGTCAAATTTTCCTGAAATTCCCCAGTCACAAGACAGAAATTTCTTCAAATAACAGAAAAATATTTCCTATCACAGGGGCGTTCCGGCAACTTGCTGTCTGTATTTTTTACGGTTTTTGACAAAATTTATTTTGAGAGTGTAGTAAAGCGATTACCTGAGATTTTGCAGAAATATTTGTCCTTAAAGTCTCAAGGACAATTCTCCAATCCCTGACTGAGGCAGAAACGTTACAGCAACGTTCTACCTAGAGTCCTGCTCAAGATTTCTGCGTAAAGAAAAGCCGATCGAATCCGACAAAAATATTTGGTCAGTTCGAAACCCGATACAAACTCGATACACTTGAATCCGAACCCGACTCAAATCCGAAGGGAATCCATATTTTAATATATTTAGAGAAAAGCCTACAATTATATCTCTAATATCAATTTTTTTTTAAATAAAAATGTACATATATACATTCATTAATATTCAAAGACTAATATAGTTTTTTCTCTCTTAAAAAAATATTCAGGACTTTTTATTTGTATTTTTTAATCAGGTCAACCCGAGATCGACTCGAAAGATTCAAAACTTAACCCGAAACCGAACATTTAAAGTCAGAAACATTTAAAATCAACACGACCCGAATCGGATCCTCTCAAAGAAAAAAAATATCGCAATCCAGCCCGGCCTGAAACTTGGGTCGGGTCAGATTCGAGAAAAATCGTGTTACCCGACCCGATGCAGGACTCCAGTTCGAATTTTTAAATCTCTGGAACAAAGGTCGGGAAGCGAAATAGGGTCAAGTATGAGGACCATCGAAGCATTCAGTAGACTAACAAATCTCTACTAAAAATTTGGTACTAAGTTGACATCAATTTTGGTGCTTGGATAACTGGAACCATAGGATGATGAAATATTTTGCGACGATTTACATGTTCAACCATTAAGTTTTGAAATAAAGTTTCAACCTAAACCAATATTATTGTTCAATATAGTAGTATTTCCTGGTTCAACTTAAACCAATATTATTGTTCAATATAGTACTATTTCATGGTTCACATAATGCACGAAATCATGGCAAAATGTTTCATCATTTTATGGTTGCAGCTACCGTAATTACAAAATTTGGATAAATGTAGTATTAGATTTTTAACAGTGCGATTAATAATGTGGCTATCAATCATTCTTTCACTCATAATGTCATTAATTTAGTAAATTATTAACTTTTTGAGGCAATAAGAGTATTGTAAGATATTCCCCTCGTTTTGCTGAGAAAAGAAAAAGGTTACGTTTTTGTCAGGCTATCCCGAATTATCCCTCTATAAGAGTGAAATTTCTGTAAATAACTTTTTGTTCGCAGGCCGTAAAATGTTTTCGAGTGTTGGACCAAACTCAGTTCTGACAAGCTGCAGTATCATAATTGTATGAAAACTTGGAAAATCTGAAGGCTCTACTGACATGGGAATGTAATAATTTTCTACATGCTTGAGACCATATGGTAAGTACTCAACCTCCACTCGAATACAATGTTACAGCTTGGACATATACACGGCTGGAAGAGGCCTAAAGACTACTTGTACGAAAGAAAGTGAGCTAGATGCATCTGATTTTTTCTCTGTCGCTATTGAGGGGAGAAAGCAAAAGCCGGGACTTGGTCCGGTCATGCGAAAAGTGTACGAAGACTGGACGTAGGCTCATATTTTACCAGGAGAAATAAGATATTTCCCGGGAAGTTACGAACATTGCTAAGAACTTTAGCAAGGCCAAACCCACGGGCAGTATATAATACTGTCGACAGATTAATTTAATGTAGTCTAGTTGTTATTTTCTAAAGAATTCTTTCTGTCTTGTTTTTTACTACATTGTGCTGTCCTGTAGCTGAGTGCAATAAAACCTCTAAAAGAGCCATCCTGACTCAGTCCATTGGTTGGACGCTACAGTATACTTCAGCTTGAATATTAATATTAAAATTATAAAATTATTTTCTTTTATTCGTTTGAAAGTTACAATATATAAGTAATTTGACGTTCAAAAAGAATCATATAGAACACGTTTCAGTACGGTTGCCCTTTTCTAGTAAATTCAACAATTTTTATGACAATAATCAATACAGAACATTCTTAATTTGAAACTAGAGTCACCAATAACAATTCAGAATAAATGTCAAATTCTGAAATGTTTTTTCTCATTTTCTCGATTGCGGCTGTACATTTAAAAATGAAACCCATAAAAATAATTTTCTAAATTATTTTTCAGTAGTCAAAAGAAAAAAAAAATAGTATCATGTAATTCTTGATAAAGTAGTAGTTTACGAAATATTTTCGTTTTCGTTTTATGTTTATGTTGTGCAAAATTCTCTAGTAAGGTAATTAAGGTTTTGGATTCTGAAGGGAGCGAGTCTATATTTATCCTTAGCAATTTAGAATAAAGTCTGATTATTTAAATATTTTCCTCCTTTTCTTGTATGCTCCCATAAAAAAGCAATTGTCTAAATTATTTTTCCTCCGATATATAGTAGAAAAAATAAATACAAAATAAGTAAAGAAGTAATGAGTATTTTATGAAATGTTGCCATTATCTATTTATATTATACAGAATTAACGTAAATCAATGTATTTAGATTCTATAGTAAAATGATATATATTTATTATTAGCAAATAAATATGAAGGAGGGTTACTTCAATGTTCTTCTCAGTTTCTTGTATGATTACGCTTTTTGCTATTTAACGAACTTGTGGGTGTAAAACATTCATTATATTTTTTAAACAACAATAAAAAATCCTGAATCCAGACATAGATTATACCCAATGAACACAGAACTTGACGGCCACTGATGGCTACGTTAGCATTGGCCCAAACTAGTAGATGAAAGGCCGCTATCGTTTGCCGTAACGGCAACGTAAAAAAACTGTCACGCCTGCCGCGATCTGGCCGTAACAGAATTGGCCAGAAATACATCAAGATGCCCATAATTAGGCCACTAACCGTTAATAATAAACGACTGATAGCCTAAAATTGGCCACAATTATACTTTAATTGGCAATTATTAATGGAAACTAACCACAGCTAGGCCATTAACGATCATCCCTGTTAAAATCTAGCCAGAAGCTTGCCGTAGCCATGCCATTTGTGTGTGTCAATAATTAAATCTAACCCAAAGCTTCCCTCAAAAATTCCTCTTATGGCTAATTATAAATGCAAATTAGCCTAAAGCCAGCCGCTGTCATGCCATAAAGATTATTTTCTATAAAAGAAAATACTTTTTAGAAGATTAATTAAAGGATAAAGTGCGTTTGCATGAAAAAAAAATACTAATAATCAGTTAGATACACTTTTCAAGAAAATTATATATTCACTTACATTAAACTTTAAAAAAAAAAAAATTCCGAATCTCAATATCTGAAATAGTGAATTAATAAATTTCTTAATATTTCAATTATATATTTTTTATATGCAATGCCACTTTTAAATAACTGCATTCAGATAAATTTTAAAAATATATAATTAAAAAATAAACAAATTCATTAATTCACTGTATCAGGTATTGTATTTTGGAAATTTTTGAAAAAGTTCAATGTAAGTCAAATTACAATTTTCTTGAAAAGTGTACTTTATTGATTATTAGTATTTTTTTTTCATGCAAAGCACTTTATCATTTAATTAACCACCTAAAATTATTTTTTATTGAAAATTTGTTGAATTTACTCCTAAATAATGTATAAATTCTTAACATAATCTGTTTTGCATGTTATTTTAAAATATAATGTTTGTGATATTTTTTTTTTCATTTTTATATTGGCGCCACTATTTTATGCTAATTCATTAAAGCATTACTAAGTCATGATAATCTGCCACATGTTGAATATTTTGCATCATTTTTATTTTGTTATATTTAATCTTCATTCAAGAATTATATAAAAATAGCTTGATGGTTATCTAGTTAACGAATGAGCTTGCTGACATATTTAAAAAAATTGTTTATATCAGGTAACATTTAGATATTTTTTCCACAGTTTAATAGTCAAACATTACAGAAAATATAGTATTTTAATCTTTTCAATTTTTATTAAATAAAAGTTCATTCTGAAATTTCAAAATTTTATTAAACTTTATTCAATTGTTTAATTAATGGAATATTTTCGAGGGTAAAATTTTAAATTTATTCACTCAGAAAAACAAAACAAAAATAAAAAATTCTTTTCAAAGTCATATATTTTTTAAATTACACTCAAAAAGGAAAAATAAATTAAACAGCTATCTATTAAATGAAATTTCACACTATTTTTCAGTGGACGAAATTTTACAGTACGTAGCTAAAATTTGAAAAAAAAGAGTGCATTTTATATTTTACAATAAATATAACGATAAGAATAAACTTTATTTAAATTAAACTATTCTCGCTTTCGCGATATTTTTAGTCACATACGCAATCGAACAATTACAATCTCTACTTAGGATATGTGATAAGTTCCAAACTTTAAGAGAAAAGTTTAAAAAATACCCTCACTATTTCCTAATTTACACATAAGTTTAATATAACGGAGAATCGATGAAATCGTGCAATATAAAATAAATCTTATCAAATCTTTGCCAAAATTAAGTAAAATTTAAAAAAATGCCTGTGATTTCAAAATAAAAGCTGATGCAAATTAACAGATTAAAATGAAATAAATTAATAATTTTTTAATGAATGAGCATAATATAAAGCTTACCAATATTTTAAATATATCCTCTCCTCATACTGGGACCTTTCTATTTCACACCCGCTCCCACAGAAAGTTAATCATGTTGTGAGAGTGAGATTGTGTTTGTGTGACCCGGTTGAACCGGTTCCGAAATTAGAAATGTCCGCTTATAAAAAAAAAACTGTAACTAAAATTGAAAAAGTAAAAACTAACAACGTTAGGATATCAAAATTCGAGCGAGAAATCGCGAAAGAACCTTCCCGTAGACTTAACATTAGCTTGAGCGTTTCTTCGCACGAAGAAATGCTCAAGCTAATGTTAAGTCTATGGGAAGGTTCTTGTCAGATTTCTCGCTCGCATTTTAATATTTTTAAATGTTTTTGTGCATAAGATAGCTGAGGTCGATCTCTAACGTTGTTAGTTTTTACTTTTGTGATTTTGGTTGCAGTTTTTTTTTTATAAGCGGAGATTTTCAATTTTGGAATCGGTTCTGAAAGTGAAAGTAACCTTATGTAAAAAAAACTGGAACCGAAATCGAAAAAGTAAAAACTAACAACGTTAGAGATCGACCTTAGCTATCCTATGCAAAAAACATCATTTAAAAATATTAAAATGCGAGCGAGAAATCTGCCAAGACCCTTCCCATAGATTTGACATTACACTGTTAAAAATTTGCAGCAAACTGTCCAGTCATTTGACCGTTTTTAGAGAAAATGGTTACATAACCGTAATTTAACTATATTCTGACTATAATATGGGCAATAATATGGTCAAACTATACTTAAATTATGGTTATATAACCGTTTTCTAGAGAAACGGTCGAATGACCGGACAGTTTGCTGCAAATTTTTAACAGTGTAGCTTGCGCGTTTACAACCCATACATTTTAATCTGTAAATAGTCACAAAAAAGGAAAGCAGCCAGACTAGAAATTATGTTAACTTATGTCAAAAAATAAATTTAGTGGGTCATCTTCATATGGAACTTGTACTAAACTAAAAGATTTTTAATTGTAAACCGAAATTTTGAAATCAGATTTGGATTTTCAAGTAAATTCGGTCAAGTAGTTTAGGAGTTAGGAAGGTTTAAAGTTTGGAACTCATAATATTAAATTTATTTGTAATCATTGCAAATGGGGATAGTTGGATGCGAGTTACAACTCAAGAACTACTTGGTAGAATGAACTGTAATTTTTTATTCGCATATATTTGAAGCTTCTAAAAATAATTTATGTTAAAAAATTCATAGGTTAAAATTAATATTTTTTCGAACATTAATTTCGAAATAATATATATTTTGAAATTAAATTCTCTGAAAGCAGCATGAATTATAGCCTACAATTTTTTCGACAGAAATCAATTTCTAGAAACTTGAAATAAGCGAATCCAAAATTACAGCTCTTTTTAATTTTGAGTTATTCTCAAACAACTAATCCCATTGCAATCTGTTTTGCAACGATTATAAATGAGTTTAGGAGTTCCAAATCGCAAACCTTAATAATTCCTGAACAATTTGTCCGAAAAAATTACCGTATGGTATCCCCAAGCTAAATTTACCGGAAAAACCAAATATGATGTTCAGATTAGGGGTTCATATTGAAAGTTTTGGAGTTTGTTACAATTTCAGTATTAAGATTACCCCAAAGATTTTTTTTTATTTATTTTTTTTACATAAATTGAAAAAATACATAATTTTCAGTCGAATGGCTATTTCTGTTTTCTCCTCTGACAATTTGAAGATTATAATGTATGGAATGTTCTTTCTTTTTTTATTTACCCATCATACATAGCATAGGGTAAGTTTTTTAGGGGAAAAAAAAAATCCGTTCGTCTGTCTGTGTGTGTGTCTGAAAACGCTCTATCTCGCGAACAAATTGAGATAGAAATTTAGTACGTACTTAGTATGTAATAATGGGAAGAAGCTTCTTGAATTTCAGTAACCTCGATTATCCGGAACTATTTTTTCGGACTCTCGAAATATTCGTTCTGATAAAAGGTATATAAAAATTTCCGAAAATGTTTGTTTTAAGGAATGAATATAAAAGACAAAAACAAAACATAAATTTTGCCTAAATAATGAAGTCGATCGGATAATTAGTTGCCGAGATATTTGTTATAGTATTTCGCACACTCTTCGATTTTTCGTGACCCTGTATTTCAGTCAAATTTCAATTCAAAGATATATTTTAATTGGAAATGGGACGCTTAATCCGACGCAGTAAACCTTTAGTTAATAGGATTATCATTTTTGGTGTTATAAGGATGTTTCTTTTACGCAATTCAGTAATAGAGCATTTAAAGTTTATGACGTCATCAAGCCAGGATTTTATTCGAATTGCAATGCATTTTATAAATAGTTTACGCATGTTTTATTTTCATATTTTATATTATTCATATACATGATGGGTAAGTATTACGGTGGCCCACAGCGACTAGTTTTCCTTTGTGGCCGACTATATACTTTTCATTTTCTCTTATGCTTAATGTTTATATAAACACAATAGACAATAGATGTATAAAGATAAGGTCTATAAAAATATCTGCCATAAAGTGTTCTAGGTATTTTTAAAAAGAAACTTCAACATACTTCTTTTAATTGCAAAAATACGTAAAATAAAAAGTAAAGTTTTATTAGACTGCCGACATGTTTCGACTCCATCGAAGCCATTATCAAAACAAATAAGAATCTAAACAAACAATTCACTATGAATTTATTATCTGAAGCACAATCATTTAATTTTTCGTTTACTTTTCCAAGTTAGGCTCGTTATTTTTTATTTTTACTTAGATGTTTATTTCAATATTTGTAACCATGGAGTAACTCGAGCCATATTAAAAAAAAAAAATTCTAATCTTCAAATAAAATGACAGAAAAATCGTGAATTTTGTTAATGAAATCAAATAAAAAATAATGTGAAAAGCATATTATTCTTTCTGCAAGTTAAAGGGTTTTCAATAATGAATTCAAATATTACAAACACATCAGTTATAGACGTATTTTTTCTTCCAACAATATTTTAGAAAGAAGATTTTCTGCAGAGCGTTTATTTGCGTTCATTAACTTTCTCTCTTTAAGTGTTCAGAATTTTCATCAAGAAAGTATTCAAGACACCGAATTCTCTACAAAAGAATGTTTATTTATTTATCCGAAGCAATTCCAAATAATTCATTCCTCTAGTGTTTAATACGGAGTATTACTAAAGTTAAAGCTCTCAAAGCATAAAATATGCATTGTCTTTTAAAAAAGAAATAGTACTGAGTATAATGACAGAAATACAAACATAAAATTTCTCCGAATTTCTTTAATAAAGAGAAATGAGAAATAATAAAAAAGGAATAAAAGGATAAGAAGATTTATGCCTTTCCAAAATTTTATTGTGCTATACATTTTATAGATAACACAACATAAAGTGTTTTCAATAATGAATCGTTTACGAGAAATATAACATTTGTAGACGCAGTCTTTTGCACCATAATTTAAAGAATGATATTCCAAAACCAAATAAAGGCTGATTAGTTATACATTCATGTCAGTTTGTTACATGCTTAATGTTGAGTGTTTACTCAAAGTGCTTCAATGTATCAGTAGCATATATCATTCAACATCTTTTTCAAAATAAATGTAAACAAAAACAGAAAAATCTTTCTTTAAAAGGATATGAAAATAGTAAAATAAATAAAAGGAAAAGAAGATTTATTCTCTCCACAATTTCATTATGCCATATAATAAATTGAATCTACTTATTCTTGGAGTTATTTTCAGTAAGTACAATATTTTTAGACGCAGTCTTTTTCAGCAATATTTAAAGAATAATATTGTCTTCAGAGAGTTTATATACGTTTATTAATGATCTCTTAAAACGCTAACAACCATCCATACATCGAATCCTTGCAAACCTGGAAACCAGACCATGATGTGGATTAGCACGTATTTTATTCCAAATACGTACCAGGAATTTGGAACAGAAATATTTTATTTATCAATTCACAGAATGTCTGTCACTAAATAAAGACGAGATTACTATTAAAAATTTCTGCTACGGATTTTGACAAAACTAATTAAGACACGCCGATCGTTCTATGGCGACATTTAGAAATATATATGAAGCGGCGACTGGCCCGTCGTATGACAATTAGTGTATTAAATGTTCAGAATTACCTTTATAAAGATAATCAGTGCATGGAATTCTCAATGGAAAGAATCTCTATTTATAGTAATTAACGATAATTTATTTCTATTGTATTTAATACTGGGTGCTATTTAAGCTGGGCATAAAATATTCATTGCCTTTTTAAAAGGAAACTACAACTATACTATCTGAAGATTCAAGGCATATCTATATTCACTTAATGAAGAGAAATGAATTCAAAAATGGAAAATAAAACGAAAATTAAAAGATTTTCCCACAATTTTATTTTGCTCTAAATTATTTATTTAACGCTACTTAAAGTGTTCTCAGAAACGTATGAGAACTTTAATGTAGTCTTTTGATCAATATTTAAAATATGATATTTGCTTAAGAACATTTATTTATGTTTATTATGGTTTTTAACTGCTACAGAATTCCTTTCGCGGTATAATCAATGCGCTCACTTCTTAGGGAAAATAGAATGTATTTATTTGCTAAAATTTCAAAAAAATCATTTGTTTTGAGGTAAATACTGAGTGCTACTTCAGGTGAAACTTCTAAGTTATAAAATATTCATTGTCTTTTTAAGAAGAAACTTCCCCTAAAATGACAGAAAACTCGAGAAATTCGTCTAGATTTCATTAATAAACAAGATTTAGTTCGTCAAAAAAAAAAAAAAAAAAGTGATGTAATATTTATTTTTTCATAACTATATTTTGCTCCGCATAATTTAATTAATCCTATTTAAAATGCTCTCATTAATGAATTCGTGTACGAGAAGTACATTGCAATCTTTTGCAACAATAATAAAAAAAAAAATATTGTCTTCAGAGCCATATACAGGGTGGCCAGAATTAAAATACTCCTACTCCGACCTCTCTATATATTGAACTACTCAGTGTATAAGCTTCAAATTTTGTGCACATACTATTCAAGACATGAACACAGAACTAAAGAAGGACTTCTAACGAAATAGTGTTAATATCCTGTCATGACTTTGGAACGAATTAGCTGCTACACAGCTACACGCATGGTTCTGCGCAGCCGGGAGAATCCCTGCTAAGGCAGCGCCACCTACAACATCAAATCGAAACTGTATAACAGATACCCACCAGACGACAGACGATTTGAAGAGGCAGACGAACTGGTGACGTATGGAGAAGCTGTCCAAACGTGCGCCACCTATTTGAGACATTTTTCCAGGAATGAGTTTCTTCTTGAAAATGCTATTTCGTTGGAAGTCCTTCTTTAGATCTATGTTCATGATTCAAGACATGGGGAAACGGATTACGTGAAAAAAAAAATTAGTTCCAGAAACATCGATGGATGGCGCTGTACAACTGAAAATTGAAATAATCTCAAAAACAGCAATTAAAAAATACGGTGAATGTTTGGATTCACAACCACATTCATTCTTGGACCTCTTTTTTGCGACGAGGCTACTTACAATGGCTCTGCGGCATGCACTGTGGCGGCCAACAGAAACAAAAGGATTCTCGAAACTTTTGTTGTACCCCATTTGATACAGCGGGAATGTCTTGACTCAATTACCTTTATGCAAGATGGAGCGTCTCCACATATTGGACTCTGTGTACAGCAGTTTCTTCGGCAACGTTTCACTAATGACAGAGTGATCTGTCGTGCATTTTCGACATCCTGTCCATCTGGTTCTGAGGATCTTAAAAGGCTACTTTACTCAAGAGAAAACATCCTCTCGCTAATGTTAATCCTATGAGAGAAATATTTTACGATATCTCGTTCGCATTTCAGTATTTTTAAATAATTTTTTTCTTGTACTGGATAGCTAAGGTCAATTTCTATGCACGCTCCTTTGTACTTTTTCAATTTAATTTTTGTTGCAGTTTTTTTTTTCTTTTTGAGGATACTTTTACTTTTAAAACCGGTTCCGAAAGTGAAAGTATCTTAATAATAAAAACTTGTGATAAAAATCGAAAAAGTACAAAGGAGCGTGCATAGAGATTGGTCTCAGCTATCCGACACATAAAAAAAATCATTTAAAAATATTGAGATGCGAACGAGATATCGTAAAATATTTCCCCACAGGATTAACATTAGCGAGCGGGTGTTTTCGCTTGAGTGAAGGAGACTCGTAATTCGTGGAATTTTTGGCTGTAGGGACATTTAAAAAATCTTATTTATCGAGGACGTCTGGTAACCTTGGCAAGACTTGAAAGCAGGTATCACTCTGCCTGTAATAAGCATCTGAGTCAATCAATTACGATCTGCAATTGAAAAAGTTGTCTACAGACAGGATATTTTACGTGTTCAAGAAAGAAACCATATTGAGCAGCATTATCAGCGTTGATAATGTCTTTATCACTTGAATTTTTGGTATGTTCGAATAAAATATGTTTAAAATGTGTTTTTGTGTCTTTTCATCATTATCTAGTTGTACAACGCCATCTATCAACGGCTTTTTTAACTTTTTTTTTTTTTTTTTTTTTTTTTTTTTGTCATGTAATCCATTTTATCATGTCTTGAATAGTGAGTGCACAAAATTTGAAGCTTATACACTCAGTTGTTCAATATATAGCGAGATCGGAGTAGATCGTTTTCTCTGTAAAGGGACAAGAAAGGTTTGTAACGGCAAAAATGACGAACAAACTACATTTTGTAATATATTTTAAAATGTATAACGAAAAATTGAAAATTAATAAAAATGAATCATATTTTTTGTTATAACTTGATTTTTTTTTCAGGCATAATCGAGAGATAACGTCATAAGCAGTAAAGACGAAGTGACGACTTAAAAAACATAGAACCTGGACTTGAAAATCGTGGTAAAACTAGTCTTACAAGATTAATTTTGCATAGTTGCCACCCTCCCGAATTTTTTCATACCAATATTTTTATGTAAAAATATTTGCTTTATTTAATCGTACAATTTCTGCAATTTAATAAAGCGAAAATTTTTGTAAAATTTTACTGGTATTAAAAAAATTGGGAGGTTGGCAACTATGATATGTTATACAATATTAAAACTTTTTTTTGCTGTATTTTGCAATTTAATAAACATTTTTTATTTCTATTAAACATAAATAAATGCAAAAATAAGTAACTGTCTAAATTAATTACAAGCTCCCTAATGCTGATCAAAATGATTTAAAATCTATTATAAACATCTCATAAGTTATTTAAAAAATACTCCCGGTTTTAATATTTTCAATGTTTTATACACCAGGGAAAATCTCTTAGCTTTCATAAATTTGATTCACTTATTAAAAAAGCAGATCAACTTTTTATTCTGTAAACAAACAAGTAAAAGTTCAGCTTTTGATTACGTCCCATGCAAACATCTGATCTATAACAATTTCGTTTTCTCCAAATCCAAGTCCATATATTTGGAAAACAATAAATCTAAAAATAGTTACAAAAACAAAAGTTTTATGCTTTCTTTATAAGTAAGTTTCTTTGTTTGGTTTTTGAGAGTTTAAATTTACGAAAAAACGATGCAAGGTAAAAATAAATTTTAAAATGAAGAAATTTTGAGACTTGGCAAAGAATACTTTTTAGAAAGTTTTTATTTTTTTCTCTTTGTACTAAGTGCACGTTGCCAGATGCTGAATAATCGTTATCTTTTCGAGGCATATTCACAATGAATAGAAAAAAATTAAATGTTACTAATAAGATAAACAAACAAATAAACAACAACAACAAAAAAAGATTAATACTTTGTAAAAGTTCTAAACTTTAAAATGCATCCAAGGTTAGCAACATTAAATTTATGAAGCTTTTATAATGCGACTATATAATATTAACTATGAATGCAGTTACAATGTAAACTAGTCGTTGGGGGCCACGGTAATACTTACCCATCATGGATATCCATAATGTAAAATATTAAAATAAAAATGTGTAAACTACTTATAAAATGCATTGCAATTCGAATAAAATCGTGGCTTGATGACGTGATAAACTTTAAAGGCTCGATTACTGAATTGCGTGAAAGAAACATCCTTATAACTCCAAAAACAATAATCCTATTCACTAGCGGTTTATTGCATCTGATTAAGCGTCTCATTTCCAATTAAAATATATCTTTAAAGTGAAATTTGGATGAAATACAGGGTCATGAAAAATCGAAGAGTGTGAAAAATGGGATTCCAAATATCTCGGCAACTCATTATCCGATCGACTTCATGCTTTATGCAAAATTTATGTTTTTTTATTGTGTTTTATATTCACTTCTTAAAATACACAATTTCGAAAAATTTTGTATATCTTTTATCAGAACGAATATTTTGAGAGTCCGAAAAAAATAGTTCCGGTTAATCGAGGTCATTGAAATTAAATAGGCTTCTTCCCATTATTACATACTAAGTACATACCAAATTGCAAGTCTCTATCTCAATTTTTTCGGGAGATAGAGCGTTTACAGACACACAGACACACATACGGACGGCAATTTTTTTTTTCTAAAAATATATTTTTCGGAATCTCCAGTGTCTGAAACGTGTAAATACGTCAACATTTTTTTTTCGATTTTCAAAACGATTACAAGACTACGTATGATGGGTAAGTAAAAGAAAAAATAATAAAAGTTTGTGTAATTAGTATTATCGGCGTCATTGTCGGCTCGATGTAACTTACGGATAATGTGTAAGTACCTAAAATTTTGATAAAATATCTTCATTAATAGTAAAGCTATGAAATAAAATCCGGTTTCTGCATGGGGTGTGACAACCCGTATTTTTGACTGAATTAGTGGATTTACGAACCTATTGAATTCCGTACGAAAACTGTCTATCTTGGTTCCCACACAAATTCTTGTCTTGTTATTTATTCCTACTATAGTTCACACTCTCCTTATACTTACAGGGTGATTTTTTTTTTTTTGTAAGTTGTGAAAGTAAAAGCCTATAACAAAAGAACCATTGATCCAAATGACCAGAAATTCCACCAGTATGCTTCCAAAGCAATGGGTATTTTTTTAGGCAAACTTTAAAAAAAACTTAACATTGCACCGACAGATGGCGTTGTAAGTTAACATAAACTAGGGATCCTACATTAGAGATGTAGGATCCTCTAATGTAGGATCCCTAACATAAACTGGTTTCCTTCCTCTACCGGGTTTTACGCCAAGTGAACCAGTCTGTTCAAATTTCAAAACCATCTTCCGTAGGTCTTCTGTCGTCATTGGACCTTTTCTTAAATTCTTATGTGTCCTAAGTCTCCTAAGAGCAGTTGCTGCGCTGTCATTATTCTGATAATACAGTTCCGCTATCTACGCACGTTCTGTCAATGGCGCAGTCATTGCGAGGATATCCGTAGAATAATGAACACGAGGTATGCATGCTTCACGTTTTTATCGCCACTGTGCGTGTGTCGTTCGGATGTTCGTCTCCCAACTTTGCTGCATATACAGCGCCATCTGTCGGTGCGATTTTAAGTTTTTTTTCTTTTTTTTAACCACGCGTAAAAAATTCCCATTGCTTTGCGAGCATACTGGGGAAATTTCAGGTCATTTGGATCAGTGGTGCTTTTGTTATAGGGTTTTACTTTCACAACTTAAAAAAAAAAATCCCCCTGTATGTATGTCTAGTTCAAATTTTCAATCAGTAAGATACTTTTTATTTATCCACTCAAGTTCAAATATATTTTTTAAAACTTGTAGTGGATGACACTTGATGTTATTACAGTTTTTTTTTTCAAATATTAATTCATTAATTAAATTAAATTAATTAATTTTAGTTTTTGCATCATAAAGAGCGACTAAAATAAGTAGCAACGCTTAAGACAGCGGAATATCTAGTCATGGCGTAGTGGTCGGGAACTCCAGTTTAGTATACGGAAGATTGCGGGTTCGATTCTCATCGTGGCAAGCTTTTGTTATTTACACAAAACTCACTCAGAAATGCGAAAAAGGCAGAAAGATATCTAGGTTGTATATAAAGTTGTTCTTGAGGAGACACTTTTTTTTTTTTTTTTTTTTTTTTTTTTTTTGTCCTATAACGTTTATTTTAACATTATAAAAAAAAATTCTAATAAATTTAATTAATTAATTTTAGTTTTACATGGGAGAAAAAAAAATCTCGTATATAAGATATTTAGCAGGATATAAATTTAGGAATAAATACCGTCAGTGCCGAACCGTGTAGATCGGTGGAAAAAATTTTCTTTTGACCTAAGTAGGAATTGACTTTAAAAAATTTGTTTTTATATTACTTGTTTTTTTGAGATACTCTGCATAGTGGCTATAGATGCAATTACGTAAAAACGTTTACACTTAAAATTTGTCCGAAGTGAAACATTGGTGGTAGCGATTCAATAATATGTGACGTTTTGTTGCCGCTTACAGAAACAAAGGGGATTCGTCACGATGTATAACACGGGTGTGGTATCATTATTATTTTATTACAATTTCGAACTATTGTTATGCAAATGTAGTTTTTTATGCTTATTTTTAAATATAAGGCCGATAAAAATGAGGTAAAATGTGTTACAGGCACTTCATAAAAGTTATTTGAAATGTTATCATTTTTAATATTTTCAACGTATTATTTCTCCAGGGAAAATCTCTTAACTTTTATAAATTTGTTTCACTTATTAATAAGTGACGAGGTAATCAAAAGTTGAACTTTTAACCGTTTATTTAATGAGAAAAAAGCTGAACTGCCTTACTAATGTTTGTAATTTTGTTCTCAACGCAAACAATTAAAAGTTACTTTTATAAATTTGTTTCACTTATTAATAAGTGACGAGGTAATCAAAAGTTGAACTTGTAATCGTTTATTTAATGAACAAAAAGCTGAACTGCTTTACTAATGCTTGTATTTTTGTTCTTAAAGCAAACAATTAAAAGTTACTTTTATAAATTTGTTTCACTTATTAATAAGTGACGAGGTAATCAAAAGTTGAACTTTTAACCGTTTATTTAATGAGAAAAAAGCTGGACTGCCTTACTAATGTTTGTATTTTTGTTCTCAACGCAAACAATTAAAAGTTACTTTTATAAATTTGTTTCACTTATTAATAAGTGACGAGGTAATCAAAAGTTGAACTTTTAACCGTTTATTTAATGAGCAAAAAGCTGAACTGCCTTACTAATGTTTGTATTTTTGTTCTCAACGCAAACAATTAAAAGTTACTTTTATAAATTTGTTTCACTTATTAATAAGTGACGAGGTAATGTAAAGTTGAACTTTTAAAAGTTTAATGAGCAAAAAGCTGAACAGCCTTACTAATGTTTGTATTTTTGCTCTTAAAGCAAACAATTAAAAGTTCAACTTTTAATTACCTTCTATACAGATATCTCATCTGTAACAATTTCTTTTTCTTCGAATCTAATTCCTTATATTTGGAAAACAATAAATCTAAAAATAGATACAAAAAAAGTCTTATACTTTCTTTATAAGTAGTTTCTTTGTATGGTTTTTGGGAGTTTAAATTTGAGAAAAATCGATGCACATAGAACTCAAGGTAAAAAAAAACTTTTAAAAGAACGAACTTTGAGACTTGGCAAGGAATACTTTTTAAAAAGTTCTTTTATTTTTCTTAGTGTTAAGTGTAAGTGGCCAGACACCTAGACGCTGTGAATAATCATTATCTTCTCAAGACGGAGTCAAAATGAATCGAAAAAAGTTTAAATGTTAGTACTAAAATAAACAAAAAATGAGGAAAATTTATACTTTGTAACAGTTCTAAACTATAAAATGCATCAAATGTAGCAACTTTATAATTATAATGTTTATACAGTGAAATACGTTTAACACGAAACTAAGGGGACCGAAAATTTTTTTCGTGTTAAAAGAATTTCGTGTTAACAGATTCATGAAAAAAGGACAAAACTCACCAATATTTTCGATGTCGCGAAATTTTATTTTGATTTCCAGTTAAACTATACTAGTAGGTTACATCCATTAGAATAAAAAACAAGCAAAAATATTATTGTTTTTTAATGAAAAAATCAGATATCTTTTTTTGAAGTGTCTGTTTCAGAACCATATTGTCCACAAATTGTTCGAGATCATCCATTGTTTTAATCATCTCTTCATTCGAATGCGCATCTAAATAACTGCGCATACTTTTAATCATTTTCTGCATTTCTGAAGTAGAGGGGACAGGAACTGCATCATTGATTCCGTTGTCAGATTCATCGTCGGAATCTACAAAGGTGGAATCATTTGGATCATGAACGATCTCCAAAATGTCTGTGTCTGTCAGAATCGGTGCTTTAGACACATCATCATCGACTGCAACATATTCATTTAATGATATTGTAGGACAGTCTAGTAATGTTGAGACTTTTCCAAACATTTCATTAAATGTCGGCTCAGTCTCAATATCGGCTGATTCTTGAGGTGCCAAAGAATTTAACACTTTGGAGACTCCCGCATGGCGAAAACAATTTTCAATTGTCGTAGGCTTCACTAAATTCCATGCTGAGCGCAACATATGTAATGCATCCAATAAATTAATGGAGGAACCTTCTTTTGCTTCGATCGTGACTAGATATTTGCGAAGCAATTGCTTTCGATAATTTAATTTCAAATTTTGTATAATGCCTTGATCAAATGGTTGTAAAACACTTGTGGTATTTGGAGGCAGAAATATAAGCTTTATAGCTTTTAATTCAATATAGAGGTGTACTGGACAGTTATCAATGATAAGCGCGACTTTACGCTTTTCTCCTAAAAATCGCTTATCCAATTTGATAAGCCAATCATTGAAAATAGTGGCCACCATCCATGATTTTTTGTTTGCCGTATATTCAACTGGTAATGTTCTTACATTTTTAAAACACCGCGGTTTTAAACTTTTACCAATGACAAATAAGGGTAGTTTTTCAGATCCATCCGAATTGCATCCAACCAATACTGTAATTCTTTCTTTAGAGATTTTTCCTCCTGAACACGACTGTCCTTTAAACGATAAAGTTTTATTGGGTAAGCAGCGATAAAATAAGCCAGTTTCGTCGGCGTTGAAGACATCTTTTGGGTCATATTCTTCAAATATTGAAGGCAACGTAGATTGCAACCATTCTATGGTCATAGTTGGTAAAACGTTATTAGCTTCACCACAAACATTTTTTAACACAGTGCCGTTCCTTTTTTTGAAACGTTCCAACCAGCCTGGATTTTGCCGAAAATTCAATACGCATTTGTTTTGCCAGTTCATCTGCTTTTTCCAGCAATAAAGGACCTGATATAGGAGCATTCTGAGATCTAGCTTGTTTGAACCAAATAAGCAAAGCTGTCTCTAAATCTTCGTGCTTAGCAGTTCTCATGCGTTTTCTCTCTGGTTCAAACATACTGCGCTCCAACATTAACGTAATGTTATCTCTGTTTTTTATTATCGTTGATAAAGTAGAATTGGCAATGCCAAACTCTTTGCAGATTTCTGTTTTCGTCCTGCGTTTTTCATCAACTGCATTAAGCAGCTACATCTTCATTTTAAGCGAAATAGCGGTTTGTTTTCGTACAGATTTCTCAGCCATTGTGCTCATAAAACATAAGCTATAATAAAATCTTACCGTTGGCTACGTCACGAGTCAACACCCTTTCAATCCCCAACAAGAACTGGCGCATGACGTCAGAGCGCAACGTATTTTTCCTTCCCCCCCTGACAGCTGCGCCACCCGCATACACCACGTGAGGAGAAATATAAACCTAAACCACTATCAACGTACTTTTCCCTCCCCCCTTCATCCCTCCTCTCCGAAGCGAAGCGAGAGTGAAACCTGATACCCCTCCTTTTCATTTACAAGACTTCATTTTAAGGTTTTAACACAAAATTCACGAATTTCAACTCAAACTAACCGACTTTGGAAACGAACTGAAGAGCAGTACTAATCCTGAAATGCCCGAGAATTTCTTATTACCAAACTCCCGACATTCCTTTCTTCGGGCGAGAAAAGCACAACCAAACTGGGTTCCCACAATCAGCAATTCTTTGGTACAGATAAGGATTCTATTCATTGGCAGTGTTTCTTTCAGGCATCCCTCCGAGAGGGCAGTGCACCCCCGAAGCAAATCCACCGCAGAAAATCGGAGCCTAAGTTTTCTTTAATATTTTATTTACTCTGCCCTATCCAAACCCCTCAAATGCCCCCCCCCCCCGAAGCAAATTGTCTGAAAGAAACTTTGTTCATTGGGGGAGGGGGATAGCAATGATGGATGATGACCACTGGGAGATAAAGAGAGGGGAAAAGGTCCTGAAGGAAGAAGAACCGATTCCCGAAAGTTAAACAATTGCATAAATAAATTCTACAGAGACGTAGCAATCATGCCACTGAAGCTCGAAAAGAAAAAAATGCATTATATTGCATAGTACACTGCCCGGACCGCCATATCGTTTCGTGTTAACCGATTTTTCATGTTAAGCGTTTTCGTGTTAAACGTGTTTCACTGTATATATAATATAAACTATGCAGTTACAATGTATAGGGTTGACCGAAAAATTCATGCCGTTTGGGAAAATTAATTCGTACCAGAAAATTTTACCATTTAATTATTATAGATAGCTAATGTCTAATAATTTATGTATTTTTTTCTTAAATACACTTATACTTTACTTTTTAAATTCAAATGTAATGGCAATGAAAACTACTTTTTTTTAAAACTGTGATAGCTTATCACTCTTTTATACTTCACTTTACATATTAGCAAACGATTCTCCTATCTATAACAGTTAAACACACCTTTCCCTTCTTTTTCTCAATTGTTTCTATTCAAAATTATCTTTTTATACTCAATTCTATGATCTGATAGTCATTACTCGCTTTTTGATGTTAAATCTCTCATAAATCCTGATTGGCTGCTCTACACAAGCCAATTATTGATTGGTTAGATTCTCATTTCGGATTGGTTCTTGAAATTGACAGTCCAATCCATAGCTTCTTTTACTGTTCTAAGTGAATTTTTTGCAATTTTTATACATTTTTCACATGGCTCCTTTAAGATGTGATATACAATTACTCATAGACAGGGAGTGGAGTTGCTTGACACTGAGTATCCCTTCGAAACAACTGTTTCTGAGTAGCGTCTAGCCCCTGCACTTTTGCTTTTGGCTACGATTTCAAAAAACGGATCACTCTGCTGCGCGCATGCGTGCTTGTCTGATACTTTAAAATTTTGTTCTAAGCCATTTCAAAATGAGTGCGTATAGCTCTGTGGTATGTCATTTCTCTTCCGTTCTGTGGTCTTGAGTTCGAATCCCAGCGGCGGAAAGTTTTATTTTTCAGTATTTATTTGAGTTATAAAAAATAATTTGAATAAAAAAATGTAAAGTTTCCATTTTTCAACATATAAGCGATTTAAAGTTTGAAACAAAATGGAAATAAATATGAAATTTGGTTATAAATGAATTTCGTACATTCTAGAGAATGCTGTACAGAGAGTTTCATGCGTCCAGTGATGTTTTCCTCGGTTAATGTACGCGAAGCGTACATACACAAGTTATTGACCGCGGCTTGAATTAATTTCGTGCATTCTAGAGATTGCTGCAAAGCGAGTTTCGTGCGTGCAGTGATGTTTTTTTTAATGTTAAAAATTGTTTTTTGGATGTTAAAAATTCGCTTTAAAAGGCTATACAATCGTTAAAAATCCTTAAAAATTGAAAAATCCGGAGGAAAAAAAATGTATTTTAGTAAAAATCTGAAATTGAATTTTTTGAAAAATGTTTAAAAAAAAAAAATAAATAAATAAAATAATGAAAATTGTGAAAGAAAATATTTAGTTACTAGCTGTTACCCGTGACTTCGTTCACGCCACATTAAAAGAAGAATAAATACATTAATTAAGCAAAATATTTTACTCCCAATAATTAAAAACGTTAATAATTAACTAACTATTTATCACATTTCGTAGGAGACAATACGGTATTTTTTATTATAGGGACCTTGACATAACTCAGTCTTAAAAAAGTGAAATTTTGGGCCAAATAATCGCGAAAATGAAATTGCAACCAATACAAAAAAGGAGGGCCAAATAAAGTCGTGGAAATAGACGAATTGGGTAAAAACAAATGTCAATTTTACCTGATAAACAATTTTACTGTTTAACGTTTTAACAGCCATCCTTCAAAAAAAAAACATTAATTAGAAATAGTATATGCTTTTTCTAATTAAATTCTGCCTCCTTGGTTTAATATACAGTGTGATTCATAAATATCGAAACAATAGGCTATCTCCTTAAATATTGCCCCTAGGAACATACTTCCAATTGCAAATTTTCATTAAAAAAGGTGCAAAATTCGATGAGATAAGTTGCAACTCCATGGGGGGTCTATTTGAAAAAATACAAAAATTAAATTTTTATACGGCCCCCGTAGGATAAAATTTCCAATTAGGAAATTATTCCTTATCCAGTCCTGAATTAAACAAAAAAAATTCCATCTTGATATCTCCAAAATTCATAGAAATATTAAAATCCAAAATTTGTGACTTACACCACTTAAGCATACCTCTGAGAGACGCGATATCAGTTCATTTGCAATGCAAGTTAGGGATCGACCATAAATTTACATATTATTAAAAGTCGATCTAAGACAATGCCTTAACTTTTAGATATAAAATAATAGCGTATAGATTTTTACGTTAAACTTGCTTGAGAAATATACTAGAGGTCTGCATGAGGCCAAGATTGGCCCCAGGCCCCAGGGTCGTAATTGACACGGCCTGCTGGCCGGACCGTGCCGGCCCGTGTCTTTATTGTTCTTAGGACGTGTCGGGAAGGCAATAAGTTTCATAAAAATAGTAATAGCGATAATGAAACTTCAGTTAACGGAATCATTGGGAATATATTTTATAAATTACGCAGAAATATTTTCAAAAATCTACTTTTTGTTATACAGTTTCAAAAGTTATGATGTTTTTAAACCTATTTTTCATTTATTCCAAACGACATTGGTTTTTAAAATAAATCTTTATTCGAATGTAACAGTCTAATAGTATAAATAATCATTAACGTTGTTATTGCGTATTTTATTTTAATAGATGCCAAACTCCTACTAATCTTTCGTTCTAAATGTGTTTATTTGACCCAGGTTCAATGCGTTTGAACCAGAAACACTTTTAAGAAATTCAATTGAATGAAGTAATGATTCGACTTAAAACATTTAAATTAAATAAGTCAAAGATTCATTAAACAAATTTTCTAGTTTTAAAGTGGTTAACTGGTTCAAATTAATCTACATATTACGGAGGATTAGTGGGAGGTTTGTCAGCTATGTTTTTGTCTTACGAAAACATAGTAATCTAAAATATACTGTAAAATTTTCTTATAAATATGTGTGTAGTATTCTTTAAAATAATCTTAATTGTACCTTAAGATAAATGGGAATTTTTTGTACAAATTTCGGCTTGTGCAGAAATCTAAAATATGCACAGACACAATAATGAATTAAATAAAATTAAGTGCATCGCCCATGAAAATGTTTTTTTTTTTTTTTTTTTTTTTTTTGCATCATATCAATAAACCCGACCTGAAACATAAAGTGCATAAAAGAAATTTATATCTCTAATAAACTTAAATTTTGTAAATTTCACTGTATACCAGATTTGTATGAGAGACTAGGGTATGCGTTAAACAAATTTAATATCTGTACCCGAGAGCCAAACTATCGTAATCAGAAATTGAAGCTACAGGAAGGAGTTACATATTCGACTGGAAGGTTTTAAAAAGCATTTAAACGTTCCATTAGGACCCAATCTTTGTTTAAAACTTAAAATGCATTTTTCGGCATCATAAGTTTTTTTCAGCATTTCTCATCTTTAAATTTATATAAGTCAATAACCTATATAAATGGTTCAAACTTGTAATATATCTTTTTCAAGTATTTTACTTAAATTTTAATTTGGCAAATTTGAAAAAAAAATTATTCACTTTTGAAAATATGATTTGTTTAAAATAAGTTGCATCTTTTTTTTAATTGCTATTTTAAATATTTTTTTAATTAATATTTTTCAAAATGCTGAATGAAAATTAAAACTTATATATTTCTGTTTAATTAAAGGAAAAAAAATCAATTCGACAAATAATATTTCGAGTTATAACAATTTTAAATTACTCTGCTTAAAAAAAAAAAAAAAAAAAAAAAAAAAAAAAAAGTTTTATGATGTGATTCTGTTTACAAATTATATGGCTAATCATTACAAAAAATTCAAAATTCTAACTCTATAAATAAATAAATAAATAAATAAAATGTTTCTCGGACACCTTACAGTAACATTGTTTCTTGAATTACACGCATTTCAATTTGTGTCTGATCCCTTGAAACCTCACGAATTATTAAAACGGACATATCTCCCTGAGTTTTGCAGATATCAAGATGGATTTTTTTTGTTTAAATCAGGAATGGATACGGAAAATTTTCCTAATTGGAAATTTTATTCTACGGGGGCCGTATAAAAATTTAATTTTTGTATTTTCTCAAATAGACCCCCCATGGAGTTGCAACTTATCTCATCAAATTTTGCATCTTTTTTTATGAAACTTTGCAATTGGAAGTATGTGTCTAGGAGCAATATTTAAAGAGATAGCCTATTGTTTCGATATTTATGAATCACACTGTATAGTTGAAACAAATCTTGTTTTCTAAACGACAGTATATTGACAGGCAATTTTTGTTCTCCAGAATAAATTGATTCATGAAGTTGGAATACGTGAAAATATGTTTTTATTTTTCGGATAATTTACTGAAATCAAGATTTTCTTTTCACCATCTATTTAAAGTGAAAATAAATTCTGTTTTTCAGTTTTAATGAGAAAATGGTGTAAAAAATATACTGATTTGTTTTATTTCTTCTTTTTTATACACAGATATGGAGTAAGTTACTTTCCGTTTTTAGAAAAACTTCGTTAAAAAAAATGGCATTTAATTTAATTTTTTTAATTCTGAGAGTTTGTGTGACATCCTCGGATCAATTATAACCGGTATTCGCTAAACCGGTAGTAAATCGCGTTGCGTTCGATAGTCTAGGAGTAGTTGCGAAATACAAACACACAATCAGATTTTAATATAATAGATTCGTGTTCATTTTCCTTTTCTTAAAATTATGATGTGATTTTTAGCAGAAAACTCGGATACTCACGTGGAACGAAATAACGGATACTCATGCTTAATAATCAGTATAGATAACAAAACATTTAAATTTTTCGTTATAAATATGGCGTGAAACTCATCTACTTTCTATACTTACTGATCCCTGTATTATTAATGTAAGGAATTGATTCACACTCATTTTAAAACATATTGGAAAATTCCCGTTTTATTTCAAATATGACGTCTCCTTTTTCCCCCAGAGAAATCCCTTTTCAATGACATAATTCTTGTTTTCTTTTCCAGGCAATTAATTTCAATACTGGCATAGGGAAAATTATGTTACTTTGACGAAATAATATTAAATCTTTAGGTTTTATCAACAATAGAACTATTTTATATCAAACTATTAAGAACCATTTTATATCAAATAGAACTATTAACATTCGTCATTTTTTTTTTTTTTTTTTTTTTTTTAGGTAATCGAGTTATTTCTTTTAGTTTTAAAAATGAAAAATCACTATTTCTCGCTATCCATGACATCATTTTTGACATGGATAATTTTCCCTAGCATATTATTGACATTTGCTAACCATTTTCTTTTTAAACTTCTTTTTACTTTTTTAAAATTTAAATAAAAAATACGGTATAGTTATATTAGCCGTGATGCGCAGACGGTAAAACGGTAAGTATTGTTACCATACAAAAGGGGAAAAAAAAGAAAAAAGGGAAGAAAAACCCAAGATCATTTTATTTCACCAATCAAAGTAATAACCGCTTTATTTTCGATAAATGGCGTCATATTCGCCTGTTTCCTATGGTTACGCATATTGAAATCTTGTATTATTATCAAAAACTAAAAAAAGTACGTTTTATTTCTAATAATATTATTTAATCTTCTTCTTAATTCTTTAATTTGTTTTATTTTATTTTCATTTTTCCCGTGAAATTTTTTGAATTGAAACTAAATTGTTGAGTAAAAATTATTATTCTGGGTTTTGAATTAGTTTTGGCAACGATAAAGTATTAGCAACGGTAAAGTAAATTTAACCATTTTAAAATGCTATACGAAAAAATGTCCATTTATTCTCAATGGAAATAACAAAATTTTGAATTATTAAGAAAAATATTTGAATAAAATAAACAAAAACCAGCCTATGTTCATTTGAGGGTTATAATCAGCCTATATGTAAAGATACAGGATCATTAAATGCTCCATTTTGACGCTGGCTTCAGCCTAACATTTGCACACTATCAGATTTATAATATTATTAGGATAGGATATTACGCTAAATGTTTTAAATCAAAATCCTTTTACGAATTTAAAAAAACTGCCGCGGAATGGAATAAAATTAATATGGTTCTCGTTGAAACTGTCTAGAGCAGCCATACTCAACCTGCGGCCCCCGGGCCGCATGTGGCCCGGAGACCATTTATCTGCGGCCCAAGATACATAATCAATAACCTCTATTTATTACATTAATTGAGATGTGTATAAAAGTTTTTAAGACCTTCACTGTTCTTTTATATATTTTCATGGGAAGACAAAAACTGTTCTGTTATTTAAAATTACTAACTTAAAATTATCTTAAATACTGTTTCCTTAGTCAAAAGTTTTTTTTTTTTTTTACATGTAGTTCTATTTGTGCTATAGTGATGTATACATTTCTTAATCTTCAACACTAAACCAATATTATTCCAAATTTATTACATTTGCACAATACATTTCTACATAAAAAAAATTGATGTATTGAGAAAACGATTAATTTATTAAAGCAAATCACCTTATTTTTTTTCTTTAGAACTTGGAAATGCTACATTGTTATATTATGACGTTTAACTAATAATGCTTTATTAGGGTTGAACGTTTACCGTGGAAAAAATTGGCCGCAAAATGTTTTATACCACTTACATCATTTGCCATTGAAATCTGCCACAAAGTTTATTGTTTGGAAATAGTGGTGTTAAAAGTTTTGATAATATTTCTTTTTCGACAAACGTCCAATCCTACTGATTATATTAACTTTATTATATAGGTTTGTTGTATACTACTTTTTTTTAATCTTACAATTTACATTACCCCTTTTTTACATTATAATATAATTGTGTTGCGGCCCGCCGAACGTTCCAAACCTATGTTTGCGGCCCGCGAGAAAAAAAGGTTGAGTATGGCTGGTCTAGAGCAATGCGCATGCGCGCAGCAGAGTGATCCATTTTTTAAAATCGTAGCCAAAATCAAAAGTGCAGGGGCTAGACGCTTGTCTGTTTCTGTCTTTCAATGTCTAATAATTAACGGGCAGAATTAATTTTCCGGTACGAATTATTATTCCCAAATGGCACTAATTGTCCGGACAACCCAATAGAAAGAAAAAAAAAATGTTTGTGGTTTTTTTTTCTCTTAGTCATTGTTGGCGCGATGTCTCTTCCTGGCACAGATAACATGTAAGTACCAAACATTTTGATAAAATATCTTCGTTATTGGTAAAGTTATGAATGAAAATCGGGGTTCGGCTTGGAGTGTGACAATTTGTATTTTTGACTGGATACGTGGACTGCGATCCTTGTATTGGGTTCCCACCCGTAAATATCTGTCTTTTTAACATTTGAGATTATCTCCACAACGTCTATAGATGCAATCTTTACACACAGCGATAGCGATTTGCTACGATGTATGACAAAGGAGTGATATTACTATTATTATTTTGTTTTCCTTAAAAGGGTATCCCGTGAAATAATACCGTGCAAATGCAGATTCTTATGCTTAGTTCTAAATTTGGTTGATCAAAATGATGTAAAATGTGTTACAGACAGCGTAAAAGTCATTTAAAATATTATCATTCTTAATATTTTCAACATTTTATTTCTCCAGGGAAAATCTCTTAACTTTTATAATTTTTTTTTTCACTTATTAATAAGCGAGAAGATTTCTAAATGTTCTGGAGGTAATCAAAAGTTGAACTGTTAATTGTTTGTTTGAAGAATAAAAAGTCTAACGGCCTTATTAAAGTACGTATTTTTGTTCTTGAATCAAACAATTAAAAATTCAACTTTTGATTACTCCCCGTACAAACATCTGATCGATTAGAATGTCGTTTTCTCCAAATCTAAGGCCATACATTTGGAGAACAATAAATCTAAAAATAGTTACAAAAAAAGTCTTATATTGGGTTTTCCGGAAAATTCAAACAAGTAGAAACGGTCATTACGATATCGCCATACAGATAGATGTTTATGTAAGTTTCTGTGTTTAAATGTATATTTTATCAGTTTTTTTTTTATTTAATTTTTTCTGGTTTTCAAAATTCTTAAATATGAATACATTTGAAGTTACTGAAACTTTTTATATTATTATGTGTAGCATATTTAATAATGATATAAGAAAATTACGGCTTGCTTTCCAATCCACATTCAGTAGGAGTAAAACTGGATATTCGTGAGATAGGAAGAAAGGCTATTAGAAAATAGTGTAATTTTTAAAAAGTACGTGAAAAATTAAATAATGGCGTTTCAAATAACTTCATAGACCTTGCAATTATAAAATATTCTTATTTGCTTTGACAATGGCTCAGATTGAGCCGAAACATGTCAACAGTCTAATAAAACTTATTTTACTGTTTGTAACATTTTTATTTTACGCTTTTTAGGAATTAAAAGAAGTTTTACTTTTGTCTTTAAATATTAACCCATTAGAGTTGTAATCTAGATTTTATTAGTTAGTTACTTAGTTAAAATTGTAAAATAAAATATATTGTTCCTTTTTAAAAGAAAGTCTAAACTTTTTCATTTCCTCTAAGATTAACATATCCAATCTGTTTTGCCTCACCTGTGGGATAAGATTGGGTGATTTTATTTGTTGCTGTTATAAATAATCATTATTTAATAAAAAAAAATATGATACACTAATCATATTTAAAGAGGTATTATGGTACTAGGATAAGTGTAAGGATAATGTTGGCAAAGTTACATTAAATTCTGTTTTTCGTGGTAATATTGGTATTATGAAGCAACTAATAATAAGGTATGCAGTTTAACCCTATTTCACTTACATTCGAAAAGATTAATATTTTAATCTAAACTCTTAATTACAAAATAATAATAATAACAATCTCTCATAGAAACAATTAATTAACCATATCTTAATTCGTGGCTATATATTTATGAAAAATACACAAAAACATATTTTAAAAAATCTTATACTTATTTTAACAGTTCTTCCTTTGCATGATTTTAACAAATTTTATTAAAAATATCGTTATTGTTACGATTTTCTATATTACAAATATATCTCAAAAAACTTTTAAAATATATACTAAAACACTTTTATTTTGCTTAAAAGACGTCAAAATATCAATAAAAACATTAAAAATGTTTATACATGTTAATGTACACATATATATAAATATTATTGTATACATATTATAAATATAACATATACATGTTATACACATAATGTTAATACATTTTTAATGTTTTTATTGATATTTTGAAGTCTTTTAAGCAAAATAAAAGTGTTTTAGTATATATTTTTAAAGTTTTTTTAGATATATTTGTAATATTAATTGTAATGGACGAATTTTGAGTCTCCACTTTATATGTAATAATAATAACATTTGAAACGATTTTCAATGTTTAAATCCTCCAAGATTTTTTTTTTTATTTGATTAATTTAATTCACTTTTTAAAAAGGTATTTCAGCTTTCTTCTCTTTATACACTTAAATGTTTTATTGTTTCCCATAGAGACGCATATCTATTATAATTCTTTTATATCAATTTTAATTTCGAGGCCATGTATTTGGGAAATAACAAATGCAAAAATACTAATAAAAATATAAAAATTCCTTTATTCTACAAAAGAAAAAAAAACTGCTTTCTTTCTGCAGATGCTAGGAGTTTAAAATTTTGCAAAAATTTACGTACTGTATTCAAGATAAAAAAAAGAATTTAAAACGAATAAATTTTATGAAGGCTGAGAAAAGATTTTTTAAAAATAAGTTATTTTATTTCTCTTGAGGTTTAGTGCAATCTCTTTAAACGCTGAGTACTGAGTAATCACTAGTCTTTGAAGAAACAATACAAAGAAAAAGAAAAAAAAAAGTTGTTACTATTAACAGTAAAGAAAGTGAAGATAAATACTTTGTAACAATTCTAAACTGTAAAATGTTTTTAAAGTCATTCTTTAACTTTAAAAAAAGTTATTCTTGTATTAATTTTTTTCTTTATATTCAATCATTTATTCATTATTTTACAGTATCATTGTTTAAACTCTCATTTCATTATCATGCGACAGTAGGAAAAATAAAATATTTCGTTAAGAAAGTCTTCTTAACGTCGGAACTTTTCTTATTTCTCGTTAAGAAAGTCTTCTTAACGTCGGAACTTTTCTTATTTCTCGTTAAGAAAATTTTCTTAACGAGAAATTTAAAAAAAATTAATTAAAATATACAATAAAATTAATAAATTAGAAGATATTAATATTTTCATTACAATATTTTAATATTTATTTTTAAAAGTTGTATATTTCTTCTTTAAGAAAATATACCCCCCTCAAAATAAAGTGTTTTTGTGTAAAATGAAAGATAATAAATTCTTCTGTGAATTATTTTAAGCTTTCAAAGTAAAAATATTTATATTTTATTGGCATTTTAATTAAACTTTTCAACTATAATAATGCAACATTTTTATTTCATTTACATGTAAAATATTTCAAACATTATATCAACAGTTTACGAAAATAAAATAAATACTCATAAGCAAAACTGACTACGAGTATTTTAAAACGTTTCCTCAAAGGTGCAGTATTACATAAAATTAGTTTGCTTTTCACGCTGAAATTTAGTCCTTAATTCCTAAATTTTCTTTTATAGCTTAGAGCAAGGGTTCTCAAACTATGTTACGCGTACCAGTACTGGTATGCGAAGCTCTGGATACTGGTACGTGAAGCTCTGGATACTGGTACGCAAAAATCTGATTCTGGTATGTGAAATTAAATACAGCATATTATTGTGAAATCAAAAGAGGCTTAAGTTTATCACCCAGGAAATTTTTGAACGCTATTTTCTGGTTTTTTTTTTCTTTTTTAATAGATTTGAACAGCATATCTATGTGAATTCACTTTTTAATTCTTCATAGAAAAAACAAATACAGAAAAGAACTAAACATCGAATCTGGCTTACGACTACAGCTAACTAATATTGAACCAGACATGAGGAAGCTGTGCTTGATAGAGCAAGCTTACCTTTCTCATTAACGATACTAGGGAATTACTGTAATAAAGCTACTATGAATGAATCAGTAGGCCAATATGTCATGAGTATTGTGGTTGTTTTTCAACCAAAACACTGTATTTTGATATGGTATGTATTATTAAAATGTAATGATGATAATATTTTTTTTATTTGAATGTTAATATAAAGCAGTCAATCTAAGTACCAATTTAGTAATGTAATCATGCATTTTGAAGTACAGTTGAACCTACTAAAACCTCAGCATAAAAGACCTAGGAAATTTTCCGTTTTAGACAGATTTTATTTTTGCAGTGTTTTTTATATTAGCTTTATGTTTGTCGCCTGGTGGTACGCGGAAGTATGAATTTCGATTTAATGGTACGCCAGTCTAACAGTTTGGGAACCCCTGGCTTAGAGAATAATTTATTAAAATGTTTCATCTTATTTATTTTGATTTAACTTTAATTTTTCGTCAATTTCACATCCACTGTTTTGTTCTTCACGGAAACTGAATGGAAATAAAAGAACTTTTACAAGCAGTATCAATTTAAACGAGAACGAAAAATCATGCGTCAAGCATAGATTATGAAACACATTCCAACACATCCAGAATACTTTAACAAAACTTCACCGTTTAATCAGGTAAATGATGTCTAAAAAACAATTTGGAAAACGCATAACACATTTGAAAACACAAAGAATTACCATCAATAATCGGAAAAATATCTGAATTATTTTGCAGTCCTGTATATGATCTATAGATTTGTATATATATTACATAATATGGCAAAAATTAGTCCAGTTCGGAAACGTATAGCACAGTTGTAAATTCCCCTTCAGAAAATTCCGTCAATAAGCGGAAATGTACTCGAGATTTTTTGTGCTGCCCTGTATCTGATCCATAGCATTTATACACGCCAAGTAAAAGGTAAAAAATTAGTTAAATTTAAAAATACGTATCACAACTAACGCCAATAAACGGAAATACACTCGACTTATTTTGTGCAAAACTGCAAATGATCTAGAGAATTGCACAAACCGAGTAATATACAAAAAAATTATTAAATTAAAAAAGCCTATCACAACTGAAAACGCACCTCCAGTAACTATCGCTCATAGACAGTAATGTTATCGAATTCTTTTGTGTGTCCCTGTAAATGAACGATAAATGCTATGCACACCATATTCTACAGCAAGTATCTTGTAATGCACCGCATTGATGTATAAAAATTTCAATATGTTTGAAATAGTGTAACATCATTAATATACATTGCAAGCAATTTTTCCCAATTGACCGTAATGTAACGGAATTCTTTCGACTGTCACTGTAAACTAAACAAAAATGCTACACACTTATACAACATACAATAACATATATCAATTACATTACAATCCGAGTATATTTACGCGAGTTACACGGACAGACAGACAATCCGAATTCATAACCACTTTTCAACTATGTTGGAAAGTGTTAAAAAGGCGTAATGAAAGTTCAAATGTTTAAATAAATTTGAATCAATTTTTACTCCAAAAATTAGTTCATATTGTGCTAGTTTCTTTTGCAGAATTAATAATAAATGTAGAAATATAAATTATTGCAGTAAGATCCCATGTGGAAGCTAAAAAGGTTAAAATCATATCGTTTATTTTAAAACGCCAGTAGAAAATTAGGATAAAGGATAATCTTTATATGATATATATATATATTTTTGTCATCATCATCCTTTTTTGTATGTATTTACAAAAAGCACAACAATAAATGCGGTATCATTCGAAAAGTTTTTTAACTGACTTCTGACATATTGCACTCACATTTCGTTAAAACAATTTTTAAGATAGTACAAAAAAGATAAAGTGGGATGTCACTGCACGAGTTTATTTTATTATGATTAAAAAGTAAAATTCAAAGTCAAATGTTTAGAAGACAAAGACTCATCGATTGATCAAAACAGTGGTATTTCTCGTGTAACCTAAAATATATGTCTTGTTACTTTAAATTATTTTTTTTTATATGTATTCAATTTATTTTTCTTTGTATCGTGTTTTTCCCGAGGCGAATTACATCCTCCTCTAATGCAGTTAAAATACAATTGTTGTTTTTTTCCTCGCGCGTGTCTTTTGCTATCTTCTATCAGTTTTTACTGTAACTTTAATGGGATAGATAAGATGATATTCAGGCTTGAATAACCTTGTTTGCAGATATTTTTGTCCTTAAATTTTCATTAGAAGTTTGAACTTGCATCTGAAAAATATTAGATATTGCTAAGAAATATTAGATTGCAGTGCGAAATCCTCACACGAGTCTATTAAACAATTTTTTCTCCAAATTTAATTTATATTCTGCTGGCTTATTTTTCAGAATTAATAGCCATTGAAAAAATATAAAATACTCAGGTAGATTTCATGTGGGAGTTGAAAAGGTTAAAACCAAACCGTTTATTTTAAAACGCCAGTAGAAAATTACCAGCAGAAAGAACAATCCTTATATTTTATTTTATTACCGTTCTGTTTGTACGTTTATCATAAATTCCACTTTGCTAAAAATCAATGGGCAGTACTTAAGAAAGAGTAAAAAAATGCACTTTAAGAAAGCCGAACAAAGAATTGTTTCATAAAAGTTTTTTTTTACTTTTCCTTAATGGTGAATGCTATCTCCTTAGGCACAGGGTAATGGCCGTCTTTAAAGAAAGAAAAAAAATGAGATGGAACCTTTTGATGATTTTAATGACAAAAAGAAAGAAAAGAAAAGACATTTCCTGGATCTACTGTAACGAGTAACTCATTATACACTGTTAAAAAAACAATTGTTTATTAGTTTACTGAAATTTAAGATAACTGCGAATGAAAATTTTCAACAACTTCTTCCGAGTTATCCACGATTCCAAAAAAGCATTCTTTATCTTTAGAAACTTCAGAAACTAATACACTCACTGTCAAAAGTTAAGCACGCACAGGAAAATTTTAATTTCTAGAAGCCAATCTGAATTGGAGATGCTGCAATTCACTGTGGAGTTAGATGATGGATGTATGTAAATATGTCATGTAACAACCAATCACAGTTTCGTGTCGAGATATTTGCAAAAAAGACAGTCGTATTAAGAAATCAGCATTGTGAAGGGTTGCAATAGTTGCATGTAAGTGCTGATAAAAAGAGTTTAGAATTTTCGTACGTTTTATTTTCACGACAGACGTGTTTCTGTGGCTTCCAGAAGACGAATGGAAGATTCTGATCTATGGCTTGCCGTCGAACGCATTGAAGCGGGGCAATTAACCACATATATTCGTCTGTTTTTCGGCGTTCATTATTCTGTAATTTCAAGATCATGGAAACATTTTCTAACCAGCCAAACAGTTGTTCGAAGACCTGTGGCCTGCCGTCCAAGGGTTACGATACCCGCGGATGACGATATATTGCTGTTGTAGCCAAGCGGAATCGAAGAGCGACCTCTACACGTGTGACATCTAAAAAGAAAGTTTATTTTGCTACCTCTATTTTCGAAAACGTTTCCGAGTAGATTTTACAGTGTATTAATCAGTTTTCTCAAGCATGCTATTCATTCTCAATTTAACATTTTCAGCTGTGTAATTGAATTTATACATCCAAGAGTTACGAATTATAATTAATTTAAATGTTAATGTTAATGCTGTTAATTTAACATGTTTGTTAACCATGAAAATGTTAATTCACAAAGGATAGCACCCAAAAAACCTGTTAAATTTCAATTGAGTAAACTGATTAATACACTATAAAAAGTACTTGGAAGTGTTTTCAAAAATCAGTGGCGGTAAAAGAAAGTTTGTTTTAAATATGATGCTTTAAATCTTGGAAAACATATTGGTTTCTGAGGTTTCTAAAGATAAAGAACTGTTTTCGAAATCGCGAATAACTTAGAAGAGATTATTGTGTACTAGCTGAAATAAATTTATACCTGAATATTTTTTATGGTAATTTATAGAAGTGCTTTTTTAGTTGTATTATGAATTTTTAACTGAATTAGTTTTTAGCTAAATATGTATTGTGCAAAATATGTAGATAATATACAGGGCTGTACAATAGATTTCGAGAGCATTTCTGTCTTTTTCTGAAATTGCTAAATGTGAATTTTTAACTCTGTTATGAGTTTTCTAACTAAATAAAATTTTAGCATGCTATGTAGTATATATAGAGGGTTTCACAAAAAAAACTTGACTACTTTTTCGAGTATGGACGGTAATTGCTCGAATTCTGTTTTTAAATGTGAAACGTGTTTTCTAAGCTGTTTATTTACGTATCTTCTTTCACCATATTTAGCGCAGAAGTTTCGTTACAGTATTCACTCGCAGAAAAAACTGTAAATTTATGAGCGTTTGCCCTTCAATTTTCACGGGCAACAGCTTTATTTGATGAAAAACGGTCTGATCCACTAAATAAGTGGCCTTATCCCTTAGATACTTAGAAAATTGAGAGCAATCCACATATTCTTACAGTTCTAGCCCATCTGTTAGCAAAAATACGGTACGACCCCATACATTGACCTCCGCTAGGGTGTAACCCTTCATTTTACTCGTGTTTCGAAAATTTTAACCCGCCAAAACAGCGAATCTGTGATGATTATCTAACGTGCTACGTGCTACGAAACAGTAAGCAGAGTGTTATTGTGTTTTAAAGTGTATTATATCCTGTGCATTATAATGCTATATTACTTTGCCTCGTAAAATTACGGGCTGCACAAAATGATGGGCATGAACTTTTTTTTTTTTACGGGGTATGACTGGAATCTCTGCTGCCGGCCTCTGCCCGTAATTTTACTGCAATTTTTTTTTACAGTGTTCTGGGTGTATTGGAATATGTTTCATAATCGATGCTTGACGCAAGATTTTCCTGTCATGTTTTATAACAAATGAATTTTCAATGGAGAGAGAAATTTTCTCCGTAACTTTTTAGTACTCATTTTTGGAAGTTATTGGATCAAAAATTATTCAAATTGGTGGGACGTAATATCTATCAAAATTAATTATCTAATAGGACCATAATTTGTTAACAAAAACAAATATCTTATAAGCAAATTTTCCATTAAAATTTTCCATTAAATTTCCCAATTCCATTAAAAGGTACATTACATTATTGTCTTCCGGCTTATTGAGATAAAATTTCTTTCTTGTACTCATATTTAATTCATACAACGTATCCTTTCTGAACTATATATACAGATAAAATTGAAAAAAAAAAACAGCAAATAAAACTCTTTCGAGCACAAGAAAAACATATTTTTTCGTAATGGGTATAGGAACCACAAATGTTGCCAGCAATCCACGTAATTATTTCCACAGAGCAGATTTTTTACGGAAAATGAATATTACTTATGTAGTAAATTCATGATACTACATTTGTGGAACACCTAGCAGCGCCAGTGTTGTCAAATTAGCCCTCCTTTTTAGGTGTGTTCGTAACATAGACCTTCTAATAATAGACCTTCTACTAATCTTTACTCTGAGGTTCGTAATTATGCAAATACGTAGCATCTATACACTGCAAAAAATAATTATTGATTTTACAGTATAAAACTGGCACCGCGCGGTAGCGTATTACTGCTTGCACGGAAGCGTATTACTGCTTATTTAACTGTTTAATACTAATAATTTTACGGAATAATACTGGTAGCTGGGGTGCCAGTTTTATACTGTAAAATCGACAATTATTTTTTGCAGTGTAGTCGTCGTGGTGGTCCGTCCCTCTATCCGTCTGTCCGTCTATCCGCATATAACAGCGCAAAAACTACCCAACTAAATGGTTTGAAATTTAATATACTCTATAATCGTTGCTGAATTTTGTCGAGTCATTTTAAATTTTATGAAAATCGAATCAAAACTTAAAAAGATGTTAATAAAAGTTTTCTTCATTCTATTAAATCCTATCATTCGTAATTAATTCAATGATATCCCATGATAGGTAATGATTCTGGGTTGCCATGGTGATAACGTCATACTTAAGATAGAGTCATATTATTTCCGTATTACTGAATTTAAAAATCGAATTTGTATAATTAAATATATAATCTACCGACAGTTTTTTAGATAGATGTTTCCGCAAAACTAGATATAAAAGGGAAAAAAACCTAAATATGAATTTCATGTTCTGAAATTATCAAAGCTAGGCTTAAGTTTATCATTGTAATTTTCAGTAAATGTCGACAAAAGATGTTGCCAACTTTAAATGTACTTATTTTATTACGGAAATTAATCATATCATAATAACAGAGGATTTAATTCATTTTTTCAGTGAAATAATAACGATGATTTTTTTTACATTGTCTTGTATTGGATATTTGCACAGATTATAATTTTAATGTAACAGAATTGTAATTAATTGTTTGTAAATGTGTATTGAAACTTAATTTCATAAAGAAAAATTAATATCTATACTATGAAAATTTGCATATAAAATAGATTTTGCATTCATGCATTTTTTCATAAGAGTGCAATAGCTATTGCATCAAGATCTGAATATTTATAAAACTAGTTATAGTACGAACGCACCTCATTTGCAACACTTGACGTACAATTTCCAACTTGATTTTTATTCGCATAAACTACCAACTTGCCAGAATTTTTGTATAGTATTTTCTATTCAATTTAATCGCGGAATGTCTGTCATTAAATAAAAGAAATATTACTTACAAAAATTTTGGTTAAATGGCAGTATGTTGAATAATGAAACAGTCTACGCATACCATAAGCAGCCTTGAATTACAAACCAAAGGGAAAAGAGACAGAGGAAGTCCACGAAAGAGATGGATTGAGGCCGGAACAGGCTTATAGCCTTAAACCATGTTTTAGGATGATGATCATGATGATGAAACAGTCTAATTTTGCCAATAGTGCACCGTCATGCAGATGTAGAGTTATTTGTTTATGCTAAAATGAAAGAAACCAAATTTATGGATTTGCTGAACCCGTAAGAGGATGACGAAGGATTTTTAGTTCCGAAACCCTATAGAAAATAGCTGATATTGACCTTCCACTTACTCGGGACCTACTGAAGTTATTTCAATAATTTAATTAATTGGTATTAAAATTTATTATTATTTTATTATATTTAAATTTTATTATTCATTACATTATATTTCAAGGGGGAAGGGGGATATAAATTCATTTTTAGTGTTAATTTTTTTTTTAATCTAGAGTTTTACGTTTTTTTTTTTTGCTTTGCGTAATTACGTATTGTTGCATTTTTTATTTTTATTTATTACCAAACCATCAATTTATAGATTTGCTACAGCCAAAACTATTAAAGCAGAAATTACTGAAATCGTATCAGCAGTTCTTCATAAAAAAATGTACTTCAATATCAGCTTTCTTTTCACAAGATTTCGAAAGTGTTATTCCTCTTTTAAAATATTTAATTTGTGAAATTATTTTTTCTTTCTTATGTTACATTTCTTTCTTTCTTATTAATGAAATTCAGATTGCATTTTTTCAAAACAAGAGAGATGGATAAAGATAGCTAAACTATTTAAAACTTTTTCAAAAGTTTAGTACCTAGCAACTGTAAAATAAAACATTCTTTTTTTTTTTTTTTACAACTTTCCGGAGGAAAACTTGTTTATTTCTAAAAATCTATTTTTTTTTTAAGATTTTTTTATTTTATTTTATTGCAAATTTTCTTCTTGTTATAACATTAAAAGTTACCCATTTCATATCTCATTTTTAGCGTCAAAACAGTGAAATGCATTATTATGATATTTTTCTGCAAATTCACATATTTAAAGAAGTCAGAAAAAGTAAATCAGCAAAAAAATAACAAAGAAACGAAAAAAGAAAACCCTTTTCTTTATTATTGTTCTCTCTGTATGTTTTTTTCATAAATTTTATCTTCGGAAAAATCAATGTGCAGTACTTAAGGGAGAAAAAAAAAGCACTTTATGAAAGCAGAACAAAAAATAGTTTCATAAAAGTTCTTTTCTTTTTCTTAATGGTGAATGCCAGCTCCGTAGGCACAAATTAATCACTGACTTTTAAGAGGAAAAAAAAAAACGGAATCAAATTCAAATGTTCTTAATGACAGAAGGGAAAAAGGAGATAAATACCTTGCAGCTACTTTATTCTACAAAAAGAAAAATTGCGTCAATATTTTAAAACTTTTTTAGGTAGATTTCGTAAGAAATACTACCTATTATATTCTCCCCTATGTTGGAATTTCTGAAAAAATTTTGCAGATCTACCTCGATCATGACTCCTAGAACCCAAAACCACCCTCAGTTCAAAACTTTATCAATCTATCTATCTGTCTATATCACTTTTTTTATGTACACGATAACTTCCATAATTCTGCACAAATCTCCTCCAAACTGATACATAAAATCAAGGGGCAGAAATCTCGGTCAAGTTCGTTAATGGGCAAATCGGACCAGGGGGGGGGGGGGGCTTTTTGTGAAAACAGAAAAAAATCCATAACTTCTTAATTATGATACATATCAAATCCGTTTAAAGTTATTATTGCTTCTAGGAAAATGGTAAAAAAAATATGTATGACATACTTTTGATATCATTGAAAATGGCCTCAAGGGGGGGGGGGGATAGGGGTTTAAGAAGAAAAAAATCATAACTTCGTCAATTCACAAGATATCAAATCCGCTAAAATTTATTATAAATCTTCTTAATATTATCTACAAATTTTATATTGACAAGTTTTTGATAGTTCCAACTCTTACAGAAAAAAAAATGGGGGTGGGTTAGAAGGGAAAAAAATCAAATCATATTTAAGTTAATCCGCCACTAAGGTGATAAAAAAGAATCATTGGCGTGTTGAAAAGTTTGGACAACTCTCAGAAATGCTGCATATAAGGTTGCATTATTAAACGCGCGCGAATTGGAGTATAATGGGGAAAAATCCCTGACGGCTCGGCCTACAGGCACAGGTAGATTTCGAAGACGCAGACCGTGGGGCACCTGTTTATTGAGAATTGCAGAAGAAAGACCTATTTGCCATGATGTGACAGTTGATTTTATGTATCAATTTGGAAGAGATTTGTGCAGAATTATTGGAGTTATCATGTCCATAAAAAAGTGACATAGATAGATAGATAGATAAAGTTTTCAACTGGGGGTGTTTTGGGGTTCTGGGACTCATGATCGGCGTAAATCTGCAAAAAATTTTCAAAAATTCCAACTTAGGGGAGAATGTAATAGGTAGTATTTCTTCCGAAATCTACCTAAAAAAAATACTCGTCAAAAGCGGCCACATAAAATTGTTAAACTGGTTTTATCTCTAATTTTGATTTAGTTTCTGTTAGTGAAATTAGTACTTAACTTCGAAATCTACCTGTGCCTGGTAGGCCGAACCGGCAGGGATTTTTGTAAATACGAAAAGAAATTCCTTTCTGCATATTTTCATTCAAAATATGTATTAGAATTTAGATTTCACCACTTATGGATGATGAATAGAGAAAAAGAAATGTTTCCTTTTCCTATATATCTAAAATTTTAATAGGACTGAAACCACGCCATAAATCTTTAAATGGCACTACAAGGGATGTTATTTTTTTTTCACTTTGCTAAGCAGCGTACAACCAACAGAGTGAAAAATGTGTCCAGACCGGGGATCGAACCCAGATATTCGAACCTTGGTATAGCGCACCAAGTGCTTTACCACTTAAACCATCTGGACGACATCCAGTCTGGCATATTCATTTATATATACGTTGGAAAGCTGCAACTTCGCAGCGCAAGATGGAATGTCATACATGAGCACACTATTCAGTGGCGTGGATATCATACATAAACACATAATTCAGTTGTGTGAATGTGATACATGAGCATATTATTCAGTGGCGTACATGATATGAATAAATTCCCAGCATCAGATAATATATATTATCCGATGCTGGGAACTTATTCGTATCATGTACGCCACTGAATAATGTGCTCATGTATGACATTCCATCTTGCGCTGCGAAGTTGCAACCTTGCCAACGTATATTATATGTAAGTGAAAAGTGCCAGACTGGATGTCGTCCAGATGGCTTAAATGGTAAAGGACTTGGTGCGCTATACCAACGGAGACCAAACGTTTACCTCTCAGACTCTCTGGGGAGACTGGCGAGGTCAGATTGTGGGGGGGGGGGGGGGAGGTCTTCCTTTCCCTGTTACTTTCTGGGTCCAGTCTTCTGGCTGTGGTCCGGTAAGTGGTAGAATTTTGTTTTCCTCTCGTGGACTTTTTGAGCCTATACCTCACCGTTGGCTGTCCACGAGTGGGTGATTTCTGTAAATTTCTGGTGCGCTATACCAAGGTATCTGGGTTCGATCCCCGGTCTGAACACATTTTTCACTGTGTTGATTGTACGCTGTTTAGCAAAGTGAAAAGAAATCCACATCCTTGGTAGTGCCATTTTCCTATATAATAAAAAATTTGATTTTAATATTTAAGTTTACCATCACACAAGCTACTACCAGGTATACTCCGTTTTTCTTGCTCTATGTTAATCCTATGGAACTACAGTACCTACCTTTTCTAAGGACTTCTCTGTAAAATAAGTTATATTTTTTCAAACTTAGAACTTTTCCAGAAAAAAAACTTATTTATGTTTGAAAAATTCCTATTTATTTATCTTTTTGATTTTCTCTTGAGTTTATTGCAATTTTTCTCCTTATTATAACTTTAAATGTTCTACGTTTTCGTTCAAACATTTCAAATCTCACATTCCGCTCCAAAAGAATGAAATGAATTCTTATTAAATTCTCAGTAAAGTCATTTATTTGAAGAATTCAGGAAAAGAAAACCAACAAACAAATGAAAAAGAAAGAATTCCGCACGTTTTCCTTTATTACTTTTCTCTGCACGATTTTTTCATAAATTTCATGTTGTGAAAAATCAATGTACAGTACTTAAGGGGAGAAAATGCACTTTAAGAAAGCGGAACAAAGGCACAAAGTAATCACTAACTTTTAAGAGGAAAAAAAATCCAGATGTTATTAATGATAGGAAAGTAAAGGGAGGTAAATGCCTTTCTGCTACTCTATCTTGTAAAAAAAAAAAAAAAAAACTTGCATCAATAATTTTTAACTCTTTTAGGTACGAAAAAACATTTCTGCATGTTTTAATTAACAATATATTTTATAATTTAGATTTTACTTTAATGAATAAGAAATTAAGAAATTTTTTTCCCTGTATAATCGCAAATTTGATCTTAACACTTAAGAGATATAACTTATCACTTATATCTTCCTTTTCTTTTCTCTATGTCAATCCTACGGGACCAAAGTATCAACATTTTCTAAGGGAGTCTCAATAAAAGAAGATATTCTTTATATTTGTTTAACTTTCCAGAGAAAAACGTATTTAATTTTGAGAATTTTCAATTTATAAATTTGTTTGATTTTTTCATTATTTTATTTCAGATTTCCTCCTTATTATAACTTTCATCATTCTACATTTTCTTTTAAACAGTTGAAACCTGACCTTCGCGTGAAAACTATGAAAAACATTATTATTACATTTCTCAGCAAATTCATAAGTTTGAAGAATTTAGAAAAAGAAAATCAGCAAAAATTAACACAAAGGAATGAGAAAGACAAAATACCATACATTTTCCTTTGTTATTGTTCTCTGTGTATGTTTTTCATAAGTTTCATCTTGCGAAAAATCCCTGTGTAGTACTAAAGGAGAAAAAAAAAACATTTTATGAAAGCGGAACAAAGAATAGTTTCATAAAAGTTCTTTTCTTTTTCTTAATGGTGAAAGCCAAGTCCTTGGGCACAAAGTAATCACCGACTTTTAAGAGAAAAAAAAGGGCAAAAAAATTTAGATGTTTCTAATGACATAACAGTAAAATGTGGTAAATTCCTTATAGCAACTTCAACCTATAAAATTCAATATATATATTTTTTTTTTTACTCTTTCAAGTACAATATTTTTTCTATCTGTATGTTTTCATTCATAATATGTATTAAAATTTAGATTTTTCCTTAATGAATCAGAAGTAAAGAAAAAAATGTACCTTTTTACTATATAATAGCAAACTTGATTTTAAAAGTTAAAGTTCTTGTCAGCTATATCTCAGTTTGTCCTTCTCTATGTTAATCCCACCGGACCAAAGAAGTACAAATTTTCCAATGGCATCTCGGTAAAGTATGATATTTTTTATTTTTTTTACTTTTAAGAAGAAAATTTATTTACTTCTAAAAATTTTCTATTTAATATTTTTGATTTTTTCTTTAGTTTATTGCAAATTTTCTCCTTATTATAACGTTAAATGATTTACATTTTTTAAAAACATTTCGAATCTCATCTTTCGTGTCAAAAGAGCGTCAAAATACATGAAGTGATAAAAAGAAAATTTGCAAAACAAATAAAGAAATAAATTAAAAATTAAAAAGATAAATAAATAAAAAAAAATAAAATTCCATAACATTTTTAATTATTTTTCTCTTTTTATGTTTTTTCATAAATTTCATCTTGCGAAAACTCAATGTGTAGAACTTAAAACATTTTAATTTGTGAAATTACTTTTTCTTTCCTATATTTTCTTTTTTTCCTTCTTATAAATGAAATTTATATTACATTTTTTCAAAACAAAAGACATGGATAAAAATAGCTGAACTAGTTAAAAAAAATTTCAAAATTTTAATTCATAGCAACTGAAAAAAAAAAGATTTTTTTTTTTACTTTTTACAACTGTCCAAAGGAAAACTTGTTTATTTCTAAAAATCTATTTTTTTTTATGATTTTTTTCTTTATTTTATTGCAAATTTTCTTTTTGTTATAACATTAAATGTTACCCATTTCATATCTCAGTATTAGCGTCAAAACAGTGAAATGCATTATTATCATATTTTTCTGCAAATTCATATATTTAAAGAAGTCAGAAAAAGTAAATCAGCAAATAACAAAGAAATGGAAAAAAAGAAAACCCGTACGTTTTTTCTTTATTATTGTTCTGTCTGTGTGTTTTTTCATAAATTTTATCTTCGAAAAAATCAATGTGCAGTACTTAAAGGAGAAAAAAAAGCACTTTATGAAAGCGGAACAAAGAATAGTTCCATAAAAATTCTATTCTTTTTCTTAGTGGTGAACTCTAGCTCCTTAGGCCCACAGTAATCGCTGACTTTTAAGAGAAAAAAACGGGAAAAAATATTTCAGATGTTCTTAATGACAGAAAAGTAAAAGAAGGATAAATACCTTATTTACTCCATCCTACAAAATGGTAAAGTGAATCAGTATTTATTAACTCTTTTAAATACGAAAAAAACCCAAAGCACCTTAATGAATTTTTAAGGACATCTCAAGAAGATATTCTTTATTTTCTTAACTGTACAGAGAAAAATGTATTTACTTTTAAAACTTTTCAATTTATTAATTTGTTTGATTTTTTTTTTAAATTTGATTTCAGATTTGCCCCTTATTGTACATTTTCTCATTATTATTACATTTCACAGTAAATTCGCGTATTTGAAGAAGTCAGAAAAAGAAAAACCAGCAAAAAAATAACTAACAACGAAATGATAAAAAAGGAAAAATTCCCGTTCGTTTTCCTTTATCATTGTTCTCTTTGTATTTTTTTTTCATATATTTGATCTTGCAAAAAATTCAATCTTTGGCAATTAAGAAAATAAAAAAGCACATTATGAAAGCGGAACAAAGAATAGTTCATATAACTTTTTTTTTCTTAATAGTGAATTCTACGTCTTTATGCACAAAGTAATCACTGACTTTTAAGAGAAAAAACGTAAAAAAAAAAAAAAAAAAATCCAGATGTATTTAATGACATAAAATTAAAAGGAGGTAAATACCATGCAACTAACTACTCTACCATACAAAAAGATAAATTTTGTCGATATTTTTTTAACTTTTTTAAATACGAAAAAAAAAAGTACCTTAATGAATTTTCTAAGGGCATCTCAAGAATATATTCTTTATTTTTTTAAATGTACAGAGAAACGTATTTACTTTTGAAAAATTTCAATTTCTTAATTTGTTTGATTTTTTCTTTATTTTATTTCAGATTTTCTCCTTATTATTACATGTCATAGTAAATTCACACATTTAAAGAAGTCAGAAAAAGAAAAATCAGCAAAAAAATAACAAAGAAATAAAAAAAAGTAAAAATTCCCGTTCATTTTCCTTTATCATTGCTCTCTTTGTATTTTTTTTTCATATATTTGATCTTGCAAAATTTCAATCTTTGGCAATTAAGAAAATAAAAAAGCACATTATGAAAGCGGAACAAAGAATTGTTCATAAAACTTTTTTTTTCTTAATGGTGAATTCTAAGTCTTTATGCACAAAGTAATCACTGACTTTTAAAAGAAAAAACGTAAAAAAAAAATTCAGATGTACTTAATAACATAAAATTAAAAGAAGGTAAATACCATGCAACTAACTACTCTACCCTACAAAAAGATAAATTTTGTCGATATTTTTTAACTTTTTTAAATACGAAAAAAAAAAGTACCTTAATAAATTTTCTAAGGGCATCTCAAGAATATATTCTTTATTTTTTTAAATGTACAGAGAAACGTATTTACTTTTGAAAAATATCAATTTATTAATTTGTTTGATTTTTTCTTTATTTTATTTCAGATTTTCTCCTTATTATTACATTTCACAGTAAATTCACACATTTAAAGAAGTCAGAAAAAGAAAAATCAGCAAAAAAATAACAAAGAAATGGAAAAAAGGAAAAATTCCCGTTCCTTTTCTTTAATCATTGTTCTCTCTGTATGTTTTTGTTTTTTTTCATATCTTGTTCTTGCAAAAATTCAATCTTTGGCAATTAAGAAAACAAAAAAGCACATTATGAAAGCGGAACAAAGAATAGTTCATAAAACTTTTTTTTTCTTCTAGCTCTTTAAGGCGCAAAGTAATCACTGACTTTTAAGACAAAAAAAAAGAAAAAAATCCAGATGTACTTAATGACATAAAAATAAAAGGAGATGAATACCTTGCAACTACTCTAACCCTATAAAAATGCAAATTGTATCAATATTTTTTAACTTTTTTTTAAATACGAAGATTTCTTTCTCCCTTTCTGCAAATTTTCATTCATAACATGTATTAAAATTTTGATTTCTTATTAATGAATGAGAATTAAATGAAAGAAAATTTATCTTTTTCCTATATAATCCAGAAATGTCATTTTAACAGTTAAGGCTGTGATCAGTTATATCTCCGTTTTTTTTTTTTTTTTTTTTTTTTTTTTTTTTGTCTATGTTGCAGGAGACCAAAATACTTACACTTTCTAAGTTAATTTGAATGAAAGAAGAGAGTCTTTATTTTATTTTTTTTTTATTTTTTTTTTTTTTTACTTTCCAGACGAAAACATATTTACTTTTGAAAATTTTCAATTTAATAATATATTTAATAAACCTCTCCTCCCTTTTATTTTATTAATTAATTTATTTATTTACTAGCTAACCCGCACGGCTTTGTCCGGGCCCGAGAATATTACAATCTCAGAGAAAGGCGTTAACCGCCTCCCTCCCCATACCCGCAAATATAATGAATCAATTGTTCAAGAGAACCACCGTCACCTACATTAACGCGATCATTAAAAAAAGAATTACATTTTTCTGATAATTAGAACAAAACGAAGACGCTACACTAAAATAGCCGGCAGATGACACCCCTTCCCGACCTCAATTTCAAATCTATATCTTAATTAGTTACCTACATTTTTGTTCAATAGTAAAAATTGGCAATTATTTCCTTTCATTTCTGCAAACTAAATGGAGGGATCGGCCAGAGAAACTCATCTCTTTGTAGTTCAGTTTTTAATGAAAGCAGATCCCTGTCTGAAACTTTCTGGGATTGTTTTCACTGGCGCCGGCAGATTTTTGGCAGTTTTTTGCATAAATTAAAAGAAATTACCAACCGAAATTTTCAAAAATCACATAGTCAGATGCAGAATATTTTTTTACACATGCTCAGAAATTTTCAAATTGATATCTCAATTAGTTTTCTTAAAATTCGCTAATTAGTAAAATAATTTTGAATTCGTTCATTTCCGCTTGCAAATCCAATGCGCCGGTCCGTTTCTTTCGCCATTTTGATTTAAAAGATGTCATTTTAAAAGCTATGTTTAATGAGAATCTAATTAATATCTACGCTAATTATCAAAATATTAAAATTCTGAGGGTCAGGGGCACCAAGAGAGGGTTTGGATTACCTGAATCTAAATTTACAGACTTCTAGGTGCGCTAAATTTTCCTAGCCATCGCCAACAGACACACACAGACCAGACACACACACACACACAGAGCGAAACTTTATTTTATTAGTATAGATTTATATATATATTTTTTTTGCAAATTTGCTACTTATTATAACTTTAAATGTTCTAAACTTTCGTTCAAACATTTCAAATCTCACTTTTCGCGTCAAAACAGTGAAATTCATTATTATTACATTTCTCAGCAAATTCATATATTTGGAGAAGTTAGAAAAAGAAAAATCAGCAAAGAGATAACAAAGAAATAAAAAAAAATAAATAAAGACGTACGTTTTCCCTTTATTATTGTTCTTTCTGTAAGTTGTTTCATAAATTTCATCTTTCGAAAAATCAATGTGTAGTACTTAAGGGGAACAAAAATCACTTTATGAAATCGGAACAAAGAATAGTTCCATAAAAGACCTTTTCTTTTCTTAATGGTGAATGCAAAAATCACTCTATGAAAGCGGAACAAAGAATAGTTCCATAAAAGTCCTTTTCTTTTTCTTAATGGTGGATGCAAAAATCACTTTGTGAAAGCGGAACAAAGAATAGTTCCATAAAAGTCCTTTTCTTTTTCTTAATGGTGGATGCAAAAATCACTTTATGAAAGCGGAACAAAGAATAGTTCCATAAAAGTCCTTTTCGTTTTCTTAATGGTGGATGTTAGATGTTTAGGCACAAAGTAATAACGGACTTTTAAGAGAAAAAATCCGGAAAAAAAATCAGATGTTCTTAATGACAGAAAATTAAAAGGAGGTAAATACTTTAGCTATTCTATCCAACAAAAAGGCAAAGTTTATTAATATTTATAAACTGTTTTAAATACGTCCTCCTTTTAATTTTCTGTCATTAAGAACATCTGATTTTTTTCCCGATTTTTTCTCTTAAAAGTCAGTTATTAGTGTGCCTAAACAGCTAACATCCACCATTAAGAAAAAGAAAAGGATTTTTATGGAACTATTCTTTATTCCGCTTTCATAAAGTGATTTTTGTTCCCCTTAAGTACTACACATTGATTTTTCGAAAGATGAAATTTATGAAAAAACATACAGAAGAACAATAATAAAGGAAAAACGTACGTCTTTTTAATTTTTTTTTCTAATTTCTTTGTTATCTCTTTCCTGATTTTTCTTTTTCTAACTTCTCCAAATATATGAATTTACTGAGAAATGTAATAATAATGAATTTCACAGTTTTGACGCGAAAGGCGAGATTTGAAATGTAAGTAAGATATTTGAAAGTATGTCAGAAAAATTGCGTCCCGACTCATGTAGGACGCAATTATTTTACATTAAGTAACATAAGTTATATTCCCGAAGAGAAAAAATCGGGAAAAAAAAATCAGATGTTCTTAATGACAGAAAATTAAAAGGAGGTAAATACTTTAGCTATTCTATCCAACAAAAAGTCAAAGTTTATCAATATTTATTAACTATTTTAAATACGAAAAAATAAATGCTTACTGCATGTTTTATTTCATAATATGTTTTAAAATTTATATTTCATCTTAATGAATGAGAAGTTAAGATACAAAATGTTTCCGTTTCCTGTACAATCGCATATTTAATCTTAACACTTAAGGTTTTGATCTGTTATGCCTCCGTTTTCCTTTCCTATGTTAATCCTACGGGACCAAAGTACCTACATTTTCCTAAGAGCATCTCAATAAAATAAGATATTCTTTATTTTTTTAACTTTTCAGAGGAAAACGTATTTAATTTGAAATTTTGAAATTTATTAATATTAGGTAGCTTTCAATACAAAAAAGTCCTTCCGGCCTGTACCGGGAGGAAAAGGTAGCTTTCCTATATCTTCGTTTTAAAATTTTAGCTAATGTTACACGAAAGCAGCAAGCTAAAATGCAAAGAAAACGTTTACAAAAGATTCGTTAATACTGAATTAGAATAAGAAATTCGCCAAATTATTGAGCTATAGCCAAATTGGCTTCATTATTGAAGACTTATTTTGGTCAAGAATTTGGCGCTAACGGATATGAATATATAGTTTTATGTGTATGATTGGAAAAATGATTACAACAATGAAAATTTTTGTAATGTTCTGTCTTGTTTCAAAATGTCAGCCACCCTAGAAATTCAAACTACTCTATCTCAGCCATTTTTTAAGATAGAGGTAAAACAAATAATGCTCTGGAATCGTTGTATCAAGGCCTAACACTTAATTAAAAAATAAATTTGAATTTTTAACTTTTTGGTATATTTATTTTAGTTTTAAATATTTATTAAATCTTTAAGTGGCCGCCATCTTGAAACAAGATGGCGGACCAAGCTGCCCAACGAACTCGGTCGAGACATTGGTGAGCTTAATACACATAATTAGTTTCATCGAAATTGATTTATAAATACGAGCGTTATCGTATGACATAGGTCAGATATATATATATATATATATATATATATATATATATATTAATGTCGTGTTTCCAAGTTCAAATCCGGGAAAAAGGCAGTCGTGCTCGTGATAAATAGGGTTAGCTATGTTATTGGTTTCCCTTTTAGTTCGCATCAGGCGGCCGGGTGGTATCATCAACAACAAGAAATGTCAGTCCATATTTTTGTCGAAGAACCTTTTATTTCCTGCTCATTAGCCAACGCTAAACGAAAAAAAAATACAACGTTCCATTATTTACTAGAATCCGTCCCGATTCTTTTAGCAAACACCAGCGTCAAAAAATCCCCTCCGAATCAGGATGATCGTGTTTTTAAACTAGCTTGCGTAATAATACAGAATACGTCACGTGACCCACTTCTATCGAATCAAAAGGTCTCTTTTGGAACTTTATCAATATTTCCGGTGGATTTATTTTGTTGTAAAATGCAAAAACTTTCTACGCCCATCCAGAATATTCCATAATCTCGTACCAGATGCCTGTCATATCAACAAACCAGCTTATCTGTTTTTGAGGCTGTAGCTAAACTTCGAATTTAATACGTAATAAAAATAAGAAGAAGAAAAGAAAATGAATCTTTATAAAAGGGGAAAAAAAAAAGAAAGAATTAAAGTTTTTCGGAAATATTTTAATAGACATTTGATATTTAATAATAGGATAACTTTATGAAATAAGGTTTTTTGAGCGGAATATTTTAAGAGATACGATATTTTAGCATTTAAATAAAGAAGTTATAGCAATTTGACCACACGGGAATAATACTAATGAATTTTAATAATGGATTAAAATAAAGATGTTCTATCTAAAGAATAAATTAAAAAAGCTATCGCCATTTTTAGAATAACTACATTCGAATAAATATTATTAAGTGGATTAGGAATAATTGGCTTTACATATGGATAGTAAAAGGCTATTTTAAGAATGAGAATTATTTTAATAAGCTGGGTTATATACCGAATATTATTGAATGGACAAATTTTATAGAATAATTGCGGAAAAATCTTAAATTTTGTAATATTATCCCCCCTCCCTAAAGATTTTGGATGAAGTTAATAGTTAAGTAACTATAAATTCAGACAATATAAATTAAATACTTTAGAAATTTGAATTTTGACTAGTATAAATTTAGAGACTGCCAGCAAGGAGATGGGGAAATTCTGAAGAACTGGAAGACAAAAACAAAAACAAAAATAAAATAATAGTAATCAATTAAAATTAATAGATAAATAAAAATAAAGCTACGAGCATTTCCCCTGTAAAATAATACAAGAAATGGTTACAATCTCACTTACCATTTGTAAGTGCACAAGAAAAATACAATAACAATAAATAATAAATATTAATAAACAGGAAAAACAGGATAATAATAGTAACAGAATTTTGCTTTTACCAAGTTCACAAGCTTTAGAATAAGTAGTCACTAGCAAATTGTTAAAACAAAGTTTTTAAAAAAAAATTCGACTTAATTCAAATTTGAGTTCATTAGATCCAACTGTTTTATTTCAGTCTCTTTCTTGGATCGTGATAAGTCCTCATTTTGTTTTTTAAAAAAAATGGTTACTGCAGTCCCTTTCTTAAAAATACAGTTTTTATGTAAAGGCTGAAAATAAAGACATTACTCCATCAAAATTTTAAAACTGTGGTCATTCTTACCAATACTTTATAATGACCTTATAATGCTAGCACTTGTCACAACATCTTCTCTTAAGTATCACATTAATTTTCTCACATAATAAACAAGTCAAATTATCTCTTGGTCGTTTATTGTACTTGGAATATGTTATCTTGGTTATATTCCTGTGGGATTTGTTATATTTCTGTTGGGATCCCACCATCTTTAACTAATATTTGTCAAACATTTTTTCACTAATAAATAATATAACTCTTCAATAATATAAATAAATGCTATAATAAAATTCAATTCATAAACATAACAATAATAACTTTCAATATAACTAATACTTCTCAACATATGTAGTAATTCATAATATAATTCAATAGTAGAAATAATAATATAATAACATTTGTATAATTTAAGAAAATATCACAGTTTGTTTATTTATTGTTAGGAAAAATATTGGTTGAGGATAAAATAATTACATAGCAAATAAATAAATTTCTTATTTTTTAATCATATAAGAAAGTATTTTTGCCAGTCGAAAGTATACAAAAAAAATATAATAATAATTTCAAAATCCAAATAAATTTAAATCTAAATATTTAGAAATTGAACTCTCAACCATTAGTTCCCTACAATAATTTTTCCTCTGATACCCTTTTACAAAATTATACTGTTAAGTTATAAGTATTCATATCCTAAATGCAGAGAGTTGTTTTTTTGGCAAACTTAGAATAAATAAAGACAATAAATAACAAATAAAAGATGTTAATTTTAGCTGAGAAATGGAATACAAAGGCAATTAGTTTAGATACTTAATTTTCTATTGTCACACCAAAACAATCACTGTAAAATCACATCATCACTATCCAATCATTTATATAATTATAGAAATACTTATAAACGGTTACTATTTGATTATCTATTGAAGTAAATAACATAATATTAAATTTTTGAAACAATTGGTTTAAGAAAAAGTAAATAAAGTAAAAATAGTTTATTTTGATATAGAATTAAAACATTTAATTTCATTTTTCAACATCAATTTGACAATTCCTAAAATCAAAATACACATCTTATGCCTGCATAAGGTGTCTACTCAACCTCAAAAACTCTCAAAAACAAGTAAATATTTTAGTTGATCAGGCTAAAATATAACCACAATGTTGAAATAAAAGCTGTGACATTTATTTTAAATTTTAAAATATCAAACTTTCAAAAATGGGTAATATCTCTGTTGTACACCAAAGACATACCTGATAATGTTGAAACTAGAGTAATAAGAGATATTTAAAGAATTAGAATTTATTCTATTGTTTTTACTTTAGTTTGATTTTGTGATGGTGATTGTGATGTCTGTGGTGATTTTGATTGTTGTTTGGGTTGCTCATGAAATAGTCTGAAGTTATCTGGTGAAAAATAGGGTCGTAATTTAGACGCATGTACAATAACTGAATTTAATTTAGTCTCATAATTAAATTTGTCTATTTCATAGGTCACATCAGAAAGTTTATTTATTATTTTGTATGGTCCAGAGAAAGTAGGTTCTAATTTTCTAGTGTTAGGATATTTAAATTCTTCACAAATTACATAATCTTGTATTTCTAGTGGAGATTCAACAAATTTTCTATCATAGAGTCTTTTACTTTTAAGGTGGAATTCACAAGTTCGCGCTTTTGCAATTTTGAGTGCTTTATTAACAGGAGGGTAATAATTTTGTTTTAAAGGAGATTCATAAGGTAATTGACCATAAAATAAATAGGCAGGTGGGAATTTGGTTATGGAATGTGGTGTGTTATTGTATTCTTGGATGACTTGGTCTAATAATCTAGTCCAAGGTATTTTAGAAGAAATGGAATTAACTTTACATTTAAGTCTAGTAACTATAGTTTGGTTCACTCGTTCTACCTTCCCATTGGTTTGGGGGTGATGTGATGATGTAAAACGTTGTTGAACATGATATTTTCTGAGGAATTTTTTGAATCTTGGAGACCTAAAAGATTTATGTCTATCGCTAAGTATTGTTTTAGGTGCTTGAATATTGAAAATTTGTTTTAAACAGTTAGTATATGTTTCGGTAGTAACACTTTTGGATGGAAAAGCCCAAACAAACCTAGTTGCATGATCTATTATTATGTGTAAGAATTTTTTTGTTGAATTGTAATAATTAAATCCACCCACAGTATCAATAGAAAGACATTCAAAAGGTTGATCTGTGGCTGGCATAGCTTGTAACAAGTCAAATCTTTTTTGTTTTGGTTTTTTATTTCTCTGGCATGTATCACAATGTTTAACAAATTGTGTAATATCTATTGTCATGTTGGGCCAATAATAGTTTGGAGATATTAAGTTAAGCATTTTTTGTATTCCTAAGTGTCCAAAATTATCATGAGCAATATGTAATAATTTTCTCCTGAGTGACATTGGTACTACTATTTTTTTTAATCCTTTTCTCTGAATAATTATAATCCCATTCTCTTTTATGTATTTTCTGTCACAAACATTATCTTTATCTTGCATCGCTATAATTTCTTTTTTGTCCAATAATAAACTTACATGTTGATTAAGATAAGCAACAGGATTTCGTGACAACATGTCCGCTTCGACATTTGTAGAACCTTTTTGATACTTGATCTCATAATCGAACATGCTAAGTTTTAAAGACCATCGAAAAAGTTTACCTCTTAGATTTTTAACATTCTTTAACCATACCAGAGATGCATGGTCGGTATGGATTGTGAATTTAGTACCATGAAAATAGTGATAAAACTTATCAAGAGTATCTATGATAGCAAGGCATTCCAATTCAGTTATAAAGTAATTTTGTTCATAACCCTTCAAAATTCTAGAATGGTAAGCAATAGGATGCAAAAAATTATCTTTCCCTGGTTGTTTTAGAACTGCACCTACTGCTACCTGAGAGGCATCCACAAACATGTGGAGGGGTAATTTTGGGTCATAAATTTTTAGAATTGGTTTTGCAATTAGAGTATTTTTTAATTTCTCAAAAGAGTTTTGACATTCTGAGTTCCATTCCCATATTGTGTTTTTCCTAAGTAATTTATTGAGGGGGTATCTAATTTCAGCATATTTATCTATGAATTTGTGATAAACATTAATGGAACCTAAAAATCGTTGTAGTTCTTTAACATTAGAGGGAGGTTTCAATTTTTTAATTGTCTCAATATTGATATTAGCTGGAGTTAAAGTCCCATTGGTGATCTCATAGCCTAAGAAATTAATTTTATTTTGATTTAGTTTACATTTAGAAAGTTTAAGTTTAAGGTTTTCTAGTTTACAGATTTCAAAGATTTTTGTTAAGTGATTTAAATGTTCTTCTAGAGAGGAGGAGAAAATTATGATATCGTCGAAATAATGGCAAGCAAAATCAATTTTATACTTATTGAGGATTCTTCTAATGGTTCTATTAAATATCGGGGGCCCTGTCTTTATACCAAAGGGGAGCACCAGCCATTCGAAGAGGCCAAAATTGGTGGCAAAAGCTAATTTTTCTGTATCGGATGGATGTATTGGTATGTGCCAGTAGCCAGAGGCTAAGTCCAAAGTGGAAAAATACTGGGCACTACTCAATTTATCTAAAATTTCATCGATAAGAGGTAAAGGTTCTGCATCGTTTTTAACTATTGCATTTAATTTCCTATAATCTATACATAGTCGGGTCTTTTTACCTTCCTCTCTTTTCATAGCCAAGGTGACGGGGGCAGAATAAGGACTATTGCTTTCTTTTATGAGACCAGCCGCTAACAAAGATTGAATTTGATTTTTTATTTCTTTTTCCTCTAAGGGGGAAGTTCTGTAGGGCCTCAAAGATATAGGTAGGTCAGATTTTAGTAAAACGCGTTGTGGTTCAATATTTATCTTACCCACATCATATTTATGTTTTGCAAAAATATCCCTATAATTTTGAACTATTTCCCTTAAATCCCCATTTTCAATTAAATTTATTTCCCCAATTAAATCTGAATTATAATCATTAATATCGCGAATATTTTGAGGAGTCATTGAACTTCTGTAATCAGGCTGCACGTTACAATCATTGTAATTAGCTGCAAAAAAGTCCTGAGTATTCACAAAATTTTCATTAGTATATGGTGATACTTTGTCATCATTATATCCATTTAAACTCTCATTACTATCACCATTTGTTAATAACTCATCTTTACATGAAATAGTATCTTCATTATAAGTTGTTATCAAGTTACCATCATTAAATAAATTCAAATTGTCACAATCAGAAGTTATCAAGTTATCCTTACCTTGTTGTAGTTTTTTTACAGTTACAGTATTAAAATGAAGTGATCTCTCATCATGTATGGATATACTCCTATTTATAATCTTCCTTCCCTGTTTTACTGTACAATTCTTACAATTTATATTTAAATTAAATTTTGAACATTCTTTTAACCCCAAGATGCAGTAATCCAAATCTGTATCACATACTAAAAAGTTAACATATTTTTGGATTTTACCCACTTTAAGAAGAATACTACACTTTTGATTAATTTGTAAAAATCCCTTTGCCTGACCAATAGTAACTGGAGGAACAATTTCAATTTTAGCATTCAATTTTTTAACAAACTTTAATGGTAAAATTGCGATAGTTGAACCGGTATCGACGACACATGGTAAATTATAATTATTCGTATATCCATACACAATTAATTGTCAAATATTAGGAGTACCAATTGGAAGAGTATCAGAGGGTGTTGAGTTGTTATTAAAAATACACTCTTTTTCCCAGTGAAAAGCATTCATTATACCCTTGTTTACACAAATTCTACATGGCCTAGATGGGTACTGGTTCTGAAAATAATTGTTTTGTACTCCGTTTTGGAAATTTCTAGGTCTTTGAAAATTATAGTTTGGTCGAGGAACCCAGTTTCGAGGAGAATTAAATTGATTATTGGGCCGATTTGACTGAATCCAATGCCTAGGAGTATTAATTTGTTGAAAATTTGGTCTATTAGGCTGCACACTATATCGAGGAATGTCAAAATTAGTTGCATTAGGTTTACTTGGTAATGATGGACTTGTAACAGCAGGGGTGGAAACTTCCACAAATTGCTTAACAATTCTATACCATTCTGTTGTACTCTCAGGAGGGTTAACAATTAGATAATTTTGATATTCTGGTTTTAAACCATCGGTTAATCCTTGTAGTAATATAGTTTCACATAAATGCAATTTCCTACCAATTTCAATTTTCTTTCTAAAATAAGTTTCTAAGTTACTTAAACTATCCAATTTCAAAGCAGAAAATTCAGAAAATTTCGGGATATTTACCCTAATAAAATTCTCAGTTAAGATATCAGCTATCTGTTCGTATTTAGTGCAATTAAGGCAATCATTAATGTAAATCTTAAGAGCTTCTCCCTTTAAATTTTGAGAAATATTTTTAAACTTCCAATCATCATCCTTCTTTTCTTTTTCACAAGCATCATCAAAGTATTTTAACCACGCTTGTATCTCAACTCCTAAATCTGGATCAAATGCTATAAATTTTGGTTCTGCCATACTATTTAATCTAACAAAAGAGTTAACTCGATCTTCTTTTAAATATCCGGATCTTAAAAACATTAAATTTTAAACTTATAACACTATATACCATACAAATAACGAAATAGTAAATAAATATGTAATTTACGATCTCAGTAACATTTTAAAAATAATAGATTTTTTTTTTTTTTTTTTTTTTTTTTTTTAAGAATATCTGTTCTTAAAACATGAAAATATAAATTATACCGCTGTCTATAATATTACAATGACGTATCACACGAAATCATCAAATAAATTAATTAACCTTAACAACACTTAAATATTTGCAACAGAAATAAATTTTAAAAACAAAATTTTAATCAGTATAACATAGTATATAAAACCTTTAAATTTCAAGGTAGACTATTAAATAAATAAAACATTTTAAATATAACATAAACTAATAAATATCAACATATAAAGATACCAATAAATAAAAATACCAACTTACAGTTACTCTTGAGCATATTTCACAGGAAAGTCTCACACATCTAAAAATCTTTAATTTTCTTGATAACACAAAAGTTCTGCTTTTTCGCAATCCTTTAAAACCAACACCATGAAGACGCTTATGAAGATGAATAGTATATTCTCTAGCAACAACTTCACTTAGGCCAACTTTTCCTCTTCTTTTCTCTTTTAGGCTTGACCATTTTTAATTTATTATAAAAGTACAAAATAACAAAACACCAGACGTAAACGTGCTGTAATGGCGTAGACGTCCTCGTAACATATTCTTCTAATCGGCAAATTTCACGTTTAACTACACAAACTTTCTGTTGATCATCAGCATCCTGTTCGACTTATTATATTAATGTCGTGTTTCCAAGTTCAAATCCGGGAAGAAGGCAGTCGTGCTCGTGATAAATAGGGTTAGCTATGTTATTGGTTTCCCTTTTAGTTCGCATCAGGCGGCCGGGTGGTATCATCAACAACAAGAAATGTCAGTCCATATTTTTGTCGAAGAACCTTTTATTTCCTGCTCATTAGCCAACGCTAAACGAAAAAAAAATACAACGTTCCATTATTTACTAGAATCCGTCCCGATTCTTTTAGCAAACACCAGCGTCAAAAAATCCCCTCCGAATCAGGATGATCGTGTTTTTAAACTAGCTTGCGTAATAATACAGAATACGTCACGTGACCCACTTCTATCGAATCAAAAGGTCTCTTTTGGAACTTTATCAATATTTCCGGTGGATTTATTTTGTTGTAAAATGCAAAAACTTTCTACGCCCATCCAGAATATTCCATAATCTCGTACCAGATGCCTGTCATATCAACAAACCAGCTTATCTGTTTTTGAGGCTGTAGCTAAACTTCGAATTTAATACGTAATAAAAATAATAAGAAGAAAAGAAAATGAATCTTTATAAAAGGGGAAAAAAAAAAGAAAGAATTAAAGTTTTTCGGAAATATTTTAATAGACATTTGATATTTAATAATAGGATAACTTTATGAAATAAGGTTTTTTGAGCGGAATATTTTAAGAGATACGATATTTTAGCATTTAAATAAAGAAGTTATAGCAATTTGACGACACGGGAATAATACTAATGAATTTTAATAATGGATTAAAATAAAGATGTTCTATCTAAAGAATAAATTAAAAAAGCTATCGCCATTTTTAGAATAACTACATTCGAATAAATATTATTAAGTGGATTAGGAATAATTGGCTTTACATATGGATAGTAAAAGGCTATTTTAAGAATGAGAATTATTTTAATAACGCAGCACAAAGTAATCACTGACTTTTTAAGAGAAAAAATGTAGAAAAAAATCCAGATGTTCTTAATGACATAATTTTAAAAAGAGGTAAATTCCTTATAGCTATTCTAATCTACAAAAAGGAAAACTATATGAATCTTAACTCTTTTTAAAAGATTTTTTTTTTCTTTATGCATGTTTTCATTCATAATATATTAAGGTTTAGATTTTTCCTTAGTGAATGAGAACTGAAGAAAAAAAATTAACTTCTTTCTATATAATGGAAAATTTGATGTTAACACTTAAGGCTGTGATCAGTTATATCTCCCTTTTCCTTGTCTGTGTTAATCATACAGGACCAAAACACCTACATTTTCTAAGGGAATATTAGTAAAAGAAAGTATTCTTTATTTATTTTAACTTTCCAAAAGAAAATATTTGAAATTTTTCTATTTATCAATCTTTTTGATATTCTCTTTATTTTATTGCAAATTTTCTTTACATATACAAATTTATAGATCATATACAGGTCTGTATATAATAATTCGGAAAGTTTACCTGTTATAGCTGATAAATGCTAAAATTTAGTTTTCATATGTGTTATGCCTTTCCAAATTGTTTACTTGCATATCATATTTCATTTTATTGCATATCATATTGCATATCATATTTATATATTGGTCCTGTATGATTAACATAGACAAGGAAAACGAAGATATAACTGATCACAGCCTTAAGTGTTAACATCAAATTTTCCATTATATAGAAAGAAGTTATTTTTTTTCTTTAGTTCTCATTCACTAAGGAGAAATCTAAGCCTTAATATATTATGAATGAAAACATGCATAAAGAAAAACAAATATCTTAAAAAGAGTTAAGATTCATATAGATTTCCTTTTTGTAGGTTAGTATAGCTGTAAGGAATTTACCTCTTTTAAAAATTATGTCATTAAAAACATCTGGATTTTTTTCTACATTTTTTCTCTTAAAAAGTCAGCGATAACTTTATGCCTGAGGACCTAGCACTCACCATTAAGAAGAAAAAATAAGTTTTATGAACTGTTCTTTGTTCCGTTTTCATAATGTGCTTTTTATTTTCTTAACTGCCGGAAATTGATTTTCTTGCACGATGAAATTTATGAAAAAACATACAGAGAGAACAATAATAAAGGAAAACGAACGGAATTTTTCCTTTTTTTACTTCTTTGTAAATTTGTTATTGTTTTTTTCTTTTCTGTCTTCTTTAAATATATGAATTTGCATATCATATTTCATTGCAAAATAGTGAACTGCATTATTATTGCATTTCTTAATAAATTCATATTTTAATTAGACAGAAAATGAAAATCAGCAATAAAATAACAATGAAATGAAAATGACAAAATTGTGCAACTTTACCTTTATTACTGTTCTCTCTATATGATTTTTCATAAAATTCATCTTGCAAAAAAATCAATGTGTTGTACTTAAGGAGACAAAAAGCACTTTATGAAATCGGAACAAAGAATAGTTTCATAAAAGACTTTTTTTTTCTTAATGGTGAATGTCAGCTCCTTAGGCGCAAAGTAATCACTACCTTTTAAGAGATAAAAAAAGAAGAAATAAATCCAGATGTTCTTAATGGCACAAAGGTAAAAGGAGGTAAACACCCTGTAGCTACTTTAAGCTACAAACAAGAAAGAAAACTCAAGCGTTAAGCATATAATACGAAACACTTTTCAATACATTCAGTATACTGTAACCAAACTTCGCCGTTTAATAAAATGAAATATGATATGCAAGTAAACAATTTGGAAAACGCATAACACATATGAAAACTAAATTTCAGCATTTACCATCTATAATCGGTAAACTTTTTGAATTCTTATATACAGACCTGTATATGATCTATAAATTTGTATGTGTACTACAGCATATAATAGGAAACACTTTTCAACACATTCAGTATACCGTAACCAAACTTCGCCGTTTAATAAAATGAAATATGATATGCAAATAAACAATTTGGAAAACGCATAACACATATGAAAACTAAATTTCAGCATTTACCATCTATAATCGGTAAACTTTTCGAATTCTTATATACAGACCTGTATATGATCTATAAATTTGTATGTGTACTACAACATATAATAGGAAACACTTTTCAACACATTCAGTATACTGTAACCAAACTTCGCCGTTTAATAAAATGAAATATGATATGCAAATAAACAATTTGGAAAACGCATAACACAAATGAAACTAAATTTCAGCATTTACCATCTATAATCGGTAAACTTTTTGAATTCTTATATACAGACCTGTATATGATCTATAAATTTGTATGTGTACTACAGCATATAATAGGAAACACTTTTCAACACATTCAGTATACCGTAACCAAACTTCGCCGTTTAATAAAATGAAATATGATTTGCAAATAAACAATTTGGAAAACGCATAACACATATGAAAACTAAATTTCAGCATTTACCATCTGTAATCGGTAAACTTTTCGAATTCTTATATACAGACCTGTATATGATCTATAAATTTGTATGTATACTACAGCATATAATAGGAAACACTTTTCAACACATTCAGTATACTGTAACCAAACTTCGCCGTTTAATAAAATGAAATATGATATGCAAATAAACAATTTGGAAAACGCATAACACATATGAAAACTGAATTTCAGCATTTACCATCTATAATAGGTAAACTTTCCAAATTCTTATATACAGACCTGTATATGATCTATAAATTTGTATATGTACTACATAATTTGCTAAATTTTGCTCCTTTAGGAAACGCGTAGTTGAAAATACCCCTTCAGCAATTTTCTTTAGTAAACGGAAATGCACTCGAATTATTTTGTGCAGCCCTATATATCAGGAGTTTGGAAGAGAAAGAGCGAACTCAAAAAATCGATTTCTTTTGTTTGTTTATTCCACGTCAGATAGATGTACGCAACACGTAGGTAAGTTGTTTTGCCCTGATTCGCTCTTAGTATTCTCACAGTATCAAGCTAAAATGAGTAGTACCATCTTCTATAATAAACTCGTGGTCTGATTTTTCTGGAAGAACAAAGGCGAACCCCGGGTCTGAAACACCCTCTCTGCATGTGTTTCGTTAGAAACATACGTACATACTATTTCAATCTGGTTTTTGAATCAGCAGTGATTAAAATAAAGATTTGCCATTGCTATCTTGAACTACTTGCAAAACTTTGAGCTTGATTTCCCAACATCCCAATTTCGAGATCCGCCCTTTCTCTTCCAAGGTCCTGATATGATCTATAGAATTTAGACATTTCTGACAGCATTTCTTTCTATGGACAACAGATTTCGAAATATTTATTGCCTGAACAACACACTTACACCAAAGTTTGGATATCATATTAAATTTTGGATACCGCAATACAGCATTTATTTGGATTTAATACTATTCATGACTAAAGCTTTTGCCAGAATTTTTGAAATGAAATATTTCCATTTGGAAGAGTTTCAGACAATTTCGGCAACAAGTCTGCTGTTTTTTTCTTTTATAGAATGATAGTCTTTAATTTAGAGCGCTACGATGTTTCACTTTCCAGGAATTCTATAGATGTACAACAGCTTTAACACTGTGTGAAAATACGGTAGAAATACATATTTAATAAAGACTCAACAGGTAAGCTCTAATATATCTTAATAATTATACACTATTATATTCGAAGTACTTTAAATAAAAGAGTATTAAAAAAATGTGTTACACTCTTTATTTTTTATTATATTTTATAAGTTTAAGTGCTTAAGATATTTCGATGGTGCAGTTTCCCACTTAAATGGCCGATTTTGGTGGGCGTGGTTTGACGCATAATTAACTCCATTGCACAGAATGTGAAATATTTATTGACTGACCTCACTCTTAAACCAAAGTACATAGACTGTTGCAACCATAAAGAATATTTGGAGACTTATCACCTGCTCCCGGCTAACAAAAAATGCCTTAAAAGTAACTTATTAATTTATAATTAAGTTCTCAAAATATTAAAATATTGTACTATCATCAGAAGCACGTCTTTTATCATAATCTTAATAATTCTTAATATCAGGAAAATAGTGAAATATTGAAAAAAAATCCATCTTTACAAACTAAAATCAAGTTGAGTGAAATAAAAAATTGTAAAAAATAACTACAATTTATTAAACAGCGATTTTAAAATCAAAGTAAATATTTTACGAATTTTCAATTGAAATGAAAGAAACCCAATATATTCGAAAAACAAACTAATAACTCTGCGCAACATATCGACTTACAGTGGAATTTTGATAAATCAAAATAAGTCACAGGACAATAAAATATTAAAGAAACAGGAAATACGACTTACACATCCGGTGTGATGTTATGCTTATACTTCACAGCTGACTTTGATATTAATAAAAGATGCAGTTCATATTTACGTTCAGTAATTGTCTGTTCTAGACATAAACACGCATGCCTAATCGAGCATGTCACCAACATTAGCATGTCATCAAGCTCAGTGATACATTACAAATTATCACCAAATTTGACTGTAAGAAAGTCGTCATAAACAAGGCCAATTTGGTAATAACAAAGAAATTTAACGAAATTCCCATACAAATTCGATTTTGATCAAAATTAGGAGTATTTCCTGATTCATATCCAGTCCGCAAACTGGCATATATTAGTTGTCGTGAATTGGAGCCGAAAAGAAAATGAAAAAAATGCTTCCTGTAAACCCGGGTAGTGTAATTTTCAGTTGAAATGAAAGAAATCTCAATATATTCGAAAAACAAAATAATAACTCTGCACAACATATCGATTTACAGTGGAATTTTGATAAATGAAAATAAGTCACAGGACAATAAAATCCATTATAATAAAATATTACAGAAACCAGAAATACGACCGATACATCCGGTGTGGTGATATGCTTATACTTCACAGATGATTTTGAACCTACCCTATATATATAAAATCCTAATGAAACGAATTTGTGAAACGATTTTATGAAACGAATTTATGAAACGATTTTATGAAACGACTGATTAAACGACTGATTATGTTTCAGGATTATTTTTAATAAAATATTAAACGCTTGATGGTGAAATTAATACCAATTGTTCATAAAAATCCGCGGATGTCAAAACTGGTAATAGAATTTTGAAATTGGAATTAGTTTTCGAGATATTAATTTTTTTCTAATTTTAATGATATTTCTGTAATGATGGCAACTAATTACTCAGTTTTTTTTGTGACAAAAAAGGGAAAATAATTGAAAAGGATCCCGATAGGGGTTATTGATTTCTTTTTATTCGTCATTTTCAAATTGAAATTGAATTTATCTTTTATTTCAATCGATAATGAAGACAAGATTGTGATTAAATTATGTTTTTCAGGAAAATTTGAAAAAAAAAATCACATTTCTATCGTCAGGATTCAATCGTCTGTCAGCATTTAATTTAATTTATAAACTGAAAATATTTTGAATAAATTCGTCCAAATGACGTCATTTATGTAAACGCAAAAGAAAGGGGGGAAAGGAATTAATTGTAATTAATATTTATTGATATCATTTTGTTATTTTTTCGTAAAATTTAATTAAACGAATTTATAAAATCACTAATTCGGATATTTGAAACGAATATATAAAATAATAATTGCCCAACTGAACGGAAGGAGAATAAAATATCCTGCTTGGTTTTCTATCCTGCTTGGTTTTTTCCGCCAAGCTTTTTAAAAAAGCGTCAAAGACCCCTATAATAGAAAAGCACCAAAAGTTCATTGGGTTTGTTTTCATAACTTTTGGCAACAAATCTATATATATTAACGAATCTATCCCTTTTTGAAGCTCGAATTACACCAAACCTAAAAGCAAAGGATCCTATACTGGAAAAGTACCCGATTTTCTTATGGACAATATTCAAGTGACATAACATGGTGTAAAATTATCGCGGATAGCAAATTTGTTTAAATATCTCATCAATTGATGCCGAATAAATGCAGGCATGCATGCAGAAAATATTTAATTAATTTTGTATGATACATAATTATTAGAAAATTCGTATATACATATTAATTAAAATAAATAATTTACGTATTTAAAATAACATGAAAATATGCATGATGGTGCACTAAAATAGAGAGAAAATTAAAACCTGTTAATGAAAATGTGTATAACATAGTACTTTTCAATACCGTGGTTCTTAATGTTATTCACAAGAAGATGGAATTTTTCTCATCTTTAAACGCAAAGGAAGAATAGAATACAGGTCGTTGTTATAAAAGTCCGAGAGGTAGCCACAATTTAAACCTAACCATTTTATACAAGCTGGTTTTCAAGTTGTAAATTATTTTACTTATCAATCCCGAAAACAGTCGTCAGTTGCCTCAACTGCTGTGTATGAGACCATGGTAATAAAAAAAAATGCCCCATTAAAACGTTAAAAGCATGGCAACCCAATTACAGATTTACCAATATTTTAAAAATAAAACACGCTGTCATGTTTTTAGAGGCCTCAAAGTCTGAGCGGGGGTTGGCGAGCGTAGCTCGCAGGGGGTAGGCCCCCTAGTATACTAATAAAAGATGAAGTCCACATTCAGTGGTACACTGTTAAAAATTTGCAGCAAACTGTCCGATCATTTAACCGTTTTTGTAGAAAACGGTTATATAACCGTAATTTAACTCTATTCTGACCATAATATAGGCAATAATATGGTCAGAAAAGACTTAAATTACGGTTGTGTAACCGTTTTCTATAAAAACAGTCAAATGACTGGACAGTTTGCTGCAAATTTTTAAGAGTGTAGTGTATAATGTAGTTTTACACACGCATGCCAAATTGAGCATGTCGTCAAGCTCAGTGATACATTGCAAATTATCACCAAATTTGACTTTAAGAAATGCGTCATAAACAAGGCCAATTTGGTAATAACAAAGAAATTTAACGAAATTCCCATACAAATTTGATTTTGATCACAATTAGGGGTCTTTCCTGATTCATATCCAGTCCGCAAACTGGCATATATTAGTTGTCGTGAATTGGAGCCAAAAAGAAAAAAAGAAAGAAAAGAAAATGAAAAAAATGCTTCCTGTAAGCCGGTAGTGATTTTTTTTTCTATCATTCATATTTTTATTGAATAAATTTCCGTCGGTTTTAAATGTTGTTGTTGTTGTTGTTTATTGCTTTTTACAGTATAATACATTTAAATGACATACTTGTCGATATCCCGTACAGTTAACCGTTGGCGATTTAAAAAATTAGCAAATTGCAAAATTAAAAATAAAATTTAATGTTTTTTTTTTTTTTTTGTATTGTTGAATTAAATCTGTGAATTTAAAACAAACTACAGTTAATAACATGAATTACCTTTTTGCGCTGTTTTCCTTTTACTTAAATGATAATTTCCTATACTTTTCAGAAAATATAATTAGGGAATATTTCTTACTTAACTGAGTTTTAAATAGCTTTTTCAGCTGTTATACTTCTCAAAGTTTCCTCTAGTATTTCATATTGTTTCATGTACACGTCTACGGGGCACCTGTTAATTGGGTGTTTAAGCGAGATAGTGGTACTAAATGAAAACAAAGTTTAGTTTGTTTCGAAAGTTCCTTCTAACATTGTTGACTTCTGAAACTACTTCGCAAATTAGTTCAGCAAAAGCTTAAGTAACGGGAATTCTGTATACCAACAACCATTCTGTATACCAACAACCATTCTGTAAAACAACTTAGTTCTTTCGTAAATTTACACGTTCTAACGTATTAGAGATGACTAATCAATATTTTCACTTAATGTTACTGAATAAAATCCTCCCAGCCATTTGGATACTCACATTTTCGAAATTAAAAACGCTATAGAAAAAATAATTGAGACTAAAAAATTGTCCAGGTACCCTAAAATTAGTAAGAAGAAATATTATAAAGCAAAAACACATCCACTGACGTCATATTGGCGGTGGCAACGACTGAGAAATCAATTTCGATTTTTAAGAAAAAAATTATTTTTAACTTCTAAACATTGCAAAATTTTATTTTCATCGCCCTCGAATAGTGAAAAATAGTGAATTTTTTTTACTCTATTGGATAATCTTGACTCTTGGCAGAACTATAGCTCTGGCTCAAAATTTCAAAGCATTTACAATAATGTTGTAAGTTTAAATCTTAAAATTTTCTTAAAAAATCTCTGTAATAATATAGAGAAGGTCGTTCGCGCTTTATGAAAATGATTTTCACAGTTAATTTCCATGTATAAATACTACTGTACTGACTTGAATGTATGTATGTCTGTATAATAATTGATATATTTAAAACGTTGAATGCAGGCGTTATTTATGTGTGATTTAATATATATTCGTAGATCGTTGGAACAGTAAAAATTCTATTCACCGTTGTCCGGTCTTCCAAGGCTGTCTGTTAGATGGCTGGGGACCTTCTCTCCAACATGGTTTATTAGTGAGAAATTGCAGACTCAGGAATCAGCCGGAGTGGTTCAGTGGTTAGAGCAACAGCCCGGAACGCTGTGGACCCAGGTTCGATTCCTGGCTCTGGCTAATTTTTCATTCCATGTTGGATTATTGTATTGAATGTATGTATGTCTGTATAATAATTGTATATCTTTAAAACGTTGAATGCAGGCGTTATTTATGTGTGATTTAATGATATAAAAAATTAACTCAATATTATCTTCTTTGGGGATTCTAGGAACAATTTGTATTAACTGCATGTGTTGAAAGATAGCTGCACTCAATACAATCGTGTTTTAAAACGCGCTGTGTATATAACATTGACTTTTGGGTATGGTACAGATATTCAACACTGTGATACAAAGGGTTAAATCCACTATTAAAAAAAAAAAAAAAAAAAAAAAAAAAAAAAAAAAAAAAAAAAAAATCCTCCCAACACATGCTGATGCCCCTCGCTGCTCAGTGTCACGTGGGAAATCTGTTTTACGGCTGCGAGGACCCATTCCAGTAAAATCCTTAATCAGTTCCTGTCCCTTGCTCGCGATTGAGACATCTCTCGCGGGATTAGCCGTAGGCCGAGTTTCTATCGTGCTTACATTTATAGATTTGCCGCCCAGTGTTGCGTTTTCCGGCGGCTTCAGGTGATGCTAAATATTGTATTTTTTTCTGTAAGCCTTTAATAAAGGAGACCGGGGGAGACAGTATGCTCTACAGACTTGGTTCCCTTGTCTGAACAGTATCTCTTAGGCAATGAAATAAAATGTTTTTTACTTTACGAAAATATAAAATAATCGTGAACGAAAATATACAATAACCTCTTCCGAGTTACAAGAAACATTTATAAAAACAGTTTTTTTGTGCTGTCACAGATTATCGGAAACGTTTCCGAGTATCTTCTTATAGTGTATTAATCAGTTTTCTCAAACCGAGATATCGTTTTTTTCAGCTCCATTAATTCAAAATTGCAATTTCCAACTGCTTAGTTCAACTTATACATGCAAGAATAACAAACTAATATTAATTTTAATATTAATTTAATGTTTTTAATTTATCATGCTTGTCTGTAAAATGTATTTGTTGAGCATGAAAATGTTTGCTTGAGAATTTGCTATTTTCCTTTTCTATTCTTTTATTTCCTTTTTCCATCTAATTCAATCAAGGAGAAGAAAAAAATTAAAAATAATGAAACCTGCGAGCAAATGTAGTTTTATGAACTTTTAATATGCATAACTGATTATGTAATTAATTACTTTTAGCTATTTTAATACTTCAAAAGAATTCCCCTTAAATTTTTCATTTGCTTTTCTCTTCTTTTATTTCATTTAAAGTCTAATCGATTCAAAATCAGATTTTATCATTATGAAAAACAGAAAAAAAAAAAAGAAAATTCGAAAATTTCATTAGCAGGATTTCTAAAATTTCCTGTCACCAAATACAAATATTCTACAATGGATAGTAAAATTAAAATCATGGGTGAAATTTGCTTTCTTTTAATTTTTCAAAATATTATTAGTTCAGGAAATATAATGTTTACTCAGCAAATACTTTAAAATTTCAATAATTTACTTTAGCTATTAAAAACTGAAAAATCATGAAAAAAAAAAAAAAAAAAAAAAAAAAAAAAAAAGAATATTGGAACAGAACAAAAGTTTTTTTTTCATTTTTTTTAATCTACTTTCAATGAAATTTCTAATTTTACAATCATTTAAAACAAACAACTCTGATTTTTTTTGTCGCTGACATTTTAAATCTATAGTTTGAAGTATGCAATTTGCAAGAATTTAAAATGAATATTTTAAATACTTTTATGCATTTGTTTGCAGACATGCATTTTTAGCAAAACCTTTATTAATTCTTTGAACTTTGATTCACTTATTTCTATACCCGAATCTGGAATCCTCTTCAAGTAACAATTGAAAATATTTTTTATTTATTTATTTACTTAATTTATTTATTTTTATTTTTATTTTTTGTACGGAAAATGTAGCAAACTATTTTATATATAAAAAAAAAATGTAACCGCTTTCTATAAAAAATCTCCAATTTTTTTATATTGCTGATCAGATAATTAAAAAAATCCCGAAATCTTTGTTGAAAGACACCAGAATTGAAATCAATATAAAAAAATCTTAGCATTCTCGATAAAAGTCTATTTATTAATTTAATTTAATTTATTTATTTATATTTAGAATTAAAAAAAACATATCACCGTTTATAAAAACTCACGAAAATGTTCTGATAAAATACCATTTTAAATTTATTTTTACATCCACTACTGAAATTAATTTACAGAAGCATATACAGGGTGGTCCTAAAATATATGTCAAAAATGTAAAAGTAGGTAGAGGGTACCTAAATAAGCAGATTTTATATAGGAATGTGGGTGCGGAAATCCAGCGTTGAGGCAGTAGAGGGCGCTGTCGAGTTTGGTGGATGAAAGCGGTTCGCTGGCTTAAATCGTCATTCTCCGCACGGATTTTGAGCAAGATGCATCGTTACACCATTGCGGAGCTTGTTGACATGTATTTCATGTATGGGGCGGCACAAGAAAATGGAGTGGCTGCTCAAAAGATGCGCACATCCAACAGCTCTCAAGCTTGTCGAAGGACTATCCTCTACTGTGTGTAATACTTCTTCTTCTACTACAGGAATTCTGTGATACCTTCCAGTGCCCGTATCATCCATATCCGTATCATGCCTGGAAGCATAAAACGATCCACTAGCGCTCAACTCTCCATGAAGACGTTTAAATGTTCATCGATCCGACAGATTCCTACCCGGAAATCGTTCCATGTACATCCTTTGAGCAGTCGCTCCATTTCCTTGCGTAGCCCCATACATAAAATGTATGTCGGCAAGCTCTGCATTGGTGTAACAATGCATGTTGCTCAGAATTCGTGCATAGAATGGCGATTCAAGCCAGCGAAGCGCTTTCATCCACCGAACTCGACAGCGCCCTTTACTGCCTCAACGCTGCATATCCGCACCCACATTCCTATATAAAATCTGCTTATTTAGGTCCCCTCTACCTACCTTTACATTTTTGAAATATATTTTAGGACCACCCTGTATAGCTATAGATTTTAGTTCACATATGTATTTATTTAGAAAATAAATTTGTACTTCTTCGCTGTAAATAAAACGACAAATGTTTCCGAAAATATTACAAAATTTAATGCGGTTTAGGAAAAAAAAAAAAAAAAAAACTCTTCTGAGTTACGCACGAATGCGAAAAGCGTTCCTTTATTTTTCGAAACCATAGACAATCCATTTCCGAGATTTAAAGAGGCTTTTCTACGACAAGCATTTCTTTTGCTCCTCGCAATTTTCGTAAACGTTTCCGAGTAGTTTTGACAGTGTATTAATCAGTTTTCTCAACACGAAATATCGTTTTATCGGATGCTATCAATTCTTAAGTAAACGTTTTCAGCTGCATAACATAATTTTCACTTTCAAGAGCAGCAAAAAAAGTTGATATTAATGTTAATGTTAATGTTAATTTTAATTCAGCTAATTTAGCATGTTTGTTTACCGAACATGTTTCCTGAACATGAAAATACTTACTAGAGAACTGATAGATATCCGAAAAACCGATATTTTCTGTTGAGAAAACTGATCAAAACATTGTAAAAACTACCCGGAAACGTTTTAGAAAATTACAGATAGCAAAGGAAAATTTGTTCAGAAATGTTTCTTTAAATATCGGAAACCTACTCGTCTCAGGTTTCAGAAGATAAATGATCACCTTTTTGGAATCATTGGTAACTCAGAAGAGGTTATATTATATTTTTGTAATATTTGCGGAAACATTTGAACTTTTTACAGCATGGATCGTTTCGAAAGGTATTTAGATATACAGGGTGTTTTACTACCATACCGACAAACTTGCAGGAGGTGTAGATGGCACAGAGACGACTCGGAATGACATAGGAATACAGGGTCGAAAATGCTGTAGTTACGAGCTGTGGTTCAAAGAAACAGAGAAAAAGAACAGAAACAGCAACACATTAATGGGGCCGAAAACATGTTATTGAAAGGTTGTACTACAGAAGGTGTTCCAAGTTACTAACAGAAGTCGTCGGGCAGGCTTGATAGCCGTGTCGCATGGATTCACTTACGTTCTGGAAGACTCCTGGTGTGTCGCATATTCTGCCTCGTTGCTTGAATATCTGTAGCTGCCAGCAGGATGCGCGACACACCAGGAATCTTCCAGAACGTAAGTGAATCCATGCGACATCGCTGTCAAGCCTGCCCGACGGCTTCTGGTAGTAATTTCGAACACCTTCTGTAGTACAACCTTTCAACAAAATATTTTCTGTCCCATTAATGTGTTGCTGTTTCTGTTCTTTTTCTCTGCTTCTTTGAACCATAGCTCGCAACTACGGCATTTTCGACACTGCATTCCTATGTCATTCCGAGTCGTCTCTGTGCTTTCTACACCTCTTGCAAGTTTGTCGGTCGGGTAGTGAAACACCCTGTATATAGTTGCAAATAAACAACATAAATATAAAGAAAGAAGTTTACCTCAGATTGAAATAGAAGAGAAATCAGAAATATGCTTACCTGAAAAAGAAAATATATATTTTAGTAAAATAAATAATTTTAAAACAAATTGACATAATAGAATACGATCATTATTTAAAACAATTTAAAGATAGTATATGTGATGTTCATTTCCGTCACATATAACAAAGTCATTCGTATTGTTTTTTTTAAATAAATAATTTTCGAAAATATGGTAAATGAAAAAATAAGATAAACAGAAAATTATTCTTTTACAAAAAATAAAAATAATACCAAGTAAAAAAAAAAAAAAAAAAAAAAAATGTAAATGTAACAAATAAATAAAAGCATTCTAAATATGCATTAGCTTATGGGAAATGCTTTCAGCCAGGAATATGTATATAGGAGACATCTATATACTCTGTTATATATTCGTATAAACTGAAAATATTCCAATATATATTCTGATTTATGTGTTTTCTATGTATTGTAACCCAAAATTGTTACATGACATACTACAGTATTGTAGAAATAGTTATATAAAATTTTCCTTCAAACTATAATAGCTTTATTCTACATTAATTCAGATGTTTACGATACGTAAAATTTTAAAATGCATTTTTCTTAAAAAAAAAAAAAAAAAAAAAAAAAAAAAACTTGGATGTTTTGTTCATAGTATATTTTGAAATACATTTTGCTATTCAAATAAATGTACTTATCATGTTTTAAATAAAGAATGTATTTCACATAGAAAAACTATTTTACTTTTAAACTCCATATTTATTCGGGAAAAATGTATTTATTTAATAGCAATCTGAATTTATTCTAACAACACTAAGTAATTCGTTATTATATATTTCACTATGAAATAAACTTCAAACTAAAAAGAAAACATGCTTTGATAGTTTTAAGTGGTTCTGATATAATACATTAAAGAAGAAAATTCATCTAAACAAAATAAAACATTTCTAATGTAAATAAATTATATTTTACAATAACATTAGGCGTATAAAATTATTTTTGCCGCATATCTTTCGTCGAATAATTTATCCTCGCCAAACATTCATTTCCCAATTTTTTTTTTAAATTATAATAAAATAATTATTATGAGATAAGCTTCAGATTAATAATGTAACTTGACTTGCTAGTTTCATATAACAAGAATCCAACACTCTTGAAATAAATTTTTGAACATGCATTGAGATGTATAAAAATGTAGATATATTGTATTTTTTTTCGTAAATAAAATAACCTTAGGAATGTAAAATTATCTTTATCACACGTTTTTCATCAAATAATTACATTTTCAAACATTGTTTTAAATTTAATTTATTTGTTACGATGAATTTACTGTTATGAAATAATCATAAATTAAAATATAACATACCTTGACAATTTTATATAATAACTATGCAACACGCTTTAAACTAAACAGAAAATCACTCAGATAGAATATAAAACTTTAAATGTAACACTTAATTTTCTTAAGAGATATAATAACATTTAGAATATAAAATTTATGATGAATGTTTTCAAACAATTACCACGGATAGCATACGTTTATGTTACATTATTTTGTTTTATTTTCAACGAATTTATTATTTTGAAACAAGCATAAAGGTATAAATATAACACATCTTGGCAGTTTTCTTTAAGAATGATGCAGCACGCTTTAAAGAAATAAGTACACTGACATAAAATTGAAAACTCTAAGATATAAATAAAACTGCATATCCCTGACGGACACTATAATCATATGAATACAAAATTAGCTTTATATTACAAAGGTTTCTTTTTCTTTTGTTGTCAATCCAAAACCTCGGCAAGCATCCATTTCTGAATACATTATTATTATATTTTTACAATGAATTCATTGTTATGAAATAAGCTTAAGATTAAAAATATAACATACATTGACAGTTTTTTTTTATAGTTACGACTCAATTCATTTTAAACAGATAAGTATACTGAGACGAAATATAAAAATGTAGATCTAAGTAAAACTATATTTCTTTGATGAAATAAGCTTAAGATTAAAAATATAACATACATTGACAGTTTTTTTATAGTTACGACTCAATTCATTTTAAACAGATAAGCATACTGAGACGAAATATAAAAATGTAGATCTAAGTAAAACTATATTTCTTTGATGAAATAAGCTTAAGATTAAAAATATAACATACATTGACAGTTTTTTTATAGTTACGACTCAATTCATTTTAAACAGATAAGTATACTGAGACGAAATATAAAAATGTAGATCTAAGTAAAACTATATTTCTTTGATGAAATAAGCTTAAGATTAAAAATATAACATACATTGACAGTTTTTTATAGTTACGACTCAATTCATTTTAAACAGATAAGTATACTGAGACGAAATATAAAAATGTAGATCTAAGTAAAACTATATTTCTTTGATGAAATAAGCTTAAGATTAAAAATATAACATACATTGACAGTTTTTTTTATAGTTACGACTCAATTCATTTTAAACAGATAAGTATACTGAGACGAAATATAAAAATGTAGATCTAAGTAAAACTATATTTCTTTGATGAAATAAGCTTAAGATTAAAAATATAACATACATTGACAGTTTTTTTATAGTTACGACTCAATTCAGTTTAAACAGATAAGTATACTGAGACGAAATATAAAAATGTAGATCTAAGTAAAACTACATTTCTTTGAAAAATTAAATAAGTTGGCAAAGTAAAAATACTTCTATCACACATTTTTCACTGAACATTTTTTTAGTTCACTTGTCTCGGCAAATATATTTTACTGAACACTTTTTTTTTTAAGGATATTATGAAATCATATTCAAATTAAAAATATAACAAACCTTGACAGTTTTATACAACAATGATGCAACACCTTTTAAACAAATAAGTATTTTGAGATAAAACATACAAATTTAGATATAAGTTGTTTAGATATAAGTCTTAGGAATTAATTCCCAATAACTTGACTAAATAAAATTACTTCTATCGTATGTTTTTCTTTCAAAATAAATATATTTCAGCTATCTCGGCGACATATTCGTTACTGAACACGTGTTTGATGTCTTAATGGAATCGAACTTATCAGTGACTTACAAACCCAAACTTTGTTATCGGCATTTTCCTTCTTACAAGATTACGTAATGTTTATCATGTCAAAATCCGAGAAATAGCGTTAATAATTTTAATCTCAAATACTAGCATCTGAAACATATCATATCAAAATGCGTAATTCATTTGATATTAAAAAAATTAATAGAAAATATACATGGGATTTAAAATGATAAAATAATATCATTATATAATATTGCATGGTTCATATGCTGTAAAATATTTAATAGGAAATGCATTTCCCTTTGTGTCAAAATAGTTATATTAGACAGATGTTGTTACTTATATCTGAACATGTCGTCACTTATTTTTAAAAGAATTTTGCTTAAATATATATACACGGTGTTCCAAAATTCAATCGACAAATTAAGAGGGATGATATAAGGCATCAAGAGAATGAATACTTACTATAGAATATGGGGTCGCAAACCACGTTTAGTGGAAGAAAATCGCAAAAATAGTTAGGACGTGAGTGACTTCGAGTGGAACAAAAAGAACTAATAATAAGTAGAAAAAACATTTATATGACGTCAAGCATGATTAGACTGCATTGCAGTTCAACGTCAGAAAGGAGACGACGAAGCATTTTTATAGAAATTGTTCGAAGTTGCGGCCACGAAGGTCATTGCACTGCCGACACCGACGGACGAAGGATTGCCGGACACGTTAAAACATGTTTCTATAAAAATGTCTCGTTGTCTCCTTTCTGACGTTGAACTGTAATTCATTGTAATCATGTTTCACGTAAAATAAATGTTTTTTTTCTATTTATAATTGGCCCTTTTTGTTCCACTCGACGTCACACCCTTCATAAATATTTTTGTGATTATCTACCACTAACCGTGGTTTGCGACCCCATGTCCTATGGAAAGTTTTCATCCTCTTGATGTCTTTTATCACCCCTCTTAATTTGTCGGTCAAATTTTGGAACACCCTGTATATTTATTTAACTGTGTAGCTGACGTTACTTTTATCAAATGATAAAACAGTGTTAATAAGTTTAAATGCAAAAATTCAGTTTAAAAACGCACAAAGTAGATTATGTAATTAAAATTTAAAGTTTAAATATAAAATACATATGAAATAAAATGTTGAGTATTATGATGTCTTAATTTGTTGTTTTTATTTGCGTCAAATGATTATTAATTATTAAGCGTTTTAAATGCCAAGTGTAATGAAAAAATGCCATAGTCCCTTCGATTATTAAATTAGCATTAGTTTTTAAAAATTAACAAATAATTATGTCCATAATACTCAAATATTCAGCATTAAAATATTGTAAAAAATCTATTCCAAATACTTTGAGATGGCAGATTTATTGTTTTATTTCATTTCCTTAGGAGGGCATACTTGGCAAAATAAACAAAAATGGAATATTCTGAAAAAAAAAATATGGCGTACATAATAACGGGGTCTTGTGCACTTCACGCCCATAAATCGTTAATACGACTAGCCTTTAAACGAGTGCCCTCACAGTAGCACGGCTTTTTGCACTTCGCGCCCATAAATCGTTAAACGATGATAGCTAAAACTTGGTGTTCTTATACTGTAGCATGATTTTTTCCGCTTCGCTCTCATAAAATGTTAATATCACAATCACTATAAGAGAGCCCTATGCACTTCGCGTCCAGAAATCATTGATATCATGATCAGTATTTAAATCATAAATATATAGTACTTCGAAATATTTTTTTAGGGGAGGAAGTATGTATTGTATAAATATTGAAATCGGATCGCTAAAACACGAAAGTACAAATATAATTTATAAATCATGAAAATAAAAATACACCTAATTAAAAGTTCATATGGAAAATGTGTTGCGCAAGAAATCTAATCAAAAATTCATTTTTTTGTCAAAAATAAGGTAAGTCTTTAGCTAATTTAAAATTTATTAACTGAAACTGCACATTCTATGTTGAATGCATTCACCTTTTCCTGAAATATACATATATACTATATACACACACACACATATATAAATAACATACATATTATATATATACATAATGTTAAACTAATGGGCAATATTTTCGAGACGTCACAATGAATATAGATATGAATTTTTATTGGGTTATAGATATAAATATTTATTGGCTTGTACTTGTTGGTATAAAGAAACTATATGTGTTTAGACATGTTTACCTTAACGTAACATATATATTAAATAAATATGCTCAAAGTGCCATGTGTTTGAATAATGTTCATACACAGGGCTTTACAAATTTGATAAAATTTGGTAGCCAGCAAAAAATTCTAGTCGCCAGCCAGTAAAAAAATACCTCCCGCCCCCCCCCCCCCATCACTGATTTAAAAAAAAAAAGTTTTATCGGAATTTTAGTTGTTTTTTTAGTTGAGAAAAAGTAATAACAAATATACTTTAGAATAGTACATAATTTTGTTGAAAGATAATATAAACTAAGTTTTCTAATGAAACTTAACATAATTATGCATTTCTTAGAAAAAAGGGAAAAATACTGTAAAGGTTGAATTAACTAGCATATTCCAGAAAGTTTGAGTGCTGAATGCTTCAAATGTTAGAATAGTTGAGTGCTACAATTTTTTGCCTATTTTCCTGTCGAAGTCAGCAATTTTTAGCATTTTATCCAATTTTACATGCCACAGAGGCTAGATTGACACTATTTATTATTGTTTTATTTAACCCCCCCCTCCCACAGTCTAATCACAAGACTTGCTAGATGGCTAGAGCGGAAATGAATGGGGATTTCTATGCTTGAGACGGAAAATGCCTTTTAAACTTAGTTCTGCATTAACCCCTTGAAGGTCACCGGTATCAAGCAGGGCGGTCGCTCTGCCAAGCCAAGCTATAAAAAAAGCGCCAAACAAACAACGCCAAGAACTGTACTTTAGACCGCTACTGCTTACTTACAGCAATCAACTTCGCAATGTTAAATCGACCAAACATGCCAGATTAAAATATCAGATATCAAATGAACCAAGCGTCATAGAAAAAAAAACGAAAACTAAAAGAATCTAATGAAGAAATTCTTCAATTTGAGACCAAACTCATCTTTATAAGTGATTTATAAACAGAGATATAGATTTTTTTAAAAACGTCGAGTTACTTAAAATGATCACTATTTTCTTCGTCAAACTTTTTTTTTTCAAACAACCTACAGATTTAAATATAGGGCAGAAATGAAAAAAGATTGCATTTTTGGACAAGTAATAACCTAATCTACGTGCATTTATAAAATACAGTGAAAAAATAAATACATTTCTATCCTGAATTAGCAAAAAACTGTTAATTAACTTGGCAACTAAAAAAATATGCCAAAACAGAGATAAAACTCCGCCAACGACCGTGTACCATCTGCATTATAATAGCACAAATCAGTTACGGGTTAATCATATCAAATTTCATCTGCAAGTCAGCCATTTTTTCTGAAGATATTTTTTTAATAAAACTTCATAATTATAAGAACACGCATTTTATCAGACTATTAAATGTGACTGCAAATTGTGGCCGATGACTGTTTCCAACAGGAATAAGAATGAGAAATTGCCTAGTTAGAATATTGATCTGGGTGGCTTAGTGGTAAAACGTTAGCACGGTACACTGAAGGTCCCAGGTTCGAGTGCTGGCGCAGGTCAATTTTTCACTCATGTTGGTTTAGTGCATTTAATTGTCTGATAAAATGCGTGTTCTTATAATATTGTAAAATAAAGTAATCAGACATAGTGTTCATGCTTTTAATATATATAAAATTTACATTTTTAGAAAGATCTTTAAAAAAATTAATTTTGAGGGAAGAGGTATCTTCTGAAATGTATACATTAAGAGTTATCGGCATTTAATATTGCTTTCCAAACGTAAACAAACTTTTCGAAAAGGAATTGAATATGATTAATTTATTTCTATAAAACCACGGAAAAGGGCAAGCATTTCGTTCGCAGGCTGAGATCCTTTGACGTCATTTTTCTATAAATTAATAGAATCCAGTTGTTAAATTGTTTTTGTTTTAGAAGTTAAGTTTCCATTTAAATTTATTGTAAGAGTACAGTGTTTAATTGAATAAAATAATGTAAATCTAAGAAATTGCTAAGATATTTTGCTACTTTTCACCGTTAACTACGTTTTATAAAGATTCGCCAATCAATGGGATTTAATGCTGATAATAACAGAGCATGATATCGCGTTTGATTTCAAAAGCAGCGCTGACGCGCTATGTACATATTCCATTTTACTTACCCATCATACGTAGTATAGGGTATGTCTTGTAATTGTTTTGAAAATCGAAAAAAATTTTTTGACGGATTTACACGTTTCAGACTCTGGAGATTCCGAAAAACATACTTAAAAAAAAAAAACTTTGCCGTCCGTCTGTGTGTCTGTGTGTCTGTAAACGCTCTATCTCCCGAAAAAATTGAGATAGAGACTTGCAATTTGGTATGTACTTAGTATGTAATAATGGGAAGAAACCTATTTCATTTCAATAACCTCGATTAACCGGAACTATTTTTTTCGGACTCTCGAAATATTCGTTCTGATAAAAGGTATATAAAAATTTTCGAAATTGTTTATTTTAAGAAATGAATATAAAAGACAATAAAAAAACATAAATTTTGCATAAATCATGAAGTCGATCGGATAATTAGTTGCCGAGATATTTGGAATTCTATTTTCCACACTCTTCGATTTTTCATCACCCTGTATTTCATCCAAATTTCACTTTAAAGATATATTTTAATTGGAAATTTGACGCTTAATCAGATGCAATAAACCGCTAGTTAATAGGATGATTATTTTTAGAGTTATAAGGAAAAACCTCTTTCAAGCAATTCAGTAATCAAGCCTTTAAAGTTTATGACGTCATCAAGCCACGATTTTATTTGAATTGCAATGCATTTTATAAGTAGTTTACACATTTTTATTTTAATATTTTACATTATGCATATCCATGATGGGTAAGTATTACGGTGGCCCCCAACGACTAGTTTACTCATCTCATCGATTAGTCAGTGATATTTTTTAACGAAGGATAACAAGTATTATAACAAGCCACATTTAGTATGTTGTTTTTAAAGGTGTAATTAGTTTAATTGAAAAATCTACTGGTATTTCTAGTTAACCCTTTAAACAATAACTGAAAGTAAAATGTAATTTTATATAACTTTCTCATGTTAATTTCATAGAGTAGATTATTTATATTATGTATAATCTATTTAAAAAAAAAGGAATGATATCTACAAAAAATAACTTTTCAAAAGTAAAAAAACAGCCAAGCTTAAAAAAAAAACCTAAAGTTGTGGCTAAAAAATGGTGTGATATCAAATTTCCAAGCTTTTATTATAGTACTTATTTAACTTTTTTCCATTAAATAAGTTATCATATATATATAAGTCGAGTGCTACGTATATGTTAATAGAAATCGTTTTCTCCTGTACTAAATACATCCTAACGTGTTTCTGAAAATTCAATTTTTTTTCAAATTATGCATGATGGGCTTGGTGACCATCTTTCCATATTTCTAAGTACCCAAATTTCTAAATTAAAAGCGTAATATGTTTGCAATGTAATATGTTTATAACAATGTCGAACTTCAGATTTTAACTACGGACAGATAAATTGAGGAAGACTGATATTTTAATAAATTGATTTTTACTACTTTGAAATGATTAATTACTCTAAAAAATAAATCATAATATGAATCCTTAAAATAAGTCATCATTATTTTAAGACACAATTTTCAGAACATACAAGTCCATAAACGAAACGCTTAAAATATTTGCTTAAGTTATAATTTTGAACTTCGGATTTTAACTACGGATAGGGGTGCTTAGAATTTTGTGTATAATATGGAAAGATGGCCGCCAAGCCCATCATGCATAATTTGAAAGAAATTGAATTTTCAGAAACACGTTAGGATGCATTTAGTACAGGAGAAAACGATTTCTATTAACATATACGTAGCACTCGACTTATATATATGATAACTTATTTAATGGAAAAAAGTTAAATAAGTACTATAATAAAAGCTTGGAAATTTGATATCACACCATTTTTTAGCCACAACTTTCGTTTTTTTTTTTAAGCTTGGCTGTTTTTTAACTTTTGAAAAGTTATTTTTTGTAGATATTATATATACTACTTAATTTTAATCCCAAAATGCCACAATGACACCAGAATTTTAGAATCAAATTTTGAACTTACAAGGTACATGAGGAAAAGCCTTTACTTATTTTAAAATAAATTCGTTCGTGAATCCTGTTGTCAATCAATCATTTTAATATTTTAGCTACAAGAGTACTTTGCCCCTGAAGGGGTTAAAAGTACAAGAGAAGAGGAAGATCACTGCTTGAAGCGCACGAGCAGGGGTGGGAAAGAGAAAAAATGCAATTTGTGCTCATTTCTTATGTGCAATTTTTTTTTTTTTTTTTTTTACAGAAATCATCCCAAAAGATCGAAAAATTTTGGTCGCCAAATCAAAAAACTTGGTAGCCAGTGGCGACCTGGCGACCGCATTTGTTAAGCCCTGTTCATACATTATTATCATTTTTAGGGTTCCGTACTTAAAAAGTAAAAACGGAACCATTATTAGACCACTCCTTTGTCTGTCACTCCGTCTGTCAGAGCCCTTTTTCTCGTAAACTATGGGACATGGAAAGTTCAAACTTGGGAAGGTTATAAAACCTTATTACCCACATATTTTCAGATTATTAGTCATTCACAAATATGTTTAGGGAAAAATTAAGAGACTGATTAAGTTACTTGAAAAAAAAGTTTTTTTTTTGCATATCGTGTGAAAGGTCTCGTAATACCAAACTTGAAAATATATTTGTTTTAATTTTAGGTATTATTTTTTTCAGAGATAGCATAAAAAATGCACTGCAAAAATGTGTCCCCCCCCCCCTCCATTTCCGAATCTGCTGAAACTAAAATTATGAAAAAGTTAGGGGTAATAGAAGTGTATTTAAACATTGCAAGAAAACTATACTGATTTTCCTAGGTCACATAGTTTTTGAAAAAAACTCATATTTTCGTTACACACAAACTTTAGTTTTCAGGCGGTCAGTGGAGAAGTTGCCAAGCGCTCGATGTATCTATCGACGCAGAATCATCCAAGGATATTGGATAATGATTTTCGAAAAAAAATTGTCGGTAATTGGTTAAATTAATTGAGTTACTTGAAAAAAAAATTTTTTTTTCATGTATCGTGTAGGATATCGTTCGAAAAATCTCGTAACTTCGAACTCAAAAATATATTTGTTTTAATTTTAGGTATTATATTTTCAGAGATATCGTCGAAAGTACGGGAAAAATATACTCCCCTCCATCATATTTCCAAATCTACTGAAACTAAAATTATAAAAACATTAGGGCTAGTAGGAGTTTATTAATTAATAAATAGTAATTAATAGATACAATGTTACGGAACCCTTTTTACGCGAGTTATACTCGCAGTTAACGGATTTATTCTTTTATTGGTGCGCAGTAATTTTGTGGCAAATGTAAAGAAAAAAACTGCATTAGTGTCTAAAAAGAAGAGGAAGGGCTGATCGGGGAAATTTCTATGTAGCCAATATTGTGCGGTATGTCCTAAAACGTGGGTATGCCAGGTTTGAACAAAACTGATTAAAATTTGTTGATTTGTATAAACTATGGCAGGTCGTTGAAATAGGGGGTTCTGTGAATTTTGTAAAATAATCAGTATTTTTTGCCGGGTACCAGGTAAAGATTATTGGATTTACCTGGGATTATTGAATTATTGGATTACAGGAAGCATGAGCTTCACTTTAAAATTTAACGGAGCCCTAAAATAACTGAAAAGGGATTTCCAGTTCCCATTTCTTTAATCGTACATATATGGTAGGCGCACCTGCTATGGATATGTTTCTGATGCGGCCATCCTCCTATTATACGTTACCTAACCAAAAAATTCAATAAATGGCATGAGGATACCGTAAAGGAGCCGCCTAGTGTATGATGTGATCAATTGTCATTCTGCTAAATTATGGAATTTGACGTCAATTTCTTATTTTATGTTTTTGTTGTAATTGCTTCTTGTTCTTATCTGATAAGACTCTTTTTTTCCTGCACGTTCTTAAAATATTTTTTTTATGAATATGTTCAGTTTTTAATGCTCTATCAATTGGTGCTGTCGTTGATAATGTATATTTTACGAGTTGTTCAAAATCAAACGATTTTATTGAAATCTGACCCGCTCCTGATATGACTATCCAGGCGGCCATACCAAGTGCACCATGCAAGCCTAGGATAAAGACATTTTTATTTGTTCTAATTGCGATAAGTAATCGGTTTTAACAAATTTTTTAAACTCTAAAAGTATTTCACATTTTTTCTAAATAAAAACTTAAATTGTAATGTCAATTTTGTAAACATCTTCATGAAAATCCTGTTTTAAATCCACCTTTGAATAACAAAATTAATTATTGGGTATCACGTGTATTTATTTTACACCGAAATTATTTAATTTGGCTAGACCACTTTTTTGTAGATGCAGAGAAAATGTTTACTCTTTAGAAATGCATTGGTCTTTTTGTTTTTTGTTTTTTGTTTTTTTACTCGTTATGGTGTCGCTAAGAAATCCCCCCCCCCCCCCTTCATTGCATAAATACTTTAGTTAAAAGTGTAAAATTAAAAAAATATATATTTTATTTACTTTTTCTTAACCAAAGACAATAAAACTAAGAAACTTTTAAAATTATTTTTAAATAATCAAGACTGTAATATTTAAGAATATTGAGGTAAGGATTTTCTTGCGTTTTAGCTCTCAAATTTACCTAAAATAAGCACAGCAAATATTAGTACTTGTTGGTAGTGCATCTTTTTATACCTGAAGAGAGAACATTTATTCTTTCGAAATGTGTTTTTTTACTTTTTATTTATGGTATGTTCAAGAAATTACTTCCACTGTAATTATAATAATTTAAGTTAAAAGCAAAAGTGAAAAAAAAAACTATCATTTTATCTACTTACCCTTAACTAAATAAAATACGAAGAAAATAAAACTAAGAATTAAAAATTCCTTTTCATGATCAAGCGTTCAATATCAAAGAATATTGAGATAAGAATTTTCTTCCGTTCTGCTCCTCAAATCTACCGAAAAGAAACACAACAAATCTCTCTCTCTCACCAAATTAATTCACTAACTTCCCTTCATTACAGATAAAAGAATCGGAATGAACCTCCATCTCCAAATCTCTCTAAAATCCTTATTTTCAGTACATTGACTTTGATATACAACATTCATCGTATCGACTTTCGCAATCAATAATCGATATTCTACCAAAACGATGTCTGACTGGCTCTTCATTCAAATGAAAGCTCTATCTCTCTCTTTCAGTCTGAGAACCATCTCATCGAATTCTTCAGTTTTTAATTACTGGATCCTCCTGGCTTAAATAACTCCAGGCACACAAAGATTGCTTTGTGTGCCGTGGATTGATATCATGCATAACTTCAGAGAGAACAATTAGAAATTTTCTTTGAAGAGTCAATGCTAATGAGAAGAACTCGAGATTGGAAAAGATTAGACGAAGATCTCAGCACTCCGGCTTGTGAAGTGGTCCTCATCAAACGGAGTGAGAATTCAGTTTGTTTGAGCTTTGTATTGAATGAGTTATTGAGTTATCTGCATAAATAAAATTGGCCGTGTTTGTCTACGTGTATATTCTTTTCTGAACTTAATTTACAAGGTTTATTACTAGTGATTTAGTTCATAAAACTTGGAACTATTCATCTATGCATTTTGTTTGCCCATATCTTAGTTACTTCTTCAAAAATGTCCTAATCGATTTGAATGAAGAGTATTTCGTCAGAAATCTTAGAAAGATTCGCCTTTTATCTGAGTAATACTCATTTATATTGTAGTGATATTTTCTTTGATTTCTAAATCACACAATTGAATTTCGATTGAAAAAAAAACAATAGTGAAACGAATAGACCAATTAAGAATAGCATTTTGGCATTTAAATTATTTTCGGATAAAATTGAGGAGGCTGGTTCATGAACAATAGCATAGCGTTTTGAATTATATTTGAAATCGAAATGTATAATTTCAGAAGACTATTACTATTGTAATAGTGTTAGCTCTTAATCATGCTGTCACTTATTTTAGCAATAGTATAAGCAATAGCATATAGTATTTGAAGCGAATAACAATAGCCTCTGAAGTATGATTCAAATCGAAATATATAATTTCAGTAAGATTTAATTATTGATGAAATATAAGTAACTGATGCATTGATCTTAGCTAATAAATCCTGCCATTTATTTTAGCAATAGCAAAGACTTTGAAGACAAAAAACAGGAGCTTAAGCTTTGGAATATATTTCACCTATAATTTTGATTTTTAGTGTAATATTGTCTTAGCTAAATATCACACTGTAATTTATTTAGTCAAGTTTGGGGAAGATTGGACGGAAATCTCAGCACTCCAGTTTGTGAAGTAGACCTCTTGAAATGGAGTGATAATTCAGTTTGTTTGAGCTTTATATTGAATGCCTTATTTAGTTATCTTCATAACTGAAATTATTGGCTGTGTTCGACTAAACTTCATTTAGATAGGTTTTATTACTTGTAATGTAGTTAATAAAATTTGGATGTATTCATCCGTGCGTCTTGTTTGCCTATATCTTGAGGTTTTTCTTCAAAACAGTTCTAACCTATTTTGATGAGATGAGTATCACAATAAACATTTAAAAGACTAGGGAGGCTCGGCGCCCCTGCTCGCTACGCTCACCAACCCCCCGCGTAATCGCGCCCTAGCCAACCCAAAACGTAATCGTTTCGGGTTTCTATTTTGGATTGCTTCGCGATCCCTTATTATTCTCCCTTGTTTAATATATATGAATAATCGGGAAAATTCTTGCTCGTTTAATATATATGAATTTGGCGACAGTAATTTGGTTGACAGAATAACTAACAAGTACCAATTATATATATAGTGTTACGAATATTGTAAATAGTGTTTGTGCTTAAAAATAATGTAAATAGTTCAATTAAGCTCTATTCATAAGCTAATATTAATTTTTGTTGCATTGCAATATCTCAATTTGTTGATTTTTTGCAAGCGAGTAAACGCTATTGGATTTCAATGGGAGTCCTTGGAAATTTGGCGAAATACTGGAATTAGCGCCAAGTTGGCGCCATTTTTGACAGCTAATTTTGGTCGCCAAATTTGGAGATATATCGCCAAGTTGCGACAGACCCGAATCCCTTCCCCTTGGTAACCCCCCTAATAGCGCCCATCCTATCTAAATTCTCTACTTTCATATTAATTCCCCCTAAGAAAAGTCAAAAAGCTCTGATCAATCAGATACGTTTCGCGGTATCTACACAGATTTTCATTGGTCCATTTCCAAACCATTACTTTTTTTTATATATAGAAGGAAATTGACATTTATTTAAGTGTTATGATTTAAAAATTTGACTCTTAATTTATTCAGTATTTTTACATTTAACTTTAATTTATTCATCAATTTAATTAAACTCATTAAATTCATTTAAATTAATTAAGCTAAATTTCATTTTTGCATTTTAAATCAAACATTCTTTTTAAATTGTTTACTTTTGGTGAGAATATAAATTATTTCAGAATCTTTCCATTACATATGTTTTAGGATATTTATTCATTCAATTTAATTTACATTTTATTCACTTTGCAATATGAATTAAACTTCATTTCAAATTATCTAAAATAAAAATATTTCTGACTTGATTTTTCTAACTTTTAAATAATGTCCATTTTTCTTAAATAATATACAGTCTAAAATAAATTATTCCAAAATATAGCGTATTTCCTTTTAATAATAATTATTAAAAAATGGTTAATAGCTAATTTTATTACTTTCGGAAAGTTCAGATTCGCTAATTTTTGATCAATGCAAAATCTTTCGGAATCGCGAAACTTTCATATATCATTTCAAAATTTCTAAGTCCAATAATCATTTTTCAAAATTTCTTAAATTAAATATTTTTACTTTCAAAAACATATCTGGTGGAAAGAAATTTTAATTTTATTTAGATTGCTAAAATTTCATTTGTTTTCATCCATTAGTTTGGCAGTTATAGATTTTTAATTACTTTCGTTTTTTCTGTTTTCAATTTCGTCGAGATTTGCGATCAGACGCCATTGATGAGTATTTAGATGTTTCGGGTAAACAAGCAGGCGTTATTTCCTAGTTCCCACGCATTTGTATCTGGGTCAGTGACTCACGATATGCAAGGTCATTATCAATCCGATTCAAGGTGACAGATGGAAGTTCATGGAACATTCGCAATGACGTGTCGTCAACAGTTAATATTTGACTTTGACCGCGTGGGTGAGCTTCTTCAAAAAATCCATCAGGTGGTGTTACGAGCGCGACAGTTAGATTCGGAACCGTTGGGTAATGCTCTTTTCTGATTGGCGGAGATTTCAAATCTCAGAGAGAGATCGTACTTTGAGAATTGAAGGAGAATCACTTCACCAGATTCGTTTGATAGACGAACAACGTTTCTTTTTAAGCTGTCGGGCCTCTGGCCTGGCAGCAGTTGAGTTTTTTCCAGCACTGGATGAAGTTCTTCAGTTAGTGGGTGGAATTTTGTTGTGATGTTCTCAAGAGATAAATATACTAAAAACTTTTAGATGCAACTGAGCAGTGTTACCATCCTTTTTCGACATCTTGAGCATTTTATTATCTATCGCTGATTTATTGACGAGTATTTACGATGTATTAAATTGTGCCAGCCAAATTAGATGCTTGCCATTCTATTTTGACATCTAGACCCGTGGTAAGATGTTCACGCCAGCAGATTGATGATATAGCCATGATATTTTGCCATCTGGAGCCGAGATAAGATCTTTCGTTACTGAGTATCTACTAATTTTTGTTGGAAAACTCCAACCTTCAATCTTCAGTGTTTTCTGAGAGCCAGTCCGTAAATTTTCGTACATCCCTGAATGAGTTCTCATTAGATAGATGCAAGCGTGAAAGAAGAAAAATGTTCATATCGTTTATTTTCCTAATCCAATAATGAACTCCTTCATTTCTTGAGTTGTTCCGTTTAACAATAGCATCTTACTTCAAGAATAAAAAATTATGTTCATCAACAACTGACTTTACATTAGTACCTTGTAAAAGAATCTGCCATTTTTCTTAAAGACAGTTTCCATCTTCTTGAACATCCTTAATGACGAACATTAAATTTTGAAACCATAAACAATAAACTTATTTAAACGAATAACATTTTAAATTAATCTAAAAGGACTGAACATCATACATTTTGAACGTATTTTCATTATTCAAATTATCATTAAAAATTATCTGGTAAGAATTATTGTGAAAGAAGAAAATTGTGATTTGATATAATCAATTGAAGTTCTTTTCGTATTAATATTTTGTGAGTGCTCTTTCTGCTTCAAAATAAATTAATGTGTGTCATCTATTTGGTGAGTTATTTATTTTCTTAATTTACATTTCACCTATTTCAGATGGATCAACTACAGGGAGAAATATTTTGAAACTTAATTTTTACAATTAAGCTTTTAACTTAAATTCTAATATTCCAACATTAAATTTTAACCTTTTTAATTTAACTTATTTTTACAACGCAATGTTACTGTCACTTGAGATTACGCTATATAGAGAGATTTTGGGATAGTTAACTTGTACTATTTTCAAAATTGAATTTTTAGGTTTGGATTCAATCGGAATATTTTTCGAGAGAATCGTCGTTTCATTAATTTTTCCCGGTATAAGTTCTCCGATCCCTAAATCTCGCTATATTAAGTAATGACCATTTATTTTGTAGTTGTTTTTTATTTCATGCGCATACCCCACAATTAAATTTCGAATAGAGAAAATGAAAATGAAAGTGAAACTGTTTGACTAATTACGAATAATACTCTGGAAATTACGCTGAATTCAGTATAAAATTGAGAAACTGTGGTGAAGAAGATCAACAGCACCATAGTTTTTGAAGAATACTTTAAAGTATATTTATTAGTATATATTTTGTATAGTTTTATTTGAAATATATTTTATTTAGTCATGAAGTATATTAAATATTTTTATACAATTTTAGAAGATTGTGAATAATAATATGTAATATTGTCTTAGTTAATAATCATTCTGTCACTTATTTTATCAATAGTATAGCCGTTGCAAGGAATGAGGAGTAGCCTTTGAACTGTACTTCAAATTGTAATTTATAATTTCAGTACTTTTTATTAATTAAATATTGCTGTCCTAGTTAACAACCATCCTGTAATTCATTTCAGCAGAAAAATCTTTGAAGACAAAGAACAAGTACACAGACCTTAAAATATATTTCACATCGAAATATCTAATTACAGTAGACATTTGTTAATAATGTATAGTTTCTTAATTAATAATCCTTCTGTAATATATTTTAGCTAAGCAAAGCAATTCAAACCAATGAACAATAGAATACCCTTTAAAACATATTTCAAATCGAAATATCTAACTTCAGTAGACTTTGGTTTATAATGTAATATTGTCTTAATTAATAATCACTCTGCAATTTAATTTAGCAACAGCAAAACCTTTCAAACCAATGAAGGATAGAATAACCTTTAAAATATATTTAAAATCGAAACATTTAACTTCAGTAGACTTTGGTAATTAATCAAATATTACCTTAGTCAATAATCATTCTGTAATATATTTCAGCTTAGCAAAGTGTTTCAAACCGATGAAAAATACAATATCCTTTAAAATATATTTCAAATCGAAATACCTAACTTCAGTAGACTTTGGTTTTTAAGGTAATATTGTCTTAATTAATAACCATTCTGTAATTTAATTTAACAACAGCAAAGCCTTTCAAACCAACGGCGAATAGAATAGCCTTTAAAATATATTTAAAATCGAAACATTTAACATCAGTAGACTTTGGTTATTAATCTAATATTTCCTTAGTTAATAATCATCCGGTCATTTATTTTAGCAACAGCAAAGCCTTCAAACCAATGAACGATAACATATACCTTAAACTAGTTTTCAAATCGAAATATCTAATTTCATTAGACTTCGATTATTAATGTATTTATTTTAGCAATAGCAAAGCATTGCAAAACAATGAACGATACATTGCCTTTAAAAAATTTTTCAAATCGGAATATGTAATTTCAGTACATTTTGATTATTATTATAATAATGTCTTAGCTAATAATCAACCTGCCATTTATTTTACCAGTAGCAAAAATTTTCAGACCAATCAACAATAATATAGCCTTTGAAAAAATACAAATTGAAATATATGATGTCAGTAGACTTTGGTTATTAATGTATTATTTTCTTAGCTAATAATCAAACAACCGTTTATTTACTTGATATAAGAAAATATTACATGAAAATTTTGGCACTGTAATTTGAGAAGTGTCCCCCTTGCAAACGGAGTGAGAATTTAATTTGTTTGTATTGAATTATGATTTATTGAGTTATCTGTGTAAATAAAATTGGTCATGTGTATTTACGTGTATATTTTTTTCAAAACTTTATTTACAATCGTTTTATTACTTGTAATGCAGTTAATAAAACTTGAGTACATTCATCTGCGCGGTTTTTTTCTTTTGCTTATATCCTAGTTATTTCTTCCTAATCGATGTTTATGAAGTACTTATATATCATAAAAAATGTTAGAAAGATTTACCTTTTTCTTTTAAATGCTAAAGGGTGTAAACTAAAAACATAATATACAGTAAAAGGTTTATTTATTAGATTGTTGACATGTTTCGGCTCACTCCTAGCCATTATCAAAAACAAGTGAGAATATTCTATAATTGCACGGTCTTTGGAGTTATTATTTGAAATGCTATCATTTAATTTTCATGTACTTTTTTAAATTACGCACGTTATTTTTATTTTTACTTGGTTGTTTATTTCCATATTATTTCAATACCTACCTTTTATTTATGTAAGTGGCCATTTGTTCTGATGTCATTGTTCCTTTTATTCCAGTACACACAGTTGAATTTCAATCGGTAAATATAGAAAACTGAAACCCATGTATCAACTACGAATAATATTTTGACATTTATATTACATTCAAAATAAAATCGAGAAACCTGTATTTATGAATAATAGTCTTCGAAGAATATATCAAATACGAATAATATTTTGACATTTATATTACATTCAAAATAAAATTGAGAAACCTGTATTTATGAATAATAGTCTTCGAAGAATATTTCAAATCGGAATGTATAATTTCAGTAGGCTTTGATTATTAGTGCAATATTGTATGAACTAACAATTATCTTTTTAGCACTTTCCAACCTAGTTGAAAAGTGTTTATGACTTCGGTTTGTCTGGCCGTATGGCCGTCTGTCCGTGCTCTAACTCCCGTAAATATGCTCGGATTGCTCTGCAATTTTTATATGTTATTGTCGTTATCTATGGCACGTTCCCTATTTCAACTGAAGTGTGTAGCACTTATAGTTTTCTTACAGGGACACTCAAAAGAATTCCGTTACATTGCGGTCTATGGGGGAAAATCATTTGCGGTTTATTTTTAAAATGTTTCACTATTGTAAACGCATTGAAATTTATATAGATCACTAAGATGCATTAGAAGAAGCTTAATATGGAATAGTATGTGTATAGCACTTAGAGTTACTTTACAGGGACAGTCAAAATAATTCCGTTACATTACGTCTATGGAGAAAAATCGTCTGCGGCTTATTTAAATAATGTTCCACTATTTTAAACGCATTGAAGTTTATATATATTACTAAGGTGCATTACAAGAGGCTTACTACAGAATAGTGTGTGTATAGCAGTCATCGTTCATTTACAGGGACACACAGAAGAATTCTCTACTGTCTGTTAACAATAATTCCTGGAAGTGCGTTTTAAGTTACTGAACGCGATTTTAATCTTAACTAGCTTTTTGTCTATTACATGGTGTGTATAAATTCTGTAGATCCTATACAGGGCAGCACAAAAGTTCGCGAACACATTTCCGTTTATTGACAGAAACTCCAGAAGGAGAATTTAAACTGTGCTACGCGTTTCCTAACTAAACTAAAATTTAGCATCCTATGTATATATACAAATCTATAGATCATATACAGGGCTACATAAAAGTATTCGGATATTTTTCCGAATATTGTATATATTGAAAATTCCTGAAATTACGTTTTTAAATATGTTATGCGTTTTCCAAATTGTTTACTTAGATGTCATCTTTCAGCTTATTAAACGGTAATGATGTGTAAAATTATTTTAGAAGCGTTGGAAAGTGCTACATAATCTATGCTTGACGCATGATTTTTCGTTCTTGTTAAATATTTTAATATGAGCACTGTTAAGGTGGGCGGAAGAGGGATCAAGAGTTTGATATTCGAAAAAGTTCTAAAAATTTGTCCAAACGAAATATTCTAATGAAGTATGAACCTTATCGGAAGAATTGAAATTTGCAGTAATTTAGCTTGCTATAAGTAAAATTAGTGATTATTGGAGCAAAACCTAAATTCTGAGATTTCAACGAGACAGGGGGTTCCTTTACTTCGATTGCTGACCAGATCGGGAAAAATTTAAATGTTGAATTCAATACCGGAAAAATTCAAATGTCAAATTTCACAAGTTTAATGCATCGAAAAATATGACCACAGGTTCCTCGGGAAAAGTTATTCGAAACCGCGAGAAACGTTGGGCTCGGAGATCTGACTAAGTCGGACGACCGCTGCGGCTTCGAGCTTATTATTTGTAATTATTATACGGAAGCCGTGGCTATAAATATCTCATATATGAAACTTTCCATAAATAAGTTTATTCCTTAAGCGATATCACACGATACTGATATGATTACTGATTTGAAAATTAAATTCACATTAGTACACTAAATGAGCAAACGAAAAAACGATTTATTTAGATTAACTATTGGAAAAAAATTAACTATATAGCTCTGGTAAATGGATCAATATTTGTTATGGAGTTCATTCGGACGTGATCCCTAATTTATATTTAAAAATATTCCAGTATTAAAAAAATCCGGGAGTTTGAAAAAGGGACGCACTTGGAGAAAAGACTAGATTAGGAATAGATGAAAACACTTTAATTGTACAGATTCACAAAATAATACACAAGTACAAAAAACAATCTGATTGTAATGCATAACGGCTGCCGGTAGCATTGGCAACTGGAATTGTTACATATATGTTTACCATTACACGTTTGTAGTTAGAGCGTTCAGAGAAGGAATGATGAAAATGATACGTCACAAATTTTTTCTTTGATTTATTGGCATATATAATTTGGTGAGAGTATATGAATCAGAAGTTATCTATTAGGTATTAACATGAGGAGGATTTTAAATTCCAAACGATAACTTTTATAAGTTAGCAAAACTGAAAGTATGCCAACGATACGTTACGATACTTTTGGGAACCCGATGAGAGACCCATAGACATTTTTAAATAAAAAGAAGAGGCTACCGCTTAGCTATTCTATGATACCAAAATAAATAAATGTATAACTGACAAATTATAACGAACTCTGAAATAGGAGCAAACATATTTCTGTAGCCGGCTTTTAAAAAAAAATCTGTTTTGTGGGGTTGATCTCGCGTAATGATAAAAGAGGAAAATTTAAAAAAACATATGCGATTTCCCATCACAACATTCAACTTATTTTCAGATTTTATATGTTTATATATTCTAGAGCTAAAACACATTTTGCACTGACATTTCCGGTGTTTTAAATTAATGCGAGCTAGATAAAAGAAAAAAAAAGAAAAAAAAAAGAAAAAAGTGAAATATTTTACACAGCGTATTGAAATTCCCATCCATTTTCCATATTCTAGAATTCACAGCTGAATAGTTTTGAAAAACCATTCTTTTCTCGGTATTTCATTTCAGGATGCACTCAAGGCAAAGAACTGAGAAAACATGCGAAATAAGCATGACGTCTAAACTCACAATATCCTTTAAAAAAAAAATCCGAAAGAAGGGTGATAGGAAAATGGTTTGAACCATCCACACTTTTCTTCCACCAACCCGGATAAAGAAGGAAGAGTCTTGAGTTTTGTGCATGAAATGATGGAAATTGAAGAGTGTTGTCGCTTTCAAAGTTGGAATAAATATTTAAAAAAATAATAAAAGTTTACGTATGATATTTTAAAAGAAAAATATTATTTTTGAGAAAATTTATCCCATATTAATGTTTAATAGCAGTCACAGCTAGAAAAAATATGCATTATAATAAACTTTAATATCTACACTGTCAACACTGTAAAAAAAGACGAATATCACTTCATCTAGGAAAATGCAGAATCGAAATATAATTTAAAAATATGTTAAGTGTGCAACGTAAAGTCCTTATTAATTATGAAATATTTTATACAGAAAATTCAAATTCTCATCCATTTTTCACATTCTAGAATCGACAGCTGAGTAGTTTTGGAAAACCATTCTTTTCATGCACTCAAAGTAAAAAACTGAGAAAACATGCAAAATAAGCATGACGTCTAAATTCACAAAATCCTAAAAAAAAAATATCTGAAGAGGGGTAAAAAGAAAATGGTTTGAGACATTCACACTTTTCTTTCACGAACCCGCATAAAGAAGGAAGAACTAAGCCTCGAGTTTTGTACATGAAAGGATAGAAATTGAAGAGTGTTGCCTTTTTCAAAATTGGAATAAATATTTGAAAAAACAGTTGATATATGATATTTTAAAAGAAAAACAAAAACGATTATTATTTTTGAGAAAATGCATCCCATATTAATATGGAGAAACAGTCACAGCTAGAAAGACTATGCATTAAAGTAAACTTTAACCTATACACTGTCAAAACTGTAAAAAAGACAAATGTCCCTTTATCTAAGAAAATGCAGAATTGAAATAAAATTTAAAATAACTTAATCAATGAATTAAAGGAAATAAGATTTTTAATAAAGGAAAAGAGAATAATTTAAAAACATGTGCTATTTCACATCACAACATTCAACTTATTTCGAAGTTTTATAAGCTTATACATTCTATAGCTAAATCCAGGCATTTAGAACGGGCAGTTCTGGTGTTTCACATTAATGCGCGCTGAGTAAAAACACACACACACACACACAAAAAAAACAAAAAAAAACATGAAATATTTTATGCAGAGAATTCAAATTGCCATCCATTTTCTATATTCTAGAATTCACAGCTGAATAGTTTTGAAAAACCATTCTTTTCTCGGTATTTTATTTCAGGATGCACTCGAAGCAAAGAACTAAGAAAGCATGCGAAATAAGCATGACGTCTAAACTCACAATATCCATAAAAAAAAAAAAAAAATCCGAAAGAAGGGTAATAGGAAAATGGTTTGAGGCATCCACACTTTTCTTTCACGAAACCGCATAAAGAAGGAAGAACTAAGCCTTGAGTTTTGTACATGAAATGATGGGAATTGAAAAGTGTTGCCGTTTTCAAACTTGGAATAAATATTTCAAAAAACATTTTATATATAATACTAGCAAGCTACGCCCGCTGCGCTGGTCGGTTTCTCTAAACGAACCTTGAATCAAACGATATATATGTCGGTAAATTTGACCTTGTATTTTAAAGTAATCTCTTGGAATATCCTTCCGCATTACTGAAACAATACGAACGCCATTGCGCTTTCTAATGTGCAGTCAAAAATTTAGCTGTTAAAGACCAACTCTTTTTTTTATCATTTAGATTTGCAATAGGATTTGGTAAAGAGGGATAGAACTATATGCAATACAATAAAACCACCACTAAAAATTATCTAACTATACAGTACATCTTGTTAAAAAGGCTAATCTTTCGTAATTGGGTTCACCTGAAGGTATAACCTCCGCACATAATTATTTTACTAAGCATCGTAGAACGATATACAATATAATAAAACCATCCTTAAAAAATTATCTACTTAGAAATGCAAGTCTCATTAAAATCCAAATAGTAGAAATTTTTAAAAGACCTAACTTTCATATTCGAGTTCATCTGACTATAGAACTTTCCCCCTTAACTCTATAACTAAGCAATGTAGAACGATATGTTATACACTAAAACCTTCTCTGGAAAGATATAAGAATATTGATCATTAAAATTTATGAAACTACAAGTTCTTTCTCGTTGTCTTTTCTGAATAAATACTGTAATTACGTCAAAATGACGTAATTTAAAAGTTTTGCATGCTTGTTTCGCGTTCCATAAATAGCGAGTCGCAATGTTTGGTCCTGTTTGTAATAAAAATTCTTTGCACGTTCAAGGATTAAATAAATGGCGCATTAGCAAACATTTTGGCATGATAGTGGTATAACGAAAAATTACCAAAATTATCCATTGTTCCAAATTACGCCAATTCTCTGTAGACTCAATTATGGAATAAGTTCACTTTAAAAACATAGAATCAACTTAACCGTTTTTTTAAAAGTTAATTATGCGCCAAACAACGCCCTGTAACTTACACCAATTGTCTATAGACCCGATAATGTAATTTACCTACTTAAGTAATGCATATGGTAAAAGTACAGCAACTTCCCAATCAGAATCAGTGGTTACGGCTAGATGTTATGTCTGTCATTGTAGCGGTTTTTTAGTTTGACCTACGAAATATTATCATAACATTCACTATTAGCAATATTTCTGATATTATATTATTAACAGTAGTCGGAGCAGTCCTTCTCTTGGCCACCAATATTTTTTTAATTATTATCATGATAGGTTACTAAAACAATTAAAAGGAAATGTTAGCCGGGCGCATGTGATGAATAGCCAAATATTTCCATTTTCCATCACCATCATTCCTATTACACTCATTTCATTTAAAATATAAACCTTTTGCTCATTTAATTTAAAATAGATACATGTAAAATACACATATTGCATTCATTTAAAACATGCGCCTTTCACAAATTTCATTAAAAATACAAAAGAATAAAAATAAGAAATAATGCTATAAACCAAAACACTCTATTTCATTATCAAAGTATCATTTCTAATTTACACACGCGAAAAATAAAATCTGCTATTGCCTAGAAAAAAATGCTATTGGCGAGATTTGCGTCCGGCTAAGATAAAAGCACGGAAAACCTCATCGTGTAGCTGGTTTCTACGACATTTGTAAGAGAAATATAAAACGAAACATTTTGTAAGAATATAGCAATGGTCATAAAAAATACAACTCTGACGCGTATATTAGTGATTTACAGCCACGTATGGCGTCAAATATCACTCAGGAATTGATGGATTGGACCCATTTACGAATATTTCCCCATTAATCGACGATGGTTAGTCAAATAGCGAAGCTGTCATCCGAGATCTGTCATAAACGGATTCACCTGATTACAGACTTTACTCCAATTGCTCAACTAAGCAATGTAGAACAATATATCATACACTAAAAACTATCTTTGAAAAATTATCAAAATATCAGTGCAAGTCCCATCAAAAACCGTTTATTTGGACTTTTTGAAAAGTCTAATATTTGGTAAAAGCGGGTCAACTGATTTTCGAATTTTCACCTATAATTCTAAGAACTAAGCAATGTAGAATGATACTTTATATAATAAAACCTTCCCTACAAAATTATCTAGCTAACAGTGTAGGTTCCATCGAAATTCATCCAGCAGAATCTTTTAAAAAGACTAATCTTTCATAATTGGGTTTATCTGATTATAAAATTTTCCATCATAATTCTATAACTAATCTACGTAGAACAATAAGCTATATAATAAAACCTTCCCTAAAATATTATCTATCTAACAGTTTAAGTTCTATGAAAATATAATAAGCAGAACTCGAGTTATAAGCAGCCGGAGCGAAATTTCATATATACAGGGTATTCCAAAATTCGACTGACAAATTAAGAGGGATAACAGAAGGCATCAAGAGGGTGATTACTTACTATAGAACATGGGGTCCAAACCACGTTTAGTAGGAGAAAATCGCAAAAATAGTTAGGAAGGGTGTCACGTCGAGTGAAACAAAAAGGGCCAATAATAAGTAGAAAAAACATTTATATGACGTCAAGCATGATTACAATGCATTGCAGTTCAACGTCAGAGAGGAGACGAAGGCACATTTTTATAAAAACTGTTCGAAGTTACGGCCACGAAAGTCATTGCACAACCAATACCGACGAACGAAGGATTGCCGGACGCATTAACTCATATTCCTATAAAAATGTTTCGTCATCTCCTTTCTGACGTTGAACTGTAATGCATTGCAATCATGCTTTACGTCAAATAAATGTTTTTTTCTATATATTATTGGCCCTTTTTGTTCCACGCAACGTCACACTCTTCATAAATATTTTTGCGATTTTCTATCACTAAACGTGAATTTCGACCCCGTGTCCTATGGTAAGTTTTCTTCCTCTTGATGCCTTTTATCACCCCTTTTAATTTGTCGGACGAATTTTGGAACACCCTACATTGTAGAAGTAAATAGAAGTAGATTGCTATTAATATAATTTACATTTGAATAAAAAAAAATACTCAAAAAATGCTGTCATGCACTAGAAAAAGCACCTTTTGGCCGAAAATCAAATTGTTTGGCGACAAAAGTAAAATCACAAACAAAAGATAAATCGCCAAATATTGTTTCATTAATAATCTTCCACATTAAATAATTTTTAAGCATTAGGAACATTCTGAATCATGTTTAAATTAAATATTTTCGTTTTATAATATTACCTCTCATCAAAACTGTTTTTTTTCCTTCTTTCCTTACTTTTTTTTTTTAATAAAATTAGTAACAGTTTATACTTTTATTTTTCGAGATGTATAGCCGTTTCAATTCTCTTACCAATGGTCGCCAAACAATTAACAATGGTAACCTTTTCGGCCAAAATAACAGAATTTTACATCATAATTCTATAACTAATATACGTAAAACGTTGTGTTATATACTAAAACATTCCCTGAAAAATTATCTATCGAACAGTGCAAGTTCCATCAAAATCCATTCAGCAGAACTCCAATTATAAAGGAACGGAACGAAATTCCCTTTTGTGTTTTATATATATAGTAGATTTAAAAAAAAGGAAAAAAGATATTTTTGAGAATTTTTATCCCTTATTAATGTGTAGAAGCAGATAGAAAGAATATGCACTATATTAAACTTCACTGTTTTTAGGTGCGTTCGTAATTATATAAATACGTAGCACCTATTGTCGTCGCCTGGTCCGCCCGTCTGTCTGTCCGTCCGTCCGCATATAACAATGCAAAAACTACCGAACCGAATGGTTTGAAATTTAAGATATATTATCTTTGCAGAATTTTGTCGAGACATTTCAAATTTTATGAAAATCAAATCAAAACTTTAAGAGATATGAATAAAAATATTTATGAAGAAATTTGAATTTTTGTAAAAAAAAAAATTGGTGCTTTCTTGTTATAGAAGTTTCCGATGTTTAATCGTCAAGCGACCGAGATACTTATTTTATTACAGAAATTAATTTGCAGACGATATAATTCATTTCACAGAATTAAAAATCATCAAGATCTGAATATTTATATAACTAGCTATAGTACGAACGCACCTCATTTGTCACGTTTGACGTACAATTTCCAACTTGTTATATCTACACTGTTTACACTGTAAAATAATACAAATGTTCCTTAAACTATAATCTTATAATATAATATAACCGCGAACGAAAATATACAATAATGACATCCGAGTTACCCACGATTACGAAAAGCGTTATTTATTTTTAGAAACCTCAGAAACCAATTTTTTTCTGAGATTTAAAGAAATATTTATAAAAACAAAGTTTCTTTTGCTGTCGCTGATTTTCCGAAATGTTTCCGAGTATTTTTATTTAGTATATTAATCGTTTTCTTAACCCGGAATATAGGATGTTATCAATTTTTAAGTAAACATTTTCATGTTCAACTAACAGATTTTACAGACAAGCATGTTACAGCATTAATATTAACATTAATATAATTTTGTTACTCTTCCATGTATAAATTCAATTACGCTGCTGATCATGTTTAATTGACAGTTGATAGCATCCTGAAAACCAGCATCCTTTGAGAAAACATATTAAAACTCTATAAAAACTACTCGGAAATGTTCCCTAAAATAAGTGGCAGCAAAAGAAACCTTGTTTTTTATAAATGCTCCTTCAAATCTCGAAAATATATCGATTTGTGAGGTGTATAATTTCCAAAAACGTATTTTGAAATCATGGGTAACTCGGAAGATATTGTATATGTTGTTCATGTTGATGATATTATTGTATATGTTCATGATATATTTTTGTATTGTTCATGATATTATTGTATATGTTCATGATATATTTTTGTATTGTTCATGATATTATTGTATATGTTCATGATATATTTTTGTATTGTTCATGATATTATTGTATATGTTGTATATGTTGTTCATGTTTATATTATTGTATATGTTGTTCATGTTTATATTATTGTATATGTTGTATATGTTGTTCATGTTTATATTACTGTATATGTTGTATATTTCGTTCATGTTTATATTATTGTATATTTCGATCATGTTTATATTATTGTATATTTCGTTCATGTTTATATTATTGTGTATGTTGTTCTTGGTTACATTATCTTTTCGTAGATTGAAAAACGTTTATCTTTTTCACAAATAAACATGTACACACATATCTTTATCTTTATAAATAAATACATTGGTCTTTTTTTTTTTTTTTTTTTTTTTTTTTGCTGTATAATTAAGCTTACTTTTTTAGTTTATTAGTTTAAATATCATATTGAATAATATCGTATAAATAATATAATATCAAGATTGAAAAACATTTATCTTTTTTACAAATAACCATATACACACATATCTTTATCTTTACAAATAAATACATATGTCTTTTTTGATGAATAATTAAACTTACTTTATTAGTTTATTAGCTTAAATATCATATAATTAAATGCATGCTGTAAAATTAACATTCCCACAAAAATGTGTAAACTGCATACTAATAATTTAATCATATTTTTCTGTTTCATAAGTTTTCAAATTCTGAAATTCTAACTCATTTTCTATATTCTACAATTTAAAGCTGGTTTGAAGAATTATTTTTTTTTAAAGTATTTCAAAAATGCACACAATTCGAAGAACTGAAAAACATGTGAAACAAGCATTGCATCTAAATTCACAACTTCCTGGAAATTTTTCAGAAGAGGTAATAGAAAAATGTTTTGAGGAATTCGTTTATCTGTTTCATAGAAACTGCATGAAAAAGAACTAAGGGCTGATATTTGTATTTGTATATGAGGTGCAAGAATTTTAAAAGTATTGCCTGTCTCAAAATTAGAATATATTTTTAACAAATTTATTAAACTGAAACAAACAATTATTTGTCAGAAAATATATCCCATATTAAATTAGAAAAGCAATCTAAATTACACAAAATATGCACAATAGAGAACTTTAACCTCTAGTCTATACTAATAAAAGAAAGTTTCGCTCTGTGTGTGTGTGTTTGTTGGCGATGGCTAGGAAAATTTAGCCCACCTAGAAGGCTGGAAATTTAGATTTAGGTAGTCCAAACCCTCTCCTGGTGCAACATTACTTCAGAATTTTAATATTTTAATTACTTTCTGAAATATTAATTAAAATGCACAAAGCACTCTCATTAAAAATACGCTTTTATTCTCTTGGGTTGGTTGGTTCACTGGTTGGTTGCATCAATTCTTCACAGAAGTAATTAAATAAACCAGAGTAGCGATGCAAAAATAAGGATTTCTAAGGAAATAGTGGTCGCACGGCTCTGCCGTTACAAACATACAACCGTGCACACGTAGCGCCATCTGCCGACACGAAACTGAAAGTGTCATTAACGCAGAAGAACTGATACAACTGTCCTACTCGAGCGCCATCACCATCTATTTGAAACATTTTAGAGGGACGTTTTTCGTTAGAAATCTTTGGATGAAAGTCGAGTGTTTCATGAATTACTGTTTTTTTTTTTTTTTTTTTTTTTTTTTCAGCTAAATATTAATATTTTCACACAAAAATTATACCCATGCTTAGGAAACATTTTTTTTTAATACTCATAAAAATTTGGATAATAAGATTTTTTTAAAAAACATTAAATAAAAAATTAGAACACTTCTAACAGGCAATTTTGTCACTACAAATTGGCAATTCTTAAGTCCTTGCTTGAGCTGCGGATAGAGTTTAGCGAGAATTCTTGAAACTTTTTAATGCAAATTTATTAATATTAATATTTTATATCTATATTAATAAAAGAAAGTTTTGCTCTATGTGTGTGTCCGTGTGTGTGTCTGTGTGTGTGTCTGTGGGCGATGGCTAGCAAAATCTAGCCCACCTAGAAGTCTGGAAATTTAGGTGTGGATAGTCCAAGGTCTGACCATGTGTACCTGAGCCTCAGAATTTTAATATTTTGATAATTAGCCTAGATATTAATTAGATTCTCATTAACCATCGCTTCTAAAATGTCATCTTTTAAATCAAAATGGCGAAAGAAACGAACTGGCGCGTTGGATTTGCAAGCGGAAATGAACAAATTCGAAATTATTTTACTAATTAGCGAATTTTAAGAAAACTAATTGAGATATCAATTTGAAAATTTCTGAGCATATGTAAAAAAAATATTCTGTATCTGAATATGTGATTTTTGAAAAATTCGGTTGGTAATTTTTTTTTATTTATGCAAAAAACTGCCAAAAATCTGCCGGCGCCGGCGCCAGTGAAAACGATCCCAGAAAGTTTCAGACAGGGATCTGCTTTCATTAAAAACTGAACTACAAAGAGATCTGTTTCTCGGGCCGAACCCTCCATTTAGTTTGCGAAAATGAAAGGAAATAATTGCCAATTTTTACTAATGAACAAAAATTTAGGTAACTAATTAAGATATAGATTTGAAATTGAGGTCGGGAAGGGGTGTCATCTGCCGGCTATTTTAGCGTAGCGTATTCGTTATGTTCTAATTATCAGAAAAATGTAATTATTTTTTTAATGATCGCGTTAATGTAGGTGACGGTGGTTCTCTTGAACAAATTATTCATTATATTTGCGGGTATGGGGAGGGAGGGGGTTAACGCCTTTCTCTGAGACTGTAATTATCTCGGGCCCGGGCAACGCCGGGCGGGTTAGCTGGTATCTATTATAAAATTTACATTTCTCTCTCTCTCTCTCTCTCTCTCTCTTTTTTTTTAAGCTGAAATATCATAAAATAGATTCAGCAAGCTATCAAACAAACTCTTCAGTAAATTTATTTTAGCTGCATACTAATAATGGTAAATATTCCATAGAAAGTATTTAAATTCTGTAACTCCCATTCATTTTCTATATTCTAAAATTTATAGCTGAACAGTTTTGAAGAGTTATTTCTTTCAAAGCATTTCAAGGTCAAAATCAATTCAAAGAACCGAGAAAACATGTGAAACAAGCATCGCGTCTAAAATCACAACTTCCTGGAAATTTTTCAAAAGAGGTAATAGAAAAATGTTTTGAGGAATTCCTATATCTGTTTAATGGAAACTGCATGAAAAAGAAGAACTAAGGGTTGATATTTGTATTTGTATATGAGGTGTCAAAATTTTAAAAGGATTGCCTGTCTCGAAATTAGAATAGATTATTAAAATTAAACAAACAATTATTTGTGAGAAGATTTCTCCGATATTAAATTAGAAAAACAATCTAAATTACACAAAATATGCACAATAGAAAACTTTAACCTCTAGTATCTATTATAAAACTTTTTTTTAAGCTGAAATATCATAAAAAAGATTCAGGCTATTAAACAAACTTTTCGGAAAATGCATTTTAGCTGCATACTAATAATGGATAATATTCCATAGAAAGTATTCAAATTCTGTAATTATCATTCATTTTTTATATTCTAAAATTTAGAGCTGAATAGTTTTGAAGAGCCGTTTCTTTCGAAGCATTTCAAGGACGCACAAAATTCAAAGAACTGAAAAACATGTGAAACAAGCATTGCGTCTAAATTCACAACTTCCTGGAAAAATTTCAGAAGAGGTAATAGAAAAATGTTTTGAGGAATTCATTTATCTGTTTCATGGAAACTGTATGGAAAAGAACTAAGGTTTGATATTTGTATTTGTATATGACGTGTCAAATTTTAAAAGTATTGCCTTTCTCGAAATTAAAATACATTTTAAACAAATTTATTTAAATGAAACAAGCAATTATTTGTGAGAAAATTTATCCCATATAAATTAGAGAAGCAATCTAAGTTAGACAAAATCAGCGCAATATCAAAATTTAACCTCTAGTATCTATTATATAACTTAATTTCTTCGTCGTCCTTTTTTTTTTTTTTTTTTTTTTTTTTTAAACTGAAATATCATAAAATAGATTCAGCAAGCTATTAAGCAAACTTTTCAGTAAATTTATTTTAGCTGCGTACTAATAATGGTAAATATTCCATAGAACGTATTCAAATTCTGTAATTCTCATTCATTTTCGATATTCTAAAATTTATAGCTGAAGAGTTGTTTTTTTCAAAAGCATTTCAAAGATGAACTCAATTCAAAGAACCGAGAAAACCTGTGAAACAAGCATCGCGTCTAAATTCACAACTTCCTGGAAATTTTTCAGAAGAGGTAATAGAAAAATGTTTTGAGGAATTCATTTATCTGTTTCATGGAAACTGCATGAAAAAGAACTAAGGGCTTATATTTGTATTTGTATATGAGGTGTCAGAATTTTAAAATTATTGCCTGTCTCGAAATTAGAATACATTTTTAACAAATTTATTAAAATGAAACAAACATTTATTTTTGATAAAATTTATACCATATTAAATTAGAAAAGCAATCTAAATTACACAAAATATGCACAATACAGAAATTTAACCTCTAGTATCTATTATTAAACTTACATTCTTTTCTTTTTTTTAAGCTGAAATATCATAAAATAAATTCAGGCTATTAAACATATTTTTCGGAAAATGTAGTTTAGCTCCATACTAATAATGGAAAATATTCCATAGAAAGTATTAAAATTCTGTTATTCTCATTCATTTTCTATATTCTAAAATTTAGAGCTGAATAGTTTTGAAGAGCCGTTTCTTTCGAAACATTTCAAGGATGAACTCAATTCAAAGAACCGAGAAAACATGTGAAACAAGCATCGCGTCTAAAATCCCAACTTCTTGGAAATTTTTCAAAAGAGGTAATAGAAAAATGTTTTGAGGAATTCATATATCTGTTTTATGGAAACTGTATGAAAAAGAAGAACTAATAGTTGATATTTGTATTTGTATATGAGGTGTCAGAATTTTAAAAGGATTGCCTGTCTCGAAATTAGAATAGATTATTAAAATGAAACAAACAATTATTTGTGATAAAATTTATCCCATTTGAAATTAGAAAAAACATTCTAAATTACACAAAATATGCACAATAGAAAACTTTAACCTCTAGTATCTATTATAAAACTTACATTCTTCTTTCTTTTTTTTTTTAAGCTGAAATATCATAAAATAGATTCAGGCTATTAAACAAACTTTTCGAAAAATGTAGTTTAGCTCCATACTAATAATGGAAAATATTCCATAGAAAGTATTCAAATTCTGTAATTCTCATTCATTTTTTGTATTCTAAAATTTAGAAATGAATAGTTTTGAAGAGCCGTTTCTTTCGAAACATTTCAAGGATGAATTCAATTCAAAGAGCAGAGAAAACATGTGAAACATCGTGTCCAAAATCACAACTTCCTGGAAATTTTTCAGAAGAGGTAATAGAAAAATGTTTTGAGAAATTCGTTTCATGGAAACTGTATGAAAAAGAAGAACTAACTATCATATTTGTTCGTTCGTTACCTCATATGTACATACGCTAGCTGCCTTTTCTTTACTTTACACCCTTTTTTTTTTTAACTCCTGTTTGATGTAGCATGTCCAAATGTGGATTTTGTGCCTACAAAATCAACTAACCAACCAAGCGGAGTACACTTTAATTTCTAATGTATTTAAATAAACTTATTTGCTTATTTATTAAGCTTAACTATCACATAATCGAATGCAGTGACATTTCCAAATTTTGTGTGGGCTAACATATGTTGCCCACATATATATATATATTACGATGTATTGCAGGTAATAATGAATGTCATTAGTGACTACCGGTTTCTTTATTATGGGGTAGACACCACTGATGACATGGAAATTACGCCGTCGTCACATCCTCAAAAGTATGGCAATTGATTCGCCGAAAATCAGGCACGGAAGGAATTCCACAGAAATAATCAATACATACACCAGAGCAGTAGTTCAAGAATAAGACTTGTTGTAGAAAAATCAATGTGTTTATTAGGGGAGACGTCATCTGTTACATGATGCAGAGTAACTAGTTGTCATCACAGAAGTACGATGCTAACATTCGAAGAGATGACAGATATTGAAGAGAATACCATACTCTTAGATAGACTCACTATGCACAAAATGAAATGCAATTTTGAGTTGAGGATGGGGGTTACTGGAGCCGCATATTATTATAACAACCAATTTAGAAAAAAATTCTGACGGTCCGCTCCCGTGCAGTATGTTTTATACTCAAAAAATTGGTGTAGGAATACGAACGCGCAAATATTACCATCCAATAGTTTGTAAAAAAGGGTGTGGCCATGAAGAGAGTGCTGGAAAAACTCAAACGTCAATGGCTAGGAAAATAGGTTAAGGGAGGGTTAGTCTGACGTAAATGTAAGAACTCATTACAGGATTCGGATGAATTTTGAAGGTAAAAGTATGCGCGCGAAATCAGGGGATGATGGGACAATCGAACGATATCTGAAAATAATAAAATAAAAAGAATGTAAAGAAGAAATATTCTGAAAGAATAAATTTCAATGTCTCAATAAAAGGAATTTAATCAAATGCTTTTTAGGAAGTTTTTGCAATTTAGAATAATTTTTAGAATAGGGATTTAAAGAATATTTTGACTAAGATATGGAATTAAACCAAACAGGGGATTTAAGATATAAATAAAAGATAGAGAAATACTAAAATAAATAAAATATATAATATTTAGTAATTTAAAAGAATGGTGATAATTTGGAATAAGGACTAAGAAAATGGCGAAAAGAAGGCAGAATTTTTTTTTATTATTACATATATATATATATATATATATATATATATATATATATATATATATATATATATATATTTATGTTAATATTTCAGTGGTTGTATGAAATGTAAAATAGTTCATACAAAATTTCAAATGCTAAAATTCCCATCCATTTTCCGTATTCTCAGATTCATATTTGAATAGTTTTCAAGAGCCATTTCTTTCACAGTATTTTATTTCAGGATGCACTCAAGGCAAAAAACTGAGAAAATATGTGAAATAAGCATTTCGTCTAAATTCGCAGAATCCTAAAAAAAAAAAATTTCTGAGGATGGTAATAGGGAAATGCTTTGAGGCATTTATATTTCTCCCTCATGAAAGCCGCGTGAAATTGAAGAACCAAGAGTTTTGTAGTAGTTTTTTTGTATATGAAATGACTGAATTTTAAAAAACGTAGCCATACTCGAAAATGGAATAAATGTTTGAAACAACCGTTTGAATTTATTTGAAAAAAAAATCTATAGTTCTGAAGAGACAACAGGTAAATGTTTTGACGCCTTCGCATTCTTTCTTTCGTGATAACGGCATGAAAAAAAAAAAAAAAGAACTTGAAAAGTGTTGCCATTCTGAAATTTGTAATTTTCTGAAGCAAAAGTTGGAATTTATTAATGACTGAATTTTAAAAAATGTAGCCATACTCGAAAATGGAATAAATGTTTGAAACAACCGTTTGAATTTATTTGAAAAAAATCTATAGTTCTGAAGAGACAACAGGTAAATGTTTTGATGCGTTCGCATTCTTTCTTTCGTGATAACGGCATGAAAAAACAGAACTTGCAAAGTGTTGCCATTCTGAAATTTTTAATTTTCTGAAGCAAAAGTTGGAATATATTAAAAACTAAATAATATAAAAAAATGGGAAGCTAGTTTTCATAATTGGATAAATTTTAGGCCATGTTATTTAAAAACAAAAACGTATAGTTTTAAACTGCATTAATTTGTTGAATAATCTCTTGGCTTAGTATTATTTTAGACAAATTAATCATTAAAAAAATCATTCAAGAAAATATAAATTTACTGGTATAACCTTCAACCTTTTGAAATAATATTGTAATAACAAAACTTGTAAAAATAAATAAAAAAATATATTGCATAATACATTCATCATAATCATACACAATTTTCTGAATATGTAAGAATACCGAAAAAAATTACTTATAAAAACGGAAATATGTTATTTCGAGGTTCCACAAATAAACAAACTGTGGAGTAAAATATGCGTGAGCTTTTATCCAGCATTATATGTTGATTTAAGAATTTTTCACACGTTCAGACATCATATTGTACAACACGTTGAGACATCAGATTGTACAACACGTTGAGACATCATATAATCTATTGACAACATATTAGTCTTTTGTAAATTACTGCTAGATGTATGAACTGCTAAATAAACATGTCACTTATTTAATTTTTATACTTATTATAGTTAATTAATTATCGAATTTTGTAGTTCGGGTGAATTACTTGGGATAGACTGAATATTTCCATACCAAGGACAACATTTCTTCTTTTAAGGTTGAAATTATCATTATTTTTCATAGTTTGTGTTTTACTGTTGAGTATATTGCTTTACCGATCCAATTTTCAATGCTTTATCTCAAGATGCCCTAAAAATAAAATAAGTGAAAAATATTTTAATTACTACGCTTAAACTGACAATGTCCTTAAAATTTGTACGACATTGTAAGAAAATGTTTTAAAACATTTCTGATTTTCTTTTCTTTTTTTTTTCAAACAGAGTGTTAAAAATGAATAATGAGAAAATAATATCTGTTATAAACTATAATACAATTATTAAAAATAGAAATTATTCATATTAAATATAAAGACGCGATGAATACAAAGTGAAAAATACATTGATTGATTATTGCGCTTAAACTGACAATATCTTTAAAAATTTCATGAAATTTTAATGAAATATTTTAAGGCATTTATGATTTTGTTTCTTGTAAACATCATGGGAAAAATGAATAATAATAATCTGTTGTAAATGATAACAAAATTATTAAAAATAGAAACTAATCGTAATAAAGTAAGGATGTACTTAATAGACAGATGTGGAAAATACATTGATTATTGCGTTTAACCTCACAATGTCCTTAAAAATTCCACAAAGAATTTCTAAGAAAATAATTTAAGGTATTTATGATTTTGTTTCGTTCAAACTGTGTGATAAAAATGAATAATTAAAAACAATATCTATTGTAAATGATAACAAACTTATTAAAAATAAAAATTAATCTTAATAAAATAAAGATGTATATAATACAAAAAATATAAATATTGATTATTGCGTTAAAACTGACAATGTCCCTAAAAATTTCTCGAAGAATTTCTAAGAAAATATTTTGAGGCATTTGTGATTTTGTTTCGTCCAAACTGCATGATAAAAATGAATAATAAAAAACAATATCTGTTGTAAATGATAACAAACTTATTAAAAATAGAAATTAATCGTAATAAAATAAAGATATGTATAATACAAAAAATATAAATATTGATTATTGCGTTAACCCTTTCAGGGGCAAAGTACTTTCAATACTAAAATGTTGAAATAAATGACTGGCACCGGAATTTACGAAAACATTTATTTGCAAATAAGAAAAAGGCTATATTTCACACACATATTAAATGGGAAAGATTTTAGCAAAATTGTGGTGCCATTGTGGCGTTTGGGAATTAAAATTAAGTGGTTTCATAAACATACCACTGCCCCTGAAAGAGTTAAAACTGACAATGTCCCTAAAAATTTCTCGAAGAAGGTCTATGAAAATATTTTAAGGCATTTATGATTTTATTTCCTGTAAACAGCATGACAAAATTTAATAATAATAAAAAAAAAATATTTGTTGTAAATGATAACAAAATTATTAAAAATAGAAATTAATAGTAAAACATATAAGGATGCATTGAACACAAATAAGTGGAAAATACATCAATTATTGCGCTTAAACTGACAATGTCCTTAAAAATTTCCTGAAGAAGTTCTAAAAAATATTTTAAGATATTTATGATTTTGTTGTACTTGAAAACAGCATGACAAAAATAAATAACAAAAATATAATACTATATCTGTTATATAATTATAAAAAAATATATATTAAAAAGAGAAATTAATCATAATAAAGATAAATAATTATATTTTTTTATAGTTTATATTATTCCATTTTTAAACTATATAAATATACTAAATAAACTTTTGGTTATTTTTATCATAAGAAGAACCAATAAATTATTAGCAATCAAGATATTAAAAAAAAAAAAAAAAAAACAGGAGGAGTGATGGATAACTATTTTGAATAATAATTTTACCGGAAAACCTTTCTGTTAAAAAAAAAAAAAAAAATTACTGAGATAAATGTTAGAACAATATTTAAAAATTGTTACAGTAAAAAGTTATACCCCCCCCCCCCCCCCGCCCCCTTAACAAAAGAACTTTTCTTTTTTCCTTTCATAATAAAATTTTTAAAAACAAAATTATCAAAAACAATGATCATGTATTTATAAAGGATATTTCTATTGAAAAAGAAAAAAAAAAAAAAAAAAAAAAAAAAACACGAACGTGAATCACATTATAATTAAGCTTGAAAATTAATAACATTTATTTTTTTTTTTAAATACCATGCACCAAAGTTTTATTATTCTATTTTTAAACTATATAAATTTACTAAATAAACTTTTGGTTATTTTTATCATAAGAAGAACCAATACTATTAAATTATTAGCAATCAAGATATTAAAAAAAAGGAACAGTGATGGATAACTTGTTGGAAAACAACGTTCATTTTCTCCTCCCCGCACATATGGCGCATGCGCGTACAGTTACGATGATGATGCTCCGGAAGCGAGAGCAGTTGTTACTTTAAGAAAGATGTCGGCGCTCAGTCGCATACGAGCTGTATATATTTTGTCTTCGTTTAATTGTAAATAAATGTCTTATGTCGTGCTATTCTGCAAACTCTGCTTGCCTCATACACCTACAAATGGTTATGGGCTCAGAGACGCTACTTCACTGCGCTATAATTAGCAGAAATTATTTTTAATTCGAACATTCGGATTTGGAACTCTTAAGCCTAATCGAAAGTAAGAATTGTTCTTCATTCTGTTTATCATTTGCATTATTTCTGGCTGTGAGAGACTCTGCATAATTATGTCTCATGTAACGACAATTGAAAAGCTCGGAAAAGATAATTTTGATAGCTGGAAGCTTCAAATCGAAGCTGTATTAATCAAAAATGATCATTGGGATTACGTAATTGGTAAAGAAATTAAACCGGCTGAAGGAACCGCCGAAGAAAAGAAGTGGCTCCAAGCTGATCAAAAAGCTCGTGCAGATATAATTCTTTCTATAAATCCTAGTGAACTGAGTCATATAAAGCATTGTACGACTTCAAGTGCTGTATGGAATAAGCTGAAAGATGTTTATGAATCGAGGGGACCCGCAAAGAAAGCAACTCTGTTAAAACAACTTCTGTTTAGAAAAATGTCCATAAATGAAACGATGGCTGATCATTTAAATATTTTCTTCGAAATAGTTGATAAACTGAAAAATATGGAAATAGAAATCGCGGATGATTTATTATCAATTCTACTTCTATATAGTGTTCCTGAGAACTTCGAAAATTTTAGATGCGCTATAGAATCCAGAGATGAGTTACCTAAACCCGAATCTTTGAAAATTAAGATGCTGGAAGAATGGGATGCAAGAAAAGGAAAATCCACTCAAGATTCACAAAACGCATATTATATAGAAAATAAAAGAAACAATCAAGAACAGAAGAAGAATGAAAAATGGAAAATGAATCCAAACAAAAATTTTTCTTCGGAAAGGTGTTACCGAAATTTCAAGTGCAATTATTGTTCGAAAATGGGGCACAAAGCTTCGGAATGTAGAAAGAAAATAGCTGATAAAAAGCTTACATCTTTAAATAAAGGAAATCAAGGATCGATGATAGCCACTAATTATGAAAAACCGACTAGTATGGCATTTAATGACGCATATCAAGAACCTTCTGCATGGTGTTTAGATAGTGGATGTACATCTCACATGTGTAAAGATAGAAATTTATTTACAGAATTTCATCCTCGTACGAATTCTACTATACAGCTTGCAGTTGATCAAACAGCGAAAATTACAGGAATAGGAACAGTTTTCATTACAGTACCTAACGGTGGTGGAATTACTAATCTCACACTCAAGAACGTTCTATGTGTTCCAGAATTAAAGTGTAATTTGCTCTCAACATCTAAAGCAACAGCCAATAATCGTTCAGTGATTTTTAAAGAACGATTTGCTAAAATCATCGAACCAAATGGTTCTACACTAGTACATGCTGTTCGTCATGGGGATTTATATTACGTATTCCCAAGCATCGAGAGAGCTGCGATAGCAGAGGTAAGTGAATTTCTAAAATGGCATCTTAAATTAGGTCATTTAAATGAGTCTGATTTAAAAAGACTTAAATCAAAGAATATGGTTAGAAATTTCAATTTCAATGATAATGAGTCTCTTAAGGACTGTAAAATTTGTATTCAAGGTAAACAAACTGTGCGTTCTTTTCCTAAAGAATCGAACTTTAAAAGTGACGATTTATTGACTCTTATACATTCAGATTTGTGTGGTCCTATGAGAGTTCCATCCCACGGAGGATCGCGATATTTCGTTACTTTTATTGACGATAAATCCCGTTACATTGAAGTCAGTTTTCTTAAAACCAAAGATGAGGTTAAAAATGCATTTGTTAAATACAAAGCAGCAGTTGAAAATCGTGTAGGAAAGAAAATAAAAATTCTTCGTACGGATAATGGCAAAGAATATTTCGGAGAAGAATTTAATAAATATATCGAAGAAAGCGGTATAAAACGAGAATTTTCCTCACCACTAACTCCGCAACAGAACGGAACATCAGAGAGGGCCAATAGAACTTTAGCTGAAATGGCGAGGTGTTTACTATTACAAAGCAATCTCCCACAATCTTTTTGGGCTGAAGCCATTAATTGTGCGGTATACATACGTAATCGCTGTCCTTCGCGACGTTTAAATGAAAACAAAACACCCTACGAAGTATTTTTTGGCATCAAGCCAACTTTATCATATTTTAAAATATTTGGGCAAAAATGTTTTGTACTAAATAAAAGACAAAGTAAAGGAAAATTTGATCCTAGGTCAGAAGAGCATATTTTTGTTGGATATTCAAATGAATCAAAAGCGTACAGGCTGTGGAATAAGAATTCCAGAAAAATTGTTATAAGCCGAGACGTCCGATTTATTAACGAATTTGAAAACGATTTACCTTCAAACAGTGAAATAAAATTAATTTTTCCCTTTTCTCAAAATAATGAAAATAAAACAATTACGCAAGAATCAGAAACATCTTCTCCTCCCGTCAAAAATGAACCAGACAGCTGTGGCGACAGTGATGTTGATATGCAATCGGATGAAATTTCTGACCCCCTTTCTTCCTCTACAAGAGCTCGCGGTCGGCCCAGAAAAATAAAAACTGGTAAGAAAGGTAGACCCAGGAAAGAATTTAAAATAATAATTCCAAAAGAAGAAAAATCCCAAGTTGTAATGGAAAATTTATTTTCTGACTCATGTCCAGAATTTTCTGAGGCTTTAAACGGGCCTTTTAAACATGAATGGATAGATGCAATGGAATTAGAATTTAATTCTTTAATGCAAGAAAATGCATGGCAAATAGTTGATAGGCCAAAACATAAGAAAATTATAGGAAGTAAATGGGTTTTAAAAACTAAATATAAACAAGACGGGTCAATCGAAAAGTTTAAGGCGAGAATAGTTGCAAAGGGGTGTTCTCAAAAACCAGGAATTGATTTTGAAGAAAATTTTTCGCCTGTAGCCAGATTAAGTTCGATCAGAACTGCGATCGCTTATGGTATTCAAAATGGTTTTACAGCTTATCAATTAGATTTTATTATGGCTTATGTAAATGGTAATTTAACTGAAGAAGTATACATGGAGTTACCTGAAGGTTTTAAATATGAATCTAATGTTGACAAAGTTTGTTTATTAAAAAAATCCCTCTACGGATTAAAACAATCAGGTCGACAATGGTTCAATAAATTAGATGAAAAATTAAAACAAATGAAGTTTAAATCACTAAATGCTGATAAATGTGTTTATTTTTCTAAATCTCCAATTGAAGCAATTATCATTGTTTATGTTGATGATCTCATAATTCTTACTAAATGTAAACAAGATTATGAATATATTAGAGATGAATTATCCAAATCTTTTAAAATGAAAGATTTAGGTTTGTTACACTATTGTTTGGGCATAGAATTTATGCAAAACGGGGACAGTATTAAAATTACTCAAAAGAAGTATATTGAAGATATTCTGAGCAAATTTAATATGCAAGAATCAAAATCAATATCTACACCTTTTGATAACAATGTGAAGCTTACTAAAGATATGTGTCCCAAAACTGAAGAAGAAAAATCTGAAATGAATAATATTCCTTATCGTCAACTAATTGGTTCTCTTATGTATTTATCAGTAGCAACTAGACCTGATATAACTCATGCTGTGAATTTTCTAAGTCAATTCAACAACAATCCAGGCAAACCTCATTGGATAGCTGCAAAAAGAGTTTTAAGATATCTAAGAGGTACTCAAGATCAAGGACTGATTTTTAAGCGTGATACTAAGTCCTTAGTTGCATTTGTTGATGCTGATTGGGCTTCAGATGTCAATGATAGAAAGTCCTATACTGGATACATTTTTAAATATGCCGGTGGTGCTATATCTTGGGAATCGAGAAAGCAACGAACTGTTGCATTATCCACAACTGAAGCAGAATATATGGCTTTATCAGAGGTTGCTAAAGAGACTTTACATCTCAGACGGTTCTTAAATGAACTTTCTCCTGAAATAGTGTCTGCACCTACTTTAATATTCTGCGATAATCAGTCTGCTCAAAAATTAGTAAGAAATCCAATTTATCATTCTCGCACAAAACATATTGACATTCGCCATCACTTTGTGCGCGAAATATATGAGAATGGAGAAATAGAAGTTAAATATCTAGAAACTGAAAATATGGCAGCTGACATTTTAACAAAAGCTTTAAGTGCCTATAAACATAAGAAATGTTGTGATTTAATAGGACTAAGTGTTTAAAAACATTCAAAGTTATTCTGTACCCTTTTTCCATATAAGTTTAAAGTATATACTGTTTGTAATTGTAACTTTATATTTTGTTTCTCTGTAATTTGCATATAATATTTGCATAATAGGAGAGTAATTAATGCCTTGTTAAGAAAATGCACGTTGTAAGGGGGGAATTGTTGGAAAACAACGTTCATTTTCTCCTCCCCGCACATATGGCGCATGCGCGTACAGTTACGATGATGATGCTCCGGAAGCGAGAGCAGTTGTTACTTTAAGAAAGATGTCGGCGCTCAGTCGCATACGAGCTGTATATATTTTGTCTTCGTTTAATTGTAAATAAATGTCTTATGTCGTGCTATTCTGCAAACTCTGCTTGCCTCATACACCTACATAACTATTTTGAATAATAATTTTAAATGGAAACCTTTCTGTTAAAAAAAAATATACTGTGATAAAAATTAGAACAATATTTAAAAATTGTTACAGTAAAAAGTTATACCCCCTCCCCTCCCCCTCAACAAAAGAACTTTTCTTTTCTCATTTCATAATAAAATTTTTAAAAACAAAATTATCAAAAACAATGATCATGTATTTATAAAGGATATTTCTATTGAAAAAAAAAAAAAAAAAAAAAAAAAAAAAAACGAACGTGAATCACATTATAATTAAGCTTGAAAATTAATAACATTTATTTTTTTTTAAATACCATGCACCAAAGTTTTATTATTCTATTTTTAAACTATATAAATTTACTAAATAAACTTTTGGTTATTTTTATCATAAGAAGAACCAATACTATTAAATTATTAGCAATCAAGATATTAAAAAAAAGGAACAGTGATGGATAACTATTTTGAATAATAATTTTAAATGGAAACCTTTCTGTTAAAAAAAAATATACTGTGATAAAAATTAGAACAATATTTAAAAATTGTTACAGTAAAAAGTTATACCCCCTCCCCTCCCCCTCAACAAAAGAACTTTTCTTTTCTCATTTCATAATAAAATTTTTAAAAACAAAATTATCAAAAACAATGATCATGTATTTATAAAGGATATTTCTATTGAAAAAGAAAGAAAAAAAAAAAACGAACGTGAATCACATTATAATTAAGTTTGAAAATTAATAACATTTATTTTTTTTTTAAATACCTTGCACCAAAGTTTTATTATTCTATTTTTAAACTATATAAATTTACTAAATAAACTTTTGGTTATTTTTATCATAAGAAGAACCAATACTATTAAATTATTAGCAATCAAGATATTAAAAAAAAGGAACAGTGATGGATAACTATTTTGAATAATAATTTTAAATGGAAACCTTTCTGTTAAAAAAAAATATACTGTGATAAAAATTAGAACAATATTTAAAAATTGTTACAGTAAAAAGTTATACCCCCTCCCCTCCCCCTCAACAAAAGAACTTTTCTTTTCTCATTTCATAATAAAATTTTTAAAAACAAAATTATCAAAAACAATGATCATGTATTTATAAAGGATATTTCTATTGAAAAAGAAAGAAAAAAAAAAAAAAAAAAAAAAAAAAAAAAACGAACGTGAATCACATTATAATTAAGCTTGAAAATTAATAACATTTATTTTTTTTTAAATACCATGCACCAAAGTTTTATTATTCTATTTTTAAACTATATAAATTTATTAAATAAACTTTTGGTTATTTTTATCATAAGAAGAACCAATACTATTAAATTATTAGCAATCAAGATATTAAAAAAAAGGAACAGTGATGGATAACTATTTTGAATAATAATTTTAAATGGAAACCTTTCTGTTAAAAAAAAATATACTGTGATAAAAATTAGAACAATATTTAAAAATTGTTACAGTAAAAAGTTATACCCCCTCCCCTCCCCCTCAACAAAAGAACTTTTCTTTTCTCATTTCATAATAAAATTTTTAAAAACAAAATTATCAAAAACAATGATCATGTATTTATAAAGGATATTTCTATTGAAAAAGAAAGAAAAAAAAAAAACGAACGTGAATCACATTATAATTAAGCTTGAAAATTAATAACATTTATGTTTTTTTAAATACCATGCACCAAAGTTTTATTATTCTATTTTTAAACTATATAAATTTATTAAATAAACTTTTGGTTATTTTTATCATAAGAAGAACCAATACTATTAAATTATTAGCAATCAAGATATTAAAAAAAAAGGAAGAGTGATGGATAACTATTTTGAATAATAATTTTAAATGAAAACCTTTCTGTTAAAAAAAAATATACTGTGATAAAAATTAGAACAATATTTAAAAATTGTTACAGTAAAAAGTTATACCCCCCCCCCCTCCCCCTCAACAAAAGAACTTTTCGTTTCTCATTTCATAATAAAAAAATTTAAAAATAGGGATGCGACGGATATCCGGTAAATATCCGATATCCGGCATATCCGGCTGATTTTTCAATATCCGAAATATCATCGGATATCCGAATCACAATCATCGGATATCCGACTTCTCTGCCGGATATCCGGTTCTCTATTACATAAGTTCTATCAATAATATGCATAGGACATGATAGCAAATTGTATTAAACATCCTTGATAAAAGTGACGTTTGTTTATAATGCAAAATATGAAATATAATAGTAAGTTCCTTATCCCCGAGTAAAAGGTTCTAACTCTCAAAAGTTTAAAGTCAGCTTTCCTAATATAGACATTTGAACTCTTTATAATAAATTTAAGAATTTACGTTTACATCTTTTAGAAAATTGTTCCTTTACTGTCATATTGTAAAATAAAATATGAAGTTGTTTATTAAAGTATGACTTTATTAATTTTCTTTCTTACTTTTACGTTAAACAATTAAAACAGACCTATTTTTATTTTTTTGTTTTTTAACTTGTATGTTAAAAAAACTTTATACTTATTATCTACTAATAAAATAAAGTTTTGCTCTGTGTGTATGTGATGGCTACCAAAATCACATAGGAGTCTGAAAATTTGGGTGAGGATAGTCTACGGCAGGTCCTGATGCACCTGAGGATCAGACTTAATTTTTTGTGACCTGAGTCCCTTTACGTTTTTGTGCCTTTAATTGTTAATAACTTGCCCCCTTTTTATCTGATCTTTTTCGTTTTTGGGGTCCTTTCTCCATTTAGTTATTCCCCCATTTCTACATTCTAGTTAAGACCCTGGCCTGCTGGAGCCCGGTATGCCTCCCCTTGAAGTTTTTGTTCCCTAAATTGTTTATAACTTGCCTCCTTTGAATTCGATCTTCTTTGTTTTGGGGGCCTTTTCTCATTAAGTTATTCCCCCATTTCTACATTCCGGTTAGAACCCGGGCCTCTTGAACTTATTGTGTGCCATGCGTTTTTACCCCCCCCCCCCCACCCAATTGTGTTACCCTCTCAATGCATACTGTATATACTCGCATATAAGCCAACCCCCAAATTCGAGATAAAAACAGGTTTAATACCAATATTTTGCAGTAGTTTTCTTTGCGCCTTAAATTATTTAGAATTAAATGGGGTGAAATAAGACGTAGAAAACCATTCTGAATTAAACATGTTTTCATCTTGAATATGAGGATCAGCTTATACGCGAGTATGTACGGTAACTTTAAAGGTGAGTCTTGGACACTTCTCTCAAGGCCACTACGCTCATAATTTTATTGGTTCTTAAGGCCCAATTTTTGAAGCATTTCTTTAAAATTTTATTCTAATAATATACCTTATGCTTAATTTCGACTAATTGAAGATCTAAAGTGCTAAATACTAGGAAATTTTTAAAATGTTTTCTTCTTGCGGCCCTGCTCAAAACTATCAGTTGGCTCCTTTTGGGTCCTCTACGATAGCTTCTTAAAACTTAAAAATATATTAATAAAAATATTTAGTAAGTAATTTGAATCTTTTAAAAATCCGTACTTCTTTGTTATAGCAGCTTTCGAGGATTACTCGTCAAGTGACTGAGATGTATCACCAAGTTATCTGACATGTATGACGTTTATAGTCATATATAACCAAGTTATAGTCACATTCTTCATTCTATTAAATCCTATCATACGTAATTAATTCAATGATATCCCACGATAGGTAATAATTCTTGGTTGCCATGGTGATTACATCATATTTAAGATGGAGTCATATTATTTCCTTTTTACTGAATTTAAAAACCGAATTTTCATACTAAAATTGTTTAATTATAGCAATTATATAATCTACCAACAGTTTTTTGGATAGATGTTTCCGGAGAAATAGATATTAAATGGAAAAAGAGTGTAAATGTGTAAATAGGGATTTTAAGTTCTGAAATTTACAAAGCTAGGCTTAAGTTTCCCATTGAAATTTTCAGTAAATATCAACAAAAGATAAAATGTTGCCAACTTAAAATGCACATTTATTACGGAAATTAATCCTATCATAATAATACACGGTATAATTTATTTCACTGAAACTAGTTATAGCACGGACACACCTAATTTGTCATGTTTGACGTATGATTTCCAACTTGTTTTTCTAACAACTTCTTAGGACTTCCAGCTACTACATGAACAACAAAAAAATTTCTCAGACAAGACACAGGCACAGTTTAAATTTTTGTGCCGTAAATTGTTAATAAGTTGCCCCTTGCTTTTTTCCGATATTCTTTATTTTTAGGGTCCATTTCTCCATTTAATTATTTGCCCATTTCTACATAACAGTTAAGACCCTAGCTCCCTGGAGCTCAGTACAAGGCCCCTTGAAGTTTTTATTTCTAAGTTGCTAATAACGTGCCCCTTTTTAATCCGATCTTCTTCATTTTGGGGGCCTTTTCTTTATTTAGTTATTCCCTCATTTCTACATTCCACTTAGGACCCTGCTTCCCGGTCTGGGGCGCTTGACTTTTCGTGTCTTGAAAGACAAAAAAAAATTTCTCGGACCTCAGCTACAACCAATTTTGAATATTAATCTCCTTCTTGGGGCCCTTGGTGCAGCTTCTTTTTTAAAAAAAGCATTCATACTTCAGTTCTGTTAAGGTTATCATGGGCCCGGGCAACGCTGGGTGGGTCAGCTAGTTTTTAATAAAGGAATTTTAATGCATAACCTGAAATTCTGTTTCATAACTGTATAAAACTACAAGGGAAAATATAACTTCATTATAAATATTTTAAATTAAAAGTAATTTTCCTTTTACTTATAAATCTCTAAAAGTAATTTAACTTAAAATAAAACTAAATGTGACTTGAAGTAAACCAGTATTAAATAATTAAAACAGAAAAAAAGCATCAACTAAACCTGTATTTGAAGAAAATAACTCTTCAACCATATTAGTAGATATTTTATGCTTAAATAAAAATTTTAAAAAAGTATGTATTTTTTTGTGAAAATACTCTACAATTATAGGTATATTAATAAATGTGTTATGGTTAAAATTTGTTTACTTCTGACAGCATTGTACAAACAAATAAATAGAATATTTTAATGTTTAAATTACATTTTTTAAGCAACATTATTAATATACATATATTTAAAGATATATAGTTTTTGTAAATTATATTTCAATATATTTAAAATGTTTTAATGATGTGTGAAACATGTTTGTAATTTATTATTTTGAGATGGCATTATATAAAGAAATAAGTAAGCATACACCATAACTAAAAACAGCATATCTAGTACCGGATATCCGATATCCGGAAGGCAAAGAGCTTCGGATATCCGAAATCCGATATCCGGCAAAATCCATATCCGGTTCATCTCTATTTAAAAACACAGTTATTAAAAACAATGATCATATATTTATAAAGGATATTTTTATTGAAAAAATAAGAGAGAGAGAACATATACGATTTAAAAAAATAATAATAATATGAACGTGAATCACATTATAATTAATTGAAGATTTCAGCTTGAAAAATTAATAAAATTTATTTATTTTAAATACCATACACCAAAGTTTTATTATTACAGTTTTTTTTACAACTATATGACGGTATCTCAGTTTAATATTACCAACGCATAATATATCAACTGCATACGAAGAATGTAGAATATTTCTTACAATATATATACAAATTCCCATTCATTTCTCATATCCTGAATTTCACTGTCGGATATATTTTTCGAGCCATTCTTTCTCCGTTATTATATATCAAGATACACTCAAGACAAAATGAAAAGTGAAGAACATTTGAAATATAAGCATTGCGCTTTAATGCAAAAAATCCATGGAATTTTCAAGAAAGGTTAATAAGGCGCCTTTTTGAGGCTACGGCACATTTGTGTAAATTCCTTTTTTTGAAAACGGTATAACAACAAAAACAAAATAATTTCTTTAATAAAATTAACAAAATAATTTAGAAATATAATAAATTATAACAAATGGTAATAATATATTTATTTTAAATACTAAAAAGTGTAAATTAACAACATAATAAATACACAGTAAAATAACTTTTATCAGGTTGTTTGACAAGTTTCTGCTCACTCCGAGCCATTTTCAAAAACAAATGAGAATATTTCATAATTGCATTGTCTTTATACTATCATTTATTTTTCATGTACTTAAAAAAAAAAAATTGGCAATTACATGTATACTTCTTTAAAAACAATACTTTTCTGTGTTTCATACCTGTCTGTTGTTCATATCATCAACATAAAATATTACTGACAACGTACTCAAAATCCAATCTGTTTTCTACATATCAAAATTAATTGATGAATACATCTGAAAAAACATTATTCTTTCTGTGTTTGATACCAGCATGTTGTGCATAGAAACAACATAAAATATTACAGACAATGATACTTGTTTGCATGTTATTATAAAGCAGAAAGAAAAGTGTTAAAAAATGATAAAAATTTTAAATTTTAATTATAAAGTTTTGTAAAATGAACAGATGAAAGTATTTGTGCTTGAATAAAAAAATAATTTTTAAAAGTGAAAAAATATATCTAATAAAAATATAAGTTAACAACGATATAAAATAATATAGAAACAGCTAAAAATAATGTATGTAACCTTTTGTCTAATGTCAGCGTGAAGTGCATATAGCATCATAAACCTTTTTCACAATGATATTCAAATTCCCATCTATTTTCCATCTATCAAAATCCACAGAGGAATTCGTTTGAAGAGCTATTCTTTTCTGTCTTTCATACCAGGATACATTCAAAGTAAAGGGAGTAACAAAATATATCTATAGTATAAAGAACGAAAAACCATGTTTCAAGCATAGATTATGTAACACTTCCCAACACTTATAAAATATTTTTACAAATCATTACCGTTTAATAAGGAGAAAGTTCATATCTAAGTATATAATTTGGAAAACTCATAACATATTTAAAAACACAATTTCAGGTATTACCAACGATATTCGTTTAAATATCCTTCGTTTAAATATCCAAAATCTTTTGTGCAGCCCTGTATATGATCTATATATTTGTATATATACTACATAGAATGCTAAATTTTAGTTCCGTTAGGAAACGTGTAAGCACAGTTTAAAATTCCCCTTCTTAAATTTCCGCCAATAAACGGAAATGTGCTCGAGAACTTTTGTGCTGCCCTGTATACGATATATATAATTTACAAACACCAAATAATAGACAAAAAATGAGTTGAATTTAAAAACGCGTTCAGCAACTGAAAAAGCACTTCTGGCAATTATTATTAACAAGCAGTACTACTTTAACCGAATTATTTTGTGTATACCTGTAAATGAACGATGAATGCTATACACACAATATTTTATAGTAAGCCTCTTGTAATCCACCTTAGTTACACTAATTTCAATATGTTTGAAATAGTGAAACGTTATTAAAATAAACCGCAAGCGATTTTTCTTCATAGACCGTAATGTGACGGAATTCTTTTGAGTGTCCCTGTAAAGGAACTAAAATTGCTACATACTTTATTTACAATACCGAACATTTCACAGTAAACTTCAGTAATATATATCAATTGGATGGGAATCGGAGAAGTGCTATGCACACAGAAGTGCTATGCACATTCTATAGCAAGCCTCTTGTAGTGCACCTCAGTAATAAATATCAATTTCAATATGTTTGAAAATGTGTAACGTTATTAAAATAAACCGCAAGCGATTTTTCTTCATAGACCGTAATGTGCGGAATTCTTTTGAGTGTCCCTGTAAAGGGATTATAAGTGCTATGCACACCAGATTCTATAGCAAGCCTCTTGTAGTGCACCTCAGTGATAAATATCAATTTCAATATGTTTGAAATCATGTAACGTCTTTAAAATAAACCACAAAAGAATTTCCCCCATAGACCATAATGTAACGGAATTATTTAGAGTGTCCCTGTAAAAAAATTATAAGTGCGACACACTTCATATTCAATACCGAACATGACATAGTAAAACCCAATAACATATATCAATTGCATGACAATACATATATATTTATGCGAGTTAGAGCACAGACAGACAGACGGCAGACAGACAGACAGACAGACAAACCAAATTCATACTCTTCAACTATGTTGGAAAGTGTTAAAACATGTTCGTAAATATCGCTGACGTCATATTGACGGTAGCAACGATCTAACCAATAAATTTCTTCTTTTTCGAAAATTTAATTACTTCTAAACATTGCATAATTTCAATTTTTACACCATCGAATCGGAAAAAAAAATTCTTTCAAATACATTTTGTTTGAAAATTATAACTCATTTAACTGATTTTTTATAGTTTTAAATATATTTTTTTTGTAATCCATCTCTATCGCGAGGAACTCTATTACGTAAGGTTAACCAGTTTGCACTTAAAACAATATAAATAGTTCAGCATTTTCTTCCGAATAATATTCTATAACACAATTTAAACTTCCTCAAACAATAAATATAAATAAAACATGAATTTAACAGACGTGTAACCAACTACGCGCTTAAAACACGTAGTTTGTTATTATCGTAATTATCAGAAACAAAAAAGCTGCTGCAAGTAGCGAAATGTTTGGAGATACCTTTGGCTGTTCGCACTTGACATATCCGACTAATACGTATGTATCTCCTTTAATAAATTTCAAAACTTTATTTGAATACATCAGTGATTACTCTTGATTAATTTTACCACAATTATTCTAATTGGTAAAGAAATCATATGAGATGTAATTTTTCCAACTGGGCGAAAAACTCCGGGCCAGAATTCGAACCCGGGATTCCTTCGCTGAAGCTAGTTTTCATTAAGGTTAACTGGGTGATTTAGTTCAGCAATATTCGTCCGGAACTGCTCAGTTGGTAGAGCATTGGCAGCCAAGGGATCCCCGGTTCGAATTCTGGCCCGGACTTTTTCGCCCATTTGGGAAGATTACATTTCATACATTATTGATATTTTCATCTAAAAATGCTTTTTCGTATTGTTAGCAGGCAATGTAAAAAATTATATTAAATGTTAAAAAAACTATTAGAGTTTAAAAACAAAAAAAAATTAATTTAACAAATTACAACGACCATTGGGAAAATGCAGAGGGATAGCGGGGCAGTGTTCGGACTCTACCATAACCGTTACCTCGTACTTTAAGGCATTTAAAATTTACTTAATTTAGCCCCCCCCCCTAAAATACCCCCAACTCTTATAGCAGACTTATTCGCCCCATCCTACTATAACATAGCTTCTCCACGCTACCTATTCCACCCACCTACTATAGTATGATCTCGGTAGCAGACGGTGTTACCACCGCACCGCCGCCACCGCCTGCTGCTGACGCAGAAGCCCCATTCCCCATCTACTGACTTCCCGTTTGATATCCGAAGTTAGAATAAACCGAAATATCCAAATATGATGCCAACTTTAGATGTTAGCGTTGAAATTTTAAAAATTTAGTACAATTTCTATTTGTAGACCATCCCCTAAGCAAAATGTAAGCATCGCTTTAACTCTTGTTTAGATTGATGTCTCAGCTAAAGGTATTTTGAGGAAATTAAAGTTGAAGACCACGTTTTTTGCTTTATAAGACGATTTCTCATCCCACCCCAATTTTTTAATTCTGCTCTTTTTTTTTTTTTTTTTTTTTTTTTTATATATCTGATAATTTGCATCTATCCTTTTTGTAACTATAACATTTTTGTAACGATTTTATGCATTTCTATTGCCTATTCAAATAAAAATTCTTCTAAAGTTACAGAATTTCTTTTAAAACAGTTAAAATAGTAAAATATGCGAGCATCATTTGGTCCATTCTCGACCAAAAACAACAACCATTTTCTCAATGGTTAAAAAAAAAAAGGTTTTACGTATGTTCTGTAACCCGGGCAAACTGAGTTGATGCCCTAGAACAGGGCTGTCTAAACTGGCGTCCGCGCTTCACCAGAAAATTCTTACAGAAATATTTTCCTTATTCAATCTTCAAATATCTCCTATTAAATAAGGCAAATATTTCTGTAAGAATTTTCTGGTGAAGAGCGGACGCCAGGTTAGACAGCCCTGCCCTAGAGTATGAGCACCGTATCTAAATTCACATATTAAAATTATTGAGTAAAGAAAGGTAATAAAGTAGTGTTTTCAGGCATTGAATTTGTTGTACGTCAAAATCATTTGAAAACAAGTAATATAAAACCTTTTTTTTAAAGTCAATTCCTACTTAGGTCAAATAGAAAAAATTTTTCCAGCGATCTACACGCTTCACCACTGACGGTATTTATTCCTAAATTTATGTCCTGCTAAATATCTCACATAAGAGAAATTTTTGAAATGTATTAAAAATTAAATAAAAAAATAAATAGCTAAAATACCAAAAATTAATAGCTCGAAATGTATTTCTCACAAAATTGTTAGACAAACTGCGTTAGAAAGGTAAAAAAATTGTATTTTTCTTGATATAAATTTAAAATCTAATGATTATGCCGTTTTCCAAATATTGAATTAAAAAAATTACCAAACTTCACAATAAAGTGCCATAGCGATGTTACAGTTAACGATAATACATTTTTTTTTTCAAATATTAATTAATTAATTAAATTTTATTATTTAATTTTAGTTTTATATTTCATTTCTGTTCAAAAGTATAGACTCACTCCACATTTATAGTCTCCTTCGCCCGCGAGCCGCCTGATCTTTGTCCGTGAACAGCCAGCCCCATTATCTTTTTACGTGTGAAGGTGAGACTATAAATATGGAGTGAGTCTATACTTTTGAACAGAAATGAAATATAAAATTAAAATTAATTAATTAAATTTAATTAATGAATTAATATTTGAAAAAACTGTATTAACATCAATTGTCATCCAGTACAAGTTAAAAAAAATTTATTTGAACTTGAATGGATGAATAGAAAATATTTTATTAACGATTGAAAATTCCAACAAGATATATATAGAGAGAGTGTGAGCTAATAGTAGGAATTTAATAAATAAAGAAGAATATGTGCTTTATATGAAGTAGATCGACTTAAAAAGTGTTGCCATTTTCGAATTTGGAATAAATCTTTTAAATTATAACAGGAATTAAGTTTTATCCAACTGGTAGAAACGTAAAATTACCACATGTTAATGGAAACCGAACTCATACTGCAAAATAGATGAGTAAATAAATAAATAAATAAAATTGCAAAGTTTTGCGCAATTTTAATTTCGAAAAATAAATGTAAATTTTTGAGTGAAATAAATGAATAATTATCAAAAGTTAAAATACATATCTGATTATATTACAAGTTATTACAAGTAAAAGTTAACATAAAAACCTTCAAATATAATATACCTGTATCTAAAGTCCGTATGATGTGCATAGCAACAATCAAAAAACGGAAAAGGAAAAATCTCTCTTAGAATGTATTCATATTATCATCTATTTTCCATACATCAAAATTCACAGAAGAATGCTTTTAAAAACCATACTTTTTTCAATGTTTCCTACCAAGAAGTACTCAAATCAAAAGAAGAGAAAAAAATAACTGAAATAAGTACTGCTTTTAAATTCACATCCTGAAATTATTCAAGAGAGATAATAAAGAAGTATTTCAGACATTCACATTTCTCTTTCGTCAAGACCGTATGACAAGGAACAACGAAGAATATGTATTTATATATGAGCTAGCTAAATTTAAAAAGCGTTGCCATTCTCGAATTTGGAATATATTTTAAAAACAGATGGAGTTTATTGAAATTCAAGTGTTCGAACTGACGTTTGAGTGAATTCATTATATGTTAATATAAAACGAAATCCAAAGTTGGAAATAAAAAGGAAAGCATATATATATATATATATATATATAACCAATTATATGTATATTAATATGAGATGGCTGAATTAGAAATGTGTTGCCATTCTGAAAATAGGAATACGTTTTCGAACAAAAATTGGAATTTACAGAAAATCAAATGATAGGAATGATTTTTTGTTCTATATTTATTCTTAATATAGAACTAAATTTTAATCTAAGAAAATAAGAAATAACGCATCAAGAAACGAAAAAGAATATGTATTTATACATGAGGTGGAAAGATAAAAAAAAAATAATGCCATTTTCGATTTTGAAATACATTTTTAAAATTACATTGAAAGTCAGCTGATAAAAACGAAAATTTATCATACTGTAATGTGAAACAGAACTCAACATAAGAAAAAATAATTACATGAAAAATAAAATTTAAATTTTATGTATAGTTATTTTTCCGAAAATAAAGTAAACTATAATAAAGAAAAGTATAAGATATACATACTTGATTAATGAACTCATCAAAGATACTTTAAATATCAATACACTGTTCCAATTATCTTCGAATTGGTTCAGCATTTTAGACGATATCATGATAACAAATGTTGCATGTTTTTTCGATTTTTTGTGCTGTGTGTCTCGGTAGAATAAACCTATAAAAGCGACCTGCTTGCTTAACGAACTCATCCAAGATGTTACGATCAATACATTGTTCTACTTGGGGGGGAAGGAGAGAGAGAGAGGCTGATTTTTAAAGAAATCTACATAAAATCGCTAGAAATATATTCCATCTAAAGAACTAGGGTTTATAAAAGCATTAAAGTGACCCCTTTTAATGATGAACATAAAAGTTTTTATCATTTTTTTTTACTCTTTTTATATGTATTTAATATTACATAACGTGCAAGATTACTGCAATTTTAAAATATATTTTTCTTATTGGCAAAATTAGTTAATTTTTACATTTTTATGTTTTTTTTTTTTTTTTTTTTTTTGGTATTTATATAATTTACACAGAGCGATCAAAAGTATATTTTGTTTCGATATGTTTATGTTAAGGGCAGAAGTATTCACAAAACTTTAAATCAAAATTGGTACTTCAATCCGCTAATGTCTGGATTTTTTTTCCGTTTATTTTATTATATTTTTATGTATTTATTGTTTGAAGGTAGGCCACAGAAAATTTGTCAGGGTGCTCATGAATAAAATTTTTTTAATTTAAGCAACGAAATCTTTATTAAAATGCTTTTTTTACATTTTTATTAGCTATTTTCGTATAATTTAAAATAAGTTATTAATTTATTTTCTGTTTCCATGTAAATTGCACTTTGGGAACCACGAGGCAAGCTCTGGCTATACGATGCCGAATGCAGAGGGATCTCACGAGAGATGTCCGGCTAGTTAATACTAACAAAAGTGATAAAATTAAATTGGAAAAGAGAAAATGCTTCATCCTATTCATACTGTAACTAAAATTTAATAAATTAAACTACTCTAAAACAATATGACAGCACCCAATCTATGTAAAATAAGGTAGGGGAAGGTAGCCTAAAATGATCCTATCGGTCAAAACGATCCACACATGTTTTCTGTCTGACAGGTCGCGCTACCTACAGGGTAACACATAAACTAGTTGTGATAAGTGGAAGAAGAAGCAATGGTGGTGTTCAAGCGATCGCAGTATTACGCATCTGAACAAAATTCTTTGAAAAAATGGGTTTTATAACATCTGTTATAAGATAAGTACTAACTTTAACCCGTCAGCACACGCGCTGGGATAAAATCTACCCCAGCTCACAACTATTACTTAAAAATGTGCGAAAATCGTTCGTGATCATTCTGAGCTTTATAGTACCTTTCAAGCTGAAAGATATCAAGATGTGGCCAAAAAGAATTTACCTCCGGTTGTGAGATTTTCCATTATTTTGTTATAAAAATGTCACGTGGGAGGAAATTTACCCCACGCGTGTTATCACGTCACCCATAATGATAGGAAAATGTTAATGCAAATGTTTATGTAAAAAATATAGTGTGCAAATAATAATATAATTTTCTTTTAAACGTTAACAACTCTTGCACATACAGTTTCTATATATCAATTTTATATTTGTTTGTATTTTTATGGCTGAATTTGGATTGTAAAAGCTTTGTATGTAATGATATGCAGAAAAAAAATCTTAGTGCTTGATTTTAGGTTTTTTTTTCTTTAAATATAAAAAAAACTTCTTATTTTAAGTTAAATTGTGTTCTTTATTGATTTACAGTTTATTTCAAAACATAAATTTTTGCTTATAATCAAACCGGGGGGAAATTGACACAAGAAAACCCACTGGGGTAAAATTTATCCGGCGCGTGTAGTAACGTAATGGAAAGGGGCGCGTGTGCTAACGGGTTAATATTTATTTAGATATACAGTCTTTCATGTACAGAAATATGACTTGGTTTACTTAATCCAGTATGTTTTTATATGTGAATTACACTTATGTATTATCATAATTACTTTTATATCCTTTATTTTGCCGATAAAAAACAATTTACAATTATTTTTAAATGAAGAACCATTTTGCCTTTTGATGATGGTAAAATGATCCTTTTTAGAAAATCTATTTTTTTTTTCATTACTCAGTTTGGGTTTAAAATATTATTAAAATATGTTTATAATGCAAAATATAAGGTAAAGGCATGAGAGATGGCGCGGTCAGAGAGATTGCGCACATAGAGGTTCGGGGGAAGGAGTACAGTGAGCGCGCAGCGACTCCAGGTAGTTGTGCAACAGCAGTAGTGGAGTGTCTACTTGAAGTGCACATTGATTGTTTTGAGCGTCTAAGATAAAACATTGCTATTTTGTTTTTGTTTTTTCCCAAAGTAAGTGCTTGAATTTTCATAGCTATTCATCAGAATTTCTATACAATGTCAGTAGTACAAAATATTTTAAACTTAAACGATTTCTCATAAGCTACTAATCTAGACTAAGAATGTGAACATCAACGGTTCGTTTTAATATCGGCCATGTTTATATAGAAGGCCGCGCAATCTCTCCTACCGAAATTGGAGAGTTTGCGCATCTGCTACTTAGGAGAGATGACGCATTGTTTCCATTAGTTTCCATGGTAGGAGAGATTACGCAGCTTATTGGTAAATTTGCAAAAAAAAAAAAAAAAAAAAAAAAAAAAAAAATTAAATGGATTAATTTTAAGTTAAACGTGTTATAAAGTAACTTAATGTTACTTTGTAATGTTATCTGGACTTTCTTTTTCCGATTCTTTAATTTATTTTCTTTTAATTAAATTTTTTTAATCGTTTTTAAAATTATTTCCTTTTTCTGCTTCCTTAATCATTAGGTTGAAATATTCACTCCTAGTACAATACTATTTGTTCACTAAAAACTTACAACAATGTCATTTAAGTGTAATTATTATTGTTAACAATTTAACTGTAGTTATTATTAGTAACAATCTCTCCTACCCATGTGCGCAATCACAGCAACCCTGTAAGGACAGATTGCGCAAAATAACTTTCTCGGTTTTATTACAACTGTTCTATTAAATTGCAACATAACAACAAAATAGCAATGGAAATACATAAAAATCAAATGAAGTAAAAATTACTCATGGATAGTTTAGAAAAAAAAAATTAATATTTAGATTTTTTATTGCTATTTTTTTCAATTGTGCGCAGATTCTCCTAGCTTTAACTTAGTGTAAAACATAGTAGCAAAAGGCTAAAGTTTTCTTTAAACAGTTATGTTACTTTACACAAGTTTTTCACTTAAGAAGATCATTTTAGGCCACCTTTCCCTATATGACCCACTGTTTAATGTCAGCACAATGTTCCTAGAAACAATATGAAATGTTTTGTACATTGTATTCAAATTCCCATCTATTTTCCATACATCAAAATTCACCGAGGAATATTTTTGAAAAGCCCTTCTTTTCAGATTCAGACAAGGATGCATTCGGGGGAAAGGATGTGAAAAAAAATATCTAGAATAAGTATTGTGTTTAAATTCACATCCTGAAATTATTGAGGGGTGGTAATAAAAAAGTGTTTTCAAGCATTCAAATTTCTCGTTCGTCAAAAATGTATGAAAAGACGCAGCGAAGTATGTGTATTATTTATATATGAGGTAGATAGATTTAAAAAGTGTTGCTAATAGTGAATTTGAAATACATTTAAAAGAAAATAGCTCGGAATTTACTGAAATTCAAGAGTTGGAAACAGAGAAAGAATCCATTAGATAATATAGACGTAGATGAGAATTCAAAGTAAAATATAAATAAATAAATAAAAGAAACAAAAATATAAAATATAAAAAATAATAATATATAAAAAAATAATAAATAATAAGAATAATGAAATTTTGAGTTAATTATAATACAAATTGTGTTCATTTTCTCATCTTCGTGTTATCGCTTTTGTTATCATTTCAACAAATTCTTCTTTTCCAAAGAAAGAGAGGGGGAGATGAAGGGAGGAAAAGAGAGAAAAGGAGGAGGGGCAGGAAAGGGAGAGAGAGCCAGAGATTTGTTTTGTTTTTAAATTGAAAAAAGGTTTAAAAAAGTGAATTAATGAAATATTTGTGGGGTTCTATAACAGAATCGCCGGGCCCAAATTACTACAGATACCAAAAAAATTTACGATTTCATCCATGTATAAGCTATAATTAGCTAAAATAATACATTATTTGGGCTATCGTACATTATAAGACAAGAAAATTAATGAAATTAAAAGAAGAAAAAAATTTAATTAATGAAGACATTCTCACAAAAATCCCAGAAAAAACAAGCATGATTTTCAAACGTACCCAAAAAGTATTTAGAAATTCAGCAGATGAATCAAATATGAATGAACATATCACAAATAGCTCCTTGAAACAAACCAAGTAATCACAGGAACCTAAATACCTTGAAATATCTTCATAAAAAATGGGAATGAAACAATGCTTCCATCTATTATCAGTACAAAAATGGAAAGTCAGATCTATTTAAAACAGGTGCACAAATCCTACACTTCAAATTATGTACCAACTTTAAGATAATAAAGTGAGAAAATTAATGTATGTAATGAATGAAAAGTTAAGATGTAGGAGAATACATTAATTGAATGAATGAATGATAAAAATATGTGTAAAATATAATAAAAGAAAATTTAATATATATATATATATATATATATATATATAAGGGTGGATCAAACGAAAACGGAAAATGTTTATAATTTAGTTTATTTTTGTTTGAGTGTGGTGAAACTTTGTGTAAAGGCAGACCGGGAAGTAAAGAAGATAATCCCTACTGCAGAAATGGACTTGAACTAGATAGTCAAGCAGAAACGCGTGATATGCGCTGACGGTAGGCCAACAGTACTTTCCGGCCCACAATCGATTGTTGTTGTTATTTATCTGCATCTGTTGAATGTTTGTGAGTAAAAAAGAACAACGCAGTGCCATTCTTGTTTAGTGCCAGAACGAATTGGATTTTGCAAAGTGCATCGGCGAATAAAAGCAGGGTATGGAGAACATGCACCGTCATTGACTCGTATGCAGGATGGACTTCCGCGAGGGAATCTGGTGAAGTTTTGGTGGACAGTGTTGGAATACCAACCGTATAGCCTGGATCTTTCGCCAGATGACTTTCCCATCTGTGGTCTACTGAAAAATGCATTGAAAGATTGTTTTTTTTTTTACTCGGGCAGCAAAGTTATAAACAATTTTCGAAACTGGTTCCAATTTCAGCCAAAGGACTTCTACGAGCAAGGTATTCATTACTTGGTGAGACAGTGGGACAAGTTCTTGTGTATGATTGGAGATTTTGTTTAAAACAAACTATGTAATTTCATTCTGTGACTTCTGTTCCGTTTTCATTTGATTCAGCTTAATACATAACAACAGAATTTTAAAACAAGACAAATGTAGCTGAAAAAATATTTTTCATTGACTCGTGTGCAGGATGGACTTCCGCGAGGGAATCTGGTGAAGTTTTGGTGGACAGTGTTGGAATACCAACCGTATAGCCTGGATCATTCGCCAGATGACTACGAGCAAGGTATTCATTACTTGGTGAAACAGTGGGACAAGTTCTTGTGTAGGATTGGAGATTTTGTTTAAAATAAACTATGTAATTTCATTCTGTGACTTCTGTTCCGTTTTCATTTGATTCTGCTTAATACATAACAACAGAATTTTAAAACAAGACAAATGTAGCTAAAAAAATATCTTTTCATCATATAACACAGAATATTAAAAGCAATGATCTGATTTGAAAAATTAACAATTTGTTGAAAGGATAACCGAAGCGATAAGATTAGGGTCATGTTTTGTATTACAATTAACTAAAACGTCATAAATTTAACTACTCTAACGCTATACGAAATAACCCACTAAAAATAGTGTACTTTAATATATATTCAAATTCCCATTTATTTTCCATACATTTGAATTCACCAAGGAATACTTTTGAAAAAAAAAATTCTCTATTCTATACCAGCATGCATTCGTGACAAAAGAAGTGAAAAAAGAAATCTAGAATAAGTACTGAGTCTAAATTCACATTTAAAAACTATTCAAAGGAAGTAATAAAAAATATTTTCAGGCATTCATATTTCTTTTTCGTCAAAACCGTATGACAAGAAACAATGAACTGTATGTATTTATGTATGAAATAACTATATTTTAAAAATGTTGTCATTCTCGAATTTGAAATAAATTTTCGAAACAGCAGGAATTTATTGAAATTCAAGTGTTAAAAATTACAAAAAGTGAATTTCAGACGCGTTAATATAGAATGGAATTCAAAGGAAAAAGAGAAACATTGGAGGAAAAAAAAAAACTAGTCGTTGGGGGCCATCGTAATACTTACCCATCATGGATATGCATAATATAAAATATGAAAATAAAACATGTGTAAACTATTTATAAAATGCATTGCAATTCGAATAAAATCGTGGTTTGATGACGTGATAAACTTTAAATGATCTATTACTGAATTGCGTAAAAGAAACATCCTTATAACTCCAAAATATCATATTAATTGATACTCATATTAACTAATGGTTTACTGCGTTTGTTAAGCGTCTCATTTCCAATTAAAATATATTGAAATTTGAATGAAATACAGGGTCATGAAAATCGAAGAGCGTGGAAAATGTGATTACAAATATCTCGGCAACTAATTATCTGATCGACTTCTTTCTTTATGCAGAATGTATGTTTTTTTAATTGTCTTTTATATTCACTCCTTAAAATAAACAATCTCGAAAATTTTTATATACCTTTTATCAGAAACGAATATTTCGAGAGTCCGAAAAAAATAGTTCCGGATAATCGAAGGAGCTGAAATACAGTAAGTTTCTTCCCATTATTACATTCTAAGTACATACCAAATTTCAAGTCTCTATCTCAATTTGTTCGCGAGATAGAGCGTTTACAGACACACACACAGACAGACGGACGCACACTGGTCAAAAATCTTAAAAAGCTTGCCGAAAGTCGAAAAATGAATGTTTCTTAATTCATTTCAGTACCTCCTTTTTACGTTCAGAGGGAGCATCTGCGCCTTATCCTGCATAGAGTAAGAGGTATCTTTTATACCTGCTTATGTATTGAAGGTCTAAGTCAGCTGCTCTGTAACGCTCGCTTGCACGTGCTCTTACACGGTAAATGTTGCGTGCGTTCTACAGTGAATAACTTTTGTTGTACGTGTGCAAATTACATTCTGCAAAATGTGTGATCTTCCGAAAGGTAAGAAGAATATTTGCACATATTTATTTTATGTAATTCATTATAAATTATGTCTTAAAAGTGAAAAGAAAAGACACACGAAAAAATCACGTATTGATGCACAAAGTAAAAGTTAATTAACGAAATACTTTTTATCTTGCGTTATCCAGAATTCTCACTATATTTACGTAATTCCTGATGATGTTTTTTATGAAATATCAAAAAACCAGCTGCATTGGTTTGCATTCTTGGAAGTATAGTTGTTTTTAAGTTTAACAATTTCAAACTGCTTATATGAAATAATGCACTGTATTTTTATTATTAATAATACGAAACATTTATAGTTCACAAAATATAAGCTCTTTTCATTTATTTGCTTACCATATTGAATGCGCTAATGTATTTTGTTTTCATTATAACATCAAATTAGTACAAAGTAACCTCCAGAATCCCCTTAAACAAACTTTTACAGATTTTTTTTTATATAAAAATGTCCGCCATATTGGATTTGCTACTTTGAATTTTTTTAATTTTAATATCAAATACGTAATCAGCGACCTCAACCCCCCCCCCTTAAAGAAACTTTTACAGAAAAAAAAAAAAAACAATTTTTTTTATAAAAAGTCCGCCATATTGGATTCACCATTTTGAATTTTTGAATTTCGATATCAAATTCGTAATCAGCGACCTCAAAGACCTATATGTAAAAATTTTTAGAAGGATCTACAACTTTTTTTGATTTTCGGCCAGCTTTTTTCGATTTTTGACCACTGTGGGATGGCAATTTTTTTTTTTTCTAAAAATATGTTTTTCGGAATCTTCAGTGTCTAAAACGTGTAAATCCGTCAAAACAAATTGATTTTTAAAACAATTGCAAGACTTACCCTATACTACGTATGGTGGGTAAATAATAACCCACAAATAATGTAGATGAATATATATTGAAACTCCCATTTATTTTCCATACATTAGAATTGATTAAGGAATACTTTTGAAAACCTTTTTTTTTATATATATTCTATACCAGGATGCATTCGTGACAAAAGAAGTGAAAAAAGAAATCTAGAATAAGTATTGCGTCTAAATTCACATTACAAAACTATTCAAAGGAAGTAATAAAAAATATTTTGAGACATTCATATATTTCTTTTTCGTCAAAACCGTATGACAAGAAACAATGAACTGTATGTATTTATGTATGAAATAGCTATATTTTAAAAATGTTGCTACTCTGGAATTTGAAATAAATTTTCGAAACAGCAGGAATTTATTGAAATCCAAATGTTAAAAATTACAAAAAGTGAATTTCAGACGCGTTAATATAGAATGTAATTCAAAGGAAAAGGAGAAACGTAAGAAGAAAAAAAATAGTGAAAAATAAAAAGAAATTGTAAATATAAGATTTTGTGGGAACATGTAAATTTATGATTTCCGACAAGTGATATCTAAAAGTAGTAAACAAAAAATATTAGCATAACAGAATTTATTAAATGAAAGAATAAGTCCAATCAATTTTTTAAATACATTTAAAATTTACGAAGAATGTAAATTTCTTTAATGCGTTATTTTATTGAAAAATTATTATATATGTAAAAGATAATAAATCAAATTTATTACTATAAAAAATTACTTACAGATATTCACATTCTTCAGATATTCAAGCAGTATCACAAGAAGCAATGAAAAATGTGTATTTTATATATGAGATGGCTATAGATTAAACTATATTTTATAAATATTGCCATTCTCAAATTTGGAATATATATATTTTTTTAATATTGCTCTAATTCATTAAAATTCAATTGATGAAAATGAATGAAAGTAAATTTATGACTGAACATTCTGTTTAGCATTATCTTAAACAAATTTAATGGGAATTTTAATAAAAAGAAAGATAAAACAAATTATGAATTCTGAAATGTGCAAACTCGTTGGGTGAATTTTCTAATTCAAATAAATTAGTAATAAAAAATATATATTCTGTAAATTAAAAATGCATGAACAATATAAAAGTCGAGTTTTTATAAGCTAAACAAATTGTAAACGCAAATATGTAGTACAGTGAATTCTTTGAAAGTATTGAAAATTCATGTTTCAAAAAATGTTTTTCATGTTCAAAAATTCACTGACAAAAACTTATCAAGATTTAGATTTCTCTGTATTTTATTACAAGATGTACTTAAATACGAAAAGTGAAATAATATCTGGGAAAAGCATTTTGACTATATACACAATATCCTGAAAGAAGCTCTAGAGTCGATAATAAGTAAGTGTTTTAAGAAATTATTATTATTATTATTATTATTGAAAAATTTTCTCTTTTTGGAAAATTGTATTACTAAAAATAATGACAATTTGATATTTATATGTGACATTGCTGAATTAAAAAACTTCACAATGCGGAAAGGTGAAATAAATGTTGGTAGTAACAGCTGAAGCTTATTAAAAGTCACCAAAGTAAGCTTTAAAAAAAAGCAATTTTGTCTAAGCTTTATCACTAAAATAAGAAAGATTTTACATTTATATATGACATTGTTGAATTTTAAAAATTTTACAATTCTGAAAGACAAAATAAATGTCGGTAGCAACAGCTGATGTTTATTAAAATTCAGCAACGAAGTTTCAAAAAAGATCAATTTCGCCTTTTTTGAAAACTATATCACTAAAAGATTTGATATATTATATATGTGTGTGTGTGACATTGTTGAATTAAAAAAGAACTTCACAATTCTAAAAGACGAATTAAATGCTAGTAGCACCAGCAGCAGTTTATTGAAATTCAGCAAAAATGTTTTTTTTTTTTTTTTTTTTTTTTTTTTTTTGAAAATTATATCACTAAAATAATGAAGATTTGATATTTATATGTGACATTGTAGAATTTAAAAAAAAAAATCAATTCTGAAAGATGAAAAAAAAGAATGTTTATAGCAACAGCTAAAGTTTATTAAAATTCAGCAACGGAGCTTTCAAAAATGGGAGATTTCCTCATTATTGAAAACTATATCATTAAAAATAATGACGATTTAGTATGTATAAGGTGACGCTGAATTTTAAAAACTTTACAATTCCGAAAGATGATATAAATGTTGGGAACAACAGCTGAAGTTTATTAATATGCAGCAACGAAGTTGACAGTAAGAGAAAGTCTTACACGGAAATCTCAAGTCATGATTTGATATAAATTAGAAAGTCATAAGCTCATACAGATCCCAAATCAAAATCTAAATGTCTCTTTAAAAGTTTGAAATACAAAGTTTTTAAAGATTTGTCTGTCAAAATATTCAGATGCAAACTTTCTGATTGAATAAAATATTATATTTAATTACATAAAAATAACTGAAAAAATTTAAATATATTTTAATCCAATGTACAATATTCCCGTGACGTCACAATAAATATGAATTTTTATTTGCTTATAAAACAGGCGGACAAATATTTTTACCGAAATTTAACTTGCAAATTAAAAAATTCGGCCTAAAAGCCACGCGCCTTCAATATTTACTATTTCTCTTTTATCCTCGCAACCACAGAGTTTCTAGTTACTCTGTCCCTCGCAACAGTGGGCGTTATCCGATTGTCGATTTTATGACGTCAAAAGCAGAAGTAAAAGTTTAATTGAAAATTATGGCTAATTAATTACATTTTCGAACAAACGAATGCACGATAACAAATCTGTGTCCAAAAATTTTTTCATTAAAAAAAAGAATGATGTAAGTTGATGCAGTAGTTTGTTCTCACGGACTGTCGAAAGAAAATGCTTAGCATTTTAATTATATAGATTTTAATTATGAAATTTTGATTATAAGAAAATTTTAATTATTCAAAGAACTCTCCGATCTTAATATTAGAAAAAAAAATTGGTTTGAAACAAAATATATTGTTAAATTACATTTAAATATTTTTAGATATTTCTTAACAAATAAAAAATGGTATGTTTTTAAAGTTTCATAAACGCAAATTTTTCATAAATATATGCAGCAATAATAATTTTCTTGCATTCTTTGTTTCTTATTCTTCTTTCTATCAGCGTGCATAGCAAAATTTATTCCTCGAAATTGTTTCATTGCTTATTTTATACGTTCTGGAATTCCTTTTTATATGATTTTGTTGAAGCATTTTTTCTCCACATTTTATCAGAAGATAGTATCAAGTCAAACAAACTGAAAAATCAAGTGTAATAAATATTGCATCCAAACTTACACATTCTGAAATATTTTGAAATAAGTTGATGGGAAAATGTTTTGAATCATTCATATTTCTCTTTTGTGAAATCAGTAAGACGAAAAAGAATGTGGATTTAATATTTAAATTTATGGCGATTGAATTTCAAAGTTGTCATTCTTCAAGTTGGAATAAAAGTTGGAAACAACAGCTGGAAATCATTAAAATTTAACGATTGGAGTTGAAAGTAACGCAATTTATTACATATCAGAACGAATAAAGTGTCAAAACTATAGAAAAAATAACTTGTTCTCTATTCTTTGTTCAGAATTATATTAATATGCTTTGTGAAGGCAAAACAGAAACTATTTTTTCAAAATTATTTAAATTTTTATCTATTTTCCATATTCTGTAATTTGTCGAATGTTTCTATTGAAACATTTTTTTTTTCATTTTTTATAACAAGATTGCTTCAAACTAAGGGAATTGAAAATAATATTTGGAATAGATACGGTGTCAAAATTCATAACATCCAAGAAAACTTCGAAATAGATTGACGGGAATGTGTTTTGAGTCTTCCACATTTCTCTTTCGTAAAATCCATAAGACTAAAAAACGAGGATTAGATATTTATTTTTAAGTGGCTGGAGCTTAAGATTTTACCTCTCATGAAGTTGGAATAAATTTTAGAAACAACAACTGCTTTTTTATGGCTGGTATTGATACTAATACAACATAGCCTATCAGTTCATATAAGTTGTCAAACTTACAAGATTAAAAACAGTCTTAAAAGAAGAAAAAAAATAAAGATAAATTACCCCTAACTCCGGTCCCGCAGTGACGCAGACGATTACGGTCGGTTCCCGTAATATCACCGAAAGTGAAGCAGCATCGACCATGGTCATTATTTGGGAGGGTGACAACCTCTCTCGACTTCGGCTGCTGTGGGACCGTGTACGTTAATGGGAGCTGGTGGACGTAAAATCTGTTCGTGGCTCCAATGTCCTCCAAGTTTGAAAACGATACCTCTGGGGTGCCAATCCAGGTGCAGGTCTCTCATCTGGAATTGGTTCAAAATTAGAAGTCCAACCTCTCTTGAGGCTCTGGCAGACCTTCTTTCAGAGAATAATATACATTCTCTGACACAACAGCAACAACATCCCTAACTCCGGAATAGTATTGGGACAATATTGTTTGTAATTTCTATATCTAGCCAAATATTGGATATATATATTTGCCATTATAAGCAATATTGGCATAAAGTGTTACCCTAATATTGGAGTGTTTTCTAATAATGCACTGTTATTCACAAGAAATATTTCGCTATTTCATTGCCAATGTGCAACTGCAAAGCCACTGTCTCTGGAATATTGACATTTTTCTGTAAATAATTCCAACGAAAAGACAATATTTTTGCAAAAGTGGTAAACAGTATTAGGCCAATAACATTTACATTGGCTATATCTTGCCCAATATTAGATATATATTGGTCAGTAAAGGCAATATTGGCATGAAATATTGTGCTAACATTGAAATATTTACGATTGGACAATATTTTACCAACATTAGGAAGAAATATTACACAATTTCATTGTCAAGGTATGAAATGAAATATGCTAATATTGGTTAAATATTGACATTTCATTGCAAATAACTCCAGCGCAATGAAAATATTTTTGTAAAAATAGCATTTCATTGGAAATATTTCCAAATTAAAGCCAATATTAAACCAATATTGGTATTTCATTGACATCATTTCCATCGAATTCAAAATGGGTACAACATTGGTCTTCGACCTAACCAATATTACCAATATTGGTTTGCTGTTAGTGTCCCAACTTCCAACTGATAGCAAATTTTTACAAGGGCAACTAAGATCAATCTTTTTGGGGAAATTTACTTAACAGATTAATAAACAAAATTCTTTCATCAATATATGCAACAATATAATTTCTTTTGGATTATATCAGAAACGCAAAGTATTTCTTCGAAATTATTCTACTTTTTGTATTCCTTATTTTACAGTTCTATTTCTCTTGCTTTTGTTGAAATATTCGACCTTGATATTTCATCACGTAATGAGTAAAGCCAAAGGAAAGGAAAAAATTATGTGGAATAGGTATTGCGTCCAAAATTACAACACTGAAAATATCTTGATGAAAAACGTGTTTCGAGCAATTGACATTTGTCTTTCATGAAATCTGTAAATCAAAATAGAATAGAGACTTGATATTTATGTATATGCTTATTGGATCCCAAACGTTTTGCTATTCTTGAAGTTTGAATTAGTTTTGGGAACAGAAGCGGTCATTTTAAAAATTTTAATGACTGGGTTTGACAGTAATAAGAAAATACAACCTGGAGATAACACTATGTACAATCAAGAAAATACAATATAACGTATCACATATGGAAAATACAATCTGCAGATTAATTTTTAATTTTAGGTTTTCGGAATTGCCTGTACTCAGTCCTAGAATTTAGTTACGAGGATTTCTCTAGTATCCTTAATATCTTTTATTTTTTCAATAACGAAATGCTAGCACTAACTCTTAGATTTATATAACTAACATCTAGATATGTAAAATATACATTATAGTTTCATGGGCACAAAAGTTTCATAAATATATGCAGCAGTATATATTTTTCGGCGTTATTTGTTTTTTTAGTCAGCTTCATGTCAATGTGCATTTCAAAATATTTCGTCGGAATTTCCCTAATTCCCTTTTTTCATATTCTAGAATTTGCCGGATGTTTTGTTTAAGGATTTTTCATCAATATTTCATGATAAGATGTCAAGTCAAAGAAAGGAAATAACATGTGGAAAAGATATAGCATTCAAATTCAGAAAATCCTGAAAATTTTCGAAATAAGTTGACGGGAAAGAAATGTCTGAAGGTTTAACATTTCTACTTCATGAAATCCGTAAAACGAAAACGAATGAGGATTTGATATTTAGATAAATCGTAATTGGTTCTTCAAGGGTTGGTTCTGGAAGTTCCTGACGTTCTCGAAGTTGAATTATGTTTTGTAAACAATAGATGGAATTTATTAGGCCTTATCGGAAGCGTTTGATAGTAATACAACGAATCAAATGTAGAAAATACTATTTCAAGAATTCTTTATAATCCAAGGATTGCATAGACTCAATCTCCGAACCGCGAGACAAGTCCGGAGATTTACAGTATAGGAGTATCTCTAATATCTCTACATATTTTGCAATGCCTAAATGGTAGAATCTCATAGAAGGGATAATGTATTACCCTTGCATTACTAGGTACTTGCTTACTAGAAAATGCATTTTGTTTCATTAATATATGAAACAATATAGTTTTATATTGTAATTTATCTGCCATTCTACCAATCTGGATTGCAAAATATTCTTTTGAAATAGTTCTAGTTTCCCTTTTCTATTTTAGAATTTCTTACAGCATGATTTATTTGAAATATTTTTCCACAATATTTTAAAGATAATGTCTATAGCCAAAAAGAGAGAAAAATGATGTAATATAGATATTGCGACAAAATTCACAACATTCTGAAAAGTTTTGAAACAAGTTGATGATAAAGTGTTTTAGATTAAATTTATTTACATATAATTGTCATTTACATGAAACTCGTCAGAAAAAAATGCATAAAATTTTTATATTTAAACACACAATAGTTGAATTTCATCGTTGTCGCCATTTTTAAAATTTGTACAAAATTGTGAAAACAAAAGTTGTAATTTATTAAAATTTAACGGTTGTGTTAGATAGTAACACAATCTGTATATATGAATAGTATGTCAAAACTGCATAGATAAGAAAATGTCTACTCTCTTTGTTTGAAGTTATAAACGATATGCATTACACAGTACGTCAAGAAAAATCTTACCGATTACTATAACTTCAATTCTACTTAATGCAAGAATAATCAAGTAATTTTAAAAAATAATAAATCAACGCAACTTTAAGTAACTGTTTCTGAATAAACGACTTGCTTAAATTTGTGCAAACAACTGACTACCATTTTTTTTTTACTTATTGAGCGGCTGTTGGCGTATTTCGGAAAAAATGGTTCCGGAAAGAGAGTACTTTTTGTGACAACCACATTCAATTTAAACTACGTTATAGCCACTTGAGTGTCTGGTGGCAGGTACACAAAGCGGTTGCTAAGATAGAAAGTTTTTGTTCAAATTATTGCAACTCACATTTCAGAAGTTGGCAATATTCGCCTGGACAGGTTCCATTAAATGAGTGAGACAGATCAACAAACATAAAGGCAGAATCGTCAAGTTTTAATATAAAAATCTCTGGACTAATTTTGTTGTATTATTTCTACCACTATTTTATATATAAAGGCACTCTAGGTGCTCATCGGTCACGAGTGTGTAAAAATCTCTTTTATCACTTAAATTTTACTTCTCGAATACAGACACTTTTCAATTTATAAAAAAATTCAAGTTGCTAATCTCTCAAGATTTTGTCCAATATCCTTTCGACTAATCAAATTTTATTCCTCCTATGCCACATCTTTCATTTTTGTAAAGGTAATCTATTGCTTATTAATCACGTTTGAAACGCAATAGAAAACCATACATTAAAATATTTGACGTGGCTCTGTAATAAAACTATACACGATATGATGAAGCCTATAACCTTCTCTGGTGTAATAGAATGCAAAAGTTACATTCAATTCCGTTCAGTGGTTGTTGAGAAAATTGAGGCATTAACGTGGAAAAGGTAGTTAATCAAGAAAAATCAATTTTGAGATTTTACTTACCTATCATACGTAGTACAGGGTAAGTCTTGTAATCGTTTTGAAAATCGATAACAAAATTTTGACAGATTTACACGTTTCAGACACTGGAGATTCCGAAAAACATATTTTTAGAAAAAAAAATTGCCGTCCGTCTGTGTGTTTGTATGCTTGTAAACGCTCTATCTCCCGAAAAAACTGAGATAGAGACTTGAAATTTGGTGTGTACTTAGTATGTAATAATGGGAAGAAGCTTATTGAATTTCAGTAACCTTGATTATCCGGAACTACTTTTTTTCGGATTCTCGAAATATTCGTTCTGATAAAAGGTATAACAAATTTTCGAAATTGTTTATTTTAAGGAGGGAATATAAAAGATAATAAAAAACATAAATTTCGCATAAAGAATGAAGTCGATCGGATAATGAGTTGCCGAGATATTCGTAATCCTATTTCTCACACTCTTCGATTTTTTCTGACCCTGTATTTCATTCAAATTTCAATTCAAAGATATATTTTAATTGGAAATGAGACGTTTAATCCGACACAATAAACCATTAGTTAATATGATTATCAATTTTGAAGTAATAGAACAGTTAAAGTTTATGACGTCATCAAACCACGATTTTATTCGAATTGCAATGCATTTTATAAATAGTTTACACATGTTTTATTTTCATATTTCATATTATACATATCCATGATGGGTAAGTATTACGGTGGCCCCCAACGACTTAGTTTCGTTGTCGGTTAAAAAAAGTATCGTTTTCTTTCGTATAAAGTTCTTTATAATTATAATTGCACGTGGTATATTTGTTATAGGGTCTTCTTTGACACTCAATCACTTTTGACATTTTATTTGGATCATATCAGCCTGAGCAACTTTTTTCCGCTACACCCAGAAAAAGGAATTGATTAAAACAACAAAACCCGTTTTGTTGAGTACATTTTGGTTGTTTTAGTCAAATTTTTAGTTCAAGTAAAAAAATTGGTTTTGTTGCTTGGACAAAAAAATATTGTTAACACTCGTACAAAATTTTAACAAAATTTCACCAATTTTACTTGAACTAACAAAATTTGTTTCTTTAAATTTTACAATATTTTTGTAATTCCAGCAAAATTTTGTTATTTTTGAAAAATTTAAATTCTTGGTAGTAGCCATATCTCTCTTACGTAACTTGATTTATTTGACTTATATAGCTATATAATTACATGATTAACATAATTTTGGGGTAATTAAAACTTTTTTTTTCACTGGGACGGACAAAGGTAGTTTTAAAAATCCGCCTGTCCCATTTATTACCGTCTTCTATCTTTGCAAGAAGAAAGAATTGGATTCATGAAAATTTTCGATTTCCGGTTGTCCTGAACGCGATTTCGCTGTTTTTATCTCAAGAACTAATGCACGGAATTTAATAAAACCTTTTATTCAGTTACTTTCTGATATAAATTGTTGCTGATTACTTTTTACTTTAAATCGCGCAACAGGTGGCGCTGCTATGTTGCATTTTTCGTGATTTCTGCAATAGCTCTATCTCATTTTCAGCAGTCAAATACGCCTGTAATCTTTGAATAATAACAAGGAAATTTTTATCCTGCTTTTTACAGGCGTAATTCACTGCTGAAAATGAATAAAAAATTAACTATGTGTTGCCGTATGCTGTGCTTTGTACTGTCGTCTCATGTTTGCCGCAGAAATTTGCGTGCTCCTTATGACATTCCATCTTGTACTGCGATTGCAGCCGTTCCGACATATATAAGAGTGAGAAATGCCGAACTCAGATATCGTTCCTGGTAGCGCAGTGGTAAAGCGTCAGGCTGCTGTTCTGAGGACCCGGGATCGACTCCCGGCATGGGCAATTTTCATTCTCTCGGTTTACGCTTGAAAAAAAGCCCGATAAAATTCACTTGTTATTGTTCAAGGTTTACAAGCGTAATTCACTGTTGAAAATGAATTAAAAAGTAGTTAAAATTGCATATGTAGATTGGTTCATTTAACAAATGTTTTTGTAGTATAAACAAAACAAGTTCGTAATATAACATATTTTATTGATTAAACAAACAAAATATAGTTTGTTGAAAAAAGAAAATAGATTGTTAAAATAATACTTAGCATATATCTATGTAACAAAAATAATTTTGTTAATTCAAGTAAAATTGAACCATTTTACTTGAATTAACAAAACATTTTTTTGCTGACGATACAAATTTTTTTTTGGAATTGCAAAAAAAAATCAACAATATTTTTTTTGTTGATTCAAACAAAATTTCCATTGACCCATATTTAAACAAAAAGTTTCGTTGGGGCAAACAAATTTTTGTTGATTCAACAAAACTTTTTTCTGTGTGTACTTTCTAAGATCTATTTTTTTTTTCTATTAATGCAAATAGTAACAGCAGTATACACCTCCAAAAAGTAATTTTTTTTTCTATATCTCGAAAATTGATAATAAAAGAATGAGACGTAAATTCACATATTCATGTTTCTAACGTTGCTGACTCTTTTTATATATAAATTAATGAAGAAAATAATTTACAAACTGTTTGAATATGAATTTACAATTAATTTCCATCTTTAAAAATATGTTTTTGAATTAAAAAAAAATGCCTGGATTATGTTTGTGTCTACTCATTGTTTCTCATTATTAAATAAATGTTTCATTCGAATGATTTTTTGAGATGATATAAATTGAAGTTTGTCACGTGGATTTAACATTAATATCTTCAAATGTTGACACACTTCTAATTGATTAATGAGTTGAGAGAATATGCATAAACTAATCATTTACCGGGTTCTTTTGTTCCAAGCAATTCAAATAAAATGTAAAAAGTGGGTGATAATGTTTCAAAAATGAAGTTTGTAAATATTTATAAATAAGGACGATACCTTATCAGAAAAAAGCCCCTCATACAATTATGAAGAATTTTAATGAAAAAAAAAATCAAAACCGGTATTTTTATTTTATACTTAATTAATTAGAACTAACATTACAGCCATACTTCAGTTTTTTTCTTTTTTCTTTTTTCTTTTTCGGGGTTTCGTTCATCTGAAGAAACCCTATTCATCTCACTCCTCTGTCTGTCTGTCAAAGAGTTCGTTCTTGGAAACTGTATAAGTTAGAGACTAGAAATTTTGCATACCCATGTCTTAATACCCTTTGTCACACGACAAATCATAAAATTTTGAGAAAGTCTTATATTATTTAATTAAATGAATTAATTTAATGACATCTGACCATTTCTGTGATTTAGAGTTTAAAACAAAACCTTAATTTCAGTAATTTTCGTGTAGGCTGACTGGTTCAGTGGTAGCGTGTTTCCCTTCTAACCCAAAGGTTCCGGGTTCTATTCTCGACGACGGAAGTTGAAAGTTTCGATTTTTTCCTCGGACTACATTTCATTGCCCGATATATTTAATTAAAAGGACTTCGTTTTTTTTTTTTTTTTAACTATTTGCTAAATTAAATCATGCTTTTCAGGTATACAAACATTTGCTGTTACAATTTTCTGAAAAGCAGTTCTTGAATATATTTTATTTGATTAAAATATAGCTTCCTTTTGTTATCATTTTATTATTTAATTTAATGGTTCTGACATCGATGTTCTTATTGATATAGTGTATTGATAAATTATAAGGATTTAATAATTATAAATTAATGATTTGGATTTATTAATTAAAGGATAAAGTGCTTTGAAAGGAATATTAAACGAAACCCTTTGCGCGATTTTCGACCACACTTACCCACTTGTTCTTTATTTTTACGCACTGTACAACACAAACACAAAATATTTCTCCAAAATTATTCCGATTCCTATCTATTTTCTATGTTCTAGAATTTGTCGAATGATTTTGTTGAACCATTTTTCTCAATATTTTGTCACAAGATGGTGTCGATTCAAAGAACTGGAAAGTCATGTGGAATAGGTATGGCTTATAACATCCTAAAATATTTCAAAATAAGTTGACGTGAAAGTGCTTTGAGCCATTCACATTTTTCTTTCGTGCGATCCGCAAGACGACAAAGAATGAGAATTGATATCTATATATTTATATATAATGATTGTGTCTGAATGTCGTTGCCATTCTAGAAGTTGGAATACATTTTGAAAACAACAGCTGTGGTGTATTAGAATTTAACAGCTGAGTATCACACGATGTTTCACATATTAATATGAAACAGATGTCTAAACTAAAGAAAATAGCATTCTTAAAAGTAGAAAATAATTAAAATAAAAATTCTAACATTTTACAGAAATTAATTTAACAATACTTTTGCATAGTGAATCGATTAATACAAAAATTAGGATTAAATGAATTGTTAATAACACATTGCGAATAACAAAGCAAAAATAAAGATTTCTTCGTCATATCCGTTCGTTTGTCTGTTAAAAATATCGTGAAAAATTACCTCTGTTTTTAAAGGCTCTCTATTTTCTAACCAATGAGAATGCTACATAAACACCCTTGGAGCGTTCTCATTGGTTAGAAAATAGAGAGCCTTTAAAAACAGAGGTAATTTTTCACAATATTTTTAACAGTGTAATCTAAACATAACAATGTAAATTTAATGTGTAAAGCTTATGGTGAACATGAAATTTCCTCAGAAATTTTTATTGTAATTTGTCAAATTGTTTATTATGTCTATTCACTATTCTATAATATTTTCGTTCTCTGCAAATGTTAAGCAGAGCTTTTTGTTGGACAGACCTGTATATGACATTAATAATTTTTTAGTTTTAACTTGTATACTTTCGAAAGTTTCATAAATAATGCAAGAATGTGTCTTAAAAATATATTTACTCGCTGCCTTGTTAGCTGAACTACTTATACTTAATATGATGTGTTTTCAATTTTAATATGTAATATGTTATTCCAACATTACAAAAATTGGACACTCAAATTGCAATATAGAATGTTCGAGTTACTTTTAGCATTTATATTTGTTGAATCCCAGCATGATCGTTTGTAGTAATGCATTAATATCAAGTAATCTATACTAATATTATAAAGTAGTAAAGATTGTTTGTTTGTAGGGGTTAATCTCTGGAACTACTGAAGCTATTTCAAAAGTGATGATGACAAATTGATGGTGACAATCCCTGCTCCAACATAGGCTATATTTTATGTCGGTGCCACTACCCCCAGGGGGGTGCAGGAGCGAAAAAAGTTCTAAAATTTTGATTTTTTTTTATACTGAAGGAGCTAGAAACATGAAATTTGGAATGGTAGTTACTTATAAGATGTAAATGCTCTCTAAGAACAAATTCTGAAAAATTCGAAATTTAAAAGGGTGAGATGAGCGAAAAGCGCTCTAAAAACATTCTAAATTACAATTTCTATGGAATCTCTGGAACTACAGCACCGTTTTCAAAAGTGATGGTTGCAAATTGATGGTGATAGTCCCTGCTCTATCATAGGCTATATTTGTCGGTGCCACTACCCCCAGGCGGGTGCAGGAGCAAAAAACGTTAAAAAATTTCCATTTTTTTCAACATTAGTGTGGCTTAATTAGTAATTTCTGAATTATCTGTGGCAGTAAAATTTCCTCTAATGAAAATAGGCCAACGAATACCACTTGGCATTTTTCAAGAATTACGCGAGCAAAGCCACAGGTTTTTTCTAGTAGATAAATATTCGAAAGCGTATGATGCCACATGTTGTATTTTGCAAAAATATTATATTTTTATTACATTTTAAACAGGATATGTAGAATTTTTGTTTTAATAATACATTTTTTCTTCCATGCTTTTCTTACACGTGCTTTTTAAGCAAATATTTTTTTCTTTAAATATTTGTCCCTGCATCTCAGCTACCACATATTTACTATTTAAAAAAAAAATAATAATTATGTATTTTTAATAACACGTACATTTTTTCAGTGCAAATAAATTTTATGTCAGCATATATTTTTTTTTTCAGAATATTATAAAGAAATTCTACATAATTATAGCCAAATTAAGTCACTTTTAAACTTTATTAGCTTAATTAGAACCATGATAGAGTATATAACGACACAATACTAATTAATTGCAGCCGCTGGAACTTATTATTTTTTTATAAACCTTATCAAAACAATCACTGAAAAACACAGAGACTATTTAATTACATATTTCAGAGCTGTTTTAATTAAGGAAAAATAATTTTCTTCTTTAATGAAATATTAATTAGGTAAAGCTATTTTTATGTATGAATTTTGCATAATTATATTTAAATAAATTAGTGCGGAAATTTTAATTTACTAAAAGTCCTCGATGTTCTTTTAATAATAATGAAAAAAAGTGCGTAAGGAATGATCCAGAAGGTTGAAAAAATTAATAACTATGGAAAGTTTATCAATAAAGAAATATTGATATTGCCGCGCATTCGCGGTAGCGTATTACTGGCTATTTTACTGTTTATTACTGTTAATTTTACGGTATAATACTGGCAGCTGGGATGTCAGTATTATACTGTAAAATAGCCATTTTTTATCCTTTTTAGTGTAGTTATACTATATAAATACTTCCGCCATTACCTTTAATATGGCAACTATACTATGCAGTTAAAATGAAGAAAGTAAAAAAAAAGTTTTACTGTAATTAATATTTTCGGTGCCATTGTTGGCGCAATGAATATGATCTGGCCTGATAATACGTAAGTACCGCTGAATTGAAGCTATGGAGAGAAAAGAATATTTACTTCTATATGTTATCTAAATATTTTGATTGATGTTAAACTTGTGAATAAATTTTCAAGTTCACTGTGAAGTGAGACATCTTAATTTTTTTTTCTAAATAAGTGAATTGAAACCTCATATCACTATGTCATTTTTCTTTGCCCTTTCGCTCCCCAAATATTTTATAGTCACTTCGTATACAAATTATTCTATGCCCTTAAAACACCGTCGAAAAATTTTATTAGATCACAACCCTTTGAATTTTATTCGGAGGCAAGACATTGCGCCAAAGCATGCCACGTATAACATGCAAAGTATATATGCAAAGTATATATTCCGGTTAAAATATATCTCAAAGCCTACAAAATACTCTATAATAAATATATGTATCCAATGAACTACTTAAAAGATAAATATTTCCATCTTTCTTTATAAATAATCTCCGTTGATAATAAATCTTACAATCCTTTTGAAACCTCTTTAGAATATTGAAGGAAAAGATATCAATTGGGATCCGGTACCGAACAATTTTTCAGCTAGCTAATCGACCATTGGAGTAAACAGCTCCTACGAGTATATTACAGTCATTTATTTTGGATGTATCCGTGAATCGACGAAAAAGTTATAACTGAGCTTTACCACATGTTCTATGTCCCTATTCCCTTCTTGTTTATTTTCCTTTTTCTTTTCATACTGGAGCCGGAATTCCTAAAGTTAATTTTTCTTCCTTTATGCGCATTATCGTATGTTCGTCCCTATGTTCTTTATTTCATGTTCGAGCCTTTGTTGTGAAATAGATAATCGTAAAAAAAAGAGTATTTAAAAAAATAATTATTTTTCTCTTTATTTTTTTATTTACACTCTCTATTCTTTTAGACAGAGTTTAAACTATTTCGCTGTTGCAATTTCACAGCCATTGGATCAATTTTGGCGAGCGTGGTTTAGCACATTGTTTATTTAACTCGGGAGCAGTTGTAAACATAAAAATAGTTGACCACCCGGCGTTGCTCGGGCCCGTCATAATAACTTTAAATAAACCACAAATTTGTATTATTTTTATATCTTTAACCCGATTTTCTATGAATTTATATTTTTAAATGAAAAAGTCACGAAAAAATATTGATTATTAGTGGTAAAAGTGCTCGTAAAGATATTTTCTTGTTTTTTCACGTACATTTGGATACCTTTAGTATTAAACAATAGATGGCAGCATTACCAATTCAATCAGAAGGTCTAGTCCAAATTTCTCTCTCCTCTCCGTTTCAAATAATGATTTTCATTATGTTTATATTTTATTTTAATGTTTCATAAACTATAAACTAAAAGTTTTTTTTCTAGTATTACTTAAAGTTATAGATTATGAAGACAATTATTTTAAATTTAAATATTTTTAATACAAATATTTTTTATTTATATTATATTTGTAATACAAATTTAATTTGCAAAAATAATGTTGGGTGTTAAACTTTACTTAATTCAAAAATATTCGATAAAAAAATACGAATTTTGTACGTAACTTCTTTTTCCGAAAATATGACAGCAATTAAAATGAATTGCAGCCAAAAGTAATGCAGAAATCATTCTGTTGGAAGTGGGATTCGAACCCACCTTCTTTTTTAAAAACGCATACCACAATTTAAAATACATTCTCGTTAATTATCGCTCATTAACAGTACTGTAACAGAATCATTTTGTGTGTCCATGTGAATGAGCGATAAAATGCTATCCACACCATATTTCACAGTAAGCTTCTTGTAGTGCACCTTATATCAATTTCAATATGTTTGAAATAGAGTAACATCATTAAAATGCATTGCAGGCGATTTTTCCCCATTTACCATAATGTAACGGAATTATTTTGAGTGCCCCTGTAAACGAAATATAAACACTTCATTTTCAATAACGAACATACCACAGTAAAGTTTAATAACATATATCAATTACATGGTAATCCGACTATATTTACGTGTGTTAAAGCTCGACCAGATAAACCGAATTCATGAACACTTTTCAATCATGTTGGTCAGTGTAAAAAAATAGCGTCTTAACAGGCTAAAAAAAGCACTTCGAAATAAAAGTTTCAAGCAGTGGACACGTTTACTCATCGCAGACTTTTCTAGAATAATGAGATTTAAAAAAAAAAAAAGTTTTTTAGTCCTAAAGCTAGTGAAATACGTAGCTGTTTTTTTTTTTTTTTTTTTTTTTTTAATCAACGCATTTTTAGTAAAATAGCATTTGTTCAACGTAAAGATCTATCTTTTCAAACACAAATTTGGCTACTTCAAGTTACACAGAAAACCGAAATATATATATTTTTTGAAAACAATCCTACGTATTTCTCTCAAAAAATATATATGACGATTAATTTTCAAAAAGATTAATATAGATTGATAATTTCGGAGCTAGAGAGTCCGCTGATTTTGAAAATACTGACTTTGAAAGTAAAAAAAAAAAAAAAAAAAAAAAAAAAACTTACAAAGTTTTCGTTACTGTTTATCGCTCAGGAGCGCTCTACTTCTATAGCTCCAAAATTGGCCTTCCACTCTTGATTTCGATTCCAAATTAATAAAATATGATTTTCGAGTGTATGAAAACGTTTTAAGCTAAAAGAAACACGAAATTATGAACTGGTCAAAGTGATGGTAACCCTTAAGGATTTTGTTTCAAACCTAAAATATTAATAGTTTAAAAATGTTTAAAAAGTTTCGATAATCTCTAAAAAAGTTAACTATTCAAATTTCACTCTAATTTTTTTTTAAATATAACTAAACATTGATATTATTTTTCTATCTTTATGTAAACACATTCTTATGTTATGTTCGAGACTTTATTTTGACGTAAATATAGTAAAATAATTTTTATGTTAAGGAAAAATTTAACTGTGCGATAACTTGCGAAATTATTTTGAAATTTTGTGGTACGTTAAGGAGTGTATTGTTCTAGGCATAAATTAGTAATACTTTAACTTGGTTTAGTAGCCTTTAAATGACTTTATTTTTGAAAAGAATGAGCAAAACATACACTCAGAAAAAGAAACTGATTAAAACTACAAAACATATTTTTTGAGTACATTTTGTTGTTTTAGCAAAATTGGAGTAAAATTGAACCATTTTACTTCAATTAACAAAACATTTTTGCTGACGATACAAAATTTTTTTTTGGAATTGCAAAAAAAAAAAAATTTTTTTGTTGATTCAAACAAAATTTTTATTGACCAATATTTAAACAAAAATTTTGTTTAAATATAGGTCAATGGAAATTTTGTTTGAATCAACAAAAAAATGTTTTTTGTTGAAAACCACTTTTTTTTTGTAATTCCAAAAAAAAAAAAAAAAAAAAAAATTGTATCGTCAGCAAAAATGTTTTGTTAATTGAAGTAAAATGGTTCAATTTTACTCCAATTTTGCTATAACAATCAAAATGTACTCAACAAAAATGTTTTGTAATTTTAATCAATTCCTTTTTCTGAGTGTATGTAAAGAAGTTGTAACGGCTTTCAAAAGGCTACAAAATTCTCTCGAAAATATTGTTATGTAACGAACGACCTAAACAATAAATAATCCCATCTTTCTTACAGATAATCTCCAGTGATAATAAATATTACAATCCTTTTGAAATCTCTTTAGGATATTAAGGGAAAAGATATCAACAAGGATACGGTACCGAGCAATTTTTCAGCCAGCTAATCGACCACTGGAGTAAACAGTTCCCGCAAGCATATTACAGCCATCTATTTCGGATATATATCGACGAAAAAGGTATAACTGAGCTTTACCATATGTTCTATCGCTCTATCCTATTTTATTTATTCTACTTATTTAAATACTGGAGCCGCATTTCCCAAAGTTATTCTTTCTTTATGCAAATAGCTTCCTATTTATGTTCGAGCCTTTATTGTGACGTAATCGTAAATAAGAATTTTTATTTTAAGGAAAGATGTAACTGCCAGATAACATGTGAAATTATTTTGAACTTTTGTGGTCTGTTAAGGAGTGTATTGTTTCAGGCATAAATTAATGATACTTTTAAGTTAATTCGGTAGCCTTTAAATTACTTTATTCATGAAAAGAATGAGTAAAACATACGTAAAGAAGTTGTAACGGCTTTCAAAAGACTACAAAATTCTCTCGAAAAATATTGTTATGTAATGAACGACCTAAACAATAAATAATCCTATCTTTCTTACAGATAATCTCCGTTGATAATTAATATTACAATCCTTTTGAAATCTCTTTAGAATATTAAAGGAAAAGATATCAACAGGGATCCGATACCGAGCAATTTTTCAGTCAGCTAATCGACCACTGGAGTAAATAGTTCCCGCAAGCATATTACAGCCATCTATTTCGGATATATATCGACGAAAAAGGTATAACTGAGCTTTACCACATGTTCTATCGCTCTATCCTATTTTATTTATTCTACTTATTTAAATATTGGAGCCGCATTTCCCAAAGTTAATTTTTCTTTCTTCATGCAAATAGCTTCCTATTTATGTTCGAGCCTTTATTGTGACGTAATCGTAAATAAGAATTTTTATTTTAAGGAAAGATGTAACTGCCAGATAACATGCGAAATTATTTTGAACTTTTGTGGTCTGTTAAGGATTGTATTGTTTCAGGCATAAATTAATGATACTTTTAAGTTAATTCGGTAGCCTTTAAATGACTTTATTCTTGAAAAGAATGAGTAAAACATACGTAAAGAAGTTGTAACGGCTTTCAAAAGACTACAAAATTCTCTCGAAAAATATTGTTATGTAATGAACGACCTAAACAATAAATAATCCCATCTTTCTTACAGATAATCTCCGTTGATAATTAATATTACAATCCTTTTGAAATCTCTTTAGAATATTAAGGGAAAAGAGATCAACAGGGATCCGGTACCGAGCAATTTTTCAGGCAGCTAATCGACCAATGGAGTAAACAGTTCCCGCAAGCATATTACAGCCATCTATTTCGGATATATTTCGACGTAAAAGGTATAACTGATCTTTACCACATGTTATATCGCTCTATCCTATTTTATTTATTTTACTTATTTAAATACTGGAGCCGCATTTCCCAAAGTTAATTTTTCTTTCTTTATGCAAATAGCTTCCTGTTTATGTTCGATCCTTTATTGTGACGTAATCGTAAATAAGAACTTTTATTTTAAGGAAAGATAATATGAAAAAACATTTTGAATTTCTGTGGTTTACTTAGTTATTTCAAGATTTCATTAATGACATTTTTAAAGGAATTGTGTATGCTTTAAATTACTACACTAGTTAAAGCGTTGAATTTACTTGAAATTTAATCAAAAATAATAAAACATTTGTATTTGACTAAGTTAACTTTGCTTGTTTCATGCAAATCTTTATAGTCGAGATTTTATTGTGACATAATCCTAAATAAGAATTGTTTTGTTAAGGGAGAATGTAAGTGTTATGTCTATACTAATAAAATAAAGTTGTTCGTCCGTCTCTCTCTCTCTCTCTCTGTGTGTGTGTGTGTGTCTGTGTGCGATGGCTAGGGATATCTACATCACGTAGAAGTCTGAAATTTTGGATGCGGATTGTCCAAGGCAGGTCCTGATGCACTTGAGGCTCAAATTTTTAATTTTATAAGACCCGGGCCCCGTGGGCCTCTTTACGTTTTTATGCCCTGTATTGTTAATAACTTGCCCTATTTTTCTCCGATCGTCTTCGTTTTTGGGGCTCTTTCTCCATCTAGTTTCTCCCCATTTCTGCTTTCCAGTTAAGATACTAGCCCACTGGGGAACGGTATGGGGGCCCCGGTTGAAGTTTTTGTTCCCTAAATTTTTAATAAACTGTCCCATTTTAATCTGACCTTTTTCGTTTTGTGGGCTTTTTCTCCATTTAGTTATTCTCCCATTTCTACATTCCAGTTAGGAACATGGCTCAGTGTGGCCCGTTCCGGGGCCTGCTTAACTTTTAGTGCACCATGTATTTTCACGTCACTCTCTCAATGCTTAAATTTAAAGTTGAATCTTGGACTCCTTTCCCCAGGCCATCACCCTCCTATTTTTAATGGAGAACTACAGCCTTTTTTTAAGCATTTCTATTTGTTTTTCTTTTCTGGATTTTTTTTCTGCTCAATTATTTCCATAAAATTAAACATTTTTTACACATTTTAGACTTCTGACGTATTACAACATTCCCAAATGACTTTTTCACACCGAAGTGTTATCAGCTGTCATTTATTGAGCTATTTAAAAGCTATTCCCTTTTATATACACAACCATGACTTATGCGGAATAGAAAATAATGAAATAGGAAACCACCAAATGGTAACCTATGGTAAAACTTTGTACATAATGCACCACTTGCAAATAAATTCTAATGCATCTTTTCGCACAAAAATCAATATAAGACCTTGCGACATTTTAGGAAAAGCAACTATATTAAATTGTAGTTACTCAAATTATGATTTGAAACATGGAAAAACTTTGAGGGATGCACATTTTTCCTATTTTTGAAGTATTAGCGAAATTTGTTCAAAATTTTTCGTCAAACAGTCACTTGCATGTAGAGTCCTGCATCGGGTCGGGTTACCCGCTTTTACCCGCACCGACCCAACCCGTGGTTTGGAAACGTTTCCGAGTAGTTTTTATAGTATATTAGTCAGTTTTCTCCACCCGGAATATAGGTTTTTCGGATGCTATCAGTTTTAATTAACATTGTTTAATATTGTATAAAATTAATATTGTTTGCATGTATAAATTCAATTATGCAGCTGAAAATGTTTAATTGAGAACTTGTAGCATCATAAAATCGGATATTCCGGTTTGAAAAAACAGATTAATATATTATAAAAACTACTCTGAAACGTTTCGAAAATCAGTGGCAGCAACAACAACAAAAAAAAAAACTTTGTTTTTATAACTGCTTTTTTAACTCTCGAGTGGATATTGGTTTATCAGGTTTCTAAACATAAAGGATGCTTTTCGGAATCAAGGGTAACTCGGAAGAGGTTACTGTATATAAATTAATTCAGAATAGAAATCAAAATTTAACAACCAACGGATTCCAACGTATATTGATACGAAAGGAAGGAGTACTCTGCTTACTTATTTTCTCTTTTCAACCCTGATGATGAGTGCAATTGTACTTGAAAGTACTAGGTTTTAGATATACAATTTTGAATTTTATTTTATTTTATTTTATGTATTTAAGAACGTATTAAACACCATTTAGTAAATTTTGACTAAATTAATTCTTAATATATTCATGTAACAGGTTATTGTATATTTTCGTTTGCAGTTACATTATATTTTCATTATAGATTAAGAAACGTTTGTCTTTTTTTTTACAGTGTACTAGGGGGCTTTTTTGCCCCCTGCTCGCTACGCTCAGCAACCCCCGTTCTGATTTCACAGCCTCTTAAAACCTGGTAAATGCAATGTATCCTGTTTTAAAAAGATGATGATGATGATATCACGAACGGCGACTATCTTCTGTAATCAGGTTATAATGCTTTTTCATTTAACTGGTTATAATGCTTTATCATCTAATTCATCTTTTTAACACTTTCCAACCTAGTTGAAAAGTGTTTATGACTTCGGTTTGTCTGGCCGTATGGCCGTCTGCCGTCTGGCCGTCTGCCGTCTGGCCGTCTGCCGTCTGCCGTCTGTCCGTCTGTCCGTGCTCTAACTCCCGTAAATATGCTCGGATTGCTCTGCAATTTTTATATGTTATAGTCGTTATCTATAGCATGTTCCCTATTTCAACGGAAGTGTGTAGCACTTATAGTTTTTTTACAGGGACACTCAAAAGAATTCCGTTACATTGCGGTCTATGGGGGAAAATCATTGACGGTTTATTTAAATAATGTTTCACTATTTTAAACGCATTGAAATTTATATATATCACTAAGGTGCATTAGAAGAAGCTTAATATGGAATAGGGTGTGCATAGCACTTATAGTTACTTTACAGGGACAGTCAAAAGAATTCTGTTACATTACGTCTATGGAGAAAAATCGTCTGCGGTTTATTTAAATAATGTTTCACTATTTTAAACGCATTGAAATTTATATATATCACTAAGGTGCATTACAAGAGGCTTACTACAGAATAGTGTTTGTATAGCAGTCATCGTTCATTTACAGGGACACACAAAAGAATTATCTACTGTAAGTTAACAATAATTCCTGGAAGTGCGTTTTAAGTTACTGATCGCGATTTTAATTTTAACTCGCTTTTTGGCTATTATGTTGTGTGTATAAATTCTGTATATCCTATACAGGGAAGCACAAAAGTTCGCGAATACATTTCCGTTTACTGACGGAGGTTCCAGAAGGAGAATTTTAAACTGTGCTACGCGTTTCCTAACTGAACTAAAATTTAGCATCCTATGTAGTATATATACAAATCTATAGATCCTATACAGGGCTGAATAAAAGTGTTCGGATTACTTAGATGTTATCTTTTAGCTTATTAAACGGTATGTTTTGTAAAATTATTCTGGAAGCGTTGGAAAGTGTTACATAATCTATGCTTGACGCATGATTTTTCGTTCTTGTTTATTTTTAATATTCATGTGTAAACACGATTTTTATGACGTAATTTTCTTTATTTCCTGCTTTCAACACGTGATCATTTAATTATTATGTTAAACATTCATTATTGTTTTTAATAGTCTCGCGTAAATACATTTTTTATTTGAGATAAAACATAATCATTTGCACTTGTTTAGAAATTGGCAACAATATAAAAAAATGACTTTTTCAATAAAAGATTTTTAACACTTTCCAACCTAGTTGAAAAGTGTTTATGACTTCGGTTTGTCTGGCCGTCTGCCGTCTGTCCGTCTGTCTGTGCTCTAACTCCCGTAAATATGCTCTGATTGCCCTGCAATTTTTATATGTTATAATCGTTATCTATAGAATGTTCCCTATTTCAACGGAAGTGTGTAGCACTTATAGTTTTTTTACAGGGACACTCAAAAGAATTCCGTTACATTGCGGTCTATGGGGAAAAATCATTTGCGGTTTATTTAAATAATGTTTCACTATTTTAAACGCATTGAAATTTATATATATCACTAAGGTGCATTAGAAGAAGCTTAATATGGAATAGAATGTGCATAGCACTTATACTTACTTTACAGGGACAGTCAAAAGATTTCCGTTACATTACGTCTATGGAGAAAAATCGTCTGCGGTTTATTTAAATAATGTTTCCCTATTTTAAACGCATTGAAATTTATATAAGGTTCATTACAAGAGACTTACTACAGAATATTGTGTGTATAGCAGTCATCGTTCATTTACAGGGACACACAAAAGACTTCTCTACTGTATGTTAACAATAATTCCTGGAAGTGCGTTTTAAGTTACTGAACGCGATTTTAATTTTAAATCGCTTTTTGTATATTACGTGGTGTGTATAAATTCTGTAGATCCTATACAGGGAAGCACAAAAGTTCGGGAACACATTTCCGTATTATTTAACTCCAGACGGAGAATTTTAAACTGTCCTACGTGTTTCCTAACTGAACTAAAATTTAGCATCCTATCTAGTATATATACAAATCTATAGATCCTATACAGGGCTGAATAAAAGTATTCGGATTACTTAGATGTTATCTTTTAGCTTATTAAAGAGTATGATTCGTAAAATTATTTTGGAAGCGTTGGAAAGTGTTACATAATCTATGCTTGACGCATGATTTTTCGTTCTTGTTTAGGATTTTTTGAGTTTTTATTGTCCGACCGTGATAATTTTTTTAATTTCTGAAAACTTGTTATATTTCGCGTCTGGTGGCTAGAAAAAAGTAATCGCTCCTCAAAAAAGTCCTTAGTAAAAAAGCGATGAGAATAACCTGGAATATATACGCAGATTTTCATTGACCCATTTTTAAACCATTACTTTATATATATATATATATATATATATATAGAAGGATTTCAAACTTTTCAATGATTCAAAAGCAATTAAAGGGTAGTGTCTAGAAGTTATGTCAAGATAATTGCAAATGGATGCATGAAAGTGACGAGGAAAAAGAATAACATATATGCACTGTACCACGTAGACAAAATAAGTAGTTATATGTAACCCAGCATTCTATCTCCTGAGACAAACAAAATACCCAGTGACGACTTCGCTTGAGATAAACGTAAAAAAACTTTATTAATATCTGTTTCTTGGATAAAGTAGAGAAAAGTATGGGTGGCTGGTACGAGACACATCTTAACAGTTTGGAAGTCAGCAGAGAAATGGCTGCATTTCGGTGATTCATTTATTGCCAAGAAAATCACATTTCAATATTTGGCGAAACTGAGGTCACCAACAACGCGCCTTAACGTCTTGAATTTTTGTGGTAATAGAGGAAAGAAAACAGCTGCCTTGTTTAGATTTTTAGTGAAAACGTTTGATAAAAATAGTTTATATTGCGGCCAGAAAAAGCATATGGACGAAACTGAAATTTACAATTGAATGCAAGAACTAATCATTTTATTTTCTTGAATTTGTTAACAGAGGCATCTGGAATGTAAAATTCGTGGGACAGCCCGAATAAAAGAAAACATTTACTCGAAATATACTCGTGTATTATGACTTCAGTACAACTGTTAACTGCGATAATGGCTGATAGAACATTTTAATTTTATAATTTATTTCAGTGCATGTACACTCGTATACATTTTAACATGAGAAAGAGTAAGTCTTGACACGGAGCAGATGTAGAAAGGAAATAAGGTTAGCATTTTTTAACACAGCGATACCGAGTGAGAATTCAGAATAAAAGAAAAGGGAAAATATATGCTATAATTGAAATTAAACGTAGATTACCTAACAACTGAATAAAAATATATGGTTCTTATACCATAGGTAGTTTTATAATATTTCTGAATTATGCTTGAAGCAAACAAACCACTTAATAAACTATAACAATTCAAAAAGACCCACGAATTATTTGAAAATTTCGTCTTCCGTTAACATAAAAACCCTTATAGCAAACAATGTCACAATATAAATTGGAACATAGTAACATAAAAAATATTTGTATTCGGATAGAAAAATGAACTTTGGCAAATGTGGATTGGAAACGAAAATAAAATAAATAAATAAATAAAAGCGTATAGGTATAAAAGGGGAAAAAACATATACTAAAGCTCAGTTATAACTTTTCTTTTTTGTCCGTTCTCGAATACATCCAAAATAGATGAATGTAATATACTAATGGGAGTTGTTTGCTCCAACGGTCGATTAACTGGCTGAAAAATTGTTCAGTACTGACTCCACATTCATATCTTTTACCTCAATATTCTAAAGAGGGTTAAACATTTTTGCAAGATTTATTATCACATAGGAGATTGCGTGTAAAAAGTTGGAAATATTTATGTGTTATATAATTCAATTGACATCAACATTGATTTAAGAGGGTACTGCAGTATTTAGATGATCATTTGAGTTTTTTTATTCATTCATTTGAAATTCATTGACGATGAATGAAACTGAAAGAGTGTAAAAGCTGGATGTGTGTTACATTCAAACTATCCTAGGTTTTGTTTCCTCTTTTTAATGAGTAAAACAGTAAAACAGGTATTAAAAAAATAATAAAAATGATCGTTTAGCTTTTTTGGTGTTCATATAAAATCAGAGTCGGGAAAATTTGTAATTTCAATTATCTGAAATGTAATTACAATTAATTATAGGTAATTAATAATAATTACAATTAAAAGTCGTAAAAATATTCTTGATGCACTGTAGCCGTAACCGTCTACCTTTCCATTATTTAACGAAATTCTGTGCTTGAATCTGTGTAACTATAATCAATTAAAAACAGTTACATTTTAATTACATTGCAGATAATTTAAATTAAAAATTTCACAACTCTGTATAAAATAAAGTTTGTAATGCATTTATGAATATATTCGTCATTCTTAATAATAAATCTGCTACAATTTAAAACACTGAAACAAGCAATGAAAATATTTTCTATTTCATGTTAATAATATTTGTATTCGGAAAGAAATATGAAGTTTGGAAAATGTGTTTTGAAATGAAAACCAACAAATAAAAAGATAAACAAAAGTGAGTACTTACGTATTATTCGTGCGAGTTTTAAGCCAACTGCGCCCAAGCATGGAGCCAATATTACTAATTATAGTAACCCTTATATTTTGTTTTCTTGCTGCATGGTACAGGCCTGGGAATAATCTATAATCTTTCTTATTTACTATGCTATTTACCATTTATAAATTTTACTAAATTAATGTCATTTACTATTTTTAACAATGTTATAAATTTAATAAACATATATTACATTTTATTTATTTAATATTAATTACCATTTTTAACAATGTTATTTGGTAATGTTAAATTACTGCATTTGAAAACATGATTGGCAACGATAAGCAAGATTGGTACTTGGCAACCATTTTTGGCGATCAATCTCCTGGCACGGATAATACGTAAGTACCCAAAAGGGTATAGGTATTAAAATTAAAAAAAAAACATGTACTAAAGCTTAGTTATAAATTTTCTTTTTACCAGTTCTCGAATACATCCAAAATACATTAATGTAATATACTAATTGGGAGCTGCTTGCTCCAACGGTCGATTAGCTGGCTGAAAATAAATTACAGTACATTTGTATAGTACTGTATTGGCCCAACATTCATACCCTTTACCTCAATATTCTAAAGAAGTTGAAAAATCTTTTCAAGATTTATTATCACATAGGAGATTGTGTGTAAAACAGTGGAAATACTTATGTGTTAAATAATTCAATTGACATCAACATTGATTTAAGAGTAGAATGTAGTTTTTTAGATTAATTTTTTAAGTTTTTTAAAGTTTTTGAAGTTTTTTAGTTAATTTAGATGATCATTTGAGTATATTTATTCATTCATTTGAAATTCATTGACGATGAATGAAACTGAAAGATCGTAAAAGCTGGATGTGTGTTTCATTCAAACTATCTTAGATTTTATTTTCTCTTGTTAATGAGTAAAACAGTAAAACAGGTATAAGAAAAAAAAATAAAAACGATCATTTAGCTTTTTTGTTGTTCATATAAAATCAAAGTCGTGCAAATTTGTAATTGCAATTTTCTGCAGTTTAATTAAAATTAATTGTATGTAATTAATAATAATTACAATTGCGAACCGTAAAAAATTCTTGCAGCACTCTAGCCGGAATCTTCCCCTATCCCATTATTTGACAAAATATCTTTGCTTGAATCTGTGTAACTATAATCAATCATATACAATTAAATTGTAATTACGTGCAGATAATTGCAATTAAAAATTTGCCCAAGTTTGTATAAAATAGCGTTTGTAATGTTACGAATATATTCGCCATTGTTAATAATAAACATGCTACAATTTAAAACATTGAAACAAACAATCGAAAATATTTCGTAATTTTTGTTCGCAATATTTATATACGGAAAGAAAAATAAAGAAATAAAGTATGGGAAACGTGGCTTTGAAACGAAAACAGAATAAAATAAATTAAAGCGTATAGGTATAAAATAAATACAACCGTGTGCTGAAGCTCAATTATAACTTTTATTTTTATCAGTTTTCGGATACATCCAAAATAGATGAATGTAATATACTAATGGGAGTTGTTTGCTCTTACGGTCGATTAACTGGCTGAAAAATTGTTCAGTACTGGCTCCACCTTCATATCCTTTACCTCAATATTCTAAGGAGGTTTAAAAATCTTTGCAAGATTTATTATCACATTGGAGATTGTGTGTAAAAAGATGGAAATATTTATGCGTTGTATAATTCAATTGACATCAACATTGATTTAAGAGGGTACTGTAGTATTTAGATGATCATTTGATTTTCTTTATTCATTCATTTGAAATTCATTGGCGATGAATGAAACTGAAAGAGTGTAAAAGCTGTATGTGTGTTATATTCAAACTATCTTAGGTTTTGTTTTCGCTTTTTAATGAGTAAAACAGTAAAACAGGTATTAAAAAAAATAATAAAAATGAACATTTAGTTTTTTGTTGCTCATATAAAATCTGAGTTGGTCAAATTTGTAATTGCAACTATCTGCAATGTAATTACAATTAATTGTACGTAATTAATAATAATTACAATTACAGGTCGTAAAAAATTCTTGCAGCACTCTAGTCGAAATAGTCCTCCATCCCATTATTTGACGAAATTTCATTTCTGGAATGTGTGTAACTATAATCAGTTACATACAAATAAATTGTAATTACATGCAGATAATTGCAATTAAAAATTTGCCCAACTTTGTATAAAATAGCGTTTGTAATGTACTTACGAATTTATTCGTCATTGTTTAATAATAGACCTGTTATAATTTAAAACATTGAAACAAGTAATCGAAAATATTTCCTAATTCATGTTCGCAATATTTGTATTGGGAAAGAAATATAAAGTTTGGAAAATGGGAATTCAAAAACAAAAACAAAGAAAAAAAAAGCGCATAGGTATATTAAAAAAAATCTACTAAAGCTCAGTTATAATTTTTCTTTTTATCAGTTCTTGGATACATCCAAAATAGATGAATGTAATATACTAATGGGAGTTGTTTGCTCCTACGGTCGATTAACTGGCTGAAAAATTGTTCAGTACTGGCTTCACCTTCATACCTTTTACCTCAATATTCTAAAGAGGTTTAAAAATCTTTGCAAGATTTATTATCGCATAGCAGATTGTGCGTAAAAAGATGAAAATATTTATGCTTTATGTAATTCAATTGACATCAACATTGATTTAAGAGGGTAATATACATTTAGATTTTTTAAATTAAACTAATTTTTTGCATATTACTTAGTGTGTATAAATTCAATAGATGATATATAGGGCAGCACAAACGATCTCGAGCACTTTTTCGTTTATTGACAGAAATTGCTGAAGGGGAATTCACAACTGTGCTATGCGCTTTCTAACTGAATTAAATTTTAGCATGCTATGTAAGTGTACATACAAATCTATAGATCATATACAGGGCTGCACAAAAGAATTTGTATATTTTTCTGACTATTGCAGGCAATTTCTCAAATTGTCAATTTTCGAATGTGTTATACGTTTTCCAAATTGTTTACTTTGACTTCATCTTTTACCTTATTAAACGGTGAAGTTTTGTTACAATAGTCTGAATTTGTTGGAAATTGTTTCATAATCTACGCTTGACGCATGATTTTTCACTTTTGTTTTCACTTTTTAATGAGTAAATCAGAAAAACTGCATTAAAAATAAGAATAAAATTGCTCATTTAGCTGTTTTATGTTCTTATAAAATAGCATTTTTAACGCGCTTGAAGAATATATTCGTCACTCCTAAGGATAAAGCTGCTACAATGTAAAATTATTGAAACAAGTAATTGAAAATATTTCGGAATTCTGTATGTTGTTTACATTTGTCGTAAACTGTGACACATTTTTTATACGAATACTTAATCTGAAATTTATGTCTATGTCTAGCATCGAAATTCTAATTTAAATCTGTGTTAAAATGAAAATTCAAACGAGCTCTCTCATAAAATGCTTCAATAGAAAAAGAAAAACTCTCCTTTCGCTCAAATATGTTTAATTAAAGTAGATAAATTGAACATTTAATACTATTACAATGCATTGCAGAAACGATGTACAATCTCATTGTATTTTTCTAGAATTAAAAAGATGATTTAATAGTTAAAACTTTCAAAATTATTATAGAATCCAACCAGGTCTTCGCGGATTACAAAATATATAGCGGAACTACAGGTTTTATGGAATACCATTTACGTTTGAGGCAATATTACAAATCGATATTGTTTAAAATCCGAAATCCGAATACAATCACAAACTTCAACTATCTGTGATTAGTTATTTGGAGACAAAAGTCATTTAACGAAATTTCATCACACAGAAACAAATAATAATAATGAAAAACCTTTTTAGAGGGTTTTATGAGATAGTCGGAAAATAAGGAATAGGGAGGTTAAAAATGAAGAAAAAGAACAGAATTTGGCAAAAAACAGATGTAATGGTATCAACAGAGAATGATAAAAATATAGTGTCTACACTGTAAAAAATTCTCGTAAAATTTCAGTAGATGTACCGTAAATTAACGGTACTTGCACCGTTTTCACTCTTTACGGTATGAGTACCGTACTTCTAAGGTATATAAGGCGTAAAAAAAACCGTATATGTGCCATTTCGATTATAAACGGTATTTATACCGTAAAATGATTGTTTTTCAGAAAAAATCGCCATTTATACCGTAAAATAATTATTTTTCCGTAAGAAAGAGCTGGTAGCCCCGCCTCGGTTTACGGCAACCCCTGAAGTGATGCTCTTGCTCTTGTTACGTAATGCGTGCAGGCCTGAGGAGAGGGGGGGAGTGCAGCCGGTACATATACTTGAAATATTTTACGGTACATATACCGTCCAGTTAAATTACGGTATATATACTGGTCACAAAGTTGCTAGTATATGTGCCGTAATTGTTGACCAAAATTTTTTACAGTGTAGGTAGTCAGGCAATATACGCCAGTTCATACTTCAGATTTGAACAAATCACAAATATAAGGATCTGTCTTTGCGCCACCCATAATCATAGAGATACTGGTATTCCATGTAACCCAACACCGCCGGTTTAGAAAAAAAAATACTCGATATTTATTGGTGTGAATCGCGAGCTAAAAAAGGAGTATTACATGATAAAATGTTAGTATTTTGGTATCCATTATGCTTAATTACAATGTAAACATATTGCTTCTAATAATAAATAAAAAAGATTGAAAATTTATCTTCTGAAACTTTCAAAAGACTGAAAACAAATAGTTATTCACACAGCGCCCCCTGGCGCCGATTGACGAACTTCGCGTTCTGAGGGGCATTTTGGAAATGTTCTTAAGTAGTTTATGATATTGCAGTTTGGCGCACTTTACCAAACAGAAAGCTTCTGTAATACCCGAACTTCCTCTATATGTAAAAATCATTTTTTTAATAGCAAACTCTAATAGCTTTTTTGCATTTAATCTATTGTTTATAGATTTATTATATGAAATATGAAAAATATATGAAAAATATCAATTATGCATTGAAATACATTTTTGAAATTTATCAAAAGTTATACTTTCGTATTAGTCGCATGCCAAGAGTTAATAGTCGAAGAAATTGCCAAAGATGTTGCTACTTACAGCATCCTGTTTTATTCTGATTATTTCAGTAGTTTAAGGGCGTAGTTTAATCACACACTTTTATTTATTTGATTTTATTATTTTACTGATGGAATTTTAATTTCGATATGGAATACTAACAGAAAACAATTGTTGAACTATTTACAGTGGCTCACAAAAGTGTTCGTACACTTTAAAATTTTGCGGTAAAAAGGATTTTCCCTGGAATTGATTTAGAATATGAAGTCCAATATTTTTTCACACCACCTTTATGTTATTCCAAATAACACCCAGCATTTTTTTAAATATTGATTGTTTTCTTTTTGATCTAAAAATAAAAATAGAAGGAGGAAGAGAAAAAACACGCCACAAAAGTCTTCGTACACTGAAACATTTTCGCATAAATTCATAATTAAAATTATCGTCTGCCATTCTATTTTTACTTTTGCATTTTGGTGACATTAAAAAATAGTTTGGCTTTATATTTTGCTTGATTAGTCCGTAATATTCCATTTATTATTAAAATGGCTCGTAATCGTAAAGAAACAATTAACAGCATTCGAAAATTAAGTATCTTTCATCATAATAATGGTAAATCAGTTAGAAATATTGCTAAATTAGTTAATTTATCAAATTCTACAGTGCAGTATGTGATAAAACGCTTTAAAGAAGAAAATCGGATCGAAAACAAAGTAAGAAAAGGTCGTCCGTCAAAGTTAACACAACGTGATCAAAGAATTATAATTAGAAAAATTGTAAAAAATCCACGTTTAAGTGCTGTAAAAGTTGCTACAGAATTTAATGAAAAATATTCTACTTCAATTTCACCCGAAACTGTTCGAAACGTTCTGAGATCAGCTGGATTAAATAGGCTCTCTGCCCGTAGAAAATTTTTTGTTAGTGTGAAAAACAGAAAGCTCAGGCTTTCCTTCACAAAATCAATGATAAATAAACCCGAATCGTATTGGAATAATGTCTTATTTGCAGACGAAAGCAAATTTTAACATTTTTGGCTCCAATGGGCGTATAATTGCATGGAAAAGACAAAATAAAGAACTTAATCCCAAGAACTTAGTTGGAACAGTTAAGCATGATGGTGGAGGTGTCCTTGTGTGGGGGTGCATGGCAGCATCAGGACTAGGTAATTTAGTATTTATTGATGGCATAATGGATTATGCTCTTCATTTAAATATTTTAAAAGACAATTTAAAATTATCAGCCCAAAATTTGGGTATTGGAAACAACTTTGTTTTTTATCAGGATAACGATCCTAAGAACACACGGCTCTCAACGTTCGCCTCTGGTGTCTTTATAATTGTTCACAAGTTCTGAAAACACCACCCCAATCGCCGGATTTGAACGCGACAGAACATATTTGGAGAGAACTGGAGGTTAGATTACTAAAATACGATATTAAAACAAAAAACGAACTAAAAATTGTAATGATCGATGAATGGATGAACATTTGATGCAGAAATTACAAAAAAAAAAACTTCTGAAATCTGTTCCCAGGCGTTTAAAAGCTGTTGTGGATGCTAAAGGATACCCTACTAAGTACTAATTTAACAAAATGTTACAATATTTACTAATACGTAGCGATTTCTTTAAAGTGTACGAAGACTTTTGTGAGGTAACTTTTTTGTTATTAGGTAGCTTTCAATACAAAAAAGTATAAAGCTACCTATTGCAGCCGTTCGGAGGAAAGCAGTTCCGGAAAATTTCGATATATTTTCCCCGATCATGACCCCCAGACCCCAAAACCACCCTCCGTCCAAATGTTGATTTATATATATAGATATATCCATATATATATATATATATATATATATATATATATATCTGACCTATGTCATACGATAACGCCCGTAATTATGAATCGATTTTTATGAAACTAATTGTGTGTATTAAGGTCACTAATGTCTCGACCGAGTTCGTTGGCCAGCATGGTCCGCCATCTTGTTTCAAGATGGCGGCCATTTAAAGATGTAAAATAACTTAAAATCTAAAATAAATATACAAAAAATTTAAAAATTCAAATTTATTTTTTAATTACGTGTTAGTCTTTGATACAAGGATTCCAGAGCTTTTTTTGGTTTACCTCTATCTTAAAAAATGGCTGAGATAGAGCAGTTTGAAATTCTAGGGTGGCTGACATTTTGAAACAAAACAGCATATTAACGCGATTACTCGCAAATTATTTTCTTTCATTGTTGTAATAATTTTCCCAATCATACGCATAAAACTATATATTCATATCCGTTAACGCCAAAATTGGCAAAATTGGGCGACATTTGGCGAAATATCGCCAAATTTGGCGATCAAAATAAGTCGTCATAAATGAAGCCAATTTGGCTATTGCTCAATAATTTGGCGAATTTCTTATTCAAATTCAGTATTAACGAATCTTTTGTAAACGTTTCTTTGCATTTTAGCTTGCTGTTTTCGTGTAACATTAGCTAAAATTTTAAAACGAAGATATAGGAAAGCTACCTTTTCCTCCCGGTACAGGCCGGAAGGACTTTTTTTTATTATTATTGATTTCTACAAAATAAAGTTTTACTGTGTATTTAAAATATTTTATGTAGTTTTGTTAAGAATAAGTTATAGATCTTATTCTTAAATACCCATTCTGGAATATTAATTTTAATTAATGTATAGAGCACTATTTTATTGAAATATGTAAGTGTACGAACACTTTTGTGAGCCACTGTATGTTGTTTTAAGAGCAAACGATTTAAGAACCAACGGTTTTTCGAAATCGGATTTCCACGACCTCTACGTGATTATTTTATGTATTCCAAGGTTCTTCAAGTATGTACACTGCAAAAAAAAAGTGTTGATTTTACAGTATAATACTGGCATCCCAGCTGCCAGTATTATACCGTAAAATTAACAGCAATAAACAGTAAAATAAGCAGTAATACGCTGTCGCGCATGCGCGGTAGCGTATTACTGTTCTTTTTACTGTTTATTACTGTTACTTTTACGGTATAATACTGGCAGCTGGGATGCCAGTATTATACTGTAAAATCAACACTTTATTATTATTTTTTTTTTTGGCAGTGTATGTTCTAAAAGAGTTCATGTTTGAAAATTATTTTAAAACCACAAAAAATCAGTAAATTGTGATAAAGTTTTCAAACAAATCGCATTTGAAAGAACATTTTCTCCCTATTCGACAGTGTAACAATTGTAATTTTGCGATGCTTAGGAGTTAAAATAATCATATTTGAAAGAACATTTTTTTTCCTATTCGACAGTGTAACATTTGTAATTTTGCTATGCTCAGGAGTTAAAATAATCGCATTTGAAAGAACATTTTTTCCCCTATTCGACAGTGTAACAATTGTAATTTTGCTATACTTAGGAGCTAAAATAATTGCATTTGAAAGAACATTTTTTCCCCTATTCCACAGTGTGACAATTGTAATTTTGCGATGCTTAGGAGTTAAAATAATCGCATTTGAAAGAACATTTTCCCCCTATTCGACAGTGTAACAATTGTAATTTTGCCATGCTTAAGAGCTAAAATAATTGCATTTGAAAGAACATTTTTTCCCTATTCCACAGTGTGACAATTGTAATTTTGCGATGCTTAGGAGTTAAAATAATCGCATTTGAAAGAACATTTTCCCCCTATTCGACAGTGTAACAATTGTAATTTTGCCATGCTTAAGAGCTAAAATAATTGCATTTGAAAGAACATTTTTTCCCTATTCGACAGTGTAACATTTGTAATTTTGCGTTGCTTAGGAGTTAAAATAATCGTATTTGAAAGAACATTTTTTTCCCTATTCGACAGTGTAACATTTGTAATTTTGCTATGCTTAGAAGCTAAAATAATTGCATTTGAAAGAACATTTTTCCCCTATTCCACAGTGTAACGATTGTAATTTTGCGATGCTTAGGAGTTAAAATAATCGCATTTGAAAGAACATTTTTTTCCCTATTCGACAGTGTAACAATTGTATTTTTGCGATGTTTAAGAGTTAAAATAATTGCAGTAAAATCGAAATTGATTGCTCAGGCCGCCGTTGCTAGCGTCAATATGACGTGCAAGTTACTCATGAACATGTTTTTGCTTTATAATGTAGATTTTTGATTTATTTGTAAAGCATTTGCAATATAAATTGCTCGTCAATATTATTTTGCTTTCACTTAAAATTATGAAATTTTGCTGCATTATTAAAGTTAATTATAAATAACTTTCATTAAAAGCAATTACTGTAACCTGAATTGACGTTTCTAACGTCAAGTAAATGTTTACTACCGTAAGGAAATATTCAGTTAGTAATGATTTCAACTCCAGAATAAAATAAAATAAATAATTATATATTTTAAAATTTCATAGAATTTAAAAAACATCAGAATTTTTTTTTAACTCACCTTCATAAGGGACTTGAATTTTGTGTACATTGCTAGCTGAAGTACATAATTTTTAAACTTACATTTGTGTAAGATTTGAAATAAAATTTTCCAAGATTGAATTTTACTATTTACAAAAAATACAACGTCGGCAATCTTTCTGTCCATCGAAACATATATAAAATATTCAGAACCGATCAAATTTCGTTTAAATTTTTTTTGTATTTCGCTATTGCATTTCGAAAATTACATTCCTATGTCATTGAAAATAGATAAACCTGGAAGTCATTTCAAAATACTGTGCAATGCTGCTTAAGCTTAAAGGTAACTAAAATGTTTTCTTTACGATTGGGGCTTTATCGTTTTGGAGAGCAATTTTCCTCACAACTGATGTTTATTCAAAATCTATAAAATATTTTTTCACTCATTTTCTAGTAAATTCTAAAATAAAATAGATGCACAATATAAAGTTTTTTTGTTTTTTGTTTTCTTCTTTAACGTCTATAAAATACTACGAATGAAGGAACATTAGACAAAAGTAGTTCTCTTTTTACTTACCTATCATACGTAGTATAGGGTAATTCTTGTAATCGTTATGAAAATCGAAAAAATTTTTTTGACGGATTTACACGTTTCAGACACTGGAGATTCCGAAAAACATATTTTTTGAAAAAAAAAAAAATTTGCCGTCCGTATCTGTGTCTGTAAACGCTCTATCTCCCGAACAAATTGAGATAGAGACTTTAAATTTGGTATGTACTTAGTATCTAATAATGGGAAGAAGCTTATTGAATTTCAGTAACTTCGATTACCGGAACTATTTTTTTCGGACTCTCGTAATATTCGTTCTGATAAAAGGTATATAAAAATTTTCGAAATTGTTTATTTTAAGGAAAAAACATAAAAGACAATAAAAAAAAACAAATTTTTCATAAAGCATAAAGTTGATCGGATAATTAGTTTCTGACATATTTGTAATCCTATTTTCCACACACTTCGATTTTTCATGACATTGTATTTCATTCAAATTTCAATTCAAAAATATATTTTAATTGGAAATGAGACTCTTAATCGGACGCAGTAAACCGATAGTTAATAGGATTATCAATTTTGGAGTTATAAGGATGTTTCTTTTACGCAATTCAGTAATAGAGCCTTTAAAGTTTATGACGTCATCAAGCCACGATTTTATTTGAATTGCAATGCATTTTATAAATAGTTTACACATGTTTTATTTTCATATATTTTATATTATGTATATCCATGATGGGTAAGTATAACGCTGACCCCCAACGACTAGTATTAAGATTTCATAGAATTTAAAGAACAGCAGAAAAAAAAGTTTTAATTCACTTTCATAAGGGAATCACTCAAATTTTGTGTACATTGCTTGCTAAAGTACATCATTTTTACATTACCTTTGCCTAAAATTTGAAATAAGATTTTCCAAGATTTAATTTTACTATTTACAAAAAATACAACGTCGGGAACCTTTCTGTCCACTATAAACATATATAAAATATTCAGAACCGTTCAAATTTCGTTTCAAAAATTTTTATTTCGCTATTGCATTTTACAAATTACATTCCTATGTGATTGGAAATAGATAAACCTGGAAGTCATTTCAAAATACTATGCACAGTGCTGCCTAACTTAAAGGTAACAAAAATGTTTTTTTTTACGATTGGGGCTTTATCGTTTTGGAGAGCAATTTTCTTCACAACTGATGATGTTTATTCGAAATCTTTAAGATATTTTCTCAATCACTTTCTAGTAAATGCTAAAATAAAATAGATGCACAACATAAAGTTTATTTTTTTTTTGTTCCTTTAACATCTATAAAATACTATCAATGGAAGAATATTACACAAAAGTACTTTTCTTTTAATTTTGTTTGTAGTGTTATATAAAATAGGGATATGTCTAATCTTTATAATATTCAAACGTTTTTATGAATTATACATTTTAAGAATATCTTATATTAGTTACTACGAATGAAAGAGTATTAGATAAAAGTAGCTTTATATCATCTAATTTTGTTTGTCACTCAGTATAAAACTAATCGTTGGGGGCCACCGTAATACTTACCCATCATGGATATGCATAATATAAAATATGAAAATAAAACATGTCTAAACTATTTATAAAATGCATTGCAATTCGAATGAAATCCTGGCTTGATGACGTCCTAAACTTTAAGTGTTTTATTACTGAATTGCGTAAGAGAAACATCCTTATAACTCCAAAAATATTAATTATATTAACTAACGGTTTACTGCGTCGGATTGAGCGTCTCATTTCCAATTAAAATGTATATTTGAATTGAAATTTGGATGAAATACAAGGTCATGAAAAATCGAAGAGTGTGGAAATAAAATTACAAATATCTTGGCAACTCATTATCCGATCGACTGCATGCTTTATGCAAAATTTATGTTTTTTTTAAATTGTCTTTTATATTCACTCCTTAAAATAAACAATTTAGAAAAAATTTATGTACCTTTTGTCAGAACGAATATCTCGAGAATCCGAAAAAAGTAGTTCCGGATATTTGAAGTTACTGAAATTCGATTAGCTGCTTTCTATTATTACATACTAAGTACATACGAAATTTCAAGTCTCTATCTCAATTTGTTCGGTAGATAGAGCGTTTACAGACACACACACACACACACACACAGACACACAGACAGACGGAAGGCAATTTTTTTTTAAATATGCTTTTCGGAATCTCCAGTGTCTGAAACATGTAAATCAGTCAATTTTTTTTTTCGATTTTCAAAAGGATTACAAGATTTACCCTATACTACGTATGATGGGTAAGTAAAAAGGCAATGTTTCATATTTTGAATTTCAAAATCGCTTTTATGAACACATTTTTAACACTTTCCAACCTAGTTGAAAAGTGTTTATGACTTCGGTTTGTCTGGCCGTCTGCCGTCTGGCCGTTTGGCGTCTGCCGTCTGGCCGTTTGGCGTCTGCCGTCTGGCCGTTTGGCGTCTGCCGTCTGGCCGTTTGGCGTCTGCCGTCTGGCCGTCTGTGCGTGCTCTAACTCCTGTAAATATGCTCGGATTGCTCTGCAATTTTTATATGTTATTGTCGTTATCTATAGCATGTCCCCTATTTCAACGGAAGAGTGTAGCACTTATAGTTTTTTACAGGGATACTCAAAAGAATTCCGTTACATTGCGGTCTATGAAGAAAAATCATTTGCGGTTTATTTAAATAATGTTTCACAATTTTAAACGCATTAAAATTTATATATATATCACTAAGGTGCATTAGAAGAAGCTTAATATGGAATAGGGCGTGCATAGTACTTATAGTTACTCTACAGGGACAGTCAAAAGAATTCCGTTACATTACATCTATGGAGAAAAATCGTCTGCGGTTTATTTAAATAATGTTTCACTATTTTAAACGTATTGAAATTTATATATATCACTAAGGTGCATTACAAGAGGCTTACTACAGAATATTGTGTGTATAGCAGTCATCGGTCATTTACAGGGACACACAAAATAATTCTCTACTGTCTGTTAACAATAATTCCCGGAAGTGCGTTTTAAGTTACTGAACGCGATTTTAATTTTAACTCGTTTTTTGTCTATTATTATGTGGCGTGAATAAATTCTGTAGATCCTATACAGGGAAGAACAAAAGTTCGCGAACAGATTTCCGTTTATTGACAGAAACTCCAGACGGAGAATTTTAAACTGTGCTACGCGTTTCCTAACTGGATTAAAATTTAGCATCCTATGTAGTATATATACAAATCTATAGATACTATACAGGGCTGAATAAAAGTACTCGGATATTTTTCTGAATGTTGTATATGTTGGAAATTCCTGAAATTACGTTTTTAAATATGTTATGCGTTTTCAAATTGTTTACTTAGATGTTATCTTTTAGCTTATTAAGCGGTATGATTTGTAAAATTATTTTGGAAGCGTTGGAAAGTGCTACATAATCTATGCTTGACGCATGATTTTTCGTTCTTGTTTTTCGTCTAATTTTGAATGTCGTTCTTATCAAACTGCAATAATGTTTTAAATTTCTAAAAAAGAGACTATTTTGAAATTATACGATTTTTTATCGCTTTTAATGTATAGAAAAATTGCATGCTGTTTCAGAAAAGAGCTTACGCGAATGCATTTCTTGCATTGAATTCTGCATGCATTCCTTTAAAAAGTGCACAAGTATTTAATATTTCTAAGCAAAATACTGCTTTTATGAAATCATGTGATGAAATGATCATTTTATGGAATCATGATAAAAAACAGCTCTTTTAATGTGTAGAAAAACTGTAAGCTTTTTAACACTTTCCAACATTGTTGAAAAGTGTTTATGACTTCCGTTTGTCAGTCCGTATGTCCGTTTGTTCGTACTCTAACTCTAGTAAATATACTCGGATTGCCCTGTAATTTTTATTTGTTATCGACGTTTATTATAGCACAGTCGCTCTTGAAAATGAAGTGGGTAGCATTTATATTTCGTTTACAGGGATAGTCAAAATTAGTCCGTTACATTACAGTCAAAGGGAAATAATCGTTTCAAGTGCATTTTAATGATCTTAAAGCCATTTCAAACGTAATGAAAGTGCTATGCATTTCTGAGGTTCACTAAGACATGCTTTCTATAGAATATAGGGTGCAAAACATTTATTATTAATTTACAAGGTCACACAAACGAATTCCGTTACATAATGGCTTACAGGGAAAAATCGTTTGCAGTGTACTTTAATGATTTTACACTGTTTCAAACATAAAGAAATGTATATGAATTACTGAGGTGCACTGTAAGTTGTTTACTGAAAAATGAGGCGCGCATTGCATTTACCGTTCATTTACAGGGACACATAAAATAATTCGTTTACAGTACTGTCTATGAGAGATAATTGCAGGAAGTTCGTTTTAAATTTTGGTTTGCGTTTTTAAATTTATCTAAATTTTTGCATAGCACATGGTGGGTATATTTTCTATACATCATATACAGGACTGCACAAAAGAATTCGAGTGCATCTCTGGTTATTGGCGAAAATTGCTGAAGGTGGAGTTTTAACTGTGTGATGCTGTGTGTCTTAACTGAACTAAATTTTTGTATACTATGTTGTATATATACAAATCTATAGATCATATACAAGGCTGCACAAAAGAATTTGGACATTTTTTCAACTATAAACATGGTAACTGCTGAAATTGGGTTTTCAAATGTGTTATGCGTTTTTTAAACATCATACTTCACATTATTAAACTTTGAAGTTTTTTTACAGTATCCTGAAAGTGTTGAAAAGTATTTCATAATGTATGCTTGACGCATGATTTTTCTTTCTTGTTTCTAGAAAAAATATAGCTTTTTTAAGTTTTTTCTTGGATGGAATTTTCCATGCGTTTTCTTAAAAAATGTGAAAATGTTTAAAGCTTTTACAAAAAAGGATGTTCAAATGAAATCATGCAATTTTTTAGCTCTTTTAATGTCTAGAAAAATTACATGTTTTTTAGAAAAGATCTTCTATGAGTACTTTTTTTACATTGAATTCTGTATGCATTTTTTTAGAAAGTACGCAAATATTTGATACTTCTGAAAAAGAGACTGCATTTATGAGCTAATGCACTTTTGTAGCTCGTTTAATATGCAAATATTATTTCATTATTTAAAAAATTTAATCAATACTTTTTGAAACGACCTTTTGTGACTACATATCTTGAATATGATTTTGCTTATTTTTTTTTAATTTATTATTTTGTTAAGTATTTCATACAATTTAGAAGAAAGAACGCATTTATAATCACTTTTCTTGCATCAAATTTCACGAGCAGTTTTTTTTTTTTTTTTTTTTTTTTTTTTTTTTTTTTTTTTTTTAAATTTAGAAATATTGAATGCTTCTAAAAAAAAGAGACTATTTTTTAAATACATCCCTTAATATGATTCTTATTGTAGTTAAATTAATAATACAAAAATTTTATGTATTTTAGAAGAGAAAGCTTTTATGTGTATTTTCTTATACCAAATTATGTATGCATACCTTTAGAAAGTACAAAAGTATTGTCGATCTTTTATTGTGCAAAAGCTTTTACTACAATTTAGAATAGAGACTGCAGTTATAGGCTCACTTCTTGTATTGAATTTTGCATATAGTTCTTGATAAAGTACACAAATTTTTGTCGCTTTTAAATCACTGTTTCATTCTTAATATGAATATGTCGTGTATTTTATTTGGAATAAAATGTTGAAAACAAAACATCTTGTCAAAGTCCTTAAAGTCAAAATGTTTCCTTTGTCACAAAATATTTCAATATAACAGATTTATTATTTCTACGGTAAAGTTTTAAGTTCAAGTCTTTTTCTTTTAATATGTTGGATATGAAATAAAACTAGGGCATCCAACCCGGACTTACCGGGTTATATCACATAGGTGAAAATCATTTTGTTTTTTATTGAAAACTCTAATAGATTTTTTATGTTTAATGTATTATTTTACATTGCTGTCTCTGCCAAAAAGCATTTCTATATGAAAAATAACAAAAATGTATTCTTGAAATTTATTAAAAACGAAATTTTCGTATTTGCCAACAAGCCAAAGATTAATTAGCAGAAGAAATCGCCAAAGATCGGTACTTGAAGCAGCCCTTTTTTTATTCTTATAATTTCAGTAGTTTAAACACGTAGCTCGACTATATGTCAGTTAAATTTGTGTTTAATTTATAATATTTTATTATTTTATTTACTGATTGATAAAGTTTTAAATTTCACTAAGACGTATTATTCGGAAACAATTTCTGAACTATTTATATTGTTTTAAGTGCAAAACAGGTTAATTTTTCGTAATTGTACTGTACGCGATAAGGATAGATTTTTTTAAAATCATACTTGACAATTATTTTGTAACCTATAAAACATCAATAAATTGAGATACTGTCTCCAAATAAATTGCATTTTAATGAGTTTTTTGTCGGCTATTCGACGGCATGAAAATTGAAATTGTGAGAAGTTTAGAAGTTAAAAAATTTGAAGTATAAGCGAAATGTATTTGTCAGGTGTTACTACCGTCGATACAGCATCAGGGTTGCTCACGGATATGGTTTTGCTTTATAATATAGACTGTCTACTTTTCAAATTCGCTAAGCATAAAAAGCTTTTTTTCTTTTTTGTATTCTTCTTCTCCTTCGAATAAATATTATACTCAGAATCGTGCAACTTTCCTTTCATATTTTGACTTTCCTATTGAAATATCTGGAAAATATTTTTTCGTGATTCAAAAATAAATAAATACATCTTGAAGTCAGCTGAAATGTCAATACTTCGGCCTTTAAATTTAACTGAAAGATTTCCTTTATGATTGGAAATTGATCGGTTTAGAGAAATATTTTCTTCTCATTCTTTCCCATTTATGCTGTTTGTTTTACAATTGTAAGACTATTTTTTAGTCCTTATTAGTAGATTATCGAAAGCAAGTGTACATTTTAAGCAAGTGTACAGTTAAAACAGCGTACATTTTAAAAGGAAAGTAATTTTTCTTTTATATACGCTAGACCCTTAGCTTATATTAAAGCCTATAGCCATTTTACTTATACCGTATTACTTTAATCTATATTAAAAGAAGCATATTTAACCCCTTCGGTATTGGCGGCTTTTACACAAATTTTATTCGGTTGGCACCATTTTTTTAAAAAAAGCTACCTTTACTTAAACTATCACAAAAATACTCTAATTAGAGAATGCAAGTATTACTTTTATTTTTTACTGGTGCCTAAAATAAATTCTGTATGCTTTTTTTGAGGGTGCATATATGCACCCATGGTCCCGAATGGGTTAAAGGGAAAGTAATTTCGTTTCTATAAACGTTATAGCCTTATTAAAGTATTAGGCTATATCCCTATTAAAGTAGGCTGTAGCCCTATTAAAGTAGGCTCTAGCCTTATTAAAGTAGGTTATAGCCTTAGGTTTAAGGACTAGGCTTAGGTTTCAGGACTTGAATATAGGCTTAGCCTATATTCAAGCCTATAGCCTCATTACAAATGCTATAGCCTTATTAAAGTCTATTAAGTACACTATAGTCTTATTAAAGCCTTATTTAAGATATAGCCTTAATAAAGCAGGTATACAATTTCAAAGGAAAGTACATTGGGTTCAAAATTTGCTATAACCTATGTAGTATAAAACAGTGTTAACAAAAAATCAATTTATTTTCATCTAATTCCTTTTTTAACTCCTAGTAAAATACAAAAATATTTTGCACTTTTCAAATCATATATTTTTTGTACACATTTTCATCGCATCTGATATTATTTGTTATTTTGATTCAAGTACAGAAGTATTCAACAGTTTGAAGACTAAAAAACTCCTTTTTGAATATATCACCTTCATCTGATTTCGTTTGCAGCCCTACTAAGCACGAAAAGAAAATTCCTTACGTTGGTAGACAGACTGCTTTTAAAAGCACATTTCTTTCATCTAATTTTTTCTCGTGTCCTGATTACAGGTTCAGAAATATTTTATGCTGTTTATAAATCCAAGTTGCAGTTCACAAATATTTTATGCTGCTGAAATAGATACTTTTTTTTAAAAATAAATATCATGACATAAAAGTAAACATTTTTTTTTTTAGTAAAAGATGTTTTAATGCACATTTCTGTTAAAATAGTCTTAACGCTACCTACAACGCTATTAGTTCTGCTTGATCAAAAGTCATTACCACATTCTAAAAAATTTCTAAGTTTAGAAATATCGCATGTTATTAATTCTGCTTATGAGTAGGAATGACATTATTAATGAGAAAAATGATATTATTAACAGAAATGATATTATTAACTGGAGAGGAAAAATGTATAACTAGATTTTCTTTTTAATTCTTTCCAACACATTTGGAAAGTGTTTATGGCTTCGGTTTGTCTAGCCGTCTGTTTGTCTGTCCATGCTCTAACTCGCGTAAATATACTCTGATTGTCATCCTCTTTAATTAAAAGCTACGCGTTGCTGACGACTGGCTTTTTCGCTAATCGTTGCCACAGATTAATTTCGGAAAATGAAACATTTGAAGTTACTTAAAAAAATATCAGCTCGAAAAATATTTGTCAGAAAATTGTTAGACAAACTGCGTTAGAAAGGTAAAAAAATATTTTTTTCTTGATATAAATTTCAAATCTAATGATTATTCCGTTTTTCTAATATTGAATTTCAAAAATTACCAAATTTCACAATGGAGTACCCTTCACGCGTAAAAAGATAATTATAATGGCAATGTGTCCGGGCGTGTTTTACTGGCTATAGCACGAGTCACAAATTATAGTAAACTTATTATTCTATTAAAATATAAAAGTGAATTATGATGTCACGAGTGCATGGTTTTTATTTAATTCTCGACAAATACTAGATGCGCCAATTTTTTTTTTTACTTCTTTTAATGTTACGTGAACGCAGTCAGGGGTAACAGCTAGTATAATTAACATGTGTCACTGAGGTTTACCCTTGCATGTTCGGTAATGAAAATGAAGTGTACAGCTTTATAGTTCGTTTAGAGGGACGCTCAAAATAAATACATTACATTATTGTCTATAAGAAAAAAATCATTTGCAGTGTATTTTAATGATGTTACATTATTTAAAACATTGAAATAGATATACATCACTGAGGTGCACTGCAAGATGATTGCTGAAGAAAATGATGTGCATAGCACTTATGATTCATTTACAGGAGCACACAAAAGAATTCGATTGCAATACTGTCTATGAGCGTTAATTAATGGAAGTGTGTTTTCAGTGGTAGTATGCGTTTTTAAATTATGTAATGTTTTGCATATTACTTGGTGTGTATCAATTCTATAGATAAAAAACAGGGCTGCACAAAATAATTCGAGTACGTTTATCTTTATTGACGAAAATGTTTAGCTATGTTATGCGTTCCCTAAATGAACTAAACCTGAGCATACTTTGTAGAACATATGCGAATCTATAAATCATATACAGGGATGCACACAAGAAATCGTGTACTTTACCGATTATATATGCTAAATGTTGAAATTTAGTTTTCAAATGTGTTATGCGTTTTACAAATTGTTTACTTAGATAGCATCTTTTATCTTATTAAAGAGGGAGGTTTTGTTATTCAGTATTTTAAATGTGTTGTTCAGTGTTCCATAATGTATACTTGACGCATAATTTTATTTCCTGTTTTTCCATATAATGAGTGAGTAATCTGGATATTGATATTTATATACTGATTACATGAAAAAAATTTATATTTGTTTCTATACGTTTAATAGCTATGTTTAATATGTATAAGATCTTAGATATACGGGTGACTTTAGAAATTGTGAATAAGTATAATTTAATTTTTATTTATCTATTTATTTATTTTACTTTATTTTACTTAATTTATTTTATTTTAATAATTCAGGTTAGTTCCTTGTGGGAGACTGTTTGAAACAAAGTAAGTTTTCGTAAAACTAAACCTTGTCAACTGCACCAGGTAAGCCTTTATCGGTTTAATAAACTTGTTTTTTGCTACTGTTTCATATAAATTTGAGTGAACATTTAAGTCAAACATAATGAGCAATGATTGGAAGTCGCGCGCTACAAGTACCGAAACTACAATGCTACTTCTTCTAGTAGTTTGTACTTTAACGGGCTACATTTTGTAAACACGTAATCTTGCGAGTAGCGCGATACAAAAAATCAATAGTTTGCAGTGAGTACTGAGGAAATAAGAAAATCAGGAACATCAGAAAATACTAATAATAGTAATAAAAGTACCATTATCCAAAATATGTGATAGTAACTTCCCTCGTTTGTTAAAAAAATGTTGAGCGGAACAATTGACAAATGTCAACGATATATTACAGTAAGACTAGTAAATGAAAATTATGCAGTGTAATGCATAAATACACTATGTAATATAATAGTAGGCTCTCATTATATGGCTTGTCTAGATATATTGCTCAGTTTTCGTATATTCCCCCAAAATATAAATAGGCTGTAGTTGAACAGCATTTTGATGTAACTACATATAGATATTTATTGCTAATTAATTTCGCTAAAATTGCAATACGTGTTTAAACTAACATGTCGTCGAGTAACATAAAATATTTTCTAGTATGTTATTTTTCTAAAATTTAATACCCTGTTTTGTATTGCATTTATTCGATTGTATACCGTCTGAAGCGATATAACGAAAGGTCACTGTATTAATTTCTCTATGTCCTCAATTTTGAGTGTAGAATAAATCTTTTGACAAAATCTACAGAAACAAAGTACACTGCAAAAAACAATTGCTGATTTTACCATAACATACTGTTTTTACCTACAGTTTCTCAAAATATCTTAAATTGACAGGAAAAACTGTCAATTTTGCGACCAGAGGAAAAACGTTTAATTTACAGAAAATACCTCTATATTTTCATGAAAACAGTTTTTTTCTGTAAAAAAATATAGATTTTTTGTGTAAAAATTATAAAATTTATATTTTTTTACAGGAAAAACTGTTTTTCTTTAGAACATATTTTTCTGTAAAAATATGATATTTTTCTGTCAAAATTACAGATTTTTTTTACAGATTTTCCATAAAAAAGATGAAAAAACTTATGTTTAGGGTTGTTCTTTAGATACAAATATTTTTGAGCAAGTTTTATATGCTTTTCAAACTCATTTTATGCATTGTTTTGACATCGAATAAAATTCGAAGAGCGTTTTGTATTTGAATTACTCGATGGTATTTGTAACTCTGTATAATTACATAGGAATGTTATCAATATCGATATAAAAATATACAACATAAAATATACAACATAATGATTTTTTTCTTCAAATTTTCATTTTTGTTTTCAATGTCTCTATAATGCTGTTAGTTTTTTTCGCTTCAAAAATACTGTTACATTATTAAATAGAACAACATAGAGCATTTTAATTGGAATAAAATTTTTAGTTTAGTTCTGTTTTTTCTTAAACTGAAACTATTAAGAAACAAAATAGCACTATTTTGTGTGTCTTGAAATTAATGTAATATCACAAAACATTCCAATAAAATAGGGTTACTATACTTAAATTAATATTTCATGTCAAAATCTTTTTTTATCATTATTATTCTGTTAGATATGAAATAAACTTTTCTATTTTTCAAATTCCCCCCCCCCCCCCCGCATAGAAAAAATAACTCTACATCTCCAATCTACCTCCGCTTTAAAACGCTCATAATATACTCAATACCGTTTCAATCTCTTTTCATATTTTGACTTTGCTATTGCGATGTTTTGAAATTACATTTCTGTGATTGAAAAATAGATAAATTTAGATGTCAATTGAAAAATCAATACTTCACCGTTTAAAGTTAAATAAAATATTTTCTTTGCGATCGGAATTTGATCAATCCAGAGAAAAATTTTATTTTTGTTATTTATCCATTGATGTTATTTATTTATATATTTATTTATTTATTTGCAACTGTAAGACTATTCCTTACTTCTTTTTGTAATTTAGAAGAATAAATAGCAGATGTACAATTTAAAATTGAATTTAAAACACTTCTGAAGAACAGGAAACTGTTATGAATGTCGATAAAATAAAAGAACAAAATAATAATGTTATTTTCCAAATTGATATTTCTCCTAAGAATATTTGTATACATTCATATATACTGAAACAAGAATAATATATATATTACTTTATGCGTCTTACAATCAAAGTGTTATTTTTACAGTAGCATGAAACAGAATGGAAATTATATTATATTAAAATTATAATATTTTTTTATATATTAAGGGTGTTTCTACGACCATGGGACAAACTTGGAGGGATGGTACAGGCAGGGCTTGACAAATGCGGTCGCCAGGTCGCCACAGGCTACCAAGTTTTTTTTTTATCTGACGACCAATTTATTTAATCTTTCGGGGGGATTTTTGTAAAACAATTGACATAAGAAATGATTACAAATGACATATTTTCTCTCCCCTATCCCTACTCGAGCGCGGCAAGCAGTGATCTTCCTCTTATCACGTACTTTTAAGGGAAGAACTAAATTTATTTTCCAATTACTGCACAGAAAACACCATTTTTTCAGTTATAGCCAGCTAGTATATGTCACGTGATTAGAATGTGGATGGAGAGAAGATATTTCAATAAAGCAGTAAGAAATAGTGTCAATCCAGCCTCTGTGGCATCTAAAATTGGATACAATGCTAAAACATGATCAAGTTTTTTTTTGTAAGTTTCAAATATGATTTTTGTGTTTATATAAGTTGTCAACACATAAGTGATTATAAGTGATTATAATTTTTATAAGTTTCATTCGAAAACGCATAGTTTAAATTATCTTTCTAAATTATGTACTATTCTAAACTATGTAACTAATAATTCTAAACTGTGCTTGTTATTATTTTGTCTCACTTAATTCATAAAAAACTCTTGTGTTTTTTTAAATCAAAGACGGGTAGAGGATGGAGGGGGGGGGGGCAAATATTTTTTACTGTCGACTAGTATTTTTTGTCTGGCTACCAAATTTGATCAAATTTGTAAGGCCCTGTGTACAAAACATTGCAACAAGCAACTTTTGTATAGGAAAGCAGGGTCGGAAATTCATTTATATAGTCAAAAATACAGGGCGTCTCACGCCAATCCGATGTCTCGTTTTCGTTCATAACTTTAACAATAGTGAAACCACATATTTTACCAATATTATGTATTAATATTGTTATCAATGTTAAAATATAGTACCATATATTTTAACAATCCTTACAATATGCTTACAATTCATACAAAGATGAGACTGTTGCGAATTTTGTTAAAGTATCTTCACTACCGTTAAAGTTATGAACGAAAACGCGACTTCTGATTGGCGTGAGACGCCCTGTATTTTTTACTACATGAATGGATTTTCAACACGGCTTTCCTATACAAAAATTGTTTGTTACAATGTCCTGTACCATCCCTACACGTTTGTCGCTTGATCGTAGAAACACCCTGTATATTATACGACATTATTATTATTATTATTATTATTATTATTATTATTATTATTATTATCATTATTATTATTATTATCATTATTATTATTATTATTATTATATTGAAACTATAACATTCTTAAGATAAAATTTTAAATCCGAATCTTTGTTATTTGTTGGATATGCAATAAAATTCTGTAATTTTAAAATGAATAATACATAAAACACATATAAATACTTCAAAATCTTCAACAAGTTGGAAATTGTACGTTAAACGTGACAAATGAGGTGCATTCGTACTATAACTCATTTTATAAATATTCGGATCTTGATGCAATAGCTGTAGCACTCTTATGCAAAAATGCATGAACACAAAATTTATTTTATGTGCATATTTTATTTTTATAGATATTAATTTTATTTTATGAAATTAAGTTTCAATGCACTTTTAGAAACAATTAATTGCAATTCTATTACATTAAAATTATACTATGCTCAAATATCCAATACGAGACAATGTAAAAAAAAAAAAAAAAAGATCATCGTTATTATTTCACTGAAAAAAATGAATTATATCGTCTGTTATAATGACATGATTGATTTCCGTATTAAAATAAGCTCTTTTAAGTTGTCAACATTTTATCTTTTGTTGACATTTACTGCAAATTCCAACGGGAAACATAAGCCTAGCTTTGAAAATTTTAGAACTTGAAATCCATATTTAGGCTCTTTTTCTATTTAATATCTATTTCTCCGGAAACATCTATAAAAAAAACTGTTGGTAGATTATAAGATTGCTATAATTAAACACTTTTAGTATAAAATTCGGTTTTAAATTTAGTAATACGGAAATAATATGACACCATCTTAAGTAGGACGTAATCACTATGGCAACCTACTATCATTACCTATCATGGGATATCACTGAATTAATTACGTATGATAGGATTTAATAGAATGAAGAAAAATATTATTACTATCTTTCTAAGTGTTGATTCGATTTTCATAAAATTTGAAATGACTCGACAAAATTCTGCAACGATTATATATATTAAATTTCAAACCATTCGGTTGGTTAGTTTTTGGGCTGTTATTTGCGCACAGACAGACAGATGACAGACCAGACGAAGACTATACACTGTAAAAAATGACCAATGTTTCTTATTTTATGAAAATATGCTATAACTACGAACGAAAATATAATATAATCTTCTGAGTTATCCGAAATTTCAAATAGCATGTTACATTGTCTTTTAAATCCCCAGAAACGAATACAATTTCAAAATTTAAAGAATAATTTATAAAAACAAATTATTTTTAGCTGCCCGAATTTCTCAGAAACGTTTCCGAAGGGATTTTATAGTGTATTAATTAGTGTACTCAGCCTGGAATACCTGTTTTTCGAATGCTATCAATTCTGAAGTAAACATTTTCATACTAAAAAAAATGTTTAAGAGACAGACATGCAAAATTAACAGCGTTAACAACAACATAAAAATTAAGATTATTTCTTTACTCTTTCATGTATAAATTAACTTATGCGGCTGAAAACGTGTACTTGAGAATGGATAACATTCGAAAAACAGGTATTCCAGCCTGAGGACACTAATTAATACACTATAAGAACCCTTCGGAAACGTTTCTGAAAAATTCGGGCAGCTAAAAATAATTTGTTTTTATAAATTGTTCTTTAAATTTTGAAAATGTATTCCTTTCTGGGGATTCAAAAGACAATGTAACATGCTATTTGAAATTTCCGATAACTCAGAAGATTATATTATATTTTCGTTCATGGTTATAGAATATTTTCATAAAATAAGAAACATTGGTCATTTTTTACAGTGTAGGTGCTACGCATTTATTAGTTTTTGTGCTGTTATATGTGGACAGACGGACGGGCGGATAGACGGACGGATCAGACGGCGACAATAGGTGCTACGTATTTATATAATTACGAACAAACCTAAAAATGGAAAATTGATATTTTTGTCCTTTTTTGCAAAAGGAAGCTTAGCCAGACACTTTAAAATTCGCAAAAATATGTTATTTGAAATTGGGACTGGATCGATTTAGATGACAATTTTCGTCTGTTTGTTTTGAAGTTGAAACGCTATTTCTCAGTGTTTTTGTAGTGTATAAAAATGGAAAACAAATACTGCAAAGAAAAAAAAATCTCTTAATATAGAAAAATACACTATATTGCCAAAGGTGATTGGTCACTTGCGATTTTAGACGTTTTGTTAACTATCTAGAAAAATACATGAGGAATTAACCTGAAACTGCAGGCGTGTAAACAGTATAATATAGGTTATATATTTCCGCGAAGATTTTTTCACGAAACCCCATAGGGGACGGTCAACAAATTGAAAAAGAACGAATATCTTCTGGATAACCCTGTAAAAACTAATGTAGCAAAGGCGTTCAAACTCGAGATTATTAATAAGTGGCTTATTGTGATATACTGTGTTCATTTGTATGAGGATAGCAGGTATACTCGTAGAGAAATGAAGGTTTTTATAAAAACAGTCCCAAATTTCGCCTAGTTTTTTGCTTATAATTTGCAGAGTTCTTAATATTAAAAAAAATGTTATTTTCAGAAAATATTACAAACAACATTGTACACAATACTCTGCAATCAGAATTAAAAAAATAATAAAAATTGGATGAAAAATGAGCAGGTTTACTAAAAAATGTTTCACTGCGCATGCGCGAATGCAATCAAAATATAACATGCATAATCTATGAGCTAAGTATATAGAGCAACTTTTGTGAAAGTCTCAAAATCATAGCTTGAAAATTTTGAAATTTATCGTCGATAGAATAAGCTCGAAATCCGTTGTTCCCAAAAAGAAGCAAAAAGATGAGGGGTTGTATCAAATATCTGTTGATTAGGGCCAAGATAGCGTACACAATATTGCACGTACTACTATATTTGGATACAACTCCTCATCTTTTTGCTTCTTTTTAGGAGCAACGGATTTCGAGCTTATTCTATCGACGATAATTTTCAGAATTTTCAAGCTATGATTTTGCGACTTTCACAAACGTTGCTCTATATACTTAGCTAATACATTTTGCATATTATATTTTGATTGCATTCGCACATGCACAGTGAAACATTTTTTAGTAAACCTGCTCATTTTTCATCCAATTTTTATTATTTTTTAATTCTGATTGCAGAGTATTGTGTACAATGTTGTTTGTCATATTTTCTGAAAATAACTTTTTTTTATATTAAGAACTCTGCAAATTATAAGCAAAAAACTAGGCGAAATTTAAAACTGTTTTTATAAAAACCTTAATTTCTCTACGAGTATACATGCTATCCTCATAAAAATGAACACAGTATATCACAATAAGCCACTTATTAATAATCTCGAGTTTGAACGCCTTTGCCACATTAGTTTTTACAGGGTTATCCAAAAGATATTCGTTCTTTTTCAATTTGTTGACCGTCCCCTATGGTGTTTCGGGAAAAAATCTTCGCGGAAATATATAACCTATATTATACTGTTTACACGCCTGCAGTTTGAGGTTAATTCCTCATGTATTTTTCTAGATAGTTAACAAAACGTCTAAAATCGCAAGTGACCAATCACCTTTGGCAATATAGTGTATAATGTTACCATGAACGAAAATATACAATAACCTCATCCGAGTTACTTACAATAAACAAAGTTTCTTTTGCTGACACGGATTTTCGGAAACGTTTCCAAGTAGTTTTTATAGTGTAGTAATCAGTTTTCTCTACCCGATATACAAGCGTTCCGAATGCATTCAGTTCTCAAGTAAACATTTCCATGTTCAATAAACATGTTTCACAAACAAACATGATAAATTAATAGCATTAATATTAGCATTAAAATTAATTTTGTGTTTATTGCATGTATAAATTCATTTACGCAGCTGAAAATATTTAATTGAAAATTCATAGCAACTTAAAAACCGATATTTCTGTTTGATAAAAATAATTAATAATTAATACACTACAAAAAAATACCCACTCAGAATAGTTCCGAAGATCAGTTTGTTTTTTTAATTGCTTCTTAAAATCTCAAAAATATATCCGTTTATGAGCTTTCTAAAGATAAAGAACATGCATAATAACCAAATTTTAATTGCTTAATAGGCGTATAGCCAGCATAGTGAAAAATTACCCAAGCCGGAACTCGAACCAGAGTCATCAGTTTAGCGCACTGACTTTCTACCAACTGAACCACTTGGGAACGATACTCAGCCTCGAACTTTCTCAATATAACATGTTGGCAAGGCTACAAACGCTGCACAAGATGGAATATTTTCCGTGAGCCACCATCCTGGGGTAAACACGAAATCAAAAAAAATCCAGCATCGACAATTGACGCGTGTGAATTGACAAGGCGTGTGAAATTTTCTGAAAAAAGTATTAAGATGAATTTATAAAGAACAATTTTTGTAATCCTGGGTAATTCAGAAGAGGTTATTGAATATATTCGTCTGCTGTTAAGTTTTATTTTTGTAGAGTTGAAACATGTGTCTGTTTCTTTTTTTTCTTTCTTTTTTTTTACAATGAATGTTTTTCCCTTCCCTTTATGTTTTCATGTTTTCCCAAAATAAAACAATGAGAAACAATAGACCTTATTTTATGCATCTTAATGTCAAAGTGTTACATTCTCAAAATATATTCCACTGAAACAGAATTCGTTTCATAAGATAATATTCCTTGTCCAAATCTTTTTTTTTCAGTTAGATATGAAATAAAATGTTCAATTTTTTCAAATGCACTATGCATACAGAGAATAAAAATCTACCTCTACAAGCTACATCCTCTTTGGAATACTCATTGCAAAGTACTCAACAACGTTCAAATCTCTTTTCGTATCTTGACTTTGCTATTGAAATATTTCGAAATTACAATTCTGTGATTGAAAAACAGATAAACCTGGAACTCAGTTGAAAATTTCACATTTCACCGTTTATAGTTAAACTGAAATATTTTCTTTGTAATTGCAACTTGATCGATTTAAGGAGCGATTTTCTTCTCATTCTTCCTGCTTATTTTACAATTGTAAGACTATTTCTTAGTCCTTTCGTAGATTACCTGCTGGGAAGACCGAAGTATGCCGGGCCCTTCAAGATGGCGCTGTGAGCTCTTTTTGCCTTAAAAAGACTTTTAATCTTTTTACCTTGCTTTAAAAGAGTACACAGTGCCATCTCGGAGGCCTCGACTATGCGCGGTTAAAATTAGCTTTGTGTTAAACTCAATATTACAATAAATTCTCTGCGCAACATATAACAATAAGCTCTGTGAACCCTGATTGGTTGAATTATGTATCTCGGTTCCTATTAGGAATTTCTAGCAAATTTCTTCAGATTCTGAAAGCCAATTTTTATCGCCATATATCGCCCAAAGTTTGTGAAAAGTCGTCAAGTTGGCGGCGTTCTTTCATCTGAGGCCTTGCAAGTGTTTTGGTATTGGTAATCGTAAATATTGATTTTCCCGCCAAACCCCGCCAATATCGCCAACATCTCGCCAAATATCGCCACATTTGGCAAAATGTTGCCAAATTTGCGACTTCGTTTACTGCCAAATATAGCTGTTTCATCCTTCATTTTCATTGAACCGTAGTGATCCCAAAATGACCCACGAATCAAATTTTCTCGAACATGTGACCAAGCTCAATGGTCTTCTCGTAATCCAGAATGGTAGTATACAAAATTTACTCAAAATCGTTAGAGCAGTTTTTTAGATAAAATTAACTTGACCCGCAGTGACTGAAAAATGACCCACTAATTGAAATTTCTCGAATTTGTGACCTAGCGCAATAGCCTTCTCGTGCCTGAAAACGGTAGGATACAAAATTTAATAAAAATCGTTTGAGCCTTTTTTAGTTATAATTAGCTTGACTTTGACCCATAGTGTAGGATACAAAATTTGCATACACATACACACACACACGTGATTTGCTCGTATTATAATAAAAATTTTAAAAAGTATACAATTTAAAATATAACTAGATAATACCTATCAAAACTTGACGGTGAACAGCTTAAAGATTTCACAGAATAAAAAAATGTTCATAACACCATTAAAATGTCAGAAATTTTTTCAGAAAATTTGTTGCAATAGTTAAAAGAAATAAAAATCTCTCCTTTTCTAACCGGACTGGGGAACGGCTGCATATTAACTCTCTTTATACGGATACAGGTAACAAATCATTTTCCATATAATTCAGTTTTCATATCTAAAAAATAGCATCTTCAAATTTTCTTTAAAAAAATTACAAACAAAGAACTTTTTAAAGTTAAATTTTTTTCAGTTTTCTCAAACATATACATTTAATTGAATTACAATAGCAATAGGCGGCATCACAGTTTTTAAATAAATATTTTTCCGTCTTTCTGTTTTGTTTTTCTTTTACGGAAGATAATCACCTATTTTTCTTACTTGGGAACCACTTTTGCGCAACTCGCACCTAACATTGAGACCTGGTGCATTTTAAAACCCTATATTACGAAGTTTGAGAATCGATAACATTTGTCTGTTAAAATGCTTTGATTTTACAGCAGCATAACATTCTGAAAATGCAATATTCGAGACCACTTATCGGACAATATAAAAGTTTTTTTTTTTTTTTTTTAATGCAGTTAAAAGTACGAATTAGTCAATAATAAGTATAAAATATTGAAAAAAGTTTTAAAAAAATTAAAAATTCTATCAATAACCTACGAATTTGTTTTTGAAAAAAAATACAACATTATAATTACATTTTTGGCGGCGCAAAATTGGCTTTATTTGTTACCGTAGAATTTTTCTCGGCAACCCTTGACAAATGGCATAGTCTTCTGCTGTGTGTGAGAAGTAGTTTCGTAGTTACTATTTCTAGCACCATATTTGGCTACTTAAGTCGCTTTTAGCGTAAAATTAACAATAAAAGAATCCAATAATAAAAAAAATAAAAAGTATAAAAAAATATATAACATATGAGTTTAACAGAAATTTTATCGGTTTTCTAACTTTTATGTATAGGGCTACAAAAGGCACCAGCTCTTGATGCTAGTTGCGAGCTGCACCAAAAGCGGTACACTAAACCGGGTCTATTGGAAATAAACCTGGGATTAAACCGGTTTTTTTTGCAACTCTAATTTCCACCCAATAGAAGCTTAGATATATCTATAATATTTATCGTAAAAAATAGCACAACACAATCTTCTTTACAGAGTGAATAAAGCCAATACATGCCTTATCGAGCAATTGCAATATATATATAAAAAATTGTACCACAAAATCTGTTTAGAATTGAAAGCTTTTATTAGAAGACATCTATGGAATGTACAATGTTAGGATCATAGATTGAAGTTTCTTTTTTGCAATTAATAACTCTATATGTGTGCACAATTGGTCCCACTAAGAATGTCAATGCGATAATCGTCGTTGTTTTCCTCTGATATTCTTTTTCGCTCACTACTTGTTTTATCCAGTACTGGTCTCCATGAATTTCTGCTATTCACGAGTTGATGGACGTGTGCACAAGAAACTCGCGGAGACCTTCTCAGTATTGGATAAAGCAAGGAGTGGACGAAAAAGAATATCAGAGGAAAACGTCTACGATTATCGCCTTGACGTGCTTCGTGGAACCAATGGTGCACATATAGAGGTTTATTAATTAATGAAAAAAAACCCTTCAACATATACTCCTAATAGTGTATTACTTTCCACATTTGTATCAGTTCATTTGTGCTTATAATAAAAGCTTGAAATTGCAAAGATACTTTGTGAACACACTGCAAAAAAAATTGTTGATTTGATTTTACAATATAATACTGGCACCCCAGCTGCTAGTATTATACCGTAAAATTAACAGTAATAAACAGTAAAATAAGCAGTAATACACTACCGAGCATGCGCGGCAGTGTAAAGTCCCCATTTACAGTTGTAAAATAAAATATTTCATTCTTTTTCAAAAAAAGTCTAAATTATTTTATTTTATATAAGATTAACATATCTATCCGAACTTACCCTATTGTCGAGGTAAGACCGGAGGATTTGACTTTTTCTGAAAAAAAAACAATCTTAATAAAAAAATGTGACAAATAAATCATATACAATGATATTATTGTACAAGGAATGGATAATTGAAAAGTATGTACTCAAGTTCTCATTAAATTCCGTCGGAAATTCTGGTTTCAAGAAGAAACCAGTTAATAATAATAAGGTAATAATAAGGTATATAATTTTACCCTAATTTTCCCTACAGGACAAGCAGAAGTGAAATATACTTTTTTCCCCGAAAATGTTTCTCCGTATGAAGAAGCATTCTGTGTAAAAAATCATAGTCTAAGTTATAAAGTAGTATAGATAAAGAATAGTATAGAAATTTTCTATCTAAAATAAATGAGTTTAATATTTATGTAGAGCTCATTTCTCTAATGGTCGATTTACAGTTTGAAAAATCGTTCAACACCGGTTCCAGGTTGATATCTGCCCCATTTGCCCGAAAATGGTCTCTAAAATTGAAAGATTTATTATTTTCTTAGGTTTTCTGAAGTGAAAACTATATTTTAAAAATAATTTAGGCGATACTTATGTGTAATAAATTGAGTTTTGAAGAATTTGAAAATATATATATATATATATTTTATAGATTTCAGTTTTACCTATTAATCTATCACTCGATATCCTTTAAACTAGTGCTCCCGATGCAATACGTATATCAGTTATACGTTTAACCGATATACGTATATACGTATAATACGTATTTAAGAAATACGTATACCCTAAAATATACGTTTAAACGTATCCATATACGTATAAGCGTATATCGGTTAAACGTATAATTTAAGTATACGAAAAATTCAATTATACGTATATTTGAAATACGTATTTACTTTTAATACCAATAGACCTCATCAGTATTACGTCACAAAACGGGGAACAAGCTGGAAATCAGTGGTTTTAGCGAAATAATTTGCATAATATGTTTCATACATAGGATTTTGTTATTTTTCCCTATAAACGATTATTATAAGCATATAACGGAAGAAAACACTTTTTGAGAAAAGAATGGAAGAAAGACACATTTCAGATTTATTGTCACTTCTTGTTAAGTAAGTTTATTTTTCTTTTCTAATTTTTTGAAAATTCTTTATTTGTGAGTGCGTGTACTCAAGATTGCGTCCGGGTTCAAATGTTATTCTTTCGCCGGGGCTAACGTTTTCCACTCTGTGTTAATGTGTATAACGCGAGTTCATTTTTTTAATCATGACACTCATGGTATACAAGGTGTATGGACATTACGTTTAAGATTTTTTGTTAATTTTGACAAATTTTATTTTTTGTGTGAAGTTCTTATAAATTTTGATTTCTAATAGCCAGACAAATAATCGTCAATGCAGATTTTAGAACGCAATCACACATGCATAAAATGACTTGCCTCATTTCTTTTTTAATGTAGGACGTATTTTCAAAATATTTTAACACGGTGACTACCGGGTTAAAATTAACGGAATTTTATTTTATTCAGAAATTCCGAATTCATACCTGAAAATATTAATAGCAATATTTGCTTTATTTAATGACAGACATTTCGTGATTACATAAAATTAAAAAAACTTCTTTCGAAATATTAATTAAGGTATTAATTCGTAATTTTGGATTAAAAGTGGAATGTCAAATAAGTGACCAAGTGACGACGCCACGTATACGTCCTCGGTAGCAACCGTGTTAAATAGAGAAAAAAAATATTCTAAAATACAATAAAAGTATGAGTGTGAAACTTACCAGGAAATAGATTTGGTCAGTGTCACTATAAGATAAAAAGTTAATGCATGCCTATGTTCTGCGGTCGCATTAAAAAATAATTTTTCGCGCGAAATGTCCACGCCACAAATCTAAAGAAGTGGTGTGTGGAGGTGTTACAGACATGCGAAAATTTGCTTTGGAGCTACCCGCTACCCATAGTAAAACATTTCATAATTAATAGCTTAGATTTAAGGGAAAAAAACTATATATCTCAACTGAGGAAAAAAAAGTTTCGATTTTTAATTGTTTTTTGGAATACCTTTACCGCTAGACAGGTAAATTAGGGACTTTCGTGGATCTTTGAACAAGTAATCACGATGGTCTACGTAAACTACGAGAATGTGGGCCTCAGTGGGTGTTTCTCAATTTCTCTGATCCGCAGACCCGGTAGGTGCCATTTCCCTTTACTTCTGGCATCAGGGTTTTGGTTTTTCTGACGTCACTGGCGGTGCTAAGGTGCATTCTTCCAATGGGAAAGAACCTTTTTTCTGATTTAAAATAGTATTTATGCTAAAAAAAATTCGTTTCTTTGGTCATAGGAGAGCATATTTCTTCAAAATAAAACATTTTTCATTAGGCACAAAATAAAGTATTTTTTTTTTCTAGGAATAAAGCGATTTAGAGGAGATTTTTTTTCCTTCAAATGAAATAATCGTGTATTTTTTCTTTGCTAATATGGGAGTTTGTATTGCTTGTTATCTTTGGTCGATCTTTGAAAGGGACGGGGGTGCAATGTAAACAATTATTTTCATTTCCTTTGACAGCAAGGGCAGTTTTCCCTCAAACGAAGCTTTAATTCCTTCTCAGAAAGAGAGATTTCCGGTCACATTTCCTAAATACGTGGCAAATATTTTCCAGCTTTTGTTAGTGCTTTTGGTCTTAGCTCTTTAAAATAATGCATTCTTTGCATTGATTTTGCAGAAAATGCCTAGTGCTTATGCTATTGCAACATGTACTAATCGTTTGGATAAAACGCAAAATGTTCTATATCATACATTTTCGAAAGAATCTGATATAAAAAATTGATGGATCATTGCATCCAAAGGAACAGATAATAGCTTTAGAAAAATCATGCATCAAGCACAGATTATGTAACACTTTTCAACTCTTCAAAAATACTTTTATAAATCTTTACTGTTTAATTAGGTCTGATGATAAGAGAAAAATTTGTACAAAGGCATAACACATTTAAAAATGCCATTTCAGGAATTACTAACAATATTCGAAAAAATATCGAATTATTTTGTGCACCCTTGTATATGATCTATAGATTTGTATATAAACTATGCATGCAAATTACTAATAATATTACTAATACTATACATACAGCGGCATAAATTGCTAAAAATTAGTTCAGTTAGGGAGGACATAGCACAGTTGAAAATTCACCTTCAGCAATTTCCGTTGATAAACGCACATGTATTCGAGTATTTTGTGCTGCCTTGTGGGTGATCCATAGAATTTATACATAACAAGTAAAAGGCAAAAAATTCGTTACATTTAAAAAACAACTAAAATCGCACCTAAAATCGCAATTCAAGGAATTATTAGTAACTGACAGTACTTTAACCGAATACTTTTGAGTGTTTCTGTAAATGAACGATACATTATATGACAGTAAGCGCCTTGTAGTGCACCTCAGTGATCAATTTGAATATGTATAAAATATTGAAACATCTTTAAAATAAGCTGCAAACGATTTTTCCCCATAGACCGTAATGTAACGTATTGTTTTCAGTGCAGTCGTTTCATAAAGGTATAAGTGCTATGCATACAATATTCTATAGTAAACCTCTTATAGTGCACATGTTATATATGTCAATTTTAATATGTTTGAAATATTTTAACATCATTACAATAAGCCACAAACGATTTTCCCCATAGACCGTAAAGTAACGGAATTCTTTTGAATCTCCCTGTAAAATAAGCTGTAAGTGCTACACACTTCATTTTCAATACCGAACATGGCATAATAAAGCTCAATAAGATATATAAATTGCATAACAATGCGAGTATATTTACGGCAGTTAGAGCACAGACAGACAGGACAGACAGACGGCATACAGACAGAAAAACCAAATGTATAAACACTTTTCAACTATGTTGGAAAGCTTAAAAAAGAGATACGCTGCCAAAAAATGAAAAATGTGGAGTCAGTCAACTGTGTATGATCAGTATGTGTATGATCAATCAACTCATGTATTTTATCATTGCATGATAAAACAGTACGAAAAATTGTAAATAATAGAACATACATCTAAAATACATCTTCAAAATGCACCCTGTAATGAAATAAAATGCTCGAAATGAAAGCATATCCTGAAGGTATACTTGAAGGTACCTTAATATATTAATTATTAAAATATTTTTATATAATTTTAAACGTAGAACTCTCTTTCACGCAATAATTTATCTTTCTTTCTTTTTTTTTTTTTTTTTTTTTTTTTTTTTTTTTTAATTATGTATGTGCATTTATGGTTATCGTGTAGCATTAAAATAATACTTTATATAAATATTTCGGAATTTGTTTATAAAGTATATTACTCTGAATTTCAAATTTTATTTCCATTAAATCATCTAATTGTACCTTATGTATATTTCGGTTTAAAAATACTAAATATTCAGCCATTTACTTATTAAAGTTTTTTCATTATTTGTATTTTAAATCTTATTACACAAAACTCAATCTTGTGTATATGTGGTATGAGGTTGAAATCTAAATGATTTTTTTAAAAACTTTTTTATAGGTTTTTATGAAATACATGTCACAATTACAATAATATTAGATTAGGGAGCTCTACAGTAACCAGTATACCTATATAAAGGAGAGGAAGTTGGATAGAGAACACAACTGATGATGCCCTGGCGAGGGGTGAAAGCGCTTTTGTTAGGTGGTGGAAGTTTTTATTAGAGACTGTTTTTAATTCTTTAAATGAAGGACATTTTTAATGAAAATTTTTGACCATGCTTTTTTATAAGTAATGTCTGAGAGAAATTGGTAAAATGTATGAATGAATAAATATTAGAATTATTATGTATTTCAAATAGAATACTGATCAAATATTAAAAATATACTATATTAAAATTATTAAAATGATATTAACTGCACTCATATAAACATTAAATTTTCAGCTCTTGTAGGTCTTTAAGATTTTATTTATAAAAATTACTATTTGCTTGTTTTTAAAATGAAAAGAAACTTTTCATACTGAGGTACAAATAAAATGTAATGATAAAAATAGCAAATTTAAAAATTATATATCGTAGAATGGAAAAGACATAATAGTTTAAATTTTGGATGTGATGTTTGTCCTATGTATAAAAAATATTTTAAAAAAAATTTTAACTTCTTCACTCGAAAACTTGTATTGATACTTTTCAATTAAAAATAGGGCTTTTCTAAACCAAATCAATTGGAAAACTGAATCGAGCAGGCTAAGACAGGTAGCATATAGGTTATAATAGGTGTATAATAGGAGTTCTAGAGCAGAGAGCAGGCTAAGTGACATCAAACAGCAAATCGCTCCCTATTGATTGCAGGGTGAAATGGGGCACAACCTTATGATATAGTAACCTTGCGCAGACTAGCAGGAGAAAAGTATCTTTTTTCACATGAACGAAAACCGTTTAAACGTTTGTACGTTTAACCGCTGGGGTAAGATCCGTATATACGTTGGACCGTATATAGTGTTTCGTATAATACGTATAACCGACTGTGCCGTATCATACGTATAAAAAATCTGCACCCCGTATAATACGTATTATACGTATACACGTATAAACGTATAATAGGGAGCACTACTTTAAACAATAAGCAATTAATAAGCTCGAAACTGCATGCATCAGTCGTCCAATGTATTAAAGTAGTTTTTATACCGTATATAGTGCAAAATTATTTGTAATCTGTATAAATACTGCATGTTAAAGTGGTTATACGTGGTATATACTCCATTAATTAAATAGACATTAAAAACATGTAAAAGCATTTGAATCGATATCTATATTTTATACTAATTACCATTCTGTATTAACTTTCAAAATACAGGGGTATTCTAGAAAAATGGGATATTCTAAATATCTGATTATTTAGTTATTGTTATTAGAAAGAAACAAATTGGTTAGAAGATTTTTTATGGGGTTTTAAATATTTTAAACTTTGTATTCTGAGAGAAAGGTGAGAAGGGCAAATTTCAGAGAGACGAGGCGTTGTACTTTAGATAATTGATTATTTTATCAATTTTAACTCTGATTGCAAAAGGGGTGCAGAGAAAGGAAGAGGAAATTTTACATGGAGAGTGGGATTTCATTCAAATTACATTAAAAAAAAAGCGGAAATCCACTGAAAGTGGAAGATTCCTATTTCCTTTGATTCTTCTAATTCTGTATTTTTAAATAATATTTTTCCGCAAAACAAATCTGGAGGGAGGGGGAGGGGGTTATTTTTGGAAATAGAAAAGAAAATCAAAACTGCTTAAAAGTGTTTAGGTAAGGTATTATTTTCGAGCGGGGGTGTATAGCCGACATTTTATGGTAAAATTAATTTCGAATCTGGTCTGCCTTATAGACAGCTTAACAGAATATACCGCTGTTAATGAAGCTACATTAAACTATGGATACGCATATTGTTTACTCGGCTTGTTCTCTTTAACTTAATAAAATTACACTGATTAAACACACAATCTAAAATGTGAACTGTAAACTTTAATTAAAAACGTTAAACCCTCTTGATTACACCTTGACAGCGATCGCCATCCAACACACACGAGCTCTGTGCTCATAAAAGTGAAAACTTACACAGAAAACAGTCACTTTGACAGTTAACAAGAGAAAAGAAGAAGAAAAACATTTAAACTACGAAATATCCTTGGATGCAAGAAAACTCAAGATCACTTACGAAGTTTCTGCAAATGCAGGAGCAATTGCAAAGCACAAGGTTACTTACCGAGGTGTCGTTCGATACTGAGCTCTATCGAAAATGTGGCAAGTAAATATTTTCGAACACATATACACTTTATTATTTGGTAAAGATATCATACGAAATAATATTTTTCTAACTGGTGAAAAAGTGTTAAGACAGAGAGTCGAATCCAAGATCTTTTGATTAAATTGCTAACGTTCTACCAACGAACTACCATTGTTAATATATTTATAAATAACAATAACCAATTCATCTAAAAAGGAAATCTGGAAATTAAACAAAATATATGTATTAGGATTACTACACTGGTCAACGAAAAACTACTAGTTTACCACATTTTGTTAAAAAGGTGGGGGGGGGGCGTGTCCATTTAATGGGAGAATACCAAATATATACCAATATAATATATTTTTTGCAAGGAAAAGAAATTGCGCAAAAAAATGATATTCTAAATCATATTTGAAATAGATAAAGTTTCAGGTAAAATTTAGTTATAGCTATTTTTTATACAAGTAGTCTTCTCTATCTGAAATAAATAGCTTTAATGGTTATATAGCTGTGCCATTCTGCTAAAGTCGATTTACTGTCTGAAAAATTGCTCACTCGACACTGTCTCTGAGTAGATAGCTTTGCTCATTACTCAAAAAAAGTTTCCAGAGATTTTAAAGGACTATAAGATTTTTTTTCTCGAACTATCTGAAATGAAAAATGATGTATATTTCATATAACTGAAATGATGCTTGCATTTGTTAAATGAGGTTTTTGGAAAATAAATTCATTATGGAAACGAAAACTTAATATACGAAGACGGTAGCGTATCAGAAAACTTTCGTCACTGAATTAAATATTAAGATAAATGCATAAATAATGTAGGTGACCCAAAGGTTATCATAGTTAAGCTTTGAGGACTTTTTATAATTTTCTGGTTTGGTGCGTGTGGCTGAATATTTGTTTATAAAATCTTATCCTAATCTCTAACACATATCAAGCATACTTTTCTTTATAAAATAAGATTTAATTACTTTTATAATACAATTTCAAAATTGTAGCCTGTGGGTCATCTTTGGCGCATAGTGTTCCAAAGGTGGTCCATGTATTGAAATCACTTTTAAAATGTGAAAAAATACTCAGCAAACTATTTTGCTTACCATTATGCTTTAATGGTAAGCAAAATGAAAGTAATGGTAGATTTTATTTCTTTTGATATATTTTGAGTTTTTCTTCTTAATCTTCTTATCTTATGACACGAAAAGACCTTGAAGCACTTTTTGTGCAATGTAGTTCAGGGATTTTTTTTCTGAGAGTTACTGACATCTTTTGAATGATCCCTGGTGTTAACAATAAATAGTAATATTTTTTTTCAGATATTTATGCAGAAATTTTGAAATAACCCTTAATACACTGATTTCTACATTTGCTATCTAAGGTAGCCACCTTGGTAACAAACATATGGTTGCCATTTGCACGACGTAAACGTATTAATAGGATAAATTTCTTAGAATTTAAGTAAATGTGGTTAAAGAGAAAGAAATAAGATTTCAGAAAAGGTATCACAACTCAAAGTTCTAAGAATTTAAACACGTGTAAATTAAAATATCTTCTTACCTGGCAATTAGAACGACTGCTCCTCAAAAGTGAAATCACTGCATAAAATGTTAAAGGATCAAGGTGATTTCTTTAAATTCAGCCACGTGCACAGCAGATACATTATTTACAATACAATGCAGTAGCATCATTTCGTGTTTAAAAATTAATTAAAATCTACTTTTGAGGGGTGGGCTACCTTAGGAAAACTAGCCCCTTTTCGTTCGACTACCTTAGCTTAAAAACCAGAAATTCCAATTAGTAATTTTCGCTTTATTTAATTACGGAATATCTTAATAATGGTAAGTAAGGTGACAATTGCCTTTAGGAATTTCTGAATAAAAAAGATTACTAAATTGGCAACACTGATGTACTTTTCCAGATATAAACTGTCAAACATTATGAATATTTTGTATTTTTTGAAAAATTAACAGTCACGTGGTCTCTTAAATTATTTTATATTAGCAAAGTACATGGCTTTGCAAGCGTAGTTGTTGAAATATGTCAAGTGCCTATGTATATTTGTGTGCCTTTGAAATGGATTTGGAATTTTTTAATTAAAGAATACTATGTGAAAGTCCATAGAAATCGTAATTTAGAATGTTTTAAGAACAATCCCTCTTATTTCACCCTTTGAAATCTCTATTTTTTCGATTGTGTGTGCATTAGCATCTTAAACGTAGCACCCATGTTAAATTTCAAGTTTCTATCCTTAACAATTCCATAGAAGTCGTAATTTAGAATTTTTTAGGACGCTTTACGCGCATTCCACCCTTTTAAATTTCGAATTGTTTAAAAATTGTTCTTAGCTCGTATAATTCTTAGATATAATTCTTAGAGAGCTCTTATAATATATAGCATCTTATAATTAACTACCATTCCAAATTTCAATTTTCTAGCCCCTGAAGCATCACAAAAATCACAATTTTAAAACATTTTTCGCTCCTTCACCCCACTGGGAGGTAGTGACACCGACATAAAATACAGCTTGTATTGGAGCAGGGACTGTCACCATTAATTTGCCACTATTACCTTTGAAACTGGTTCGGTATTTCTAGAAATTATCCCTACAAACAAACAAACAAACAAACGTTTCTACTTTTTAACACTTTCCAACCTAGTTGAAAAGTGTTTATGACTTCGGTTTGTCTGGCCGCCTGCCGTCTGCCGTATGGCCGTCTGTCGTCTGTCCATGCTCTAACTCCCGTAAAAATGCTCAATTGCCGTGCAATTTTTATATGTTATTGTTGTTATCAATAGCATGTTTCCCATTTCAACTGAAGTGTGTAGCACTTATAGTTTTTTCACAGGGACACTCAAAAGAATTCCGTTACATTACGGTCTATGGGGAAAAATCATTTGCGGTTTATTTTAATAATGTTACACAATTTCAAATACATTGTAATTGATATATATCACTAAGATGCATTACAAGAAGCTTAATATGGAATATGGTGGGCATAGCACTTATAGTTACTTTACAGGGACAGTCAAAAGAATTCCGTTATATTACGTCTATGGAGAAAAATCGTTTGCGGTTTAATTAAATAATGTTTCGCGATAGACAGCTTTCACAGCTTGCTTTTGCTTCTCACAGTTTGAAATAGATGAATTATTACACCTTACGGACAGTTGTCTATCGCGAAACACGCTCATTTTTAATGGTGATTTTTATCGCATGAAGGATGGCTTGTCTATGGGCTCCCCCCTGAGCCCAATTCTCAGTGATTTTTATATGCATTACTTAAAATCAAAAACTTTCAATAAGTTAAAATTTCCATATTACACCCGCTACGTCGATGACTGTTTCGCTTGACTTGATTCTAGTGATATAGATATATATTCTTTCTGTTATGAACTCTGTAGATAAACATATACAGTTTACTTCTGAATTTGAAAATAATAACCAACTACCTTTCCTTGATGTCATGGTTTACAGCGAAAATGACTCATTTCAAACTACAGTTTTTTGTAAACCATTCGCAGTTTCATTACCGCCACACCGTCTTTCATCTCACCCCCCGAATCAAAAATTGGCTGCTTTTAATACATATGTTCATTGCGCCTTAAAAATTTGTTCAACTGAGAGTTTACTTAAAGCAGAGTTAGACCACATTAAATGAATAGCCATTGACCAGGGTTATCCTGTTGAAATAGTTTATTCAATTCTTAATAAACAAATTAAACGTACGCATTCCAACGTTAACAATGTTCGCAATGAAAATTTAATTATACTTCCATATTTTCCGAGAATAAGCCATCAAATATCTAGAATTTTGAAAATATTTGACTTTAAAATAGTTTATGCACCGTTTAACAAAATCAAATTTTCAGACCTCAAACATCCAATCGACAGATTTTCACATTGGGGAATTTATAAAATATCTTGCGAATGTGATAAAATGTATATAGGTCAAACCAAGAGACCACTTAAAGTCCGCTTCGGGGAACATAAAAACCATGTTAAAAATTGTGATATTAAACGTTCTGCAATAGCTAATCATTGTTGGTCTGAAAGTCACAGTTTTAATTTTTCGGAGGGTACAATAATTCAGAAATGCTCATCAATTTACGACCTCAATTTCTGGGAAGCTTATCACATATGGAAGAATTCGGGCAGCTTAGTTAATGATCTGTCCAGTAGACCAAATTTTTCAAATGTCTGGCTACCTTTCATTTAATTCATTCTCATTGCCCGACCCCCTCCTTTTTCTCCTCCGTACAAAGCGTTTCAAACGTCTGGCTGCGTTTCACTTAATTCAATCTCTTCGTCCCCCCCCCTTTATTCGCCTTCACACTTAAACTTTCCCGGTCGTTCCTATTGGTCTCTCCGTCACATGTGTTTCTTCGTCTCCGCTGTTGTTTTGAAGAGTTCGCTGCCATTTCATCTCTGGGCGCGTACGAAAGACGGCGGCCAAACCGACATGGCTTAGGGGTTTTTAATTTCGTTTTAATCTCTTGAATTGGCACTGATGATGGAGCTTAAGGGCTTTGAAACAGCTCTTTGCCGGTATACATGTTTTTAATTTGTGTTATATCAACGTTGTACATTTATTTTTAATAAAATTTAGTATCCTATGTAGTATATATACAAATCTAATGATCATATACAGGGCTGAATAAAAGTATTCGGATATTTTTTTCCGAATATTGTATATGTTGGAAATTCCTGAAATTATGTTTTTAAATATGGTATGCGTTTTCCATAAATTGTTTACTTAGATGTTATCTTTCAGCTTATTAAACGGTAATGATTTGTAAAATTATTTTGGAAGCGTTGGAAAGTGTTACATAATCTATGCTTGACGCATGATTTTTCGTTCTTGTTAATATAAGTATAGATAAGGTAGAAAGGTTTTGTTACGTTTTTGTGAAGCGGGCTCAGGAAAATTTTACGTTATGTTCCAAACAGCATGTTTTCAAAGGAAAGTTTAATTTGAATTGAGTTGAAATTTTTACTTTATCAGACATTATTTAAAATAAACCAAACGAAAACCAGTCAAAAATAAGAACTTGAATTTACGAAGTTAAATCTAAAAGTTTTTTAAATGCAATTGTATCATAGACAGCGAATAGCAGACGTATTTAAGGGCAACTCTTTCGACAATTATGAATATAATCTCGTAATAGTTGAAATGTACAATGTACATACTGTAAATTTCCAAAAATCAAAATATGACATCGACATTCCTGAAAGTTTATGAAAATTTTCATTTGTACATTTAATTAAAGGTAATTTTAGATTATGTTTTACTCCTATTATTAATTTATAGCAAAATGTTTAGTATATATACATGTTGATTAAAACAAAGGATTTAATGAGATATCTGCAAGGTAGTATACATTTTATAAGGATACATTTATCAATAATGAATTATTACTATTAATCCATATAGAATAGTTTTAAATGTATTTTCATATGTAATTTATACGATAAATAACAGAACAACAGATTAAAGAAAAAAATTTACCTCTGACTGAAATAGAAGAGAAATCAGAAATATAAGTGCTTACCTGAAAGAGAGAAAAATATGTTTTAGTAAAGAAAACTAATTCTTATAAAATAACACTATTAAACAGTCATCAAAAATGAGATCTCGGACCAGTGTTGTCAACATAGTTTTTTTTTTGTAGTTAAAAAAACTGCTTTCCTACCAGAATTTCTGCGTAGTAATTTTTCTTTTATTTAATCACAGAATACCTGGCATTAAATCAAACAAAAATCACTATACAAAATTTCTAGTAGGACATTACCTTTTTTTTTAATAAGAAAAGCAGTGGCATCACTATACTAAACCTATTGTTTTTTTTTTGTTTTTTTTAAGCACAAATTGTATAATAAACGAATGTTTACTATAAAAAAGACAAATGTTTCTTAATCTATACCCACATACGAAATATAACCACATACGAAAATATACAATAACTTCTTCGGAGTTACTCATGGCACAAACATACAATCTTCCAAAGCTTATCCAAAACCGCAGATGAACCAAGAAATAGCTACATAAGTTAAACGATATTTTTTTCTTATTATTTATTTATCGAAAAATATGAAGCATCATCACATAAAACATTCCTAAAGTTATAATTTTAATTATAGTTTTGTATTTTTAACACTTTCCAACATAGTTGAAAAGTGTTTAGAGATTTAGTTTGTCTGTCTGTCTGTCCGTGCTCTAACTCGCGTAAATATGTACGGATTTTCATGCAATTGAAATATGTTATTGATGTTTACTATGGCACGTTCGGTACTGAAAATGGAGCATGTAGCACTTATAGCTTTTGTACAGGGACACTGAAAAAAATTCCTTTAAATTTCCGTCTATAGGCAAAAATCATTTGCAGTTTATTTTAATGCTGTTACACAATTTCAAACATATTGAAATTGATATCTGAGAGGCATTACAAGAGGCTTACTATAGAATATGGTGTTACATTTCCTTTACAGGGTCACTCAAAACAATTCTATTACATTACGGTCTATGGAGAAAAATCGTTTTCGGTTTATTTTAGTAATGTTTCCCTATTTGAAACATACGGAAATTGATATATATCAATAAGGTGCATTACAAAAGGCTTTACTATGAAATATTGGGTGTATAGCACTCATCGTTCATTTACAGGGGCACACAAAAGATTTCGGTACTGTATGTTAACAGTAGTTGCTGAAAATGCATTTTCAGTTGCTGAACGCGTTTCTAAATTTAACTCAATTTTTGTCTATTACTTGGTGTGTATAAATACTATAAATCATATACAGAGCAGCACAAAAGTTCGGTGTGCCTCTCACCTTATTAAATGCTAAATATTTGTAAAATTATTTCCGAAGTGTTGGAAAGTGTTACCTAATCTATGCTTGACGCATGATTTTTTGTTCTTGTTTAACTATAATTTTGTATTTATTAAATATATTTTAAAGTATGCATCTCAATCACAAAATTACAATGATTTATTTTACATTTTATTACATGGATGGAAGAAGTGTGACGACACCTTTAATTTTTTTATTATAACATATGTTTCATTGCTAAACTGGGCGTTAAGCCGACAGAGTGAAAAATGTCCTAAGCCGGGAATCGAACCCGGGACTCCAGAATAGCACTCTGAGGCTCTACCACTGAACTACAAGGAACGATATCCCAACTCGGCATCTCTGACTCTTATATATGTCGGATAGGCTGCAACCGCAGCACAAGATGGAAACTGTCGTATATAACTATCGGACATATATAAGAGTGAGAGATGCTGAGTTGGGATACCTTTACTTGTACCTCAGTGGTAGATCCTCAGAGCGCTATTCTGGGGTCCCGGGTTCGATTCCTGGCTTAGGACATTTTTCATTCTGTCGACTTAACGCTCAGTTTATCAATGAAAAATCCATTTGTTTGTTACTCATTAGTTTCGGGCGAAATTCACTCCTGAAAAATTAATTAGAAATTAATTGAATAACATATGTTTTTTAATCATTTGAGGCTGTAAAATGAAATAATGTTCATAATTTTACTTTTAATTCTATCATAACGTTTCCCTTTTCATTTATGTTATCTTGTTGAGTTCAACGTTTGTCACCAAAATCATCTATTCCCAGCTTATACTTTGCCTCCAACCCAACCCTCCCCCCTCCATGTTTGAAAAAAGAAAAGAGTTAATGAAACATACAGCGTCTGGCCTGTTGCCAGTATTTCTTTGCTACAGTTGAAAACGGTACACAAGCATAAAATTCAGGGGATATAAAGTATCTCTGTAGATGTACAATACGTAAAAAAAAATAAAAAATCGAAATTATGGCGTGTAAACTGCAGTTCTAATTATTACAAAAATAAAATACAAGTTCCGTTTTAATTCATATAAAGCTCATCATAATTGCATGGGATTCGTTTTCTCATAAAAGGCCGTTTATGTGTTGGAAATTGTACTAACTTTTCTTTTTTAAATGGTAATACTCATTCTTGACACTTTATTTGAGTTACTTGGATTAAAACATTCTATGGATACCATACTTTTCCTGGCAGTTTTGTTTCAAGTATATTAAATAAAATGGCAAAAGTTTGAGTTGGCATTTATAAAATGGAAGATGGTACAATTTAAACGAATGGATATGGCATTTTTCTATTAATTTTGCACCAATTAGAACTGAAGTTATAGTCACTGTACATATATCGCCACCGCAATTGGCGTAAACGATGGTAACGCGACCTTTTCCGTGTCAGCCATTATTCTTTGATTTGTTCATTTTCTATTATACTTCACGTTGGACAAAGGCATATTGTCTTTCTTTATTCATATATGTCATAGGATTTATTAAATGTGTAATTCGCTATTGAATTTATCCCTGTCACTAAAATCTTCCGTATAAATATGCTTTACTCCCCCTCTGTCCACCTACTTACTCTTGAATAAAGCACAGAGTTTATGAAAACACACAGTTTCTGACTTGCTACCAGTGTCTTTCTGCATTTATTGCAATTGGTATCTAATCATAAATTTCAGGCAATATATGTATAGCTGTACATATTTCACTACCGCATTTGGTGTGAATGATGAAGACGCAAAATTCTCTGAACGTAGCAAATCGCAATTGAAAAGAAAACAAATACGAGGTGTGGCAATTAAATAACATGACTGGTGTGAGAAATTATATTTATTCCAGACAAATTTATATTTAACTGTTATCCCCTTCAACGTACATTCCTCCCTTATCTACCCACAGCTGTATAATTGTTTTCCGTTGTTCAAAACAATTCTGTAGCTCATCATTTGTCAGCCTCTTCAACAACTCTTCCGCGTTTGCTTTTACTTGTTCAATAGACTGAAATCGCCAACGGAATGTTGAGAAATATTAAAGGAGGTGTTTGGTGATAATGTTATGTCACGTGAGCGAGTTTTTGAATGGCACAAACGGTTTTCTGAAGGTCGGGAAGAGGTCGAAGAGGATGAACGTTCCGGTCGAACTGTGATTGCAAGAACTGAAGAAAACGCTCAGAAAATTAATGTAACTGTACTGATAGACCGACGTCTGAGCATTCGAATGATCGATAAAGAAGTACTAATCAAGATGATAGAAAGAGTAAGGAACAAAAGACCGTATCTGTGGATGGATTCTTCACCTGGACAACGTGCCAGCTCACAATGCCTTATCTGAGAAGCAATTTCTAGCGGACAAACACACATTCTTCTGCTTTACATCTTCCGTATTCGCCGAAATTAACATCGTATGACTTCTAACTGTTTCCAAAAGTGAAAAGTGTATTGAAGGGTACAAATTTTCAGGCTGTTGAACAAGTAAAAGCAAACGCGGCAGAGTTGTTGAAGAGGCTGAAAACTACTGAGCTGCAGCATTGTTTTAAAAAATGGAAGACACTTATGCAGCGGTGCATAGATAAAAGAGGAATGTATGTTGACACTACCTCATTAATACTAAATGCCGATCGTATTTACTTTTTCCCCATACAGAAATTGGAAGTCAATTTTTTTTCCAGAGTACAATGCCATTTATCGGCGACAACTGACATGATATTTCAATACATATATTTACACTACCTCTGTAATACATTAATGTATATATTACGGAGGTAGTGATCAGTAAATAACGTAAACAAAGGCTGTATTGACAATATCTAAATCGAAAGTTTAAAAATATAGCTTAAAAAATAAACTTTGTGATTACTTTCTAGAATTTTACAAATGTATTTATTATCATTTCTTTTATAAATAACAATTTAAATTGCTGTAACTGATATTTTTAATTTAAAATATTTGTTTTTAATATAAAAGTTATTTTTTAATTAATTATAATATATAAATTAATAACACTGACCTTTATTTATAAATATATTTCCATTAAAAAATTACACAAACAATGTTTGTGGATCAAAAATATTTATTAACACTACAAAATTTAATTAATAGATAAAAAACTATGAATAAGTTTTAAAAATATTAATGCAAAATACAAAAGTAGTGGATTAAATTAAAATTACTGGTAGCAACTGATAATACATGCCCCAGATGGTAGCACCTAAGTGGCACTACCATTTGGGACATGCTGACTTCCATTTTTGAGACAAATACGAAAGGCATTTAGTTATTACGGAGGTAGTGATGTTGAAGAAGATAACAGTTAAATATAAATTTATTTGGAATAAATATTATTTCTCACACCAGTCGCGTTATTTAATTGCCACTGGTATGTATGAATGATATGTTTTTCTTGAAATTGTTTTTATTTTACATGAGACACAATATAGAAGATACATAACGAAAACAATTTCTCTTTAAATTTGCTTTAGTTTTTATTATAGTATTCCTCTTACGATAACATTTATTTACTCTATTTTATGATATTAGCTTTCCTTTGTAGTGATTTTATTTGTAATTTCACGTCAGTACAATTCAAAAATGCATATGATAATATCATTTTGATTATCCAGCGATTTCTATTCGACAACACATTCCCCTGGTTCCGTTAATGTTGGATAATCAAGGGTCTTCTTCATATTTATTTTACTCGACTAAGTTCATTTAGTAATCATTTATTTACGTAGATAAAATAACTGAAAAAATAAAATCACCGACTGAACATTCATTTTTGTGGCATTTTTCACCACTATATATATACAGGGTGTTTAAAAAATGACCGGTGTATTTGAAAAATCAATAAAAACTAAACGGGCAGCGATAGAAATACACCGTTTGTTGCAATATGCTTGGGACAACAGTAAATTTTCAGGCAGATAAACTTTCGAAATTAGTTACAATTTTCTACAACAGATGGCACTGCAGTCTGGAAAAATCTAAACCGCGATATTTTACACATATCCACCATGCGCAGCAATAATATGGCGCAGTCTCTAAACGAAATTACCATAAACCTTTGTAAACGTGTCAGGCGGGATGACTTCACATGCAGAAGAGATGTACTGCTTCAGTTGTTCAATTGTTTCTGTATTGTGGCGGTACACCTGGTCTTTCAAGTGTCCCCACAGAAAGAAGTCACAGGTTTACTAAGGTTTTTGGTAATTTCGTTCAGAGAGTAATTTCGTTCCATATTATTGCTGTGCATGGTGGATATGTGGAAAATATCGTGGTTTAGATTTTCCCGACTGCAGCTCCATCTGTTGTTGAAAATTGTAACTAATTTCGAAAGTTTGTCTGCTTGAAAATTTACTGTTGTCCCAAGCATATTGCAACAAACGGTGTATTTCTATCGCTGCCCGTTTGGTTTTTATTGATTTTTCAAATATACCGGTCATTTTTTAAACACCCTGTATATATATATGTCCTAACTTACTTTTAAAATATAATATTTTCTATTAAGTTTCTCCTTATCGTGAAAATTATTCGTTTCCAGCTTATGCTATTCTGTGTATTTCTTGAACAAAGCAAAAGGCTGATGTAAAAATATAGCTTCTGGCTTGCCTCCAGTTTCTCTATGCTTTTATTGCAACTGGTACATAATCATAAATCTTGGAGAAATACATGTGTAGAAGTACATATATCACTACCACATTTGTCGTGAATGATGATGGCGCGACCTTCTCTATTTCAACAATTATTCCCCATTTAATGGCTACGATTTGGTATTTAGAATATTCCTAGAAAAGGATAGTTCTGAGAATTCTTCAAAGATGAGGTTTACGTACTTGTGTTTTGAAGAAAGTGTTTATTGTTTGTTTCACGGAACAGATTTTCACGTGAGAAATAGTAATTCGGTCACAGATTATAATATTTCAGAATAACAATGAAAGAATAAGGGATGTGTAAGTCTCTTTAAATGATGTTTATGCGACGCGTTTAGAAGTCATTATCATTAACTTTTTTCGAAAAAAGAGAAAGATCTTTTCAAATACCGTAATGTTAAAAATGAAATAAACGTAAAGATACAAAATGGTACGTTGTTTTTGTGACTTTGTATGTATGTGTACAGTCCAATCTGACAATGAACTGAACAAAGGTGATGACTGATCTCTCGGCTATGACTAGATCAACTACCACAAACACAGATTTTAGTAAGATAGAGGTAATAAAGTGGTCCAATCATATATATTATTTTTCCTCTCAACATCCCTTTTTCTAAGAAAATACGAAACGCAGAACGACGATGAGATACCAATATGAAATGATTTTGAACAGGCTTCTGACATAGTACACTTACATTTTCCTAAAATATGTTTTTTGATTAAAATTTGCTGATAATTAAAAATGAAATCGACATTGTTTTCATAAATGAAATGAAAGGTTAATTAGTGTTGCTACAAAAATAAAATTCCGGATTATATCATGCTCAACAATGATTATAAGAAAATAAATAGCACAAAAAAGATAAAATGTGACATCTCTGCACGTTTTTCTTCTATATTTATGATTAAAAAGCAAAATTTAAATTTAAATGTTTAGGAGAAAAAGACACCATGGATTGTCCCATGTTTTTTTCGATGCAGTTAAAATACGATTGTTATTATTATTTTTTTTTTCTTGGGCGTGCCTTTTTGTAAGTTTGATGGAATAAATGATTTGATATTATGGCTTGACTAATTAATGTTAGGGAACAGGTATAGCAGACGCAACGGAGTTGGCAAAATTTTTTTGTGGTGCTATTTTGGCGAGAAAACTCCATTTTAGAATACCGGTTAGACCTAGCTTGCGAAAACATGTTAGTTTTATTTTACAATAAAATTGCATTATAATTTTACTTTAAAATACACACATTTAATTTTATTATTGCACACCGTTTTATTTAACACACACATAATTTTTATTACACATATTTTAATTTAATTAATTAATTATTTTTATATTATTTTATTTTTAATTTATTTACATGCACATTTCATTTTATTATAAAATACCAAGTTACCATGCAAAGCAGAAGTCGCCATGTTATCCCGCCAGGCAAAATATCGCCATTTTGGCACCAAAAAGAAACCCCGGTGCGTTTGCGACATCTGTATCAATGTAATTTACAGGTATTTTTATTCTTAATGTTTCTTTAGAAGTTTAAATGTATATTTAAAATATATATATACTATAAAGCCAAAAAATTTGGATTGCAGTGCGAAATCCTCGCACGGGTCCCACTGGTTTTTTATATTAGATCTGTGGCCTGGGTAATTAAAGGTCAAGTTCTAACGTAAACCCTATATAAAACAGTCTTCAGTCGTCAGCTAAGCATTTCCGCAGTGTATATAAGAGTTGATCGGCCTTTTCACTCTCCCAAGATCATCTTTGAGGAAAAATTCATAAGCTCGAATCTGCTTCATTATTCGATATATTAAATCTCTAACTATCTCAAACGAGCTCTTAGATGTCTTTTACTTAAGGCAAATCGCTTTGAAATGTTTCCTGTGGATCCTCTATAGTCAGGCTATCGAACAGTCTTCATTAGTCGATGTATACAGGCATCGGTCATTATGAGAGGAATTATTTAAGAATGGAATTTAATATATTTTACGTGCTACTTTCAGCGGTGCTATGATAAATTGTCTGAATTTCATAGACATGGGCTAACCTGATGCACTCCAGTTACCAATCCTTGATCCCTATATATTATTTCTCCTGTCAACATCCCTTTTTCTAAGAAAATACGAAACGCAGAACGACGCATGAGATACTATATGAAAGGATAGGATTGCACTGTGAAATCTTCGCATAGGTCTTACTGTTTTTTTATATTAGATCTGTGGCCTGGGTATTTAATGGTCAAAGTTCTAATGTAAACCCCTATGTAAAGCAAACTAATATGAAATGTGCCTACTGAGACTAGTATTGTTTGAATTAAAACAATTACGTGAACAAATATTTTTGAGGCATTTCATACTGTCTAAAGTCATAATTTTCTTCTATTTCTACGCAATTCATAATATGTTTAATGTCATTTTTTCCTAATTTTATTGTCTTCAAAATCACCCGTTCTCAGCCTATGCTATTTTCTCATTTTGTTGAACAAAGCAGAGGACTGATGACAAAACATAGCCTCCGTCTTGCTTCTAGCGTGTTTCTGTTTTATTGCAAGTGGTACATAATCAGGCCTTTACAAATTTGATAAAATCTGGAAGCCAGCAAAAATTTCTAGTCGCCAGTATAAAATAATATTTACCTTCAACCCTCACCCCCCCCCCTCCCCCTCGCCATTGTTTTTCAAAAAACACAAAAGTTTTCTATGAACTAAAAAAGATTTAAAAAAAAAAAGAATAACAAGCAGAGGTTAGAATTATTAGTTACATAGTTTAGAACAATACATAATTATACTAACATATAAACTAAGAACACACTAACATTTAACACATATAAACCAAGTTTTCTAATGAAACTTAACAAAATTATATATCTCTTGAAAAAAAAAAAAAAAAAAAAAAAAAAAAAAAACATAAGGGCTCAATTAACCGGCTGGTTCGGGAAATGCTGATTGCCGAATGCTTCAAATGTCTGGATAGTTGAGTACTCCAAAATCTATATCTGATGAGGGGGAATTAATGAAACATTGAAACAGGAAAACAATTTTTTTCTTATTTTCCGGTCGAAATCAGTCAAAATAATTCTGATTTTGTTGTTTTAAAATGTACATTTGATAAACTTATTTTTGCCAAGTTCGAAATAAAAGTTACAAATGATTTTTGCTTTAATATAATTTCTAAGTTTATTTCTTAGTATTTTGTAACTTTACAACATCTATAATGAAACATTTTATGAGAATTTTAAGTTAAGATTGTAATTAATATGAGTAACAGATGCTGCTCTTGATAGAAATTGTAAGCAACTATAATTGTAAAAAAAATAGGCTTTTTTATATACATAAACCGGCTCGAATAATAAAAAATTTTACGTGCTTGTAAAATAAATCCAAATATCAGAAATATCAAAACTAATTAAGTTTGCAAAATAACTCAAAATTCGAATACGTAATCGAAATTAGCCGGCTGGGTGGAGGAGGACGGTTTATTTGAATCCGACAATCTATGATAAAAATTGGAGGATAAAGAAAATAATAATAATAAAAAATAATAACTTACCCTTCTGAAGTGCAATGAATGATTTGTTCTGGTTCATTTGGTTTTGATTGTTTGCCATCATTTTGTTCCTTATTATCACTTTTATAAATTCCAAATGACTTAAAAAAAAAAAAAAACACGAAAGAGTATTTTTTTCGTTTTTTACTTTCCATAAGATTCAAATGCAAAAAGATTTTAGGGCTCCATGAAGCGAAGCATCACAAAAGATTTCATTAACGAAATAAATTGTTAAAAAAAAAAAAAAAAAAAAAAAAAAAAAAAGATGCTTAATATTTGTTAAATTATTAATTTTTCTTTTAAAAGTAGCCAGTCTCTGCAAACACGCTGTACCTTTATTCTTTTACGTCATATAGACTAGACTAAGACTCCTATTATTAGGAGTTCTTCAAATGAATTACTCATAATCACTTAACTTAGTTGTTTTTATTCTTTAAAATGAACGTGATAGATTAATCAGTTTTAATTCTGAAATACAAAAATCTGATTTGAAACAAAAAAAATACCTTGAGCATTTTGTAGCATTGTATCCAATTTTAGATGCCGTCAGAGAGGCGAAATTATCTCGATTTCTTACTTTTTTATTGAAACCTCCCTCTCCCCCCACTCTTCCCACATTGCAATCACGTGGCATGCTATAAGGGAAAAGAATGGCGTTTTCTGTGCATGAAATCGGAAATAAATGCCTCTCAAATTTGTCTCTTCTATTAAATGGACGATAGAAGGGAAAAATCACTGGTTTCCGCAGACAAGTAAGTGTGTGTGTATAGAGGGGGGGAGGAGGGGGCCTTGTGTTCATTTCTTAGGTCAACTTTTTGTAAAAAAGAAATATACATAAATAAAAAGCCAGATTAAAAAACTTTTAACCCGGATAGAAACATCTGGTCGCCAGACAGAAAAATCTAGTCGCCAGACAGAAAAATCGAATCGCCAGACAGAAAAATCTAGTCGCCAGTGGCTACCTGGCGACCGTATTTGTTAAGCCCTGTGCATAATCATAAATCTTGTGGCATATACAGTATATATGTAAATGTACATATATCAGCACCACATTTGGCGTGGATAATGGAGGCATGATTTCTCTGCATTACACAGTATCCTTCATGTAAGGGCGTATTCTACTTTTAAAAATCAAAATTTTCATTTTTTTTTTTTTCATTTTTCTTATTTTTGAGATGTGTAGAATAATGTTTCAAAGCCATTGAGTGAAATTGGAATTCGCTATATAAGTTTTTCCCTTGTAAACATACCGACTCCTAGTATGAAATATGTCTGTGTTCACGCAGCCGCAAAGGCAGTTTTTCTTGTGCACCGCAGGTAACAATTTTATTCATATTATTATCACTCATGAAATTGGTTGATATGAAATCTCAATATATAATATTATTGACATAATTGTGCTTGCTTCTGAAAGCTTGCGTAGAAGCACTTGAATTGCGAGGGGGGGGGACGAGGGGGGGATACCTTGCCATCTGCATTTTCAATGAAGGGCTATTACGATTCAATTTTAAAATCATGAATCTTCTAGGAATTGGTAAGCAAATAATTTTGAAGTCAACGTCGAGAAGCAACGGACGGCGAGGGCTAAACTGCGATTGACTTCACTTGACTCCATTGTGACTAACTTTAATGAAGCAATTCTTCAAAGCAAAATGACTCAAACGCTTCAGAACAAGTTTTTCGAGGAAAAGGGATTGCTTTATAGTCCTGGGTTAGTTGATTACCATGAAATGTTTTTTTTATAGCCTCTTAAATATAATTTTGCGCTTTTCTCAATATGCCAACTGTTCAACCAATCGATCTATGTCTTGAAGGTTTTAATCTGAATAGTTTTCAGCAGAACCTAAACCAAAAATGCCAATGTTAATTTTGTAGGATGGCTTAAAATTACATAAATAATATAAAATCATCGATGTTTTTCAAATAGCCACCATTTTGTCAATTTCCAACTTTTTTTCCACTTAAGATTTGGTTTAGGTTTAGCAAAATTCAATACACTTTAATAGTTCTATTTGTTCATATGTTTCAGATAAGTAAAAGCCGAAAAAATTATCGACCAGCCGCACGACCAGATACAATAGGACTTTGTGGCCGTAAAATGACAGTATTATTCATAAAAAAGTTTATATATAGGCATTTCAATGTAGAATTAAAAGATGAGAAAAAAAATTTAAATAGTTACTCTTTATTAAATATGAGGAAAAAAAACATTAAAAAAGTATAAAAATATGTTGTTGAAAGTAGAATACCGCCTTAATGTGGTCCGGGACACAAACATCGCAAAGATAATCTTTCGGGAATTTTTTTTGGAAGTTATAGCAAGTTAAATAAAAAAAAAAATCAGCCTTAATTTTTGTTGGATATACTATTTTTCTAGGACATAGTACACTGTAAAAAATTTTGGTCAAAAATTACGGTACATATACTGGCAACTTTGTGACCAGTATATATACCGTAATTTAACTGGACGGTATATGTACCGTAAAATATTTAAAGTATATGTACCGGCTGCACTCCCCCCGCTCCTCAGGCCTGCACGCATTACGTAACAAGAGCAAGAGCATCACTTCATCGGTTACCGTACACCGAGGAGGGGCTACCAGCTTTTTCCTTACTGAAAAATAATTATCTTACGGTATAAATAGCAATTTTTTACTGAAAAACAATCATTTTACGGTATAAATACCGTTTATAATTGAAATGGCACATAAACGTTATTTTTACGCTTAGTATACCTTAGAAGTACGGTACTCATACAGCAAAGAACGAAATCGGTACAAGTACCGCTAATTAACGGTACATGTACTGAAATTTTACGAAATTTTTTACAGTGTATGTTTATCTTGCTCGATAACTTTCGAGAAGTATTTTTTTTTGATTTAGTAATTATTTATTTAGATTATTTAAATAACTGAAAAAGCAAACACACTAATTTATTTTAAACGATTATTTTCGAGAAACTTTTGAGCTATTAATGTTGGATAAAGATATTTTCTTTCCATTTCTATGTGTTTCATAACTTATTTTTAAACTGTTACATTTTCCTATTGAATTTCCCCTTATTACTAAAGTCATTCATTTCCAGCATATGTTATTATCTGCATTTGTAGAACAAATCAAAATGCAGAAGAAAGATATAGCCCCTGGCTTGCTTCCAGTTTATCTCTGCTTCTATTGTAACTGGTACATAATCACAAATCTTGGAAAATATACGACGTATGTGTAGATGTACATATATCACAATCGCATTTGGCGTAAATGATGAAGAAGCGATCTTCTCTGTATCAAATGTTATTCTTAGCTTAACGGAAACGAACCAGAAGCTGGATAAGAATACGTAACCAGCAACATGGCAAAAAATTGATTATTTTGTGTTTTTACTTGTTGATTCGTTAATTATACAGTTTATTTATAAAATATGTCCTCAAAAACTGCAAGGAGTAAAAACTAATTTAGTTTAAGCATTTATTTTCAAGATATTTTTGTGACATTTCATACTCAATAGTGACATAATGTTGATTTTACTTCCAGGTCGATAACAACTTCTTCCTTTACAGAGTAATGTTTCCTTGTTAAATTTCCCCATGTCACCAAAATCATTCGTCTCAAGCATATTCTATTCTCGAGTTTTCTTTGAGCAAACAAAGGCTGATGAAAAAATATAGCCTCTGGCTTTCTGCCACTTTCTATCTGCTTCTATTGCAACTGGTACATAATTATAAATCTCGGGGACTATATGATGTATATATATATCACAACTTCATTTGGCGTGAATGATGATGGTCTGATCTTCTTTGTATCAGCTATAATTCAGAACTTAATGGATATGAAATGGAGGTTGGATAAGAATACATAACCGCCAACAATAGTTTGTTTTTTTACTTGTTGATTTTTTTAATTATACAGTTTATCTATAAAATATGCCCTCAAAAACTGCAGGGAGAAAAACTAATTTAGTTTGAACATTTAATTTCAACATATTTTTGTGACATTTTACACTCGATAATGGCATAATGTGCATTTTACTCGCAGGTCTATAATATCTTCTTTTTTTACAAAGTAATGTTTCCGTGTTAAATTTCCCCATGTAACCAAAATCATTCATCTCAAGCATATTCTATTCTCGAGTTTTCTTTGAGCAAACAAAGGTTGATGAAAAAATATAGCCTCTGGCTTTCTGCCACTTTCTCTCTGCTTCTATTGAAACTGGTACATAATCATAAATCTCGGGGACTATATGATGTATATATATATCACAGCTTCATTTGGCGTGAATGATGATGGTGTGATCTTCTCTGTATCAGCTATAATTCAAAACTTAATGGATATGAAACGGAGGTTTGATAAGAATAGGTAACCGCCAAAATTATTGTGTCGTTTTACTTGTTGATTTTTTTTTAATTATACAGTTTATCTATAAAATATGCCCTCAAAAACTCCAGGGAGAAAAACTAATTTAGTTTGAACATTTAATTTCAACATATTTTTGTGACATTTTACACTCGATAATGGCATAATGTGCATTTTACTCGCAGGTCTATAATATCTTCTTCCTTTACAAAGTAATATTTCCGTGTTAAATTTCCCCATGTCACCAAAATCATTCGTCTCAAGCACATTCTATTCTCGAGTTTTCTTTGAGCAAACAAAGGCTGATGAAAAAATATTTCTGCCACTTTCTCTGTGCTTCTATTGCAACTGGCACATAATTATAAATTTTGGGGACTATATATGATGTGTGTGTAGATGTATATATATCACAACTTCACTTGGCGTGAATGATGATGGTGTGATCTTCTCTGTATCAGCTATAATTCTTAACTTAATGGATATGAAACGGAGGTTGGCTAAGAATATGTAACCGCCAACAATATTTTGTTTTTTTACTTGTTGATTTTTTTAATTATACAGTTTATCTATCAAATATGTCCTCAAAAACAGCAGGGAGAAAAACTAATTTAGTTTGAACATTTACTTCCAACATTTTTTTGTGACATTTGATGATGTGTAATGATGACTGAATGATGATGGCGATCTTCTCTATATCAGCTATTATTGCTAGCTTAATGGGTACGAAACAGAGATTGGACAAGAATACATAACCGCAGACGTTGAAGAAAAATGATTATTTTGTCTTTTCACTTGTTGATTCTTTAACTATACAACTTATCTATAAAATATGGCCTTAAATACCGCAGGGAAAAAAGAATAATTTAGTTTGAACATTTATTTCCAATCTATTTTTCTGACATTTCACACTCGATAATAACATAATTTTTTTCATTTTACTTCCAGGTCACTAACAACTTCTTCCTTTGCACGGTAATAATACCGTGTTAAATATCCTTTTGTCATCAAAATCGTTCGTATCCAGCATATTTATTTTATTCTAGAGTTTTCGTTGAACTAAACAAAAAACGGATGAAAAAAACATAGCCTCTGGCTTGCTTCCAGTTTTCCTCTGTTCTTATTGCATCTGCTACATAACCATAAATCTCGAAGAATGCATAGTATATATTTAGATGTATCACTCCTGCATTGAGCATAAATGATGGCGTCGCAACATTCTTTGTATCTTCTATTATTCCCCATTTAATTGATAGAAATTGCAGTTTGGAAGATTCCTAACTATAAGTGTACTCTAAATTCTTCAAAAGTGGAGTTTATAATGGCAGAAAATTGATTATTTTATCTTTCTACTGGTCAATAATACAGATTATACAGTCTTTAATTATACAATTTATCTTTAAAATACGGCCTCAAAAACTGCAGGCAGGAAAAACTAATTTAGTTTCAACATTTATTTCCAACATATTTTTGTAACATTTCACACTCGACAATCACATAATGTTCATTTTACTGTAACAACTTCTTACTTTACAGAGTTGCCGTGTTAAATTTCCCCATGTCACCAAAATCGTTCGTATCCAGAATATTTATTATATTCTCGAGTTTTCGTTGAACAAAACAAAGGGCTGACGAAAGAAACATAGTCTCTGGGTTGCTGCCAGTTTTGCTCTGCTATTATTGCAACTGGTACATAATCATAAATTTCGGGTAATGTATAGTATATGTGTAGATGTACATGTTTCACATCTACATTGAGCGTGAATTATATGGTGTCGCGACCTTTTCTGTATGGGCTATTATTCGTCATTTAATGAATGCAAATTACAGATTAGAAGATTCAAAGTGGACTCCAAATTCTTCAAAGTTGGAGTTTATGTATTTGTGCTGTGTAAGAAGGGATTCGTTTTTCTTTTTTCTGGAAAGAGAATCATTTGAAAAACTTAAATTTTGTTATAGAATATGTAAGATATCTTCAAATGGATCGAGCGTTTTTAAAACTCAATAATAATAAAAAAAAACAATGACAGCTATTAGTAATATTAATGAAAGAAAGTAATATTTGAAATCAGGAAATCTTTTAGAATGTTTCTTTTTTAGTTCCAAATGTCAACGATAGATAGAGCTGCGCTGTCTTAAACTAATGTATGAAAATGGATTAATGTTCACCTAGCTTTTAACCTTAATTTGTTTAGTTCTTATACTCCTTCTTGGCGGGTATCACATATACGTTCCATACACTGTAAAAACAGGGGGGGGGGCGATCTAATAAAAAAAATTTAGTTTTTCTCATGGATCTTTGCAATTACTAAAAAATGTTTTGTATTCTTACTCAGTTACAAGAAAATCTGTAAGAATTACTATAAAACAGCTAGCAACGATTCCGGTTTATAATACCTGTTACTAAACACTTCTGTGGAATATAAATTTACTAAAAAATGTTTAGTTACTAAAAAAAATTTTAGTAACCTCAGGATTTTTTTTTTATATACAGTGTATAAGGTGTGTTGAATTTTTATTATTTAGTACAAGAATATTTTAGTCATAATATTTGCCTTGTCTAATCATCATGGAATTCGTGGATTAAATAAGGCGAAAAATACTACGCGTAATTACTGGTATTGAAATTAAAATATCGCTAAAAGACGCCTGTCTAGAAGGACTTAAATGCCAAAAACAACAACAAAAAAATGGTTTGCGTTTTGAAATTACAAGGTTATTTTAAGCAGTATTACAATTATACCTGAGTATGTATTTCTTATAAATTATCTCTGCAAATCAAACATACAACCCCCAAATGACGCTGAATATAGCCTGAGGAGATTACTTTGAACTACATCAATGAAAATGTATTAATATATGAAAAACTCGGGACTGGGATGATCGCGAGTCTACTGTATAGCATAAGTCAGTTAGTTTGTGCTTGTTTGAAATTGTAATAATATATGAAAATGTAATGGTGTCTAAATATTTCTCTGCGTAGTCACACAAATTTCGCTTGTGAATGTGAAAATTTAATTATAATTAATTACACTTGTGAATTTTTTTTAATAAGTTATAATAGCAAATCGATATGGAACTCGTAAATGATGCGGAATGATATTGTGAGGCGGTTAGTTTGTGTTACACACATATGAAATTGCAATAATATATGAAAAAAATTGTATTTGTTTTAAATTATGACACTCTTTATATTTTATTTATATTTTCAACTTTAAGTTTTAAAATTATTCAAACGGTGTACAGTAATCCCTTAACATTCGCGAGTGTTACGTTCGAGGAAAGCCTCGCGAATGTCAAATCCGCGAATGTTGAGTCTATCTATCTGCACTAAAAAAGGAGTTATGTTCTATAAAATTTTAATCAGAGTGACACAACATTACAAACAAAAGATTATATGTATTAACAATACGTTATGCATAACATATATGTAGAAGGTGAATGTACACACATATTCATAAATATGAAATTTATTTATTGAATTTAATTCAAACTATCTGACTGGAGAAATTATCACTGCTAAAAAAGCGTAGGTTTTTGTATAAAGTAATTTCTATTCTCTCTATTCGCAAAGAGATGATAATGTATTAGTGTGGGTCAGTATGCGATACAATTTTAAAACACGATATTTAAATATAAATGCAGCTAAAAGCTTCAGAAATATTTTTATTTTCTAAGTGCAGCTTCATCTCTATCTCTACGAGAACCTGCACCTGTCACTTTACCACTTCTAATATGCCCATTGTAATGACTATTCTGCTGCTGCTATTATATTGATATCCTGAAACATTCGCTCCTTTTTCAGTTCACAATGAATGTTGATTTTTAAATAGATATTAAGAAAACACACAGGAAAATAATCTTTAACCACTATAAATTTTGAAAACGAAAGAGACAAAAAAAAAAAAAAAATCGCGAGTAATCAAGTCAGATTCTCGCTAATGTTAAGTTTTTCCGCATTTTCATATTAGCTAATAATTAAAACTCGCGAATGTTAAGAGATTACTGTATTGTCAATAGAAACGCACACCTGTAAACGTAAATTTCATAATTCTAGCATATCTTGAAGTTAGTGAAAAATCGATTACAAAATTCCGTCTTTACATACAAAAACCAAATTAAATTAAATAAAAGAGCATAATTATAAGGCACTCTATTTTTTTCCCATATAACTTCCACAAACGCAATAAATTTTAATTATAATTAATTACATTCGTATATTTCGTATAAATTAAAACAAAAAATCAAACATACAACTCTTAAGGGGTGTGGTTTCCAGTTCTCATACATTTTACTTACCCGTCATACGTAGTATAGGGTAAGTCTTGTAATCGTTTTGAAAATCGAATTTTTTTGACGGATTTACACGTTTCAGACACTGGAGATTCCGAAAAACATATTTTTAGAAAAAAAAATTGCCGTCCGTCTGTGGGTCTGTGGGTCTGTAAACGCTCTATCTCCCGAAAAAATTGAGATAGAGACTTGAAATTTGGTATGTCTACTTAGTATGTAATAATGGGAAGAAACTTATTGAATTTCAGTAACCTCGATTATCCGGAACTATTTTTTCGGACTCTCGAAATATTCGTTCTGATAAAAGGTATATAAAAATTTTCGAAATTGTTTATTTTAAGGAGTGAATATAAAAGACAATTAAAAAAACATAAATTTTGCATAAAGCATGAAGTCGATCAGATAATTAGTTACCGAGGTATTTGTAATCCTATTTTCCACACTCTTCGATTTTTCATGACTCTGTATTTCAACCAAATTTCAATTCAAAAATATTTTTTAATTGGAAATGAGACGCTTAATCAGATGCAATATACCGCTAGTTAATACGATTATTGTTTTTGGAGTTATAAGGATGTTTCTTTTAAGCAATTCAGTTATCGAGCCTTTAAAGTTTATGACGTCATCAAGCCACGATTTTATTCGAATTGCAATGCATTTTATAAGTAGTTTACACGTTTTTTTTATTTTAATATTTTATATTATGCATATCCATGATGGGTAAGTATTACGGCACTTATAAAAAAAAATACTGTTCAGTTAACATTGCAAAATTGTTTCACATGGTATGTCACAAACCGCACAATAAGTGAACTTAGAATCGATATATATGAACATAAAACTTATATTAAAATTATCTCTAAACTATATTTTACAGAATAAATTAATATTATTGAGAGATAGTATTTGTTTTTAAATTATGACACTCTTTACATTTTATTTATATTATAATATTATATAATATTATATATAGTTAAATATTTTCAATATTTTTTAAAAACTAATTAATTATTTTTCAAAATTTTTGTTTTATTTTTCACATTTAATTGAAAATTTTTAAATAGCTTCTGACAAAGAATTTATGTATAATTAAATCATTACGTAAAATATAGTTTAAAGGTCATTTTATTATAAGTTTTATGTTCATATATTCATTCTAACTTACTGTGCGTGTTGTGACATACTATGTGAAACAATTTTGCAATATTAACTAAACAGTATTTTTTGTTATAAGTGTTTATTTTTTCATTTAATAGAGCCTGAAATATGGTTTAAATACACACAGAGGTTTAGGTAATTTATATAAGTATTTAAAAATGTATGAGAACTTGAAACCACATCAATTTTAACTGGTGATGGAAAGATTTCAAAAGGTATGACCCTCCCCCGTAAGGGGTCTCAGAACTCTTAAATCATCAAAGTTTTCGAAATTTTAATTTTTTTATATGTTAAACTCCTAAATTTTCTGAACATTTTAATGTAATTGTTTTTTTCTGAATTCCCATTAGATGTTAAATGTCATGGCTTTTATAATTATACCCACTCAGAGCAAAAGCGGTAAGAACAAAACTTTGAAGTCATTTTTCTCAAAATGATGTTTTGGGTCATAACGCGCCGGATATCTCAAAAACCTATCAACATTTTTTCATGAAATTTTCAGAAGATTTGTTTCATTTTAGTTTGAACAAACTGGACCTAAACTTTCAATTCTATTGTTCAAAAAAATATTGTTTTTTTCAGGTGGTTATACTTTTGAAAATTTGAAAATGTTGTATAAGCTAAATACAATTTTGTATTGAAAAGATAAAAATGTTTTAAATACAAATTTATTTAGGTTCAGGATAATAATTACAATCTGAAGTATAATTAGGCACCAAATTTTTTGTTCTAGATGCAAAATTTCTTTTGTAATCCTGAGCGTACTCTGTTATGTCAATTTTTTGTTCGAGAAAGCTCTTACAATTTGAAACCACTTATAAAAATAAATTCCGCATTTTATAATTTTTTTAAATATGACATGAAAGAACATATACTTATATCTTTCATCCATTCAAAAATTGCATTTTAAAGTCATATACATTTTAAGATATTAAATGTTGAAAATGATCATTATTTCAAATTTTAAGAGTCTTGAGACCCCTTAACCCCTTCAGCCCTGACGTCCTACTAATAGGACATATCTTTTATTGAGTATTATTTTGTCTTAAACATTATTTTTATTAATTCCAGCACCTAATAGTGATAGTATGAATATCTATATTTCCTATTATGACTTCACTTATGTTTAGCATTTAGTAATAATAATAATAATAATAATTTTCATAATTATTAGCAAGCCGTTGGCATTTCTTTTAATTAAAACATACGTTTCACTCTTTAAATTAAAATTTGGGAATCCTTTTCCGAATTGGTAATTTGTGATAAAAGATAAGAAATATTACTAAATTTTTATGCTTGTTTAATTTAGTTGTAATACGACATTTTCCAAACGTCTTCAAAAATTCTACCTTAGACTGTTGTTATATGAAAAACACGCAAAATAACTACATTTGTGAGGTTTTGGTAAAGAACGCATTTGTTAACTTTCATTAAACCCTAACTTCTGTGATTCCGATAGCTGTTTTTAATTTTGTTAGCATAACAGTAATTTTTTCCCAAAATTGAAAAAAAAATCAGGGCGGAAGTCGTTAAACGATGTCAAATATAACCCGATGCGGCTACCTGGCGCACTGCTCTGTCAATCAAAGCACCGCCTTTGTCCCTCTAAGAGCATCCAACCAGGTGTGTTGTTTATGCAACAAAGGTCAGGGATCAGCACGCCGCCTGGGCTACTCTTACCTGAACACCTGTATCGATTAGACAGGCAGCGGTGTCCGTAGCTCTACTTTTAACGCCCCTGCATCTGAATCGCACCGACGAGCCCTGAAATCTTAAAACGCGAGGAACTATTTTTAGAAACGGAAGGAAGATGGAGAATATATACGGACAGATGTTGATGGAAATCCATATCAGAAAAATATACAAAAGCTATTTTTTTAACGTGATAATAGCGTGGATTTATATCAATTTTGCAATTTTTAAATAAAGACAGTCCTTTTGAAGTATACACAAATAACACTTGAAGATTAAGATTATATTAAGGTTATGCTGAAATCTCTTGTCAGTACTGAATGAATGAATTTTTCAGCAGTAATGATTTGGAATTATTTGTGAAAAACCACGAGATTGAGAAATTACCAACGAATGAAATTTTTCAGCAGTAATGATTTGGAATTATTTGTGAAAAACCACGAGATTAAGAAATTACCAACGAATGATTTAAGAAATAGTACATTTAATAGTTATATATTAATTACAATAAGTTTTATTACGCACACACACACACATAACATACATATATATAATTTTTATATTATCCTTATATTGTTGTTATACCAAAATTTCATACGAATCTAATAAAATTTCACGCTGACCATTGGTTATAATACGTATAATCGTGGCTCTACAAATTTGAAAAAAAAGGTTGTAGCAAGCAAAAAATTCTAATCGTTTGTTTAATAATGGTGATATAAAAGATTTGTATAGAATTATTAATTTATTAATCTGATATTTAAAAAAAGAATCTTCTAAAATTAAACTCTCATATTATTTAATTTATTATTTAAAATTTTTAGAATTATCAATCTAACATTTTTTAAAAAAATTAAAAATTAAAAAAAAATCCTCTCATTTTATTTAAGTTTCCTTATTTTAAATCATTAACTAGATTCGTAGTACATAATAATAACATAATATTTAATAATGAACTATTTATGAACAATGCACATGTTTACCACAAGGTGGAAAGGCGTCTAGTATTTTGGCAGATTTTAATTTACATTATCATAAAAGAAATAATTTAATAATTAATTGTTTTTATTTTCTACAGATACATTGATGACTTTATTGTCCGTTACATGAAACGTCTATCGTTTTATTTACTACCTGTAGATTATCACAAAAATCTTACAAATAAGTGATATGGAAATTCCAGATAATGCATTTAACTTTCTTAATTTAAATATAACTATAAATGAAAAACCGCTTTACCTTTTACATTTATGATAAGCGATTATGATTTCACTTTTAACGTAAATTTATTTATATATTATAATTCTTATTTTCCTTTCAAGAATTTTTCTAAAAGTTTCACATATTTAATCAAAATACATTCTTCATGAAACACGCACTCACACACACAAACAAAAAAGATTCTAAAAATGTAAATTTTTTGTGTATCTATCTATATTATAACGTAAAAACATATCCGTGAGTAACATTGACGTCATATCTACGGTGGTAACAATCTGAGTAATGAATTTCGCTTTGATAGAAAGTTTATTAACTTCCAAACATCGCGCAATTTCAATTATTACACCTTCAAATAGAAGAAAAATTATTTCCAAATGCAATTTGTTTGAAAACATTGATTTTTTATGGTTTTTAAATTAACTTTCAAGCATGATTAGAAAAAAAAATCTGTCGGGTAAAAAAATGGCGTAAAACCCGATTATGGAAGATTAACACGTTTGCACTTTAAACATTGTAAAAAATTCAACTTTTATGTGTTTTCGTGTAATATTCCATAACTAATTGCACTATAAAAAAAAAGACAATCTACGAAAATATAATATAATCATGAACGAAAATATACAATAACTTCTTACGAGTTACCCACGATTCCGAAAAATTTTTCTTTATCCTTAGACTTAATCTCAGAAACCTATATATTTTTAAGATTTAAAAAAACATTTAGAAAAGGAAATTTTTTTGTTGCCATTATTTTCGGAAACGTTTCCGAGTAGTTTTAATAGAGTATTAATCAATTTTCTCAAAACGGAATATATCTTTTTCGGTATCAATTCTCAATTAAATATTTCCATGATTAACAAACATGTTTTACAGACAAACTTGATATATTAACATCATTAACATTAACGTTCAAATTAATATAGTAGATTAAAATTATTTTGTTACTCTTGCATCTATAAATTCAATTACGTAACCGAAAATGTTTAATCAAGAATCGACAGCACCCTAAAAACCAATATTAAGATTTGAAAGAATTTATTAATACTCTATAAGAACTACTCGGAAACGTTTCCGAAAATCAGTAGCAGCAAAAGAAATTTTGTTTTTATAAATGCTTCTTTAAATCTCGAAAATATATTGGTTTGTGATGTTTCTAAAGATAAATGCCGTTTTCGGAATCGTGGGTAAACACAGAAGAGGTTATTGTATATTTTTGTTCGTGATTATATTATATTTTCATTATATTATATTTTTCTGTTTTTCTTTTTTTTTTTTTTTGGGGGGGGGGGATAGCTGAGGTCGATTTCTAACGTTGTGCGTTTTTACTTTTTCGATTTTGGTTAAAGTTTTTTTAACGGTCATTTTCCATTTTGGAACCGGTTGGAACCGGTTTTGAAAGTAAAAGTACCTTTATATATATATATATACTGCAACCAAAATTGAAAAAACAAAAAAAGCACAACGTTAAAGGTCATCCTCAGCTGTCTTAAGAAAAGGAAGAAAAAAAAAAGAGAAAAAAAACTTTAAAAATATTAAAATGCGAGCGAGAAATTTTAAAATAACCTCCCCATAGACTTAACATTGCTTGAACGTTTCTTCCCTCTTCCCGTGACTAGTGTAGCGTCTTAACCGCTGATATGCTGCTAATACGAGAGTACCAAAATTGCTTTTTGGTGTAGTTAATTGGTGAACAATATTAGAAAATATACGAAATGTAAAATATCTATCACAGTTTAAAATTAAGAACGATTTCCACATGTGTTCTGTACATCGAGCAGTAAATTAGTTATCTATAACTCCACGTTTCCCGAATTGTATCGCCTGGTGACTTAAAAATAGTACACTGTAAAAAAAAAAAAAAAAAAAAAAAAAAAAATTATTAATTTAAAAATACACACTATAACCACGTACTACAATATACAATAACTTCTTCCGAGTTGCTCATTTTATAGAAACAAAGTTTATTTTGCTGTCGCTGATTTTCGGAAACGTTTCAGAAAAGTTTTTATTGTGTATTAACGCGCTAAGTGTCACATATATATGAATTAAACTTTGATAGGATGGCGTTATTCAGTTATGGAAGAGTTGGGCGATTCTCACCAATAAGTTTCAATAGTAGTTTTCACTTTAAAAAATCTCTAAAACTGTGATTAGAAATTAATTTTAAAAAAATTAAAAATACTTTATCTAGGTACCATGGAAGAAGAGTAATGTATGTTACTGGGGTGCAATTAAAATTAATATACTGTAAATTTAGATTTAAATATTACCGTGCCGGCGGTACACACGGCACCCTAATAAAAATAAAGTGAGACCGCCGGTGGTACACATAGCACTCAACGTGTTAATTAGTTTTCTCAAACCAGATATCGGTTTTTAGGATATTATCAATTCTCCATGAAACATTTTCAGCTGCGTAACTGAATTTATACATACAAGAGTAACAAATTAATATGTTTTTATATGTTATATAAAAATTTTATTTCCTTCGCATATCCTTCGTATTTATATCGCATTATTCCTATAAATTAATCTAAATTCTGATTCTGACATAGTCATTATTACCTTAATTCTTAATAATATTTATTCCTATTTAATGTCCTTTTAAAAGTAATAACACGTATATTAATAATTATCTTTTTCGAAATCTTAATCTAAAACTCTAAGTTCATTCGTAACTTTTATCAACTCCCCAATCTATAGAATTTTGAGAGACGCTTGTTGTCATTTCGAATGTTTTTAAAAGCCTTTTAAAAAAAAAAATTTATTCCATGCTTTGCTTCGCGCGCTGGCTATTTTTCACGTCAAAATCAATGCGCAACTACGATGGGGATTCTTTCGTGTTAAATCTTCTCCCTCGCACCTCATTCGCTTAGCTTAAATTCGCCTCTCACTCATTGGATCGTGCGCTCGTTGCGTCGTTTTCAGTAACTCTACGCGCGGTGAACAAAACTCGCTTGCAAGCTTTTGGAGAGCAGATTTTTGTCGTGTTTTGAAGTGCTGACCAAATTGTTATCTGGTGTTCAACTGACTTCGAATTTCATAACAGCTCTTTAAGATCTATTAAATGATGTAGTGAGTTATCGTCAAGCCTGAGGGCTATAAGTTTATACCGGATACTGTGGGAACTGTTACTGGCATCGTTCCTGGTTGTTAATAAGCAATTTATTTGGAAATTGGCTGCATCTTATTGAAGAAATTCTTGTGGTGATTCATCATTGCTAACCTCCTCGCCATGAGTCTTGATAACTACTGCAATCACTCTACATCGGTGACAAACTTCCTCTTTCTCGTGGAATATAAAATCATCTTCGTAAAAAGTTCACATATATATCTCAATATTAATGTTAATGCTGTTAATTTAGCATGTTTGTCTGTAATATACATGTTTGTTAAACATGGAAATGTGTTCTTAAGAATGGATAGCATCCGAAAACTCTATATTCCGGGTTGAGAAAACTGATTCATACACTACAAAAACGACTAGTATTATTTATGTTGTCAACATCCCTTTTTCTAAGGAAATAAGAAACGCAGAACGATAAATGAGATACCATATGAAAGGAGATTGAAGCGGATTCTGACATAGTACACTCAAATTTCGTTAAAACATGTTTTTTAATTAAAAATTGCAATTAACTAAAATTTAAATTGGCATTGTTTTCATAAATAAAAAGAAAGGTTTTCCTCAAATTAGTGTTGACGCAAAAATAAAATACCGCAACAATAATTATATTTAAAAAAAATTTCAATAAAGATAAAGTGGGACATCGTTGCTGCACCGTTAATATTATATTTATAACTAAAAAGCAAAATTTAAATTCAAATGCTCAATTTATTTTTCTGTGTCCCATGTTTTTTTCTGAAACAGATGATGTCACCGTCTGATGCAGTTAAAATACGATTCTTAATATCTTTTTTCGTTTGCTATCTTCGGTCAGTTTTTACTGTAACTTTGATGGAATAAATGAGATGATATTCTGGCTTGGCTAATGTTGTTTGCAGATATTTTTTGTCCTTAATTTTTTTTTTTTTTTTTTTTTTTTTTTGGAAATTTAAACCTGCATCCAAAAATATTAGATATTGCTAAAAAATATTACACTGAAAAAAAAAATGGCGATTTTACAGTATAATACCGGCAGCTGGGATGCCAGTATTATACTGTAAAATCAACAATGTTTTTTGCAGTGTATTTTTACAGTGTAAAAATGTTACTTCACTAAATATTCAACATCAGCAACGTAATAATACCTAAAACAATCTGATGTTTATTTCCCTAACGGCATAAATATGATCTAAACATATTTAAAGGACATTAATATGCAATTATGCAAAGTTGTGCATTGAAAGAATGCCACTTTTAACGCAACTGCAAACTATTTTCAACTTTTACATATTAGAGGAAACTTTTAACACAGTGTATATGTTTGAAGGATAGTATTTTGAATTATCATAATGTAACTTTAATTACATAATGTTGAAAACTAGTATTTTGAATAACTCAAAGTTTCTACTTAATTGTTTCTCGAATCATTTGTTACATGAATTAATCAATATCTAAGCAACGATAAGCTATATTTTATTTTTACATACTAGAGGAAAAGCTTTATCATAATATACATTTTTGAGGTTAGTATTTTGAAGTAACACAATGTATTTGGTTAACATGATATTAATGTGAAAGGCTGGTATTTTGAATAACTGTCAGTTTCTATTTAATTTTTCTTAACTATTCATTAAATGAATTAATCAATATCTAAGCAACGGTAAACTATATTTTATTTTTACATATTAGAAGAAAAACTTTAACAGAATGTCTATTTTTGTAGGCTAGTAGTTTGAATCATTAAAAATGTTACATTGGTTAATATAATATTTATGTTGAAAACTAAGTATTTTTAATAACTTCTAGTTTCTACGTAATTGTTTTTTAAATGAATTAATCAATACATAAGCAAAGATAAACTGTATTTTATTTTTATATATTAGAGGAAAACTTTAACGTAATATTCAATTTTTTAGGCTAATATTTTGAATTAACGCAATGTAACTTTGGCTAATATAATATTTATGTAACAAAACTAGTATTTTTAATAACTGTTAGTTTCAAATTAATTTTTGAACTATTTATTAAATGAATTAATGAATATCGAAGCAGAGGTGAACAATATTTTATTTTTTTTTCGTATTAGAGGAAAACTTTAACATAATATATATTTTTGTAGGCTAGTATTTTGAATTAATAACAACATAACCTTAGTTAACATAATAATTATGTTAAAGGCTAGTATTTTGAATTAAAATAAATGATCAATATAAAATAGCACAAATAAAAATATATATAATGGCAAACATCTGTTTCGGAGCCCCTAAAGCTCCATCATCAGTGCCAAATTTAAAAGATTCAAAACTGATTCAAAAGTTTAAGCCATGTAAATATGCTTGCGTGTCCTCACGCGCACAAGAAAGAAAATAACATTTGATTCCATCTTGGGTGCGTGCGAGACGCAAGCATATTTACATGGCTTAAACTTTTGAATCAGTTTTTAATCTTTTAAATTTGGCACTGATGATGGAGCTTTAGGGGCTCCGAAACAGCTGTTTGCCATTTATATATTTTTATTTGTGCTATTTTACGTTGATCATTTATTTTAATATAACGGCACAAAGTTCAATCCACCTATTTTAAATAGTATTTTGAATAACTGTCAGTTTCTACTTATATATTTTTCTTGAACTATTTGGTAAATGAATTAAAGAATATCGAAGTAACAGTAAACTGAATTTAATTTTTACATATTAGAGGAAAAACTCTAACATAATGTAAATTTTATAGGTTAGTAATTTGAATTAACATAAGGTATCATTGGTTAACATAATATTAATGTTGAAGAGTAGCATTTTGAATAACTGCCAGTTTCTATTTTTTCTTTTTTTGTTTCTAACTGTCAGTCTAATTTTTTTTTTAACTATTTGCTAAATGAATTAATCAATATATAAACATCGGCAAACTATATTTATTCTTTGCATATTACAAGAAAAGCATTAATATACAGATTTTTTTTCCTCCCTTTTTATTTTATTATTTATTCAATTTATGTAAATATGGAAATAATCTCTACTTTCAAATATTTTGTAATAATGACAAACAGGAAAATAAGGCATTACTATTTTAATCAAAACTGAAATACTAGTTTTTTTTTAATGAAATTATGAAATGAAACATTTGAAATCCATTAGTGAGTCGCATTTGAATCTTTTAAAAGAGGTATTAAGCATAAAGAAAACACGTCTTTTTCAAGAGATAAAAGCAATCTCGTTCCTAATTGAGTATTTCTGAAAAATAGTTAGTGCATTAAGCGTAGAAAAAGTATGAAAACGTTTGTAATATTTTTGTTTCTTTCTCCATTTCGTCGCAGAAAATTACAGAAATAATATTATTTTTAAATAGAGCGCTATCTCCAAATACTTAAATATATTGAGCGCAAAATCTTTTTCACAAATGATGATTTGTTGAGCTTTTAAGGTAGATTTAAATAAATATCTAAATCTGTCGAATGTATTTTCTCACTTAAAAAAAATAAATAAATAAAAAAAAATGTTTAGCTTTTACGTAGTATACGCTGAATTCGTCGTCATAGAATATAAGGAAAGGGCAACTGACGTCACTGTTGGTTAAATTACTGTTGGTTTGGGAGAAAAACCTGTTCGTTCTTTACGACTCCTACAGTACACATGTGATGGAGCGATTTGATTGGTCTACGTTAAACTGGTCTGTGATATGATTGGCCTACGTCGCCATGACGATTCCTGCAATGATAGCTGCGACAAAAATGCAATGGTAGATTGGTTGATGGAACTGTTTGTTTGTAAACATGCCTTTTCCTTATAACAGTGTGGCATAGAATATAACATTTTTAAATAACAATTTGACCATTAGCTAAACTATAAAGTGATCTATCGACAAGAAATAAAAATAAGAAATGCAATAGTTACGCTATCTCGCAAGCAAAAACAGAAAAAGTTTTTTTTTTTTTTTTTTTTTTTTTTTTTTTAAGGTATGTCATTAAAGAACAATTGATTTATCAGAAATGACCAAAATATATGATGAATATAAATAACGCACGATCTAATTATAATAGAAATATACATTGAAATCGTTCCAGTAGTTCGTGAGAAAATTTCATCTGAATCAGCTGTTTTTCATCTGGTTTCGTAACTGTTTTATCCATTTAATAAACAAGTAGTTAAAAAATATAGTGATATTTCTATTTAAGCCTAACACGTGTTTCGAAATATTTAGCTTGTTAAAAACTTTGGTAGTAATGTAATTTTTTTTCCCAAATCCGTCCCAAAATATTGTAATTCTATTTTTCTTTTTCAAAGGAGAACTACTATATATCAAATGAAATAGTTTTTTCCGCAAAAGCTGATTTGTAAGCTCTTAAGACTGTCTTAAAGCTCATGTCCTAACTGGCATTTCCAGACAGATTTTTTAATTTATTTTTGTCCGCAAACGTGTCAAATTGGCAGGTGCTCTAATTAAGAAACTATGAAATAGAGCTGTTTTTAACACTTTCCAACCTAGTTGAAAAGTGTTTATGACTTCGGTTTGTCTGGCCGTCTGCCGTATGGCTGTCTGGCCGTCTGCCGCCTGTCCGTGCTCTAACTCCCGTAAATATGCTCGGATTGCCCTGCAATTTTTATATGTTGTTATCTATAGCATGTTCTCTATTTCAACGGAAGTGTGTAGCACTTATAGTTTTTTTTTACAGGGACACTCAAAAGAATACCGTTACATTACTGTCTATGGAGAAAAATGATTTGCGGTTTATTTTAATGATGTTACACAATTTCAAACACATTGTAATCGATTATATCACTAAGGTGCATTACAAGAAGCTTAATAGGGAATATGGTGTGCATAGCACTTATAGTTACTTTACAGGGACAGTCAAAAGAATTCTTTACATTACGTCTATGGAGAAAAATCGTTTGCGGTTTAATTAAATAATGTTTCACTATTTTAAACGCATTCAAATATATATATATCATTAAGGTGCATTACAAGAGGCTTAGTACAGAATATTGCGTGTATAGCAGTCATCGTTCATTTACAGGGACACACAACATAATTCTCTACTGTCTGTTAACAATAATTCCTGGAAGTGCGTTTTAAGTTGCTGAACGCGATTTTAAATTTAACTCACTTTTTGTCTGTTACTTGGTGTGTATAAATTCTGTAGATCCTATACAGGGCAAAACAAAAGTTCGCGAACACATTTCCGTTTATTGACAGAAACTCCAGAAGGAGAATTTTAAACTGTGCTACGCGTTTCCTAACTAAACTAAAATTTAGCATCCTATGTAGTATATATACAAATCTATAGATCATATACCGGCTGAATAAAAGTATTCGGATAATTTTCCGAATATTGTATATGTTGGAAATTCCTGAAATTACATTTTTAAATATGTTATGCGTTTTCCAAATTGTTTACTTAGGTGTTATCTTTCAGCTTATTAAACGGCAATGATTTATAAAATTATTTTGGAAGCGTTGGAAAGTGTTACATAATCTATGCTTGACGTATGATTTTTCGTTCTTGTTTTCATTTAATCCATAAACGCAGGCTATTTTTCAGAAAATGCTATCAAAGTTGTCGTTTTGAGCTAAATTTCGGGGCGCGACAGTGCAAGAAAGAGCAAAAACAACCATCCTGAGAAAACAATCGCTTGCAACTCAAGATGTAATTCAATTTTTGGAAAATATAAAAAGCTATTTGATTACAAATCACTTCAAGAATTATCATCCCTGCAAGTATATGCTTTTATGTTTCAAAATGAGTCAGAAAATGTGTCAGAAAGTTTCGCGTTGTTGAGCGCGAAAAAATATTTTTGGAGAACCACTTTAATATACACCAGTGACCATTACAGAACCTTAAGCTTGGTACGCATTGTTGTTGGTCGTGATATAGATTATCCAGGGGTCGGAAGTAGCGCGCTACAAGTAGGGAAACTACAGTAGTCACTACATTTTACAGTAGTTTGTAGTGTAGCGTGCTACATTTTGAACAATGTAGTGTAGCGAGTAGCGCGATACAAAAAATAAGTAGTTTGTAGCGAGAACCGACGCTACTTTTAACGCTACTTCAGGAGAAAAAATAATGTGCCATTCTTCAAATCACGTGGCCGAAACTTTCTTCTTTTGTACAAAGTTTCTTCTGCTCGAAAATTTACGAATCTCAGATGCAAATCTCCCCTGCAATAAATAGCAACGCATCGCATGAAGTCCATTTTCATATTCATACTTACTGCTAAAATCTAGTAGTAACCCTCCAGAATAATTAATTTTCTTGCTGGCAGCATTTGTCTATTTAGTCGTTATTTGGTCTTCATGTTTTAATGTCAAATTTCTTATTATTCGTAATTGTTTTATTTACAAATATGTTTATTGTTTGCATTTAGAGTTGTTTTTCTGTAATTTTCTAGATTTTATTATCTCTCTTAATTTTGCTACGAAATTTATAATGTATGTATAAGCTAACATTTTGGAGAGAAACACAAAACATTTTCTATCTTGGATGTTATATTTCCTAATTGTTTAATGACCTCGGTTATGTCGAACTTATTTAATTGTATCCCGGCAGACGCGATATAACGAGGACTCACTGTATTTTTTAATCCGTGTCTTCCATTTCAAGTGTAAATTCAATCCTTTGACAAAATTAGAAAGTAGTGAGGTAGCGACTACTTTTGAAAAGTTATTTGTAGTCGCTACTTTTTAAAACAAGTAGTTGTAGTTGTAGTTAACTACATTTTCGATAAAGTAGTTGTAGTTGTATTTCGTAGTTTTTCCGACCCCTGAGATGATCTAATCAAGATGCTAAACTGTTTGGCAACAAATGGGGCGCAAACAGCTATAGGAGTAAGTAATAACAAGTGATGTAAATACGAAAGAAAACAACAGAGCAGTAATCATTACACGGATAGCAAAGAATATATTTTTCCTTGTAAAATTTCCTTTTTACAGTCACAAAGCTTTAAGAATTATCCATCAGTATGGAATACAAATAAAATTTAGAAATACATATGCAAGTTGAGAAATTTAGAGAGTACTTATTGGATTCCACCAATATATATATATATATATTGGAAATTTCAATCTTTAAAAGAATTTCCAATGCTGAATCAACTTTATCTTTTCTCTCTCTCTCTCTCTCTCTCTCTCTAAACAACGGCAAACTGCTTTTCAATTTTACATATTAGAATAAAAACATCCATGCAATGTACATCCCCCCCCTACTTTATTTACAACTTAATCAATTCGTATAAAGAAAAAATAATTTATGCATTTCGTATCAATGACAAATACAAAAATACGACATTTTTAACCTTACTATTTTTAAGTAAAAGAAACATACGAATCACGTATAATGCAATTGAGAAATGGAACATTTGAAATCCATTAGTGAGTTGCATTTAAATCTTTAAAAGGAATATTAAGTATAAAGAAAACATGCTTCTTTCAATAGATAAAAGTAAATCTTGTTTTAATTGAACGTTTTGAAAAATAGTTAGTGCATTAAACGTAGAAAAGTACGAAAACATCTGTAAGAGTTTTATATATTTTACAAATCCGTCTTAAAACATTTTAGGAGTACAGTTCTTTTAAAAAGAGTACTACTTATAAGTATCTTAAGTGAAATATTTTTATCGCGAATTGTAATTTGTTGAGTTCTTAATGTAGATCTAAACCTGCATCTAACAATCTTAGAAAGTATTTTATCACTTTTAAAATTTCTCCCTTTTCATTTACATAACGTGTAGGTTGTTCAATAGTATACAATATAAATAATATTTAAGAAAAATATGTAATAAGAAATAGGCATTTACATATTTAAATAATTGATATGTGATTTATGAAAGCGATTATTAAAATACATCTTAAATAGCATACGACGTTTTTATAACGTTTAAAATAAGTTTGAATTGCAGCGAATTGGTAATTTTCTTTTCATTTCAAAAACGCTTTTTTCTGAGTATTTTAGACTTTACAATTTGAAAAGTTAACCAGACATACAAAAATAAATTTTAAAATACTTTGTTTAACTGTAATATTATTTGCATTTTTGCTTCTTCGTTTTAAAATGGGGATTTTCCACGTTATCAGATTTTCTTTTATATTAAGAAGGAAACCGTTTTTTTTTTTTTTTTTTTTTTTTTTTTGTAAACCATAAAAAAAAAAAGAAAATATTTTGCACAACCACAAAAATTTGACGAATAATAATATTTTATTTCAATTCAAATGTTGCCATCATTTGGAATAAGAAGACGAAAACTAGCAAGTTTTCAGTATAACTGAAATCAAGACAAAATAAACTTTGAAAAACAACTGTTTGCAACTAATATATTATTAGGCTCGATTCATTAAAACATTCCATTTAAAATAATTTAAAAAGTCCTTCCAGCCTGTACCGGGAGGAAAAGGTAGCTTTCCTATATCTTCGTTTAAAATTTTAGCTAATGTTACACGAAAACAGCAAGTTAAAATCCAAAGAAACGTTTACAAAAGATTCGTTAATACTGAATTTGAATAAGAAATTCGCCAAATTATTGAGCAATAGCCAAATTGGCTTCATTTATAAAAACTTATTTTGGTCGCCAAATTTGGAGATATTTCGCCAAATGTCGTCAATTTTGGCGAGAATTTGGCGCTAACGGATATGAATATATAGTTTTATGCGTATGATTGGGAAAAATATTACAACAATGAAAGGAAATAATTTGCGAGTAATCGCGTTAATGTGCTGCTTTGTTTCAAAATGTCAGCCACCCTAGAATTTCAAACTGCTCTACCGCAGCCATTTTTTAAGATAGAGGTAAACCAAAAAATGCTAAAAAATAAATTTGAATTTTTAATTTTTATGTATATTTATTTTAGTTTTAAATTTTTAAATGGCCGCCATCTTGAAACAAAATGGCGGACCAAGCTGGCCAACGAACTCGGTCGAGACATTGGTGAGCTTAATACACACAATTAGTTTCATCAAAATTGATTTATAAATACGAGCGTTATCGTATGACATAGCTCAGATATATATATATATATATGTTACATTCCTGTCGAAAATTGGCACATTATAGACGATCGCTATTGCTGTCGACTTGAACGTTCTTTCCACCAGACAATCGGAACATCTCAGTCCGAAACCACTAAAATTACCTGATAATCATATCGAGGTAGCCGCAGTCGAGATCGTTGAAATGTAGTCATGACACCCGGACAGGGCGTCACTTCGAGTCACTCACCATGAAGACAAATCTCGAAGTATATCACATCGGAAATCTTAGTGTATTTGCAGTCGTAAAAATTGAGCAGAGGCGGTGAAATCCAGAAGAAATTTCCCAAAAACATTAAAAAGAAGACTTAATAACTTAATAGATGAGCAGTGGCTTTATTGTGATCACAGAGATGAAAGCAACTCCACCAACTTTCGCTTCATTAAAAACTGAACACATTTGAAGATCTTGAAGAATTAGCCGAGCTTGAAGAACATACTACCGATGCATTAGTGTAGACTCCCCAGTGACGGCAATTAGATGACAACCACTAATTCGTGTAAATTCTGTCTCCGAAGCCAGTGTAACCGTATAAATACTTCAAAATTTGGCCCAAAGGTACAAAACGCGCGAACAAGCTGGTCCACTCGCATCCATGTTCGGAGGGCGCTAGGGGGATAAAGAAGGCGGAGCTTTCTCGCTAATGGATGAAAAAATGAGGCCACGAAGACGTGTCTCTGACGTATGATTAAAACTCTTTAACAGAAGCGGCAAATTAAAAAGGTAAAAAGGCCTTTGGGCGCGAAAACCGCTTGGAATCATGGGATGCCGAATGAATTAAATAGAAATAAAAATGGTATTATAAAAGTTCCAAAGAATAAAAATTAAATGTCTCAAAAGAAGAAATTAGGCAGGTGCGTTTAGAGGCAGTGTTGCAATTTAAGAGAATAAGGTTTTAATAAATACGTGTAGCTTTTAACAGATTAAGATTTTTAGAATGATAAATAACAGAATATTTTGATTAAGTTATGGAATAAAATACAAAATAGATTTAAGAGATATTTTAAAAAGAGAGGGAAAAAAGAATTGAAGAATTTGGAATAATTTAACTAAAGAAATAGGGCGAAATTTTTTATTATTACATATATATATATATATATAGGGTTTAAGTTGGTGTTATGATAATGTTTCATTTATGGTTATATATATATATATATATATATAAATCAACATTTGAGCGGAAAGTGGTTTTGGGGTCTGGGGGTCATTATCGGTGAAAATATATCGAAATTTTCCGGAACAGCTTTCCTCCGAACGGCTGCAATAGGTAGCTTTATACTTCTTTGTATTGAAAGCTACCTAAAAGAACATAGAAATATATTGTGTTGATTATTGTAACTCATATCTGTAAACATAAAAAGTCCTTCCGGCCTGTACCGGGAGGAAAAGGTAGCTTTCCTATATCTTCGTTTTAAAATTTTAGCTAATGTTACACGAAAACAGCAAGTTAAAATGCAAAGAAACGTTTACAAAAGATTCGTTAATACTGAATTTGAATAAGAAATTCGCCAAATTATTGAGCAATAGCCAAATTGGCTTCATTTATAAAGACTTATTTTGGTCGCCAAATTTGGCGATATTTCGCCAAATGTCGCCAATTTTGTCATTTTTGTCGCCAATTTTGTCGCCAATGTCGCCAATTTTGGCGCTAACGGATATGAATATATAGTTTTATGCGTATGATTGGGATAATTATTCCAACAATGAAAGAAAATAATTTGCAAGTAATGGCTTAAAAGTTAATGTGCTGTTTTTTGTTTCAAAATGTCAGCCACCCTAGAATTTCAAACTGCTCAAATTCAGCCATTTTTTAAGATAGAGGTAAACCAAAAAATGCTCTGGAATCCTTGTATCAAGGCCTAACACGTAATTAAAAAATAAATTTGAATTTTTAATTTTTTTGCATATTTATTTTAGTTTTAAATTTTTAAATGGCCGCCATCTTGAAACAAAATGGCGGACGAAGCTGGCCAACGAACTCGGTCGAGACATTGGTGAGCTTAATACACACAATTAGTTTCATCAAAATCGATTTATAAATACGAGCGTTATCGTATGACATAGGTCAGATATATATATATATATATATATATATATATATATATATATATATATATATATATATATATATATATATATATATATATATATATATATATATGGATATATCTGTATATATAAATCAACATTTGAGCGGAGGGTGGTTTTGGGGTCTGGGGGTCATGATCGGTGAAAATATATCGAAATTTTCCGGAACTGCTTTCCTCCGAACGGCTGCAATAGGTAGCTTTATACTTTTTAGTATTGAAAGCTACCTAAAAGTTAGTTTATGCAATCGAGAAATAGAAAATTTTAAATCCACTAGTGCATTTTATTCTTTAAAATGGATATTAAGTATAAAAGAAATATGTTTATATGTATATATATAAGATAAATGTTTCACAACTATGAAAATTGTCGACTGGTAATATTCTGTTTTATTTCAAATGTTGCCATTTTGAATAAGCAGACGAAAAGAAGCAATTTTGATAATAACTGAGACCAACACAAAATCAACTGCCTGCAGCTAACAGATTATAAGAGTAAATAAAAAAATCCATTTAAAATCAATTACTTTTATTTAAAAAAAAAGACATAAAAATATAATATTTTGATTATTATAACTATGATATCTCTACTTATGACTATTTTCATTAGAAATAAATGTAACAAGTTATTTTATGCAATCGAGAAATCGAAAATTTGAAATCCATTAGTGTGTCACATATTTTTAAAAAAATATTAAGTATAAAGAAAAATGTTTTTTAAAGAGATAAAAGCAATCTTCCCTTAATTGAGTGTTTTTGAATAAAAATTACTGCATTAAGGGGTTGTTACACCTTGTCATAAATTTCGAAAAATCGAATTTTTGTGTATGGAAATTTTAGTGGCATTATCAACTGAAGAAGGACAACTTTCTGATGCTAAAATAGACGATTTTATGTAATTAAAAAAATAATAAGTATCATACTGTAATTATAACACAACACTTTAAACTCGTCTTTCTCAAAAGTGCATTTTTCATATCGGTGACCAAGTTTACTGTAAAACTACTGGATCAATTCACTTCTAATTTAGCCAGCTCTTCTCTTATATAACTATATAGATAATAAACGAAGTTCTTTTTTTCTTTTTTTTTTGTTAAAACAACTTATTTTTATTCTCAAAATACAAACTTTTTTTAGATGAAATTTTTCATAAGACAGCCACCATTCTAAAAAAAAAAAAAAAAAAAAAACAGTTTTTCATATATTTCTTTATCTAGTCCTTAGAATAAACCTTATTTAATTAATAGTCACTGTATAAATATAATGTACAGGGTGATTATAAAAAAAAAATCCCGATATATGAGCCCATAACTGTCATACCGTTCACAGAAACTGAATGAAATTCTGGCCTAAAGTATTTTGAGGTATGCGCTCAAGAATCACGTGAAAAACAACAGTTAAATTCTAACAGTTGCGGTTACAGTGACAATATTTCGAAAATTTCAAATGGCAACACCTACTTTTTTTTATTGGAATGTAATCTTCGTAGTGAAAAACCATAAAAAGCGTTGGAACGGTACCTGTAGCACGAAAATCGCCGGCGCTAGACAGACTAAGAAGAAAAGTGAAAACAACCAATAAAGGACAGAGAAGCAACAGTAAATAAAACATTTTATTGTTCAGTGTTATCCACCATCTGCCGCATGTAAAGTGCCCTCGTGTGTAAAATGGAAAATGTATGAAACACAATAAAATGTTTTGTTTTCTGTTGCTTCTCTGTCCTTATTGGTTGTTTTCACTATTCTTCTTAGTCTGTCTAGTGCCGGTGATTTTCGTGCTACAGGTACCGTTCCAACGCTTTTTATGGTTTTTCACTATGAAGATCACATTCCAATAAAAAAAAGTAAGTGTTGCCATTTGAATTTTTGAAAATTTTGTCACTGTAACCGTAACTGTTAGAATTTAACTGTTGTCTTTTATATGATTCAAGAGCGCATACCTCAAAATACTTTAAACTAAAGTTTCATTCAGTTTCTGTGAACGGTATGATAGTTAGGGGCTCATATATCGGGATAGTTTTTTATAATCACCCTGTATATTATATATGTATAAATATAATGTATATTATATATATAAATATAATGTATATTATATATATAAATATAATGTATATTATATATATAAATATAATGTATATTATATATGCGTATAGAAATAATGATAAACTAATTCATCGTTTAAGTTAGAATTCATTAAGCACTGCGCACTTAAACACACATTCATTTAACCAAAAATTTTCAAATACATTAAAATCACTTGTATTTTGCTCGCCAAATCGCGTCTTTTCGAGCCAATAATACTCGAAAGTATTTTATTTTTTTTTTACAGATTTTCTACTGAGATTTCGCAGCTAAATTTCACTGGTCCTTTATAACGTATGTGGGTAGTTTTATTACAATTTCTTTCAAAATATTCTGAGTATGCACTTTAAGGAGACCTTCCTTATTAGACATCACCTTTCCCCTTATTTAAAAGTACAAATTTTTGTATAGTATTCTGAATGACAGAAAAATTCAAAAACGAATTTAAAATGGAATGATAGATTCACCTTGTAGTAAAAACCGATAAAATACTCATTAAAAACATGCTTAAAAAGTGCTGAAAATGAGACAGACATGTGTAAAAGATATTAAAACATATTTAATCCCGAGATCTTTCGAACGCAAACGCGTCTATCTGCAAGGGGAACTGCTGACTGATAATACAATTGCCGTTCCCACTGTATGCCATTACGTAATAGAGTTTGAACAAGGGCTAGTCTATTAATCTGTAGGGGTGTATGAAGAATCCTTGAGTTCAAAATAAAAAACAAGTAATATAAAAAAAAATAAGTCAATTCCTACTTTTTAATTATAAATATATAAAATAAACCCGTGCAGCATTAATGTCCCACGTTATCTTTATTGAACATTATTTTATAATAATCATCGTTGCGGTATTTTATTTCTGTGGCATCACTCATTTGAGATAAATCTTTCATTTCATTTATGAAAACAATGGGAGAAATTTTTTTCTCCCATTTAAAACTAAAATTAATTAATTAAATTTAATTAATGAATTAATATTTGGAAAAAACTGTATTAACATAAAGTGTCATCCACTACAAGTTTAAAAAAATGTATTTGAACTTGAGTGGATGAATAGAAAATATTTTATTAACGATTGAAAATTTGAACAAGATATATAGAGAGAGAGTGTGAGCTAATAGTAGGAATTTAATAATGATAATTTCAAAACATTAAACCATATCTTAGGTACGTTATAAGATAAACTATCATTACATGCTCTATTTCCTTTACTCAAAATTTCCCTGATTCTCTGATTTTAGCAGAAAATAGTTGAACATTTTGAAAACGCAAAAACTATAGTACTACTCAAGTGCAAAGAACGATTTTACTGCTAAAATCAGAGAATCATTGGGAATTTTGAGTAAAGGAAATAGAGCATGTAATGATAGTTTATCTTACAACGTACCTAAGATATGGTTTAATATTTTGAAATTAACAAAGACTCCAGTGCCTGTACTCACGGATTCTTCATACACCTTTAAAGATTAATAGACTAGATCTTGTTCAAACTCCGTTACGTAATGGCACAGTGGAAATGACAATTGTATTATAAGTCAGCAGTTCCCCTAGAAGATGGACGCGTTTGCGTTCGAAAGATCTCGGGATTAAATATGTTTTAATATCTTTTACATATGTTTGTCTCATTTTCAGCATCTTTTAAGCATGTTTTTGTGGGTATTTTATCGGTATTCTGAATGTGTTGGAAAATGTTTAATAATCTACGCTGGATACCTTTTTTTCTCTCTTGTTTAATTAACTTACATATTTTTCACTTTTGAATATTAGAGGAAAAGTATTAATATGATGCATACTTTTTCCCCTTTTTACTTACCCATCATACGTAGTATAGGGTAAGTCTTGTAATCGTTTTGAAAATCGAATCTTTTTTTTTTTTGACGGATTTACACGTTTCAGACACTGGAGATTCCGAAAAACATATTTTTAGAAAAAAAAATTTGCCGTCCGTCTGTGTGTCTGTAAACGCTCTATCTCCCGAAAAAATTGAGATAGAGACTTGCAATTTGGTATGTACTTAGTATGTAATAATGGGAAGAAGCCTATTTCATTTCAATAACCTCGATTAACCGGAACAATTTTTTTCGGACTCTCGAAATATTCGTTCTGATGAAAGGTATATAAAAAGTTTCGAAATTGTTTATTTTAAGAAATGAATATAAAAGACAATAAAAAAACATAAATTTTGAATAAAGCATGAAGTCGATCGGATAATTAGTTGCCGAGATATTTGGAATCCTATTTTCCACACTCTTCGATTTTTCATGACCCTGTATTTCATCCAAATTTCACTTCAAAGATATATTTTAATTGGAAATTTGACGCTTAATCAGATGCAATAAACCGCTAGTTAATAGGATTATTATTTTTGGAGTTATAAGGAAAAACCTCTTTCAAGCAATTCAGTAATCGAGTCTTTAAAGTTTGTGACGTTATCAAGCCACGATTTTATTTGAATTGCAATGCATTTTATAAGTAGTTTACACATTTTTATTGTAATATTTTACATTATGCATATCCATGATGGGTAAGTATTACGGTGTCCCCCAACGACTAGTTTACTATTTAATCAATTTATATAATAAAGAAGGAAATAATCTCTACTTTCATAAAATTTTGTATTAATGCCAAATACGGAAATAAGACGTTATATTTAACATTACTATTTTTAATCCAATTAAACGTTTGAGACATTTTATACAATTGAGAAATGGAACATTTGAAATCCATTAGTGAGTCGCATTTAAATCTTTAAAAGGAATATTAAGTATAAAGAAAAGCATGTTTCTTTCAAGAGATAAAAGCAAATCTTTTCCTAATTGAGTGTTTTCTGAAAAATAGTTAGTGCATTAATGGTAGAAAAGTACGAAAACATCTGTAGTAGTTTTTTCTTTGTTGTTGTTTCTTCAGTTCGTCTTAAAATATTGTAGCGCTATTATGCTTTTTAAAAGGAATACTACTTAAGTGAAGGAAGTTTTTTTTCTTTTTTATCGAATAGTGATTTATTACTCTGCTAATGCAAATCTGCGACAATTACAATATTTAAATTTGCACATTTTCGGGCATAAAAAAAAACTATGGGCTACAACTTGGGATTCCCGGGTTACAGAACATAGATAAAAACCTTATTTTTCTTACCCATCATACGTAGTATAGGATAAGTCTTGTAATCGTTTTAAAAATCGGAAAATTCTTTTTGACGGATTGACACGTTTAAGACACTAGAGATTCCGATAAAAAAATTTTAGAAAAAAAAATTGCCGTCTGTCTGTCTGTGTGTGTGTCTGTAAATGCTGTATCTCCCGAACAAACCGAGATAGAAACTTCAAATTTGGTATGTATTTAGTATGTAATAATGAAAAGAAGCCTATTGAATTTCAGTAACCTCGATTATCCGGAACTATTTTTTTCGAACTCTCGAAATATTCGTTCTGATAAAAGGTATATAAAATTTTTTGAAATCGTTTATTTTAAGGAGTGAACATAAAAGACAATAAAAAAACATAAATTTTGCATAAAGAATGAAGTTGATCGAACAATTAGTTGCCGAGATATTTGTAATTATATTTCCACACTCTTCGATTTTTCATGGCCCTGTATTTCATTCAAATTTCAATTCAAAGATATATTTTAATTGGAAATGAGACGCTTAATCCGACGCAGTAAACCGTTAGTTAATATGATTTTCAATTTTGGAGTTATAAGGATGTTTCTTTTACGCAATTCAGCAATAGAGCATTTAAAGTCTGTGACGTCATCAGTGCCACGATTTTATTCGAATTGCATTCTATTTCATAAATAGTTTACACATGTTTTATTTTCATATTTTATAGTTGCATATCCCTAATGGGTAAGTATTACGGTGGCCCCCAACGACTAGTTTTATTATTTAATCAATTTATATAATAAAGAAAGAAATAATCTCTACTTTCATAAAATTTTGTATTAATGCCAAATACGTTAATAAGTCGTTATATTTAACATTACTATATTTAATCCAATTAAACATATCAGACATTTTATACAATTGAGAAATGGAACATTTGAAATCCATTAGTGAGTCGCATTTAAATCTTTAAAAGGAATATTAAGTATAAAGAAAAGCATGTTTCTTTCAAGAGATAAAAGCAAATCTCGTCCTAATTGAGTGTTTTCTGAAAAATAGTTAGTGCATTAATGGTAGAAAAGTACGAAAACATCTGTAGTAGTTTTTTCTTTGTTGTTGTTTTTTCAGTTCGTCTTAAAATATTATAGTGCTGTTATGCTTTTTAAAAGGAGTACTACTTATAAAGATTTAAGTGAAAATAAATGAAAGAAGTTTTTTTTCATTTTAATCGAATGATGATTTATTAATCTGTTAAATATAAATCTGCGACAATTACAATATTTAAATTTGCACATTTTCGGAGATAAAGAAAAATTGGGGGATTCCTGGGTTACAGAACATAGTTAAAAACCTTCTTTAACATACCGATCATACGTAGTATAGGGTAAGTCTTGTAATCGTTTTGAAAATCGAAATTTTTTTTTTGACGGATTTACATTTTTCAGACACTGGAGATTCCGAAAAACATATTTTTAGAAAAAAAAAAAATTGCCGTCCGTCTGTGTGTCTGTGTGTCTGTAAACGCTCTATCTCCCGAACAAATTGAGATAGAAACTTGTAATTTGATATGTAATAATGAAAAGAATCCTATTGAATTTCAGTAACCTCGATTATCCGGAACTCTTTTTATTGAACTTTTCGAAATATTCGTTCTGATAAAAGGTATATAAAAATTTTCGAAATTGTTTATTTTAAGGAGTGAATATAAAAGACAATAAAAAAACTAATTTTTCATAAAGAATGAAGTTGATCGAATAATGAGTTGCCGAGATATTTGTAATTATATTTTTCCACACTCTTCGATTTTTCATGGCCCTGTATTTCATTCAAATTTCAATTCAAAGATATGTTTTAATTGGAAATGAGACGCTTAATCCGACGCAGTAAACCGTTAGTTAATAGGATTATCAACTTTGTAGTTATAAGGATGTTTCTTTTACGCAATTCAGTAATACAGCATTTAAAGTTTGTGACGTCATCAAGCCACGATTTTATTCGAATTGCAATGCATTTTATAAATAGTTTACATATGTTTTATTTTCATATTTTATAGTATGCATATCCATGATGGGTAAGTATAACGATGGCCCCCAACGACTAGTTTTATTATTTAATCAATTTATGTAAAAATGAAGGAACTAATCTCTACTTTCATAAAATTTTGTATTAATGCCAAATACGGAAATAAGTCGTTATATTTAAAATGACTATTTTTAATCCAATTAAATGTATGAGACATTTTATACAATTGAGAAATGGAACATTTGAAATCCATTAGTGAGTCGCATTTAAATCTTTAAAAGGAATATTAAGTATAAAGAAAAGCATGTTTCTTTCAAGAGATGAAAGCAAATCTCGTCCTAATTGAGTGTTTCCTAAAAAATAGTTAGTGCATTAATGGTATAGAAAAGTACGAAAACATCTGTAGTAGTTTTTACTTTGTTTTTGTTTTTTTAATTCATCTTAAAATATTGTAGCGCTATTATGCTTTTTAAAAGGAGTAACTACTTATAAAGATTTAAGTGAAAATAAGTGATTTTTTTTTTCGAATGGTGATTTATTAATCTCCTAATGTTGAACTCCGATCATTACTATACTTAAATTCGTATATTTTCTGACACAAAAAAACTAGGGGATCCAACTCGGGCTTCCCAGATTACAAAACATAGGGGAAAACATTTTAACATTTTTTTAAAAATTGAAATCACTAATTGATTTTTTTTTTTTTTTTTTTACATTTAATATACACTGTAAAAAAATTTCGTAAAAATTCTGTAGATGCACTCAGAAAAAGGAATTGATTAAAACTACAAAACATGTTTTGTTGAGTACATTTTGGTTGTTTTAGAAAAGTTCAAGTAAAATTGAACCATTTTTACTACAATTAACAAAACATTTTTTGCTGACGACACAATTTTTTTTTTTTTTTTGGAATTGAAAAAAAAAAAAAAAATTATTCAAACAAAATTTCCATTGACCTATATTTAAACAAAAAGTTTTGTTTAAATATAGGTCAATGGAAATTTTGTTTAAATCAACAAAAAAAATTTTTTTGCAACTCCAAAAAAACATTTTGTATCGTCAGCAAAAAAAGTTTTGTTAATTGGAGTAAAATGGTTCAATTTTACTTGAATTTTGCTAAAACAACCAAAATGTACTCAACAAAACATGTTTTGTAGTTTTAATCAATTCCTTTTTCTGGGTGATGTAGCGTAAATTAACGGTGCTTGTACGGTTTTCACTCTTTACGGTATGAGTACCGTACTTCTAATGTATATTAAGCGTAAAAAATCGTATCTGTGCCATTTCGGTTATAAATGGTATTTATAACCGGATGACCGTAAAATTATTTTCTTTTTTTTTTTTTCAGTAAAACATCGCTATTTACACCGTAAAATAATTATTTTTCAGTAAGGAAAAAGCCGGTAGCCCCGCGTCGGTCTACTGCAACACCTAAAGTGATGGTCTTGCTCTTGTTACGTAATGCGTGCAGGCCTGAGGAGAGGGGGGGGGGGGTGCAGCCGGTACATATACTTTAAATATTTTACGGTACATATACCACCCAGTTGAATTACGGTATATATACTGCTCACAAAGTTGCCAGTTCATGTACCGTAATTTTTGACCAAAGTTTTTTGCAGTGTATATATATTTTAGATTGTCCACTAAAAACATCAATAATCACTTTTATACAAAAAATATCAATAATATATTCAAATAAACTTTTGAAATTTATTAAAAGCGATACTTTAGTACACTGTAAAAAAAAAAAAGTCGATCTACTTAAAAAAAAGTTAGTTTTTCTCATTGATCCTTGCAATTACTAAAAATATTTTTATATTCTTACTCAGTTACAAGAAAAACTGTAAGAATTACTAGAAAACAGCTAGCAACGATTCCGGTTTATAATACCTTTTACTAAAAAATTCTGTGGAATACAAATCTACTAAAAAAATTTTAATAACCTCGGATTTTTTTTAACAGTGTATTAGGTGCATTTCAAGAGTTAATAGCCGAAAAAATCGCCAAAGATTTCGCTACTTACAGCAGCCTTTTTCTGTTTGATAATTTCAGCGATTAAAACACATAGTTAGATTACATGTCTGTTAAATTTGTGTTTTATTTATATTATTTTATTTATTTATTAAGGAGGTTTTCATTTCGTCCTGGAATATAAGACGGAATAAATGCCGAACTTTTTATATTTTTTTAAGTGCAAGTTGGTTAATTTTTGCAATCGGGCTGCACATGATAGAGATATATTTAAAATAATTCATGATTGAAAGTTATTTTAAAAAGTCTAAAAAAACAGTAAATTGAGATAATGTTTTCACACAAATTGAATTTGAATATTGGAAATAGGAAAAACTATTCGACGGTGTAAAAATTAAAATTGTGCGATGTTTAGAAGTTAACAAAATAGCAATAAAGGCGAAATTTATTGGTCAAATGTTGCTACCTTCAGTATGACGACAGAATTTCTCTTGGGCATGTTTCCCCCCCCCCTTTATAATATAGATAGATTTGCCTTTAGAATTCGTAATAGTATACGGTTAATTCTCCATCATAAATTTTAAATAATATTTAGTGACAGATATAATGCTGTAAAAAAAAAAAAAATTGAATTAAATGTAAATTGCTGTCATTAATGAGATAATTCTCAAACAGTTTTTAAAAGATTTGAAATAAATTTATTTGACTTAAACCTTAATGATCTTTGGTACTTGGATCATCTCAGAGCATTGTTTAGGATTCGTTGTGAAAATATGAAATATTTTATTCTTAATATCATATTTTTATGCTTAAAATTTCAAATAAACATGGGTTTGGATTATCACGACTGTAAGACTAGCTGTGTTTGAATTAGCGGAGTTTAATTGTAAAGTTTAAAAAAATTTTAATCACATGAAAAGTTAGATAAAATTGTGAACCGATTATTAAAATACTTCAAAGTTAAAAAAAACAACCCTAAAATCATTTTAGTGAGAGTTAAAAATCCTCCAGGACTTAGGTGCGGCGGTTTACCTCAATTTTTAATATATTTTTTTAATATTTTACTATGAGCGCATCTTTGCAACACTTTTATTTTTACATATATTGTACATTTTGATGTTTTTTAAATTATATGTAAAGAAGAAAGTGTTGCACTATTGCGCTCATATAAATATTTGAGGTAAAATTAGGAGAAATTGCGTATTTTTTCATCAAAAACTACGAATAATACGAACTTTGAGCTTGTGTAAGTCATATAAATCCGAACAAAATACAAAAACTATTGTTGAAATCGTACAGGATAAACCTTCTAATATTAAAAAGTTAAATAATTAAGTCAATATAACAACATCGAGTTTTAGTCTTATTTCATGGGCCAAAAACACGGCTTATGGACCCTGTTTCTTTAAAAATAAAAAATGCATATGAAAAGTTAGATGAAATCGTGAACTGATTTTTAAACTACTTTAAAGATTAAAAAAGAAAAAATCTCTAAAATCATCATTATGTTTCCTAAATAAATCAGAGATGCAACTTCATTAAAAGTTTCTTACATGCATTACAAAATAATAAATAATAAAATTAAATGTTAATATTATTAAAAGAACGTACTTCTGCTACTTTTATATAGTGACAAAACATTTTTCATCTGCATTCAAGCCGCGCACAACTCAGCTCACCCTTAAACAGCAGAACGTCCAAACTTAGTTGAAAAGAATTTTTGAAGGAATTCAAGTGGTTCCTTCCCCAAGTTATAATTTATATTTGGAAGAAAGTGCGTAGGAGAGAATATTCAAGTTGGAATAGTTTATTATTCTTTCACACAAATATTTTTAACTTTATTATTTACACAGTAAACTTTAAAAGTTAAGGAATGTTACCCTTCAAGTTTAAATGTTAAGGAATTTTTCTGGAATTTTAATTCTTCCTTTTGCTTTGAAATTTTGCTTTGAACATTTTAAAACTGTATCATGTAAATAAAATTACATCATTGTGAAAGTTTATACTGAAATAAATAAAAAATAAATAAATCTCAGTTCAAACATTATACTTTGCTACTGACGTTTATGCCTTAATTAGTAATAAATCAATGTATTTCGACAGTATATTATTATAATTATTATTATTATTGATTTGATTTTTGTTGTTGGGGAGATTATTTTTCGAATAGGTCCGTGAAAATTTCAATAGTTTTATTATTGTTGAAACGAAAAGTCGGTTAATTATACATAGTCACTGGAACAATTTACGTACGAGTTCAATACAAAAAAGTCCTTCCGGCCTGTACCGGGAGGAAAAGGTAGCTTTCTTATAGCTTCGTTTTAAAATTTTAGCTAATGTTACTCGAAAACAGCAAGCGAAGAAACCGTTTACAAAAGATTCGTTAATACTGAATTTGAATAAGAAATTCGTCAAATTATTGAGCTATAGCCAAATTGGCTTCATATATGAAAACTTATTTTGGTCGCCATATTTAAAGATATTTTGCCAAATGTCGCCAAGTTTGGCGAGAATTTGGCGCTAACGGATATGAATATATAGTTTTATGCGTATGATTGGGAAAATGATTACAACACTGAAAGAAAATAATTTGCAAGAAATCGCGTTCATTATGCTTCATAAATTAATCGTTTTTTTTTTTTTTTGTACTGCGCTGTCTTGTTTCAAAATGTCAGCCACCCTAGAATTTCAAACTGCTCTATCTCAGCCATTTTTTAAGATAGAGGTAAAACAAAAAATGCTCTGAGATCCTTGTATCAAGGCCTAACACTTAATTAAAAAATAAATTTGCATTTTTAACTTTTTTGTATATATATTTTAGTTTTAAAATTTTCAGTGGTCGCCATCTTGAAACAAGATGGTGGATCAAGCTGGCCAACGAACTCGGTCGAGGCATTGGTGAGCTTAATACACACAATTAGTTTCATCTAAATTAATTTATAAATACGAGCGTTATCGTATGACATAGGTCAGATATATATATATATATATATAAATCAACATTTGAACGGAGGGGGGTTTTGGGGTCTGGGGGTCATGATCGGTGAAAATATATCTAAATTTTCCGGAATTGCTTTCCTCCGAACGTCTGCAATAGGTAGCTTTATACTTTTTTTGTATTGAAAGCTACCTAACAGGTATATCAGCCTATTTTGTTTTATTTTATGACTTTTATAAGAGTGTGATAAGGGCCTTACTTCATCCATTCAATCGCTGTCATTTACAATTTCCGTTTATAAGGATTAAGGTTATTTCAACGAATGAGCTATGTTTCCGTGGAATAAGTTTTAGACTGTACAAAAAGACAAATATTTTTTTTAATCTACGAAAATATAGAATAACCTTTTTCGAGTTACAAACGAATCTCAGAAACGTTATTTACCTTTAGAAACTTCAAAACCAATATATTTTCGAAAATTAAAGAAGTATTTATAAAAACAAAGTTTCTTTTGCTGCCACTGATTTCCGAAAACATTTCAGAGTAGTTTTTACTTTTTATAATGTTAATTTTTATAATAGTGGATCAGTTTTCTCGGTACTTCTCTATTATCCCGTCGACCGCTTTTCTTACCAAAAGACTATCGCCAAACTGTAACGCCAAATAAACGGGAGAACGTTGCCATTGGAATATCAAAATAAATAAATAAATAAAATATAAGAGTTTAAGGACACAATTGTTATTTTAATGAATGAAATAACTAATAAATCAGTGAAACATAATGAAAAGTACACGCAAATATCGAATTAAAAACCACATTGAGGACATAACAAACACGTATAATGCTTCTGACATCAAGTAAATGGGACTGCATTTTTGGCGTTTAATCTTACAGTTTGGCGATTAGTTTTTTGTTATGAAAAGTGGTCGACGGGATAATAGAGAAGTACCGTTTTCTCAAAGTGGAGTGTCGTCTTTTAGGATGCTTTCAATTCTCAATTAAACATTTTCGACTACGTAATTGAATTTTTACATGCAAGAGTAACTTTGATCTTAATGCTGTTAATTTAACATGTTTCTCTGTAAAACATGTTTGTTGAATATGAAAATGTTTACATGAGCAAGGATAGAATCCGAAAAAAATGTATTCTGGATCGAGAAAACTGTTTAATACACTATAAAACTACTCACAACGTTTTCAAAATTCAATGGCAGAAAAAAAAAAACTTGGTTTATATAACTGTTTCTTTAAATCTCAAAAATATAGAGAATATTCACACATTTTTGTAACGATTTTGACTTTCTCTATGATTTAAATTTAAAAGAAAAAAAAACCTATATATGGCATGAATTCAGAATAGGATTTAATTACCGTCTGCAAGATTAAAAATATTCTTTACTTTAAAATGTCGCTGGAAAATAAACAACATATCAAAGTGCATGCAATTGCGCTTTATGGCGAGAAATACTCTTATTCAATTATGAAATAAGAGGTATGAGAAGCATAGTTTGGTACTTCTCTATTATCCCGTCGACCACTTTTCTTAACAAATGACTATCGCCAAACTGTAACGCCAAATAAACGGGAGAACGTTGCCATTGGAATATCAAAATAAATAAATAAAATATAAGAATTTAAGGACACAATTGTTATTTTCTATAATGAACTAACTAATAAATCAGTAAAACATAATGAAAAATACACCCAAATGTCGAATTAAAAACCACTTGATGACATAACAAACACGTATAATGTTTCTGACATCAAGTAAATGGGACTGCATTTTTGGCGTTTAATCTTACAATTTGGCGATAGTTTTTGTTATGAAAAGTGGTCGACGGGATAATAGAAAAGTACCCATGGTTTTAATATTTCTACACGTAAAATAACTGACATAATTAATAAAAAGTGAAAAAAAGTCAAACTTTACGTTAGTCTGGTAAAAAGGTAAAAAATACATACTCAACGAAAGTACGTTCACCGTTTATTATATCTAAAGGCACATCTCATGTTTTAAAAGAAAACCAAACATCCCAAAGAACTATGACAAAATCTTTAAACATCTCTATTAGAACAGGTTTTAAAACACATTTCTCATAGTAATCTGGGTTAATTTTGACATTTGTTTCTGCTTTCCCAAGTTTCTGTTATAAGAGAATCCAGTAATAGTCATAAAACCTTTAGCAAAACTTCCCAAGTTTTCTCTGAACCGACATTTTAGATCTTTTACTCTTCTTTTTCGGTAGTAAATCGATCGTTTTCTACTACAATCAGACACATATGCCTAAGCCTCATCAATTGTAACTACATACTTCCATTTTTCACTTGCCAAATAAATTGTGCATAAAAAACCGCACATAGTCTGACACTTAGAAAAATCATACTTTTGCATTACACCATGTGAACATCATGTGGTGAATATCATGTTTTCCTGTTTTGACTAGCTTTAAATCAGATTTTATAATTTTGTTTACAGAGACTTTCCATCACTGCACCAAAACAATCTTCATTGTGTTAAATTCCATTAGGATAAGTCTAGCCAGTCATACCTGTAAATCTACTGCTATATTTTTAGAAAAAAAAAGAGAAATGAAATCAGAATTGAGGCTATTTCATTTAAATATGTCCCACCCACGTCTCTCATTAGTGTATCCTATGGATTACTATGCATTCGGACTTTTACAACAGACTCTTTAAGCGGCATCCCAAACCATTGGAGAGTCTCTGGAAAATTATGGCCGAAGAGTGGAACGAAATCAACCTTCCATCACTGCACCCAAACAATCTTCATTGTGTTAAATTCCCTTAGGATATATTTACCCAGCCATACCTCTAAATCTACTGCCATATTTTTAGAAAAAAAAGATAAATGAAACCAGAATTGAGGCTATTTCATTTAAATATGTCCCACCCAAGTCTCTCGTTAGTGTATCCTATGGATTACTATGCATTCGGACTTTTAAAACAGACTCTTTAAACGGCATCCCAAAACATTGGATAGTCTCTGGAAAATTGTGGCCGAAGAGTGGAATGAAATCAACATTCCATCACTGCACCCAAACAATCTTCATTGTGTTAAATTCCATTAGGATATATCTACCCAGCCATACCTCTAAATCTACTGCTATATTTCTAGAAAAAAAAAAGAGAAACGAAACCAGAATTGAGGCTATTTAATTTAAATATATCCCACCCAAGTCTCTCGTTAGTGTATCCTATGGATTACTATGCATTCGGACTTTTAAAACAGACTCTTTAAGCGGCATCCCAAAACATTGGATAGTCTCTGGAAAATTGTGGCCGAAGAGTGGAATGAAATCAACCTTCCATCACTGCACCCAAACAATCTTCATTGTGTTAAATTCCATTAGGATATATCTACCCAGTCATACCTCTAAATCTACTGCTATATTTTTAGAAAAAAAAAGAGAAATGAAACCAGAATTGAGGCTATTTCATTTAAATATATCCCACCCAAGTCTCTCGTTAGTGTATCCTATGGATTACTATGCATTCGGACTTTTACAACAGACTCTTTAAGCGGCATCCCAAACCATTGGATAGTCTCTGGAAAATTATGGCCGAAGAGTGGAACGAAATCAACCTTCCATCACTGCACCCAAACAATCTTCATTGTGTTAAATTCCCTTAGGATATATTTACCCAGCCATACCTCTAAATCTACTGCTATATTTTTAGAAAAAAAAGAGAAACCAGAATTGAGGCCATTTCATTTAAATATGTCCCACCCAAGTCTCTCGTTAGTGTATCCTATGGATTACTATGCATTCGGACTTTTAAAACAGACTCTTTAAACGGCATCCCAAAACATTGGATAGTCTCTGGAAAATTGTGGCCGAAGAGTGGAATGAAATCAACATTCCATCACTGCACCCAAACAATCTTCATTGTGTTAAATTCCATTAGGATATATCTACCCAGCCATACCTCTAAATCTACTGCTATATTTCTAGAAAAAAAAGAGAAACGAAACCAGAATTGAGGCTATTTAATTTAAATATATCCCACCCAAGTCTCTCGTTAGTGTATCCTATGGATTACTATGCATTCGGACTTTTAAAACAGACTCTTTAAGCGGCATCCCAAAACATTGGATAGTCTCTGGAAAATTGTGGCCGAAGAGTGGAATGAAATCAACCTTCCATCACTGCACCCAAACAATCTTCATTGTGTTAAATTCCATTAGGATATATCTACCCAGCCATACCTCTAAATCTACTGCTATATTTTTAGAAAAAAAAAGAGAAATGAAACCAGAATTGAGGCTATTTCATTTAAATATATCCCACCCAAGTCTCTCGTTAGTGTATCCTATGGATTACTATGCATTCGGACTTTTAAAACAGGCTCCTTAAGGGTCCCCTTCCCGCACTTGAAAACACTCGCTCGCTAATGTTATTCCTATGGGGCATTAAATTTCTAATATCACGTTTGCATTTGAATATTTTTAAACAATTTTTTTTGCATTGTATAGCAGAGATCAATATCTATTTCAGCCGTTGATTACTTTTTCGATTTTATTTGCGGATTTTTTTTACGAAGATACTTTCACTTTCGAAACCGGTTATTTTTATTCTGCTAGAAATCTGAAACAATCACATATAGAAAGAAATTCCAACTTGAACAATCAGGACTTGTACAGAATCTGATTCGCTCGAATTATTTTTTTTGAACGAAATAACATAAAAATGAAAAAGAAAGTATAAAAATTAATGCCGGAAATAATTTGAAGAAAAGAGAATTTCGATGCAGAATAAATCACATTTTTAATCACATTTAAATTGGAAACAAAATCTTCCACAACTAAAAATTCAAATGAAACAGCACCATCGCAGAAAGCAATTTCTCTCGAAAATTACAAACATTTTTTTCAAGTTTAAAAAAAAAGGGAAAAAGAAGAAAAACATTGTTAACAGATAAAAAGGACAAATTGATGTTTTCATTAAAATTTCAGTAAGCGAACATAGTCCATCCAAAGATTAAAAAAAAAAAGAAAAGAAATACATTTTAATAAATCTAAAAGGCATCGTATGTTTTTTTTTTTTAATTCATTTAAAAATACGTCGATAAATTTTATTAAAAAATCTGTTTATTATAATAGAACTGGATTTCTGTAGTTGTATATCGAAAACGTGGTTGCAGTTAAAAATAATGAAAGAAAATAATTTTAAAACTTTACATGTATAATGTTTTTATTTATTTTTTTATTAACGCATGTTTAAAATAAAAATAATAAAAAATCACATCTAAATTTTAGAAAGTACTTTTATTATTATGCAAGTTTTTTAACATAATTTTTTTTCTCTAATATTTTCATTGTTGAAAACTAAGTTTCTTATGTTGTGACATTTTCGGTAAGTTTTTATGATTACCTATTAACTCATATACTTCAACAAGAAAACTTCGAGAAAAAATATAATTTAGCAATTAAAATAAAAATTGTTCTTTAAAGAAAAGGGTTTACCTAAAAGGATTAATTAAAACTTCAGGGTTTTTTTATTTAATAATTTAATTTTTGTTATTTTTTTTACAAATTGTAACGATTTTGATAGCATCCGTAAAAAACATATTCCAGGTAGAGAACTGTAAAAGTTTCTGGGAAACGTTTTTGAAAATTAGAGACAGCAAAATAAACTGTTATTTCAGAAAAGCTTCTTTAAGTCTCGGAAATCTAATGGCTTCATAGACTTCGAAAGATAAAGGAACGTTTCTCAAATTCGCGGGTAAGTCGAAAGAGATTATCTTATACTTTCGCAAACCTTAAGAAAGATAAGTGCTCTATTAAGAAACATTAAGACTTTTTTTTTAATGGCGTGTCCAGCTTCGGCTGTATATTGTATTTTTTAAGACCTTAATAAAGGGGACCGTGAGGGACACTATGCTCTACAGACTTGTACTAGTCTGAGCAGCCCCTCTTAGGCTATCAAATCAAATCAAGTGTAAGATGTTTTGTTCATTTAAATATAATTTAATCTTGTGAAACTGTTTTCCTGGTTCCACGATTTTGAAAATTAATTGAGATTGCATTTCTATAGGCAGAGAGCACTCGGGAATTTTTTGTAAGAGACGTTTAGGCTTCATTCATGATTACATGGTTGAGGTCACATTACACAGAGCTCTTTAAACAATTTACAGAAGTTATATTTACATTACGATTAGCCGGAGAAGAAATCCTATATTTGCAAAACATTGCTGGCGTTGCGAGCGAATCAAACATTACAACCGTCTCATCTGAACTCCCGCCGTACACTGTAAAAAAAAAGTATGCAATTTTACTAAAATATATTTAGTATCATTACAGATATTGTAGCAATTACTAGAAAATCATCTGTAACGAATCGCTACTAGTAATGTTACAAAGGAAATACCTGTAACTGAATGCTTATTGCGCATGCGTCCTTTTCTATTCATGGCTTCCGTAATCGTAACGAATCAGAGCCACAGTCCAACGCCACACTGCAAATCCCCGAAACATATTTTACTCATAATACAACACATTATAAACGCTTGAGGTATCCAGATTAGATCCAGATGTGTTTCCAATCTGTTTTAAGGCATTCCCAGGTGTTTGAGAATGTGTGACAAAATGCATTTCCGGAATATTCATTCAATTTTAGATTATTTTTGTGTTAATTATCGAATTTATTAGAAATATAACGCTAACACAAATTAAGTTATAGCCAATGTTAATAAAAATGAGTGAAATTTCAAGTATTTAAATTGAGGTTTGTTTGAAAGTTATGTAAATTAAACTTATTTTACTTGAATATTCTCTTATCTCTTGATATTAATGTTAATTTTTAGTATTCAGAAAATTTTTCATTTAAATTTTGCAAATCAGGCTTTTATCAAATTTTTCATTAATTAATTATTAAATAATAAAAGAAAATATATTTTAATTTTCATTAATTTTCTTTCTGAGCTCATAAGTGTGACAATAAAATCACGTGACTAAGAGAAAAAATCCCTGACGGCTCGGCCTACAGGCACAGGTAGATTTCGAAGACGCAGACCGTGGAGCGCTTGTTTGTCTGGAATTACGGAAGAAATTACCTTTTTTACGATGATGCGGCAGTTGGAACCGCCTACTTCGAAACCTAACTTGTTTGCAGGCGGAGTCGGCAGGGATTTGTTTGTTTTTAATTTTTTTTTTTTGGTATAACGGTTGATCCTATAAAAAACTTGTCAATATAAAAGTTTTAGATAATATTAAGAGAATTTATAATAAATTTAAGCGGATTTGAAATCTTGGGAATTGACGAAGTTATGCATTTTTTTTCTTCTAACCCCCCCCCCCCTCTTAAGGCAATTTTTAATTATATCAAAAATCTGTCATACATAAATTTTCGGCCCTTCTCCTAGAAGTAATAATAACTTCAAACGGATTCGATACGTATCATAATTAAGAAATTATAGGGTTTTTTCTGTTTTCACAAAAAGCCCCCTATCCCCCCCCCCCCCCTCTTGGTTCGATTTTGCCCATTAACGAACTTGACCGAGGTTTTATGCCCCTTGATTTTATGTATCAGTTTCGAAAAGATGCGGGAGTTGGAACCGCTTACTTCGAAAAATAACTTGTTTGCAGGCGGAGCCGGCAGGGATTTTTTTTGTTTTTATTTATTATTATTTTTATTTTTTTTTGCTATAACGGTTGGTCCTATAAAAAACTTGTCAATATAAAAGTTTTAGATAATATTAAGAGGATTAATAATAAATTTACGCGGATTTGATATCTTGTGAATTGACGAAGCTATGATTTTTTTTCTTCTAACCCCCCCCCCCCCCCTTGGAGCCATTTTTATCAAAAATCTGTCATGCATACATTTTCGGCCCTCTTCCTAGAAGTAATAATAACTTAAACGGATTCGATACGTAAAATAATTAAGAAATTATGGGGGTTTTTCTGTTTTCACAAAAAGCCTCCCCCCCCCTGGTTCGATTTTGCCCATTAACGAACTTGACCGAGATTTTATGCCCCTTGATTTTATGTATCAGTTTCGAAAAGATGCGGGAGTTGGAACCGCTTACTTCGAAAAATAACTTGTGTGCAGGCGGAGCCGGAAGGGATTTTTTTTTTTTTTTTTTTTTTTTTTTTTTTGCTATAACAGTTGGTCCTATAACAAACTTGTTAATATAAAAGTTTTAGATATTATTAAAAGGATTAATAATAAATTTACGCGGATTTGATATCTTGTGAATTGACGAAGATATGATTTTTTTCTTCTAACCCCCCCCCCCCCCTTTGGAGCCATTTTTAATTATATCAAAAATCTGTCATACATACATTTTCGGCCCTTTTCCTAGAAGTAATAATAACTTAAACGGATTCGATACGTAAAATAATTAAGAAATTATGGGGTTTTTTCTGTTTTCACAAAAAGCCTCCCCCCCCCCTGGTTCGATTTTGCCCATTAACGAACTTGACCGAGATTTTATGCCCCTTGATTTTATGTATCAGTTTCGAAAAAATGCGGGAGTTGGAACCGCTTACTTCGAAAAATAATTTGTTTGCAGGCGGAGCCGGCAGGGATTTAAAAAAAATTTTTTTTTTTTTGCTATAACGGTTGGTCCTATAAAAAACTTGTCAATATAAAAGTTTTAGATAATATTAAAAGGATTAATAATAAATTTACGCGGATTTGATATCTTGTGAATTGACGAAGCTATGATTTTTTTTATTCTAAAACCCCCCTTTTCCCCCTCCTTGGAGCCATTTTTAATTATATCTAAAATCTGTCATACATACATTTTCGGCCCTTTTCCTAGAAGTAATAATAACTTTAAACGGATTCGATACGTAAAATAATTAAGAAATTATGGGGGGTTTTCTGTTTTCACAAAAAGTCCCCCCCCCCCCCCTGGTTCGATTTTGCCCATTAACGAACTTGACCGAGATTTTATGCCCCTTGATTTTATGTATCAGTTTGGAAGAGATTTATGCAGAATTTTTCCAGTTATCGTGTTCATAAAAAAGTGACATAGATAGATAGATAGATAGATAGATAAAGTTTTGAACTGGGGGTGGTTTTGGGTTCTGGGAGTCATGATCGGCGTAGATCTGCAAAAAATTTTCAAAATATCCAATTTAGGTGAGAATGTAATAGGTAGTATTTCGTACGAAATCTACCTAATAGCGAAAAAAACCTTTGTGAATGTAAAGCGCCGCATGGGCTGTGATTTTACTTGCTATGACGTCACAAGATTACCGTCCAATATATTGCATATGAAAAGAAAGAAACTTTATTGGAATAAGAAATCTAAAACTCTTTTTTCTCTTTAAACATCAGATTTCAATATGAAAATTAAGTAATTATAAAACATTTTATATAAATGTATTACAACAGGCTCGCAGTATTCGTTGAAAACAAACCGGAAGTGCGAGGCTGCTCTCCCAACGATATTCGGTATTGTTGTTGTTGTTGTTGTTGTTGTGGGGTCTGAACGCCCCGATCATGGGATATAAGTCTACAGACTCTTTATCCCTAACAATCCTACCTCAAGGAGGCAATTTATAAACTAGCTGCAGAAACAACTTGTACAAGAGGAGACAGTGACAATGACTTCCGGTTTAAAAACGGTTGGTACTCAGAAGGAAAGACACTAAAGATCGAGCTTGCGAGGCTCCAGTCACCGCCAAATCACATAGTTGACTAAAGGATATGGTGGGAGATCCAGAGATACCTAGCCTCTGGTACAAAATAGTTCGCTCAGTAGCGTAACGTCCGCATGTCATAAGGTAGTGTTCACAGGTTTCTGGAAGAGAGCAGACTGAGCATAAAGGAGAGTGGCAAAGGTTGAAACGGTAAAGTAATGCTCGGGTGGGGAGAGATTTTGTGCGAAGGCGAGAAAGAAGAACCTCCCCTCTCCTGGGAAGGCGCAGCTTCCTGTGATCCCAACTCCTTTTGGTAAGGTGAGGAAAATCGGTGCTGTAGTTTCCGAGAAGCCAATTATTAATATCCTCCTCATAGAAGAGGCGCCGAAACTGGACGCAGATGTCCTCTGGGGAGATCCACCTTACTGGGTCCGTAGGCAGAAGGTGAGAGCGGGCCAGTTTGTCCGCAAGCTCATTGGCATAAATGCCAACATGACTGGGAACCCAGACTAGTTCAATCGACGAGAGTTGATGTAATGCATTATTAAGTTTCTGGTTTACCTGAGTCACCACTCGAGGAGATTTGTAGTTTGGTGACTGAAGGCTCGTCAGGACGGATCTGCTGTCGGATAGAAGGAGCAGCTTGCCAGACTGAGGAATAAAATCTAGTGCCAGTCCAATCGCTAGAGCCTCTGCCGTGTAAATGGAATTAATGTCATGAACTCTGCTGGAGTGCCCATAGTTCTGGCTTACATCCCAAAAGGCGATGCAGGTCTGTGAGAGAGTCTTTGAGGCGTCAGTAGCCATTATGTGGCAGTCACCGCGAGTAGACAAAAATGCAGAAAAGAGCTGACAGATTAGATCAGGGTGGAGCTGCCTGTTCTGAAACTCAAAAGAATCAATATGGCACTGGAAGATATCTGTAAGAGGAGGACGGGGAAGCACCCACGACACGATATCGGTCGCGGAGATATGAAGCCTAGAGAGGGTATCGCTGAGGTGAGCAGCCAGAACAGAATTTTCCGTAATTCCGGGGAGCACCAGAGAATAGATTGGCGACTGGGGGCCGAGTGACAGGTGCCGAAGAAGGTAGCAGCACCTATGGAGATCTTGAGTGCAAGCTACTGACAAGGAGTTGGCTTCCCGACGCAGAATTGGAATGGGTGTCCAACGCGGGAGGCCCGTCGCAATTCTAAGGGCTGCGTTAAGGATGGGTTCTAATTTCTGTCTGGTTGATGGGCACGCTAGCGAATAAATTGGACTACCATGGTGTAGCATACTCGTGACTGTAGCCTTGCTAATTCTGATGAGATCTTTGGTTGTTATGCCCCGAGAGACATGCGCCACACTTTTCAAGACGCTCAACTTCCTTAAAGCTTTCTGTTTGACTTGAGCAATATGATCATTCCAGTTAAGGTTGTAAGTGAAGTTCAGGCCTAGAATCCGAATGTTGTCCACCCAGGGGATGTCTTCTGAATTTATGTGAAGATTACTGTCAGGGATCTTTTTCCTAGCTGAGAAAACAATAGCTGCACTTTTACCCGGATTTAAACGTAGTTTCCAGTAGGCGCACCAACGAGCAACATTGAGAATGGCCTTCTGGACTTTCGGCCACACCACCTCCAGAGACGGGCCGGAGCAGTAAACGTACGTATCGTCAGCGTAGACTAAACCATCCACATCGGGGCCAAATGCGTCAAAGATGTCGCTCATGTAGACAGAGAAGAGAAAAGGGGACAAGACAGCCCCTTGCGGCACCCCGACGTCCACCTCGAAAGTGTCCGACAACGCACCTCTCCACCGGACCTGAATAATTCTTTGCATTGAGGAGTGAGACCATTTTGTGAAATGGCCATCGATGCCGGCTGATACCATTTTCAAAGCTAGGCCGTCCGGCCAAACAGAGTCGTAAGCAGAGGCAATGTCAAACGACACTAGGACACAAACCTGCTTATGGAGGCGAGCGGAGTGAAGATCGGAATAGAGCTTTGTGAGAGCAGGAGTGCAGTCCCGGAATGGAATAAAGCCGTAGTGGTTTGGGTGGAAGAAGTTTGTGTGAAGGATCCAAGAAGTCAGCCGCTTCAGAAGAATCCTTTCAAAAACCTTCGAGGCGACTGAAGTAAGCGAAATTGGTCTGTATGATGCCAGCAAAGTACTGTCTTTTCCGGGCTTCGAGATAGGGACACGATGACTTCCCTCCAAGAGCGGGGAATGACACCCGACAACCAAATGTCATTGAACACCCCAAGCAGTTTATGCAGCCCTATATCATCAAGACACCGAAGAGTCCGTAACGAGACCCCATCTTTTCCTGGGGTACGGAGGGTTGAATGGTTGAGGGCATATCTGAGCTCTGAGATCTGGAATGGGCGTTGGAGGTTCAGATCAATATGCGCACTAAAATCCACGGGGAGGTAGCCGTAGTTATGGGTTCTGCTATAGAACCTAGCGAACTTATTTGACTCTTCGATAGCGCTTGTCGATAGCGAACCAGGGGTTACAATGAAATTATGAGACAATGGAGAATCTACCTGTCGATTGCGAATCGCACGAATGATCCTATAGATGGCACCCGACGCTGCTGCCCCTTTGCAAGTTGCAGCCCAATACGTGCGCTTTGCGTCATTTATTTCCCTCTTCAGGGTCGCTGCGATTTTCTTATAACGAGACCAGAGAAACGGACAAATAAATTTTCTTGCAAGACGGAAAAGCTTCCTCTTTTGGCCCAGTAAATAACTGCACCGGCTGTCCCACCACGGGGCCCCAGCACGGTCAACAATCTTCACCCTACGGCTACTTGCTTTTAGAGAGTCACAACATATGCCAAGGAAATCCTCATAAGAATTGTTGTGAAGATTAAGGATTGCATTATTCAGATTCTTTGTAACAGCTCCCCAGTCATACCAATATCGAATGGAGTGGCAGGTGGAACTTCTAATCCGAAAGTCGAAATGAAGATTAACAGGGCAGTGGTCGCTGTCGAATGTGTCTGGGTGAACGTTGTAGCTGGTGTCGACAAAAATATCTGGCGAAGTGATGGAGAGGTCCAGGAGAGAAGCTCCACCAGCGTAGACATGTGTGGGCGTTTGTGAGTTGACGAGACAAATTTTATTTTGAATTATCCAGTCGATAACCAAACTGCCTTGGGGGGTATTGTGGCTGCCGCCCAAGCTGGAGTGAGGACAGTTAAAGTCCCCAATGATAACAAACGGTGAGCGACAAAACCCCAAAATGTTATCCAGCCAATGTGAATCTAACTTGCCCGGAGGGGAGTAAATGTTAATGATCTGGAGCTTAAAGTTGTTGGGGAAGATAATTTCCACACCTAACACCTCGTTAAAGACTGATTGAACTGGTAGAGCGAGATTACGGGATGAAAGAGTATTCCTTACCGCTGTTATCAGCCCGCCGCCGCTCCTAGAACCGCGGTCGAGCCTATAAACTATTTTTCCTGGAGTTTGAAACCCGATGGTGGGCTTAAGAAAAGTTTCTTGAAGTGCAATGATGTCGGCAGAGTAAAAAAGAGAATGACGGAGCCAGGCTGAATTAGCCCGAGCTCCCCGGATATTCCAATGAACTAATGAAACGCCCATGAAAAGGAGAAAAATTAGTCATGATCAGGCTGGGACTCGCTGTGGTCCATCAGACTGACATCATTGGCTAGTGATTCGGATTGGAGATTAATATCGGTAATTTTGATTGTGTCGTGTTCGGTGGGGGAGGTCATTTGAAATTTCTTGAGGTTTGGTTCGAGAGAGAAGGGAGGGGTGTCATTTTTTGCGAGGTCTTGTTTCTGTTTTTCTTTCGTTGGTAGGGTTGCTTTGAGAGTCGTAGGTATTGTGGGTGGAGGGAGTTGCGTCTTTTGGACGGCCTGGATGATGGTAGCATTCAGATCGTGAACTGCGCTATGGATCGCTTGAACTTTTTCGTCAAAAGCAGCTGAAGCTTGTTCTATAAATGTTCTGCATTGAGTAGCTTGTTCCACCAATAATGATTGAAATAGCTGGAACATGTTGTTGGTAAATTGGTCCAAAGTTGCTTGGAGTCCAGTTTGTGTTACGATATCGGAAGGTTTGGAATTATTAGCTTTTGAAGCATACGAGTTCGTCTCGCGCCGTTCAGCCATTCGGAACTGACGGCGGGCCTCGGCGATGGAGAGGTGGTGTTCGCATTTGAATTTTTGGATTCGGATCTCTTTTTCATAAGCAGGGCAGTTTTTATCGTCAGCGGTATGTTCACCTTGGCAGTTAGGACAAATTGGGGTTGGGGTCTGACAGTGACCCTCGTGTGATGTACTACAGTTACGGCAAATTTTCTGTTTATGGCACGATTTTGTACTATGGTTAAATTCCCAGCAGTTGAGACAGGGCCGGGGCCGGTCAATAAACAGAGTAGTCTTCTGAATTTGGTAATAAATTTTTACCTCCCGCGGGAGTGTGGTTCCCAGTTTAGTAACCAGGACTGTAGTTGTTGGGACGGTGTTGCCTTCATTTTTCCGTAGAAAACGTCTGATTTCGAGTACGTGGATACCGTTATAAATCAGTTCATCGGCGATTTCTTCGCAAGAAACATTGGTAGGAATTCCGTACAGAAGAAATCGAGTTGTTATACTGTCGAATTGCACTCGAGGGTTCACGGGGATTTCGGCTATCGAAGTGAGTTGTAAAGCTTGAGTCGCCGTTTCGACAGAGTGCGTGAGAAGAACTATTTTACCCTGTTTGGTCAATTTTATGCAGTCAATAGCCGCATGGTTTTTTATTTGTTTCTCCAAATCCCCTTTTAACTTCTTAGGATGAATAGTAGGAAAAGTCACGGATTTAGCTTCTATGAAAATTGTTATGACGTCACTACTACTAAGTTCTGCAAAACTAACTAAGTCCGCCGGAGGATACACACTCTTATAAAAATTGAAGTCAGTCGGTGGTACAACATTTGAGTTTAACGAGGACAGGGTAGCCATGACAGATGAATTTAGTAAACTAGAAGTTGATTCATTATCTGACACTTGCGACATAAAGTCCGTCAGCAAAACACCCGACAACACTACAACAGTCAACTACAACTACAAAATTAAACAGTAGAAGTCCACTAAAATAATATTTAGGCAAAGTAAACAACCACGAGTTCAAAAGTCCTAAACACTCGGAACGGGAACCGCCCCCAAAATGCAGCTGAGCATCTATCAAAGCCTACATCCCGACTGCGGCAGCGGAAAAACTTCACAACACTAAACACGAAGTAACACTATACTTTAAAATGGAAAAATCTCACCAAATTCCAAGAGCAGCAGCTATCCAGACGACAAGCAACAGACCAACGTTGCGTGTCCTCAAGAAACTGTCGATATTCGGTATGGAGTCATCTCCCTGCTTGTTCGGTAAACAAAATATATTTTGTATTTTGAAATAGAAAACTTCTGCCATCGATTGAACTGAATAACTGTGTTTGTGATTGTACATGTGTACAACGTTGTTGCTGTTGGATTGGATTTTTTTTTTAATCGAGCATGCTGTAAAACTTGAGTGAATATCTTATGAAATTATGTCTAAATGTATATATAATCTAATTCAAGTAAAGTTTTTGATCGAATCTTTAGAAGTAAATAAGATTTTAAACGACTGACAATGCCTTCTAAAAATTATAAGTATTCGCCTGGGTGTCAGAAAAGGAAAAAGAAAATTCTCATGGAATCTGGGAAAAAAAGTTTGAAAGGAAGCATTGAAAGGCATTTTGTGATGACTTCAAAAGACAAAATTGAGACGAAAGATAAAAATGATAAAATGGTGACTGAAGATAATGGAGTGTCATCGCATTCATCATTATCGGCGACATTTGAAGAAAAATAAATTAGTTGTTTCTGATTTTTGTGAAACAGATTTAAATGCAAAGTGGATCCAGAAAACTTCTCAAATTGCTAAAGGAGAAAAAATAGTGGTTTCTGACCTGCAAACACATTTAAATTCAGAAAAAATTCAAAAGCCTTTTGAACCCTCAGAAATTCATAAAAGCAAGAAATTAGTCAATTGTAGCATTTCTGATATTGAAACTAATTTAAATCTAGAAGAAATCCAGGAATCCTCTGAACAACCTGAAATTGATGATCCTGTAAAAGTAAATTATCCAGATGATCCTGCTCTTTGGCCAGCTGTAATAACAGAAGAAATGCAAGAACATTTCTTGTTACATAAACCAAATCAGTTTATGTCAGAAATACACAAATCAAAGTGATTTTGCCACAGCAAAGATCGTGTTCTCACTGAGCATAATTTTTACAGACATATGAAGAATAAAGAAAAAACCAAAAAAGACTGGCTGATATATTCACCATCAAAAGGAGTTGTATACTGCTATGTGTGTAAACTGTTTTCTTCAAGTCGCCAGTCACTCTGTGAAGAAGGCTTTGGTAATTGGAAGAATATATCAGAAAGATTAAGTGAGCATGAAAGTTCTAAAACTCATCGAGATGTTGTGTGCACATTATCCTTACGTTCAATATTGTATGTTCGCTTTGATTTTCAATTTGTTGACGACTATCAGACTTAGATAAAATGTAAAACTGTCTGCGAACTCAAATAATTTCTTAAATACTTTCTGCAAAAAAAACGCCGTGCCCCTCCCGAGTCCTATATCGTCGCTAACAGCAAAAATGAAAAGTTATATGCGAGTGGAGTGCCACTAAGCAACACCACTGAAAGAAAAATATTAATTTACAAGACAATTTTTTCTGAATTAGACTTTATTGAAAAGAGGATAATATTTACTAAGATATTAAAACTGAATTCTCCTTTGGAATGTAAAAAAATCGTGGAAAAACACTAAATAAGTGCATAAACATTCGCTAAAATTTCCAACCAAATAAACTTTATTTAAAAGAGATCAACATTTAACATTTATTTTTTAACACAAAATTTATTTTTAATCTGTTAAATTAATCTGCAAAGCCTGAAATAATCTGCAGCCATCGCTTCAGTACTGCACTATTTCTGCTACTGGCCCTGGGCAGGAGGGAAAATAAAAAGCATTGTACCCGCCGTTGCGGCATAAGGCACCGCACTTACAATATTTTTAAGTTTTAAGCTCGTATACACTGTGGTGCTTCTTCCAAAATATACTGTACCATGGTACATGGCAAATAATTTCTAGCAAACTTTTTTTCTCCAGTTGAAAAATAGTCTGCAGACCTTCTCAAGAGTTTGCGACGTGCGTCGCGCCAATTCTCTGCCCGGGGTCTTGATTTTTTTTTTTTTTTTTTACACAAAGTAAAAATAAATCAAACTGTCTGCAAACTTTGAAAATTTTCTGCGACCGGCGTTCGCGTATTCGTCTGTATTATCTGATTCTGACGACTATACAAAAGAATGTGATTATTGCCGTGCTGTACTTACAAGAGTTGTTGCATGCATTCAATTTTTAGCTGAAAGGGGACTTTCTGTGCTTGGGTATAATGAAACTTTGGGATCGCCTAGTAATGGCAATTTTCTGGGTTGCCTAGAATTTTTTGCAAAATTTGATGCATTCATGAAAAATCATTTGAGAAAACATGGTAATGCTGGTAAAGGTAAGATTACTTATATTTCATCAACAATAGTGTCAGAATTATTGCAACTAATGTCAGAAAAAGTTTTAAAAGAAATCCTTTTGGAAGTGAAAGAATCAAAATATTTTGCTTTAATAGTAGATTCCGCACCTGATATCACTGGATCAGTTGTCATTAATTTTAAGGTATGTCGACAAAGAAAGTGTTCCCACTGAGAGATTTATTAAGTTCATACCTATAAATAGCCATATAATGCCAATTTTTTGTCGGATACTGTTCTTACAGAACTTGAAAAACTAGATATTGATATTATGAACTGTCGTGGTCAATCGTATGACAAATCCAGCAATATGGCTGGCAAATATTCTGGTCTGCAGGCAAGAAGCAAAAGCATTGCCCTTTAGCTGAGTATGTGCCATGCTCTGCACATTCTTTAAATCTTGTCGGGAATAATGCAGCTCAATCTTGCAATCAGGCTGTATCTGTTTTTGGACTAGTACAGAAGCTGTATAATTTTTTTTTTGAGGGCATCTTCTCATAGGTGGCAACTTTTACAAGATAAACTATTATCTGGCAAAGAAAAATTGACTATAAAATCTTTATCAAATACAAGGTGGTCTGCAGATGCTATGAAAGCTCCTCACAAAGGTTATCATTTTTAATAAAGAGATTATTGCAAGAAATTTCTAAAGACATGAATGACTCACCAACTTCTCGTCATGAAGCAAAATATTTGCATTCAAGTTTAAGTAAATTAGAAACTGCCGTTTTAACCGTAGTGTGGGATGCCATACTACAACGAATAAATATGGTCAATATAACTCTTCAAAGCAGTACTGGGGATGTATCTTCTATAACTTCTCTGTATGAATCTCAATATTTTTTTTCAGCTTGTAAGAGATTGATATGACATTTATGAAAAAAAAAAAGCATTCATGCTTGTAGGTAAAAATGTAACATACAATGTTCAAAGGAAAAGAAAAATCTCCAAAAGATTAGATAGCTTACAAAAGAATGAACATAGCTTTTCAACCAGAGAATCTTTTAGGTGTACATGCCATAATGTCATCTGTGATGCTTTAAATTACTCAGCTGAAAAAAAGAATTGAGGCATATGTTAAAATTAATGAAAAATATGGATTTCTCTATAATAAAACATTACCAACTTCTCAAGTTAAGAAATTTGCTGAGGAATTCCAAAATACTTTTTCAGAAAATATTGATAACACTTTTATAGATGAATTTCTGCAGTTTGGGGCATTTTTTCAGGAAAAAAATTGGCTAAGATGCTTTACACTCACGCAGAAAAAAAAATTAATCGGTTAAAAAAAGGAAAACAGTCACCAAATTTAGGGGATTTTTTCCTTTAATGGCAACCTAGCCATTGTATTAAGTTATTCGTTTGGCGCAGTCTTGAAAATCGCATCAACAAAAAAGTCGCCAAACTTTTGATTACATGTTTGCATGAGTGTAAAGCATCAGTTCCAAAAAATTCCCCTAAAGATTGTTTGCAAAAAATCAGGAATTTAAATATATTGCACACATTTCCAAATATAGAAATAGCATATTATAGTTGTTTCTAACCTTGCCCATAACAAATTGTTCCAGTGAACGTTCATTTTCTGTATTGAAAAGCGTCAAATCAAGACTCAGGTCATCGATGACGCAGAATAATTTACAGGCTTTCTCTCTTTTGACTATAGACAATGACATTACTTCAAAATTAGAAATTCATGATATAATTGATGAATTTGCATCTAAAAAGCAAGAAAAGAGCCTTTTCAAAAGTTTTTTGTTTTTCTATTTGTTATTTTGCAAATTTCAACTAGTCTGTATTATAAGTAAGTACATGGAATTTTAAAAACAGTTAACTCTTTGAATGTCAGTATGTTGTTTGATAACTGTATTAAAAAAAAAATTAACAAAAGTTAATGAAGTTTGTTTTTATTTAGAAATTTACTATTTGAATTTAGTTTTATGATAGATATTTTAATACTTTGAATAATGTCAAAATACCCTTGTTTATATATATATATATATTTGAGTGACTTAAACCTCAGTTTTCTTTATATTGACAAACAATCCTGATTTTTAATTGTTTACTATATAATTTTTAATGTGTTTTTAATGAGGTAATTATTTTTCCTTGAGAATTTTTGTTCTGTAGAACAATTTAGGCCGATCTAATATTCCTGAAAACTCTATGCCTATAATATAGGATCTATATATTTTTTAGTTTAATTAAGGGATGCACAATTCTTGTAAGTTAAATTATTTTGTAAACTTGAAACTTTCACCCAAACAACTTTGTCAACTCATCAAATAAACCTACTTTTTTTTTTTTAAATGGGGGGGGGGGGGGGGGCAACTTTTTAACAGGCCCTGGGTCCAACTTCAGCTTGACCGGGCTCTGATGAACACAAAATATTAAACAAATTTGATTGCTTAAAGCAAGAGCACCTTGCTTAAAGTATGAAATATCAAAATAAAAAATTATATCATAATAATATTAATTTAAGATTACATCATAGGTGATTACTGGCAAAAAGCGTTGCGAACATATACAAAAAATGTGGCTTCCTAATTGTACATCTCAGCGAATTGGATCGATCCTTCCCCATACATCTCCTGTGTTTTGTGTTACTATTACTAGCTTGCCCATCTTTTAGTTAATATAATTTTAAACTGGATTAATAGTGTTCCATCACTATGCCAACACCAACGCTTCAACTTTAGGAGGAAAATGATACAGATGCTTCAGTGGGTCTTCCCCAAGAAACTGCATGGAAATGCAAAATGCGAATCAAATTTCAATGCAGTAAAAACAAAAAGAAAAAAAAATACGTGTGTTCTTGAGAAGAATAAGGGTGTAACATATAAAAGTAGTGCATTTTAATAACCATATTTTCACAAAGTTAAATAAAAAAGTAAATTTATATATTATTTTTTTTTTTTGGAAAGGTTTTATTGAATTGTGTACGCATAACTCACGACTCCTCAATAAGTTGCAGATATAATTCTGTGAAATTTGAAATGTATTATATGCAGTGTTGTGAAGGGAATAAATCAAAAAGTATCCATTATTTAGTAGTTTACAACTGTTTTCGCAGAATATCATTTGTAAATTTTAATACAGAATATTATATAAACTGATGCAATAAGCTATTATTTTTTAACCTATCAAATTATTTTTTAGATTTTAGTTCATTGTTCTCAATATTGTCATAAATGTAGTGTTTATAAAGAAAGCCAAGTATCTGCTGGGTAGTATTGTTTTGATTGAAGGGCTTATTTTATTAACTTTCAATATAATATTACTAAGTTTACTTAAAATTTCATGAATGGATATTCTATTTTTGGTTAAAATTCTACTTCTGGACCGGTTCACCAAGCTTGGCAATAAATGTATAATCTAACAACCAATGTAACATGTAATTTGGCAAATGTATGTATTTTTGGATCAACGGTCTTGGTGCAGAAAGTGATCACGTGCCAATTTTCCAGGTAACTAATGCCGAGCCAAAAGTAGGTAATGTGTAATATGGCAAATGCACTTAATTTTGGATTTGCAGCCTCGATACAGATAGTGATCTTGTACCAAATTAGTGTGAACCAGTCCAGAAATGGAAGCCGAGCTAGAAGTAGTGTATAATCTGACAAAGACTCATAATTTTGGATCGAAAGCCTTGGGGTAAAAAGTGATCCTATGCCAATTTGGCACCAACCGGCCTGGTTACAGATGTCAAGCCCTATATATTTTTTTTATTTACCTGTAAAATTATATAATGTTGGATTATACATGCTATTAAAAGCTATTGAATAAATCAAAAGCAATCCAGGTCAGTTAAGACTAAAGAATATGGTGTTTTCGATAATGGTTACACCTTCAATGCAAAACGTCGTATTTTGCTTTGTTCAAAAACTGGGGGGAGGGGTGAGAAGAAAAAATATGGCCTTCTAGAAATGAAAAAAAGAGTGTGGCTCATAGAAACAGTGAAGTTTAGATACATATTACTGTAAATTCAATTCGGCAAAATCCTAGAACAAGCAAAACACCCGATTTGGCGATTTTTTATTTAAAAAAAATTTTTTTTTTTTTACGCCAACCAAAAAATTCGCAAGCTCCAAATTCAAACCAATCAGAACACGTGCTTAGTATGGTAAGCTTTTTCACAAAGTAAACATCGATTTTATTTCATTTTGCGACTATTTACAAAGTTTTTGCAAGTTTTTCTTCATGATTTTTTGATTTTTACAAACTTTTAGCAATATTTTCCTCTGGATATTTTGATTATTACAAACTTTTAACAATTTTTTCCGTCGGATATTTCGATTTTTACAAATTTTTAGCTATTTTTTCCTTCTTGCTTAAACTTTGTAAATTGTCACAAAATGGAATAAAATCAATGTTTACTTTGTGAAATTCTCATAGGAACTGTGTAAGTAGCGAGTTCTCTGCCACAAAGCACTTATGATTGGGGAGAATCTCGAGATTTCTGATTTTTCGAATGCACGAAACTCATTCAATCAGCGGTTAGTAACATATATGTATGCTTCGCATACATTAACAGAGAAAAAAAAAACCTGGATGCATGAAACTCGCTGTGCAGCAATCTCTAGAATGCATGAAATTCATTCAAGCAGCGGTTAGTAAATTATATATATACACTTCGCGTACATTAACAACAAAAAAAAAAAACCCGGGATGCATGAAACTCACTCACTGTGCAGTAATCTCTACAATGCATGAAATTCATTCAAGCGGCGGTCAGTAATTTATTAATTTATGTATGTGTACACAAAAATCAGTTTACAGCAATCTCTAGAATGCATAAAATACATCTTATCAAATAAAATCAACAAAAATTCACTTACCTTTATTTCTTATATTTCGTTTTTTTTCCTTCTTTTTAAAATTATTTTACAGGAATTATCATTCTACGACAAAGCGTCAAACACAAAACCCATTCCACAAACGTATTTCAACAAATCAGACTGTACGACACAGTAAACCAATCAATCCAATCTATTTTCCTCAAAAACCAACTCAATTTCCAGAACAAACCACATTAGGCATGGAAGAAATGTAAGAAACAAACCGGTAGGAAGAAAAACTCATTCATCACCTTGCCAAAATAACACGAAATTCGTCAGTCATTTGCAGAAAAAAACTTGAAATTTTTCAGTGTGGCATGAGAAAAAAAATAGTGAATTTCATCAATCTGTCACCAAAAGAAACCGAATAATTCACCAATCGGTTACGGAAAAATTCGCAAAGTTCGTCATTCAGTCAAGGAAAAAAACATGAAGTTCGTTGATTGCTCATCAGAAAATATTGCGAAATTCGTCAATCAGTCGCGGGAAAATATTGTAAAATTCATCAGTCGGTCGCGGGGATAAATCAGGAAATTCATCAGTCGAACGCAGAGAAGAAAATCTAAATTTGTCAGTCAGACACAGGTAAAAAAAATTACGAACTTTGTCAATCTGTCGAAAGAAAAAAAAGGGGAAATTATGCGAATTTCGTTGATCGATCGCGGAAAAATCATGAATTTTATCGATAGACCGTGGAAAAAATGCAAATTTCGCCAATCGATCGTGAAAAAAACTCAAAGTTTGTCGATTGATCGCAGAAAAACGCACAGTTTGTCTGTCAGTTGCAGAAAAATATGATTTTGTCGATAGACCGTGGAAAAAACACAAATTTTGCCGATAGACCGCGGTAAAAATGCAAATTAAGCTAATCGATCGCGGAAAAAACGCAAAGTTCGTCGCTTGATCGCGGAAAAATGCAAAGTTCGTCGGTCAGTTGCAGAAAAACTGCAAAGTTTGTCGATCAGTCGTGGAAAAACGCAAAGTTCGTCGATTTGTCGTGGAAAAAACGCAAAGTTCGTTGATCAGTCGTTTAAAAAACGCAAAGTTCGTTGATCAATCGTTTAAAAAACGCAAAGTTTGTTGATCAGTAGTTTAAAAAACGCAAAGTTCGTAGATCAGTCGCTTAAAAAATGAAAAGTTCGTTGATCAGTCACTTAAAAAACAAAAAGTTCGTCGATCAGTCGCTTAAAAAACCTTAAGTTCGTCGATCAGTCACTTAAAAAACCTTAAGTTCGTCGATCAGTCGTGAAAAAAAACGCAAAGTTCTTCGATCTGTCACAAAAAAAACGCAAAGTTCGTCGATCTGTCACGGAAAAAATGCAAAGTTCGTCGATCTGTCCCCAAAAAACGCAAAGTTTGTCGATCAGTCGCAGAAGAAACCACAAAGTTTGTCGATCTGTTGTGGAAAAAAACCGCAAAGTTCGTCGATTTGTCGTGGAAAACACGCAAAGTTCGTCGATCTGCCGCGGAAAAAACGCAAATTTCGTTGATCAGTCGCTTAAAAAACGAAAAGTTCGTTGATCAGTCGCTTAAAAAACGAAAAGTTCATCGATCAGTCGCTTAAAAAACCTTAAGTTCGTCGATCAGTCGTGAAAAAAACGCAAAGTTCTTCAATCTGTCGTGGAAAAAATGCAAAGTTCGTCGATCTGTCACGGAAAAATGCAAAGTTCGTCGATCTGTCCCCAAAAAACACAAAGTTCGTCGGTCAGTTGCGGAAAAACGCAAAGTTCGTTGATCAGTCGCAGAAAAAACCGCAAAGTTTGTCGATTTGTCGGGGAAAACACGCAAAGTTCGTTGATCTGTTGCAAAAAAAAAAAACCATAAAGTTCGTCGATCAGTCGCAGAAATAGCACAAAATTCGTCGATCGGTTGCGGGAAAATGGTGTAATTTTTTGGGCGGGATTTCAAAATTTTCGCCGTGAATCCCGCAATCCTGCCCTAAAATTCAAGCCCTGCAGTTGATGTAGCAACACGTCTTTATTCAAAAAATGAAATGTTTACTGCACATACATAGTACTAAAAGACTGTACAATTTCATACCTGCAGTTTAAACTGACTTTTTAAAAAATTTTATTTAATTATGTATTTGTCAAATAATTTCGGGGAAAAAATCGTGAAATTCACCAAATGGTTTTGAAATTTGTCGAGCTACAGCGGGGGAAAAAATCTTTTTACATTCAATCATCGCAATTGGCGTGTGTGTCTATTAAGTTTGACCAGTGGTGGCAATAAAGTCAATCGCCAAATTTTCAGTATTACTCGCCGAGTGGCGAGTGCTAATTTTGTCCTATATTTAAGATACTTATTTTTATGTGTGAAGGAATTTTTAAATGAGAACATTATCTTTGAAACAATTTAAAATGTTATTAACCCAGTAGCAGAAAATGCTCCAAGTGTCTGCGACGGATATTTCAGGAGCAGAAAATAATCTGCCTGTAAACTGTGTTACAATTCAAGTTATGCATATCAATAATTAATATCTAGTATGCATTATTTTTGAAGTCATGTAAAATTTACCATAATTTCTTTTACTGTGTATTCCATCTTGCTAGCTGGTAAAAACAAATCTTTGGCTGATAAGATTTTATGAACATTCCCAACAACTGTTTATAATCCACAATCTCTAAGACATAAACAATGAATTTTGCAGTTATAAAGCACCTACATTCTACATTGTAGAAAAATTTCTACTCTTTAGAGGATAAATTTTATTTATTATTTCATCTTTAACTTCCTAATTCAGTGCTTTTCATGAAAAAACTACTTTTATTACAATATTTTTTTTAAATGAATAATATAATGATTTGGTAAGCAATAATGTTGGAAACAAGCAATATTTTCAATTGTAACCGCTCAACATTTTTTGCAATTTTATTTGTTTTGGTATGAAAACAAAGTCATTTCTTATAAACATATTTAAATTTTATTTTAAAACAATGTTTTGGATACATAATGTGTGTACTAAACTCAAAGTTTGTTAAAAGTTGTAAGTAAAGTTGAAAATTCATAAAATCAGAAACCATAAAAATAATTTCTTGTTTTTTTCTTGTAAATGTATGTAAAATGTAACTTTTTCACTTTAAACATTATTTTTAGTTTATTACACACAGCTAGAAATGACACACTTACATGAAATTGTCCAAAGAATTTATGTAAACAAACACAAACTATGTATTTACATATTCATGTGAGTACACTATTCTGTTGCAAATGAAAAATCAAGTGTTTTTCTAGGAATGTTTCTTAAAATTTTTACATTTGAGAAATAAAGTGTGTTCAGATTGCTTGCAACGACTAAAATAAGGAATAATTTATATAAGAGACTCATTTATATAAAATTTAGGAATTTTGGTTATTACAGCAATATTTTCAATTGTAACTGGTCAACATATTTTGCAATTTTACTTGTTTTGGTATGAAAACAAAGTCATTTCTTATAAACGTATTTAAAATTTGTTTTAAAACAATGTTTTGGATACATACTGTGTGTAATAAACTCAAACTTTGTTAAAAGTTGTAAGTAAAGTTGAAAATCGATAAAATCAGAAACGATAAAAATAATTTCGTGTTTTTTTCTCGTAAATGTATGTAAAATGTAACTTTTTCACTTTAACAATTATTTTTAGTTTATTACACACAGCTAGAAATGACACACTTACATGAAATTGTACAAAAAATTTATGTTAACAAACACAAACTATGTATTAAATATTCATGTGGGTACACTATTCTGTTGCAAATGAAAAATCAAATATTTTTCTAGGAATGCTTCTTAAATTTTTACATTTCAGAAATAAAGTGTGTTCAGATTGCTTGCAACGACTAAAATAAGGAATAATTTATATAAGAGACACTCATTTATATAAAATTTAGGAATTTTGGTTATTACAGCAATATTTACAATTGTTTCAGCTCAACATTTTTTGCAATTTTACTTGTTTTGGTGTGAAAACAAAGTCATTTCTTATAAACATAGTTAAATTTTGTTTTAAAACAATGTTTTGGATATACATACTGTGTGTAATAAACTCAAACTTTGTTAAAAGTTGTAAATAAAGTTAAAAATCGATAAAATCAGAAACGATAAAATAATTTCTTGTTTTTTTTCTCGTAAATGTATGTAAAATGTAACTTTTTCACTTTAACCATTATTTTTAGTTTATTACACACAGCTAGAAATGACACACTAACATGAAATTGTCTGACGAATTTATGTAAACCCTTGTTAAAGGTGCCATTCTGGTTCCCCTAGGGTGTCACTAGTCAGACAAGCCTTTCACTCCTTAGAGGTGCCATGTGTCACCTGTAGTTTTAACAGTGTTGTACTACGCCATTTTAACACACTTATAGTTTTTATTTTTATAAATTAAAAATGTGCATTATCTGCTCTGAAGGACATCAATTTCTTATGTGAAAATATAGTGAGTTAGTTTGAATTTTTATTGGCTTAAATATAAAAACAAAGTACAAATTTTTTTTAAAGTGGGAAGGCTGAAAATTTATCTGGTAAATACTAAAGAGATATGGGAAAGTATAAGATATTGATGACATTACACAGCCTCATAACCGAAAGTCCCTATACAACTGCATAACACAAACCACCATGTCTCCTTAACCAATATCAGTTAGTATTAACAAAAAAGATTGGAAAAGCTAATATATTTCATCAAGAAATTAGGACTTATACCAGAAACATTGTAAGTTTGAAATCCCCGATGTCAAAATATGCTTCCCGATGCATACGCAACATTTTATCTTCTCCAATTGCTTTCCAAAATGCATAACATTGTGTTTTAAAGTGTATATAAACATGTGGTGTGAATGCGTTTAAGAAAGCGATGCATGTAAAAGCTGTATAAAACTACACCTCACGAACACTTTATTTAGCACCAGGAGTAAAACATGTTTTACCATACGAGAACACCACGAAACACATTTTATGCATTCAAAAGTTGTTAGTTTTGTGTTCTATGTATTGTGTTGCTGGGATTTGCAGTCAGTGAAGCAGGACAGTGTCTTCTAGCTGGAAAAAACTTATTAAATTGTGTTTTAACCCGTCAGCACACGCGCTGGGATAAAATCTACCCCAGCTCAGAATCATTACGTAAAATGTGAGAAACTCGTTCGTTATCATTCTGAGCTTTATATTTTTTTTCAAGCAAGAACGTCTTATTTTAAGTTAAATTATGTTCTTTATTGATTTCCAGTTTATTTCAAAATATAAATTTTTGTTTATAATCAAACTGTCGGAAATTGACACAAGAAAACCAACTAGGGTAAAATTTATCCTGTGCGTGTAGTAATGTAATAGAAAGGGGCGCGTGTGCTGAGAGGTTAAAAGGAGAAAATAAGTTATTTGAAAAAGTCTTAAGTTTATATTTAACATGACTGTCTTATCTAGTTTTTAAGTGTCAAGTTACACTTAAAGAAATACTAAGGTAATCTAGATGAATGTACACTTTTGTTTTAAATTGGATAGAATTTTAATTTTCAACAGATAGATTGAGAATGCTACTTAGAGCAGTTTAAAAGAATAAGAAATATAGTAAGCCAAGTATTTCTTTGTCTTTCTATAATATTTTATGCTACAAAAATAATTTATTATAAATATAATTATTAACATTAACATTAAAATATTTGTATACTGAATACAGATGCACTTACTAAAGAATTAGATCTTTATATTCTAAAATTAAAAATTAACAGGAATAAAAACTTAAGTGGAAGTTATATTTAAAGGATGCCTCTGTTTTTGGTGTAAAAAAAATTTATGTTTATAATTATAATTGATATTATATATATATTATAATTAATTACATTATATTTTACTATATAATTATATATATATTATAATTTTGTAGCATAAAATTTTATGAAAGACATTTAGAAATTGTTGCAGAATATTTGGCTTAATATTTATTGAATATTTTTTATTCTTAAACTGCCCTAACTAGTATTAATTCACCTCTTGAAAGATAAAATTCTATCCCATTTAAAACTGTAGTGTAAATTATGGGAAAAGTACCTGTAACATTACTACAGTTTCTTAGTAGAGTTACAGATGTTTTCTTATAAATGTTCTAATATTGTGAAAGTGAACATACAAAAGAAGTTTTTGTAATTCTACTAAAGTCTCTTAGTAAACATACAAGAAAAACACCTGCAGTGGTTACACATATTTTCTTAGTAAAGATACAAAAGAAATATCTGTAATATAACTAACCATTTCTTACTATACATACTGAAAAAACACTTGTAACACCTACTAACAATTTTTTAGTGAAGCTACAAGAAAAGTATCTGTAATACTACTATGAATTACTTTGTAAACAAACTAAAAAAGGACCTGTAACGGCTACTAATCATTTCTTAGTGAAGATACAAGAGAAGTATCTGTAATACTACTAACCATTTTTTAGTGAAGATACAAGAAAAGTATCTGTAATACTACTAACCATTTTTTAGTGAAGATACAAGAAAAGTATCTGTAATACTACTAACCATTTTTTAGTGAAGATACAAGAGAAGTGTCTGTAATACTACTAACGATTTCTTAGTGAAGATACAAGAGAAGTATCTGTAATACTACTAACCATTTCTTAGTATACATTACTAAAAAAGCACCTGTAATGGCTACAAACGATTTCTTGGTAGGTTCACTACGGAAGTCTATGTGTTGTTTACTAAGTTTAATGCAGTAATCTTACTTAAGAAGAAGCTGTGTTGGTTACTAGAAAAGTTTATGGAATCCCAGTTGCCTAGAGATTTTCTAGTAGTACTACAGATTTTTTTTTACAGTGTAGACTGCAAAAGAAAAATCTCAGCGCGCGCACACAAAAGAGAGAGCTTATAGATGCCGATTGGTGCTACCACCTACCGGGATAATGTAAACTGTTTACGAAGCTATTTACATCTGTTACGGTCTCTATATTTACACCTCTTTGATTGATTTTTTAAAGATTGTTTAAATGTGTTAGATGAAATCGGAAATATCAGTTTATTCAGAAAATTTTAATAAATTTCAATTATATAACTTTGTGGGTTTTTATTTTATTCTTTTTTTTTTTTTAATGTGAAACCCTCATAACAGCATACTACTTTTAACATATGTTAATAGGTAAAACATGTGTAGATTGCGTTGGTGTTCTAAGCACTTCATATATAAAAAGAAAAATCATGTCCGTGAATAACGCTGACGATATATTCACGGTGGCAATACCGGGCCAATAAATTTCGCTTTAACTGTTTTTTTTTTTTTTTCGAAACATCGCACAATTTTAATTTTCACACAGTAGAATAGGGCGGAAAATATTCTTTCAAATGCAATTTTTTTTTTTTTAACTGTATCTCAATTTACTGAATCTTTATAGTTTTTAAAATACTTTTCAAGTTTTTTTTTTTTTTTTTTTTTTTTTTTTTTTTTTTACATCTCTGTCGCGTGCAGGGAAATTACGAGAATTTGTTTCCGGTTATTATTTCATAACGAAATTAAAAGTACGACCGCTGTGGCCTCGAGCTCCTCATTGCTCTCGGGCGACGGGCAGGCTGGGAAACCGCGGAATTCGCGGCGCGTGCGATCGTCTAATGTCCTTACGCCCTTTCACGACACTTGACCAGACACTTTAAAAGCTGGATTTAATACCGGAAATTTTTAAACGGTAATTTGCACGAATTTAATGCCTCGAAAAGCAGGAAGGGTTGGGCTCGGGCTCTGAGGACATCGAGCGACAGTTGTGGCTTCGAGTTCCTCATTGCTCTTGTTGTCCTCATTCAATAAAAAAAAATAATGTAAATAAAATACATGTTTAACAAGTATGTAATCGAATGGCGTATTTACGTTTTTGAAGTAAGCTCGTTTATTTTTTTTTCTCTGCTACAGGAGGAAAAATATCCACCAATTGTAGAAACTTTCATCAATTTTTTCTCCGTTATAGGAGAGAAATTTTCCGTTATAGGAAGAAACGTTAGTTATAAAAAAAAATATATCATTATTTGTGCTGCCATCTGTGGCGTATTACGGGAGTATTTATTATTTGATACATTTCAAGAATAATTTCTGGCAGATCCATGGGGCAGATCCAGGGACCTGACTGCCTTGAGTCGAATATCTAACCCGTTAGGCCAATGGGCACTTGCTAGAAGAAGAGTTTGAAATGAAGATAGGGTTTTTCTTGAAATGGGGGCTTGGGGCTTAAAAAAATTGGAGTTTGGGAAGCTGGAAATTTTGAAGTTAATTGCGAGGAGATTTCGTCGTTATGAGATGATAATTGGGGTTTTAACACTTTAGCATTAATAGGGGATAAAAACATGAATTATACATATTTTTAATTTGATTGTTAGATGCAAAATATGAATATTATATTTTTAATTAAATCCGAGAAGAAATGTTTGCTTTTTTGAGTAAAATCTTTTTTAAATATTATTATTAATTAATTAATTTTTTTTTAACTATTGCATATTTTAAAAATGTATTCGTTTAGAATATATTTTAAGTGTCAGTGTTTTTTTATAACTTTAAAAAATAAATTGCGAATAATTTTAAAAGAATGCGAAAATTTATTGTTATTTTTTAAGTTCGAAAGCATGATTTTTATTTGTTGCTTTTTTGAGTAAAATTGATTTTGTTTGCATTTAATTTAACTATTCTATATATTTTTTTAATCTGTTTTTTTAGAATATATTTTAAGAGTGTGTAAATATTTTTTTCATAACTTTAAAAAAATAAATTGCGAATAATTTTAAATGAATAAGAAAATTAATTGTGACTTTTTTAAATTCAAAAGTACAATTTAAAAAACAATAAATTAGAAATGTTATTTTATTGATTTTTTAGTTTTTGATTTTAAAAATAAATTTGAACTGTAGTATTAATAGAGCCAATACGCATTTGTGCAGGGAATAAACGGAATTTTCCCCTCTTCTGCAGACTTTCGGAAAGAATCCACGTAAAAAGCCTGTTTTCTAAGAGTACAGAAATTATTTGTTGTAAAATGAAGAATAATTGAGTGTATAAGGACATTTATTCTGACACTGTAGCGATTAAGTCACTGAAGTAATCGGTATCAAAAAGGCTGCTGTATGTAGCGAAATCTATGGCGATTTCTTTAGCTATTAACCTCTGGCATGCGACTAATACGAAAGTATCACTTTTAAAAAATTTCAAAGCTTTATTTGAATACATTATTGATATTTTTTTTTCATATAAAATTGCTTTTTGGTGTTGTCAGAGAGGATTCTAAAATATATACAGGGCGCGACAGAAAAATGTATAGTCATGTATAGTCATATAGTTCATTCAAAATGTGTATAAAAAATTTTTAAGCATCCTGTATATTAAATCTAACAAAAATCTATTAGAGTTTTCAATAACAAAAAAATGGTTTTTACTTATATTCTGTAATCTGGAAAGCCCGGATTGGATCCCCTAGTGTCTATAAGTTGATAACTGAAATATAATCAATTTCAATTTCGTACAAATTCCCAGAGCTTTAATACGAAACTGCCTGTGATTACAAGGCAGATTCGATCGATATTAATTTCATTCCCGCAAAGCTCTGGAACATAATAATTTCATTCTAAAGTCCCTTTGAAACTTTAACAATGTTCAGTTATTAATGAGCATCTGACATTATTTTATGGCTGTTTGAAAAGTTTGGGTAAATTCAGAGCGAATAATCCTGTTATTGAGCTATTCGAATAAAGGCAACTCGGGATGTCGCCGTCATGCAAATTCATGCATGGATTAAAATGGATTTTGACCTTGCGTTATTATAGGCTACGTAAACTGACTGCAGTGTTTATTTGTTTGGAGATATAAGTATGTTGTAATATATCGTCTTTACTAAAATATTTATAATGTACTCATTGTAATGCATTAATAATTTTACGTAACAAATATTCGAGAAAAGATCATATAATGAGGTATGTATGTAAAAATGGATTCAGAAAAGTGGATGAGTAAGGAATTTTTATAGTTTAATAGAGTTTTATTTATTAAATTTTATATCCGTTCGTTGGGGATAAAATTCAAATACATCAAAATTTGCTAAATAAAACTTCTAATAGCGTCTAATCTTGTGTAACACATGTAAACCATCTTGAAACAAAAATCAATATGAGAAGCAGTAAATATGATCCCACATTATAACAAGTTGGAAATTGTACGTCAAACGTGACAAATGAGGTGTGTTCGTACTATAACTAGTTTCAGTGAAATGAATTATATCGTCTGTTATTATGATATGATTAATTTTCATAATAATATAAGTTCATTTTAAATTGGCAACATTTCATCTTTTGTTGACATTTACTGAAAATTCCAATAGGAAACTTATGCCTAGCTTTAAAAACTTCAGAACTTGAAATCTATACTTAGACTTTTTTATCCGTTTAATATCTATTTCTCCGGAAACATCTATCCAAAAACTGTCTGTTAGATTATATGATTCCTATAATTAGACAATTTTAGTATACAAATACGGTTTTTAAATTCTGTAAAACAGATATAATATGACTCCATTTTAAATAGGACGTAATCATCATGGCAACCTAGTATCATTACCTATCATGGGATATCATTGAATTAATTACGTATGATAGGATTTAATAGAATGATACATCTCGGTCGCGTGACGATTAATCCTCGGAAGCTGCTATAACAAAGAAGTACCAATTTTTAAAAAATTCAAATTACTTAATAAATATTTTTATTCATATATTTTTAAGTTTTGCTTCGATTTTCATAAAATTTGAATTGACTCGACAAAATGCTGCGAAGATTATATACATTAAATTTTAAATCATTTGGTTGGGTAGTTTAGTTGCGCTTTTATATTCGGACAGACGGACAGACAGACAGACGGACAAACGGACAGACGGATGGACCAGACGACGACTATAGGGGCTACGTATTTATAACTAGTAAATCTACAGATCAGAGGCCTCAACGTCAGCTCTACAAATCATCGTTCATTAATCTCACTAATTTTTAATATAATCGGCATAATATTTGATAGGCTAAAATTAGATTTTTTAAAATTATTTATACATTTATAAGAATATAAGATTTATTCAAAGTTCCTAAAATTTTAGAAGTATCACATGAAACACAATTTTATGTGGGATAAATGATAGGATAAACTACTTATTACTGTATTTTTTACCCCCCCCCCTGAAGGAATGTAGGAAGGAATGTAAATTTAAAATGAAATTTAGCATTTACGAAATGGAGTAAATATAGCATTTACAACTATCCCAATGCGTGATTTTCTTTTCGGTGAATGTTAAAATTAAAAAATCGTCTGACTTACCATTGAAAAGCATTATGACTTAAAATAAAATGTTCTATATTTTTCGAACGAATGAACCAAATTTAACCAAAAACTATACAGCTCATTCTGGGTACCTCGCCAACATACACACCAAAAATCGACCTAATCGGACCCTTTTTGCGGCAGTTATCGCGGAACAGACAGACAGACAGACAGACAAACAGACAGAAACCAAAAACTTTTCGGGTCTCAACAGTGAGCCTTCACTGACGTTTCGGCAATTACGAACGCACCTAATAAAACAGTCAAAATACACCGTAAAATAATAATAATAATAGTAATAATAATAATAATAATAATAATAATAATAATAATAATAATAATTCTTAATTTATGAAAATGTAATGTAACCACGAACTAAAATATGCAATAAGCTCTTCAGAGTTACCTGCGATTCTAAAAATCGTTCTGTATCTTTAAAAACCTCAAAAACCAATATGGTTTCACGATTTAAAGAAGTATTTATAAAAACGAAGTTTGTTTTGGTGACACTGATTTTCGAAAAATCTTCCGAATAATTTTTATAGCGCATTAATACGTTTTCTGAAACCTGAATAACAGTTTTTAGGATTAATAGATTTTTAGGAACGCTTTTAATTCAACTTGGCCTTTGTATGTAAAGATGAAATTTTGTAAACGATTTTTCACTTTCTTCCTGATAGGCTAGAAGTACATAAAAAATAACGTATACTTAGTTGTATTTCCGATGACAATACAGCATTTTAATATTTTTAGAACTTATTTATAAATTAATAAATTATTATTTTTTTAAATAAATTGTTTTAGCCGGTCCACAGTATTTGATGCAAAATATTGACCAAAAAGGCAGAAAATTAAATTTGCTCAACAATTGTAAAAATCATATTTCATAACAGCTGACTAACTGGTGTCTCGAACTATGCATATTTCAGGAGTATAAGTCATATCCGACTGCTCCTAGCCTCAGTTGAAGTGAAAGATTTTTTTGTGAGATGACGTGCTTTTCTTGTTATGTTTCAGCTTTGTTATTGTGTTTAAATGTATACTTTGACAGGTGAATTTAAATAATTTTACTTTTCATATAATAAAAAATAATTAAAATTGAAAATAGGTTATTTTTAAGCCTTTTTAGATTTAATTTATTGAAATATATTTATTGAAATATATTATCTGATATATTCAAAGCTTTTTAAATCTGTGTCGGGTTTGTTGGACCATTTTTGAATTATAATCGTATTGGTTAGAGTTTTGAAGGAGATTTTGTCTTAAAAAATTTTCCGCATATCGTTGCCATTTTTAGATATCATTGTTTTTTGGGAGGACTGCAAATCTATTAAAAACACTCAAAAACCAGCATCTCTATACTATAAAAATTCAACTTTGCCAAATACTAAATGCAAGTAATATATATATTATATACATTGGTTTATATAAATATTTAAGCATTTATATTTAGTAAAATTAACCACATTTAATTAAACATTATTTGTAAATAAAGCAAATCTATCAAGAATTACTTTTCGCTAATAAACAGTAAACAATTAAGTAAACGCTGTATTATATATATATTTATTTAATTAAATGCATACATTTATGCATGTATAACATTAATTAAGTGTAAGGTATATGCAGGTAATATGGCCACCCTAAAGTTAGAAATTTTTAAATGGTAATGGTAACTGGCTTAAAAAATATATACAAATTGAATAACAAAGCCGACCCGACCCTTTTTAACACTGGAAAAATATATTAAAAATTTAAACTAGTCAGAATTTGTACCTGTAGCAGATTGTTTTAAAAAAATCGAAATGATGAATGTAATATGCCCATAGGTGAAATAAAATGAAAAGATTTATATTAAATACACAGTAAACAACAATTATTACAAATATATATATATATATATATATTCATTAAAAAAATTTAGAAAAACATTTAAAGCAATTTTGAAAATTTTACAGTAATTTTTTTTTAATTAATTTAATTTAATTTTAACCGCACATGTAGGGTAAATAACTTTTTTTTTTTACTGGTAAGTCTGACACCTTTCTCGAGCACATAATCTCATACATAGAACACATAATCTTATATCTATAGCTTTTGCCACCTGCATGGCCATATTGCCAACAAAAACCAGTTTTATAAAAGTGCTCGTAATTCTGTCGGCACACTTCGTTATTGAAATTCGTTTATGCAGTTAAAACAAAGCATTAAACAAGCTAAAATATCATGTATACAAATTACTCATAAACACTTTGTTTATATAAGATAAATAGCAAAACTACCAGAGACAAATTTATAACATGCCAACATAACAGCAAAACAACGATGTCTGTTCTCTCTTGCATGTGGTCCGGGAATGCGGCCAAAGCGGGGGCTAAACCAACTCTTCTGACTTCCCGCGACTGGATTAAAGTGTCATTTTTTTATTTCACTCAAACTATTAACAATATTACGAATTGTACATATTACCATCAGATACCTTTTTTACTAATAGTAAGTCAACAGCAATGGTTTTAACTCTAAAACATATGAAAAGTAATTTTTGCCATGATTTTGCCTCAAATACTCCACTGTGCGACCGCAGGAGATAAATTGCCAAATATTCTTTGTGGTTGTTTAAAACTGTTTGCGAGTAACAACAACACTGGATTTAATTATGCGCCAAATCGAGCTCGTCAAAAATGGCCAACTGGATGTGAAACTGAAACAATGCAATATTTTAAATACTAAAAAGTATAAAATTAAAAACAATAAAATAAATAAAGAGTGTAATATTTTAAAAAAAACAATATTTATATTAAATAATAGTTTAATATTAATTAAATTTGGATTATACTTTGAGAAAACAATTTACAACAGGTAATTTAACAGGCAATTAAAAGGTAATTTAAATTTAAGCGGTGCTTTTTTTTATTTTTTTGCCACAAACAATTTTTATTTTTGTCATATTTTAAAAAGAACAAAAATTGTATATTTTTTAATAACTTCACTATCTACCGTTTTCTACCAAGCGTTAAAAAGCAGTGAATTTTCCGTAATCAGCTTCGGAGCCATGCCAAATTAATACCTTGAAGCGGAAGTCTTTTTTGGAAAAATAATGAATTGCAGTCATGGAGTTAGGAATAATTTTCAAAATAAAATATATGCTTATAAAAAATTAAATTAAAAAAAATTACTTTTATATTAAATTTTATGTAAAAGTTTTTGTTGCATTTAAAAAACGTAAGTTGAATTCAGTTAATTTTAATTAAAAAAAAATAAAGCATAATGCAATAAAAAAGGAATTTATTTTTGTAACAGGAATTGAATCTAGATTCATAAAAATAAATGAAATGTAAATATTTTTTATTCTGCTAGAAATATTCAAATTCTTAAACAACCACCTTAAAAAAAATCATAAATATTTCTGAACAATCAGAATTCGTATAAAATCGCATTCAGTCAAATTACTTTTTAAACGAAATAACATAAAAATGAATAAGGAAGTACGAAAAATAATATAGAAAATAACTCGAAGGAAAGAGAATTTCGATGCGAAATAAAACAGATTTCTTAATTAAATTTAAATTTGAAAAAAAAAAACTTTTGTAAAACTAAATATTCGAATGAAATTTATCAAAATCTAACAGCATTTTCTCTTTGAAATAATAAACAGTTTTCTCTGGCTAAAACATAAAATGCTAGCAGATAAAAGGGAAGAAATTAATGGTTTGTTAACCTTAACGACTGTTCCAGAAATTATTTCATAACTCCGAGACCACTTGATCGAAAGATGAATAAAATACTAGATTAACTCTCATTTGATGCTGTTTCTGTATTAAACGTTGTGTAGAAGATATTTATCATCAAAATTCACCTATTCAGTCTTGCGACAGTATTAACACATAGACTGATAAGTTCCCGGTCTAATAAAGAAAACACAACTTTTTCACCTAACTTAAATAAATGACATAACTTTAATAATAAATAATAATAATTTAATAATAATAATAATAATAATAATAATAATAATAATAATAATAATTTAATAATAATAATTTAATAATAATAATAATAATAATAATAATAATAATAATAATAATAATAATAATAATAATAATAATAATAATAATTTAATAATAATTTAATAATAATAATAATAATAATAATAATAATAATAATAATAATAATAATTTAATAATAATAATTTAATAATAATAATAATAATAATAATAATAATTTAATAATAATAATTTAATAATAATAATTTAATGAATAAATAATAATAATAATTTTATAATAAATAACACAATTTCATAACGAAAAAGCTCAAAACAGTGCTCAGAATCATCGATTCGTTGTTGTTTTTGGTGAAAAGTCAACTTGCGCGGCACCCACTTCGCAACAGCTTTTTCGTAGACAAATGTTCATTCAAAATAAAATCTACACGTTCCTTGGATATCTTCAGAGTCTGCGCTATCTCCTGGAACTTCACTTTACGGTTCCCCAACACGATTTTGTGGACTTTTTTGATGTTTTCCGGAGTAACCACCCCTTTTGCGTGGTGCATCACTGATGTCCGTACGACCACGTTTAAATTCCGCAAACCAGTCAATAAGGGTTGATTTACCTGGTGCAGTGTCCGGATAACGCTTATCAAGCCAAGATTTTGTTTGAACGGTGTTTTTTCCCATCAAATAGCAATTTTTGAAATTCTTGTTTATCCATTTAGCCTTAAGGTAGTATACTCATAAAGTTTCTTTTTTTTTTGGCACAGATGTCATATACGATATACGCATCATGTTGATGCGATTCCCCTCTCCCCCCCCCCCACACCAATTTGGCGAAAACTTTGTTTTTCAATATAAGTTACAAATAGCATGTAATAATAGCACGTAATTTTTTATTTCAATATAAAAATAAACTAACGTGATAAATGAAATAGCTTCTATTATTTTAAACAAGAGCGAAAAATCATGCATCAAGCACAGATTACGTAACACTTTCCAACGCTTCCAAAATAATTTTACAAATCATACCGTTTAATAAGCTAAAATATAACATCTAAGTAAACAATTTGGAAAACGCATAACATATTTAAAAACATAATTTCAGGAATTTCCAACATATACAATATTCGGAAAAATATCCGAACACTTTTATTCAGTCTTGTATAGGATCTATAGATTTATATATATACCACACAGGATGCTAAAGTTTAGTTCAATTAGGAAACGCGTAGCACAGTTTTAAATTCTCCGTCTGGAGTTTCTGTCCATAAACGGAAATGTGTTCGCGAACTTTTGTGCTTCCCTGTATAGGATCTACAGAATTTATACTACACACCACGTAATAGACAAAAAGCGAGTTAAAATTAAAATCGCGTTCGGTAACTTAAAACGCACTTACAGGAATTATTGTTAACAGACAGTAGAGAATTCTTTTGTGTGTCCCTGTAAATGAACGATGACTGCTATACACACAATATTCTGTAGTAAGCCTCTTGTCATGTACCTTAGTGATATATATAAATTTCAATGCGTTTAAAATAATGAAACATTATTTAAATAAACCACAGACGATTTTTTCCATAGACGTAATGTAACGGAATTCTTTTGACTGTCCCTGTAAAGTAACTATAAGTGCTATGCACACCCTATTCCATATTAAGCTTCTTCTAATGCACCTTAGTGATAAATATAAATTTCAATGCGTTTAAAATAGTGAAACATTATTTAAATAAACCGCAAATGATTTTTCCCCCATGGACTGCAATGTAACGGAATTATTTTGAGTGTCCCTGTAAAAAAACTATAAGTGCTACACACCTCCGTTTAAATAGGTGACATGCTATAGATAACGACAATAACATATAAAAATTGCAGAGCAATCCGAGCATATTTACGGGAGTTAGAGCACGGCCAGACGGCCATCCGACCAGACAAACCGGGGTCATAAACACTTTTCAACTAGGTTGGAAAGTGTTAAAAAGGGAAATAAATGATAGTTTGATATAAATAAATATTGATATACATAATAAAAATAATGCATAAAATTAAAATAAAAAAATAAAAGTAAATAAACAACAATTTACTAAAAAAGGAAACAATAGTTGAAGCAATAAATAAACAGTTATAAATAATAAACATAATAATAAACATAATAATAAATATAAATTTCACAATAAATCGTAAATATTAACACTTATTAAAACACATAAACAAAATAACCGTGTTACCACGTGAGGCATAAAATTGCCACTTTGTTGCAATCGCGGCAACGTGGTGTGTATATGACATCTGTGCCTTTTTTTTCCCTCGCTGCTGTGCGCAGTAACATAGGCAATAGCTAGCATGTCATGCGAATATCAGTAGAAATGGCTGCGTCTGCAGTGGAGAAGGCATTTTGTATTTTTGAATTGAGCAAAACAGAATCTGCCACCATTGTGCAACGGCATTTTCGAACACGATTTGAAAAAGAACGTCTAATCAGAAAATCCATTTCTGATTAGTTTAAATTTTTTGAAACTACGGGTTGTTTGTGCAAAGTGGACTGAAATGGATTACCGGTTTGGTGTGTGTTATGTGAATAAGGAATAATAATAAATATAATAATAAATATAACAATAAATATAAATATCACAATAAATCGTAAATATTAACACTTATTAACACATAAACAAAATAACCGTGTTACCATGTGAGGCATAAAATTGCCACTTTGTTGCAATCGCGCCAACGTGGTGTGTATATGACATTTGTGCCTCGTTTTCTCTCGCTGCTGTGCGAAGTGGCATAGACAATAGCTAGTGTGTCATGTGAATATCTGTAGAAATGTCTCTGCCTGCAGTGGAGAAAGCATTTTGTGTTCTTGTGTCTGAGCAAAATGGAATCAACCAACATTGTGCCACGGCATTTTCGAACACGATTTGGAAAAGAACCTCTAACCAGAAAATCCATTTATGATTTAGTTTAAAATTTTTGGAAATACGGGCTGTTTGTGCAAAGTGGACTGAAATGAATTACCGGTTTGGTGTGTGTCATGTGACTAAGGATGCACTCATAGATTTTTTAAACCAATCATAAATGTGCATTCTGGTTAGATGTTCTTTTCAAAATCGTGTTCGAAAATGCCGTTGCACAATGATGGCTTGGACCACAAGCATTTCTGACATCACCCAACGTCACAATGACGTTTTTCTTTTATACAGCTAATATAATATTCTTATATCAGCATCCTGATTTTCCCCACAAGCGTTCGAGAAGAGCCAATCAAATACGAGTAATTTCCCACAAGCATTGCGTTCTCCACCCTATTCGTGTGGTTCAATGAACCACACGAATAGGGTGGAGAACGCAATGCTTGTGGGAAATTACTCGTATTTGATTAGAGGAAAAAAAAACTTTATGAGTACACCTACATTATCGCTTGCATTTGAGGAACGTGCCTTATAATGTTCCTGTTTTACAGCATCTGAAAGTTGTATACTTACTTATGAATCACCCTGTATAATTACAAATAAATATATACAATAACCGTTTTCGAGTTACTTACGATTCCGAAAAGCGTTCTTTCCCTTTAAAACCTCAGAAATAAATATATTTTCGAGATTTAAAGAAGAATTTATATATGTATATATATGAAGCACAAGGGTTTTTTTTTCTTTATGTTACCAATTATCAAGTAAACAATTTGATGCTCAGCAAACACATTTTACAGACATGTATGGTAAATTAACAGAATTAATGTTAATATTAAAATTTATATGAATAATTATTAAATTAATAATTATTAATATAATGAAATAATATAAATATTAAATATAATATTAAAATATAAAATATAAATATTAAATGTAATATTAAAATATAAAATATAAATATTGAAATATAATATTAAAATATAGATAATTATATTTATATTTAACTTAATATTAAAACTTAAATTAAATATAAATATTAAATTAATAATTAATAATTATTAAATTATATTATTTTTTTGTTACTCTGAAAACGCTTGTTAATACACTATAAAAAGTACTCGGAAACATTTTCGAAAATCAGTGGCAGCAAAAGAAACTTTGTTTTTACGAAGGTTTCCTTAAATCTCAAAAATATATTCTTTTCTGAGGTCTCTGAAGAAATAGAACGCTTTTTGGAACAATGCGTAACTCGGAAGAGGTTATTGTATTTTTGTTTGTGGTTATGTTATAATTTTCTATATTTAAAATATATATATTTTTTTTTTTTTTCACTGTATAGGGCTCCAAACGAAACAAATTTTCACTAGTGTCTGTAGTTGAACTGAAAGTTGGAAATTAAACTGTGAAAAGTGAAAAAGAAATGAAGAAAAAGGAAAAAGAAAAGAAAGAAAAACAAGTTAGAAATTGTTCATAAAATGTGACAAATGAGATGCATTCGTACTATAATTAGTTTTATAATTTTCCAGATCTTTGTGCAATAGCTGTTGCACTCTTATGCATAAATGCATGAATACAAAATTTACTTTCTGTGCAGATTTTCATAGTATAGATATTAATTTTATTTTATGAAAATAAGATTCAAACAATTAATTACAATTCTGTTACATTAAAATTATACTATGCGCAAATATATAATACGAGACAATGTAAATAAAATCATCGTTATTATTTCACTCAAAAAGGAATTATATATCATCTGTTATTATGATATGATTAATTTCCGTAATAAAATAAGTATATTTTAAGTTGGCAACATTTTATCTTTTGTAGACATTTACTGAAAATTCCAATGGGAAACTTAAGGCTAGCTTCGAAAATTTCAGAACTTGAAATTTATATTTAAACTCTTTTTCTATGTAATATCTATTTCTACAGAAACATCTATCCAAAAAACTGTCGGTAGATTATAGGATTGCTATAATTTAACAATTTTAGTATACAAATTCGGTTTTTAAATTCGGTAATACGGAAATGATATGACTCTATCTTAAATACGACGTAATTACCATGACAACCTAGAATCATTACCTATCATGGGATACCATTGAATTAATTACGTATGATAGGATTTAATAGAATGAAGAAAACTTTTATTAGTTTCTTTTTAAGTTTTGATACGATTTTCATAAAATTTTAAATGATTCGACAAAATTCTGCAACGATTATATATATTAAATTTCAAACCATTCGGTTGGGTAGTTTTTGCGCTGTTTTTTTATATATATATATATATACCGCTAACCAGGCCCCTGTGTTTTTGCGCTGTTATTTGCGGACAGGCGGACGGACCAGACGACGACTATATGTGCTACGTATATATATAATTGCGAACGCACCTAAAAGGATATCTATGTGACCTCTAATAGTAGTTAAAGTTGTAAATTTCAGAAAGTGAACATAATCCATAACCTTTAAAAACATTTTAATAAATCTCAAAGGAATCATACTTTGTTTTTAAATGTATGTTTTAATATACTATATCAGTAGCCTAGCACAAAAAAAAAAAAAAAAAAAAAAAAAAAAAACTATTTTTACAAGAATAGAACGTAAATTTATTAAAATCAATGATTTATAAATTTTATTTACTCAATTAGAAATACTTAAAATACGAAACAATTATTTAAACAAACATTTAAAACATGTTTGTTGAACAATCAGACCTCGTACAGAATCGGTTTCATTCAAATTATTTTGTAAGCGAGGTAACATAAAAATAAAAAACGAAGTATGAAAAATGATATTAAAAGTAATTCGAAGAGAAGACAATTTCGATACAAAATAAATCAGATTTTTAATTAAATTTACATTAGAAAAAAATTCTTGCTAAACTAAAAATTCGAATGAAACTTAAGAAAATCAAAAAGCAATTCCTCCCGAAAATAACAAGCATTTTTTTTTTCAAGATAAAAGAAAAAAAAACAGTAGCAGATAAAAGCATAAATTGATGTTTTTATGAAAATTTCAGCAAGTGAACATAGTTCTCCAATGAATAAAAACATTTTAATAAATCTCAAAGGTTTCATATGTTTTCATTTTTTAATGATTTAACGTATCTGCTGATAAATTTTATTATTAAAAAATACGTTTATTAAAACTTCAAATGAATTTTCTGAGGTATACGAGAAATTTTTCTGCAGTGTTTTGGGAGTATTTAAAAAAAATAATAATTAAAAATTCCTAATTATGACTAAACCTTTCATTGTAAATGTAATTAATTTAATTAACATTTGTTTTGAGCAATTAGTTAATTGTTTAAATATTTAAATTAAAAAAAGCTTTTGCAAAACTAAAAATTCCAAATAAATTTAATAACACAAATAAAACATTTCATGCGAAGAGAATAATTTAAAAAATATCTAAAAATAACCACTTCTGGTTGATAATATCAAGAAAAGGATATTTTTATTCAAATTTCAACAAGCGAACATATTATACTATTGAATAAAGTCATTTTAATTTAACTCAGATGTATTACATATCCTTTTTCTTTTCTTTTTCTGTTATTTAAAAGTATCTGTTGATAAATTTCCTTTAAACTCAGTTTACTAGAACTTCAAATACAGGGTGGTTAAAATTAAACTGACGGTACTCAAAGGCTCATAGCTCCGGTTCTACTGATCGGATCCAAATGAAACCTCAAATATATGTTATGTAGATCATGCGGCCAAGGTTTTCGTAAAAAAAAAAAAAAAAAAAAAAAAAGTTTGGAATTTCGCTACTAGATGGCGCTGTATTGCTGAAACCATATACAAATGAGTAGCTAATGTAATTTCGCTATAAAAACGATACGTACGGTTCAAAGAAATCATTCGTCCACAGCGCAGTAAACATGCCGATGAACAAGAAGGAACGCGCATTGATCGAAAACTTTTTTTTATCAGAATGAGAGCAATGCTTCGGCTCTGAACGCAATTTCTTCCACAATCGCCGACTCTGTTGCTGCTCGTCGTGCGCTTCCGGTGCAACATCCAGAGGACCGGTTTCTTCAAACTTAGCCTCTGACTTCATTTACGGACATTTTTCATCCGCCTATAAGCATTGCTCTCATTCTGATAAAAAAGTTTTCGATCAATGTGAGTTCCTTCTTATCCATTGGCATGTTCACTGTGGACGTATGATTTCTTTGAACCATACGTATCGCTTTTATAACGAAATTACATTAGCTACTCATTTGCATGATTTTAGCCCTACAGCGCCATCTGGTAGCGAAATTTGAAACTATTTTTTTTTTTTACGAAAACCTTGGCCGCATGATCTACATAACATGTATTTGAAGTTTCATTCGGATCCGATCAGTAGAACCGGAGCTATGAGCCTCTGAGTACCGCCATTTTAATTTTAACCACCCTGTACATTTTCAGTACTGTACATTTGATGTATATTTTTAATGGACATTTTTAGAAAATTAAGTAGTTAAAATATGTTAATTATTGATAAATGATTAGTCGTACGCTTAATTACATTAGTTACGACACAGATGTCGAAATTAGTTGATTATTCAAATAGTTAAAATGAAAACAATTGTTTTCATTTTAACTATTTGAATAATCAACTAATTTCGACATCTTTTAAAATGAACTTTTACAACAACAACGAACATATATTGGAAAATTGTTTTTTTTTTTTTTCGAGTAAAATATTCAGTGCTCGCTGATGAAATCAAGATATTTTGATATTTTTATTAAAAATTATATGCCTGGACACAATCCAATATTAGATAAAAATATTTTAATACAATCTCAAAAATATCATATGGTCTTTTTATTTATTTTTTAATCTAAATGCATTTTTTGGCAAATTTATATTATAAAGAAAAAACATGTCCGTGAATACCTCTGACGTCAAATCGATGGTGGTAAAAACCTGAACAATCAATTTCGTTTTATCGCAAATTTTTCGCAAATTTTTTAACTTATAAATATCACAAATTTTCAATTTTTACACCTTTGAAAAGGGGAAAAATGTACTTTAAAATGCAATTTCTTTAAAAACCTCAATATACTGTTTTGTTGTTTTTAAATTGTCTTTGTTATTTAAATTCTGTTATTTAAACGTATCTGTTGATAAATTTCCTTTATACTCAGTTTACTAGAACTTCAAATACATTTTCATTACTGTACATTTGATGTATATTTTAATGAACATTTTTAGAAAATTAATTAGTTAAAATATATAAATTATTGATAAATAATTAATTGTACGCTTAATTACATTAGTTACGACACAGATGTCGAAATTAGTTGATTATTGAAGCATTTAATATGAAAACAAGTTCTTGCAAAACCAAAATTTAAAATGAACTTTTACAAAGAACATATATTGGAAAACATTTTTTTTTTTCGAGTAAAATATTCAGTGCTCGCTGATAAAATCAAGTTAATGATATTTTTATTAAAATTTATATGCCTGGACACAAAAATATTTTAATAAAATCTCAAAAATATCTTATGGTCTTTTTATTTATTTTTTAATCTAAATGCATTTTTTGGCAAATTTATATTATAAAGAAAAAACATGTCCGTGAATACCTCTGCCGTCATATCGATGGTGGTAAAAACCTGAACAATCAATTTCGTTTTGTCGCAAATTTTTTGCAAATTTTTTAGCTTATGAAGATCACAAAATTTCAATTTTTACACCTTTGAATAAGGAAAAAATGTACTTTAAAATGCAATTTTTTTTCTTTTTGTCTTTTAAATATTTTTATGTGGGATTTTTTTTTAATTTATTACAGAAATGAAAATACACTAAGTGTAAAAAAATCTGTTAGAATTTTCAATTCAAAATTGTTTTCATCTACATTCTATACACCGGGTAGTATATCGGACATCTTTAACCCTGGAAGCCCGAGTTAAATCGCATGGTATCATTAAAAAATCAGTTTACCAAAGTTTTAAATGCATTTTCTTTATATATGTTAAAAAAGGATAGATGTAATTTTTTTTTTTATTTTTTTTTTTAGAAAGTTAATTTAATGTTATATTTTTATTTATTTTTAAACCTTTAGTTGTAAATATAATTATTAGGCTTTATACTTAATTAATATAATACCGCCGCAGAATTCGCGGAGCACGGCGTTTCGCGTGGTCCTTAATATGCCGATATGCTAAGTATGCCGAGACACTAGCGGAAGCCAGGAAGAAAGGGGAAAAAATATTCTTAAAATTGAACCGGACACATTTAAAAGGAAAACTGAAGAAATTAAATACCTCGAAAAGGAGGGGTTGGGTTCAGGGGCCTGAGGCTATCGAAAGATCCTTGAGGCGTCGAGCTTTGAAATAACAGGATATGATGCATTCTTCCCAAACAATAAAAAGATAGATTGTTATATCCATAATGATTTCACTCTAACTGTGTTATTTTATTCCCTTCGTGCATTGTTTCTTTGTCATTGAAAAAAAAAAAAGTTGATGTGTGTTTTATCATATAATATATATATATATATATATATATATATATATATAACATATAATATAATATAGTAATACCAGGGATCTGTTTAGAAAGAAATTGGGTCCTTTAAAGGACCCTTCACAAAATTTTTCATTTCAAAACAGGACCCTTTACAAATTTTTTTATCTTAAAACAGGACCGTTCACAAAATTTTTCATCTAAAAACAGGACCCTTTACAAAATCTTCCATCTTTAAACTGAACTTTTTACAAATTTAATCATTTAAAAGTAAAATCTGACTTGTCACTTTTACATATATAAAGAAAATATGTGTATTTTACATCCATATATTTTCTTTAAAATGTATAAACAAGAACCTGTATATAATGATGATTTCAAATTCACAAAATTACAACTAGAATTTTCACAAATATGAAAAGCTGTTCACAATTTTACAAAAACAGGACCTTGGGAAAAAAGGCTGGACAGACCCCTGAATACATAAATAAAAGATAAATTAAAATATAAATTATATTAGGTTGGTGCAAAAGTTCTGTTGTATTTTACCTTTAATATCGGTAATATTTTAATACCTGTACTTATCAGTTCAAGGCAAACAGGTATAATGAAATTATCAAGTATTAAAATTTTACCGGTGTAAAATGTATTAAAATTAGGTATTAAAATACAACAGAGCTTTTGCACCAACCTAATATATTTGTTTAAAGTCGCATGTTGAAATTAATAAATATTGAAACATTTAAACTGAAAAATAGCTTTTGAAAATGTAAAAATTCACATTAAAATAATTAAAAACGGAAAAACATTTTCTTACAAAAAGTATAAAAAATATTCTAGATTAAAAATAATCACTACTAGATCGTACAATTAGAAAATGAAAAATAAATAAATAAATGTCTTTACATACATTTGCATACATATGTATAAATGTATTAATAAATTTTGATAAAACATCATATTACTAAAATTTTATCTGCATTTCGTGGCTATATATCGAAATTTTTGAGAAATCCTTTAGAAGTATAATAAAATATTAATAAAATATTTTTAATTACCGCTATGTCATTATTGTATAATAATAATTAAATTACTTAACAATCGTTTACGAAACTAATTAATTATAATATATTATTGTACAAAAGTATTTTTAAAAACCACAAAGATATGATATGTCTGTTAAATCGAAATTTATCTGTTTATAAATTTCTTTAAAATATCAGGTTACTAAAATTCAAATCCTTTTTTGTTGCTATACATCAAACAATTTTATGCTGTTATGGAGGGTATTTGAAGGAAAAAAGTCCTTCCGGCCTGTACCGGCAGGAAAAGGTAGCTTTCCTATATCGTCGTTTTAAAATTTTAGCTAATGTTACTCGATAACAGCAAGCTAAACTGCAAAGAAACCGTTTACAAAAGATTCGTTAATACTGAATTTGAATAAGAAATTCGCCAAATTAAAGAGCTATAGCCAAGTTGGCTTCATTTATGAAGACTTATTTTGATCGCCAAATTTGGTGATATTTCGCTAATTGTCGCCAAGTTTGGCGAGAATTTGGCGCTAACGGATATGAATATATAGTTTTATGCGTATGATGGGAAAATGATTACAACAATGAAAGATAATTTGCGAGAAGTCGCTTTCACTAGAACTTATAAATTAATCGTTGGATTTTTGTAATGTGCTATCTTGTTTCAAAATGTCTGCCACCCTAGAATTTCAAACTGCTGTATCTCAGCCGTTTTTTAAGATGGAGGTAAAACAAAAAATACTCCGGAATCCTTGTATCAAGGCCTAACACTTAAGCAAAAAATAAATTTGAATTTTTAACTTTTTTGTATATTTATTTTAGTTTTAAATTTTTAAATGGCCGCCAACTTGAAACAAAACGGCGGACCAAGCTGGCCAACGAACTCGGTCGAGACATTGGTGAGCTTAATACACCCAATTAGTTTCATCGAAATTGATTTATAAATACGAGCGTTATCGTATGACATAGGTCAGATATATATATATATAATATATATATATATATATACATATGTAAAAACTTATTGCAAAAATTAACCATTGAAACAGAAATAACTGACCAAATGCAATGAAATTATTACCCCAAATAGCTATGTCAAATTACACATTATAAAACATAGTCCTAACAAATGAAGTATTTATTCAAAAAGTGAAACATAAGTAAAAAAAAAAAAAAAAAACACAAATGCAAGCTTATAATGTAATTTACTTTTTCAAGGGCTGGGAAACCACATTATAAGCAAAGAATGATTGTTTTCTGTAACTGTCACAAGCTTAAAGCCAAAATTTTGTGACAATTCCAAGCCCTAACAATCATTGGAAAGAAATTGAAAAAAAAAAAAAAAAAAAAAAAAAGGATACCTTTGAAAATAGAACACTACAAATCAAACGGAAGAAAATAAATCCATTTATAAACAAATAAATACAAAGGAAGACAAAGAAAATCTATACATTACAACATAAATTTGTCCAGAATCCGAAGCCAAAAATATTTTGTGCTAAGCACATGGTAAAGTGAATAAGTGAATTCAAACGTACAAGTTAAAATTACAGTTAATTTTCTAAAAGTAGCAGTTATTAATTTAACCATTGTGATTTTAACTATTTCTAATTTAAAATATAAAAATACAAATAAATAATATAAAAACTATAAATTCATTTACTAAAAATATTTTTTGACTTAAATAATTTTAATATATATATTATATTATTGGAATATTTAAAAATTTCACTTGTATTCCAAGTTTTCAGTTAAAAGAGAAAAAAAAATTGTGAAAATATATATGGTGCTGCCATCTGGTTTTATAATAAACAATAACTAAAAAATAATACTAAAGAATAATAGTAATAGTTTTTTTAAAATCATTATATGGTGCTGCCATCTAGTTAAAGATTAAAACAATATCTAAATAACTATTAATTATTTTGATTAAGTAAATTTTCCAGTATAAAATTATTTTATCTATTTATTTTTACATATGTCAACATTTAAATAATTTCAAAACATAAATAAACCCATAAAATCTAAAATATTATTGATATATATATATATATATATTGTTGTGAGCTCGGGGTTCGAAAGGACTGATGCCAATATATAAGAACAATCAAAAGGCTTTATTCACTATAAACAGTGCAATACGAACACCAATATCTTCTGAAAATTACAAGATATTCAGTAATCTTCAAATCCAATAAAAGCACAGCAAAATTTCACACAGAAACAATGCGTTCAATACGACGTATCAACGACAAAATCGATCCGAGAAACACAGTTCTCAATGCAAAGCCTCTCGTATGAATTCAATCGCAGTTGACAGACAACTAACTAACTGAACTGGTGGAGGTCCCTTATATAGGCTTTAAAGATCTTTCCAGATTATTCCAGAGCTTTCGGATGCTAGAAATTACCAGAAGGTGCTTTAACTCTCGATAGAGTACCCCAAACGAGAAAGGATCCCAATGTAAAGGTATAAGGGGGGGGGGGTTGCACAAAAAGTCGCCATATCCGTCGCCAACTTGGCGACATTTGGCGATATATCACCAAATTTGGCGACAAAAATAAGTCGCCAAAACCATCGCCAACTTGGCGATAAACCCATTCCTTGGCGATTTTCCAATAGAACTCATTATAAAAACCGATGCTGTAAGGTTGTTTTCCTTGCAAACCACCTGAGGCCTTTAGCATTGAGTTACATGATGCTCAATAGGAAATACATTAATAATACTGCAATTTTCACAATAATAAAATAAAATAAATTTAAACAAATGGAATATTTACAGATATATACAAAATTCATAACATTGCCCCCCTCTCAAAGACTGCACGTCCCGGGCAGTTCAACCTTTGACGGAAAGCACACCCGTTACCAACAAATGCTATACTATTCAAAACACATTCATAATGCTGAATTATACAAAATATACACTTATTTAAAAATAAAATAAAATTAAAGCATAGACATTATTACATACAAGTATTTAAATAATAATAACAATAATAATGATAATGCTAAGCAAAATAAATAATTACATTAATTTATATACAAGACCATGGTCATACTAATTTACATTATTTACATTATACTATTTACAATCAATGAACTAAATACTATGGCCATAGTATGGAGCCAGCCTGTCGTAATGAACGACTCTAGGCTTCGAACTTGGTGACTTTCGGATCCGAATTACGACATCGTTCAGTCTGTTTAGGACTGTATAAGGACCGTCCCAGTGCGATTGCAGTTTGGGAGAAAGTCCTTTACGTCGAGTCGGATTATAAAACCAAACCTTGTCACCTTCTTTGAATTGATGTCCCGTGGCTTTCGTGTCGTACCTAGTCTTCATCTTCTCCGTCTGTATATTGATCCGCTCTCGAGCCAAGTTGTGGACGTCTTCAAATCGTGCCTGGAGATTCTGCACGTATCCCTCTGGCGATGAAGGCGTATCTGGAGGGCGACCAAAAATCAGATCACAAGGTAGACGAAGATCACGACCGAAAAGCATCTGAGACGGGGAATAGCCGGTTGTTTCATGGACGGCGCTGCGATAGGCGAGAAGAAACAAGGGAAGTTTTTGGTCCCAGTCTTGTTGGTTTCTTGAGACTAGCAGTGAGAGATTGTTGAGGATGGTACGATTAAATCTCTCAACCATGCCATCCGACTGTGGATGTAAAGGCGTCGTCCTAGTTTTGTCCATTCCGAGAAGTTGACAGAGACCCTCAATCAAAGAAGATATGAAATTTCTCCCTTGGTCAGAATACATTTGAAGGGGGGAACTCCATACCTTGATATCCACTGGTGTACCAAGGCATCCGCAACCGTAGAAGCTTCTTGATAAGGGATGGCATAAACTTCAGGCCATTTCGTGAAATAGTCCATGACAACAAGGAGGTATTTGTTGCCATCAGCACTTCTTGCCAGAGGACCTAGGATGTCAAGGGCGATGCGTTCAAAAGGTGCTCCTACATTGTAGAGATGTAGTCTTCCTCGGCTACGTTTCTTTGGTCCTTTCCGAGCTGCACATGCATCGCAAGATTTGCACCATTGTTCGACGTCAGCTCTCGCTTTTCCCCAGAAGAAGCGCTCTCGGACTCTGTGTAATGTTTTCATGACTCCAAAATGGCCACCAGTGGGACTGCCATGTAATTCTTCGAGGACCTCTGGGATTCGAGATCGAGGAAGTACCAACTGCCACCGAGATGTTTTCCCATCTTCCGATTCGAATTTTCGGAACAGGACACCATTCTTGACGTGGAGGGAGTTCCAAAGAGCCCAATATTGCTTTGTCGTAGGACTGTAAGTCGAGATGTCTTTCCAACTGGGCTTCGTGCTAGAAGATTCTAATAACTCCAAGATTGGTTTGATCTCAGAGTCTGCCATTTGATCTTCTCGAATCTTCTCATCACTCCAGGGATCTGGTGGCGTCAATAGTGAAGTCTTCGTCTGGCGTATGACATATTCGGGATTATACTTGCTCTCCGCTCTGGAACAATAGCGACAGCTCTCGGGACACGGTCTTCTTGATAGGGCATCGGCGTTTCCATGCGATGAGCCTTTGCGATGCCTGATGTCAAAGTCGTATTCCTGGAGTCGTTGTATCCATCTGGCTACTTGGCCCTCTGGGTTCTTAAAATTCATCAGCCATGTTAGGGATGCGTGGTCAGTACGAAGGAGAAATTTCCTGCCATAGAGATAGTGATGGAAGTGTTCTATGGCTTTCACTATAGCTAATAACTCCTTACGAGTGACGCAATAATTCCGCTCTGGTTTCGATAAACATTTGCTCCAGTATGCTACGACTCGTTCTTGGCCATCTATTTCTTGGGAAAGTACAGCGCCGACACTTTCCTGACTGGCATCCGTGTCCACAATGAATTGTTTGTCGGGGTCTGGATAGGTAAGGACTGGAGAGGATGTGAGAGCTTCTTTCAGCCGCTGGAATGAATTGTCGCATTCTTGTGTCCATAGAAACTTCTATTTGCTTTCAGTGAGCCTATGCAAGGGTCTTGCGATGTTGGAGAACCCCTGTACAAACTTTCTGTAATAAGTGCATAGTCCCAGAAAGCTTCGCAACTGATGGACATTTTCCGGACGTTTCCAGTGCTTTACTGCAGACACTTTTTCAGGATCTGTTCGAACACCTTCAGCTGAGATGATGTGTCCTAAATAGTTTACTTCTCGTTGGAAGAACTTGCATTTCAAAGGGTTCAGCTTTAAATTCGCCGCTCTTAGTTTCGTTAACACTTTTCGAATATTCTCTAGATGTTCTTCAAACGTGCGGCCACCAATGATGACGTCATCTAGGTAGATGAGACAAGCTTCAAAAGTCAGACCTTTTAACACTGTCTCCATGAGGCGCTCGAACGTTGCTGGAGCATTGCAGAGCCCGAACGGCATAACTTTAAATTGCCAAAGTCCTTGTCCAGTAGTAAATGCGGTCTTCTCTTTGTCATCAGGATGGATCTCTACTTGCCAATATCCACTCTTCAAATCCAGCGTGGAAAACCATTTATGTCCTGAAAGAGTATCTAGCGTGTCGTCTATTCTTGGTAGAGGATAGCTGTCCTTCTTCGTGATATCGTTAAGTTTACGATAATCCACACAAAATCTTGTGGAGCCATCTTTCTTTCGGACCAACACGATGGTAGAGGCCCACGGACTTGATGACGGTTCGATGATGTCACTATCCTGCATCTCTTGTAAGAGCTTAGAAACCTCTTCTTGTTTTGCGAACGGCAAGCGTCTCGGATGCTGTTTAATCGGTGGATGGTTGGCAGTATCAATTATATGACGTGTCAGTGAAGTGCGCCCTATATCACTCTCGTTTTGTGAAAACACATCCTTAAATTCCTGGAACAGTCTTTCTGCGGTATGTCTCTGTTCAGGAGATAAATTTTCATTTCGTCCAATTACAGGTGTTAAACTTGTAGGCGGCTCCGATAACGTCAAGCTCGGGTCTTTGCAAACACAGGTGACTGGAGCACAGGTTGCAAGCACTTCACCTTTCTGGATAATTCTAGACTTTTCACTTACGTTCGCAATCCTCACGGGTATCACATCTCTCGACAGATCTACCAACGCTGATGCTATTAGCACTCCTTTTGGGCTCTTCTCAGGATATCCAACCAAGCCACATTGAAAACTACTTTCGTTCTCAGTTAATCCAGGTATCATCATTTCGGTCCGAGGGGGGATGATAACATCTGCATTGGCTGTGATCCGTTGAATAGACCCGGACTCATTTCCAAGTTTGAAAATAGTGACATCTTCTTGAGCAGAGCGTAACTCATTATTCTTAAAGTCCAGTGTAAATCCATGCTCTTTTAAAAAGTCCAGTCCGAGTATGAAAGGGTCTGAAATATCGGCCACGTAGACTGTATGGCGATAAGCGGCGTTCCCAAACTTTATTTTCAGTGTCATTCTTCCATGTATCTCGATCTTATCTCCGGTCACAGTTTGAAGAATAACACGCGGCGGGGTCCAGAAGAGTTTTTCTTTCAGCCGCTGAGCTAGATCTTTCCGAATGATGGTCACATTGGCTCCTGTATCGATGATCATATTACAGGGAAAATCATTCACACTTCCGACTAGAAAAACTCCGTTCTCGCCGCAACTTCTTGCAGAAATTTCACATACTTGAAAATGGGGCTTCTCAAAATCTGGAAACCTCCGCCCCGCAAGATGGCCATTAATCAGTTTTCCTGCCCCGCCGTTCGTGCGGAGCTATTACCTTCTGTGCTGGGTCGTTTTAGGAAGTTTCTTTGAATATGACCTTCTCCACCGCATTTCCAGCACTTGATTTTTCTTCCAGGTTTGTTGTCCATCAAGGAGTTTATATGTCTCATCACGTCCTTCATCTGCTGCTGTAAACGCTCCACAGCTGTATCCGACGTCTCAGGCATGTTGGCTACTCGCACAAAGTGCCGATCTTTCCTTGTAGCTTGCTGGGCTGTCTCGAATTTTAGGGCATAAACTAAAGCCCCTTTTAAGTCATTGAGATCTGCAATCCGGAGTTGTTTCTGGATCTCAGAGTCACGCACACCATCGATAAAATGCTGTAGAGCTAAGCTTTCTCTAATTTCAGTCGGACAGTCAGGATAACCAAGATGGGAAAGTCTCTCGACATCCGTAGCAAGATCTTGCAGGGATTCAGTGGATTTCTGCTGTCGAGATTTGAGCTGGAGTCTGCTATATTCCTTCATGCATTTCTCGCCAAAGCGCAATTCTAAGGCACTGACGAGCGTTTCAAAATCCAGCGGTTCATTTGCAGGCAAAGTCTGTAAGACGTCGGCAGCATCAGCTCGTAGAGAAGCAGCTAACTGGCAAGCTTTTGTCTGGGAATCCCATCCATTGGCGTCCGCTACGATCCCAAATTGTGTCTTAAAAACTGGCCATGAGGATTTTCCGTCATAGGTCGAGAGTTTAATAGAGGCCCGAGGAAGCATAGCTTGATACTTGACATATTCGGGATAGTTTTCGGCAGTTATCTTTTGTTTCTTCACATTATCCAACTCCTTTTCTACACTCTCAATCCTTTCTTCGACGGTCTTGGCAATCTTTTGAACTTTTTCTTCTACTCTTTCTTCAACGGTCTCGGCGATCTTTTGAACTTTTTCTTCTACTCTTTCTTCTACGGTATTGGCTGTCCTTTGAATTTCTTCTACTTTTCCTTCTATTTGTTGAAATCTTCCTTCAACTTTGTTTTCCACGCCGTCAATTCTGTCATTTAAATATGTTATTTTATCCTCTATTAAGTCTTTCAACTCTCCAAGGTTGGTTGACATATCCTTCTTCATTTCATCTTTTAAGTTGCCAAGGTTGGCAGTCATTTTTTCATCCATCTCGCCAAGATTTGCAGTCATTTTCTCATCCATCGCTGACATTTCCTTCTTCATTTCATCTTTTAACTCGCCAAGGTTGGCAGTCATTTTCTCATCCATCGCTGACATATCCTTCCTCATTTCAGCCTGATTCGCAGTCATTTTCTCATCCATCTCTCCTAATTTCTCCAATAATTTAGTCAGTTGCGCTTCCATTGCTCTGGTAATCGGCATTCAACCCCACTTCTGACACCAAATGTTGTGAGCTCGGGGTTCGAAAGGACTGATGCCAATATATAAGAACAATCAAAAGGCTTTATTCACTATAAACAGTGCAATACGAACACCAATATCTTCTGAAAATTACAAGATATTCAGTAATCTTCAAATCCAATAAAAGCACAGCAAAATTTCACACAGAAACAATGCGTTCAATACGACGTATCAACGACAAAATCGATCCGAGAAACACAGTTCTCAATGCAAAGCCTCTCGTATGAATTCAATCGCAGTTGACAGACAACTAACTAACTGAACTGGTGGAGGTCCCTTATATAGGCTTTAAAGATCTTTCCAGATTATTCCAGAGCTTTCGGATGCTAGAAATTACCACTAGCCCTTCAATGACAAACTCCCTCCCTATCAGGAGGGATCTTTCCATTTTTTTAGCAGGTGGGGAAAGGCAGGAAGTGATCGCGCATCGCGGCGTGCGGTACTAAGGGAATGAATGTAGTAGAATCACCGTATTTGCCTCGTGTTGATATTTTGTTTAATCCTGCGCTATGTCTGATGATTTTATAACCAAAAGGGATTTTTTAAGGCCAACGTCGACTAATTTTGATGACGATGAATTTGGCTAACGATTATATGAATAAAATATTGACCTCAGAAAATGTATCTGCTTACAAAATAAAATCAAAACAATTCGAAAGCTCGAAAATAAAGTTGGCCGATTATTAATTTATCTACTTTTTTTAGGGGGGGGGGGGAGGCACAAATGACACAATTTTAAGATAGTTTAAAGTTAAATAATTATGAAATCGAATACGAAAAAATTTTAGTAATCTGCTTTAGATATGTTACTTACTTTTATTTTTCGCCAAAAAAGCAAAACTTAGCTAAATCCTGCTCCAATTGCATTTCTGTAGTTATATAATTTTAGCAAGGAGGCGCTATCACTGCAGCTAAACAAGATAAAATTAGTGAGATTTGAATTCTAAAAATCCGACTTCAATAATAATAAAAAAAAAAATCTCTTATTTCATTTAATAACCAAATAATAAATAAAACATAAAACAAAAATGATATCTTCAATGTTCCGCTAATGTATTTTAGTTTTAATTTGATAGATGGAGCCACCATTTCAATTGACTGTCTAACTTCCCCCACCTGCTAAAAAAATGGAATGATCCCTCCTCATAGGGAGGGAGTTTGTTATTGAAGGGCTAGTGAAATTACCAGAAGGTGCTTTAACTCTCGATAGAGTACCCCAAACGAGAAAGGATCCCAATGCAAAGGTATAAGGGGGGGTTGCACAAAAAGTCGCCAAATCCATCGCCAACTTGGCGACATTTGGCGATATATCGCCAAATTTGGTGACAAAATAAGTCGCCAAAACTATCGCCAACTTGGCGATAAACCCATTCCTTGGCGATTTTCCAATAGAACTCATTATAAAAACCGATGATGTAAGGTTGTTTTCCTTGCAAACCACCTGAGGCCTTTAGCATTGAGTTACATGATGCTCAATAGGAAATACATTAATAATACTGCAATTTTCACAATAATAAAATAAAATAAATTTAAACAAATGGAATATTTACAGATATATACAAATATCATAACAATATATATATATATATATATATATATATATATATATATATATAAATCAACATTTGAACGGAGGGTGGTTTTGGGGTCTAAGGGTCATGATCGGTGAAAATATACCGAAATTTTCTGGAATTGCTTTCCTCCGAACGGCTGCAATAGGTAGCTTTATACTTTTAGGTAGATTTCGTAAGAAATACTACCTATTACATTCTCACCTAAGTTGGAAATTTTGAAAAATTTTTGCAGATCTACGCCAATCATGACTCCCAGAACCCAAAACCACCCCCAGTTCAAAACTTTATATATCTATCTATCTATCCATCTATCTATCTATATATCTATATATCTATCTACCTATCTATCTATCTATCTATGTCACTTTTTTCTGACTACGATAACTGGAAAAATTCTGCATAAATCTCTTCCAAACTGATACATAAAATCAAGGGTCATAAAATCTCGGTCAAGTTCGTTAATGGGCAAAATCGAACCAAAGGGGGGGGGGGGGGGGAATGGGGGGCTTTTTGTGAAAACAGAAAAACCCTCATAATTTCTTTATTATTATACGTATCGAATCCATTTAAATTTATTATTACTTCTAGGAAAAGGGCCGAAAATTTATGTATGACAGATTTTTTATATAATTAAAAATGGTCCCAAGGGGGGGAAAAAGGGGGGTTTTAGAAGAAAAAAAATCATAGCTTCGTCAATTCACAAGATATCAAATCCGCTTAAATTTATTATAAATTCTCTTAATATTATCTAAAACTTTTATATTGACAAGTTTTTTATAGGACCAACCGTTATAGCAAAAAAACTAAAAACAAAAAAATCCTGCCGGCTCCGCCTGCAAACAAGTTATTTTTCGAAGTAGGCGGTTCCAACTCCCGCATCTTTTCGAAACTGATACATAAAATCAAGGGGCATAAAATCTCGGTCAAGTTCGTTAATGGGCAAAATCGAACCAAGGGGGGGGGGGGGGATGTGGAGGACTTTTTGTGAAAACAGAAAAAACCCCATAATTTCTTAATTATGATACATATCGAATCCGTTTGAAGTTATTATTACTTCTAGGAGAAGGGCCGAAAATTTATGTATGACAGATTTTTGATATAATTAAAAATTGTATTTAGGGGGGGGGGGGGTTAGAAGAAAAAAATTCATAACTTCGTCAATTCTCAGAATTTCAAATCCGCTTAAATTTATTATAAATCCTCTTAATATTATCTAAAACTTTTATATTGACATGTTTTTTATAGGACCAACTCTTATAGCAAAAAAAAAAAAAAATCCTTGCTGGCTCCGCCTGCAAACAAGTTTGGTTTCGAAGTATGCGGTTCCAACTGCAGCATCATCGCAAAAAGGTCATTTCTTCCGCAATTCCCGACAAACAGGTGCCCCACGGTCTGCGTCTTCGAAATCTACCTGTGCCTGTAGACCGAGCCGTCAGGGATTTTTTTGTATTGAAAGCTACCTAAAAATAGTTAATTAAAATATTTTAACTGTCGCCATGTCACTAGATGTAAAGTGTAATTAAATTAGTTAAGATTTTCCGTTGATAGTCAATTATTTAACTTGAATACAAGAAATGAATAGAAGCTTTTTCAAAACTAAAATTCCGAATGAAATTTAACTACCTTAAAAAACACTTACGAAAACAATTAACAATTTTTCGAGATAAAATATTACCTTCTAGCTGATAAAATAAGAAATTAATGATCTTTTTTTTTATTATTGAAATTTGAGTAATGTGGATATAGGCATGGATAAAAACATTTTAGTGAATCTAAAATGTATAAATAAAACTATCTGAAGAAATACTTCATTATGAGATTAATTTACGAAAGCTTGAAATGCAATTTACTGCTGTATAGAATTTTTTTATACGGTTTTAGTAGGTTATTTTTAGAAAACAAATTAATTAAAATATGTTAATTACCATTAAGACATTAGTTCTAAATATAATTAAACTAGCCAAAAATGCCATTCTGAAATTAGTTAATTAGTAAAATATGTAAAATGAAAAAAGCTGTTGCAAAATTTTAAATTTATCTGAAAAAAAAAGAAAAAAGAAAAATAATAAACATTTTTTTTCTAGGTAATTTAATTTCTGCTATCTGATAAAAGGAAGAAATTCATGTTTTTATTAAAATTCCACTCAGCAAACATAATCCATTAATAAAAAAAATCTTTTTAAATTTAACTGTACTATTCGCTTTATTTATTTATTAATTTAAACTATATATCTTTATAAATTTCTTTAAAAGATCAGTTTACTAAAAATGTATTTTTTTCTATAGTTTAAAATAGTGTTTTATTTATTTATTTATTTGGTGGGGGGAGGGAGAGAAAAGATTTTTAGAAAATAAGTTAATTAAAATATATTTAATTTTCGCTAGCCATAAAATGTAAATGTAGTTAATTTAGTTAAGAATCCCATTTTAAAACTACTTAATTAAAATATTTATAATGAAAACAAGGTTTTGCAAAATTAAAAATTCAAATGAAACTTAAGAATATTAGAAAATAGATTCTTGCTAAAAGAACCAACAATTTTCGAAGATAAAAAAATGACTGCTTGCTGATAAAAGCAATGCTCTTTTTATTAGAATTTCAGTAACATAGTACAATAATGGGGCGGGGGGGGGGGATGTTTTAAACAGCAAACACGATAGATGATTTTATTTAAATTTTAACTAATTGTTGTTAAAATTCATTAAAAAGGAATTTCACAAATACATGTTGCTATACAATTGTGTTTCAGCGTTTAGGGATAAATTTACCTATAATTACCCTTAAACTTTTAGTTGTAAATGTAATAAAATTAGTTAGAGAATCACATTTTGAAATTATTTAATTATTGAAACATTTAAATTTAAAACCAAATCTTTCAAAAGAAAAATTCGACTGAAAATTAACAACTTTAGAAAAATTGTTTTTGCAAAAAGAAACCAGTTTCTTTTCCAGATAAAATAAACTAAGTCGAAATTACATGGTCTGCTTCTTCAACTGGATAATCTATTTTAAGAATTTTTTCAGTCTCCAAAATTCAAACTATTTATAGGTTATATAAATTAGGAATTATATATAGTTTTAAGTCTTTTATTTTATCGAGCTGTAATTTTTTTCTTTGAAGTTTTGTTTTATTTTTTACTTAAGTGAGTAAATTATTAAAACTTTCGTTTTTTAATGATTATTTTAATTAAAATTCTCATTATTTTCTAACGTTTTCAAGGAAATGTGTTTAATAATTCATTTTTTAATCAAGAGCTTATTTCAAATAGTTTGTTGCTAAATATTTACTATCAATTGATTTTTAACATTAATTTGAGAGATGGCTTTGTTTCTCGTATAATAACTCAATGGAAGTAATGATTTCTATTTTAAGATTTGCCATTCTTCCAAACTAAACTTATTTCAAATACAATAATTTAGAATAATAATTATTTTTTTATTTAAAGTGAAGTACTTTCAATAAAATAATCATTTAAAATGTTTAAAATTTTAATCATTTTTTGAATTAAGAAAATAATAACAACTTGAAAAAGAAAAAGAAAAAGTCCTTCCGGCCTGTACCTGGAGGAAAAGGTAGCTTTTCTATATCTTCGTTTTAAAATTTGAACTAATGTTACACGAACACACAGCAAGTTAAAATGCAAAGAAAATGTTTACAAAAGATTCGTTAATACTGAATTTGAATAAGAAATTCGCCAAATTATTGAGCTATAGCCAAGTTGGCTTCATTTATAAAGACTTATTTTAATCGCCAAATTTGGCGATATTTCGACAAATGTCACCAAGTTTGGCGAGAATTTGGCGCTAACGGATATGAATATATAGTTTTATGCGTATGATTGGGAAAATGATTACAACAATGAAATTTTTTGTAATGTGCTGTCTTGTTTCAAAATGTCAGCCACCCTAGAATTTCAAACTGCTCTATCTCAGCTATTTTTTAAGATAGAGGTAAACCAAAAAATGCTCTGGAATCCTTGTATCAAGGCCTAACACTTAATTAAAAATAAATTTGAATTTTTAATTTTTATGTATATTTATTTTAGTTTTAAATTTTTAAATGGCCGCCATCTTGAAACAAAATGGCGGACCAAGCTGGCCAACGAACTCGGTCGAGACATTGGTGAGCTTAATACACACAATTAGTTTCATCAAAATTGATTTATAAATACGAGCGTTATCGTATGACATAGGTCATATATATATATATATATATATATATATATATATATATATATATATATATATATATATATATATATATATATGGAGATATATATGTATATATATATATATAAATCAACATTTGAACGGTGGGTGGTTTTGGGGTCTGGGGGTCATGATCGGTGAAAATATATCAAAATTTTCCGGAACTGCTTTCCTCCGAACGGCTGCAATAGGTAGCTTTATACTTTTTTGTATTGAAAGCTACCTAAAAGTAAAATCACCAAAAGAATATAAAATAAAGAAAATATCTGATATCAACTGCTAATTCTAAATTAGGTAATCTAGAAATATATGTAGTTTGTAAGAAAGTAAAAATATCAAATTAAAATATGAAATAGAACATGCCATTTTCATTCAGCTAATGTGTGAGAAATAAAAAATATTATTCAATAATTATTAAAATCATTTAGAAACAAATTGATTTAAATAATTTTTCAATTTGAACATTGAATTATTTAATACTTTATTTCATTTTCTAAACTGAAAATTACTTGTTTACTTAAGTGAGCAAATTGTCAAAACAATTGTCAATTTGTTTTTAATGATTATTTTAATTGAAGATTTTGTTATTTATTATTGTTTTGAAAGTACACTATTTAAAATTTTGTGCTGGGTTCAACCAGTTCTGCAGTATAGCTACAATCATAAAATCGGGGAAAATTCGCTCCAATATTTAAAAGTATGGTTCAACGGAGCTCCATAGTTTGGAACGAGATTTCACCATCTTACGGTTGCAGTTACCACAAAGCCAAAAGTTGGTTTAATCCAACGCAATATGTTTAGTAGTGTACTTTCAAAACAATAATAAATAACGAAATATTCATTTAAAATAATCATTAAAAACAAATGCATATTTTGTCAATTTGCTAATCTAACATGGAGAGGTCCATGCTTGGTAATCACATATTTTGATTATTTTTATATATGTAGTAGGGTCTCCTTAGTCTCAGCTTCAACGAACTTTATACAACGCCCCTTAGTTCTCGAGAAATAGGGGGTCTAATATTATAACACAACTTAGATACTTTGTAACGAAATTACTGCGTTGGTCGTAGCTCAGTTGTTATGGTGTCTGCTCGTTAATCCTCGGGCCTGGGTTCGACACCGGAATTCGCTAAGTCTGTTTTTCTAATTTTTTTTGTTTTAAAAATAGACGTAATTATAATTTAATAATCTCACAATTAAAAATTTTAATGTCGTACATAAATTATAATGTTAACATATTTAAATTTTAATTTAGCATTTTTGATTTTTAAACCATTATTAAACATTTATCATTATTTAAAGAGATTTAAAAAAAAATTGGATCTATTATTAACTAGTAAAAACTCCAAAATCGTTACAAAATCATATCTTATTTTATTAATAACATCATACAAAATACAATCTTTAATATGCAAAAAAATATGTTGTAATTTAATTCTTATGCTAAATTTTAATATAATTATGCTTCTTACTTTAAAAACAGAGTAATATTATCACCGCATTGACTTCTTTGTTAAGGCAATATATAAATGATCAATAAAGCATATACGAAATAGATTTTAAATGTGATTTTTAAAAAATTAACCGTTTAATGATCTTTTATACAATGATTTAATTACAAATTTAAAAAAAAAGTTTAACATTATAATTTAATGTATAATATTATAATTTTTAATTGCTATTATTAAATTATAATTACAAATATATTTATAAAACAAAAATGAAAAAGAAAAAAAACGTAACGCGTTTCGGTCTGGAACCCGGGCACGCGGATTAACAAGCCATAACAACTGAGCTACGACCAACATCGTAACAGCTTTACAAAGTAAGTATTTTAGTTTTTGTTATAATATTAGACACCCCTATTTCTCGAGAACTAAGGAGCGTTGTATAAAATTCGTTGAACCTGAGACTAAGGGCCTTCTAAACTACAACATATACAGTCGAACCTCGTTAACGCGAACACTCAAGAGAAACTTTTTTTGTTCGTGTTATCCGAACTTAAATACATTACATACAACTGGACGGGGCAATCGGAAACAGTTCGTGCTAAAAGTAATTGACGTTAAGCGTGTTCGTGTTAACGAGGTTTGACTGTATAAAAATAATCAGAGTATGTGATTACCAAGCTTGGGCCTCTCCTTATAAGTAAATGAGTTATTTTCAGCTTAAAACATTAAACAAAGCATTAAATAATTCAATATTATTTTAAATGAAAAATCATTTAAATTAATTTGTTTCTAAATATTTACTTTCAATTGATTTTAATAATTATTGAATAATACCTTTTATTTCTTACACGTTAACTGAATCAAAATAGCATATTCTACTTCATATTTTAATTTGATATTTTAACTTTCTCCCAAACTACAGATATTTTTAGATTACATAATTTAGAATTAATGTTTGATATCAAATATTTTCTTTATTTTTTTCTTTTGGGGATTTTTCTTTTTCTTTTTCAAGTTTTTATTCTTTTCTTAGCTCAAAAAGTTATTAAAATTTTAAACATTTTAAATGATTTTTTTATTAAAATTATAATTGTTTCTAGTGTTAAAAAAAATAAAAAGAAAAAAAGCGTAATTTCCTTCTGAACTAAAGACTTATTTAAATAAACTTTTAGAAAAAAGTTTATTATCTACTTTCAAATTATAATTATTTGAACACGGTTATTTAATGGTTATTTAATTATTTGAAAAATATTTTATGTCTCTCATACAATAACTCAAATGAAATAGCAGGATCTATTTTAAGATTTTTTTCGTTTTACAAACTGAAGCTATTTTTAAATTGCATAATTTAGCGTTAATAATTACTTATTTAGAATTGGATCTTTAATTTAATCGTGTCATTTATTTATATTTTTAGACGTTACTTTTATCATTTATTTAACAGTGTTAGTTATTGAATCTCTCGTGTATTTTATTTTCTGTTAAATGATTATTTTAATTTCAATTGTCAATATTTCTAGTGTTTTGAAAAACAATTTCTTTTAAGAATTGCTTTTTTTTTATCGAGCAATTATTTAAATCAATTTATTCATTATTTTTTTTTTCTATCGATATATTATAACATTAATAGAAGATAATTTTTATTATTTTTTTTAATCGAGCAATTATTTAAATCAATTTATTCATTATTTTTTTTCTATCGATATATTATAACATTAATAGAAGATAATTTTTATTATTTTTTTTAATCGAGCAATTATTTAAATCAATTTATTCATTTTTTTTCCTATCGATATATTATAACATTAATAGAAGATAATTTTAATTTTTTTACATAATAACTAATTCGAAATATTATGTTCTATTGTATGTTCTATTTTTAGATTTTTTTTTTTCGTTTTTCCACACTAAACCTATTTTTAACTTATCTTGATACGGTGCTTCCGTGAAAGAGTAATTGTACCATAATGATATTTTGCACTGTTTCTGAGAGCTTAATAAATAAACTCATGTTTGTCATAGCAAATTTTTAAAATGACTTTTAAAATTTACGTTAATACAAGGTGTCCAAAAAGTATTTCCTTGATTACAAAATTTATTCGTATCCGATATACACTGCTGTCCAAAAATTAAGGGGCAGTGACCGGGCGCTTTCGCTTTTTACACGGTTTGTCGAATATCTACTGAAATTCTTGACAAATTGTTCTTGAAATTCGAGGATGTAAAGCACATGTTTGACTTGAAGACCAGTGGAAACATTATACTGCAATTAAAAAAATATTACTTGAATATTTAATGAGATATTGGCATTTGTATGAAATAATTTTTAACTGTGCATGTGCGAACTATACGAAATAATTTTTTTCCATAATTTGGTAGTCAATTCTATAGAGTAACTCATATAAAAAGGCCAGTCAAATATCGTGAAAACTCAGAAAGATGCCAGCAATACAGTGAGCTAATTGAAAAATTCGGGGAGAAATACTGTTGAACTATGTAGGACTTTTCGGACACACTGTATATTCGAAGACAACGTAAAAACAGCTTTATAACCATAAAAATCCATCACAAACACACATGTTTAAATTTTTTTAATTAATACTTTTCATGTGATGCAAAGTACACCATCGGAGTGGGTTACCTTACAGCACCTGGAACACAAATTAATTTAACCAAAGACAATTTCTTCGAGTAACTTCAGCTAACTTATAATTTATTATGCTATCATATAGTAGGGGAGATGGGGGATGAATGGGACATGCACATTTATTCAATATTATTATTATACAGAAATATATTATGAAATTAAAAAACAATTCTCCTATGTCCCAATCATCCACACATCAGGGATGAATGGGACACACATATTTTCCTCCCTTTATTCAAGCTGAAAAAAATGACTCCTGGGTAAAAGCCGAGAGATTGTAAATTGTAATATGATCTCCAGAGTTATTTGTTAGCCAATCATATTGGAATCATCTCAGCTTTACCTTAAAAGGCCCATACACGGAAGCATTCAATGGCTGAAGACGATAACTACAATGTGAATGAAATTTTAAAAGAATAATTACCATAAATTATTAATTTATAAAACTATATAATATTATTTAGCTAATAAATATATTTTTCAGCATCCTCTAGGGATGAATGAGACAGTTCCATTCATCCCATTTGAAATGTCCCAATCATCCCCATGATGCATATATTCAATTGTCAGCTATTTTGTCTCAGAAATTATTTTGTCATAATGTTTAATATGCATTCATTTTAATTACCAATATTGAGACTTTAAATAAAAAACTACAACATATCTTAATTGTTTATATTGCATAAGATATTTAAGTAGCTTCAAATGTAAAAATATTTACTTTTAAGCAGAGTTTTCAGGAAATGATAATTTGAAGGAAACTGAAAACAGCCATGTGGTCTTGCTTTTGGTTCTGAAGCACACTATGGTAGTGAAATCTATGAGGATAGGAAGCAACTAAAAAAATAAAGTTTATTGCCTGAAATATTGAGAACGTCCCATCCATCACTTGTCCCATTCATCCCACATCTGCCCTACCACAAAAAACTAAAAGCAAGCGGATTTTTCAGGTAATTAAGAAAAAAATAATCAGAATTCCCATAAGTGAATTCGTAATATATAACAAAATCAACTGAAATGAAGGAAATTTTGAAAATTAATTCGTTTTTCCTCTTAGTGAAGATTTTATAAGGTCTCTAGATGCTGTTAATTCCTCTAGTATTTTTTATTCCTTCCTTTCACTCTCTCTCTCTTCTTTTTTTCTGGGAGGGAGGGGGGGGGGAGGGCTGAAAAAGAATGTAAAACCATATTGCTGGGTTAATTCCACCAATTTTAGGATGGTACACAGTTGCTCCAGTTTTGCTCATATTCAGATCTTCAACTTATTAAAGATCACGTAATGTTAATCAGTCAATTAAGATTCTATAGGTACACTGAGAAAAATGACACTTCCAAACCTGAGTAAATCGATGTTTTCATTTTGTTATGAAACTTTTTGTTTCAAATGTGACGACTCAATGCTTTCAATTCTGAAATACCAGACATACTCCGAATATTGAAACATGGACATACTCAAAACTGAGCACATAGAGGTCAGTTCACACTCATTTTTGAAATATGGACATAGTCAAGAATGATTAGAATCAGTTCAAACTCATTTTTGAAACATGGACATACTCAAATATGAGCACACGATATTTCATTCTTGAGTGAGTGCATGTTTACAGAAATGAGTATATACATGCTTCAAACTTGGAGCCATTTTGGCTATGCGAGAAACTCAGATTTCAGTATTTTTTGCTAAATTTTGAAATTTTTGTTTTTAGAGAGTGTGTTCTAAAAAGCAATATGTTTATAAATATTCGATACTTGCTTACTCGATAATTAATTCGCTAATAGAACCTTTTCACGAAATTGTTTTTAGCAAAAATCTAGCAGCACGGATGTATTTAGCAAACAATATCAAAAACTAGAAGAAATACATAAGTTAACAGATAGTCACTTTTTGTTATAGACATAACCGATACTGTTTGGAATTATTTAATAGATAAGCTGCTGGTACCACTGAATCTTTTTTCAAGATTAGTACAAAGTAATATCTGTAGGTGCAAAGTAGCACCGGATTACGGTATAAAATTTGAAATTGGTAGTTAAATATTTAAAGTCAAAGTTGTTATTTAGTCGTGCGTATCATTTATTTTTTACACTATTTTATTTAACTGAACTTGGTTTTTGTGTGTAAAGGTGGAATTTTGCTATCGATTTTTAACTGATTTTTTGATAGGCTAGAATTATAAAAAAATTGTTCACAGGTGTATTTCCGAAGAACATACAGCATTTTAATATTTTTAGACCGCGTAATTGTAAATTGATACATTAACTTTAAGATATTTTCCGTTAGCCCGGCACGGGTGATAAATCGCCAAATATTCTATATGGTTACAATTGTATACCAGTTACAACAACAATGGATTTAATTAAGCGTCAAAAACTCGTTTTCCAAAATAAACCAAATGGCTGTGAAACTGTAACGATTCAACTGTAAACACAAAAGAGGAGGAAATAAAACAAGTAAAAAATTAGCATGTAATAACTAAAAAAAACATGTTTTTATCAATTAATATTTTCATACAAATTAAATTATGATTATACGTTGAGAAATAAGTTTAGAAATCCTAAAGCGTTAGTTTAAATAACGCTTTTTAGGTGCATTCGTAATTTTATAAATACGTAGCACCTATAGTCGTCGTCTAGTACGTCCGCCTGTCCGCATATCACAGCGTAAAAACTACCCAACCAAATGGTTTGAAATTTAATATATATATAATCGTTGCAGAATTTTGTCAAGTCATTTCAAATTTTATGAAAATCAAATCGAAAGATAAAAAGATATTAACAAAAATATTTATTAAGTAATTTGGATCTTTTAAAATTCGATACTTCCTTGTTATAGCAGCTTCAGGGGATTAATCGTCAAGCGAACTAGATGTATCGCCAAGTCATAAGACATGTATGAAGTTATAGTCATATATGACATTTCATAACTTCTATGGCGAAGCTATAGTCACATTCTTCATTCTGTAAAAGCCTAATCATACGTAATTAATTCAATGATATCCCATGATAGGTGATGGTTCTAGGATGTCATGGTGGTTACGTCATATTTAAGATGGAATCCTATTATTTCCGTATTACTGAATTGAAAAACCGAATTTGTATACTAAAATTGTTTAATTATAGCAGTCCTATAATCTACCGACAGTTTTTTGTATAGATGTTTCCGGAGAAATAGATATTAAATGGAAAAAGAGTCTAAATATGGATTTCAAGTTCTGGAATTTTTAAAACTATGCTTAAGTTTCCCATTGGAATTTTCTGTAAATATCAACAAAAGATAAAATGTTGCCAACTTAAAATGTACTTATTTTAATACGGAAATGAATTATATCAGAATAACAGATGATATAATTCATTTCACTGAAACTAGTTACAGTACGAACGCACCCATTTGTCACGTTTGAAAAATAATTTCCAACATGTTTTTTGTTTCCTGCTGTCATACCTTAAAAAAGATATGGAGCAAAAATTATAGTTTTTTTTTTTTTTTTTTTTTTTTTTTAAATAAATTCACTACTTCGGGCTTTGAACTATGTGTAAAAGAATCGGTGAATTTTCCATAATTTGGTTCGGTACCCACGCCAAATTAACATATTGTAACATAATTGTTTTTGGGAAAAATCATGAATTGCAGTCATGAAATTATACGTGATTTTCAAGATAAACATTAATTCTTATAAAGGAGTGTTTTTTTTTTTTTATTATTATTATTTTATGTTTTCATTCATTTTTTATTGAGCTGAACAAAATATTAAAACATTCATATATTATTATAATGATTATTTTAATTGAAATTCTTATTATTTATCAGTGTTTCGAAAATCATTTTCTTTTTATACTTACTTGCCTCTCAATGTTTATAATCTACCGATTTTAATATTAATTGGACAATATTATTGTTCCTCATATAATAACTTAGTCGAAATAACATATTGTGTTGCATATTCTAATTTAAGATTGTTTTTTTTTTCTGTTCATCAAATTTAAAGCGAGTTTTAAATTATATGATTTAGAATTCATTATTATTTATTTAAAGTCAAATCTTTTATTTAATTATGCCTCTTTTTTTATTCTTTATTTAACAGAGTAAATCTTGAACTTTTCTTTTTACTTATTTATTTAGTGAATATTTATTTTAATTGAAATTCTTCTATTTCCCCTTATTTACTAGCGATTAGAAAGTAATTGTCTTGCAATAATTTCTTTTTTAATCAAGATTTTTCTAAATCAATTTGTTTCTTAATGTTTACTATCTATTTATTTCAACATTAATTGAACAATACTTTTTCTTCATAGACTACAACTCATTTGAAATAACACGTACTATTTATTGCATATTCCATTTTAACTTTTTTTCCCATCTCCAAAACTAAACCTATTTTTATATTGCATAGATTTAGAATTAATTATTATTTATTTGAAGCAAAATCTTTCGTTTAATCATGCCTTTTATTTATTTTTGAAGTTAACATTTTATCCTTTTTTTTAACTGAAAAAAATATTGAAACATTTCTTTTTTTTCTTTTTTTCCCACTTGAATGATATCATGAATGATTGAACATCATGAATGATATCATCATGAATGATTGAATATCATGAATTATATCATCATGAATACTTGAATATCATGAATGATTGAATATCATGTATGATTGAACGTCATGAATGATATCATAGTTGTATTCCTTATTATTTACTAAAGTTTTGAAAATAATTTTAAATGTTTTATTTAATCAATAAATTATTTGAATAAATTACTTCTGAATGTTTGTTATCTATCTTCCAATTTTAACATTATTTGAATGATATATTTGTCATATAAGTTATTTCATAAAAACAAAAATTCAATTTAAAATTACTTAAAGGTGTTTTATTAAAATATATACATGTAAATCAAAACCAAGTGCTTTCGAGCATCTGACATGCTCATCATCTGGGTTAAAATCGTAAAAAACCCTTATACTTGATGGGCTGTTCCCAAAATTCAAACTGAAAGTGGGGAAAGGTATATTGTTTGGACTATTCCAAAATTCAAACTGAAAATGGAGAAAGGTTATGTTGTTTAGACTGTTCTAAAATTCAAACTGAAAATGGAAAAAGGTTATGTTGTTTGGACTGTTCCAAAATTCAAACTGAAAATGGAGAAAGGTTATGTTGTTTGGACTGTTCTAAAATTCAAACTGAAAATATAGAAAGGTTATGTTGTTTGGACTGTTCCAAAATTCAAATTGAAGTGGGGAGGAGGTGTTTGTTATTCCTAGTAAATCATATCATATCTTGAGAATGGTGTTTAATAATGTATCATTGCATGTATAAGTAGTTCTCCTGACAACAGTTTGAATTTTTGAACAATCCAAACAACATAACTTTCCCCCATTTTCAGTTTGAATTTTTGAACAGCCCATCAAGTGTAATGAATGAACTCGACCTCTGGTTTTAACGATTTTAACGTTGATGATGAGCATGCCAGATACTCGAAAGTATTTGGTTTTGATATTTATGTACCTATTTTAATAAAATACCTTTAAGTAATTTTAAATGGTATTGTTGTTTTTACGAAATAATTTGTATGACTTATCACAATAAGATGATTTAAGGATTCAAGAAACTTGATATCGTTTATATAATTTTCACTTAGTGATATATTTGTTTCCCATATAATAACTCAATTGAAAATACTATAGTATAATTTTTTACTTTAGTGATTTTTTCTTGCATGAAATTAAAGAAATTCCTTCATTGTAAAATATTGTTGCCAAACGATTAATATCATTCTTCGCTTTTTAATAGAGTGCCTGTATTTTACATCTGAAAAATGAAATATAAAGTTAACAAGAAATAAAAATCATGCGTCAAGCCCAGATTATGAAACACTTTCCAACATATTCAGAATATTGTAATAAATCTTCCCCGTTTAATAAAGTAAAAGATGAGATTTAACTAAACAAGGGATGACCGCCCCAGGAACACAGCCTTGCGCTTCACTACAAATTCGCAACGCACATTGGGAACACATTTGGTACACTTCGATTCAAAAAATTGTTCCAGTTATCTTAATGAGTACTGAATGTGTTATCTTAATGTGTTCCGAATATGCTCCGTTATAAAGAAAGTGTTGTGAATGTGTATTGAAAGCATTCTGCTGAGGATATCTATTAAATCTAAGTTTGGGAACACATTTGAGAACGGATTGTGAGCAGATTTGGGAACGCTTGTGAAATTATCGCTTTCAAAAAGTGCGTTAGAAAGTGTGCTGAACGAAAAAAGTGTTCTCAGAAGTATTCTAAAGACTGTTTAAAAAAGTGCACTTCAAAGTGTTCTAAAAAAGGCGACAAAATAAGTGTTCTAAAAAGTGTTCTGAAAAGTGTATAAAGATTTGCAGTGTTTAGAGTATAACTACAATCCCTTGGCGAAGACACAAACCCGCTGTTTACTTTAACATACATAAAATGTGTTGAAGGTTAGACAGTTTTACAATGTTTAAAGTGGACGTGTCTAACCAAGTTAAGATCGCTCGTTAGTTTAATTTAATTATTAACACAGATCACTTTTGTGTAGCTTTACAAACTTAACTGTATTAAGGATGCACATTAGTTTAACTTAACAAATTTGGTAACGGTAAAAAAAGATTGGGAAAAAATATACAATTTTTGTGAAAAAATATTATGGCATAGTCATGACTAGACAAGTTGACAATTATTACTTTAGAGGGATTAATGAAAATAAAACAAACTAATAATATGAACTGATAAATATTTACAAAATTTACAATGGGAAAATGCCGTATAAAGAGTGACGAATAATGGAGTTTTATGGTGTTTCGATATGTAATTTACAAGACAAACAACATAAATATAAAGCAAAAAGTTTACCTCAGACTGAAATAGAAGAGAAAGCAGAAATATAAGTGCTTACCTGAAAGAGATAAAAGTATATTTTAGTAGAGAAAAATATTTCTGAAATAAACTGTTATACTAAGATTTGATTAATATATACAGGGTGTTTCACGAAGGACCCCTAAATTTGAAAATAAATAACTCGGAAACGGTGATAGATAGAAACATGAAACCAGTGGTATGTTTATTAAAAAATCTGTAAGAGTTTGATACAGAAACCTCAAAATTTTAGTTTAAAATAACGCCGATAGATGGCGCTGCAGGTAACATCACGGATCCCTATAAAAAGATCTCAGACTCCAAGAACGATCAGTCGTCGTAGATTTCGTCTTTGAAACGTCACCGCTATTAGTGTATAGTGAAACGAATTCCAGAAGTGATGTATTCTGTGGCGATACGTGTGTTTGTTGTGTTGGAGTACCACAGATTAAATCATAGTATTACTGCCCCAAGTTGAAGAATCACTGAGAATTTCTTTCTTCGTTTGCGACATGTGTGTTATGTGAAAGGTACAGATTTTGAATCGCTTTTGATGTGATACAGCCTACTTATGATAATGTCGCCTGGAGCGCCATCTATCGGTACAATTTTTTACTAAAATTTTGAGATTTCTGTATCAGATTTTTACGGGGTTTTTAATAAACATACCACTGGTTTCGTGCTTCTATATATCATCGTTTCCGAGTTATTTATTTTCAAAGTTAGTGTTCTTTCGTGAAACACCCTGTATATTACTGAATAGAAATATAATTTATGAGTTATAATAACATTCAATTTATTATACAGTTGGAAAGGAATTTAAACAGTTATTGGTTGAGACATAAAGAGAACTATCCTATCTGAATCTGAAAACTTTACACCGAACAGTGTTAGTAACATAAAGAAACCTTGGGATATCCCTTGTCTATCCACGCTTTCTGTTTAAATTATTTTCCGAAATTACTGGAAAACAAAACTAATGTATTTCTGCCATAGTTGGACAATTATATTTTATAAAAAATAAAAGTTGTGATTTTTGCAGATTTCTGTCAGTGGCTGGACATATATAATGAATTTGTTATTTTAATCAGATTTTCAAGAACATGAAAATCACGAAACGTTGTTATGCGGGAGTGTTTAGGATTAATACTTATTTCTATGTAAGAAGATATTTTTAAATTAGAAAATAAATCTTGGAACAATTTTAAAATGTTATTAGCAATTTTGATGGAAAACCAAAATAATCTAATCTCCTTTTTAGTGAAAGAGCTCAAAAACATTCATATAATTAGCGAAAGAGAAATTGGGTATTGCACGCAATCCATACTGCGAACTTTCAATATCGGACACGGGCGGGCTCAAACTCTGATGGCACTAACTTTTTCGTGTTCAGATTCCGAATCATAGGGATCGAGCTCTGACAAAAGCGCCCTAACTCATCTCTAGTATATATAATAGATGACAACTATATAAAAGTAATACCATAGTAAAGTAGGGAAGAATATGATAAAACGAAACTGGGTATCCCGGTTTCTCGCGGATGGGTGCTATGCACTGTGCAGCACCCGTCTTAACTACACCCCTTAGCGTACTCTAGCAGTGTCCCATCAGCTTTAGCAGTTATTAACCTTTACACGGGGGCTCGGACAGGATCTGTCCGAGAATACATGTAAACTTAGATGCTTTCCGAGCCCCTGTGTACAGGTTAATATCTGTGTCCATGCAGTGCTAATAAAAATAAAATCACCTCAAAAGTTTTAATTTTTCATTGACTTTTCTGCTTTTCAAATAAATCCAATCTGACGGATCGATTTAGACAATTAAACCACTGTTTTCTAGATCTTTCGCACGATATTTTGATGCCAAGTAGAACTGTGTACTTCCAACTATTCAGGAGAACAGCTGTCAATTTTTAGTTGGTTTTAGTCGGTTGTTGGGACAAAACTGGATATCCATGGTTTTGCATTAATTCTGCAGTGAATTGCTTCTTCACTCAACAGATGGTGAATGGTGAATACAATGTTCAGTCTGCAAAGAGCGGGTATGAAAATTGCAGCAGATACAAGATACTGAGAAAACCATTACATGGCAACATTAAAAATTGCTTGAAAACCTAGAGTGGCATAGAACCAGTTTTTCCCGGTTTATTCCCAGGTTTATTCCCAAAAGACCTGGTTTATTTCCAAAATACCCGGTTTATTCCCAGGTTTAAACCGGGTTCTTTCTAGTCTTTGCAACTCTATGAAAACCTGAAAAAATTACTGACCTTAAAAAAATGTATATATGTTTTAAAGTTTGATTCAAAATTTATTACAATAAAGCTTTTGTTACTGGAAGTGTAGAAACTTAATTTCTGATTAGTACCCAGTTTCACACTACCATCAAAATACGTAGATGTTTCAGATTGGTCCTAGAAAATACCTTTTCCCAAGTAGAGAAGAATTTTCCTGGGGCAACAGGTGTGGTTTTCCAGTAGTCTAGGTGTCCGGAAACACTTTTGTGGAGAGTTCCGATTTTTCCGCCCTTCTATACTTTTGTCAACAAAAGAAAAACGTTAGGTACCTAATTTTACCCTACTTTCCTTTACTTACAAGGGAATGACTTTTGGTGCAGCTCGCACCGGGGACTGAGACCTGGTGCATTTTAAAGCTCTATATTACGAAGTTTGAGAATCGATAAATTTTTCTGTTAAAATCATATTTTTTGATTTTACAGCTGCATAACTTTCTGAAAATGCAGTTTTCGAGGCCACTTATCGGACTATTAACTTTTTTTTTTTTTTTTTTTTTTTTTTTTTTTTTTTTTTTTTTTTTTTAAGCAGTTAAAAATACAAATTAATTACTAATAAGTATCAAATATTGAAAAAAGTTTAAAAATTCCTTCAAGAAACTACAAATTGGATTATGAAAAATTACAACATTATTTACCACTAGTATATACCCCCTGTCAAAAATGACAGGATATTGACTCAATATTCAATTTTTGAAATAGTTCAACGAATGGGCAAAACATTCAAATTAAATATTTAAAAAAAATAATCCATGTGTGAAATTTTCTGAAAAAAAAAAGTGTTATCAATGTGTTTCTAAAGAGCTTAACTCACCACATAGCTCATTTTTTGATTATATAAGCAAAATTAAATGGAAATTACTCGGTACTATTTATTCCTTATATTTTAATTACGTTTCATAAGAAAAAAATGGATGGAAACAAAATTTAAAAATTTGTTAGTATTATCTACCGGTAGATGGCACCATATTCCCTTATACGGTCCAATGTTGCTTGTGATTTCCAAGCAAGCCACCTCGACTGTCTTTCTCTAATTAATCGCCATCTACGTTCAATCGGCGTTTCATCATTTTAATCAGGCATCGCTAAAACAATCCTTAAATAATATAAAACAACAATAAAAACTGATTTGATTGAACATATTCAAATCCACCGCGCGTTCAAAACAGCATTTAGCAAGATCAACAAAGATGTTAAAGCAGTAAAACTCACGTTGCCAAATAGCAATCAGTACAGCACAAATAATTTTGATGAATGATTCTCAAAAGTGAATGACTCGCATTTTAATAATGATTAGCAAAGTGAAATGTAATTTCTGAAATTTTCACATTAAATTTTAATATGCTAATTATATGCAAATATTAACTTGTATTTTTATCAAAGTTCGATTGTTTATATTAATTGACGAAAGATGGCTGCAAAAATAGTTTTTGAAGGTTTTAAACAAAATTAAAATATTTAAAGACTTTAATATGCTTTTACAAATATTTTAAGAACAGAATTAGATAATTAACCTTTTTTTTTTTTTTTTTTTTAAGGAAGCGTTCAAAGAGTCATTCATTTGTTTCAAGATTTAGAAATTCTGAATGGCAACAGTGTTTGTTTGTTTATATTTAGTAATTTGATGTTTATAATAGCTTATTTTTAATTTGTAACTTAATACATTATAATTGGATAATATATACATGTTTTATGTGAAAATATGCAGAACAGACATGATTTCACGTAGAAGAAATTATCGTTTAGTGGTCATGTGTTAGCATATATTTTTCAGTAAGCCTAACATGGCGTTTAACTACGGTCGACTCGCAGACCAGAGTGGTACAGCCCGGTACCGTTACAGACACTTTCTCGCCTTTGGATTTTATTATAAGTAAGATTGGGAAAATGGTTGTTGTTTTCGGTCGAGAATGGACCTTTTGACGTCGTCACTTTATTGACGTCGTCATTTTATTGACGTCGTCACTTTATTTTTTAGCACTTTCCAACCTAGTTGAAAAGTGCTTATGACTTCGGTTTGTCTGGCCGTCTGGCCGTCTGCCGTCTGCCGTCTGTCCGTGCTCTAACTCCCGTAAATATGCTCGGATTGCTCTGCAATTTTTATATGTTATTGTCGTTATCTATAGCATGTTCCCTATTTCAACGGAAGTGTGTAGCACTTATAGTTTTTTTACAGGGACACTCAAAAGAATTCCGTTACATTGCGGTCTATGGGGAAAAATCATTTGCGGTTTATTTAAATAATGTTTCACTATTTTAAACGCATTGTAATTTATATATATTACTAAGGTGCATTAGAAGAAGCTTAATATGGAACAGGGTGTGCATAGCACTTATAGTTACTTTACAGGGACAGTAAAAATAATTCCGTTACATTACGTCTATGGAGAAAAATCGTCTGCGGTTTATTTAAATAATGTTTCACTATTTTAAACGCATTGAAATTTATATAGATCACTAAGGTGCATTACAAGAGACTTACTACGGAATATTGTGTGTATAGCAGTCATCGTTCATTTACAGGGACACGCAAAAGAATTCTCTACTGTCTGTTAACAATAATTCCTGGAAGTGCGTTTTAAGTTATTGAACGCGATTTTAATTTTAACTTGCTTTTTGTCTATTACGTGGTGTGTATAAATTCTGTAGATCCTATACAGGGCAGCACAAAAGTTCGCGAACACATTTCTGTTTATTGACAAACTCCAGACGGAGAATTTTAAACTGTGCTACGTGTTTCCTAACTGAACTAAAATTATCATCCTATGTAGTATATATACAAATCTATAGATCCTATACAGGGCTGAATAAAAGTATTCGGATATTTTTTCCGAATATTGTATATGTTGGAAATTCCTGAAATTATGTTTTTAAATATGTTATGCGTTTTCTACATTGTTTACTTAGATGTTAGCTTTTAGCTTATTAAACGGTATGATTTGTAAAATTATTTTGGAAGCGTTGGAAAGTGCTATATAATCTATGCTTGACGCATGATTTTTCGTTCTTGTTTAAGCATTTGTAAGCGTTTTTAACGAAATTCTGTAACTTTAGAAGAATTTTTCTTTCAATAGGCAATATAAATGCATAAAATCGTTACAAAAATGTTAAAGTTACAAAAAAGAATAGATGCAAATTATCAGATATGAAAAATAAAGTAGAAATTTGGTACTTTCGTATTATAGAGGCCATCAAGGATGAAATATTTTTGTTTCTGTTTTCATTAATATATTGTAAATTTGGTACTTTCGTGTTATAGCGGCCCCCAAGGATGAATCGAAAAGCTACCAAGATTTATCGTCAAATTATAAAGTTATATTCAAGTTATAGTCATGTATGATGCATATGTGATGTATATATATGACATGTGTATATGATGTATGTACGACATATAAGACGTAAATAATAGGTGTAAAATGACGTATATGGCACATATAGGAGTGTTTGGAATATATATATATGCGTATATAGGATGCATATATAAACTTTGCAATGATCTTGGCGAAATCATAACTGCAACCTTAGCATAGTCATAATTGTGGGGGCCGCTATAACACAAAAGTACGTTATTTAATTTTATTTATTTATTTATTTATTTTTAAGTTTTCGGAACATTTTCCCAATGATTATTATAATTTGTTAAATTAGAATATTTGTAATTGCATTTTTGGCGGCGCGAAATTGGCTTTATTGTTACCGTAGAATTTTCCCCTGTAACCCTAGTCGAATGTCATAGTCGTCTGTGTGTAAAGAATGAGTAATGGTTTCGATTCGTAGCGCCATATTTGGCGGCTTAACTTGCTTTTAGCATGAAATTAATAATTAAAAATTCAATAATAAAAGACAAAGTATAAAAAAATATATAAAATATGATTTTAACAGAGAAATTTGATCGGTTCTCTAACTTTTATGTGTACGGCTACAAAACGCACCATGTCTCGATGCTAGGTGCGAGCTCCACCAAAAGTGGTTCCCTTGTTAGTTAAGTTCTGAAATTGTTTGAATCTTGCTTAAATATTCTTCATAATCTACATTTGAAAACTTTAAGAACTTTTAGCTTCCATTCCAATTCTAAGTAGAAATGCAAATGTTATGAATTACTAAACTGAATGAACACAACATTATATATCTATTAATAATGTACAAACTTACATATTGAATATTTTTTCAAGTATATCAAAACGGAAAGAAGTACAAAATTAAATCTTTTGACATTTTTCTATTTGTATCGCATTGTATATTGTGCATTTTCTAATATTTTTGCTTAACGTCTATCGCTAGTATATTATTACAATGTATGCGCGGTCCAAAACAAATATTTCCTCAAAAATGCGATGCGAAATAATTTTTTCTCCTCAAATGTAAGTCCAGAAAGCCAAAAAGTCAGACATACTCATTGTTTTAACAATGTAAAGTATTTCACAGAACAAGATAAATACTTTAAATGTATGCAGATCTTTTGTATTAAAAACGAAAAAAAAAAAAAAAAACCTCACAAAATTACACATAATATTTAGAGATTGACCACATGAACCTCTGGATTGAAAATATTTATCTTTGACTCACTCTAAAAACGACATTTTCAAAACTGAGCAAAAAATACTCAAATCTGAGTAGTTCGCATAGTCAAAATGGCTCCGAATCAAAATTACTCAAGTTTGAAACATGTACATACTCATTCCTGAAAACATGCGTACACTCAAGAATAAAACATCATGTGGTCATATTTGAGTATGTCCATGTTTCAAAGATGAGTATGAACTGACTTCTATGTGCTCATTTTTAAGTATTTCCATGTTTCAAAAATGAGTTTGAATCACCTCTATGCGCTTAGTTTTGAGTATGTCTATGTTTCAATATTCTGAGTATTTCTGGTATTGCAGAATTTAAAGTATTGGGTCGTCATATTTGAAACAAAAATTTTCATAACAAAATTAAAACATCGATTTACTCAGATTTGAAAGTGTCATTTTTCTCAGTGCTTAACGTCACGGAATGACGATCTTTCTTTCTTTCTCCCTTTTCCCATTCTGCTTCCATTTCACAACTTTCGGTTTCATTCTCTCTTTTTTTTAAAATAATTTATTTTTTAATGACTTATTACTTCCAAATAAATAAAACCGTTGACTTATCTTTTTTTTTTTTTTTTTTCCGTAGCTATTCAAAATACGAAACCAGTTTCTTTTATATATTTTGATATCTATATGCCATTGTTTTCATTGTAATTTTCTGTTAATTATGGCTTTAAATTTATCTCCGTAATTATTCACAGCTAAAAATAGTCGTTTATTTACGAATGATGCCTCAATTCAAAAAATCTCTTTATTGACTTTTAAAATTGTTTGAATTGCATTCGTTCTTTCCCTATATTCAAACCATTGAAAAGAACTTGGAATATTTCTCTTTTATTTACACAAAATCATTATAAAATGCATGCTAGTTAGCAAATTATCTTGGAAAGAAAAACTACACGGGAATTTGAAAGCACTTATTGTCAGCTTTTATGTATTTGCATTTCAAAATAATCTTTTCTGAATATAAGCTAAAACTATTTATAGATTACTATTAAAGGAGTAACGATACTCTAATAACTAAATATTTATTTACAAATAATAAATAAATGAGTGAATAAATTTTCTGAAAATATAAAGCCAATTACTGAATAGTATTATAATGGTTTTAGCACTATGTTTTTGTTACTTTAGTATATTCTTGTAGCACGGAAAAAATACTTAAGAATCATGAATCCGTACTATACTGAATAGAAAAGAAGCCTTTACGCATACACATATAATAAGACATATTATTATGTAAGATACATTTATAACAAATATTGTAAATAAAAAAAGAAATAAATTTACTAACACAAAGCCAAACACTGAATGGTATTATATGTTTTACTATCAGAAATTTTTTGTCTTTCAAGTTGCGGTTTTTATGCCATTTAAAAAGCCCACTTTTCACAGTTCAGGAAGTATATACTAAATTGAACAGAAAACCATTTTTATGTAACATGCACACATTATAAACACAAGCGGGGAAGACCGAGCTATGCTCGCTTAAAATTAGCTTTGTGTTCATCTCGATATAATAATACATTCTCACTGTATTATTGCTAGAAACCATTTTATTTTATAACAGTAATATTTACAGAAACAATCAATATTAAAACTATGTACATATTGCTAAATGTACAGAATTACGTGCATAAAAACGGAGACACTTAAATCCACGCCTACGAGGTCGAATGTTTTCCCCTAAGGCTTGTGAATGGTGATGGCGAATGCCCGCCGGCCGCACGGCAAGCTGATGGTGTTGTATAGTGCAACCCAGCTGGCCTTTGCTTGTAAGTGACCCCAAAATGACCCACTAATCGAATATCTCCGCTCCTATTGACAATTTCTAGAAAATTTCTTCCGATTCTGAAAACCAATTTTTTCGGCAAATTATCGCCAAATTTAGCGACATTTTTTCATTTGGCACCAAGCATGTGTTTGATGCACACATACGCGTATTCAATCTTACTTGCCTGCTACTCAGATCTCTTGTGTGACGCCATCCACGTCTTGAAGAAGGCCCGTTAAGAGAGGAAAGTTGTTTCCGCGATGGCCCCGATGGAGCGCGATCAAAATGCGAGAATGGAGCCAAATTTTATAGGATGATTAAACAAGACGGAGGACGAAATTTCCGTGAAAAAAAACAGCGCCAAATATCTCGTTAGCAGTGACTTTTGGAACTATTTTTTTTCATCGAATCCTTCGTTCATCATTTTATTTAATCATTCTACAAAATTTGGCTCCATTCTCACAATTAGACCACTCTACAGAACACGCTGAGTACTGTCAATTTAGTTACTGCCACCTTGTAATATTTATCTTTAGTCTAGGTAATAAATTATCTTTCTTTTTATTGTGTTGTAGATTTAAAATTAGCATTTTTAAATAAAGTGTTGACAAAGTTGTAATATACATCATACAAATATGAGAAAAAAAGGTAATATGGTATCAGTTGCAATACGTAAATAAAATGTTAATATATTCGCAAAGATTTTGTAGTGTATTCTGAGATAAAATTATTTTATTGAACATTGAAAAGATATTGACATTCACATTACAAACGTTTTACGTCCAAATTGCAAAAAGTTACCAATTTTGGTTAATTTGCTGTAAAAAAAAAGTCACCAATGTTTACCTAGGTTTCTTATTTACCTTATTAAACAGGGAATGTTTTTTAAGTATTCTGGAAGTGTTAAAAAGTATTTCATAATTTGTGTTTGACGTATGATTTTTCTTTCTTGTTTAACTTATTTTAATTGCATATTATCATTTCATTTTTTAAAACCTCTTATACATAGTCCAGAAAAAAATTTAACTTAATAAAATATAAAACAGTTCAATTATACTCAAAACTATTATATAACTTCCTTTATACATAACCAGTTCCGTGTTTTTTTACTTTTAAAAGTTTTAGTAACATTATTTAGTACTATTTTTGAATGTAGTTTTCTTCTAATTATCGCTTTAAATTTATTTAACAATTAATTTTAGCTACAAACAGTAATTTATTATCGAATGCTGTGCCTTTCCAGAAGTATTTTTCTATTGATTTTACCATCATTTGAATAGATTTCCTTCTTAAGTTTTTATTCACGCTATTGAAAGGTCTAATGCAATAATTATTCTTTATTTACATACAATCTTTATAAATATACTTTGATTATTAATTATTTTACAAAAAAAGTACTGTACAACAGCTGTGAAAGATTTATTATCCGCGTTTGCATAATTCTATTGCAAAGTGAATTTTTTATTTAACTGTTTTCGGAGTAATTATTTTTACATTAACTCTGAAATAATTAACGATTATTGTAAATAAGTAATGATATTCTCTTTTAAATGAATTGTTTAGCTACTAAAGATAAATTTTTAATCAATAAAATGTGAGCAGAAACATAACGTAAAAAAATATAATGTATCGCGTAATCAAACCGTAAAGTTATTTATTGAATTGAATACACTATAGCATCCCAAAGTTAAAATAAAAATATTTCCGTGTGTTTAAATCGCTAATTAGTACAAAAGCATGAGATTTGTCCGAACTGTTCTCCGAACATTTATTTTTTTATATATTTTCCTGCTTTTGAATTATGTATACCGAATAACTTGCACTGACGATTTATAACTGTATTTTTACATTTTTAGGTGTACAGTTAAACCTCGATGGTACGTCTCCGATGCACTTACAAATAACGTAATAGAAAAATAAGTCAAAATGAATATAGCGATTACAAAGGGATATAAATAACTACAGGGTGATTCATAAAAGATGGGCAGAACTTTAAGGGGTTATAGTACACTTAAAGACAAATAATATTAAATAGGAGACTAAGGGTCCCAGACGTATTCCCAAGGAGATAGGGGGCATTAAAGTTTAGGGTCCGAAATTTCAAATGATTATAAAACATGGAAAAATTGGTCGATTCGTTTGCGGTTTTTGCAAAAAATTTTCTTTATGCCAGTATTTTCTTGAAATAAAATTTTAAAGTTCAATTTCAAAAAATGCCGATAGGGGGCGCTTTAGACTTTGGAGTAACAAACAACTATTTTGTAACGCTATTTTTTGTATTTCTTTAAATGATTTCGAAAGCTTAGACTTAAACTTAAATTTTGATCTAAAAATCTGAGTCCTAACGAGTAGTTAAGTAGCGTAAACTGAAATTTGAAATTTGAAACCCTTCTCCCCCCAGAACAAAAATCAGTTATTCCCGATCTTTGTGTCGTAGATTAGGCTCTAACTACTGCCGCGTTTTGCTAAAATTATTCTTTATGTCAGTATTTTCTTGAAAATAAATTTTAAAGAAAATTTTCAAAAAATTCCGATAGAGGGCGCTTTAGACTTTGGAGTAACGAACAACTATTTTATACCGTTATTTTTTGTGTCTCATTAAATGCTTTCTAAAGCTTAGACTTAAACTTAAATTTTCAGCTCAAAATCTGAATCGCTGAGCGTGGTTCAGTAGCGAGGGGAGGGGGTACAAATTTCAACTTCTGAACATAGTTCAGTTTGCACTACTTAACCATGCCCAACGATTCTGTGCTGTGATACGAGGCAAAAATACAACTTTCGTCAAGGACTGCATAGTCGGAATTCACTCATAAAGGCACTGGCACAGTTGGAAACGTCGCTCATGCAAACGTTAAAGCTCCATTCCTGACGCTAGTCACCGGGTGAAGAAGGAAACAGAAAGTATGCAAATGTCAAATGGGGAAGAAGAAGAACACGTATGCAAAATTTCGACACGATTCAGGCATAAAAACCACTGAACGGTGAGTCAAGTGTAAGTCGCTGTAGTAATGAATCGGAAGATGGTGCCCTTCACGAATAAGGAAAAGGCTGAGATGCATTTAATTTACGGAGCGGCAGATGGAAATGGTGCAGAGGCACAACGAATGTACGGAGAGCGATTTCCTAACAGGCGGTTGCCTAACCGCAAAACTTTCGAGCGCTTGCACAGACAGTTGTGTGAGACGGGATCATTTCTCGCTTCCCGGTCGAATGCAGGTCGTGCAAAAAAGGACGAATCAGTAGTTGTTGCAGAAGCCATTCTGGATGTAGTAGCGGCGCAGCCAAGTACAAGTACACGAACAGTGGCTAGCCAGGTGGATACCTCACAGTCCACGACTTGGAGGGTACTGAAGGATGAACATTTGCTCCCGTTTCATGTGCAACGAGTCCAGAAACTGTCTCCAGGGGATTATCCAAATCGTATTGAATTCGCCCGCTGGTTTCTGCAGCAGAACGCGCTAAATCCACATTTTGGACGAACTGTGCTTTTCACCGATGAATGTACCTTCACACGTGAAGGTACATTTAACACACACAATGCACATGTATGGGCGGATGTCAATCCACATGCTACGTATCCACATGCTCATCAGAGACGCTTTTCCATCAATGTTTGGGCAGGAATCCTCGGAGACCACCTAATCGGACCGTACCTTCTTCCTGAACGCCTCAACGGTAAAACATACCTCACATTTCTGCAACATGTGCTGCCAGACCTGTTAAACGTTGTTCCTCCACGCATCCGGCGGGTCATGTGGTTCCAGCACGATGGAGCGCCAGCCCATTACGTACGAGACGTCCTCAACTATCTGGACATCACATTTCCGAACAGATGGATTGGTCGAGGTGGTCCTGTTGCTTGGCCTGCTCGCTCGCCAGATCTTTCACCCCTCGATTTCTTTTTTTGGGGACGATTGAAGGCTCTTATGTATGAGACACCCATTGAATCCCCCGAGGAACTGGTCGCCAGACTTTCCGCCGCTGTAGGGGAAGTGCTCGAAAAGCCTGATGTTTTCGCGAATGTTCGCCGTTCCATTCGTCGCCGTTGTTCTGCGTGCATAACCTCTGGTGGTCACAATTTTGAATATTTATTGTGATTACATGTTAATAAATATGCTTTGGTAACATAATCCTAATTTGTGTCTTTTTACCTCGTATCACAGCACACAATGTGTGGACATGGTAAACTGAACTGTGCTCAGGAGTAGAAATTTCAAACCCCTCTCCCCAGAAACTTAACCACGTCTAACGATTCAGATTTTGGGCTGAAAATTTAAGTCTAAGCTTTAGAAAGCATTTAATGAGACACAAAAAATAACGGTATAAAATAGTTGTTCGTTACTCCAAAGTCTAAAGCGCCCTCTATCGGAATTTTTTGAAAATTTTCTTTAAAATTTATTTTCAAGAAAATACTGACATAAAGAATAATTTTAGCAAAACGCGGCAGTAGTTAGAGCCTAATCTACGACACAAAGATCGGGAATAACTGATTTTTGTTCTGGGGGGAGAAGGGTTTCAAATTTCAAATTTCAGTTTACGCTACTTAACTACTCGTTAGGACTCAGATTTTTAGATCAAAATTTAAGTTTAAGTCTAAGCTTTCGAAATCATTTAAAGAAATACAAAAAATAACGTTAAAAAATAGTTGTTTGTTACTCCAAAGTCTAAAGCGCCCCCTATCGGCATTTTTTGAAATTGAACTTTAAAATTTTATTTCAAGAAAATACTGGCATAAAGAAAATCTTTTGCAAAAACCGCAAACGAATCGACCAATTTTTCCATGTTTTATAATCATTTGAAATTTCGGACCCTAAACTTTAATGCCCCCTATCTCCTTGGGAATACGTCTGGGACCCTTAGTCTCCTATTTAATATTATTTGTCTTTAAGTGTACTATAACCCCTTAAAGTTCTGCCCATCTTTTATGAATCACCCTGTATTTAATGGAAAAGAATTTATAGATAAAATTAACACAGAATGTAGACGGAACTTCAAAATTTTGTATACATACGTCATATATGTTCTATGTGACTTCCCTTAGTCACATGGCCAACAACTAGGCGGTAGTCCATTTCACGCCATACATTCTGAAGCATTTGTTCAGTCACCGACGCAAGCGCATTACAAATGCATACTTTGAGTTCTTCAATTGTTTTGGGCATGGGAGGCATACACCCTACCCTGTCTTTCACATAACCCCATAGATCGGTCGAAGTGGAGATGCCGACGATGTCTTCTGCGCTTGGCGACCGAGATATCCGGACTTGACACCCTGTGATTTTTTTCTATATGGGGTTATGTGAAAGACAAGGTATGTGCCTCCCATTCCCAAAATAATTGAAGAACTCAAAGTACGCATTTGTAATGCGCTTGCGTCGGTGACTGAACAAATGCTTCAGAATGTATGGCTTGAAAGGGACCACCGCCTAGATGTTGTCCGTGTGACCAAGATAAGTCACTTAGAACATCTATGACGTATGTATACAAAATTTTGAAGTTCCGTCTACATTCTGTGTTAATCGTATCGACAAATTCTTTTCCATTAAATAGTTATAGCCGCTTGTAATCGCTATATTCATTTTGATTTACTCTGTATAATGCATCGCGTAATCAAACCAGGGTTCGTACAGCTCCTGGAATTTTGCGACACGGAAATTCTTCAGTACTAGTATTTTCTTACAGAAAATCTCTTCTTAAAAGAAGGCGAAGTTTCGCGAGTTTAACCTAGATTTCTTTTTCTATAAAGAAAATACTGATGAAGCTCTTGGAAAATTCCCTGATCCGTACGAACCCTGTCAAACCGTAAAGTTATTTATTGAACATTTACACATTATATACATTATATACATTATACATTATATTATACGTTAGCATCCAAAAGTAAAAATACAAATATATCCGCGTGTCTAAATTGCTAATTAGTACAAAAGCATGAGATTTGTGCGAACTATTCGCCGAACATTTATTATTTTTTCATGCTTTAGAATTATGTATACCGTATACAGAGTTGCCAAGTCTCCGGGTTTTTGCATACCAGTATTTTCTTAAAGGAAATGTGTTTATTTTAAATCGCCGAATGATCCGATTAAATAAAACAACATTTTCTGTACAAAAATACTGGTACACAAAAAGCCGGAGACTCAGCAGCTCTGCGTATAACTCGCACTAACGATTTAAGACTGTATTTTTACATTTTTAGGTATACAGCTATACCTCGTTAGTACGTCACTCTCTCCACTTAAAATGACTTACAAAGCGAAGTGACGTCTTAAGCGGATGACTTCTTAAGAAAGTTTATATTAAATGTAAAATGAAATTTTAAATCCTTATATAACCTAATATTTATATACCTATACCTAAATTACATTTTAAATTATATAAATTGGTCGAATAAGAATTCGTAAAATGGATGATAAATTAAGATACATATAGCAAGTAGTATGTTACGTAGTATTTAATTGTGTAATTAAATACGTATCTATTTGTTACTGGCTTACAAAATAAGACATCTATTTTTGTTTCATCACAGTTTTCAGAAATCCTGTTTTCTGAAAATATTTTCAAGTAAGGAATATAGCATATTATATTCGTTATCTGCAGTGCCATTCAAAGATGAAATATAGCTCCTTAGTTTATCAATGTACAGGGTGATTACAAATGAATATCCCAACTTTGAAGGGCTATATCTTCTGAACAATAAAAAGTAACGTTCCATTTCACACATTGAAGTGAGTGAGAAGTTATGAAGTTTCATAAATGTAAAGGTTCTTTTTTTTGGCGAGAGATGGCGCAACGAACGGCGGGTTGAAAGTGAACCGGCATGTTCCGTTTCGACGTTGCGAGTTCATTCAGTCATTTTCCGCCGAGATACATAAAAGATAAAGTGTTTTTTCCGCCTCTACCAGCTGACACTGCTGAACTGAAAACGAGGATAACTTCAGTTATTGCAACTGTAACACTCGGCATGCTGAAAACCGTGTAGAACGAATTCTCCTACAGAATGGATGTCGTTCGTGCTTCTGCTGGTGGCGCAAACTGACTCGTGTTTCTTCTTTATACATTTATGAATCTTCACAACTTCTCACTCACTTCGATGTGTGAAATGGAATGCTGCCTTTTATTTTTCGGAAGATTCCCCTTCAAAGTTGGGATATTTATTTGTAATCACTCTGTATTCTAAGGCTTTTTTCTTTGTAACGTTCGATTTGGGCGGTCCCTTTTCTTCAGGATCGCTGTCGGATTAAACTGCTGGCCCGTTCTTCGCTTCTAAAATATTAGCTACAATTTCAGTGATTGTTGCGTTCAGAGAACTTGTTGATATAACAGATAATCTTTGCAAGGAAAAATTCTTTGATCTGGAATGTTCTTAAACTTAAACTTGCTGTCATGCGAAACAAAAACTAGATGTTTTGCAGATAACCTTGACAAAGAAAAAGGACCGAGTTTGCCTATCTCACTCTTAAACGTGACGTCTTAAGAGACTACATAAAAAAAAATCTGAGATTCGAAATTGTTACTAAAGCAAACATATTACGTTTTTCCTTTCCTAACTTAGGTACTTAGAAATTTGTGTAAGATATGGAAAAATGGCCGCCATGTATAATTTCAAAAAAAAAAAATCTGAAGAAAAAGTATTCCATTACGCATAATTTAAAAAAATTTGAATTTTCAGAAGGACGTTATGGTGTATTTAGTACGGGAAAAAAGGATTTCTATCAAGATATACATAGGCACTTGACTTACATATGGTAACTTATTTAATAGAAAAGTACCATGGCATAAGCTTGGAAATTTGATATCAAACCATTTTTAGCCACTTTAGGCTTTTTTTTACTTTTGAAAAGTTGTTTTTGTAGATATATTATACTCTTGGCAAACTTAAGATGTAAAAGACAGATCATTCATATTTATTATTAAAGAATTCATTATCATTATTTATTATTATTAATTCATTTTATTCAAAGAAATTTTCTGTTACCAATTGTTTTAAAGCAATTTTGGTAATTATTTGCAGCTATAAATCATGACTATTTATTGTCGAATGCTGTGTCATTTCATGTGTGTTTTTCTATTGATTTTAATATTATTTGAGTAGCGTTCTTTTTATATAGAACCGTCATCAATGCTTGTTAATTGTTGAGTATTTTATAAAGAAAGTGCTGTGCAAGAACTCTGAAGAATTTATTGTCAGCTGTTCCATAACTTCATTTCGAAATTTTATTTTAAAAACCTGTATGGCTAAATATTTTGATTACTCTTAAAAAATTAATGACATTTTTCTATAATTAGTACTGGTAACTTTAAATATATTTTTTTTTTTTTACTCATCGCAAATTTAAAACTAAAGAATCCACATTTACTTTGAAAGAATTCAGCAGTGCCATTATTTATCATTGTTTTGAAATTCTCTGCTAATGATTTCTCTAAAGCAATCTTGGTAATTATTTGCTGCTATAAATAGCACTTGACTATCGAATGCTGTGTTATTTCACAAGTCCTTTCCTATTGATTTTAACGTAATTTTAATAGCATTCTTATCCAGTTCTCTTTAAAATTACTTAAAAAGAGTAGCTCAATGTATATTTTTTATTTGCATAAAATCTTTATAAATGTACTTAATTACAAAAGCCTGCTATGATATTTTTTCTTTAAAGGGAAGAGTGTTTGGTATGTATATTTGCATGGTGATTTCGAGTAAAATACCAGATACGTCATAAATTTCTTCAAACATTAAAAAATAGTTATATATATTAAAAAAATACTAAAAAATTGTGGTTTGCAGGAATGGGATTAAAGAGAGATCGAATTTTTTTTAATAACTAAAAAAGTTATGGTTAAAAATTACCAATAGATGGTGCTGGCATCTGTATGAACCGGCATATTTTAAAATTCAATGTAAAATAAAGTAATTCACGTATGAGTGTGCGCTTTGGACTGAAATACTTCTCTTAATAATTTTTTTTCGGTAAATAAAAATAAATAGGTCTACATTTGGCCAATAGATTACGCTATACTCGAGAAAGAAGAGCAAAAGCATTAAAAACTGTTGAAATATGCCTATATATGGTTGTGAATTGCACCAAATAAATATTCAGTAAGTGCTTGTGACGAAACAAACGCTCTACAACTGCTTGCTTTGTAATTTTAATGTGCTTATCTTGTTGTTATAGGTAAAGCGTCATCTATCGGCAAAATTTGGAACTAAATATTTTTAGTTTTCTAAAAAAAAATATTAAGCATTTTAGTTCAAGCCACACACTTGTGCGTCAATTACTTGATTTTATATTGACCTATAAAATGTGCTAGTTAACTTATGGATATCCTGTAAAAATTGTGTTATGCATTGCAGCCGTTCGCATTTAAACAGTGCACTTTATACAGATTACCTTGCATAAAGTCATATTCTTGAATACAGTATGCGCATTTACTCTTGAAAGAAAATAGCCGTCGCTTCATAAAAAATCGAGTAGTTTATTCAGATATCAAAAAACACATTTGTGAGAATAACGAAATTTGAAGTTCTATTTAATGAACTTTTGGTTAAAAGCTAAAGATGGCGACTGTGTGTGTATCACAGACATAGAAAACAAACAATCAAAAAAATAATTTTTAGATACTTATTTTTAAAGTTCGAGATTTTTGAAAGTATACAAAGAAACGCGATTATATTAAAAAAAAAAAAAAAAAAAAAAAAAAAAAAAAAAAAAAAAATTGAATCGACATAGTGGATTCTTTTCAAATGGATGGCTGCGTATATTCTTCAATAAAATAATTTATTTTAATTTTGTGCTCTTTTTCGTTTATTTCTTGAGAAGATACGGTGCTAAAAAAAAATGTAATGCAGATATTTAAAAAAGCTATATTAATTGTACGGGAAAAAAGAAGGAAGAGGTCAATATGACTGTTTGTTTGTTTCGTATTGATTCTTTATATATATATATATCAAAAAGAATTTAAATACATATATATCTTCACTTTCTCTTTTCCTTTTGTACATTAAGTGCCTTACTAAACTTTAGCAATCAAATAATTATAGTAAACTACAAATAAAACAAAGTAAAATTATGTAAGAATGAATCCTTGAACTTTGTATAAATTACTTTTATTCATTAAATAAAATTTATTTCTTCTTTAGGAAAAAATTTCTTTACTCTTTATCCCATTTAGTTTTGTCCAGTACAATTAAAGTTCTATAAATGATCACTAAAGTTGCTGAATACATTTCATGAGTTTGAGATAGCTGCATCGATACAGTAACAAAGATATTTTCTGGGGAGTAACGTCATACAGCTGTCAGAAAGAAAAGAAACACTAAACGTGATCGCCAAAGCTAATGAAAGTGTAAACGTTTAACAAATGGTATAACAGAAACAATATTCTAAACATATAAAAAGTAATTCATAGAAACAATATGCATTAAAAATAATAGAGCTTATAATATAAAAGTGTATTTGAAACGTACAATAGGTGAAATTAAATGAAATTAAACCATCCTCACATATTATAAACATATGAAAAAATAAGTCATAGAAACATTATCCATTAAAAATAATAAAGTTTATAATCTAGAAGGGTATACTCAGAAAAAAATTGCAGTAAAATTACGGACAGAGGCCGGCAGCACAGATTCCAGTAATACCCCATAAAAAAAAAAAAAAAAAAAAAAAAAAAATCCATGCCCACCATTTTGTGCAGCCCGTAATTTTACGGGGCAAAGTAATACAGCATTATAATACACAAGATATAATGCTCTTTAAAACACAATAACACTTTACTTACTGTTCCGTAGCACGTAGCACGTTAGATAATCATCACAGAATCGCTGTTTTGGCGGGTTAAAATTTTCGAAACACGAGTAAAATGAAGGGTTACGCCCTAGCGGAGGACAATGTATGGGGTCGTACCGTATTTTTGCTAACATATGGGCTATAACTGTAAGAATATGTGGATTGCTCTTAATTTTCTAAGTATCTAAGGGATAAGGCCGCTTATTTAGTGGATCAGACCGTTTTTCATCAAATAAGGCTGTTGCCCGTGAAAATTTAAGGCAAACGCTCATAAATTTACAGTTTTTTCTGAGAGTGTATTTGAAACGTACAATACGTGAAGTTAAATGAAATTAAAGCATCCTCACTATTATTACGTTAATCTTTAAAATTTATATCAAAGGTGTGATGAAATTAATTACATGTATTATAGTAGAATTCGGCTAACTCGCCTCCCGGTATCTCGATATTACATATAACACGACGATCATTTTTTTTTTTTTTTTTTGTATTATCTCTAAGTGATTTCCGCTTGTCAATCAGAACATTATCTTTAAATTAATGTGATGCAACTTTGAAATAATGACATTTGAACATGTTATTGATGTTATTATTTAATATATTTTTAAATAGTTTTCATATGTATGTAGAATTTTTTAGGGCCGCCACTAAATTTTGTACGTATTGTTATATATATTGTGCTGTCCTCTAAAAAACCCCATTTCTTGATTTTTTTTCCCTGTACAAAGCCTAATATAGAATGCAATGTAATAAACGTATTTTTTTTAACTGGTTTTGACTAAGATTTTTATGTTAAACATTTTTTTTTCATTTCATTACTGTATTACAACAGCCAATTAAGAAAAAATCTGAAAAAAAAAAAAAAAAAAAGAAAAAAAAAACCCTCACGTTTCATAGAAAAAAAATGTAAAAACGCTTAAAAAAATAAAAATATTAAATAGCAGAGTATTTTTTCATTATATTTTTTTAAAAACTATAATTCCGAATAGAAATTTGTTTAAATTTCATTGTATTTCTTATATCATTGCAAGGCATCATTGTGCTTAAAAAAGGTAAATGGGTATTATTTTGCAAAAGTGAGTTTCTTTTATGATACGCTTCAAAAACTAAATCCATTATCTTTAAAATAGTGAGATGTAGTTTTGAAATATTCACATTTGAACATGTTATTGATGCTTTATTTAATATTTTTTTAAATAGTTTTCATATGTATGTAGAATTTTTTAAGACCACCACTAAAATTCGCACATATTGTGATCTACATCATACTGTTCTCTAAAAAACGTCACTTTTTGTTTTTTTTTTTTTTTTGTTTTTTAATGTACAAAGTCTAATATAGAATGCAAAAAAATGATTGCCCAAAATTTTTACAGCTTGTTTTGAGTAATATTTTTCATTTTATTACTGTATTACAAAATGACATAGAAAACAATCGCATTTAAAAATACTTAGAAATAAAAATATTATGATTTCCACATGCATTACAAGAATGTTATAAAAAATAATCAAGAAAATAAATCAAGAAAATTATCAAAATAATGAAGCAAATGAGAAATAATGATAATAGTGAAGAATCAAAATAGTATAAAAATATTCTTTAATTAGGAATTTATTATTTATAAAAAACAAAAGCACTGGTCCAGAATGAACATTAAGTAAAATGAAAGAAACATAAGAGAAAAAAGGGACAAGAAATAAACAAAAATACCATTGGGGAATTGGATTAAGTAGCTCGAACCTGAACATCAAATTAATCTAATTCAAACTTCTGAAGCTACGCCATTTTAAAGGAAACGTAAAACAAGTATAAATGCAAATACGTACCATTTCATAAAAGGATAAATTTATACAGATATCCAATATAAAATATTTCCTTTTTTACCTTTTATAAATTCTTCTGATTATTCCATTCTAATTCGAAGAATAAGAAACTTTTTCAGAACCCTACCGAAAATGATCGATCCAAGTACTTGGATAAATCCAATTTCAAACTTTTAGAACTACACCACCGGAAATAGCTGAATAAAACAAGTAAAAATTCAAAAGCGCCGGATTCTGAATTGGATAAATTTATACAGCTTTTAATCCAAAATATTTCCTTTTTCTCCTAATGCAAGTTCCTTTGAAATATCCTCCCTACTTCAAGGATTAAAGAAAAAAAAAAAAAAAAAAAAAAAGGCGCTTCTAAATTAATCTTTAGCGTATGAGTAAGTACTTTTCAGAAAGGCCTTGAAAATCCATTCCGCTTTCAGACATCTACCAGAATATTCACTTAAATCAAACAGTTCCCTTTTTTCAGCCCATTAAAACCTCTAAAGCACTCTTGAGTGCATTCATAGGGAAATTAAGTGCACTCACAAAAGGATTACCCATCATGCAGGGGTTATTAATGGCACGCGATCTATTTTCCACTCGAGCATGTATTTGCATGTAGCGATTCTTTTAAAAAGACCCTTTAGAAATGTCGAATTTGAATATCGCTGTTCAGACACGCGTCTACGGATTTTGTCGAGCTGCCGACATAACTCGTAAATTTCAGGGGATTGATGGTGCTTGAATACAACCTGTTGGATCGGATGATTCAGTGGAGAAAGATACATTATGAGCGAATTTCCACAAGGTTTTAGAATTAATATGAAACATGAAAAGGACATTTAAGACGGGGAAAGAAAATGAAACATGAAGATAAATTATAGATCAGGATGGTCACACAATATTGGAGCGATATTGATTATTTTTTGAGAAATATTTGCCTTAATGCTAAGTTTTTTTCCTAATATTAAGGTGATTTCGTCATGGAAATATAAAGCCACATTTATCGAAAATAAATATTAAAAATAGTGAAATATTTGAAAAATATTAGCAATATTCAAAGGATATACCGGTATAAGTAAAATATTTGACTTAAATCGGAGGAGGTTATATAATAAATTTTTAGAAACTAATATTAAGGTGATTACATTCTGGACATTTAAAACCGATATTTTTATAATATTAATGGGGAAAATAGTGAAATATTCGAGAAATATTATAAACATTTCCAGAAAAATATGGACATTTGTGAGATATTTGAATTAGGCAGAATTTTAATATCGCTGTTCAGACGGGCGTCTACGAATTTGTCGAGCTGCCTTCAAAATTCGTAAATTTCAGGAGGTTGAAAGTGCTTGCTTGCAGCCTGTTGGTTTGGGTAATACAAAGAAATATTCTGAGCGAGTTTTCATAAAATTTTGAAATTAATATGAAACATGAAAATGATATGTAAGATGTAAAAAGAAAATAAAACATCATGAGAAATTATAGAAAAGGATGATCACGAAGTACTGAAATGATATTCATTAATTCTCAGAGAAATAATTGTCATAATTCCGAATTTTCTTTTTAATATTAAGTTTTGACATATAAAGCCAGATTTATCAAAAGCAAATACTATTAGAAACAGTGAAGTATTTGAAAACTAATAGAAATATTTCAAAGGATATACCAGTATCTGTGAAATATTTGACGTACATAGAAGGGGACTATATAATACATTTTTAAAAACTAATATTAAGGTTGTGACCTTTTGGGCAAATAAAACCAAAATTTATATAATATTAATGGTGAAAATTGTGAAATAATTAAGAACTATTAGCAATGTTACCAGAAAAATATCGATATTTGTGAAATATTTGAATTACACTAAATTGAATATTGCTGTTTAGACATGCGTCTACGGATTTGTCGAGCTGCCGATAAATCTCGTAAATTTCAGGGATTGGTTGTGTTTGAATTCAGCTTGTTGGATTGGTTGATTTAGTGTAGAAATAAACATAATGAGGGGATTTTTATATGTTATATAAACTTAATATGAAACATGACAAGGACATCTAAGATGTCATAAGGATTTGAAACATGAAAAAGATAGTCATGTAATAGCAAAGAATTATTGACGTAATATTGATTGTTTTTTTTTTTTTTTTTTGTTAAATTTTTGTGATACATTTTTCTATAATTAATTTTAATGTGTTTACGTTTTGGATTCATAAATCCAATATTTATTTTAAATAAATATAGAAAATCGTAAAATTATAGAAAGATATTAGAGATATTTTTAGGGAAATGCCAATATTTGACTTAGCGTATATCGAAAGCTTATTTGACATTTTTCTATCATTATTAAAGTTATTGCTTTTTGAACGTGTAAAAACAACACTTCTCTAAAATTAATATTGAAAAGTGTGAAACAAAAGGAAAATATTAGCGATATCTTCATATAAAATACCGATATTTGTGGTACATTTGTATTTCGCCTAATTTAAGTATCATAATTCAGACAAGTGTCTACAGATTTTGTCGAGCTGCAGTACATTTCAGGGGATTGATAGTGCGTGGATAAAACTTGTTGGATTGGATGATTCAGTAGAGAACGAAACTTTATAAGTTAATTCTTCATGAAGTTATGAATTAATATGAAACATGAAAAGGACATTTAAAATGTGAAAAGAAAATATAACAAGAAAGAGAAAATTATAGAAAAAGATGGTTACAAAATAGTTAAGCAACATTTAAGTGATATTGATTAATTCTTTGAGAAATATTTGTTCTAACTGTAAGTTTTCTTTCTTATATTAAGGCAAATATATTTTGGACGTATAAATACATATTTCTCGAGAATAAATATTAGTAACAGTGAAATAATAGATAAATATTAGAGATATTTCCGGGGAGAAACCGATATCTTTAAAATACTTGACTTATATTTTATGTGATATTTTAGGTTTTAAATTATTATAAAAGAGGTTACGCTTACGACATATAAAATCTATATTTATCTAAAGTAGTATTGAAAATTGTGAATAAATAATAAAATTACCAGAGATAGTTCTAGTGAGATACTGATATTTGTGAAATATCGCAATTCCAGTAAATCTTAGTAGTGATGTTCGAGCTTCCGACATAACTCGTAAATTTCAGGGAATTGGTGGTGCTCTAATGCAACCTGTTGGATTGGACTATTCAGTAGAGAAAGAATATTTTTTGTAAATTTCCATAAGGATTTAGTATCACTATAAAACATGTAAAGTTATTATAATATGTGAAGAGAAATGAAACAGGAAGATATTATATTCGAATTACAGCAAATTTGAATATTGATGTCCGAGCTTCCGGCATAACTCGTAAATTTTAGGGAATTGGTGGTGCTTGAATGCGACATGTTGGATTGGACTATTCAGTTAGAGAAAGATTATTTTTTTGCAAATTTCTATAAGTTTTTAGCATTAATATAAAACATGTAAATTAAATACAATATGTGAAGCGAAAATGAAAGAGAAATTACAAAAAAAGATGGTCACAAATTAGTGAAGCGATATTGAAGTGGTATTGATTTATTCTTGGGTATGAAGGTAGTTTTATTTCTTATATTAAAGTGTTTGTTATACGTATAAAGCTATATTTATCAAAAATAAATATTAAAATAGTGAAATAATAGAAAAATATTAGAGATCATCGCATGGAAATACCGATGTATGTAAAATGTCCGACATAGGGTGAAAAGGTACATGATATTTTTCTTCAAAATAATATTAAGATGGTTTCATTTATGATTTATACAACCAATATCCCCCCAAAAAATTAATATTGAAAATGATGAAAAAATTGAAAAATATTAGAGATATCGCCTGTGAAATTCCGATTTTTATGAATTATTTAAATTTTACTGAATTTGAATATCGTTTTCCTGACACGCGTCTACGGATTTGTCGAGCTGTCGACATAACTCGTAAATTTCAAAAGTATTGTTGATATTTAAATGCAACTTGATGGAGTGGATGATTCAGTGGAAATAAAACCATTAAGAGCGAATTACCTTGAAATTTAAAAATTAATATGAAACATGAAAAGGAAATTAAAGATGGGAAAAAGAATAGAAACTTGAAAAAAAAAATAAAGAATAGAGGTCTTAAAAAGGAAAGGGTTGTTAACGTAATTAACTTATTCTCTGAGATGTTTTGTGACAAAAAATTAATTTTTTATTAAAATTACGGAATATAGGTCGAAAGTAGCAAAAAGTTATTAATGTAATTAACTTATTCTTTGAGAGGTTTTGCGCCGAAATTCTAATTTTTTTAAATTAAAATTACAGAATATAGGTCTAAAATAGAAAAGAATTATTAATTTAAGTTAACTTATTCTTTGAGAAATTTTGGGCCAAATTGTAATTTTTTAAAAAATTTTAACTATCGTTCTACGCATATTTAAATATGACTCGATAAACGCGTTATGTAAATTTTATCGACTCGATAAACGTGTTATGTAAATTTTATCGACTCGATAAACGCGTTATGTAAATTTTATCTATGGTTTTAAAAGTAATTTTGACATCCAAAAATTTTATATCAATTTTAAATTTGTTCTAAATTGTATAACGCATTTAAATTTCAATAGATCAAAAATATTTATAAATAAGGCCCTGAAAAATAGTTTAATGTCATGGAAAATTAATAGTAAAAAATTACTAGAAAATATAAGGACAAAAAGTAAGGACACCAGTTTATGTCAAAATTAATAGAAATACACATTTTTCAAAACTGCACAAATTACAATTAGTAAAATAATGGCATATTTTAATTGACATATGTTATCATGGAAGTAAGTATAAGGTCTATCATCTTTTAATGAATTTTTTAATGGTTTATCCTATAAATGCATCTTTTAGGTAGCTTTCATTACAAAAAGCTACCTATTGCAGCCGTTCGGAGGAAAGCAATTCCAAAAAAGTTTGGTATATTTTCCTCGATCATGACTCCAAGACCCCTAAACCAACCTCCGTTCAAATGTTATATATGTTATATAAATTTTTTATTTCCTTCGCATATCCTTCGCATTTATTTCGCATTATTCCTTTAAATTAATCTAACTTCTGACATAGTCAGTATTTCCTTAATTCTTAATAATATTTATTCCTATTTAATATCCTTTTAAAAGTAATAACCCGTATATTAATAATTATCATATTCCTAATCTTAATCTAAAACTTTAAGTTCATTCGTAACTTTTATCAACTCCCCAATCTATAAAATTCTGAGAGACGCTTGTGTCATTTCAAATGTTTTTAAAAGCCATTTTTTTTAAATTTGTATTCCATGCCTTGCTTCGCGCGCTAGGTATTTTTCACGTCAAAATCAATGCGCATCTACGATGGGGATTCTTTCGTGTTAAATCTTCTCCCTCACACCTCATTCGCTTAACTTAAATTCGCCTCTCACTCATTGGATCGTGCGCTCGTTACGTCGTTGTCAGTAACCCTACGCGCGGTTAACAAAACGCGCTAGCAAGCATTTGGAGAGCAGATTTTTGGCGTGTTTGGAAGTGCTGACCAAATGGTTATCTGGTGTTGAAGTAACGTCGAATTTTCATAACAGCTCTTTAAGATCTATTAAATGATGTAGTGAGCCATCGTCAAGCCTGAGGGCTATAAGTTTATACCGGATACTGTGGGAACTGTTACTTGCATCTCTCCTGTTCATTAATAAAAGATTTATCTGGAAATTGGCTGCTCCTTATTGAAGAAACTCTTGTGGTGTCTCATCATTGCCTAACCTCCTCGCCATGACTCTTGATATTGACTGCAAACATTCTATATCTTTAACAAACTGACATTTTCGCGAGGAATATTAAATCATCTTCGTAAAAATTTCACACACACACATATATATATGTTACATTCCTGTCGAAAATTGGCACATTATAGACGATCGCTATTGCTGTCGACGTGAACGTTCTTTCCACCAGACAATCGGAACATCTCAGTCCGAAACCACTAAAATTACCTGATAATCATATCGAGGTAGCCGCAGTCGAGATCGTTGAAATGTAGTCATGACACCCGGACAGGGCATCACTTCGAGTCGCTCACCATGAAGACAAATCTCGAAGTATATCACATCGGAAATCTTAGTGTATTTGCAGTCGTAAAAATTGAGCAGAGGCAATGAAATCCAGAAGAAATTTCCCAAAAACATTAAAAAGAAGACTTAATAACTTAATAGATGAGCAGTGGCTTTATTGTGATCACAGAGATGAAAGCAACTCCACCAACTTTCGCTTCATAAAAAACTGAACACATTTGAAGATCTTGAAGAATTAGCAGAGCCTGAAGAACATACTACCGATGCATTAGTGTAGACTCCCCAGTGACGGCAATTAGATGACAACCACTAATTCGTGTAAATTCTCTCTCCGAAGCCAGTGTAACCGTATAAATACTTCAAAATTTGGCCCAAAGGTACAAAACGCGCGAACAAGCAGGTCCACTCGCATCCATGTTCGGAGGGCGCTAGGGGGATAAAGAAGGCGGAGCTTTCTCGCTAATGGATGAAAAAATGAGGCCACGAAGACGTGTCTCTGACGTATGATTAAAACTCTTTAACAGAAGCGGCAAATTAAAAAGGTAAAAAGGCCTTTGGGCGCGAAAACCGCTTGGAATCATGGGATGCCGAATGAATTAAATAGAAATAAAAATGGTATTATAAAAGTTCCAAAGAATAAAAATTAAATGTCTCAAAAGAAGAAATTAGGCAGGTGCGTTTAGAGGCAGTGTTGCAATTTAAGAGAATAAGGTTTTAATAAATACGTGTAGCTTTTAACAGATTAAGATTTTTAGAATGATAAATAAAAGAATATTTTGATTAAGTTATGGAATAAAATACAAAATAGACTTAAGAGATATTTTAAAAAGAGAGGGAAAAAAGAATTGAAGAATTTGGAATAATTTAACTAAAGAAATAGGGCGAAAATTTTATTATTACATATATATCTGCCATATGTCATGCTCAAACCCTCTTATTTATGAACCGATTTGGATGTGACTGAGTACGTGTATGGGACATACCAAGGTCTCGACCGAGTTCATTGGCCAACTTCATCCGCCATCTTGTTTCAAAATGGCGGTCAATTAAAATTTTTTTAAATTTTTAAAATTGAAAAAGATTTACAAAAAAATTATAAATTAAACAAATTGTTTCTGTTAAGTGTTAGAACGGGATACAAGGATTCTAGAATTTTTTTATTTGGATATATCTTTAAAAATAGCTGAGATATGTTAGTTTGAAATTCTAGTGTGGCTGAGATTTTGAAACAATCTGATTTTTGTTATGCTGTAACTCTCGTATTTACGAATCCATATCAATGTGACTGATCATGTGTATAGAACATACCAAGGCCTCGACCGAGTTCGTTGGCGAGCTTCATGCGCCATCTTATTTCAAAATGGTGGCCAGTTAAATTGTTTATTATTATTTTTTAAATTTCAAAAAGATGCATAAAAAATTATAAAATGAGAAAGTTGTTTCATTCAAGCGTTAGATCGTGATACAAGGAATCTGTAGCATTTTTTGTTTTGGATTTATCTTAAAAATGGCAGAGATATGGCAGTTTGAAATTCTAGGGTAGCTGACATTTTGAAACAATCTGGGTTTTGTTATGCTGTAACTCTCATGCTGAAATTCGCATTCAAATTCAGTATTAATGAAAACCGGGATTGAATCTTCTATAATCGGGTTCCTAGCATTTTAGCGTCGGGCATTTGAATAAAATGAGTTGCATTTTTATAAACATGGACTATGAAAGCCACCTTTTCCTCCCGGTTACAAGCCGGAAGGAGTTTTTAATTTGAATTACCTTTATCAATTAATCTGTCAATGTTGCAGTCAGTTTAGGTACAGTTTCGTTTTTTATATTACTCCAAGCAATCTTGATGCTATTGATGATTTCACGTTTGGTTCAATATTGTCAAAAATCTTTATAAACAGACTGCACTAAAATAACATAACCCAAATATTTTCAATTGGATTCAGGTCAGGACTCTTGGAAGGTCACACAAGAACATGGATGTCATTAAGCTTCAAACTACGCTTTTATTGACTGAGAAACATGGACACTGGCTTTGTGTTTTAAATATCAATCTATAATCAATAAACAATCTTCAAAAAGTAACCAGTATGTCGCTGTCTTGCTAATGTCTTCAAATAATACTCATAATCTCTGTTGACTATTCAAATGTAAAGACAAAAATATAGGAAAATCAGAAATAAGTAATTTTCTTTCTGGAGTTCCTTTATTTTTAATCCTAAATATTATTCAAAAAATGTCAACGTCATTCATCAAAAATAATTCATTTAAAGAAATTTTACATTTACATTATCTACCCTATATATATAAAATCCTAATGAAACAAATTTGTGAAACGATTTTATGAAACGAATTTATGAAACGACTGATTAAACGACTGATTATGTTTCAGGGCTATTTTTAATAAAATATTAAACGCTTGATGTGGGGAAATTAATACCAATTGTCCATAAAAATCCGCGGATGTCAAAACTGGTAATAGAATTTTTAAATTGGTATTAGTTTTCGAGATATTAATTTTTTTCTAATTTTAATGACATTTCTGTAATGATGGCAACTAATTACTCAGTTTTTTTTGTGACAAAAAAGGGAAAAAATTGAAAAGGATCCCGATAGGGATTATTGATTTTTTTTTTTTATTCGTCATTTTCAAATTGAAATTGAATTTATCTTTTATTTCAATCGATAATGAAGATAAGATTGTGATTAAATTATGTTTTTCAGGAAAATTTGAAAAAAAAATCACATTTCTATCGTCAGGATTCAATCGTCTGTCAGCATTTAATTTATAAACTGAAAATATTTTGAATAAATTCGTCCAAATGACGTCATTTATGTAAACGCAAAAGAAAGGAGCAAAAATATATTTATACAATTTGTTTAGCGTACAATGTCATTTATCCTATTTTATATATAATCAGGAGTAATTTGTATAGAAAAAACGATAATAATATACGTATAATTAAAATACGCATATAAACAAAAAAAATCGTCGAATTTGTTTCCATGGCTGTTTATGTCATTTGGCACCAAATCTCACTTTCTGATGCCCGAATTGCGCCAATCTTTTTAAAAAAGCGTTAAGACCCCTATAATAGAAAAGCACCAAAAGTTCATTGGGTTTGTTTTCATAACTTTTGGCAACAAATCTATGTATATTAACGAATCTATCCCTTTTTGAAGCTCGAATTACGCCAAACCTAAAAGCAAAGGATCCTATACTGGAAAAGTACTCGAGTTTCTTATGGACAGTATTCAAGTGACATAACAAGGTGTAAAATTATCGCGGATAGCAAATTTGTTTAAATATCTCATCAATTGATGCCGAATAAATGCAGGCATGCATGCACAAAATATTTAATTAATTTTGTATGATAAATAATTATTAGAAAATTCGTATATACATATTACTTAAAATAAATAATTTACATATTTAAAATAACATGAAAATATGCATGATGGTGCACTAAAATAGAGATAAAATTAAAACCTGTTACTAAAAATGTCTATTAGTACTTTTCAATACCGTGGTTCTTAATGTTATTCACAAGCAGATGGAATTTTTCTCATCCTTAAACGCAAAGGAAGAATAGAATACAGATCGTTGTTATAAAAGTCCGAGAGGTAGCCACAATTTAAACCTAATCATTTTATACAAACTGGTTTTCAAGTTGTAATTGATTTTACTTATCAATCCGGAAAACAGTCGTCAGTTGTCGCAGCAGCTGTGTATGAGGCCATGATAATCAAAAAATGCCCCATTAAAACGTTGAAAACGGCAACCCAATTACAGATTTACCAATATTTTTAAAACAAAGCACGCTGTCATGTTTTTAGAGGCCTCGAAGTCTGAGAGGGGGTTGGCGAGCGTAGCTCGCAGGGGCTTGGCCCCTTAGTTTTATATATAAAATATATTTCGATATCCTAATTCCTGTATCCTATATTCCTATACCTTATATTCCTATATCCTATATTGCTCTATCCTAAAATATATATTCTTTTATTGTTATTCCTATATCCTAAAATATACAGTGCGGCGCAAAAGTTTAAGAACAACGCAAATATTTTAACAAAAATAAAATTGTACAACGGTATGTTTTCAAATATCCACTGTAGGTGAATACTTTGATCATAAATATATATCTCAAATTTGGGGAAAATTCATCGTTACGAAACTCAGAAATTACAAAAAAAAAAAAAAAAAAAAAAAAAAAACATTTTTTGTGATGTCGCAAAATTTTATGCACAAATGAGATTTTATGCAAATATCTCTTTAAACATGATAGGTGGAGATCGGCGAGAATTTTTTTCTAGATTATAAAGTGTAGCAATCGCTGTACGAGTTATCAAACTGCCAAAATCTCTGCAGTTCTCGCCTGAAGAAGTTGTGGAAGTTAGGAAGTTGAAATAAGGTAAATCCGTTTTGCAAATTTCACTTATTTTAAATAGGTCTAAACGTGGTATTTATAGTGTTTTGTAACGTGGAAAATAATTCAAAAATGAGTATCGCTCAGGAAGGCCGAGAAAAACCACATTTCGTGAGGATAGAAGAATTAAAAGAATGGCTGTAACTGACAATTTGTCTCTTAATCAGATAAAAAATCAACTTTGATCAAAATTATCACGTGACACCATACATAGACGAATAACCGAATCAGCATTCATCAAAAAACAAATAATTGCTCGTAAGCCTTTTCTGAAACAGTGTCACAAACAAGCAAGACTTCAATGGACAAAACAGCATATGTATTATCGTATAGAATGGATTAGTGTTATTTTTTCTGATGAACAAAAATGGAATTTGGATGGTCCAGATGAGTTCTCATTCTATTGGTGGGACTTAAGGAAAGATCCAAAGAGCATATTCAGCAGACAAGAACTTGGTGGTTCGCTCATGGTATGAGGTGCTTTTGGCTACAATGGGTAAACGTAGCTTTTGCTTCCTAAATAGCAGAGAAAATTCACAAAAGTATCAGAAAACTCTGGGTGAGCATTTGTTGCCGTTTGGTGAACTGCTATGTGGTCCCAACTGGAGCTTTCAGCAAGACAACGCATGTGTAAACACTTCCCGTTACACAAAAGAATGGCTTATATCTGAGAATATCAGTGGGATGAATTGACCAGCACTCAGCACAGATCTCAATCCAATAGAGAACATTTGGGGAATCCTCTCACGTGACGTTTTCAAGAATGGGAAGCAGTATCACTTAGAGCTCCTATAATACAGGCTGAATCATACCGCCATTTAATAACCCAGCGGACCAAAAACCAAGCTAAAACCGGTTAGTTTACCGTACTAGTGGACGGCGAGTGACAGTAACAGGGACGGCTAACACCTGCTCAGGCGGTTTCCTAATGCTGAGCTAGGTTGCAATATGGCGGTTATTTTGGGAAACAGAATGGATATGCGTCAGCTCTTCTTATAGGAGCCTTAGTATCACTAGGCTGAATCATACCGCCATGTAATAACCCCGCGGACCAAAAACCAAGCTAAAACCGGTTAGCTCACCGTACTAGTGGACGGCGAGTGACAGTAACAGGGACGGCTAACACCTGCTCAGGCGGTTTCCTAATACTGAGCTAGGTCGCAATATGGCGGTTATTTTGGGCAACAGAATGGATATGCGTCAGCTCCCTTAATAGGAGACTTAGTATCACTCAGTGCAAGAGCTCAAATCAGCGATCGAGGAAGCCTGGTACAGACTCGCTCCCGAAACCTTCCATACTCTCGTGTTATCAAAGGAAAATCGCGTATTCGATCTCATCAGGTGCAATGGAATCACCATAGACTACTAAAGGACTTTTGTGCTTTGTGAAATGTAAATATTTCGTTTTTGTGCATAAACTTTTGCGGCATCACAATTTTGTTATTTTTTTGCAATTTATTATTTTTCTTTCAATGAATTGTTTCCGAATTCGAAACATGAATTTGTAATCCAATTGTTTAGATACAGTAAAAAATTCAAAGCATTCCGGTGTGTATTTTTCAGTTTATAAAAACATTTAGCTTGTGCATAAACTTTTGTGTTGCACTGTATATTCCTTTACTGTTATTATTTATATAGATTATACCCTGTATCCTTATGTCCTATAGGTGTATATTTAAAAAATTAAATGTATTCCTACATCATAATTCCTTTATCCTATATTCCTGTATCCTAAAATATACATTCCTTTATTGTTATTCCTATATCCTAAAATGTCATCTTCTTTCAAAAAAATAATTCATTTTAAAACAACTGTACAATTACATTATTTTATATGTAAATATATATTAAAAATAACGTTTATGCTACGCTGAACTATTATTTTAGCAGGTTAAACTTCAAACAATAGTCAGTTATTACACTATCTATCATACAGTTATTTGAATAAAAAAATTTCTTATATCTTTTGCATTTTTAAAGTAATAATCAATCATTTTTCCGAGCACTGCTTTTGGTATAAAGCAATTCCATTTACATTCTCTACGCGCATATAAAATAAGACACAAATCTACAAAAGAAAATGAATTACGTGTATAAAATTAGGAAAAATCTTCCTTCAGAACTCGGAAATAAATTGCAAGCCATTCATTTAGTTAAGAGAGATTGCGTGATTTGCATTCAAACGTAATTCAAAAATAACACGTTTAGAATCACACTACAGCTAAATTCTCCCGCAAATTTTTCATGTTATAAATATTTTTGCATTGCATGATATAATACTGCTCCATTTATAATAAATAACTACTTTTAAAAGAATTATAATTTATTTTTGGAACTTCGGGAAACGGAAAAGTGGAAGGATTTATGCGCAAGTTACTGTCAATTTCTATACATTTAATATCAGCATTCGTTTGTGTATGTCTAAAAAAATAAATAAAATAAACTTATGCATATCTACTGTCTACTTACAAGGAACGTCTCCTTAAAGCGCATACTCAGAATGTTTTGAAAAAAATGCTCATGGAACTACTCATGTACGTAATAAAGGATCAGTCATATTTAGCTTGTGGAATCCCAGTAAAAAATCTGTAAAAAAATAAAGTATTTTCGAGTATTTGGCGCAAAATAACGCGATTTGGCATGCAAAACATTTTCTTCGCCAAATGCAAGCGATTTTAATGAATTAGAAAATTTCTGGTAAAATGAGTGTTTAAATGCGTACTACTTTCTCAATTTAAACTTCAACGATTAAATAGTTTATTATTTTTTCTATAAGCTTATATTATATATATACTAGTTAAGTACTGCTGAAATTATTTAATTTTACGCGGTGTCACCGGCAGGATAAGTTTTAAGTGTATCTTAACAGTAACTGTTCGATTGAAAACATTGTCAGAATACATTTCGATTTTTAATAAGTCATTGTTTCCACGGCAACAAGACTTTTCTCTTGCTGTCTCTGGCACAAACAACATCGAGGTCAAATTGACAGTGCTCAGAATTGGACAATTAATTTTTAGTTTGAAACATTTTTAATCAATTTAAATTTTGTTCTGAACCGTAGAGAACGATCGTTAATGTACATATAAATGTATATGGCAAAACCGTAGTTATAAAAGTGATTTTATTTAAGTTAAACTAACTTAAACTAGTTCAGTATAAAGAGTAGGAAACGTTTTCCTAATAGGGGATTTATCATAAATGAGTATTTTTTTCTTTAATTTTATTGTATCGTCAACTCAGCGATAAATCGCCAAAACACGAAATTTTCATAATTTTTTTACGGACGTTATATCGAGGTTCTGCAGCAAAATTTTATTTAAACGTATATATCCTCATGAGAAGAATATTCTGTAATTTTTTCAAAATTTTCTGAATATGTGATTATGGAAACCTTCCTTGTTAGATACGAGGCGGTCAGAGATATTGTTTCTAAATATAAATAAAACCCTTTATTACCTCATTGTATATATTACGGATTTGAAGAAGAAAAAATTAATATTCAAGAAAATAAAATTTCAAGAATTTTTTTCTAATGCATGTACAATTGGCAAAGAGCTCCATACATTTTATTCTGAAAATTGTCACACACACACATGCAAAAAACCCCACTTTATCCTTTAATTAATAAATCCAAATAATTAATTTATAATTAACCTTATCATTTATCAATATACTTTATCAATAAGAATATAGATGGCAGAACCGTTAAATTTAATAATAAAATGATTACAAGAGGAAGCTATTTTTATATAAAATTAAAATTATTCAAAAATTGTTTTTCAGACAATTGTAACAGCATATGATTGCATATCTGAAAAGTATATTTAATTATATGATTTAATTTTAGCTTTAAAATAATGAAACCCTTAAAAGGGCAAAAATATACGAAAGTTTTTAAAATTAAATCCATCGGACAATGACATGTAAAAATCAAAAATTTCAACTTCCGTCATCCATAATAGAACCCGGAATTTTTGGGTTAGGACGAAAACACTCTACCACTGAACTTTCTAGCCTTCGCGAAAAAGACATAAATTAAGATTATGTTTTAAAATCCAAGAATATTGCAGAAATGGTCGAATGTTATTAAATTAATTCAATTACTTATAATAATATAAAATTTAAAAAAAAAATTATTATTTGTCGTAAGACAGGAGGTATAAGTATGCAAAGTTTCAAGCCTCTAACTTATACAGATCCCGAGTACGAACTCTGTGACGGAGAGACAGACAGAGGAGTAAGACAAATAGGGTTTCGTCAGATGAACGAAACCCTAAAAAACGGAAATAGCCATTCGACTGGAAATTATGTATTCTTGCAATTTATATTTAGCTTATTTTTAATAAGCTTAGGGGGTCGTCTTCATGGACACATTCCGTTTATTTTTAAGTATCTATTTTTGACGGCGTATTTAGATTTATTTTCCGTAAAACAAAGTACAAAAAAGTCAGCAGTTATTTGTAAAAATAGTCTACATTATCTACAAGCATAAAACACTTTTTCTATTTCCTCTACATGTGTAATATTTTCCCACAAAATATAAAAAAACAAATCTACCCTAAATTTAAAAACGGAAATGATTTCCTATTGTTATCCTCTTTCATTGCATGGCAATGTAGCATAAATCCAGCAACTGTAAAACAGGTAAGTATCGAAACTTGAAGAAAAAGTAATACAGTAGACGCTCGTTTTTACGAACCTCTTTTTTGCGAATACTTGCGATTTTACGAACTAGAGCGTGGTCCTGAATACATTCCCATAGACGCTATGTAAATTTTCGCTCCCATTTACGAACTACAAATTATGAAAATCTCTTTTTTGCGAACATAACTTTCATAATTCTGCATTTTTATTTATTTATTTATTTATTTATTTTAAATACCGAAAAGAAGTGCCAACGTTAATTATTCTCTCAACAGGTGCAAAAGACAGCAGGTGCATTTCAAGAATGTGTTATTCCCCCCCCCCCCCCACGCTTTCGAGAGAGAGGCAGCGTAGCAATAAGTTTATTTAGCGTCACGTGGTTTATTACGTATGACTGATTTTAAAGGCACGTGTCTGGAAAGCCTCTGATTGGCGAGTGAAACTTAAATGTACAAGCAAGTGTCATTGTTGAAAGAGGAAACGAAATCTTTTAAAAGATTGCATTCTATAATCGTCTATTTTCTCATAACTTCTGGACTACTCAATCTGTGCAGTCTCGTTAGTCGAGAGGGAGATTGGGCCAGAACATTACAGAATTTCAGTATGTCGCAGTTGAAAAAACGCATGTGCTTGTCCGTTGAGGTAAAGAAGAAAATTTTAAAAGAAGTAGATGAGAAAATCTTAAGTAAGACAGAAATTTCGAAAAAGTATGGAATTCCAAAGAATAGTCTCTCCACAATTTTAAAATCTCGAGAGAAAATCGTCGGAAATAGAAGCACCAATAAAAACCCCTCTCGTAAATATTTCAGAGAAGCAAAACACCCCCAATTGGAGAAAGCTTTGATTTCTTGGATGAGGAAAATGAGAGGACTGAACATTCCCATAGATGGTAATCTCCTTAAAGAACAATCGAATTCTTTTGCTTTGAAGCTGAATATCAAAGACTTCAAGGCCTCAGACGGTTGATTACAAAAATTGAAGTCCAGGCACGGTTTGAGCTTCAGAAAATTGTGCGGTGAAAATGGAACAGCAAATACGACTTTGACAAATGAATGGAAAGAACGCGATTTAAAAGCATTGCTAACTGAATATGCTCCAGAGGATGTCTTTAATGCGGACGAAACAGGTCTGTTTTTTAAGATGCTGCCGGAAAAGACACTTACTTTCAAAGGTGAAAAATGTAGCGGAGGCAAAAAGGCTAAGCAGACAATCTCAATCTTGTTGGCAGCCAACATGAATGGAACACAAAAACTGCCCTTGCTTTTCATTGGAAAAAATTTGAAGCCTAGATGCTTCAGAAATGTTAAAAAATTACCAGCTGCATACCATGCTAACCAAAATGCATGGATGACTGGGTACATTTATGAAAAATGGTTAAGAGACTTGGATCGTCAATTTGTTTTCTAAAAACGTAAAATTTTGCTAATTGTGGATAACTGTTCTGCTCACGTTGAAGTCTCAAATCTTAAATCTATTCGTGTGGAGTTTCTTCCACCCAATGTAACTTCAATTTTACAGCCGATGGATCAGGGTGTGATTAATAGTTTCAAGCGAATATATAGAAGAGTGCTTTTGCAAAGAGTAGTCATGGGATTGGAGCTGAATCAACCATATGAAATTGATGTTCTGGGTGCAATGCATTTGTCAATACATGCTTGGAATGATGTTCAAGCGACTACAATAGCTAAAGCATTTCAGAACGCAGGCTTTAGTACCTTAATTAATGAAAACCAAGAAAATGTAGCCGACGATATCAGTGGAGATGAATTACTTATAAATGAACTACGAAAAAGAAATCCACTGTTACCTGAAATTTCATTCGTGGACTTTTTGAGTGTAGATTCAGATGTGATTTGTACGGAAGAAATATCAGATGAAGAAATTATTGCTGACGCAATAAGTGAAAAGGTAGAAGAACTTTCAGATTTGGAACAAGAAGAAAATGAAATAATCCAACGTCCGACTGTCAAACAAGCAGCTCAATGGTTGTCAGGGCTAAGGCACTTTTTTGAAGGGAACAATAATTGTGAAATGATTTCAAGCATAGATAAAATGGAAACATGTATTTTCCAAAATGTGATTTTAAAACAAAAAAAAAGATAAGTGATTATTTCCATTCCTAATTTTTTATCTATGTATTTTCATCCATTAAGTTCTAATACAGTCTATGTTTTCACATGTAATGTTTTCAAAGCTTAATAGCATATTCTTCTGAGGGCTAAATTTTTTTTCTGTGCATAAATTTGTATTTTGAATTTTCTTATATATTTAAAAAATATATATATAACTTTATTTCAGAATAAATAATCTTAAAATATTGCATCATCTATGAAGAGGGGGAGATATTGATAAAAATAGACATAAATAATGTACATATTCATGTCATTTTTGATGATTTTCTATTTTACGAACTTTCTATTTTACGAACCATTTGAATGTTCCCTACGAGTTCGCAAAAACGAGCCTCGACTGTATGTAATCTAGTCATTTCTTTCAAAAATTGGGAAAACACTATGCGTAAAGTGATTTTCCGTTGAAAGGTCATACAGCTAATGTATAAATGGGATGATTCTAGGACGAAAAGTCAAAAAGTGATTGATAGTATTTTACATGCAATCGTAAAAATACAAAATTCCAATACTTCTGGCCTTTCAACTATTTTACTGTCACTAATACAAATTATCATAGATGGTACAGAATTTATTCTTTGTGGTGCATGCAATAGACATCGGTGAAAAGAGTCTATATTATGACATGACATTTATATAAGATATAATGCTATTACTACAATATTGGCAATATTATATTGTTAAAAAAATCTGCTCAAAATTGTCGAACTGAACCTACTCATTTTTCACATTCTTCTATCTATAATAGAAAAAAGTATTGTAATCGAAATTTTTTTCGACTTCCGGTTTTCGACGTATTTACATGTTTTAGGGGTCAGAGATCCCGAAGAACATGTTTTAAAAAAAATGTCCGTGTGTTTGTCCTCTTTGTATCACCGAAAAGTGTATGAAGTTATGCATAGAATTGAACCAAATTTCATATATAATATGTTTTTGGCTATGACCAGCAGGTCCCATTTGAATTTGGGGATATTTCCCCAGAAGGGGTTTATCTAATAGCGATTTTTGTGCCATTCTTGTTAATGTATCACCGAAAAGGGTACGAAGTTATGCATAGAATTGAACAAAACTTCATATATATGTTTTGTCTATGGACGTCAGGTCCTAGTTGAAAATGGGAATATTCCTCCAAAAACTGGTGCTGCGGTAGCGATTTTCGTGTAATTTTCGCGAGTTTTGGCAGTTTAGGTGAACAAATTACGAATATTTTTGGACGAAATTTTATATTTAGATGTAATATTATTGCCCGAGGTTCGGAGAATATTTTGGAAAACTTCAGTCTGAAGGTGGCGCTGTGATAGTGAATTTTGAACTATTAACATGTATGAGACAGAAGAAATTATTTGAAATGCCATGCATGTTTTTGGTGAGTTTACACACATTTGCACTGCTTACGTGTGACCGACAAACAAGTTTCAGATATTATGGTGCATGAACTATTAATATATTTTTCAATACTATGTATTTCCCAAAGCTTAAGCTACTAATGATAATTAATCACTAAGTTATATCACTCTGATACATGGAATGGCATAAACTTTGGATAGCCTATCTATCTAGTACTTATAATAAAATCCGAAGGCAAGAAAGTGTCTATAATGATTCCGGGCGCGACCACTCTGGTCGGCGAATCGACCATAGTTAAACGCCATGTTAGGCTTAATGAAAAACCTATGCTACATCCGATTCTGCTGTAAAATATTTGTAAAGGCATATTAAAGCTTTTAAATATTTTAATTTCGTTTAAAACATTCAAAAACTATTTTATATAAAACACGTATATTAACATTTCTGTGAACATTTTTTTCTGTAAGCACTTTTTTTGGGTGCAACTCAAACGTGAAAGGTTCCATTCTCCCATTGGTTGACAAAAAAACCTGAAGTCACTTGATTTTTATATTTTCGTACAAGTTTGCTTAAAGCACAATGTGTCTGTGAACAATATAGCGCGGTGGTTAAAGCACCGGATTTGTAAACTGAAGGTTTTAAGTTTTGTCCTCTCTGATTTAAAAAAAAAAAAAATCCTTTTTTAGAGTTTTGTTTTGATCTTTACAGAATTAATTAATAGAGATTATTTACTAGACTTAAAGATCAGTATAATTTTTTTTATTATTATTATGTAAATATATAATAAATCTTAATTAATATTATATTTAAATATATATAGTTAATGTTAGTAATTAGTATTATGCTTAAATATATATAATTAATAATATTTAATAGTTTATTTAAATATGTGCGTGTGGGTATATACATATATAATTAATATTTATTATTATTACTTAAATATATAATTAATATTTATTATTATTACTTAAATATATAATTAATATTTATTATTATTACTTAAATATATAATTAATATTTATTATTATTACTTAAATATATAATTAATATTAATAAATATTATTTAAATGCATATAATTAATATTTTCACTCAGTGGTTTGTAATACATTCTCTTCCATTTTCAGCAAATAATTAATAAGACATTTAAGAAAATAGGCCAATATATCTTAAAGAAAAACTTGGTATTTTTTTTAATGTAACTCAAACAATGAATTTTAGTTTTGGATGATACACTTTGTAGAAGTCCAAACATTACATGTACGTATGTTTAGGATTAAACTAAACTTTTTTTATAAATATTATCTGTTATTAAAAATACATAATAGAAACGTATGCTTCTTGGTTCTTATTAGAATCCAGAAGTATTGACTTTTTTTTTTTTGTTTCATTTATTGTATATGCCTACATCAATAATATAATAAAATATCATTGTGATCTCAATAAATTTTTGAAAACTGGAGTAGCAAATAATATCTAAATCATATAAAATCTTCGACTATGTTAGAAACACAGACTTACATATATAAAAATTATGCAGACATGTATGCATGTATATATTCATATAATTATATATTACATATATTTATATACATATATATAAATATATGTAAATATAAATATAAATATACATACGTATATAAATATATATATTCATACGTATATCATATATGCATATGTGTATTGTATATGTTTTCACTTTTACGAGAAAAAATTATGTCAGATTTATTGGATTGCAGTGTAAGAGTAAGAAAATGTTAAAACTACAGCAATAATACACCAATATTATACTGATTATAAAAAAACATTAATTGATTAATCTTTGTATATTACTATACTGTCATACTGGAAAGAAACAACAAAAGTTTGATCTAGGGGCCCTGTATAAAATCTATATTTTCTTAATAAAAATTTTAATTGATATTTAATAAGTAAAAATGTATTAAACAAAATATAATTTATTTTTAGGTGCCACTTTATAAACTAATCGAATACAATAACATCTCTCTTTAATTTTTCTTCTTTTTCAATTAATTTTATTATTATTATTATAATTTACCATGTCATGATTTCATGACCAAGAATAAAAATATCACTATGGAAAATATTATTTTTATAAATATTTAATTTAAATTATTTACAAAAATTATAATATAAGAAATGCAAAGAAATATGTATTAAATTTTACAAATTAATATTATACAATTTGTTAAAACAATTCTCGTACATAATTAATTAGTATTTCTAATAATCAAATATCAATTAATTAAAAAGATCCCATTAAATACATTTTAATTTACATAAAATGTATTTAATGGAAATTAAATATATTTTATGTATACATTAAATGTACTTAGTTATTTGTATAATAAATTTATATTATCCCAAAATTTATTTTGTAAAAGACAGTTTAATTTACAAGTTAATTTACACAGTTTAATTTTTTAGTACGAAGTATTAAGGCATAATTGTGTTTTATTATCCTGCCCACAGAGGGCAGCAGCACAAAACGATGTTATGTTAGCTACAATGCATGCCGGTTTTTTGTCAACAAATGGGAGAATGGAACCTTTCACGTTTGAGTCGCACCCCTTTTTTTCAGCAATAGCGGTTTCTTTCGTAGAGAGAATTTGAGGTGATCAATCCAGTATATAGGCGCCATCTACCGGCGGATTTTGAAATTTCTTCCATCGTAAATAAAATGATTCTTTCTTATCATACGTAGCTAAAAATACAAGGAATACATAGTACAGCGTAATTTGCATTTAATTTTGCTTATGTAATCAAACAGTGAGTTATGTGGTGAATTAGAAACTCATGTTTGTATGAAGTCTTATGAAAATGAAGCGCAGATCAACAATCCGTCATTTTTGACTGGGTTATATACTAGTCTATATTATAAAAGACAAACGTGTACGTGCGTAACGCTGACTTCATTTTGCGAATGGCAACAGTTGACGATGAAATTTCGGTTTTGCGATTTTTGCTACTGTAATTTTTTTAATATCTAAGCATCACATATTTTCAAATTTTACACCGTTATATAGGTTAAAAAAATCTACTTTCAAATGCAATTTGTTTATAAACTCTATCGCAATTTACTCATTTATTATACCATATTTAAATTTCAAGCATGATTTTTTTTTAATTTACACTGTAAAAAAAAAAAAAAAAAAAAAAAAAAAATCTACCAAAAAATTTTAGTTTTTCTCATTGATCTTTGCAATTACTAAAATTTTTTTTGTATTCTTACTCAGTTACAAGAAAATCTGTTTGAATTACTAGAAAACAGCTAGCAAAGATTCCGGTTTATAATACCGGTTACTAAAAAATTCTGTGGAATACAAATATAAGGTAAAGCCAGGAGAGATGGCGCAGTCGGAGGGATTGCGCACATAGAGGTACTGGGGGGGGGGGGGGGAAGGAGTAGAGTGAGAGCGCAGCGACTTCAGGTAGTTGTAGAACAACAGTAGTGGAGTGTCTACTTGAAAGTGCACGTTGATTGCTTTGAGCGTCTAACATAAAGTATTGCTATTTTGATTTGATTTCCCAAAGTAAGTGCTTGAATTTTCATAGCTATTCATCAGAATTTCTATACAATGCCAATAGTACAAAATATTTTAAACTTAAACGATTTCTCATAAGCTACTAATCTAGACTAACAATGTGAACATCAACAGTTCGTTTTAGTAGCGGCCATGTTTAAATAAAAGGCCGCGCAATATCTCCTACCGAAATAGGAGAGTTTGCGCATCTGCTACTTAGGAGAGATGGCGCACTCTTCCCATTAGTTTCCATTCTAGGAGAGATTACGCAGCTTATTGGTAAATTTGCATAAAAAAATGAAAAATGAAAATCGACTAATTTTAAGTTAAACGTGTTATTAAGTTACATAAATTTATTTTGTAATCTTATCTGGACTTGCTTTTTCTGATTCTATTTTTTTCCTTTAATTAAAATTTTTTAATCGTTTTTAAATTTATTTCCTTTTTCTGATTCTTTAAGCATTAGGTTGAAATATTCACTCCCAATACAATAAAATTTTTTTCACAAAAACCTTACAGCAATGTCATTTAAGTGTAAATTATTATTGTTAACAATTTAATTGCAGTTATTATTAGTAACAATCTCTCCTACCCATGTGCGCAATCACACCAACCCTGTAAGGAGAGATTGCGTAAAATAACTTTCTTGGTTTTATTACAACTGTTCTATCAAATATCAACCTAACAACAAAATAGCAATGGAAATGCATAAAAAAACAAATGAAGTAAAAATTATTCATGGATAGTTTAGCAAAAAATTAATATTTAGTTTTTTTATTGCTATTCTTTTGAATTGTGCGCAGACTATCCTAGCTTTACCTTACTAAAAAAAAATTAATAATCTCAGGATTTTTTTTTCTTACAGTGTATCAGCATTTATTTCTAGCTCATATTCCATGACGAAATTAAAACTTCATTATGCAATAGATAAAATAGTATAAATAAAGCAGAAATTTAACAGACATGTAATTGAAATAAGCGCTTAAAATCGTTGAAATTATCAGAATAAAAAAAAAAAAAACTGCTGTATATAACGACATTTTTAGCGATTTCTTCGACTATTAACTTCTGGCACGAGACCAATACGATAGGCTATTACCGCTTTTAATAAATTTCAAAATTTTATTTGAATATATAATTGACATATTTCGTGTCCTACTTAATATTATGGTGCATGAAATATTAATATTTTTCGATACTATGTATTTCCCAAAGTTTAAGATACTAATAGTAATTAATCACTGAGTTATATCCCTCTGATACATGGAATGGCATAAATTCTGGATGGCCTCTTTATTTAAAAAATAAATGTTGCTAACTTTGTTTTAGATATAAAGCAATTTAATTTACATTCTCTGGCTACAATATAAAAAATGGCACGAATCTGCAGATAAAAATAAATTATACATTAAAAATTGTTGGAGTTTTCCTATGAAAGTTGAAAATAAATTGCATACTATTCATTTTATTAAGAGTGCTTGCATGATTTGCATACGGACATAATTCATTGGTATCATGCATATTGAGTTATGATGCAACTAAGTGCGTCTTCAAATTTTCTATGTTATGAATATTTTGGATTGCATAATATAATAAGTTGCTCCATTTATAATAATAACTTATTTTAAAAGCTTCAGAATTTATTTTTGTGCTTAGAAGGAAAATTGAAATATTTTTTTCCAAAAATGTTTATTTATAAATATTTTCCTATGTGTGCGTGTAAACGTCTTAAAAATGAATGAAAAATGGTCTGAACATATCTACTGTCTATTTATCTCTCTATCACTATATGTGTGTATTTGAGTACGTGTTGAAAAGAACAGCATAAATACTCATCAAACATTTGCTTCCAACGTAAATTTCGTTTAATAAATATGAGTTACTTTAAAACTACATATATAAAAAACAAACCTCGACGTTTCGGTTAATATTTATAACCATCATCAGGAGAAAAAACTTTCATAAATATGAACAGCAAAAAATTAAAAATGTGTTACATGATTGAGTCACAATGTTCTATCTGACAAGTCTTGTCAAGGTCTTGTATATGTAGTTTTAAAGTAACTCATATTTATTAAACGAAATTTACGTTGGAAGCAAATGTTTGATGAGCATTTATATGTGCAACGTAAAGTCCTTATTAATTAAGAACAGCATAGTGTTTTTTTTTTTTCATTTTTTACCTTTAATTTATGTACAAAGTTACCACCCCTTAGTAACTCAGCCGCAAATCATCGTAATATATAAATGTGACTGATACCAATGTATTAATAACAACGTCTACTAATTAATGCTATACTTAAATTTTGCTTAAGAGGTCGTTTACAGATAGAAATTGTACCAAACTTGAAAATTTCAGTTACTGACATCTGATTTTGATATAATATTTGGATTTTACTTTCGGATACCAAACAGGAACTCGTTCAGTTAACTAGTTTAGTAATTATGCAAAAGTCTAAATTTTATAACTTCTAACGGTAAATTCATTTTTAATTGGTACAGTTTGCAATGAGCATAGTTTTTTAAGCATAACTCAAAAAATACTTTGAGCAATGATCGGTTTGAATTATAAGTAATTTGTTTCTTAAAATTCCATTCAGTAATTTAAACAAAAAACTGCTTATAATAATAAATAAATTTCAAGTAACATTTTCTTTTAATTATACATAACACAAGAAAATATTCTGCCCAAATATATAAAATATGTGTAAAAATTATAGAGGTCGTCCTGTAAAACTTTAAAATAAAATGAACAGCGCTCGTTTCTCTTCGTGATTTTGCATGATTTCCATGTGAAAATGATTCAAAAGCATTTTAAATTAGAGTTAAAATGCACACTGTAAAAAAATGCAAGGTTTCTTAATCTATGAATACATAATATAAACACGTACGAAAATATACAATACCCTCCTCCTTGTTACACACGATTCACATAAGCTTTCTTTATCTTTAGAAAGCTGAGAAACGAATATATTTTCAAGATAAAGTATCATTTATGAAAAAAAAAGTTTCTTTTGCTGCTACTGATTTTCGGAAACGTTATCGGATTTTAAGATGCTATCAATTCTCAATAAGCATTTTCATCTGCGTAATTGAATTTGTATATGTAAGCGTAATAAAATAATATTAATTTTATGTTAATGTTAAAGCTATTAATTTAGCATGTTTGTTTGTAAAATATGTTTGTTGAACATAAAATTGTTTACTTGATATTTGATAGTATCCGAAAAATCTATATTTCGTGTTGAGCAAACTGATTAATACTCTATAAAACTACTTGGAAACAATTTCGAAAGCCCGTTGCAGAAAAAAAAAAAAAAAAAAAAAAAAAAAACTTTTTTTTTTTTTTTTTTTTTTTTTTTTTTGTAAATGCTTCTTTAAATCTGGAAAATATATCGGTTTCTGAGTTTTCTAAAGATAAAGAACGCTTTTCGAAATCATTAGTAACTCGGAGAGGTCACTGAATATTTTCTTCTAGGTTATGCTGTATTTTCCTAGACTAAAAAATATCTTTCAATATAGTGCAGCTAAATGCGCCCTAAAATTTTTCATGTTATAAATAATTTATCTTGCATGATATAACAAAACTACTTGGTTTTTTTAAAAGGACTTGTCTTAAAGTTTTTGTAAAGGAGATGTACAACAGAAAAGTTGTTCTGTTTGATTTTTGTTTATAGACCAACTATATGCGTGTCCATATACATACCGTATCTATCGATCTCTAAATTCGAGAGTAATAACATGTTCTGACATATCAATAACAGTATATTTCTGTATTGATTTCTTCGTATTTTTAATTCGCAAAATTCGAGATAAATTTCTACGTTTATATAACGTGAATAAGGAAATAAGGAATACCGGTACCATACCACTGAATACCATAAGGAAATACTGGTGTTCAGGATGGAAGATCATGTTATTTCTTTCGATTTTTTGGGTCGTTCTATACACAGGTAAATACGGTAGTTCAATCACTGCCGAAGGTTCAGCTGAAAATAACCACCAATCACTACATTATACTGATACATCTGCTTAAAATTTTACTTTTGAATACACTTCTCATTTAAAAAAATACAATCAGTAATTTTTACTAATCTTGCTTATAATGCAAAACAACATCACAGCTATTTTCTGTTAACAATAAAATAAGTAAATAATCTACCCAAATACATAAATTATGTGCACATAATTGTAAAAGTTTTCTTCCAAAACTAAAAAATAAAGAGTATAATTTTTTTTTTTTTTGTACGAAATTTTGCGTATTTTGCATGTTAAAACGATTAATAAAATAACACCGCAAATATAGAATTATAATAAAGAATTACAATTGCAAAATTATTTCAATTGTTGTTCTTCATTAGATAAAGATTCATCGACGTCAAAATAATTTGTTAACAATGAGTTGCGAAATTTTAATTTTTATATGTCCTTGAATTTGAGTTATAGTTATATTCAATATATAATTTAATTTTCTTTATATATATATATATATATATATATATATATATAATGTACTTTATCAAATTGTTTTACGTGTAAAAAGTAAACAAATTAAAATAACTTACTCAACTCAGAGCAGATACTTTGTAACATTAAGAAAATATAAATTACTTGAATATTTTAAATCTAAAAATCATAACACAAATCTCTTCATTATGTTTTAACGTATATGTTCTTCTAAAATTACATTTCATTATAGTATTATTAATTTACTTTAAAAAATATCATTTTATATAGTTTATTTATTTTCAAAGAACAAATTAATGAAACAAAAATAACCTATTCAATGTCTTCGTAAAATGAAAATGAAAATGTGTTATCTTGAATGATTTTTGCAAAAAATTTATAACTTTATATTTATTTTCAACAATATTAATTTACTCTTTTAAATTTCATTATATTTTTAAATAGTTTATTTATTTTTAAAATACTAAGCAATTATATAAAAACAAACTATTTATAACTTTGTAACATTAAAATGAAAATGAGCATTTCTTGAATGATTTAACCAGAAAATCTTAATATAAATATTTTTCTAAAGTTTTAACAAACGTATATTTCTGCAACAATGTTAAAACTTTATAACTTTGCATTTCCTTACAATAATATAAATTTTCATTTTTTTAATTTTTTTAAAAATAATTTTCTACCGTTTAGTTATTTTTTAATTTCAAAGTAATTAAACAAGGAAACCCTATTGAATGTCTTCATAACATTAACAAAATGTGCATTTCTTAAACAATTTAACCTGAAAATCTTAACACAAATCTCTTTATGAAGTTTTAACACACATATCCTTCTGCAATTAAGTTAAAACTTTATAACTTTGCTTTTCCTTACAACAATATAAATTTTCTTTTTTTAAATTAAAAAAAATAATTTTATACCTTTAGTTATTTTTTAAGCTCAAAGTAATTAAACAAAGAAACCCTATGGAATGTCTTCATAACATTAACAAAATGTGCATTTATTGAACAATTTAACCTGAAAATCTTAACACAAATCTCTTTACGAAGTTTTAACAAACATATCCTTCTACAATTAAGTTAAAACTTTGTAACTTTGCATTTCCTTACAATAATGTAAATTTACTGTTCTTTATTTCTTTACGTATTTTATATAGATTCTTTTTTTTTTTTTTTTTTTTTTTTTTTTTAAATTTTCTTGAAGTTTTAGCATAAATCTCGTTATAAAATTAAGTTAAAACAGTAACACTTCCTGTAATTTAAATTTGCTATTATTTCTTTATTTTTAAATGTACTTATAATTAATTCAGCTAAAGAGCTGTTTAGACGTTTACATTTCCTTATAATAATATACATTTAGTAAACTGGCAAATTTTATATAAAATACGTCTTTACGTATTTTATATACTTTCTTTTCTTAAATGTACAAAATAAATAAAGCAAAATGAATTTAAGTAATGTCTGGGAGATACAACGCAACATTCAGAAAATATACATTTACTTAAAAACTACCTTTAAATTCAGATAATTTAATAAAATACACAGTAAAATCATATTGAAACCTTAAAACGCATGTAAACGTTTCAGAAAACATTAGTCCTGCATGATTACAGTAAAAAACGATCAAGTCATGAAAGATATGAAATTAGGAAAAAAAAAATAGTGTATTTTTGGTTACATAAAAATATTTGTGTTAATTACACAAATATTTTTGTGTAATTATGTGTTTGTCTGAATGTAAAGTGTTAGTTTTCATATAATTATTTTGATCAGAGGTTATGTTCACATATCTTAAAATATACATTTTTCGAATGATTTAAATCTGAAAATCTTAACACAAATACGTTCTATATCTTTTAACATAAATCTCCTACTAAAATTAAGTAAAACTAACTTTACAATTTCACATTTCCTTACAGTAATTTAAATTTACTATTCTTTCTTTATTTTTAAATGTACTTATAATTAAGATAAATTCCTGTTTAGACATTCTAAATTTTGATTCATTCTGAAAATAACAATCCATCATTGACGATCGATTAATACAATTTAATGTTTAGGGCTTTTTTTTAAGACCTTAATGTTTAGGAGCGATTCTTTAAAATGCGGATTAAAAGCGTCTGATATAAATGAAAAATAGTGTTTTATATTTACAAGAATTTCTTAGAAAATTAGAAGCATTAGTGGAAGGTAATCAATCTTTAAAAATTTTCATCTCATTTCCATACATTTCGTCTTTACACAAGGAATTTGAATATAAAAATAATAAGTTCTCGAACATTTGTCATGTGGTGAATATCGTCTCGTGATGAATATTTAAAGAGAATTCTTTGAAAAAAAAATGATATTATATAAACAAATTTATCCTGCTTTTAGAGAAAATTTTTTAATGTAACACAAATTGATTATACTTGGCGCAATACAATATAAGCCAAGGCACGAAATTTCCGCTCGCCAGATCGCCATTGGCGAGCAAATATTTAAGTTTGGCGAGTAAGTTTCGTCTTTTGAAATCTTGTGCTTCAAATCAAACTGTATACGCTCAGAACTCCGTGCCCCAATCTAGCGACACGCGGAAGTGTTTTAAAATCAAGCGACGGCATTTATCTTCCAAAAGAAGAGAAAATGCGGTGTCACCCACTTCCATTTTTCTCCTACGAAGGAACGAACTTCCCTTGTCTGCATTCAAACCCCCGCTTTCCCACCGCGCTAGCGCCAAGGCTGCTTATTTCGCTTACGAGGACGAATCTAATCGCTCTTCACTCCTGCGCGAAGTGAATCAGGTTCCGCCCCCTAAGATCAGCTGCTTGAAATACGGTAAAAATTATCCAATTTCTCCCGAATTTTTAACATTTTAAAAATAGTTCATATTTTTCAGGAATGTAAAATATTCTGAATTTAACAGGCAGCTCCTTCTAACAATGGTCAATTTCAATTCAGTTTGTCATAAATAATTCATTTTCTGGACAGGTGTAGTGGCCAACGTTACTGTCTGAATGAATGAAAAATAGTGGCGAGCAAAAAAATTTTCCCTGGCTAATACCTTTTCAACTGAAATTTCATGCCCTGATATAAGCAATTAAAACAACGTTTTCAGCACCAGAAATTTTTATTATATCGTAGATCAGTTTCGGTAGTATTGAATGCCTAAGGGGGGCCACTCGGCCCAGCAAAGCCAGGCCGTAGAGCGTTAGCACCTCCCCCGGATGTTTCCCGGCACGCGGGGATTCGTTTTGGGTGATTCCAGCCACCGGCGGAAGGGAAGGCACGACGCCGAGACCGCCAGCGCACGCGCAAACGGCCCAAACAACAACAAAAAAGAAAAAAAAGAAAATACAAACTAGGCCAAAGGCCGGCACTGCCAGGACAAGCCTAAGCGCGACAAGGGGCAGGCAAGAAAGCTAAAAACAAAAAAAAAGAAAAAGAAACTGAAAAAAGCCTGAACCGCTGGAGCCTGCACTCCCTCGCGACAGACAGCGGCAGGTGCAGTGATGAAGAACTTGTCGGTGAACAGTCCTTAACGCTCCTGCGTCATGACACACAGTTCGCGGCCAAGGCGGTCCTTGGATAATAATGATGCGCCGGAATCTGAGAAGCTCAGTTCCCACGCGACAGATGGCGCCACAAGTTGTTGCGTTGGAGAGATGAGGCCGCTTCTAAAGACTGCGAAGGGAGCACAGCAAGGTGCTCAAAGACTGACAAGGTACAGCCATACCTTCATAAGTGCAAAGAATGATGGACTTTTGCTCAAGTATATGGCAGAGAAGCGGATTCAACGGGTAGGTTTCGTGGCCAATAAAATTACAGGATATTACAAGGAACAGACAATAGGAAAAGAAGTATATTCAACAGATAGGTTTTTGACCAATAGAATTACAGAAAATTACAGGCAACAGCCAAGAAGGAAATTGTATAGAAAATGAAACTGGAAATGTGAAATAATGCTAGTAAAAATTAAGTCAAACCACTTTTCACTAGCATTGATTTACATTTCCAGTTGCATTCTCTGTACAATTTCCCTGTTGGCTGTTCCTTGTAATTTCCTGCGGTTCTATTGTCAAGAAACCTACCCGTTGAATACGCTTCTCTTCCATATATTTGAGCAAAAATTCATGATTTTTTGTACGGATGAAGGTATATGCTATCGAAACCAGTCTGCGATAGAAAAACAGTTCTGGTGCTAAAAATGTTGTTTTAACTGCTTATGACACAAATCTTCCTCCGATATTTGTTATATAACTAAAGTGGAATTCTGTGATATCATCAAACTTTTAAATTGTGTAATAAGTATGGATTTTTTTAAAAACAATAACTAATAATTATGTTAATGTGAAATTAACATTAAGTACAATCAAAATTTAATCAATGGATGATAATTAGTTCTTTATTTACTTAGGTACACAAAAATAAATAACTAAATAATAATTGGGGTAACCAGAGCTTAACGTGTATTCTTAAGCTTTAAAAATATATATACTTCTTACATATCTTAACACTTTAAAATAAATCTCCAAATTGTTAAAAACCTAATAAAATTAAAACATTATGATTTTAGATTTACTTTCAGTGATCTAGATTTAATATTATTTACTTATTTATAAATATATTGCATAAATAGGGCTTTAAAATGTCATTTTAGAGCTTTTTAATTCCATTCAAACCAACAATCTACTATTCTTTTTCATAACAGTTCAAGTATCTTCCTTAAAATATCAGTATGTATGAGAAATACTTTTAAAACTATTTTCAGAGCAGAAGACATTACCGGAAATTGGTACATTATATTTACAAGATTTTCTTGAAAAACAACAAATATTAATGGCATACTTGTGTACTATCAATCTTTACAAGGATGCTCGCCTGATTTGCATACACTTTCTGTTTATGCAAAAGATTTCAACAAAACAGGAATAGGGCCTCGAATGCGTTTGACATAATGTGAATATCTTGCATTTTTGTCCACTTAAAGAGAGTGCTTTGAGAAAATTTCATGGTATTTTAAATAAATTTATAGCGAAAATCTGTTAAAACAACATTTTAAAATAAATCGTCTTATTTTAAATATGATTAATTTGAAATTTTATAAATGTAAGAAACTATAAAAACTAGTGATAGCAGAAGATATTTTTAATAAATGGTCTGATCATTTTACAACAATTTAATTTAAATTCAGAATAAATTTTAAAAAAATAGTGTTTTAAAATGTCATTTTAGAGCTTTTCAATTTTATTCAAACCAAAAGTGTACCATTCTTTTTCATAACAGTCCAAGAATCTTCCTTAAAATATCAGTATGTAAGAGAAATACTTTTAAAACTATTTTCAGAGCAGAAGACATTACTGGAAATTGGTACATTACATTTACAAGATTTTCTTGAAAAACAACAAATATTAATGGCATACTTGTGTACTATCAATCTTTACAAGGATGCTCGACTGATTTGCATACATTTTCTGTTCACGCAAAAGATTTAAATAAAACAGGAATAGGGCCTCGGATGCGTTTGACATAATGTGAATATCTTGCATTTTTGTGCACTTAAAGAGAGTTCTTTGAGAAAATTTTATGGTATTTTAAATAAATTTACAGAAAAAATATGCTAAAATAACATTTTAAAATAAATCGTCTCTTTTTAAGTATAATTAAGTTACACTTTTATAAATGTATGAAACTATTAAATCTAGTGATAACAGAAGAAACATTTTAATAAATGATCATTTTACAACAATTTAATATAAATACAAAATAGATTTTTCCATTGAAATAATATTTTCAGCAATTTATTTATTTTCATATGCAAAATAAATAAAACAAAATTTAGCCACATGCGTAATCTGAGAGGTACTTATAAACATCAGCAAAATATGTAATTTTTTTAATTAGATAAATCCGAAAAGGATAACATAAATTTCCACACAGAATTAAGTTAAAATTTTATTATTTTAAATTTCCACGGAATAATTTAAATTTACTATTCTTCCATTATTCATAAATATAAGTGGACTCTTGCGGGGCTTTCACACTGCAATCTTTGAGAAGATTTGTCGATACATTTTTTCATTAAATTTTAATGTACAATTTTTAATCAAACAATGATTTTTAGCGAAATGTGATTATATTATAATAAACGCCTGTCCAAGCATCTTTCGTGTAATATCCCATTCATTATTAACGTTTTGTATGTGCATAAGAAAAGGGATTTTGACACCGGAAATAATAAACATGAAACTTATCATCAATTCAACGAAATAACTCTTTCCGAATTTTTATTATTTCTTAAAATAGCAATCCATCATCCATTGTTACTGCAGTTCAATGTTTACGTTTCCTCTTTATCGTAATAATTGCGAGGAATTCTTTAAAATGTAAATTAAGAGAGTATTATATAACTATAAGTTAATGCTTTACATTCACAAGAGTTTCCTGGAGAATTACAAGAATTTATGGCAGATCATCAATCTCTACAGAATGTTTCTCTGATTTGCATACATTTCATGTTTACACAACGGATTTCAACATAATAGGAATAAGCCCTCAAATGCATTTGTCATCTAAATATTCTTTCATTTCAGGTATTGAAAGGGAAATCTTTGAACAAATTTTGGAATTCTTTAAATAAATTCATCTTATATTTCTGAGAGTTTCTTAGAGAATTACAATGATCAGGCAATCAATCTCTAAAGAATGTTTAGCTTATTTGCATACATTTAATGTTTACACCAACGGATTTGAACATAATAGGAATAATCACTCACATGAATTTTTCATGTAAATATCGTTTCATTTTGTGTATTGAAATGTATGAAACTATTAAATCTAGTGATAACAGAAGATATTTTTAATAAATGATAATTTTACAACAATTTAATCTAAATACATAATATATTTCTTCATTGAAATAATAACTTCAGTAATTTATTTATTTTCATATACAAAATAAATAAAAAAAAATTTAGCTATTCATAATCTTAGAGGTACTCATAAACATTAAGAGTAGATTTAGTTTCTTAAATTAGATAAATCTGAAACGGATAACATAAATTTCCAAACAGAATTAAGTTAAAATTTTATTATTTTAAATTTCCACGGAATAATTTAAATTTACTATTTTTTCATTATTCATAAATATAAGTGGACTCTTGCGGGGCTTTCGCACGGCAATCTTTGAGAATATTTGCCAATACTGTTTTTTTCATTAAATTTTAATTAACTACAATTTTTAATCAAACAATGCGTTTTAAATAAATGTGATTATATTATTACAAACGCCTGTCTAAATAATCTTTCTAGTGATATCAAATTCATTATTAATGTTTTGTATGTGCATAGGAAAAGGAATTTTAACACCGGAAATAATAAACATGAAACTTATCATCAATTCAACGAAATAACTCTTCAGACGTTCCGAATTTTTATTATTTCTTAAAATAGCAATCCATCATCCATTGTTACTGCCGTTCAATGTTTACGTTTCCTCTTTATCGTAATAATTGCGAGGAATTCTTTAAAATGTAAATTAAGAGAATATTATATAAGTATAAGTTAATGCTTTATATTCACAAGAGTTTCCTAGAGAATTACAAGAATTTATGGCAGATCATCAATCTCTAAAGAATGTTTCTCTGATTTGCATATATTGCATGTTTACACAACGGATTTCAACATAATAGGAATAAGCTCTCAAATACATTTGTCATCTAAATATTCTTTCATTTCAGGTATTGAAAGGGAAATCTTTGAATAAATTTTGGAATTCTTTAAAGAAATTCACCTTATATTTCTAAAAGTTTCTTAAAGAATTACAATGATCAGGCGATCAATTTCTAAATAATGTTTAGTTGATTTGCATACATTTCATATTTACACAACGGCTTTCAAAATAATAGGAATAAGCTTTCAAATGCATTTGTCAACTAAATATCCCTTCATTTCAAGTATGTATTAAAAGGGAGTTCTGCGTCAATTCGTTGCGCACAATTCATCGCGCACAATTCATCGCAGCGTCAATTCGTCGCAGCGTCAATTCGTCGTGGTCTCAATTCGTCGCAGCGTCAATTCGCCGTGGTCTCAATTCGTCGCGGCGTCAGTTCGTCGCAACGAAAATGTTTTTGAAGGCTATGATGATAAAATAAAGACAATTTAGTAAAAATGTTTAATGATAATTAGTTTTTTTGATATAGATAATTATAACTAACAATTTACATGCGATTGTATCTAAAAAACAAATTATCTTTATTTTATCATCATAGCTTTCAAAAACATTTTCGTTGCGACGAATTGACGTCGCGATGAATTGATACCACGACGAATTGACGCTGCAATGAGTTGTCGCCGCGACGAATTGACGCTGCGATGAATTGTGCGCGATGAATTGTTCCGCGATGAATTGTGCGCGACGAATTGACGCGACACCTTAAAAGGGAAATCTTTGAACAAATTTTGGAATTATTTAAAGAAATTCACCTTGTATTTCTAAGAGTTTCTTAGAGAATTACAATAATCAGGCCATCAATTTCTAAAGAATGTTTAGCTGATTTGCATACATTTCATATTTACACAACGGATTTCAAAATAATAGAAATAAGCTCTCACATGCATTTTTCATGTAAATATCGTTTCATTTTGAGTATTGAAAGGCAAATATTTGAACAAGTTTTGGAATTCTTTAAAGAAATTCACCATGTATTTAAAATGAATTTCTTAGAGAATTACAAAGACTAATTTAGACTTTTGATTTAGGCAGGTCATCAACCTGTAAAGAATGTTCATTTGATTTGCTTACATTTCCTGTTTACACAATGGATTTCAATGTAATAAGAAAACGCTCTGAATATCATTTGTCCTGAAAATATCGTTTCATTCTGAGTATTAAAAAGACAAATCTTTGAACAAATTCTGAAATTTTTTTAAAGAAATTCACCCGATTTATAGAGTAAATTCTTCAACATTTCACCATAAATCTTTTAACATGTATGATACCATTAAGCTAGAAATTTGAAATATTATCAAAATTTAAAGCAAGTAGTACCTGTGGATATATTAAGAACAAAAACAAATGCAACTGATATTAAATACCTGTAAATTCTATTTATTGAGTGATCATTAGTGATTTGTTAATTTACGCATGGAAAAGTAAATAATAATAATAATAAAAAGAATTGTCTATTCACTTCATACTTCATTCGTTATTCCTTATTCATTGTTATGTATTGCTCATGCGTTAAGAATTATAATTATTATTATTATTATAAGCCTTAAAAAATATACGTGTCTTAAAAATGATTACTAGTTATGTTTTAAGAAATTGTATTTATTAAATATATAAATTATGAATCTTAGCATTTAAAAAAAAATCTATTCCAAACTTTTTAAATGTAAGCAAGTTAAAACTTTACTATTATAGATTTAATATCTTTAATCTGAAATTACTATGTTGTATTTGCATATTTATAATAATAATTTTTAAAATGTAAATATATACTATAAATCTTAACGTTTTAAAATATTTTGTTCTAACTTTTTAAAATCAAATATAGTTAAAACTTTATAAGATTTCATATTTACTTACATTAATTTTAATTTACTATCTTTTATTTGTTTATAAATGGTCTAATGAACAGTCTTTTAAAATGTCATTTTAGAAGTTGTGAATTTATTCGAAACATAACAATTCAGAACGCTTCATAAAACTTTAATATTTTCCCAAAAGGTTTTGAAAACTGCATATAAAACATTTTCCCAACCTTTTGTTGGCCGCGTCCCACCAAACACTTGTAAAATCACGATCCCCCTCCCCCTCCCCTGAATGAGTTTGCCGCAATTTTTAATAGTGTTTATATCAATGTTTTCCAGCCTTTCATTTTGGTCACGCCTTACCGAAACACTTGTAAAATCACGATACCCCATCCCCTACTCTATAACATATCTTTTATTATTTAAAAAGTGATCTCTACTCACATGGAGGAAGATTAACACAGTCTTAACAATTATTCATTTCACATTTTTTAACTTATCAAAGAGGTGAATTTTGCGCAGAAACATGAATATGGCAGATTCTTTTAAAACTTTGTAATCGAACTGTTTTCTTTTCCATTTTGTGGTCAAGGCAGATGATTTTTCAGAAAATGCTGTCAAAGTTGGCGTTTTGAACAGAATTTTCGGACGCGACAGCGCGGAAAAAGTACCTCGTTCAGATATTTTTTTTTTTTTTAAAAAGGTTAAATATGTAAAAGTTTCTTTAAGTGGCATATAGCAGAGCGAATAGAGATACATGGCTCTTTCAACAAATAATCGAATAAGTTGCCAAAAATTGTAAAATACATCAAAACCAGTAAATTATAATAATTTTTAATTATATAAAAAAATAATAATAATATTAATAAAAGTACCAAAAGAATTTAAAAATGTTCTAATAATTATTCTGGTTTGAACTTTACTTTAAACTTTTTACTGTCAATTTTTTTTAATTTAATAAAAAAAACTTTAATACGTGTACTACTTTTAATTTCAGCCTACAAAAATAATCGTCCAAAAGCCACTGAATAGGTAAGTAACAAATTTGAAATTGCCCCCTTAAATAGTCAAACTGCCCCCCGGGGCGTATGTTTCACGTTGAGAAACACTGATATAAAGAAAATGAAAAATGAATGGGAATTAGTATTTTATCATTAAAATATTTTCTCAGAGAATTACAAGCATTAACGATAATTCATCAATCTTTAAAAATGATTATCAAGACTTGCAGACGTATCATGATTACACAAAAGATTTGAATATAAAAGGACTCGAATGCATTTGTTATATTGTTAATATGTTTCCTGACGTATATTAAACATTTAAAGAGAGTTCTTTAAAGATATTTTATAATTCCTTAAACAAACTTCCTGTTCCTAGATAAATGTTTTATAACAAATAAAACCACTTAGCATAAATCTTCTGATAATTTTCACATGTTGTTTCACAAACAAAATGTTTTCATATAATGGAATTTTCGCTGATGTTAGACATCAGCAAAAATTCCATTATATGAAAACATTCCATTATGAACCATAGCTCCAAATGTTGGAACGAGATTTCACCATCTTATGATTGCAGCTACTGCAGCACCAAAAATTGATTTGAAGCAGCACGAAAATTTTAACAGTGTACGTAGGCAATGTAAATTGCAAAAGTGTTCAAAATAAGGTAGGAATTTCGATTAGGTTAATGAAATATTCCTGCCATAATTTTTCAAAAGGTTGCACTTTTAAAATTTGTACACGTTCCTTACATTTAGAAAACATTTTTCCATTCTCTAAGAAGTACAGAAGTAAACATTCTATTCTTCTACGATCAAACTTCACCGAGTTATGATACTTTGAATTTTGTGAAATTTTGGAGCTTTCGAGCACTGAAAACAAACAGACAATTTTGACAAACGATTGTAAACTAGTTTACAGTCTTCAAACAAACTTTCTTTAAAGGTATAATATTTTTCCAATTCGATGAAGTATAGACTAAATTTATGCAAGGTTTAAAAGAGAAAATGCGATTAAAGCAAAAGTGATAGCATATCTTATATGTAGTTTTCAACTTGGCATTACTGACGGATGCGTTTGTGCTTTATATTGTGCATTTTAACTTGAACTTTGCATTTATATGAATGAAACATCCAGATTTCATTAAAAGATTTGCATATTTTTTTTATTTATTATTATAATGCGTATATTTTAAATTTATTTATTTTTATTGTTTTGTGACGAGAATAAATAAGTGAACTGGTATTGCGTCACATACATTTTAAAGGACTATAAGGGTCATTCCACAGTATTCATGTGTTACGTACGGGACATTTCACAGCAAATTTTTGAGATATTTGTACTTTTTTCAGTATCAAAATATAAATGAGAAAGTTTGCAATTATTTTTAATGCATTTTATATCACTTCAACTAGATTCTTACGAAATTTCTTTTTGTTTGAGCCAATACATATATATATTTTAATTAATAAATTTGTGTTACGTACCGGACATCACAAAAAATTGTTTTAAAAATACCTCTAGCAATTTGGATTTTGCTCTGAATTTATTTAATATTTTCACAAATAAATTTAATGAGTAGAAGCAGAAATATCACTTTATTATTTAACTTTAAAATTATTTTTTTTAATTGCGTCATTAATTAATGAAAGCTAATTATTTCTGTTACGTACGGGACAAAGCTATTTGTTACGTATGGGAAACTATGACCAAATTTTTCTATATAGCTGCAAAAAAATGCTCTAATTTTTATTTGATTTAAAAAAAATAATAATCTTTTGGATAAATTTTAATAGAAGCGATTTAAAGCTTTAAAATGATGTATTACACTTAACTTTTAATAAAACTTCTTTTTCAAACTTGTGAAGCCAAATACTGTGGAATGACCCATAAGGATCTTTTATATATCTGGAATTTTTATATCGAAATATCTTTATTTTATAAAATATTTTACATGTTGTTATTAATAAAATTAATAATAAAATGTAATAATTAATAATAATAATAATTATTGTTAATTATTATTAATAAAACATCTTGCTTAAATTTACCATAAAATAGACGGTTAAAAATCATGAAGCTACAGAGATGATATTTTCATGTAGAATCCAAATACCACATTAAAAAGGAAAGAGTTATATTTCTAAAAGTTCTAAAATAGAGCTATAAAAACAAATTTCTACATGAAAAAGTGCATAAATGCTTGATATTGGGCAATATAACTTCTCTTATTCCCCCTTCGCAAACTAATATTTCTTCAAATCTTTCATATAAAAAGGATATTTTCATTTGGTATATAGCAGTTTCAAGAAATATCCAAGCTTTACTGCTTTAAGTTATTTCAGCATATTTACGTGAAATTTCTTTTTGAATCGCTTACTCAAACAAGTTATTCGCTTCAGCATCTATTACCTTCCATTTATTTTTTGCACTGTATTTGAACAACATTTTTCTTCATGGTACTTCACATAATTGGGAAATATGTGAGTCAAAATCGGCTATAATAAAAACAGAAGCACAGCAAAGATAATCTAGAATGATGTTGAATCATTATTTCTCATAAAAAAATACAAGAAAAAATAAATTGTAAGTAAAAACGAAATTTAAAGACAAGGTTTTATTATAACGTACCAAAAAGAAAACAATATGTTACAGGACAACTGATTGAAAGATACCTTTTTAAAATGAAATAAATTAAATTGCGAGTGATTTTTTTTATCAGTTTGTTTAAAAAAAAATTAAAATAAAATGGATATATAATTTTAAATACAGCTTCCTGAGAAGAAAAAAATCGATCAACATTTTGATCGAACCCACATCCATTCAGTCCCTGTGCGGAACTAAAAGATCGCGAATTTACCAAACATGCTACGGTTCAATCGAAGAACATCAGCTTATTTCTGAAGCAATCAATGGCATTTACATCACATTTACGTGATCACATATATGTCACGATAATTACGTACCGTTATTAGAAAAATGTTTTTGCCATCTAAGGAGTGGCAGAAACAAATTTCACATATTTGTTTTACATAATTTTGTATTGTCACCGGAAATACGTCACACTACCAAAATTAGGTCAATTGTAGCACACAGAGAGGCAAGATTTCAGCCTAACGGATATACAAAGCAAGTTAAATAAAAGCTTGTAAAAACTTATTTTAATATGTCTATAAAAATACATCCTTTTACTGAATATAGGAGTCACAAAAACAAACTTAAAGATCAAAACAGTCATAATAAATTAAGCACAATGCGATTCGAAAGCTTTAAAAAAGGAACCTCTTTGTCAGTGAAAAATGACGAAAGAACCTTCTCCCAAGTAAAACAGATTGTTTACCCATGGTTGACAGTTTGTGGAAAATGTAGAGAAATGGTACGGTTAATATGCCTACAATACGCCAACAGAGGCTCCTCTAATTTAGAGCGGTGTTCGGCCAAACAAAAATAATTTTGTCGTCGAATCCTATGGATATCTCAGCAGCTACACTATGGGCCACTGTTGGGCCTCAGTTGGCAAATAGTTAGGTGGCCAATGGTATGGCATGGAGAACATTTCTTTCTCCTGGCCAACACGAGACTCGTCAATTAGCCAATATTTACCCAACAATTATGAGCTTTTGGGACTATTTTTCATTATATTTCTCCTATCTGTGTATCTTTTTCGATTTAATGGCGCAGCATATTGATTTTAGTGTTCCCGACGCGATACGTGTTTCAGTTATACGTTTAACCGATTTACGTATATACGTATAATACGTTTATTTGAAATACGTATACATAAAATTATATGTTTAAACGTATCCGCATACGTATAAGAGTATACCGGTTAAACGTATAATTCAAGTATACGTATATTTCAAATATACGTATTTACTTTTAATGTGAATGGACGTCATCAGTCTTACGTCACTGAACGGAGAAAAAGCTGGAAATCGTGTCATTACCGTAGCAATCTGCATAATATGTTTCATACATGGGTTCTTGTTATTTTTCCCTACAAATATTTTAATTAATTTATGTTACTTCTAATTTTTATTGAATTAAGTGATAAAATGTTATATAAATTTGCTAGAGCAATTTAAATTGTTTTATATTTCATAAATTTGCAATTATGGTTGTTGTATGCCATTGTGAATGCAGGACTCTAGCGGGTGTTTCTCAATGTCTCTGATCCGCAGATCAGCAGGAGAAAAATCATCTTTTTTTCACGCAATGAATGAAAACCGTTTAAACGTTTATACGTTTAACCACTGGGGTAAGATCCGTATATACGTTATACCGTATATACCGTTTCGTATAATACGTATAACCGCCTTGGCCGTATCATACGTATCCCAAACGAGTACCCCGTATAATACGTATTATACGTATACTCGTATAAACGTTTAATAGGGAGCACTAATTCATTTATGCACCATGCGCCTTTAAATCTATGAACCAACCAATCAACCTCTCTTTTTTTTCACGCATTTTTTTAAAGGCATGCAATGTGCGTGTATAAGTCTTTATTGGCAACGAAATAATTACTATTATAACTAGACGACATCTGAAAAGAACGAAAATACCGACAAAGAGACAAAGCTGCACAAAGTATGTGTATAAGATAGAGAACTGAACTAGTGTAAATATGGTTCTTGAAAACAAAGGGAAAGTATTATATGATAACTAGACGACTGAAAAAAAGAAAGCAGTGCCTGATGTGTAAAGCTTGCAGTTTTAGCACTTCTCAGCATAGTTTAAAAGTACTTATGAGCTTGGTTTGTTTGGCGTTTATCTACCCGTGTCTAACTCGTTTACATATACTCGAACTGCCATATAATTGATATATGTTATTAAAGTTTACTATGGCATGTTCGGTATTGAAAATGAAATATTTAGCTTTTAGTTCGTTTACAAGGACACTCAAAAGAATTTTATTACATTATGATCTATGTTAAATTTGTTTGCAGTATATTTTAATGATGTTACACTATCTCAGACATATTCAATTTAATATACATCACTGAGGTACATTACAAGATGCACTGTAGAATATGGTGTGCATTTATCGTAAAAAAGAAAACAGAAAATAATTCGGTTACGGCACTGTCAATGTGCGATAGCTGTTGGAAGTGCGTTTTTAGTTGTGGTGTGCATTTTTAAATGCAACTATTTTTTTTTTTTTGCATGTTACTTATTGTGTGTAAAAAACAATTCGAATGCATTTCTGTTTATTGACATAAGTTTTGTTACAGTATTCCGAATATGTTGGAACTTTTTTCATGATTCTTTCATTAAAAGGTCGAGATACGAAAAGTGGATTCTGAATTTTATTTGCAAAAAACAAGTCATAGCTTACGATATTAGTGGACACGGTAGCTTCCCATTGTTTAAAAATAAAATAGGAAAACTCCCTCCCCAACATGTATATGCCAAAAAAGCTCAGGAACGATTCTAAATTACATATATGGTAATTGTCCTCTAATGAGACATACTTTCAATTTCAATAAAAATGTCACAGTGAGAGACAAAATCTGAATAAAACTCTGTTTGATCCTTTGAACTATGGTAAACTAAAAGAAAATTACAACATTCTGAATATACATTTCTCCTTTATTAAAAAGGATCTATCATCCCTTTTCCTACATTTATAAAGTACTTTTTAATAGAATATATTTTTTCTTATATCAGTTTTTTTTATATAAAAGAAATGTTGTGATCTGAACCAGTATTGTAAAAACTAACTTTGTACTAATTTTATTTTAATCTCTATTGTAATATTTAACATCTGTATTCTAAAATATGAATTTTCAATAAACATTTCCCCTCGTGGAGAAAAGTTCATATGCTTAACGGCTGGATCTCCACGAGAGCATGATTTCATTTCATTTCATTTCATTTCTATGCTTGACGAGTGATTTTCATTTCTTAGTTTATATATATATATATATATATATATATATATGTATGTGTGTAAAGTTGAAGGGAATGTATGTATGAGCTATCTTCATTATAGCGAGCGTCCTATGTAATTTATCCTAATTTTATTATTTTACTGTAAAATAAAGATAACCATTATAATAATCGTTCACTGCATTAGTCCTTTCTGCTGATTAATATATCTTGAAAATGTATTGTAGTACATAGGCTCCTAATTTCTATGGAGTCTTATTAATTTCACTTTTTAATTTCATAATCAAAGTTTTCTTCTTTTATTAATACAACATAATTTCATTCAATAATTTAGTAAATAAAACTTTATTAAAAAACTTTAAAAATTCATTTTTTATCCTCTTTTCTGAATCCACTTTTAATCTATACCTCATTATATGATCTTTTCTCGAATATTTATTAAATAAAATTAGTAATGCATTACAATAAGTACATTATAAATATTCTGGAAAAGACGATATATTACAACATACTTATATCTCCAACCAAATAAGCACTGCAGTCGGTTTACGTAGCCTATAATAACGCAAGGTCAAAATCCATTTTAATCCATGCATGAACTTGCATGACGGCAACATTCCGAGTTGCCTTTATTCGAACAGCTCAATAACAGGATTATTCGCTCTGAATTTACCCAAACTTTTCAAACAGCCATAAAATAACGTCAGATACTCATTAATAACTGAACATTGTTAAAGTTTCAAAGGGACTTTAGAATGAAATTATTATGTTCCAGGGCTTTGCGGGAATGAAATTAATATCGATCGAATCTGCCTTGTAATCACAGGCAGTTTCGTATTAAAGCTCTGGGAATTTGTACGAATTTGAAATTGATTATATTTTAGTTATCAACTTATAGACACTAGGGGATCCAATTCGGGATTCTTGGGATACAGAATATAAGTGAAAACAATTTTTTTGTTATTGAAAACTCTAATAGATTTTTTGTACTTAATATACAGAGCGCGTCAAGAAAATGTATACGCACTTTGAATAATAATAATAACTCCAGTTTTTATTCACATGTAATTAATATTTAAATTGCGAAATAATCTACATAAAATGTATAACTATTCCTCCTACTGCAGAGGTTCAAATAGGATCAGGGTTCATAAGCTGTGTTTTTGGCCCATGAAATAAGACTAAAAATCGATATTGTTATGCTGATTTAATTATTTCACTTTTTAATATTAGAAGGTTTATCCTGTACGATTTCAACAATATTTTTTGCATTTTGTTCGAATTTATATAACTTACACAAGCTCAAAGTTCGTATTATTCGTAGTTTTTGATGAAAAATCCGCAATTTCTCCTAATTTTACCTCAGTTTTTAATATATTTTTTAATATGTTTTTCTATGAGCGCAGCTTTTCAACACTTTTATTTTTACATATATTGTACATTTTGATGTATTTTATAATATATGTAAAGAAGAAAGTGTTGCACGATTGCGCTCATATAAATAATTGAGGTAAAATTAGGAGAAATTGCATATTTTACATCAAAAACTACCAAAAACACGAACTTTGAGCTTGTGTAAGTCATATAAATCAGAACAAAATGCAAAAAGTATTGTTGAAATCGTACAGAATAAATTTTCTAATATTAAAAAGTGAAATAATTAAGTCAGTGTAACAAAATCGAGTTTTAGTCTATTTCATAAGCCAAAAACCCTGATCCTTTGAATGGGCCCTGATCCTTTTTACCGTTCAGGTCAATACACTACTTATAACGGTGGCCTATTGATTCACACTCTTCAACATTTCATTTGATGTTGTGGTACATTCTTGCTCAGCTGCGGTTCCGGAACATTGTCTATGAACATACATTCGTTTCAAACTTATCTTTTATCAGATGAATTGTAAGTCGCATAGGGGGATCTGCCTAAAACTACCTACGATATCATGTTTGTATTTCTGCTACATTTTCATATTTACATTAGTATTTCAAAATAAATTTTCCTTGTAAGGTGCGTTCGTAATTATATAAATACGTAGCACCTATTGTCGTCGTCTGGTCCGTCCGTCTGTCTGTCTGTCTGCCCGTCCGTTCGTCTGTCCACATATAACAACGCAAAAACTCTATGTACGCTAAAGGCGCCTGGTGCATGTAAAATCCGTCGTGGGTGCAAAGCCCTCCAAGTTACCTGTGAATTATACCTGTGGGGGGTGCCTAATCAGGTGAGGATCTCGTCACCTGATCAGGGTTCTAAATTACGAGACCTATTAAATCTGTCAATTCAACAAAGTTAAACAGAAACCTTGAACCGGCAAACAAAGAAAACTGTAGCAAACCACAAGAGAGCAAGCACAGCAGCGATGTGAACAAATCTATAGTCAGGTGGATCACAGCCATGCTGTGATCAGGCGATTTCCGCCCCGCTCCCATACTAACCCGTCAAGCTAGGCATTCATGCCGGGCAGGTAGGGGCCTGCTTAGCGGTATATATATAAAAAAACAAAAACGCAGAAACTACCCAACCCAATGGTTTGAAATTTAAGATATATTATCTTTGCAGAATTTTGTCGAGACATTTCAAATTTTATGAAAATCGAATCAAAACTTTAGAAGATATTCATAAAAATATTTATTAAGAAATTAGAATTTTTTAAAAAAAATCGGTGCTTTTTTGTTATAGGAGCTTCCGAGATTAAATCGTCAAGCGACCGAGATACTTATTTTATTAGAGAAATTAACCTGAAGACGATATAATTCATTTCACAGAATTAAAAATCGTCAAGATTTGAATATATATATTACTAACTATAGTACGAACGCACCTCATTTGTCACGTTTGACGTACAATTTCCAACTTGTTTAAAAGTTAATCTTCGTGCACTCATTATTTCCAATCAATTACACTTTGAAAAGAGTGAAAAAATAGAAAGTTGCGACCCGTTAAACAGTGTAAGCATACATATTTCTGACGCACCCTGTATATTTTATAGAATGCCCACTGACAACACCAAAATGCATTTTTATATGAAAAATGTAAAAAATGTATTCAAATAAAGTTTTGAAATGTATTAAAAGCGATCCTTTCGTATTAGCCGCATGCCAGGAGTTGAAAGCCGAAAAAATCGCCAAAGATTGCTATTTTTCAGCAGTTTTTTGTTTCTGAAAATGTCAGTCGTTTCAATAGTGCAGCTCGATTACATATCTGTTAAATTTGTTTTTTTTTTCATCATTTTATTATTTTATTTATTGACTGATGAGGCTTTTATTTCGTTATGGACTATTCGCCGGGAAAATATGATGAACTATTTATATTGCTCAAACGGGTTTGTCTTTCGTAATCGTGCTGCACGCGATAATCATAGAATAATTTAAAAAATCATGCTTGAAAATTACTTTATAAACCATAAAATCAGTAAATTGTGACACAGTTTTCGAACAAATTGCAGTTAAAAGAACTTTCTTTTCTCCATTCGACGGTGTAAAAACTGAAATTGCATGACGTTTAGAAGTTAAAAAACTTGCAGTAAAAGCGAAATTTATTGGTTAAGTGTTGCCACCGTCAATATGACGTCAATGTTACTCATGGTCATATTTTAGCTTTATAATATAGTTAGTTATACACAGAATTTGGGAAAGTAGTTTTTGAAATAAATTTTTACATATTCTAAATATAGGTTAACACTTCCGTTGTAAAACAAACTTAATGTTCTGTTAGGACATAAAAATTGAATTATGTTCCGTTGTAAAATGAAATTACGGGACCTCTGATTTATACGGATCTTAAAAGACCGAAGAAAAAAATTGTACAATTGAGTCGAATATAAATAAGATATTACTTTATTATATTATTTTATCTTTGTACATGTATTATATTGTATAATATCCTTTAGAAAAATAATTCTAGATAAAATATATATGTTTAACAAATGGAAAATATATAATCATTAAAGAAATAAATTATAATAAATATTAGCTTACTAAATCCGTATTTTTTTTAAAAGTTTATATGTGTATAGACATCCTTTTTAAAAACATCAATAACAGTAACTTTTTTTATTTCCGAACATTTGCAATTTTTTTTTGTTTCTGAAAATAATTTTATACATGAAAAGGATGATCATTTTGTAAATTTTTCTGAAATAACGCTAAGCTACACCTATACAATAAAGGGGAGAGATGTTTTCATAAAATTGGCATATTCTAAGTTTTAAATTGTTATGCGACGCGATTTTTATGTAAGTAGGAGGTTTTGCCCACTACGAGATACACTCGCCAACCCGCGTTCAGATCCCGCACAGGCTATAAAAACATGTTATTTTGCTTTGGAAACGATAATTTGCTCCCTAATATGGAACATTAAATGATTTTATTACGTGCGGTGGCAATCTTTTGTAATCGGGTTGCCATTCATTTTCCTTTGACTGCAGATATGTTGGTGACCAAGGCCAGTATTTACCGTTATCGCGATAGCTGACGGCTGTTTTCATGATTGATTAAGGAAGATGAATTACACATTTGAAAATCAACTTGTATACAACATGCTTATACAAACAGCTTGTATACATGGTTAAATAAAAAAAGGCGCTGCCTTCCAAGTTTTATAACGTTTAGAAGAAAAGTTTTCTTTTAGATTCTATAAGAAAATCGTTTGACAGTTTAAATATGTCATTTTAAATATGACGTAATTTTCACTATTAAATACTTTTCGTACGTAATAATTTAATAATTTTAAAGTTTTCTTACTTTTTCAATATTCACATGTAAATAAATATTTGAGTTGAAAAGTGTTTGTAAATAATATTATTTGGGCCTTTTTTAAAAATCTTGCAGCTGTAGATGAAAACCGGCCATTTCAAACTATGAATAAAATCTGTATTCAGATAATGAAATTTTGAATAACAAAATTGATAAAAAACATAAAATGTTAGACAAATTTTAAAAATGATTGCACACTGCACGAAACAATCTAGTCAAGTATGTGCCTGCGAAAGGTGGTTAAATTTATATGCCTAATTTTAAAACTATAAAACTTTTTAACTGAACTATTCTGACCCATTTTAACATTAAATAGCTCTTAAATTAATTATATTATTTAAAACTGCCTGCTTCAGCGTGTTTATCATATATTTATCTATAAAATCACAAAATTTCGTGTTTTGATATACAATATTTATTTTTAATTATGAGCCGAGAATGTTAAAGGGTAATTTAATAAATTTAATTTCATGGACGGTGGCGGCGGCCGCAGCATTGGTTACTTTTTTTTTTTAGAACAGAGAGATACAATAAATCTTCAATGTTACTGATGTGGATAAAAATTAAAACAAATTCACAATGATTATAAGAATTAAATTAAAATATTAAATTACACAACACATTAAAAAAAAAGGTCAAACAGACTAATTCCAGCTTTTGGTTAGCATAGTACAAGTGACAAAAAAGGCACATAATTGAGAGAAGTTTTACATTATTTATTATAACGCGTTGACTACACCTAAAGAAACTGGCGCGTAACTGGGGGGTTCGTATAAGTGTAAGGTTGCGTACATGAGTGGTCACTTTATTAGGTCCAGGGCTTTATTAGTATGGACAGACTGGGACAATTGAACTACTTTGTATACTTTTATACAAACTTATTATCTCTTTTATAAAATTGAATATATTACCATTTGTAAGATTTCAAATTATCACATGTTGGCAAGGCTACAATCGCAACACAAAATGGAATATTTTTCCGTGAGCCACCAACCCTGGGGCAAACAGGAAACTAAAGATAATCCAGCATCGATGCTGGATTTCCGATCGTAGCCTTGCCAACATGTGATAGTGAAAGTGCCAGGCTGGATATAGTTCCAAGTGGTTCAGTTGGTAGAACGTCAGTGCGCTATTCTGATGACTGGGGTTCGAGTCCCGGCTTGGATACTTTTTCACTCTGTTTGCTATACGCCTTTTAAGAGCCTACATCAATCATGCGAAAAAACGCGCAAGCTAATGTTAAGTTTATGTGAAGGTTCTTGCCCCTACTTTAATATTTTTAAATGATTTATTTTTGCATAGGATAGCTGAGGTCGATCTCTAACATTGTTAGTTTTTACTTTTTCGATTTTGGTTCCTGTTTTTTTATATAAGGGTACTTTCACTTTCAGAACCGGTTCCAACCAGTTCCAAAATTAAAAATGTCCGCTTACATAAAAAACTGCAACCAAACTCAAAAAACTAAAAACAAACAACGTTAGAGACCGACCTCAGCTATCCTATGCAAAAAAATCATTTAAAAATAGTAAAATGCGAGCGAAAAATCAGCCAAGAACCTTCCCATAAATTTAACATTAGCTTGAGCGTTTCTTCGCGTGACTAGCGTAGGCTCTATAGCAATTAAAATTTAAAATCATATGAATGCCAATGCATGAGAAATTTTCTACAGAAAAATTTCCAAGTATTAAAAATAGATTTATCATTTGTATTCAATATAGAGAATGAAATCGATGTGTAAAAAAGTGTAATTACTTCGCTATAAAATAAAAAATGCTTGTTTATTTCTAAATTAATAAACAAAAGTGCTGCTCTTGTTTTTGAAAAGCTTGTAAATGTCTCAAATCTTCCTCGTGTGTGGGGGATTTGAACCATGTGATCGGAAGATATGCTGTAGAAAGTCAGCAAAACATGTAATAAAAATGAAATATGAAACGTTGTATTTGAAAACTTCAATTTTGGTTTAAGTCCAAGTAGCTTAAATTTCAAAAGCGGCGTAAGGTAGTTCTATCGATATTCTACATGCTAGCAGACATTCTCAACGACATCTCTTTTCCAATATCTTCCAATGCATTGGACATTTATTGCTTCATAGAAGTCCCAACGAACACAGAACTTGCGGGCCACTGATGGCTACGTTAGCTTTGGCCCAAACTAGGAGATGAGGGGCCGCTATCGTTTGCCGTAACGGCAACTTAAAAAAAGTGTCACGCCGGCCGCCTTGTGGCCGCAACTCCATTGGCCATAAGTACATTAGAATGCCCATAATTAGGCCACTAAAGGTTAATCATAAATGATATATTGCCTAAAACAAGCCATAATTATACTTTAAATGGCTATTATTAATGGAAACTTGCCACAGATAGCCCACTAAGGATCATAATGAATAAATGCTAGCTACAAACTTGCCGTAGCTATGCCACTTGTGGTTGTCAAAAAATAAATGTAGCCCAAAGCTGCCCAGAAAAGAGCGTTTTATGGTTATTTTAAATGTAAACTAGCCTAAAGCCAGCCACTGCCATGCCATAAAGATTATTTAGGCATAAATCAAAATTTATTCTACAAAAGAAAATAATTTTTAGACGGTTAATTAAATATAAAATGCTTTTGCTTGAAAAAAATACTAAAAATCATTTAGGTACAATTTTCAAGAAAGTTATAAGTTCACATACCTTGAACTTTTTCAAAAAATTCCAAAATAGAAGAGATGACATAGTGAATTAAATTGTTTATTTATTAAATTACATATTTTTAAAATTTATGTCTAATGTCATTTTTAAATAGCTGCATATCATATAAATTTTAAAAAGTATTAATTGAAAAATAAACTAATTAATTAACTATACCAATCATTGTATTTTGAATTTTTTTCAAAAAGTTCAAGGTAAGTGAACTTATAATTTTTTTTAAAATTGTATCAAACTGATTATTAGTATTTTTTCATGCAAAACATTTTTATCATTTAATTAACCTTCTAAAAAGTATTTTCATTTTTAGAATAATCATTTAAATTATGCACAAATAATTCATATGATCTTAACATGAGCTAATATATAAAATATGTTATGTTAGATTAAAATATATGCATTTCTTTTTCTTTTTTTTTTCACTGGTTACACATTTATTTTGTAAGTCTATCAGCAATATATTATGCGTATTCATTAAAAAATCATTATTAAATCATTATAACATGTTATGCATCATTTTAATTTTATGAGTTTGAGTTTAATGTTTATCTAGTTAACAAATAACAGTTTTAGTATGATTTTTCACAAATATTTTTAAATTATCCTTGAGAATTATTTGTAGTAATTTGAAATGTTAACAATATTCTAATGAATTTTCTAAATTTTATTAAATTAAATTAATTTTGATTTTTGTAAGTGAAATTTGCTCTGGGATAAACTTAACTTTCTTCACTTTGAAGAAGAAAAAAAAATTACTTTCGAAACCGTATTTTTTTTTTTTTTTTCAACGTTAAAACAAACCATTTTAAGGAATCTAACGTGATACCGATAGTTCGTAATGTTAAAAATTAGTTTAAACAATCTTTACAAAAATAAATTAATAAATAAACAATCATCTATTGGACGGAATTTTACACTGGGGGAAATTTTACACTAGTGATAAGAAAGAGATTTGATGAAAATTACGTGTTAAGTACACTTTAACAATAACAAAAAGAATAAACTGTATTTTAATTTAAACTGATCTAACTTTCGCGACATTTTTTACCATATGTGCTATCGGTAATATTATAAAGTAAATATTATCTTACGTTTGCTGAAATGAAAATATGTATAAAAATTTCAATGGATTCAAAATAATTAATATATAAATAGTCTAATGTACATTAATAAATAAAATGATGCAAAACAACAAAAATTATAATGAAATAATTAAATCTTTAAAGAATCAGCATAAAATATAATCAAACTTACGTTTACGTGTTGTTCGTGAGATCTCTAAACAACTGTGTTTTGTTTACTCGATCGCTCCATACTAACTGATCAGTGATCATTCGTGAATGACAAAGCAGAATTCATTCAACGCTGCGGCTGCGACTGCCAGCAAAAATTCTTAGTATTCTCTCAATTTTCCCGCGGGTTTACGGACGGAGTGGTATTTGACCTTGGAGTGATTTGAAACCCCCTCCCCCTCTCTCTATCTGACCCATCTAAAGGTTTTTTGAATAAGTTTTTTCGCTTGTTTCCGAGATGGATGCAAAAACATGACCTAAAAATTTGAAGAGGGGGGGGGGTGGTGAAATATATAAATTAGTAATGCTGTACAAATTCAGGGATTTTAAATTTTCCTTGTAACATATGAAACTGTAATTAAAAAGTAATAATATAAGCTTTAAAAAACTGATTTTAAGATGCATAAAAAAATAATTAATAAGTATATAGTTAAGCTTAATAGATGGACCTAGTAATGGCATGCAATTCCCCGAACTTTGCAGCAGCACGCCCCTCCCCCCCCCCTCAACACTGATTATAACAGATTCCAATTAGCTTCTTTTTGGCTTGTATTGACACAGTTATTTTCATTTTAAGCACGAGTTATTGTTATTCAGATGCAAATAAATCGAATAGCATTTCTTATTTTCTGGTATAAGGTGACCTATACAGTGATCTTTCACTGAAAAAAAAATCAAATTATATTTATACTTTTAAAGCCAATTTCTGAGACACACGTAGTGATACTTTTAACAGAAAGTGAAAAATGCTATTCGGTTATTTGCTATTTCAGTAATATTTTTTTAATTACATGTTCATGTCTAAAAATATTTTATGTATCTGAAAGTTTTTCATTGCTGAGGCCGGGTAATAGGGGGAGGGGGGGGGATGGCGTTAGGCCCACTCTAAGGCGATTCTCTATGGTTCTAATAAAGTATTCATTTTCTTGTAAATTGTAAAAAGCATAAATAAATTCACACTGATTATTACATTTTAATGCGTTTATATAATTTTTCACTTGTTCTTTTTGGGTGAATATTTTTCTGTTGAAACTGAAAATAAATATATAAATAAATTGGCATTTAGCATTAAAACTTTTATTAGATATCTATATAGTAAGTATGCTTAAACAGTGCAATTTATTCCAATTAATTTCGTTTCGTTTAAAAGGGTATTTGGATATGTTTGTTATTAATTTTTGTATCTATTTATCTTTGCAGTTAAAAAATGCATGAATTAAAATTAACATCTATTAAATTTCACTGTAACGTGCTCATAAAAAGTATTTATGTATACGTACATATTTTAGACTCAAAACGCCTTTGCTTGTAATTTATAAAAAAAAAAAAAAAAAAACGTAAAAGTAAAATATATATATATATATTTCTTTTTGCGCATATAATATAAATTTTGCACCCCATTTAAAACTTTCATCTGTCATATTTTAACTATCGCAAATTATGTTGAAAAGAGGGAAGATTTTTTTTTTATATCTTATAACCAATGTATCAAATACAATGCATTAGCCCTTTTCTGTTTACTTGATGCCAGGCTTTTAAAGCTTCATCGGTAACTAATCTTCAATGGCTACTGGACACTGATAATCAATTACTTTTACTCTCGCTCGCCCGTTATCAATAAAAACGGCGGTCAGCGGACGTAGTGGCGAGTCATTTAAAATACAACGGTGGCTGGGTACATATGGCCCCAAGTCTCTTTGACCTTAATGTTGACAGAAGGAGGCCACAGATCTTGTGTTTGTTGGGGTCCATCTTTTGGTACCACTTTCCTTTGTTTTATATTACAACGGTATTTTTTGTTTGAAAGCAAATAAAAATAATTGAAATTTAAAGTAATGAAAAATGGCTATAACACGCGTGGACAAAATTGAACCACTCTTCACATTCCCTTCCAGAACGTGGTTCAAATGTCCCAACCAGTGCAACTTCGAGATCATACATCCTAGCAGACATTCTCAACGACATCTCTTTTCCAACATCTTCTGGTTCATTGGACATTTGTTGCTTCATAGAAGTCCTTCTTTTGGTGGCATTTTTCTTTGTTTAATATTAGAACGGTATTTTTTGTGTCAAAGCCGATAAAAATAATTGAAAGTTAAAGTTATGAAAAATGCATATAATATGTGCGCACAAAATTAAATCACTGTTCACATCTCCCTCCAGAACGTGGTTCAAATGCCCCAACCAGTACAACTTCGAGATCCTACATCCTAGCTGACAATCTCAACGGCAGCTCTTTTTCAACAGCTTTCAATGCATTGGACATTTATTGATTAATAGAAGTTCTACATTTGGTAGCACTTTCCTTTGTTTTATATTGGAATGGTATGTTTTGTCTGAAAACTAATAAAAATTATTGAAAGTTAAAGTTATGAAATATATCTATAATATGCATACACTAAATTGAACACTGTTCACATCTCCCTCCAGAAAGTGGTTTAAATGTCCCAACCAGTACAACTTCGAGAAATCCTACAATCTAGCAGGCATTCTGAACGGCAGATCTTTTCCAACATCTTCCAATGCATTGAACATTTGTTGCTTCATAGCAGTCCTTCTTTTCGTAACACTTTCCTTTGTTTTATATTGGAACGGTATTTTTTGTCTGAAAGCTAATAAAAATAATTGAAAGTTAAAGTTGTGAAAAATATCTATAATATGCGTACACTAAATTAAACACTGTTCACATCTTCCTCCAGAACGTGGTTTAAATGTCCCAACTAGTACGACTACGAGATCCTACATCCTAGCAGATATTCTCAATGACAGTTCTTTATCAACATTTTCCGGTGTATTGGACATTTGCTGCTTCATAGAAGTCCTTCTTTTGATAGCACTTTCCTTTGTTTTATATTGGAACGATATTTTTTGTCTGAAAGCCAAGTTATGAAAAATGTCTATAAGATGTGTGCACAAAAATGAACCACTGTTCACATCTCCTTCCTGAACGTGGTTCAAATGCCCCAACCGGTACAACTTCAAGATCCTACATCTTAGAAGACATTCTCAACGAATCTCTTTTCCAACATCTTCCAATGCATTGGACATTTGTTGCTTCATAGAAGTCCTTCTTTTGGTAGCACTATCCTATGTTTTATATTGGAATGAATTTTTTATTCTGAAAGCAAATACAATTGATCGAGAGTTAAAGTTTTGAAAAATGTTTATAACATGCGTGCACACAATTGAACCACTGTTCAAATCACCCTCCAGAACGTGGTTCAAATGTCCGAACTGGTACAACTTCGAGATTTTTTATTTATAGAATAAAAAGTAAAATAAATAGATAAAACTACTGAGAAAGCACGAAACAACAAAGAGTTGGAAAATAATTAAAAGATACACTGTATATCTATTTCATAATTTAAATAAACGACGAGTAAAGAAAAAAATACTTTGAACTGTCGAAACCTGCTTCTGTAGATTTAAATCAAACTTCACCAAGAAATGTATTTTGCTACAAGGCGGGTTTATGATTCTATAATGGGCAGTATTAATAAATTAGCGTCCAAGTAGCACGAAATCTGGAATAGATATTTGCGCTGGTTTATCTCTCCTCACTGTTTATGTACCCTATGCATTATCTACAACAGCCATATATACGATAAGTACATGTATACCAAACAAAAATGTAATCAAAGAATCTTTAAAGTGAATGAAACATGCTTTACGATAGCTACAAGATATAAAATAATAAATACTTTATCAATGATTTATTACTTAAAGTTCCTGAAAAGTGTACACAAATGTATATACATAAAAGGTACATATGAGTTACATAAAAGGTAATACGAAATATTTAACGTGAACAAAGCATATTATGTTATAGCTAGGAACAGTTGAAACCGGTTAAAACAATATCTAAAAAATGAATATTTAAACGGATTATTTAAATATATCATTACTGTATTATATAAACGTAAATATTTAAATGTACATTTTTTCGTATTAATTTCTCTTAAATATTACGTATACATTTACTTTGAATATCTGCTGAGTTTTATTAGGTTCACTTTCAAATTTGTTTATGACCAGAGCTATTCTTAATTTTATCAATACAACACATATTTCGTTAAATATTTAATGATCAAAACTACATTAACATTTCAGCTCCTTATTCATAATTTATGAATAAAATTTTACACGTATACTTCATTATATCATCTTTTCTAGAATATTCATTATGTAAAATTATCAATACTTAACAATAAGTACGTTATAAATATTTTATTAAAGACGGTACATTAAAACATACTTATATCTCCAACCAAATAAACACTGTAGCCTATAATAACGCAAGGTCAAAATCCATTTTAATTCATGCATGAATTTGCATGACGGCAACATTTCGAGTTGCATTTATTCGAACAGCTCAATAACAGGATTACTCACTTTGAATTTACACAAACTTTTCAATCAGCCATAAAATAATGTCAGATGCTCATTAATAACTGAACATTGTTAAAGTTTCAAAGAGACTTTAGAATGAAATTATTATGTTCTAGGGCTTTGCGGGAATGAAATTAATATCGATCGAATCTGCCTTATAATCACAGGCAGTTTCGTTTGAATTGAAATTGATTATATTTTAGTTATCAACTTATAGCCACTAGGGGATCCAATTCGCGCTTGTTGGGTTACAGAATATAAGTGAATATATATATATATATATATAAACTTAATGTAAAATTAAACCATTGAAACATAAAAAATTGACCATACACAATGAAATCACAATACCAGATAGCAGAGTCAAATTACAAATTAAATTATACAGTCCTAAGAAATGAAATATTATTAATTCAAATGAAAAAACAAGAGTATAAACACAAATGAAAGCTTGTAATGTAAATCACTTTTTCAAGGGCAGGGAATCTACAATTATAAGCAAAAAACAATCGTTTTCTGTAGATAACACCAGTTTTATGCCAAAAATCATGTTATCTAGCTGCCCGAACGATTGTTAAAACAAGATTGAAAAACAAGAAAAGCTTTTAAATAGAATATTATAAAGCACACAAACAATTTAAATAGAAGGGGGAAAAATAAAGAAAAGTTTTCTACTACTTACATTAAATATTTACTTATTTATTAACTAAGTTTCAAAGGGAGCTTAGAATGAAATTATTATGTTCTAGGGCTTTGCGGGAATGAAATTAATATCTACCGAATCTGCATTATATTCACTGCAAGTTTAGATTAAAGCTAAAGAAAATTGGACGAAAATGAAATTGATTATATTTGATTATAAATTTATAGATATACATACAGGGTTTATTAAATGAGTTTATTAAAAGGGTTTATATACAGGGTTTATTAAAGTAATTTATGAGGTAAATTTTTAGATGTTTTAAACAGAGATTCGTAATTCTGTTTAAAGACAAAGTTAAAGTTTTGGAGGTACCTTAAGCCTTAATTACTTTCAAAGAAAATGTCGTATAGCTACTGTCAGCGGTCTTTGAGACCGCTTGATGAAAAGATGAATGAAAGGCTTGATTAACCCTCCTAGTACCATTGGGGTCTCTACTGATCCCATTTATTTATTTTTGTTCTGAAAATTTTCATGTTTCGAACCAGAAAAAAAAAATTGTAACTTAAATAAAATTGACGGAGAAACCTTTTACTCATGACTAATCTCCACGTGTCGTGAACGATAAGGCAAACCGCATCGAATATTACTCAGTGACTAGCAAGTATCTTTATAAACATCGCAGCTAAAAAACACTATTTGTTAAAATCAGAGCCCAATTAACTTTTGCATCTCAAATGAAAACTGCAGATGTGATCTAAATTGAATGTATCCAGATGGACTTATGGTGAAACTAAGAACTCAGCAAAAATGCAGATTGCTCCGTCAACCTTGAACTGATTATGCGCGTGTGTATGCTTCCTATAAACTTTCTTCAGTATGTAAAATGTCAATCTATCGTCAAGTTGTACGTGTGAATGTAGAAAAATGTATCTTAATTTTAATATAAAAGTAGAGCACGTCTACGCAACATATACGCTTATTGTAATCAAGAAATTAATACATATTAATACATACAAAATACATTGTGTTAAAACGAAAATGGATCTCCGTTTATTATTTGTTTGCTAATCTAAATTTTTACTAATATTATTTTATCTCCAAATATAGTGTCCCGCCGATAAGTGCAATCGATACGTATGATATCTGATACTGTGGATTACTCTTCGCGCGATGGCAAATTGCAAGTAAACTGAATGAACTTTTTATTATCATCAAAGCTGAAAGTTAAAGTATCAAAAGTGATCTAACAATTTATAAGTAAAGAAAAATTATCGTGCTACCGAAGGTCCTAACAAAAATAAATGAAATCAAACAGACATCCCGAAAGAAATTTAATAGAATCAATTTGCAAATAATATAATAAAATCGCTTGTTAACTTTAAATTAAAGTGTAATTATTGCTTAAAGTGATAAAAACATAACACAAAAGGCTTACAAATACCTTTTAATATATAGATGACATATGCTTCATGCGCTCTAACGGCAATGTCTTCAAGGTCAAAATGATAAATAAACTATTTTCGCAAAGTTTTTGAAAATGGTAATCATAAACCACGAGATAGCATGTCTGAGGCAAGCAGGTGCTTAAATTGAACAAACTGGAAAACGTGAGAATTATTATTTATTTTTATTTTTATGGCTTTTTCAATCTGTAAATCATCGCGTGCTTCTTTTGAATTACCTAAAATTTGGCACGCGATGATTTACAGATTGAAAAAGCAAAAAATAAATAAAAATAAATAACAATTTTAACGTTTTCCAGTTTGACCAATTTAAGCATCTGCTTGCCTTGGACATGCGATCTCGTGGTTTATGTTTACCATTTTCAAAAAACTGTGCGAGAATATTTTATTTATCATTTAGATCTGAAGATGATGTAATTTTTATTAAAAGGTATTTTTAAACATTTCGTGTTATGTTTTTATATCTTTAAGCATTAATTAGACTGTAATTTAGAATTAATTTTATTAATTTCTAGTTCAAATCATCCAAAACTAAAAACTCTCATCAAAACTTAAAACTTGGTACTAGAATTCGCGAGCGATATACTAGAGCTCCAAACGGAATAAAAAATCACTAGTATCTGCAGTTAAATTGAAAGTTACAGATTAAACTGTAAAAAAAAAAAAAAAAAAAAAAAAAAAAGTGTTCTATGAGACCACTAAACAACAGTTAAAGGTTAAAATGATATTAATTTGTTCCAGGGATTTATGGGTGTGTATAACCTGCAATACTCGCGTATACGAAAAGTGCATGCATACAGTAGGAAAATGTAAATAAAGGTGTAATAATAAATATAGGTAATGATAGGTAATAACGAATATTTAACGAGAACAAAACATATTGTGCCATAACAAGCCGAAAACTATACCCGGTTAAAAAGACATGTATAAAAAAGGTTTTAAGCGTATTCAAACTCCATCAGGTTTAAAAAAAAAATTACTTTAAATGAAAAAAAAAATGTCTACGCAATCCAATTTTTTTTCTTTTATTTAAAGATTAATTCATCTTAAACCTGAAATTTTATTTCACGAACATCTGCATCCCACAAATTATCTTTGAACATTTTTGCCTTTTTAGTTCCATAAAATCTCTAATTTTCTCTATTTTTATTCACAAATAATTTCTTTTTAAATGTTATTTGATTTAGAATAACGTTATAACCCCAGTGTAACAGACCCATTAGAGAAAAGTAAGCATTCCAGGGTTAAATATTAAGTGTACATTTTTGTACATTAAGTGACAATGTTATTTGTAATAACTCTATAACCTCAATATAGCAGACTTATTAACAAAACGTATAGCATTACAGTGTTAAATATTCGATGTATGTGCAATACAAAAAAATACGTGTGTTTTTTCTTTATATCTGCCGCGTCTTGCTAATTTCACTTTTCAAAAATATTTAATGATAAAAATTGTTTTTTTTTTTTTTTTTTTAAATAATATTTCAAGTAAGTTCGTTCAAGGTCGTAAATACGTTCAAGGATTAAAATTATATTAAACCTTTAAACTTCTTTACTCACGTTTTTTATTATTAAAAGTTTACACCTATTCTTCATTATAAAATCTTTCCAAAAGCATTTATTGTGTAAAATTACGAATGCATTATTATAATAAGTACATGATAAATATTCTAGAAAAGACAATATATTACCACATACTTATATCTCCAATCAAATAAACACTGCAGTTAATTTACGTATCGTAGAATAACACCAGGTCAAAATCCATTTTAATCCATGCATAAATTTGCATGACGGCAAAATTTCGAGTTGCTTTTATTCGAACAGCTCAATATCAGGATTCGCTCTGAATTTACTAAATTTTTGAACAGCCATAAAGTAACGTCAGATACTTATTAATAACTGAACATTGTTAAAGTTTCGGGAGCATTTTAAAATGAAATTATTATGTTCCAGGACATTGTGCAATGAAATTAATATCGATCGAATACACGCCTTGTAATTTTTGCAGTTTGTGATTAAAACTTTGGAAAATCGTAAAATAAACTTGATTGAAAATACTTTTGGTTATTTATTTACGTGAATATATATAGGGTTTCGAAATTAGGTACACACTTTTTCTAAAATCAAAATAAACATTTTAAAATAATACATATATGTTTTTAATTTTAGAGAAACTTTAATATGAAATTATTATGTTATCAGACCTTGTGGAAAGAAATTAATATCGAATCTATTTTGTAATAATCAGTAGTTTGTAGTTAAAACTCTGAAAAATCCTAAAAATAAATCAGTTTAAAATTTTGTAGTTTTTTGAATTATTTTCAGATGTTTTTATTTATTTGAATCTGTTTATTTATTTGCACATGTTTTTAATTTATTTGCACAGGCTTTTTACAAAAACATTTATGAGTTGAAGTTTTATGTATTCTAAATATATAGGTATACAGTTTCCACGCAGATCAAAGTTGAAAATTTAAAGTAAGAAAAATTGTTCTAAAGTTTTAGGGGAACTTTAATATGAAATTATTACATCCTAGATATATTTATAATCGAATTTCAATTTAACAGCGAATCTGCATTATAATCAGTAGTAGTCTGGTATTTAAGCAGTACGGTTGAATTATACTATAGTTCACATGAACTAATTCGCAAATATGATAGGATAGACTTCTAACTGACCAATTTTTAAAGAGTCAGAATGAATCCATAAAATAAAAATTTCACTAATGTTGTACATATATGAACTCCTGTTGCTCTGCCATTGAATTTCTGGAGAAAATGTATATCTAGTTGGAAGAAGAAGATGATTCGTATGCCTACTAAACTAATCTACTACAATCTTATATTTTCAGGTTACTGTTAATCTTCCAACTAAATTTAATTTCAACTAATAAAAATGCTAATTAACCCTTAACTTTAGATATGGTATCATTCAAAATTAATGCTTAGAAAATTATTTTTAAAACTTTCCTAGATAGTTTAAAAGTGTATGGCTGCTGTTTGTCTGGCCGTTTGACCATATTCTGTCTCGAATAAATATACACTGATTGCCAAGTAATTTATTATGCTATTGAGGTTAACTATGGTATGTTATCTATATGAAGATGAAATGTGTAGCATTTATAGTTCATTTACAGGGACACTCAAAATAATTCCGCCACATTACGGTCTATGGGAAAAATTTGTTACAGTGCATTTTAATGATGCTGCACTATTTTAAACATAGTGAAATGGATATACATTACTGAGATACACTACAAGATTATTCCTGAGAATATGGTGTGCATAGCATTTATAGTTCATATACAGGGACACTCAAAATAATTCCGTTACATTACGGTCTTTGGGGGAAAATTGGTTACAGTGCATTTTAATGATGCTGCACTATTTTAAACATAGCGAAATTGATATACATCACTGAGATACAGTACAAGATTCTTGCTGAGAATATGGTGTGCATAGCATTTATAGTTCATTTACAGGGGCACTCAAAATAATTCCGTTACATTACGCTCTTTGAGGAAAAATCGGTTACAGTGCATTTTAATGATGCTGCACTATTTTAAACATAGTGAAATTAGTATACATCACTGAGATACAGTACAAGATTCTTGCTGAGAATATGGTGTGCATAGCACTTATAGTTCATTTACAGGGACACTCAAAACAATTCCGTTACATTGCGATCTATGAGAAAAATCGGTTACAATGTATTTTAATGATGCTGCACTATTTTAAACATAGTGGAATTGATATACATCAATGAGATACACTACAAGATTCTTGCTGAGAATATGATGTGCATAGTATATATCGTTCATTTACAGACACATACATACGAGTTATCTATTATATTACTGTACTGTCTATGAGCGATAATTGCTGGAAGTGCGTTTTCAGTTGTGGTCTCTGTTCTTAAGTGTAACTAAATTTTTGTAAATTAGTTGATGTGTATAAATTCAATAGATGATATACAGGGCTGCACAAAAGGATTTGAGTACACTCCATTTATTGATGGAAATTTCTGAAGGAGAAAATTCAACTGTTTTATGTGTTTCCCAACTGAACAAATTTTTAGCATACTATGAAGTGTATATAAAAATCTATCGATGACATAAAAGACTGCACAAAAGAATTTCGGATACTTTTGTGACTATAGATGGTAATCGATGAAATTGGGTTTTCAAATATGTTATGCGTTTCCTAAATCATTTACTTAGATATAACGTTTTACATTATTAAACGGTGAAGTTTTGCTACAACATTTTGGATGTTTTGAAAAGTGTTTCATAATCTGTGCTTGACGCATGATTTTTCTTGTGTTTTAAAAATGACAGAGAAATTTACTAATACTAAATAACACCAACTTACAAGAATTTAATTTATAAGAGGTAAAGTAATAATCTTGCCACGAAAAAAATGCCAGATATATTAGAAAAGGCATAAAAAATTAGTAAAGTGAAATACAGTTTTCAAACAAATTGCATTTGAAAGTAATTTTTTTTATATCCGACGGTGTAAAAATTAAAATTGTGCGAAGTTTAAAGGTTAAAAAAATACAGTAAAAGCAAAATTTGTCTTTAGGTCGTTGCCACCGTTAATATAACGTCATCCTTACTCAAGGATATGTTTTTTCTTTATAGTATAGATTGGAAAAATCGACAGAAAAAAAGTTTCTGGTGCTTGTTGGTGCTTCTGGTGCTTCCTACTACACATTTGAGGGGGTCGGGGCAAGAGAGTGCCAAGCCACATTTTTGAACTTCTGAGATATTTCAATTTAATCAAATACTCAAATAAAGATATATAACATAAAGTTTTTTTCGCCAATGTTTTAGTAACATTTGAGATATTCTGAGTAACAATATGGCATTACTTTAATGATATTACTATTACGTTTTTTGTAAATTAGCTATCTTCATTGGGGGCATAAACATCTGGGGCAAAAACGAAACCTGTCACATATGCTGCCACCAAGTGACATTAGAAACAAATTATATGTTGGATACTATAATTTACAATATTAAGCAACAGATTACAGTGTTAGATTTATTTCACCAAAAATGTGGCTTTGTACTTTCTTGCACTGACCCCCTCATTTATTGAAGCTATACATATAATTAAAAGGATTGATATAAATACAAAATACACTTTGTTCAATGATATTTACAAATCACTTTATACAAGCAACACAATCGCTTTAAGAAGGATAAGAGATCACGGAATCGAAATATCTTTTAATCCAACCACGAATTTGCAGGGCTTCAAAATTTCTATTTGTTTGAAAACTTAGACATAAAATGAAAATTAATGTTTGTGGTGTTTAATGAAATTTAATAATTATTAAATTGGTATTTTATTAGATGCAATAAAAGCAAAAATACAAAAACAAAATATAGAAGAGACTTTTTTGTTCGTATAATATTTACAAATCCTTCCGTAAAGCAAATCGATCGATTTAGAAAAGACATGATACCGTAATGCCACAATCAGTGTTAATCCGACCACGAATTTGAAGGGCTTCAAGATTTCTATTTGTTTGAAAACTTAGAAATACGATGAGAATTAATGCTTGTGGTGCTTAAAGTAGTTTAACAATTATTAGAGCTCTATTGTATTACATGTAATAAAAGCGAAAATACAATAACAAAACATAGAAGACATGATATCCATAATGATAAAATCAATTTTAATCCGATCACGAATTTGCAGTGCTTCAAAATTTCTATTTGTTTGAAAACTTAAACGTAGAATTGGAAATCTGAAACTGGAAGATGAAAACTAATGTTTCTGGTGCCTACTACCATTTATCAACTAATAAAGTGGAAGATAGTTTGTGAGAGTTTTTATTAAATTCTAGTATAACTAGGAAATAAGTTTTATCCTTTCATTATTTTGCAGCAGATATTAATGTTTCTGATATCAAATATGCATCAATGCATTTGTAACACTTTCCAACATAGTTGAAAACTTTGTTGTCTGTTGACCGTCTGGACATCTGTCGTCTGTGTTGCACTAATTTGCGTAAATATACTCGAAATGACATGTAATTTTTATATGTTAATGTGGTTTACTATAGATTGTTTGCTATTGAAAATGAAGTACTATATGTAGCGTTGTTAGTTCATTTACAGGCAGGGAGATACAAAATAATTCCGTTATATTGTGGTCTATGGGAGAAAAGTCGTTTGTGGTGTATTTTATTTAAACTAGGGAGCCGTGCCTCTGCCCCGTAAATTGCAACGCAATTCACATTGGGACCGCTACGCGATCCTAGCTCGCTTCCCTCGCTTGCACTATTTGATCAACTCTAGACAGAATGAGTACAATCATAAATCATTTTAACATATGAAATTTACAACAAATTTTTAATGTATAAAAAAGTAATTGGAAACTTTGTTGAAAACTTTGTTGAAAACACAAATAAAAATTATATATATATATTATGTATATTAAATACTGAATATGATGACTTTTTGGTGTTAAAAACAGATTGAAAAATGTTTTCTTTAATAATCTCCTTAAAATTTTCACGAATCTGTCTTCTTACTCTGTTATAACACATGGACAAAAATATTTTACGACATCTCTTCCCACGTTAGTGCTATCGGAATTTTTTTTTGTCGCCGATAGAAGTAACAAGTTAAAATAAATCGTCAAGATAAAACCGGATACTCTCACCTATTTCAAACAACATAATTAGTTAAGCCTTTTTCTCTATCTAATATTCCATAACGAAAATTAAACTTCTTCAATAAATAAATAAATGTAATATAATATAAATAAAAACACAAATTTAATAACAGATGCGTAATCGAATTACGCGAGCTCTAAAGCTCTGAAATAATCAGTATCAAACAGAATGTTCTAAATAGTGAACTCTGTGGTGTATTCTTCGGCTACTAACCCCTGGCACAATACGAAAGCTTTTAATAAATTTTAAAACATTATTTGAATATACATAACTGATAGTTTCATATGAAAATATTTTTTGTTGTTGTTAGAAGGAAATCTAAAAAATAAATTAAATGTAAAAAATCTATTAAAGGCATCAAGGTCCACAAGCCGTTTTTTTTGGGGTCATGAAATAAGACTAAAATTCGATTTTGTTATACTAACTTAATTATTTCACTTTTTAATGTTTACTTTTTTATGTTTAAATGAGCTAAAATGAACGTAACTACTGTTAATAACTGCATTCCTTCACATTAGCAATAGTTAAGTTCATTTTAGCACGTTTAAACACGTTGCTGCATAATAAAGTATCTTAGTAACGTGAGGGAATACAGTTGCTTAACTCCCTATTTTTTATTTTTTACTGTGAGCGCAGCTTTGAAACACTTTTATTTTTACATATATTGTACATTTAGATGTATTTTATAATATATGTAAAGAAGAAAGTGTTGCACGATTGTGCTAATATAAATAATCGAGGTAAAATTAGGAGAAATTGCGCATTTTTCATCAAAAACTACGAATAACACGAAATTTGAGCTTGTGTAAGTCATATAAATCCGAACTAAATTCAAAAACTACTGTTGAAATCGTACAGGATAAACCTTGTAATATTAAAAAGTGAAATAATTAAGTCATTATAACAAAATCGAATTAGTCTTATTTCATGGACCAAAAACACGGTTTATAGACCCTGATCCTTTTCAATTAAAAAATATTTTCACCTATGTTCAGTAACACGAGAAGGGTCTCCTAGTTTTCTTAATACAGCAAATTGTCTTCTAAAAAACTTATTCATTATCGCTTTTAAAAATCATCCCTTATTCCAATTTTACCCACAGCAGGAAAATTTATTCACATATATTAATGTTTAAAATATAAATATTTAAAATACTTGTGGGATTTTTCTCTCTCAAAAGACAAAAATAGAAGATAATGTTTAAAGACAACAAACGCAAACTCTATTTTTAGCCAGTTAATTAAATTTGTCAAAGGCTCGAGAGAGAGAGAGAGAGAGAGAGAGAGAAACTTCATTCAAGAGAAGAAAGTTATTTTGGTAAAATATTGCCAGTTCAGAAATAGTAATCATTCCTGAACCTCAAGGTGTATCTTCTTTAAGTTGTATTTTCTCAGAGACGTTATTTTCAGTCTACTAAATCATTATGTTTCCATGGAAAACTGAAAAATTTATTTTTTTTCTTCGAGTTCTTATTTAAGTTGTTTTATTGAAAGCAGAAACATATTTTATTACACCAAACATTCTTCTTATAACCATTTTATATGGCATGAAAAGATAAAAATAAAATGAAAAAAGCAAATTTTGCTTCACTGCTTTGTTTGGAGAGCTTTCTTTTTAAATTTGCCATAAGAAGATAATGTCTTATATTTACAGAAATCTTTAAATGAACAAAGTTATTTTTATTACATATTGCCAGTTAGGAAATATTAACTATTCACTAGCATAAAGGTAAATTTGTTTCAACATTGCTTTTCTAAAAACGCTGTTCTCAGATTATGAAATTATTATGTTTTCATGAAAAACTGTAAAGTTTCAATATACTTATCAAATACTACATCTCTCAAATTATTTTGAAGAACATCGAAACATTCCATCCTTTTAAAATCATTTTTTGACATTCCATCTTGGTCACATAGACTAACAGACGAAAGTATCGCTTTTAATAAATTTTAAAACATTATTTGAATACCTAACTGATATTTTCATATGAAAATGCTTTTCGCTGTTGTTAGAAGGAAATCTAAACAATATATTAAATGTAAAAAAAATATTAAAATTTTCAATTAAAAATGATTTTCACCTATGTTCAATAACCCGGGAAGGGTCTCCTAATTTTCTTAATACAACAAATTGTCTTCTAAAAAACTGATTCATTATCACTTTTAAAAGTCATCCCTTGTCCCAATTTTACCCACAGCAGGAAAATTTATTCTCATATATTAATGTTTAAAATATAAATATTTTTAATACTTGTGGGTTTTTTTTTTCTCGAAAGACAAAAATTAGAAGATAATGTTTAAAGACAACAATCGCAAACTCTATTTTTAGCCAGTTAATTAAATTTGTCAAAGGCTCGAGAGAGAGAGAGTAAAAAACTTCATTCAAGAGAACAAAGTTATTTTGGTAAAATATTGCCAGTTCAGAAATATTAATCATTCCTGAACCTCAAGGTGTATCTTCTTTAAGTTGTATTTTCTCAGAGACGTTATTATTGGTCTTCTAAATCATTATGTTTCCATGGAAAACCGAAAAATTTAATTTTTTCGTTAAGTTCTTATTTAAGTTATTTTATTGAAAGCAGAAACATATTTTATTACACCAAACGTTCTTCTTATAACCATTTTTTATGGCCTGAAAAGATAAAAAATAAAATAATGTAAGCGAATTTTGCTTCATCGCTTTGTTTGGAGAGCTTTTATTTTAAATTTGCCATAAGAAGATAATGTCTTATATTTAAAGAAATCTTTAAATGAACAAAGTTATTTTTATTACATATTGCCAGTTAGGAAATATTAACTGTTCATTAGCATAAAAGTAAATTTGTTTCAATACTGTTTTTCTAGAAACACTGATCTCAGATTATGAAATTATTATGTTTTCATGAAAAACTGTAAAGTTTCAATATACTCATCAAATACTACTCTCTCAAATATACTCTCTCAAATTATTTTGAAGAACATAGAAACATTCCATCCTCTTAAAATAATTTTTTGACATTCCATCAGGGTCACATAGACTAACATTACCAATTACACATTGACTAAACCAATAGTCACATTGACTAACATTACCAATTTCTCTAATCATATAGCCAACTGAAAATAAGAAAATAATGTTAGCAGTAGATTCATCGTGAAACATCGATCCCAAATTATTTAAGCTCCACAACATTTAAATGCCTTTATTTTTCAATTTCGATGTGCGTACGTATATTTTAGGTGAGTTCGTAATTATATAAATGCGTAGCACCTATAGTCGTCGTTTGGTCCGTTTATCTGTCCGTCCGTCCGCATATAACAGCGTAAAAACTACCCGGCCGAATGGTTTGAAATTTAATATAGATAATCGTTACAGAATTTTGTCGAGTCATTTCAAATTTTATGAAAATTTAATCAAAACTTAAAAAGATATTAATGAAAGTTTTCTTTATTCTATTAAATCCTACCGTACGTAAATCTATATAATAAAAACGCAAGTCATGTGACGGAGGAAAACAAATACGGGCAAACCACTTCTTTTTTCATCTGTCAGGCGGCCATTTTTATTCAAAATTATTTTTTCTATTAAAATTGCATAAAATTTACATTTTTAAAAAGATCGTTTAAACAAAATTGTTTGCTTGAGAAACTCATAAAACAGGGTTTATTAATAATCGAATAAGAGCTCTTCGTAAAGCGCAAATATATAGCCTTCAATCCTTTGTTTATTTTCCTGCGACATTTTAAACCAAATAATATTTTTAATGATGCAGACGATAATTAAATCCTATTCCGAATTGATGCCAAATTTTTTTCATTTAAATTTAAATCATAGAGAAAGTCAAATTTGTTTCAAAAATGTGTGAACACCCTCCGTATTTTTAGAGCAGTTATTGATGTGGATTCAACTTTCGACTATAGAAACTCATAAAACAGGGTTTATTAATAATCGAATAAGAGCTCTTCGTAAAGCGCAAATATATAGCCTTCGATCCTTTGTTTATTTTCCAGCGACATTTTAAACCAAATAATATTTTTAATGATGCAGACGATAATTAAATCCTATTCCGAATTGATGCCATAGTGTTTTTTTTTTCATTTAAATTTATATTATAGAGAAAGTCGTAATCGTTTCAAAAATGTGTGAACACCCTCTGTATTTTTAGAGCGGTTATTGATAGCAGTTCAACTTTCGGCTATACAAACTCATAAAACATGTGAATTCTAAATGTTTTACAGAGAAAGAAAGATGTCTAAACCAATTTATCGTTTAAGAGTGTTATGGTATTAAACCCGAGTTAAACTGGGATTCGAAATGACATTTAATGGGCTAAATAATAAAAAAACATATATAAATATGTTCCATTTATAAAAGTAGACTTTTTCTTCTTTTTTTTGTCGAAAAATACTTCAAGACATTTTTTCAAAGAAACAGAAATTTTTTTTCTGCCTCTTTTAGACATGTAATAAAAACCATGTTGTAGTCTATAAAGATTATACGCATATATACTCCTATACGCATATAGATATATACCATTTTATTTTGGGGTTTCGTTTATCTCACGAAACCCTATTCCTTCTGCTACGTTGTCTGTCCGTTACAAAGGCGGATCTCAGTAACTATATAACTTGCAGACTTGAAAGAGAGTTTACTTTTAGCTGAATACCTACTATGAAGCTGAAAATCATAAAATTTAAACAAAATCGTGTTATTTTAATATAGAGAGATAAAAACCGAAAATCTAACAGCCTTTTACAATTAAATTTAAACGTTTTTCGTTATAGCAGTTGCCAACGATTAAAAATCCCCAATAAAATTATTTCTACAATAATTAATTTTCTATTGAAAGATTTCCACGTGAAAAATGAAATAAAAAGTTTCACCAATTGAAAAAAGATTTATATGACGTCATATTGATAATAAAACGGAAAATTTCAAACTTTTCTCAATAATACAAGGAGTATGCAATATCCTATGACGTCAGTATGTGTAAGTACAGAAAACAGGTTAATATGATGTCATTGAAGAATTAAAAAGAAAATTAATATGATGTCGTATTGGAAGTTTAACGAACTTTTTCAAATGTTTGAGAATAATACAAAGAGAGTATCAATATGAGTAATAGAGAAAGCAACTATATATGACGTCAGAAAGTGATTATAACGTCATATGAGTTTGGGGAAAGTATTGAATCATGATAAAAACCCGATTATGGAAATATTGGCATATTTTAACATTTTGAAGGTCTTTTTGATTTTTAAATAGATTTTTTTTAATATATCGCATTTGACCCACATGACAGTATTATTATGACAGAGTATAATAGAGCGCTTAGCCCGCTATTGGACTGGTTCAGATTTTCGAAAAAACGAGAAAAATAGACCGGTAAATTTTTACTTTATAAAAAACATGACTTTTTTTTTTTTTTGAAAATGAAATTTATTTGGATTTATTAAAGAAAGGATAAAATGTTTTGAAAGGAATATTAAACGAAACCTTCTGTGCGATCTTCGATCACACTTACCCGCTTGTTTTCGAATTGTACTAATAGGAAACTAGAAATTTCAATTTTTCTATAAATACTTCCTTTTCTGAGATATTTTATTGGAAAAAAGAAGAAGTATGTTTAGTTTCTGCATCTTATTGTTTTCTTTAAACTATTTTTTCGCACCAATATTCTATGTTTAAAATTATTTGACGTTCTTTGGTGTTAAATATTTAAATATTTTTAATGATTGCTTTTTCTGACATCTGAAAATAAATTATACTAAAATATTTAAATATTACAAGCACAAAACTATTTTTATCAAAGAAATTTCATCCCTTTTAAATAAATTACTTTTTATTAAATATAGCTTGTTAAGAAAGAGTTCTTAAAATTTATATATAAACTATTTTATTATTTATTTATTTATTTATTTACTTATTTTTGAGTACGAAGGGTGAAAATATGATTTTAAAAGAGAATAGCGCTTTTCGGCGCTCAGTAAAAAATCTTAAAAGATAAAGTATTTGAAGGAGATAAATATTTTTTTAATGGGAAATTCATGTTGTATTCTAAACAATTTCCTCAGATAAAACAGGAACAGGAAAAGTGGTTAAAAGAAATAAGGAATTTTCTAAGCATTCCTATTTATCCTAAGCATTCCCATTTATTTCCAATGAATTGGTGAAAACGCATGAAGTAGAATTTCTTCGATATTTTACCGACGTAATCCTCTTGCGCCAAACTTACGAAAAAACTTTCCCAACAATGCATTGAATTTGCTTTTCGCGCATAGTGGGGTGAAAATATCATTCTAAGGGAGAATAGAGTGTTTCCGCCTTCAGTGGAATATCTTAAAATATAAAGTATTTGAAAGAAAAAAAAATATTTTATTTTTAATGGAAATTTCATTTTGTTTTCTAAAAAAAATTCCCATATAAAACATGAAAAATGGTAAAAGAAAATAGTTGAAGAATTTTTTAAGTATTCCTATATATCCAAATATATTTTTAATTAATTGATGAAAACGCATGGAGTAGGATTTTTTCCACATATAATAGACATAATCCGCTTACGCCAAACTTACAAAGAATACTTTCTCAAAAAAGCATTAAAATTAAATTTATTTTTAGCGTACGTACGGGTAAAAATATGATTTTAAGTGAGGATAAAGTGTTTTCGCCGCGTTCAGTGAAAAATCTTAAAATATAAAGTACTTAAAAGAAAAAATATTTTATTTTGAAAGGAATATTCGTTTTGTATTCTAAAAAGATTTCCCATATAAAGCATGAAAAAGGGTAAAAGAAAATAGTTGAAGGATTTTTTTAAGTATTCCTATCTATCGAAATATATTTTAACTTAATTTATGAAAACGCATGTAGTAGTATAGTTTTCTAAAAAAAAAAAAACATTAAAAATATTTTATTTTTTATTATTTTTTTTTTTTTAAGTACGAAGGGGTGAAAATACACTGTAAAAAAATGGGTCGATCTACTAAAAAAATTTAGTATTTCTCATTGATCCTTGCAAGTACTAAAAATGTTCTTGTATTCTTACTTAGTTACAAGAGAAATATGTAAGAATTACTAGGAAACAGCTAGCAACAATTCCGGTTTTTAATACCGATTAATAAAAAATTCTGTGGAATACAAATTTATTAAAAAAATTTTAGTAACATTTTTTTTTTTTTTTTTTTTTTTTTTTTTTTTTTTTTTTTACAGTGTATGATTTTAAAAGAGGATAGCGTTTTTCGGAGCTTAGTAAAAAAATCTTAAAAGATAAAGTATTTGAAGGAGAAAAATACTTTTTTAATGGAAAATTCATGTTATATTCTAAACATTTTCCTCAGATAAAACAGGAAAATGGTTAAAAGAAATAAGGAATTTTCTAAGCATTCCTATTTGTTGTAAATGAATTGATGCAAACGTATGAAGTAGAATTTCTTCAACATTTAACCGACTCTTGCGCTAAACTTACTAAGCGCTAAACTTACTCTTGCGCTAGTTAATCTTGCGCTAAACTTACTAAGAAAGCTTTATTAACAATGCATTGAATTTGTTTTTAGCACATAGTGGGGTGAAAACGTCATTTTAAGTGAGGATAGAGTGTTTCGGCGCTTAGTAAAAAAATCTTAAAATATAAAGTATTTGAAGGAGAAAAATACTTTTTTAATGGAAAATTCATGTTGTATTCTAAACAATTTCCTCAGATAAAAGAGGAAAAATGGTTAAAAGAAATAAGGAATTTTCTAAGCATTCCTATTTGTTGTAAATAAATTGATGCAAACGTATGAAGTAGAATTTCTTCAACATTTAACCGACTCTTGCGCTAAACTTACTAAGCGCTAAACTTACTCTTGCGCTAGTTACTCTTGCGCTAAACTTACTAAGAAAGCTTTATTAACAATGCATTCAATTTGTTTTTAGCACATAGTGGGGTGAAAACGTCATTTTAAGTGAGGATAGAGTGTTTCGGCGCTTAGTAAAAAAATCTTAAAATATAAAGTATTTGAAGGAGAAAAATACTTTTTTAATGGAAAATTCATGTTGTATTCTAAACAACTTCCTTAGATAAAACAGGAAAAGTGGTTAAAAGAAATACAGAATTTTCTAAGCATTCCTATTTATTTCAAATGAATTGATGAAAACGCACGAAGTAGAATTTCTTCACCATTTAACCGACATAATACTCTTGTGCCAAACTTACGAAGAAAGCTTTCCCAACAATGCATTGAATTTGCTTTTAGCGAATGGTGGTGTGAAAATATGATTTTAAGCGAGGATAGAGTGTTTTCGCGTTCAGTGAAAAATCTAAAGCATTTGAAGGAAAAAAATTATTCTTTTAATGGAACATAGATCTTTATTTGCTAATAGTAATATGTTATACATTTAAATTGTTAAGATGCCATAGCTACATATTTCTGTTAAGCTGATATTTTCTGAATTCAGTTCGCTTCGAAATTTTTATGCGTTTTAGAGATAAAATGTAGTATGTTTTTCTTGATAAATGACCTGTTTAAAGGCACAGTTCTTTAAATAATGCTTGTTATAGGAATCAAACTGATTTTCGATGACGATATATAGTAATAATAATAATAATAATAATAATACATGTCAAATTATTATTATTATTATTATTACATGTTGCACTTTCAGACGCAACAAAGTTTTAATGTTAAATACCTACACAGTTACATAGTTATATAGGTTTCCAAAGATTTTTGATAGTTACATAATTATATATTTACATAGATACGTAGCGATAGAATGCTATAGTTACACAGAATTTTGAAAAATGTCTACCGAAAAAAAAAAATCTTTCTAAATGCAGATGCTTTGCTTTAAGAGCTGCACTTATTGAGTGTATTTCGGAAATCTTGAACAAATACAATAACACAAATAATCTATGTGCTGAAAATTCGAAATGCTACAGTGTTACAACAATAATGAAAGACTTTTTAGCTCTTGAAAATACTATGAAGTTGTACAATGTTTCAGTAAAATGCCATGCGGAATTATACGTTTTCTACTTCTTGTTAATTTATCAATATAACTGATGTGTTGTAGCAGACCTGTAACAGGTTGTAAATTTGTAACCCACTATGGTCTTATATTTTTATAGCGAATAATTTTGATAATATATTTTTTGAAACCGTTTTATTACTCATCCGTGTGTCGCAACTTTCAGTTTGGGGACCACTGAGCTAATCTATTAGAAATATTTACCAGATCAATCACGGAAAAAAGAGTTGAACTTAAGAAATATTCTAAGAATTTTATTTATATGGAGCCCATTCAGAATTAGTGAAAACATGCGTGCTAGAATTTATTAAAATGTAGATGACATAATCCTTTTATGGAAAAATGAGGACGAAATATTGCTGGAAAAAGCATTCAAACTGAATTAATTTATAAGCATAGAATGAGAATGAAATAAAAGTATTTTTTTAATATATTACACTCTTTATTTTGGATTTATATTTTATTTTCTGCTTTTTAGCAATTAAAATATACTGCTTGTAACAATATAATAATTTGCAAATATATAATGGTAATAATTTGAATATAAATGGGTAATAATTTGCACATATACCACTGAAAAACCACCGCATTCGGCAATTGATTGCCGAATGCGGTAATTATGACAATTCTGTGCATTAGTTCTTGAGTTATAGTTACCATGAAAATCATGAAAAAAGTATCATAACAGCGTCACCTGTTGGAAGATTTATACAAAAACCTAATCAGCTTCTATTTATGTCAAGGTCTAACAGAATCTGAAGTTTGATGAAATTCTGTGCATTAGTTCTTGAGATATAGCTATCGTGAAAATAAAGAAAAATGTAGCGCAGCAGCGCCACCTGTTGGGAGATTTACACCAAAATCTAATCAGAACCAACTTATATCAAGGTATACCTGAATATAAAGTTTTATTAAATTCCGTGCATTATTTCTTGAGATAGAGCACCCACAAAATTTTTGTCACATACAGACAGACACACAAATAGGCGGACAGAGTCATAGGCAGACATTTTCTAAAAACAGTCAAATCGTGTTCAGGACCTCCTAAAACGTATAAATCCGTCGAAAACCGGATCGAAAAAATTTCTGAATTCAATACTTTTTTCTTGTAAAGATAGAAGACAGTAAAAATAGCAACTGTATTTGAAAACCATCCGAATTGAACTATTAATTTATTGAGTCGACAGAAAAGTCCGTAGTGAAAGAAATATGACTTTGTCGTTAAAAAAAAATAGAAGAAGAAACAGAAGAAAAAATTCTGTTAGTGCTGGGTTTGTATTTCAAACAAGCTATATTTTATTTATTAAAAAAGGAAAAAAAAAGGAATCTAAAATTATAAAATATATGAATGAAATTTTTTTCAAAGATTGTCAGTGAAAAAAATATTTTTAGGAAGATTTGCTAGCTAATTGTGTTCCTGCTTCTTCGATAAAAGAAAATAAAAATTCTTTTCGTGGACATTTAGTATACGAAAAGAGAATGCCTACGAAAATAATTTTGAAAAAAGAAAAGAACCTTTATTTTTACATCAAGACTAAGTTACGTTAACTTAACTATCTGTATTTAGTAAAAAATAATTTCATTATTTAAAAATAAAAAAAAAATTGTCTTTATATTTTTTTTTATTGTTATTTAACTAACTAAGAGCAGAATTTAAACTTTCAGTTTAATTCCTTTTTTTTTTTTTTTTTTTTTTTTTTTTTTTTATGTTGAAAATTACATGTATAAGAAATATTAATCATTAACGAACAAATCATTGAACAATGTATTGAAACTGAATTTATTTTGAAATAAGGAATAGGGATGAAAAAAATGTTTATAAGAGGATGCAGTAACTAACTATATTTATATTTTTTCAGAAAAAAAAAACATCTTAATTAAGGAGACTCAACCTTTGAACTTTTTTTTTTTTAAATTTCAATGTTTTACACTATTTTTTGATATATTTTTTAATGGTTTTATGAAGGAAAATGATTTAATCAAGAAAAATGCAATGATTGGGTGGGCTTTTTGTGAAAACAGAAAAAACACCGTAACTTCTTAACTATGATACTTATCGAATCCGTTTAAAGTTATTATTACTTCTAAGAAAAGAGCTAAAAAGTTATGTATGACAGATTTTTGATATAATTAAAAATAGCTTCAGGGGGGGGGGGGGGAGGAGGTATGGGTTAAAGAAGAAAAAAAATCATAACTTCGTCAATTCACATGATATGAAATCCGTTTAAATTTATTATAAATAGTTTTCATATTATCTATAACTTTTATATTGACAAGTGTTTTATAGGACTGACTCTAACGGCAAAAAATAAAAATAAATAAAAATAAATAAATAAAAACAAAAAAAATCTTGCCGTCTCCGCCTACAAACACAGGTAGATTTCGAAGTGGATGGTCCCAACTGCCGCATTGTGGCAAAAAGGTCATTTGATCTTCGATTTCCAATAAACAGGCGCCCCACTGTCTGCATCTTCGAAATCTACCTGTACCTGTAGGCCGATTCATCAGGGATTTTTCTTTTACAGTGTAGTGTTCCTTTCAAAGATATGCCACCTGGAGGTGTGAGCGGGAGTTGGCGGGTTAAAGGTTGTAACTCTGATACATTTAAAGGGAAAGGGAGGCAGTAAGCAGCATTTTTCACATATTTATAATTATCAGATCTATATGTAAGTTTGCTAGAATATGCTATGGATGCCAAAATGCTCTTTAAGCAAAAAATTTCAATGTTGATATTTTCGCCATTTTTCACATAGTGAAGTGTACCTACTCCCCTTAAAACATTAAATATTGAAAAAAAATAAAATAAAGTTTAAAGTTTTTCATGGCTATAGAATAATATCTTATGTGAAAAAAGAATCGGGAAAAAACAAAGAAAATATTAAAGCAATTTTGATCTTTCTTAACTAGCTATATTTAGTGAAAAAGATATTTTTGTTATTAATAAACAATTTTTTTCATTAACAATTTTAGTTAACGTGTTGTAAATAATTTTTATGCTTGCAGGCTTTAAAACGTTCAGCATAATATTTTACATGTCGGAAAATTAAAACATTAAAAATATTTATATATTTAAGATTAATGAACGTGAAATAAAATATCAGAGAAGAAAAATGGTGTTAAAAAGATGCAGTAAAGATATATTCTTCTTTCTTTCTTTTTATTTCTTTTTTCTTTTTCATATAAGATCTCAAAACTTGAAACATCCAAAAAAAGCAGAAAATTTTAAGTTTTTTCTGGATAGTTGCCAATTTTGTATTAAAAAAAGTATATGTCTCCGAAATTATCGTGAAAAAAGAAAAAGAAAAGATTAAAAGAAAAGTTTTCTTTTAATCTTTTCTTTTTCTAGAAAATTGTTGTGGGATTATGATAACCAATATGTAGTTTCAATACAACAGAAGATTCTTCAAATATAATATAAACAAAAAGGTTTAATAAAATAACAGCATATACAACTGAAGATTCAAATACAAATATCAAACAGGATTAATATTTATGAACGTACCAACTTACGTATTTTAATATAAACATTTGCAAGCTTCCCTGAGCATTGCGTCAAAAATCCATCAACTGCTATGGCTAAAATCTATGGAACAACTGCTCGTGCTGGCGAGCTTTTCTTGGTCTTGCGTGATCATCGCTTTTATCACTGCTCGTGAAAAGTAATAATTCATTGAGTTCGTATTATTGTTGTTGTTACTTCTGATAATTCCCACATTTTCGGTCATCCTGACATTCTGGCGACCTCGACAGATCAATACTTCTTGTCATATAATTTTAATATTACACTATGAACTGATACAATACTATAAAACAAATAAAACAAAAATAACTAAATTAAAACTCAGGATACTTTTTAACCGACTCAAAAAAGGAGGAGGTTATCAATTCGACGTGTATGTATTTTTTTTTTTTTTTTATGTATGTACACCGATTACTCCGGAACTATGCGTCCTATTTATGTGATTTTTTTTTTATTCGAAAGAGAATACTCTCGAATTGGTCCCATTTAAATTTTATTAAAATTGGTTCAGTACTTTTTCAGAAATTCAACAAAAACGAAAAAAAAACAAGTTGGAAATTGTACGTCAAACGTTACAAACGAGGTGCGTTCGTACGCACGTCTTAGAATTAAATTCATGATATCCCGTGCGTAGAACGGGTTAAACAGCTAGTTAAGTATATATTTTATGACACTGCTCATACAAATATCTTAACTAGTTATATAAATATTCAGATATATACAGTGTCTCACAAAAGTGATGGGACACTTGTGCTTTACAAAAGGAAACTAATCAAATAAATTAAAAAAACATGTACACATTTTTTTGTGGGTGTGTTTCATACTTAAATTTAGTAAAGATTATTACATGACATACATTTTGTCAAAATATTAAAATATTAATTTAATAAAAATACAAATGTTTAGAACGGAGCAAAAAATAGCTCACATAAGTGATGGGACACCATTATATATGCAACAAAAATCGCCTGAAATAAGCAATAAAAATATTTTTTGGGGTTTTATTTTTACTTAAAAGCAATTGGCAATAATTGATAAAATCGTCTGCAGTATTTCTCTCCAGTTTGTTTTGGAATTTTTGTGTTTTTTAGCTCTGTGTAGCCATGAATGCTAAACGAAAAGAAACTTCGCCTGAAATTCGAAAATTAGTTATTCATTTGCATATTGAACGTGGAAAATCTATTAGAAAAACTGCTGAAACAGTTAACTTGAGTCGTTCAACAGTTTTCAATATCATTAAACGATATAAAAAGAATCATATGATTCAGGATAAAAGAAGACCTGGCCGACCATCAAAGCTATCCAATGGAATAAAGCGAATTATCGTTCGAAATATTAAAAAAAATCCAAGAATTAGTGCTTCAAAAGTTGCTGCTGATTTACAAGCATTATATGGAATAATTGTTAATCCTGAGACTATTAGAAGGGTAATTCGATCTGCTGGATATCACGGTAGAGTAGCCAGGAAAAAATTCTTCGTAAGTGAAAAGAATAGAAAACTCAGACTAGCTTTCGCAAAATCCAACATAAATAAGAATTCTGATTACTGGAATAAAGTTATATTTGCTGATGAGAGTAAATTTAATATATTTGGTTCTGACGGTAGAATCTTGGTGTGGAGAAAACCCAGGGAAGAATTTCGCAAACAGAACTTGGTACCAACAGTAAAACATGGTGGAGGAGGAGTTATGGTATGGGGGTGTATGTCGTCCGCTGGAGTTGGTAATCTTGTTTTTATTGACAGTATAATGGATCAGTACAAGTATATTGATATTTTAAAGCAAAATTTGAAATCTTCAGCACGAAAATTGAACCTTCATAACGATTTTAAATTCTACCAGGACAATGACCCCAAGCACACTGCTCTGAACGTTAGACTCTGGCTGCTATATAACTGTCCTGAAATAATAAAAACACCACCACAATCTCCAGACTTAAATCCCATAGAGAATATTTGGCAAGAATTGGAATCAAGAATTCGCAAACACACCATTTCTTCAAAACAACAACTAAAATCGGTGCTTCAAGAAGAATGGGGTAAAATCACTCCAGAAATCACAAAAAAATTAGTCGAATCCATCCCAAAAAGATTAAATCATGTTTTAAAAGTAAAAGGAAATCCAACAAAATATTAAAACCTTTTAAAAAGTAAAATTTTTGGATAAATATTTGATGGAAAAGTAAGTGTCCCATCACTTATGTGAGCCATTTTTTGCTCCGTTCTGAACAATTGTATTTTTACTAAATTAATATTTTAATATTTTGACAAAATGTATGTTATGTAATAATTGTTACTAACTCTAAATATGAAACACACCCAAAAAATTTTTGCACATGTTTGTTTATTTATTTTATTGCAGTTTCTTTTTATAAAGCACAAGTGTCCCATCACTTTTGTGAGACACTGTATGTATCAGCTAGTTATATAAATATTCAGATCTTGATGATTTTTAATTCTGTGAAATGAATTATATCGTCTGCAGATTAATTTCTGTCATAAAATAAGTATCTCGGTCGCTTGGCGATTAAACTTCGGAAGCTCCTATAACAAAAAAGCACCGATTTAAAAAAAAAAATCAAATTTCTTAATAAATATTTTTATTAATATCTCCTAAAGTTTTGATTCGATTTTAATAAAATTTGAAATGTCTCGACAAAATTCTGCAAAGATAATATATTTTAAATTGCAAACCATTTGGTTGGGTAGTTTTTGCGTTGTTATATGCGGACAGACAGACAGACGGACAGACAGACGGACAGACAGACAGACGGACGGACAGACGGACGGACCAAACGACGACTATAGGTGCTACGTATTTATATAATTACGAACGCACCTAATAAGCATTTTAAAAATAGTTAACTTGTTGGCTTTTGAGTGTTGCCAAATTTGAAAAGCAAAATTACATAAAATTGTGAATTGGATAAATATAATACAACGTACAGATAAAAACTATAAATTATGCTACAACAGATCTACTTTTGAATCTTTTAAAATCTTTTATGTATGTTCACCGATTACTCCGGAACTATTCGTCTTATTTATGTGATTTTTTTTTTTTATTATTCGAAAGAGAATACTCTCGAATTGGTCCCATTTTAATTTTATGAAAATTGGTTCAGTACTTTTTCAGAAATTCAATAAAAACGAAAAAAAAATAAGCATTTTAAAAATAGTTAACTTGTTGGGCAGACGACTTTCATTTAATTTCATAAAATATTCTATAACGTGAATTTGCAAATAATAAAAATACTGACATATTTAAATCAGCTTTATCTTGTCGGATTTATTTTCATAGAACAAACTTTTAAAGATCTAAACAAAAAGTTTTGAGTGTTGCCAAATATGAAAAGCGAAATTACATAAAATTGTGAATTGGATAAATATAATACAACGTACGGATAAAAACTATAAATTATGCCACAACAAATCTACTTTTGAATCTTTTAAAAGTTCCATTGTTGTAGTTTCACAGCCGTTTAGCATATTTTGACGAGCGTTTATTGGCGCATAATTAAATACATTGTTGTTTCAAATCCCATACAAATGTACGAGTTACAGAAAATATTTGGCGATTTATCACCTGTGGCGCACTAGTTGGAAACTGTCTTTAAAATATCCAATATCTATATATTATACAATACAGTTGTATATAAATGCTTCTGCAATTGTCTTTTAATATTTCTACTACATAATATTAACTATAGAGTGACAATATAGAAAGAAAGAAAGAAAGGGGTTACTCCAAATAATATTATAGGCGACATTGTTGGCGCAGTGTATTTACCTTGTACGGATCTTAAAAATCAGTACACATTAAGCATAAGCACCAAAAATCAGTGAGTTACACAGTTATCAAAACTGTAGTATACAGCCCGATTATGACACATTATCCAAGACGATTAGGTGAGAATAATGATAAAATTTCTAATCTTCCGTAATCGAGTCTACTGCCAAGGTTAGCGTGAAATAAAAAAATATATTAGCAACAATATGGTTTAATATAAATATATATATCATTAAAGGCTTTAGACATTAGATGAGAATAATGATAAATTTTCTAATCTTCCGTAATCGAGTCTACTGCCAATGTTAGCGTGAAATAAAAAATATATTAGCAACAATATGGTTTAATGTTAATATAGATATCATTAAAGGCTTTAAAGACATTAGATGAGAATAATGATAAATTTTCTAATCTTCGATACTCGAGTCTACTGCCCAGGTTAACGTGAACTAAAAAAGATATTAGCAACAATATGATTTAATGTAAATATGGATATCACTAAAGTAATAAATAAATAAATAAACTTTTTAACCAAAAAAAAAAAAAAAAGAACCGACTTCAAAAACTACTAAAAAGCGAAAAATAAACTTTTTAACCAAAAATTGAACTGACTTCAAAAACTACTAAAAAGCGAAAAATAAATTTTTTAACCAAAAATAGAACCGACTTCAAGGACTACTACAAAGTAAAAAATAATTTTTTTTAGATAATCGTTAATAAGAAATTAAATTAAGAGCATTGTATTTACCATGCATATTATTATATTTATGTACATTAATTTGATTTTTTGGAGTCGGTTCCAGCCAAGCCAAGTACGAAATTCAAAACAAAATATCCAATATAACTCGTAACACGCGTATAAATTATATCTACATAAAAACGAGACAAAAAAAAAAATACATATAACTCATCAAATGGTAGAAAATACAATGATTTAAATGATTAACTAATTTCCAAAGCAATGTTTGTCGACATATAGTTGCTAATCTCATTTGAAAATATACATGTATAACGTCAGATGAAATATTTAAAAATGGTAATACGGCTTTAACTTGGCTTGGCTGGCACCGACTCCAAAAAATCAAATTAATGTACATAAATATAATAATATTCATGGTAAATACAATGCTCTTAATTTAATTTCTTATTAACGATTATCTAAAAAAAATTATTTTTTACTTTGTAGTAGTCCTTGAAGTCGGTTCTATTTTTGGTTAAAGAATTTATTTTTCACTTTTTAGTAGTTTTTGAAGTCGGTTCTATTTTTGGTTAAAAAGTTTATTTATAAACACTTTACCTTTTGAATGACATGGACAATAACAATTTTCATAACATTTTGTAATAAATTTTATCTGTAAAATAGGGTTCTCGCTTCCTATCACTCCAAAAATAATGACTTCTTTGACCCCTGTCTTGTTTACGGCATTCATGAATATTATGCTTTTTTCTGTCTTCATAGTGCCTATGCTGTTTGCGATACCTATGATTTATGTCAACAAACTTTTCTTTTGCATAAAATGATTTCACTTCATTTCTGTATCGGTAACCACGTTTCTCAAAACTTTCATGAAATATTTCTTTATTTTCATTTTTTCCTTTTATATTACTTTCCGTTATTTCTTTTCGCATGCTCGTTGAATTATAATATTTTCCGTTTTTTGCTATTTCATTTTCATGTTTTGATTTGATTTCGTGAGTTGAGTGATTTTTATTTGCTTTCACCGCGCGTGCTAAATTTATCTTGAAATTATTTTCTGAATTATTTTTATTCATAATACTAATCATTTCGTTTTCTGCACGTGAACTATTTTCTTTTGATACCTTCGCTTCATTGTATGAATTGGCAACATAATTTAATTTTTTATCAGAATTCTTCAAAACTTTAAGGCAACCTACTTGAAAAGCATTGCGCTCGCCAACAATTTTAATTCCCTCTTCATTTATCGCCAAATTTAGTTTACTCATCACGTCCATTCCTAGGACTATGTCATATGCAAGAGATTTTAAAACATACAAATTTGTAGAAATTGTGAAACCATCAATTTTGAGTTCATAAGGGAAATAACCTAAAGGGTATACAATGCCATCGATGCCGCACAGTAATATGTTATCAAAAGATAATCTTGGCGATCCAATATTTACATAATTTTCATAGCTTGTTAGGCTTAAATTTGATCCTGTATCGAATAAGAGATTTGTTTCTTTTCCATTAATATTAATTGTTCTCATCTGAGTGTTAGGCTTATTATCTTTAGCAGTTGTATTAACATTAACTTTCTGCACACGGAAATTGGGATATTGGCGGTGATAATTATGATGGTTTTCGGTAGAATCGCAACTGAACTCGTTAGTTCGACCGTTATTTCTATTATTACACTGAGACGCTACGTGATCTTGAGAATTGCATCTAAAACATCTAATTTGAGATTTATTTCTTTTATTTTGGTATCGGGTATCAAAGAAAGATTCTGAATTTTCATTTTTACTTATTTCGGGCTTTTTATCTTCAAAGTGGTGTGAAGCTCGATTCATGTTTTTAACATTACGCCTCGCCGCATCATAATCGTCTAGCTTGTTTACTAATACATCTACATTTTTAATTTTTGGAAGATCATCCATAAAATGCTCTTTCATTTCTATAGGTAACCTCCGCTTAATTTGATCTACTACGATTAATTATTTTAAGGATTCATAATCGGATACTTTAAGACCGTTAATCCATTCTTCCAAATAATTTCTTAATTCAAATGCTAAATCGCGCCAAGTGGCTGAAGATTCTTTTTTATGGGACATTAATTTCTGCCTAAATTCTTCTGGCGTCATTTTGAAGCGTTTGAGAAGTAAATCTTTTACATAATCGTAATTGCTCGCCAATGTTTCTGGCTCTCTAGCTATAATATTGGCGATTTCTAACGGGATTAAACTTAACAAATGTGTGACCCAATTTTCTTTTATTATATTCATTCGAGAGATTTGTCTTTCAAATAGTGCTAAATAGAGACTAATATCACTTTTACCGTCAAAGTGAGGAATTAATTTAAGCAAATCTGGTTGCTTACCTGAACCAGCTATTGCAGAATCGTCGCTCACACTTTTCAAATTGCCTTGTAGCTCCATTTTGCTTAATTCGTATTCCAATTCAACTTTCTTTTCCTCTAATTTTCTATCTGCTTCTAGTCTTCTTTCTTCCTTTTCTGCTTCTAGTCTTCTTGCTTCCTTTCCTGCTTCTAATCTTTCTTCCTTTTCTGCTTCTAATCTTCCTTTCTCCGTTTCTTGTCTCTCAGCGGAAATGACTTCGAGTCTAACTTTAATGAAATTTTCTTCATAAACTTCTGATTCGGTAATCAATTTTATTACATCAATAACTCTTGCGCTCTGTGGTACAACTAAACCTAGTTCATCACATAACGTTAACAAGTCTGCTTTTCTGGCTTTATTAAGAGCTGACATCATTCAACTACTTTAAACTTCAACTGAACAAAGTATTATAGTATCGTAGATCTGATTACGGAACTTTTCTTCATATAATACTTCAGAAAAACAGTTCAACTTTTTCATATTATCCCGGTACAAAACAGCTTTATATCCATATCGTACGTCAGACAAACAGCTTTATGTTCATATCCCGGCAACGAGACCCCAAAAATTGTTGTGGGATTATGATAACCAATATGTAGTTTCAATACAACAGAAGATTCTTCAAATATAATATAAACAAAAAGGTTTAATAAAATAACAGCATATACAACTGAAGATTCAAATACAAATATCAAACAGGATTAATATTTATGAACGTACCAACTTCCGTATTTTAATATAAACATTTGCAAGCTTCCCTGAGCATTGCGTCAAAAATCCATCAACTGCTATGGCTAAAATCTATGGAACAACTGTTCGTGCTGGCGAGCTTTTCTTGGTCTTGCGTGATCATCGCTTTTATCACTGCTCGTGAAAAGTAATAATTCATTGAGTTCGTATTATTGTTGTTGTTACTTCTGATAATTCCCACACACACATATATATATATATTTAGAAAGTATATTCGTAAGTTTGACGTAAGAGGATTATGTCTTTTATGTGTGGAAAAAATCCTACTTCATGCGTTTTCATCAATTAAGTTAAAATATATTTGGATAGATAGGAACACTTAAAAAATTCTTCAACTATTTTCTTTTATCATTTTAACATGTTTTAATTTTTTTTTTTTTTTTTTTTTTTACAATACAAAATGAATTTTCCATTAAAAATAAAATATGTTTTTCTTTCAAATACTTTATATTTTAAGATTTTTCACTGAATGCGGAAACACTCTATCCTCACTTAAAATGATATTTTCGCCCCACTATGCGCTAAAAACAAATTTAATGCATTGTTGGGAAAGCGTTCTTCGTAAGTTTGGCGTAAGAGAATTATGTCGTTTATATGTGGAAAAAATCCTACTCCATATGTTTTCATCTATTCATAAAAAAATATATTTGGATAAATAGGAATGCTTTGAAAATTTCTTATTTCTTTTAACCAACCAATTTTCCTGTTTTATCTGAGAAAATTGTTTAGAATACAACATGAATTTTCCATTAAAAATATTTTTCTCCTTCAAATACTTTATCTTTTAAGATTTTTTTACTCAGCGCCGAAAAACGCTATTCTCTTTTAAAATCATATTTTCACCCTTCGTACTCAAAAATAAATAAATAAATAAATAATAATAAATAAAATAGTTTAAATATTTATATATATATTTTTTAAAAAGCTTTCTTCGTAAGTTTGACGTAAGAGGATTATGCCTTTTATATGTGGAAAAAATCCTACTCCATGCGTTTTCATCAATTAAGTTAAAATATATTTGGATAGATAGGAACACTTAAAAAATTCTTCACTATTTTCTTTAATCATTTCCATGTTTTATATGAGAATTTTTTTTTTTTTTTTTTTTTTTTTACAATACAAAATGAATTTTCCATTAAAAATAAAATATGCACTCAGAAAAAGAAACTGATTAAAACTACAAAACATATTTTTTGAGTACATTTTGTTGTTTTAGCAAAATTGGAGTAAAATTGAACCATTTTACTTCAATTAACAAAACATTTTTGCTGACGATACAAATTTTTTTTTTTGGAATTGCAAAAAATATTTTTTTTGTTGATTCAAACAAAATTTTTATTGACCCATATTTAAACAAAAATTTTGTTAAATATAGTTAAAAAATCCTACTCCGTTTTCATCAATTAAGTTAAAATATATTTGGAAAAATTCTTCAACTATTTTCTTTTACCAATTTTCATGCTTTATATGGAAAATAGTTTTATAATACAAAATGAATTTTCCATTAAAACATTTTTTTTCTTTCAAATACTTTATAGTTTAAGATTTTTCATTGAACGCGGAAACACTTTACTCTCACTTAAAATCATATTTTTACACCACTATGCGCTAAAAACAAATTCAGTGCTTTGTTGGGAAAGCTTTTTTCGTAAGTTTGACGTAAGAGGATTATGTCGGTTAAATGTTGAAATAATGCTACTTTATGCGTTTTTATCAATTCACTTAAAATATATTTGGATAAATAGGAATGCTTAGAAAATTTCTTATTTCTTTTAACCATTTTTCCGGTTTTATCTGAGGAAATTGTTTAGAATACAACGGGAATTTTTCATTAAAAAATATTTCTTGTTCAAATACTTTATCTTTTAAGACATTTTACTCGCCGAAAAACTCTATTCTCTCTTAAAATCATATTTTCACCCTTCCGTACGATTTTCTTTTTTTTTTTTTTTTTTTTTTTTTTTTTTTGTAAGTTTGGCGTAAGAGGATTATGTCGTTTATATGTGGAAAAAATACTACTGCATGCGTTTTCATAAATTAAGTTAAAATATATTTCGATAGATAGAAATACTCAAAAAAATCCTTCAACTATTTTCTTTTACCCTTTTTCATGCTTTATATGGGAAATAGTTTTAGAATACAAACTGAATTTTTCATTAAAAATATTTTTTTTTCTTTCAAATACTTTATATTTTAAGATTTTTCATTGAACGCAGAAACACTTTACCCCCACTTAAAATCATATATTTACTCTTCCATACGCTAAGAATAAATTTAGTTTCAATGCTTTTTTGAGAAAACATTTTTAGTAAATTTTGAGTAAGAGGATTATGTCACTTATATGTTGAAGGAATCCTACATCATGTGTTAGAGGGGTATTTAAGCAGGTGGATGCATAGGAGGAAAAAAAAAAACATTTTGGGGCTTTTAATAAATTAATTTTTACATGTAAGATATCATTTGATATTGAATCGGGAACGCTATACAACTTTCTAATTCCCCTTTTTAGGTGCGTTCGTAATTATATAAATACGTAGCACCTATTGTCGTCGTCTGGTCTGTCTGTCTGTCCGTCCGCATATAATAACGCAAAAAATTACCCAACCGAATGGTTTGAAATTTAAGATATATTATCTTTGCAGAATTTTGTCGAGACTTTTCAAATTTTATAAAAATCGAACCAAAACTTTAGAAAATATTAATAAAAACATTTATTAAGGAATTTGATTTTTTTTTTTAATCGGTGGTTTCTTGTTATAGGAGCTTCCGATTTTTAATCGTCAAGCGACAGAGATGCTTATTTTATGACAGAAATGTATCTGCAGACGATATAATTCATTTCACAGAATTAAAAATCATCAAGATCTGAATATTTATATAACTAGCTATAGTACGAACGCACCTCATTTGTCACGTTTGACGTTCAATTTCCAACTTGTTTTCCTTTCAACCCGCTTTAGAGATAAAAACGCTAACTCCACAGTTTGTCAGTAGGTGACACTCTAAGTAGTCTCTTCGTTTTGCGTATTGCTACTTAAACTATACCTAGACACCAACGACAATGGCTGTCACTAGTGTTGCCAGGTTTCGTAACACAAAAAACGGGTCAAAAAGACAAAAAAGGCGGACCAACTGCTTCTAAATCAAGACATAAAGTACATTCAACCCTATTAAAACGAAACTTGAGTATAGCGGAATATTAATATATGACTTAAACGTAAAAAATTCATTCTCTCTACGGTAGGAATATCATACAATTATACCTGATAAAACAAAAAACTGTTTAAAACGGAATTCTCTCCGGTTTTTTGTGACTTTATATTAGCAATTTTTACTATGCAAAATAAATAAAACAATATTATACAGTAAAATATATGAAAGCGGAAATGCTAGGGACTGAAACAAAATTCCAATTTAGCAGGCATAACTGTATAGTATTCCTATCGAAGAAAGAATGAAATTTTTATTTTAAAGCAGAAGTAAACAGATTCTGTTTTACAAGGTTTACTGAACAAAGTACAGTGAAATCTCTGAAAAAAAATCGCTAGAAACCGCAAAAAATTCCGTATTCGTTTAGGAGATAGATTTCTAAGGTATTCCTTTCGAAGAATTTTTTTCCGTTATAGGCAGGTTCTGTACTCACAGATTTTACTGTTATTTTTACACACGATGCAGACTAACAAGTAGCATGCTATGAAAAGAAATTTAAAAGAATTTGTGGATTTTGAAAAATCGGGACTTTTGACATCCCGCGCAGTGGTTACGCGGACAGACAATCCGAATGCATAAACACTTTTCAACTATGTTGGAAAGTGTTAAAAAGTTGGCGACCTTGGAGGTTGCATTAGGAACTTGGTAAATTTGTGTAGGTATGTTTTAAGCAACCCTGTACACGTTCACGCATGAATATTTATATACATACTAGTAAATCTGCAGATCAGGAGCCTCAACGTCAGCTCTGAAAGTCATTGTTTTTTAATCTCACTTTTCATATTATTATTTAACATCTTACAATTCGCAATTTAATTTTTTTTTAATGTTACATACATATTTATAGGCATATAATATACTTCGGAAGTTTCAGAAATTAAAAGCATTAAATTAAACACGATTTATGCAATGATATTCTGAAATTCTTATGAACTTCTTATTCTTGTAATTTTTTAGATAAAAAGAGGCATTTATTATTTTGATATTCTTTGAAATAGGGTTGCTAAGCAACTAATAAAATAAAGAGGAAAGAAAAATAAATGCATTTTCAAATTTGTAAAAAATACGAAAATGAAACGTTTTATATTTCCGGAACAGTTGCAAAAAATTTTCCAATAGTTTAAACAATTAATTTCTAAATTCTAATAGATGTATACACAATTTTCAAAGTTATTGCATATATTTAAGACCTCCATATCGAAAATTTAGCATTAGTAATTTTACGTTGAAATCCATTATTCAAACATGCGATTTTCATTTCAGTTAAAAATGAAATTTGAAAATCGTCTGCAATCCCATAGGAAAGCATTATGACCTAAAAAGAAATGTTCTATATTTTTCGAACGAATGAACCAAATGTAACTAAAAACAATACAGCTCATTCCGGGTACCTCACCAACATACCCACCAAAAATCAACTTAATAGGACGATTTTTACGGCAGTTATCGCGGAACAGACAGACAAACAGATGGAAACCAAAAACTTTTCGCGTCTCCACAGTCAGCCTCAACTGACGTTTCGGCAAATATCATATACCAACTAGTAAATCTACAGATCAGGAGCCTCAACGTCAGCTCTGAAAGTTAATGTTTTTTAAACTCACTTTTCATAGTATTTAATATCTTACAATCCACAAATTAAATTATTTAAATTACTACATATATATTTATATGCATATAAAATCATTCGAAGGTTCCAGAACTTAGAAACGTTAAATTAAACACGGTTTATGCAATAATATTCTGACATTCTTATGAATTTCTTATTCTATTTTTTAGATTAAAAAAATACATTTCTTCAAGGGGTGGGCTCTGCCCCGCTGAACCCTCCGTAATCTTATTAAATTTATATTCGTGATTTCCTATTATTTGTGTGAATGATTCTAGTATATCTTCTATTTCGTTCTGCACAGTGGTTTTATTACGATAAGCAAAAATTTTGAAAATAATTTTATGTTATCCTAATGCCTAAATAGCAATATTTACTTACCTGCCAATCACGAAACACTCGTATCTGATTGATAAGTTGAATAATATCTCGTGTACAAAAGTAACTTATGGAAATGTAAACTGAATCTATAATATATTTCACTTATCTATTTCAGAAATCTAGTATTATTACAATTTTTGTTTCGGAAAAACAGTTTTGATGGTCATTGTACAATATTTATCTGACCTAAGTAACATCCTGATCTAATTCGATTGCAATAGCATACTAAAATCTCCCCAAAATAGGCTTATTTGGAAACTTTTAAACCTATTGTGTAATCATTCATAATCGTGCCCACTACCAATTCACTAAATAGCAACCTTGATTTGGCGCTATAAAGAATTTTTTGTGATAACTTTTTATGATCTCAGTTTCCAGTAATTGTGCTATTTCAGGCTGCATGGATGCGTTTTACTACGCTAATTTCTTTAGATTAACTAGTATCTCGTTGTACGAGATATTACATTCTATTTTTAAAATAATATTAATTTTCAACCACGAAAAATCCACATCTCTTCCAGAAAATTAATAATATCTCATATAAAAATGTTTCGGCTATCATTCTATAGTAGTTAAAAGGTAACTTTTATCAAAATAAATTCTCATTTATTTCAATAAAATATTAAAATCACCCAATAATATTTTATTTTGCAAATAAAATATTGTAGCAAAATCGTCTGAGTTACTTGGATTTTATTATTTTGATATTCTTTGAAATATGGTTGCTAGGTTACGGTTAAATTGAAAAGGAAAATAAAAATGAATGCATTTTAATATTTGCAAAAAATGATAAAATAAAATGTATTATATTATTAGAACAGATGTATAAAATTGCACCAAAAATTATACACCTAATTTAAAAAATCTGACGAATGTATAAACAAAATTTCAAATTATTTTGAATAATTTAACACCTGATTTGAAAAATTTTTAGCCTTCATAACTTACTGTTTCAATACATTAATCAAATGCGACATTTTATTTTCAACGACTGAAAAATTTCAAAATAGTCTGAAATCCCATAGGAAAGCATTATGATCAAAAAAGAAATGTTCTATATTTTCCGAACGAATGAACCAAATGTAACTAAAAACTATACAGCTAATTCCGAGTATTTCACCAACATACCTACCAAAAATCAAACTAATCAGATCATTTTTACGGCAGTTATCGCGGAACAGACAGACAGACAGACAGAACCCAAAAACTTTTCGGGTCTCCACAGTAAGCCTTCACTGACGTTTCGGCAATTACATGGCAACTAAAGTATATTTACGCGAATTAGAACACGGACAGACGGCAGACGACAGACAGACAAACCGAATGCATAAACACTTTTCAACTATGTTGGAAAGTGTTAAAAAGGAGTTTTTCAAGTCAGGTGTTAAATTATTCAAAATAATTTGAAATTTTGTTTATACATTCGTCAGATTTTTTAAATTAGGTGTATAATTTTTGGTGCAATTTTATACATCTGTGAACCTTGGAAGTTGCATTAGGAACTTGGTAAATCTTTATAGATATGTTTTAAGAAACCCTGTACACGTTCACGCATGAACATAAATATACATATACACACATACACATAGGTACGTATGGATATAATAACAATCGAAAATTACAAAATATTTATCGTTCAGTGGAGGAAGAGACAAAACATTTTTTTTAAATAAAGTCCTTTTAATGGAAATGCCATTTTCTTAAGAATAAAATGAATGTTTCCATGGAAAGTTTAAAATTTTCCTTTCATTCTTCGAATATTTCATCGTTTAACGTTTCGCTGAAAACAGAAAATGAAACGTATTTTTCTACACTTTGCACTTAAATACTTTTTCCTTAATTTCATCATACGCTAAAAATTGATTCAATTTTGGGGTTATGTCCGACAACTTTCTCGGAAATTTTAATATAAGCCGATTATTTCTTTTATGTAACAAAAATAAGATAAAATAAGACCTCTTATCTCACACATTTTCTTCAATTAAGATGAAGTGTTCTGCAAAGAAATGGACATCTTATGGGACCTTTTTTAAATTCCTTGATAATCTAATTCTTTTTTTTTTCCTTATTGTCGATTCTATTTTTCCATCTTATTCCTAATAAATTTCACTAGATACGAAAAGTTATATTAAAAAATAATACACATAGAATGGACTAACATTTAATAGAGTTCATTAATTTATTAATTCATTATTTAATAACATCATCAGAAATAAATCTGAACGCCAAAATCAGTGAAGGGCGTAAAATCTCTAAAAAACTAAGATCATGAACAATGTAAAAAATGAGAAAGATAAAAGTATACTGCCTTTATGTATATATATACAGGGTGGTTATAATATAAGTATCTCTATTTGGAGCTGTCTGTAGCTTTAAGGAATAACCGGAATAAAGCCAAAATCGATACACTTACTATTCGAGAAGGGGGAAGAACAATGAAGCAATAAAAAAATATTGCAATAATCGCCGACAGATGGCGCTTTTGAGTGTGACATGTAATGTGTACCGTGGAGATGTCGCAAACCTGAATGACTTTACCGCATATCACAACATGTGTGAAACATCACTCCTGATGCATTACATTCCGCAGTTGAGCACGTCGTGCACCGCCTGGATTGTGTCCTCCAGCACAATGGCCATGTGAAACCTGAACTTGATGGGTACCGCCCTGCGAAAGCGTAATCACATTCACTGAGATATTTTCCAATAAATTGGGTATGCTATCCGGTTTTACGCCTTAATTCTTTGTTCTTGTATTACACATTACATTTCACACTCAATAGCGCCATCTGTAGGTGATTATTGCAATTATAACTTTTTATTTTTCTATTCTTCTTCCCCCTTCTCGAATAGTAAGTGTACCGATTTTGGTTACATTCGGGCTATTCCTTCAAGCTACAGACAGCTCGAAATAGAGATACTTATATTATAACCACCTGGTATATACAGCGTGACCAAAAAGTCCCGTAATGGTGAAACAGACAGAAATAGACATTGGAGAAAAAATAAAAAAGTATGTGTCAAATATTTTTGGAAAACTATTTAATGGTACCAAAATTAGACCCTCCTCCCTTAGAAAGTGTGGTGGGGTAACATTAAGATTTCAAATCGGAACCACTATTTATTTATTTATTTATTTATTTATTTATTATTATTATTATTATTATTATTACATATTTGGATACTACGGAACAAATTACATTAATGTTATCCATTAATTTCAATGGGGATATTTAAAAAGTAAGATTTACGCGACCGAACCCAACGACATTGGGGAGATAAAAGACAGACTACGCAATGTTTCGAATTCAATATACGCCAGAGATTTTGGAAAATGGTTCTCAACAACTTTACCTCCTGTTAGCACACTGCCCAATGCAAAGTTGTGATCAGTTTGAACATCTTACAGCATGAAATGCTTCGAAGAGTGTTCCGTGAGAAGCGAGGGGATTCGCTTGAAACAAGTACCCCCAAATGGAATTAAAAACATAGTACATCGTTATTCCTGGGTTACGCTAAAAGAAGTTATTTTCATCGAATTTCTCTGGAGACTAATTACTTTGAGTAAAGTAATCAGAATAATAGATAAACATTCTTTTCCCTCAGATGTACAGTGTTTTTCGGAGACATTTACAATAGTTTGAATTTTTGCGATTACAGTGCCGTCAAAAAATATTTAAAAAAAAGGTTCTGGATAAAATTATTATTTTTTGTTTCGTAGAATCAGAATCTCTACGAAAAAAGGAGGATTAAACATTTGAAATTTCAAAGTTGCCCCCACCGGCCCCCATAAGAGAGGAGAGGAACAATTTTGGCAACAGCTTTAAAAAAAAAGATTTCACAAGATTTTTTTTTTGGTTTTTTATCTGACGTATACTTTTTGAGATATTACACCGTTCCGGGACTTTTTATTCAACCGGTATGTATATTAGAGATGAGACGGGCTCAGCCCGAGCCCAGTTCCGAAACGGGCTAGGGCTCGAGAGATCTCGAGGATCAAAGTGACAATTTTATTTTTCACAAATTGAAAAAGAGAAAGAAAAACTCACTATTTGAGACAAGGAGCGAAAAAGAAAGAGGAATGTAATCTAAGTTTCTTAAAGTGTTTTACAATCCTTTAAAATTCAGTTTGAAAGGGAATTGAAATGTTGTTGATGAGGTGTAAGGAGTAGTATTATTCTATCTGATTCTGAAGACTTTGCACGGTCAGTGTCAATAACAAAAAGAAGACGGGGTATAGTCCTTGTCTATATTCGCTTTTTGTTTGAATTCCTTTTCCGAAATTACTGTAAAACAGATCTCATGTATTTCTGCCATTCTGATTGTACAATAATATTTTAAAAGAAAAGAATTGTGACTTTTGAAGATTTCTGCCAGTAGCTGAATATAAATAAAAAAATTTCTTATTTTAAATAGATTTTCAGAGACAGGAAAATAACGAAACGTTGTTGTGAGGAAGTATTTTAAATAAATATTTATTTCTTTGTAAAAAGGGGTTTTCAAATAAGAACATTAATCCGGAAACAATTTTAAGTGTTATTAACTATTTTCTATTGCGTATTTTAGATATCGGGCTCGGATGGGTTTGGTCTCTGATGCCACGAAATCTTCCGGGCTCGGGCGCAGAAACAAGAATCCGAATTCATCTGTACTATATACAACAGTATATAGTGCTCAAATTCGATGTTTTTGCAAAAACTATAGCAAGACATGACGGAAATCCCAATTCTAAGATAATCTTCTATTTGGAATCAACACTCATCAATCAGCGAAAAATTAAGTACTTTGAGATTGCAACAAACTGACAATAATTATCTCGTCGAAAACCCATTCAGAAAGTTTTTCATCATAGTGACGTACTTGGGAACAACACGCACGTGAAAGGAAGATGATTACGGACTTTATGTTTTTTACCCCATGACGTCATCCAAGGCTACGAAAGAACTCAAAAACTTTGTACTTCTCTGTTTTAAAATATAATCTGATCATGTAGCACTTACGAAATAACAGAGCAAATGTAAACGCTCTGTTAATGTATAACCAAGTAAAAATATATACTAAAATTATAAGTTAAACAAGAAAGGAGATGGTGTTCATTCTACTGTGAAATACATATTCTAATACTTATTTAAATTTCAGTAGTATGGATTACTTCAGCAGATTATTGTTATGCCAAACGGATTACTTCGAATAAATGGCTAACTCCAAAACCAGTCAACACTCGCATAATCTGGATATACTCTACATAAAGGTTTGAAGATCCAACCAGGTAAGACGATGCATGTTTACTTACCTTCTATTTTGCATTTGTTTGAGAAAGATAAAAAACTGTGTCAACGATAAAATTAACTGCGCCGCCGACAAGACACAGTAACCCCTCACCCACACGCGACACACGGCAATCATTCGTCGTCACCAGAATCGTTTATAAAAGTAACACCCATACTCAAATGCAAAAAAAAAATATATATATACTGTTTAAAACAGTGGTACGAAAAAGCAACCACCGACTCAACGAGTTACAACCAACTTTATAAAAGTAATAATCTCCATATCGGCATTACAGAAGGCAATGGGTAAATAGGAAATTGCTTATAGATCTGGTGCAAGCCACTTACACAGTATATAAACATATATCATGACATATGCATTTTAAATTTTAAACTTGGATTATACATGCTAGCCAACTAGCGATAATGGGGAAGGAGAAAGCCCACTAACAGAGAAATGTGTTAAGATAAGAAAGAAAAATGGCAACATTAAATTCATAAAGGGGAAAATCCAGATATGCAACTGGTATATTGTTTTTTTCTAACTGTGTCCAAAAATTTGTCACCTGTTCTTAATGAAATACTAAAATCTGTTATAAAACTTCTCAATGCTTTTAAATGTAATGATAAATGTGAGAATATATTCAAGAAATTGCTTGCTGATAAAAATTTGGACCATATGACAGTTTTGTTTCACGCTGAGGTAACTTACAAAAAAAAAAAAAAAACAGCAAAATTCTTCTAGATGTAAAGGTGAAGAAGATCGATTTATATTAAAAGCATATTTGAAACAAAAGTTTTATCTGTTTCACAAGTTAAAAATTTGAATTGTCATTTTTAACGCTGTTTGAGGCCTTGCGCCATGGTAATAAGACTTCACTTTTAGAAGATTGTGATTTTAAGGTGGGTCGTGACCAAGAAAAGGTTGGGAACCAATGGTTTAGACAAAATAACACAAGTAAACAAACACAACATTGGAGATGACGTATGGCTCACCATGCCTTTCATTATCTAAAATCCTCTCGATCAATCAAATTTTACTGACAAAATGTCGTTACTCTGATATATGAAGACACTTTAATAGTGGCGACAGCATTCTCATAGTGAAAGAGTAGTTATAATGTTTTGGCTCATCATTGTATATTATTTATCCAAAAGTTAAAAATATTTATCGTACCTTAAAGAGAGAGATTTTTTTGTATTTAATTTCCTTTATCAGAAATGCCATTTATCGAAAATAAAATCAATAAGTTTCCATGGAAAACTTAAAAATTTGCTTTCATTCTTCGAATACTTCTAAATGTTTCACTGGAAACAGGAAAAATACGTATTTTTCTACTCTATGCACTTAAACCTTTTTTACTTAATTTCATCATACGCTAAAAATAGATTCACTTTCGATGTTAAACCCAACAACTTTCTTGGAAACTTTAATATAAGCCGATTATTTCTTTGATATATAATTTTTAAAAGCTTCTTACCTCAACGTTTTCATACATTAAGATAAAGTGTTCTTCATAAAAATTGAGATTCTATAAGAATTTTTATATTTTTTTATATTTTCATAATTATTTATGAATGTCTATATATTTCTCTTTCATTTTTATTTCACTATGGATAATACCACTTGATTTTATATTAAAAGTTGACATTTGAAGCTGCTGCATTAATGATGGGCATAATAATTGGATATAGCTCATTCTATAAATCAGTATGGGTAAACAGCAGGGCCCAATATTCTAGGGCCCATGCTCAGTCAAATATACTAGATGGAAATAATATGTATCATCAAATCCCCCCTCCCCCCTCCCAACTTTAAATTTAAAAAAAATAAATGTTAACAGTTTAAATGAATAAAAGTATACAGTAATAACTAATTCGTCTTTCATTATTTAGTAATATCATTACCAGTACCGTATATTCCGACGTATAACGAGCACTTTTGATATAAGAAAATTTATCAAAATTTACAGGTGCTCGTTGTATGTGGGTTATAAAACAAACAATTAAATATTAAGATGATCATAAAATTTTTAAGTTAATGAACATGCTATTTATACACAAAGAATAATTTTCGCTGTCAGATTACATGAAAAGTAATAGCATTATATTTTACAATAATCTTTATTCTATTTTTTTGCAATGTATCTCAAGGGTCCAGTTTTTCAAAGAAAAGGGTGCGTATACGTCAAAAATACCTAAAATTATAAAAATAACGTTTAAAATGTAGGTGCGTGTTATACACCGGACCATGTTTTACGCCGGAATGTACGGTAATTGTAAGTTAACATGTCAATGTTTTTACAATAATAGTATAACTTTGTACTTTTATCAATTAAATAAAATTCTTATTTCTAATCTCTGTTTTTTAATTTTCAAAATCCAATTTTCATCAAAATACATTTTCTGATCATTTAATATTTGGTGTAATTTCTACACGCAATTTTTTCAAACCACTTTGTGGCATCGATTTATACAGATAAATTGTTTACCTAAAGGGTTGCAACAACTTTTATTTTATATTTCAAATAGTAACAAATGTAAAAAAAAAACTATTGACTTATAAATTCAAATAATATATATGCACTGCCAAGGTAACAAACACATCTATAAAAATCTAATATCAACATACAACAATGTAACAGATGTATAACACAGACTAATAAAACGATACATTATCTGTTAATGAAATCGATAACATGTGAAAGCAAATATTTCTTTGCAAGTGAAATACGCTGTCTATGAAGAAAATACTTTCGTTACATTCTAAAACATAAAAATACAAGATGAATGATTACATAAAAGAAGATACGATCGTGATACTGAGATAGAAGCCTTAGAAAAATAAAGAGTCAAGTAAAAATTACAAGTTACTGCGTAATTAGTTCCAGTGTAAACAACAATTTTTCCTTATGTTATTATCGCAATCCAATAATAAAAATCTAATACATTTATCACGATAACTCTGCAGAAAATGAAGAAATATATACATATTTATTTACAATAGCTGTGCATATGTTTACGTCACAACAACTGCAATCATAAGAAATGGTTTAATTGTTTGTTATTTTTGTTCCATATTTAAATACAAAAATTCAAGCGTAATATATATTAATATAAAAAAATAAGCAAATATTGCAAGTAACTGACGTATTTAAGTTTTTGAATAAGGAACTGTGCTTCCGGTGTGATTATTGCACTCAAATTATAAAATTCTGATATAGGGTGAAAAATTAAAGTTTTTATTACTAAAAATTAATTTTTGCCATAAAGGTTTTAACAATATGTTTTAAAATTAAAAATATAGAAAAGAAGTGAAATAATAAAAATATTTCAAAAAAAAAATAAGTAAGGAAAATTAAGTTTATAAAAGAGAAAAAAACTCAAAGTTCGCTATCAATAGCAGAAGAATATCTAAGGTTTCACGATTAGAGGAGTCAGAGAGCTCGTAATCTAGTATATCAGCTATAATCGCATTAGGAATTTTGTAAATGCTTTTGTAAAAAGTTTTAGTAATGGGACTAATTCGTTATTTAGTGAAATAGTGTGAAGATCTCTACACGAAAACTAGTATTTCTTAAATGACGATAGCATTTCTAACAGCCCGTAGAATGGTGCGTTATGCACTCTATAAAGATCCTCAAGATTAGTATTATTAGCAAATCCTCAGGTCCGACAAGCATAAGTAAGAACAGATCGAATACAAGCATTGTAAAAAAGGAATTTGTTTTTAATGGAGAGAGTATTACTACTGAAGAGAACGCGCAGAGATTTAGAAATACCGGTGACACTACCGCATTAAGTACTTTTTTATTCCAATTAAATCTTTGTGACCCTCAGATATTTAGTAATGTTAGTCCAGGGAATGGTAATTAATGATTATATGGCTAGGATAGGTAATTTTTTAGAGAAATAAACTGCAGAAATTTTATTTTCGTTAAGTTTAAAACGCCACAGGTTACAACAGCTTATGGAAATGTGAATGTGATTTTGGAAATTTTTCTATAAGTAGTATGAGTGATGTACAGAGGAGTAGATTGCTGTGTCGCTTGCATACAGAGTAATAAAAGACCTCAATGTACGTGGGATATCATTAAAGTATATGTTAAAGAGACCGGTTCATAAAACGGAACCCTGTAAAATTCCCAAGAAAATCAAATAAAGTGTATAGAATTCACGCTTTATTTAGTTCTTTATTTATTTTTGTTATTGATGCGAACACAGAAGTTGCAGTCGCTAAGATACAAATGTATTTAATGTATAAGACCGGCATGAGTGACAAGCTAAATTAATTTGCAAATAAGGCACTTGTGCCAGACTTCATCAAAGACCATAGCGATATCTAAGACAATGGCACCAGCTGGAATTTGATAGAACGCTTAGATCTAAAGTTTAATTGCTTCGGAATTATGATGTTATTGTTATCTAAAATGTCGTGAAGCGTTCCCGATGACACGCACAACAACTTTGCTGAGAGTAGAGTTGCAAAAACCCGGTTTATTCCCAGGTTTATTTTTAATAGACCCGGTTTGTTCCCAGGTTTATTCCCAAAAAACCCGGGTTTTTTTTCTAGTGTTTGCAACTCTAGCTGATAGAAGGAAGAAGTGAAATTGGACGAAAGTTAGTATTATCCTATAGATTAGTTTGATGTTTAGGAATAGGTAAAATAACAGAAGTTTTGCATGGTTTAGGAAAATAGAAAAATTTTAGGATAGCATTAGTGAGTTTAGTAATATAAATAATAAAATTTACAGGTAATTTTTTTAAAGCAGTGCTAGTAATATTATCATACCCAGGGGCTTTCTCATTTCGAGAATTTTGATAATATTATAAATAAAAATAGGTTGAATTTCAGGAAGAGTTTCGAGAGGGGGGGGGGGATATCTAAGAAAATTTTGACAGTATCACTAAAATCGGAAATATGGACAAGACTAGCAAGAGTGGGATTAGTGAAAAATTTCTCAGCATATGGTTTAGTAAGAATTTCGGTTTTACATTTGTCAGTATAGGCAGTAGTATCAAACACAGTAAGACGAGGAATGACAGTGTAATTATTATTGAGTTTTTTCTTAATTTGCAAAATGAATTATCTCCAAGAGAAAGATAAGATTACTAAGGAAATTATTCCAACTTTTTTGTTTTTATTTTTCAATTATTATTTTTTTATTGTTTAATCTATTAATAGTAGGCTTAAAGGAAGAGTCTCTGGTAGACTGGAAGATTCATCGCATGTTATTTCTTTGCTTGCAGATGTTACAAATATAATGCGGAAGATTGAAAGAATTGTTATGCTTCATATAGTGGTAAGTAGCATGATTTTGAGCATTTGTTATTAAATTTTGAATAATAATGACAGCATTATCAATATCACTGAAATTATTAATAGTTAGTAAGGATAAATCAGAATTACTTAAATAGGTTTTTAATTTACTCCAATTCATTGACACAGAGGGAAGAGGAGAAAGAAAGTTAACCAGATCAATTTTTAAACTAACTGGGCAGGTGATCATAACTTAAATTGTTAATAACAGTTAGAGTTGCAAAGGCTAGAAAAAACACGGTTAAAACCTGGGAATAAACCTGGTTTTTTAACCTGTAACCTGGTAACCTGGGTTTTTTGGGAATAAACCAGGTATTTTGGCAATAAACCTGGGAATAAACCGGGTCTATTGGAAATAAACCTAAGAATAAACCGTTTTTTTGCAACTCTAATAAGAGTTGTAAGAATTGGAAAAGACAAATTTTTAATTAAGGCAAAATCAATAAAAGAGGGGAGATAATTACCTGTACCAAAATGTATAGGTGTATCAGGTGCATGAAGACTATATTGTTGGTGTGAAATTGAAATTAGGTTGTGTAGTTATTTGCCATGACCTGTGGTTGAGATATAGTTCCATCGCCACTCATGATAATTATAATCACCGGCTATGAAACAATGCGTATTTTGCGCGAAAAGTTGTGTAAGTTCATTGACTGGGGATTGTTGAGAGCGTTTAATATATATAATGCCAAAGTTAATGCTAATATGTGGAAATCGTACAACAAGTTTCATGCTGTCAACACCAGTGATTGTAGTGTTCAGTGGAATGTGGTATGTGGTATGTGATGTTTGATGTAAATGGCAGTGCCGCCTCACAATAAGTCAGCGCGCGGTATATGGTTCAGTTTGTAAAAAGAAATATTAATACTATAGGGAGTTTTGCGAATTTCTTGAATAAGAATTATATCGATATCCGAATTTTTAGGGGAAAAAAGAGTGTCGTTCATTAATTTTGTTGTTATGGTAGTTACAAATTCAGGTTAAAGCTATTAAAGGAAAGAAAACGGAATTACTCATTGTTAATAATATTGAGCTTTATTGCAAAAATGTCGAATATCTTCACTATAACAAACCTTTTATCCATTTAATTAGTACATTTTTAATGCATTTTAGGAATTTAGAAATCTGGACCATTTCTTTGATATCTTGAGAGGGTTTAAAGATATCCTGAACTTCTTTTGTGTAACTAACTTGAAATGGGATTAACGTTAGAAGTATTAATATTAGTAGAAGTAGAGGAATGGTCATCAGCAGGCATTTCTGGAAAGCTATCAATATTGTAATATTGAGTAACTCCGGTAGCGAGTTTTCGTATCCTGCTGCTCTTTAGTGTAATTAAATTCATTTAAAACATCAGCAAAAATTATAGTTTCCTTTAGGATTTTAGTATTTTTATTAGTAGAATCGGATTTTTTTTTAGTAGAAACAGAATTTATTTTAGTTTAATCAACATTTTTTAGTAGAATAAGTATAACATTTGGAGGGGGGAGGGGGGGCGGTAGATCAGAACACAGTAAGTAGCGGGGTGACCTGTCTGTCCACAATTTGTACGATTAGACATAATTCTGCCTTTTTTCGGGCAAACTTTACTAAGATGCTTATCCAATAATTTAACATATCTCGGAGTAAGTTTACAAACTTCAGATGGGCGTCCAAAGACCTGGCAACGGTAGCATTGTTTAATTTGTCTATTGGCCTTAAAGTATTAAAAAATTACTGATATATAATAGATTTCGTTAATATTATAGATTTTCTCAAAAGTTTGATTAGGGTAGAATATTTTACATATATAAAGGCATAGTATTTCCAATTTTTTTTTTTTTTTTTTTTTTTTTTTAGCATGGAAGAACTAGTTACAGTGGAATTGTATTCTTTTAGACTTTCAACAACTAATTCAGATTATAACAACGGAGTATACTAAGGGATTATAACAAGGGTTCAGTATAACAAGAGAAGATCTCTGATGCAAATTTTGTGTTTTTGTGTCTGATCTCTTAGATGCAGAGCAGTATATTTTTTGTATTTTCATCTAAATAATGTTGTGTTGTTGTAAAATCAGAATTTGTTTTACATAGAACCGACAAACGCTCGTCCTTTAGTGCTACAATGAATTTTTAACTGTTGAAATCCTTAATACATTTTGCTAAATTAGTTCATTTTTCGTTAAGTTTAATATCTTAGTTATGTTTTTTTAGTTATTAATTAACTTTAATATTTTGTATTTTTTTCTTTTTTTAAAAAATAGATGTCTGTAGATAAATTACTTTCTTAAAGAAGTACATTAAGTTCTTTTTTACTAGTTTAAATAGCAACAAATATAATATAACTACCTAAATTACAAGGAGAGGACCAAGCTTGGTAATCATAGATTTTGATTATTTTTATATATGTTGTAGGGTAGAAGCCCCTTACTCTCAGGTTCAACGGATTTTATACAACACTCTTTAGTTCTCGAGAAATATTTTACACAACTTAAATACTTAGGGGGTCTAATATTTTAACACAACTTAAATACTTACTTTGTAACGAAATTACTTCGTTGGTCGTAACTCAGTTGTTATGACGTCTGCTCGTTGATCCGCGGGCTCTAGTTCGAGACCGGGGAGCTACGTTTGTTTTTCTCATTTTATGTTTTATAAATATATTTTTAATTATTATTTAATAATCGTAATTAAAAATTATAATATTGTGCATCAATTATAATGTTAACCTATTTATTTTTTATTTGTAAGTAAATCGCTGTATAGAACATCATTAAACAGTTAATTTTTTTAATCACTTTTAAAATGTATTTCATATATGCTTTATCGATGCAATGATATTGGTCAATTGTGTCAATTCGTGATTTTAAAGAAACATCATTTATATATTGCCTTAAAAAGGGAAGTCAATGCGTTGATAGTACTACTTTGTTTTTAAAGTAAAAAGCTTAATTATATTAAAATTTAGCATTAGAATTAAATTACAACATATTTTTTTGCATATTAAAGATTTTTAAATTTGTAATACGTATGCTTGCGCTTTGAATTAATTTATAATTAACAAAATAAGGTATGATTTTGTAACTATTTTGTACTTTTTACTAGTCAATAATGGATTCATATTTTAAAAAATCACGTTAAATGATGATAAATGTTTACTAATGGCTTAAAAATCAAATAAATTTAATTTAAATTTAATGGTGTTAACATTATAATTAATGTACAATATTAAAATTTTTAATTGAGATTTTTAAATTATAATTACAAGTACATTTATAAAACAAAAAAATAATAAAAATAAACGTAGCTCTCCCTGGTCTCCAACCAGGGCCCCTGAATCAATGAGCAGACGCCATAACAACTAAGCTACGACCAACGAAGCAATTTTGTTACAAAGTAAGCATTTAAGTTGTGTTAAAATATTAGACACCCCTATTTCTCGAGAACTAAGGAGTGTTGTATAAAATCCGTTGAACCTGAGACTAAGGGGCTTCTACCCTACAACATACATAAAAAAATCAAAATCTGTGATTACCATGCTTGGTCCTCTCCTTGTTAGATATTTAGATAATGTATAGATATTTCTAAGCGTAGTTTATCTATAAAATGTATTGTGAACAGATAACACAGTAACAGACATTTAACACTGCATTATAAAATTATTATGGACAGATGGCAATGTAACAGGTGTGTCATACTGACTAATAAAACGATATTATGAGTTAACTACATCGATAACACAGAAAGCAAATTTTCCTTCGTAAGTAAAATGCGCTTTTTTTTTAAGAAAAAACATTCTTTACCTCCTAGAGAAAATACAAGATAAAAGTTTACATAAGAGTAAATACAAGTGCAATATCGACATAGAAGATTTAGAAAGAGGAATGAAATAATAATTACAAGTTAGTACGTAATTAGTTCCAGTATAAACAACTATTTATTTTGATGTAATTATCTCTCCAAAAATAAAATTTCTGATACATTTACCTATATTCTGAATCTGATATTATTTTGTAAGCATTTTGAACAATTAAATAATATTTTTGCACTATTAAATAGTATTTTTATTTTCATACTGTTTTAGATATTCTGAATACGATATTACTTTGTAAGTATTTCGAACAATTAAATAATATATATTTTTTAAATATATTACGTACTTACTATAATATTTTCTTGCAATTTTCTTAAACAACATTTTTCACAGATCTTTACAGATAAACAGTTTTGCAACACAATTTCTCTAACATTTTTTTCCTATTTTAAATAGTAAAAAATATAACTATACTGTCTAACTTAGACATTTGAATAATTATACAGGCATTGCTGATTTTGCTTAGCAATAAAACAAATTATCATCAGAAAAGAATGTAACAGATGTATATTATACTAACTATGAAAGCAATATATTATCTGTTGATAAAACCGATAACACACAGAAAGCAAATTAAATACGCTATGTATGGAAAAATTCCGTTACTTCATATAGAAAATAAAAGATAAATGATTACATAATAGAAAATACAATCCTGACATTGGGTTAGAACCAGTAGAAAAAGGAATTAAATAAAAATTACAAATTACTGCTTAATCAGTTCTAGTATAAATAACTATTTTTTCTGATGTAATTCAAAAATAAAATTCTGCTATATTTTCTTAATTATAAAACTACCATTATTTTGTAAGTATTTCCAACAATTAAATTATATTTTTATTTTAAATTTAAAAAATACATAAAATATTTGGAATATTAGTTTAGCACAATGTAAAATTACTTTTATTTAGTTATTTAGTTATTTTCCATAGATTTCTACAAACAAATGTCTTTCCGAAAAAATTACATTAACATTTATTATTATTATTATTATTATTATTATTATTATTATTATTATTAAATAGTAAAAAATGTATAAAACTACTTATAGATATTTAGATAATGTAGTATCTATAAAAAATTATTATCAACTGATAACAAAGTAACGAATGTTCCGACTGATAAAACGATGCATTATATGTTAGTGAAATTAATAGCTTTCAGAAAGAGAATATTTTTGTAGGCGTAAGGCTAGCTATTTCTTAAAGAAAAAAACTTTCGTTACTTACTAAAGAAAATAACTGATTACATAAGAGAAAATACAAAACTGCTACTGAACTAAAACCTCTAGAGAAAGGAATCAAATAAAAATTACAGATTACTGCTTAATTAGTTCCAGTATAAATAACTATTTTTCCTGCTATAATTTAAGAATAAAATTCTGGAACATTTTCTGAATTCTGAAACTGCCATTATTTTGTAAGTATTTCGAACAATTAAATTATATTTTTATTTTTACAAAAATACATAAAATATTTGCTATAATAGTTTCCCACAATATGAAATTACTTTTTTTTTTATAGATTTCTTCAAACAAATGTCTTTCCTAAAGATTTACACTAACTTTTTTACAGTTTTCAATAGTAAAAATAGATGTGGAACTACTTAACATAGATATTCAGATAATGTAGTACTTAAAAAAAATTATTATCAAGCCATAACAAAGTAATAGATGTATTGACTAATAAAACGATACATTATCTGATAATGATATCAATAACACACACAAAGCAATATTATTTCTTAAACAAATATCTTTCGTTATTTGCTAAAGAAAATAAATGATTATATAAGAGGAAATATAAGCTTTATATTGGGGTAGAAGCGTTAGAGAAAAAAGTCAAATAAAAATTACAAATTTCTGCCTAGTTAATTTTGGTTTAAATAACTATTTTTCCTGATGTAATTCAAAAATAAATTTCTGCTACATTTTCTGTATTCTGAAACTTCCTTTTTTTGCAAGTATTTCGAACAATTAAATTATATTTTTATTTTAAATAAAAAAAAAATACATAAAATATTTGAAATAATAGTTTACCACAATGTAAAATTACAGTTATTTATTTATTTATTTATTTTGCATAGATTTCTAGAAATAAATTTATCTCCTAAAGAATTACATTGACTTTTATCTGTTTTAAATATTAAAAAATATCTAAAACTACTTAACATCGACATTTAGATAATGTAGTATCTATAAAAATGTATTATCAACTGATAACAAAGAAGAGATGTACTAACTAATAAAACAATACATTATCTATTAATGATATCAATAACACACGTAAAGGAAATAATTTTTTAGACGTAAGACTATGCTATTTCTTAAAGAAATAACTTTCGTTACTTGCTAAAGAAAATAAATGATTATATAAGAGAAAATACAAGCTTGATGTTGGAGCAGAAGCATTAGAGAAAAGAGTCAAGTAAAAATTACAAATTACTGCTTAATTAGTTTCAGTATAAAGGATTATTTTTCCTGATGTTTTTCAAGAATAAAATTCTGGTAGATTCTCTGAATTATGAAACTGCCATTATTTTGTAAGTATTTCGAATAATTAAATTATACTTTTATTTTAAATAAAAAAAAAATACATAAAATATTGGCAGTAATAATTCAGCACAATATAAAATTGCTTTTATTTATTTATTTACTTATTTTGCATAAATTTCTACAAACAAACATCTTTCCTAAAGATTTACATTGACTTTTATCTGTTTTAAATAGCAAAAATATACAGGATGTATCGGATTAATCTTTCAATTTTGGTGGGCGGTAAAAAAAAATGCAAAAGAAGACAATCTCACATAGGAAAGTATCGGCGCAAAAGAACCCACGAAGTTGTAAAAGGCCCTATGTATCCACAACTGCTGATCACGCGCAAAGCTTTCTGACAAGTCCAGCCGGTCGTCATTGGACAAGGTGACTTTGCAGAAGTAACACGAATCATTATACATCTAATGAGTATGCAGATATGCATCTGACTTACGTTACGGCAGGGTAAATCGGTCGAAAAGCTGTGCAAATGTATGCAGAACGCTACTCTAACCGGCGTAAACATAAAAATCAAAATAACAGGCAGTAACTGGAATTTTCCATGTCGATCGGTTGCTTCCTCTGTCATAACAGTTACTGGTAACCGATCCTGTAGCAAACATTTGATACTGATGTTTGCGCCTGTTGTGGTAACGTTCTGCATGCATTTCCACAGTTCTTCGACCACTTTTCCCTGCCGCACCGTTAGTTAGATGCATATCTCCATAGTCATTAAACGTATAACGATTCATGTTATTACTTCAAGGTCACCTTCTCGATGACCGGCTGGACTTCTCAGAGTACTTTGCGCGTGGTTAGAAGTTGTGGATATACATCGCCCTTTACAGCGACATGCGTTCGTTTGCGCCCCATTTTCCAATGTGAGATTGTCTTATTTTGCTATTTTCTACCTCCCCACAAAATTTGAACGATCAATACTGATACACACTGTATAAAACTACTTAACATCGATATTTAGATAATCTATGAAAATTTATTATTAACTGATAACAAAGTAACAGATGTATTGACTAATAAAACGATACGATACATTATCTCTTAATGATATCAATAATCACAAAGCAAATATTTTTGTAGGCATAAGGTTCGCTAATTCTTAAAGAAACAACTTTGTAACTTGTTAATAAAATAAATGATTATATAACGGAAAATATGAGCTTGATGTTGGAGCGGAAGTGTTAAAGAAAATAGTCAAATAAAATTACAAATTACTGCTTAATTAGTTTCAGTATAAATAACTATTTTTCTTGGTGTTTTTTAAGACTAAAGTTCTGGTACATTTTTTGAATTCTGAAACTGCCATTATTTTGTAAGTATTTCGAACAATTAAATTATATTTTTATATTAAAAAAATAACATAAAATATTTGCAATAATAGTTCTCCACAATATAAAATTACTTATATTTTATTTCGCATAGATTTTTTGCAAAAAAAGTATTTCCTAAAAATTTACATTAACTTTTATCTGTATTAAACGGTAAAAAATATATAATACTACTTAACAGCGACATTTAGATAATGTAGTGTCTATAAAAATGTATTATCAACTGATAACAAAGACACGTCAGTGCAACTGATAATAGATGCACTGACTAATAAAACGATATATTATCTGTGAATGACATCAATAACGCAACACAAAACAAATACTTTTGAAGTCATAAGGATCGCTATTTCTTAGAGAAATATCTTTCGTTACTTGCTAAAGAAAATAAATAATTATATAAGAGAAAATACATGCGTGGTATTGGGGCAGAAGCATTAAAGAAAAGAGACGGGTAAAAATTACAAATTAATGCTTACAATATAAATAACTATTCTTCCTGATGTACATATTTCAATACAATTATTGCACATATTCGGAATTCTGAAACTGCCATTATTTTGTAAGTATGTCGAACAATTAAAATATATTTTTATTTTAAATTTTTAAAAAATACATAAAATATTTGCAATAACAGTTTCCCACAATATAAAATTATTTTATTTATTTATTTTGACCAAACAAATTTCTTTCCTAAAGACTTAGATTAACTTTTTTCTATTTTAAATAGTAAAAAATGCATAAAACTACTTACCATAGATATTTAGATAATGCACTATCTAATTATATATATATATATATATATATATATATATATTATCAAATGATAACAAAGTAATAGATGTACTGAATAATAATAAGATACATTATCTGTTATTGAAATCAACACACACAAAGCAATTATTTTTATGGTGGAAAGCGTTTCATAATCTATACTTGACGCATGATTTTTTTCTTTTATTTTCTTAACTATTTATAATTAAATTTTATAAAAGGCTATAATGCGTGCATCTAAATTTTAATTTATACTTGTTTCAAATTTCTTGTTCTCTTATTAATGCGTGCTATACGCCAAAATATACGGTAATTACTGTACTGTTTCAATCTATAAAGTGGATCGCAGTTACTGACATATAGGAAATATCTAATCTAGTGGTTTACTTTTTTTTTTACCGACGGCAAAACTAGAAACTGTATAAATCTTTTCACCATGGTAAAATTATAAAAATCTCAATGAACCATGAATCATCTATAACATATATTCATCAGGTCCACTCATTTCTTAGAAAAGAGATATAAAGACATTTTCACTTACCATGATAGTTTATATCATATCCAAGCGCGCATATGAATTCTATAAGAAACAAAATCAATAGTCCATCTGAAATTAAAAAAGAAAACATTAATACAAAAGTGTTCTACAAAATAAAATTTAAAAAAAATAATTAAACACTGAGTAAGAATAAATTTAACACAACCGAACAGTTCCTTAAATTCATGTAAGAAAATATGCTTTTGTTTCATAAGAAACCTTAAGTTAAAAAAAATGGATGCTTCTAAACCTTATAATAAATAAAATTTAATAAACTAAATTAATTTACTGAACTTATATAGCCCCTGTCTGATTTTAATTGATTAAAGATCTGTGGACTCATTGTCTTTACTGTATTACAGTTACTGAAAATGTGAGAATTTTTTTAAGATCGTATTTAATTTATTACACATTCGTAAAAGATGCGAAAATATTACGAAAATGTACGAAAATAATACCAAAAAAAAGAAAGAAAAAGAAAGAAAGAAAAAAAGAAAAGAAAAAAGAGACGAAAACAGTAATTGCAATGTTGTCTTAAATAAAATTAGCTCTGAATTAAAAGTTGAAAGAATAGTAACATTGCAACAGAGAAGGGGGTATCACTTGAATGTCACGACCTTTGACAGGGAATAGTCAAAACACCTGTAAATACAGTGAGGTAATTCACGGATAACTCCTAAGTATGTCTTGTTATGTGTTTAGCTCATATCGTAGTAATGTTAATAAAAGAAAGAAAAAAAGGGTTTATTTCTTTCATAAAAACAAATTATTTTTTTCCCAATATGTTTGATATCAATTAAAAAAGAATTGAAAAGTTAAATATTTGGCGTTTCTTACACGTTTCAGCTATCAAAAAATTTTAATTTATTTCAAAGAAGGTAAAATTACTTTCTATACCCAATTTGCATACTTCCTTGGCACATTTTTTAAAATGACGTTGGCGCAATTTGGATTTAAGAAAGTGAGATTTGTTGCCAAATATTATAAATAGCTATGAAAACAAAACTGGTTAAATATTATGCTTATTTATGTATATATTTTAAAAAGAAAATTGCTATGTGTTACTGAGGGTATTGGATTAATTACTTATGTTTGTATATAATAATAGGGTTCTGTATGTAAGATTATATATTAATTAAATTGTGTAAACAGTTAATAAACTGCTTGTGTGTAGGAAACAGTGTAATAGGTTGCCAGAAAGTATGTGTGACTTTTTTTCGAGGCCAATTTCCCAATCTCGCCAAAGTCTCTATAAAATAGTCCGTAGGCAGCGTCATACTTTGGTAACCAATTTTAGAGTCAATGATTTTAGTGTATATGATGTATTAGATTCTACATCTAACGAAACTGCCAGTCAGCTGACTCACCAGAGGAGGTTGTTGTGACAGCAACATCGTACATCTCACTACAATGGAAAATGAACGGCAAACCAATTGCTGATGTTCCCGCGACTCAAGGGCATCATCAGTAATCGGGTTGCAATTCATTTTAATTTTCAAGCGGGTTGTACGATGAGTTTATAGGAACGCCCCTGCTGGTGTGTTAGCTGACTGGCAGTTTCGTTATCTGTAAAATCTAACCTATCGTATATACTAAAATCACCGACATTAAAATTGGTTGCAGAAATGTGACGGTGCTTCGCAGATTAAAAGGGAATTCCAGAATATTTTATTTATGTGTCAGAATGCTTAGACAGAAAAAAAAGTATATATTTTTTATTTAATCGTAGTTACTTTTACGCGTAAATAAAATCTGCAAGAAAACAGTTTTTCGTGTACAAAATGGTACTATAAATATAGTTAAAGATTAAGAAATATGTTTTTTAACTGGACAATGCACTTTTAAAAAATATTTTTTTTTCATTTTTAATGTTACTCTAACGGTACGTTCTTCAAAGAAGTGTTCTACATCATGACTTCAATAAATATTTGGAAAGAAATTCATTTTACTGAAAACTACAAATTTTTAAAATCTATTAATAATTTTTAAAAATTCAGATATTCCACGTGTTCCCATTTTCAAAATATTTTTCTCATTTTTTCATATCCTCAATTGCTAAAATAGTGCAAGAATCCCTGGAAACCCTGCCTAACAAATCGATGAGATCCAAACCAATCTATCAGAAACGGAAGCACTCAAACCTCCTCGCGATATCCCGGCCGTATCCTTAAAAGACAACATCTCCCAGTCGTTCGAGGCTCCCACCTGCTGATGCCACAGCGAACTACGCCACCTCAAAGACTAGCTGCCATGAACATCACAAAGAGGACCTCATCTATCCTAACAAAACAAAACGGAAGCCTCCACACGGTACAGTCAATCAGTCAACAACTACAGACAAGAGTTACTCCTCGGCAGTGGTGAAAAACATAAATGCAATAACAGCACATGTATAAATTACCTGCAAATCCGAACAGGAATGTGTAGTACTAGCCAGCAACCTATAGCAAAACCACAGAGTAAGAAAACAGTTCCGCATCGAATTAAAAAAGTTAACACAACAGAAGATTGACGTTCTAAAATACAAGTGAATTCTTCAATGACAGCATCACTACCCACCTGGAGGCACACTCGGCCCAACTACGCTCTCTAAGAAGATACCAGGCCAAAAATAAAAAGTCCCTGAACTGGATCTACCTATTTTCCGGCAACCTAGCAAAACTACTCACCAACTAAGGCACGGTCTCAATTGGCCCACCCCGCTGCTTGGTCCGACCCTTTACCTCTGTACTCCGCTGCTTGAACTGTCAGAACTATGGTCCCTCAACAAGTTCTGTCAGTCCAAGGCAAGGTGCGTCAACTGGATCCAATCCCCATGAACCTAGGTATAGATTTCTAGATAGATATTTCTTCTACGTTCATGCCAATTCCATAAAGTGGGAGACTGTAGTGAAACTCCCAGCTGCGTTAACTGCAGTCGCCAGAATAGAAACAACGAACCTCCTTCTACTTTAGTCACAAGACCTCAGATTACTCTTTCCCAATCTGCAAGCTCCAATACCAAAGAGAACGCCAGTGACTGGACAAAGCCTTCCTGCTTAAATCACCCCCCTGCTCCAACTCCACGTAAATCTTCAAGCAACCCCGCTCACCCGCATGCAACTCCTCAGTCACCAAGAGTATGGACTAATACCCCACCTCTTCAGCATCATCAATCGTGGAACCATCTTGTACCCGACTATACCGTGCCCTCCCCCCTTGACCAACAGTATGGCTGCAGTCTTTGTTTAGAGGCCATATATAATAATTTAAACCATAGAAACCATATATAATTATTTAATAAAACTATATAACATAAATATATAACATAAGGTACACAGGCCTTCAAAAGTTAAGGTACAACCAGTCTTTTGTGTCTAATTTGAAAACAAATGAAGCTAAAAACGTGAAATTTAGAAGAATTGTGCTTTAAACAGTTATTTATCGAATTTTACTTAATTTTAACATCAAGCATGATGTACAAAAAAAAAATTGCATTTTTTGCAAAAGTCCACTGTTTGATAAAAAAATAACTACCACTTAAAAAAAATTAAATAAACGGATTTTAATAAGGCATGTAGTCCGGTCTTACTTGTAATGAATTTTTGGCCTCGACTTTTCATACTGTCAATTAAGTTGTGGGACACTGGAAAAGGAAAAAACTCCCATACCTACAGCAACGCTTGTTCAAGCTCACTTAACGACTTTGGAGGAGGACTAACGGCAGCCACATTGTCTGCTGAGATAGTCCCAAAGATGCTCTATAGGATCAAAGACCGAAGATTGTGCTGGCCATTCCATTCACTCTAAACCTTGATCCTCTAGATATTCACCAACGACTCCTGCTCAATTTGATCGGGCATTATCAACCATTCAGATTAATTCATCACAAATAGCAGCACCATACAGTGTGACAAACGGAGCAAGGATCTTGTCCAGATATTTTACAGCAGTCAGAATTCTTCCATGGCACACATGGAAGTTACTGTGACCAAAAGAGAGATTCCAGCCCGAACCATGATTGCACCTCCTCTATAACCGTGTCTTCCAACAATGTTACATAGGTAGAATCTGATGCCTTGTTCTCGCCAGATCAGCACACGAACTGAATCACTCTCCAAAGCAAACCGGGACTCATCTGTGAACAGTACGGAAGCCCATTATTGTGTGTTCCAGGTAACGTGCTCTCTTCGCCAACATAAACGTCCACTTATGTGTTGTCGATTAACAGGGCCACACACAACGGGTCATCTTGCATACATTCCTTAATTGTGAAGACGTATTTGCATCGTAATCGCATGTATTGTCATCCCTGTTGCTTTACGATGATCTGATATGAGCTGAGCCACAGTAGTGATGCTCCTCCTTCGGGCCAAAAGAGCTAGAAAGCGATGTTGTGCAGGGGTTGTAACCCATGAGCGGTCTGGAACAAGTCTTCTTCATACTGAATTTTTGGATTCAAATTGATCTCAGAGCCTTTGGACCACACTAAGAGACACATTAAGACGTCTAGCAGCACCAGTTTCTGATAACCCCATTTCCTCCATCAGATTTCCCGCCATCTTAGCGAATCAAGTAAACGACATCTCCTAGACATGGACAACACTAATTTAGTAACAACAATTCAAATTCATCAACCATAAAAAAATTCACACAAATTTCAAAAGTGGGATATCCGCAGTTCCACCTGACAACATATATAAGTATCCAATACATTAAAATAATTGAAATGGGTATAATTTTTTCATAAGATTTTATTGAAGTTACTTATGATCATTCATATAAACCATATTTTTTTAACTTTATTTTCATTCATTTAATAGTGAGCGTCAAAAAACTGGTTGTACCTTAACTTTTGGAGGCCAGTGTATGTAACATAAGTAAAACCATATAAGATTAGGAATTTTATCATTGATCGCTGTTTCATTTTCGTGATTGTTTACAATATTTGGCGCAAAATCGCACTTTCTTAAGTGAGTAATGTCAAGGCCTCTATGACAAAGAAGTAATACAATTTTTTCCTAAATATATCGCCATGTGTTAATACATATTTTTTTAATTTTTAACAAGAAATTCTAGCCCAAAAATAAAAATTCGTATTTGTAGTCGATTTTTATTCATTCCAAAGTCTACCTCCCTTTGAGGAAATTCAATTTACTTCTTCCAGTAAAATAGATCCGAACTGTGCTAGGACATTATAAATCCATTTTAAAACCATTTAAATCATACAAGCTTCTATCAGCTAAAACTTGGCTTCAATGTAACATACTTTGTCATATTATTTCTAAGAAAAGGCGTAAAAATAGCTGACAATTTTGAAAAATTATATATTACCTAACAACAGACTAGACATAATTTATATATCACATGTCATATGAGAAAGGAATTTCCTTTAGGCTTCCAAAAATATATGAAATATGTCATTCAGGTATTTTAAAACCTGTCTAACACCACGAAATAGCGAACTTATAAATGTCTTTTTCACAGAAAAAACAGCAATAGAACCATGGTTATGCTATTGGTCTAAAATAAAATTTTCGACAAGATATTACTTTGAATGGAGAATATTTTCATGGTTTTTACAAGATGAAACAGAAGCCAACTTTGATTAGTTTTTTGATAGTTCGTATATTGCAATTGATAAAAGGTAACTGATAAAAAATTGTGCAACATGTATTTAGATTGACATTTTTAAGAAAATGTAATTTTTAAGCTGTTTCCCTTCCCCACTCCCTTCCGCAATAACTTTTTATTAAAATTTTTGCTTCATATTAATATGTTTTATGATAAATACGCAATGCTATTATAAAAGGGCAAGGAAATAGAATTAGTTTTATCAGTTTAAGGGGTGAAGGATAATCAAAGGCGTGAAAAAATAGGCATTTAAAAGAAACCAGTGGACCCGTGCGATGATTTCGCACTGCAATTTAATATTTTTTAGTAATATCTAATATTTTTAGATGCAGATTTAGACTTCTACAGAAAAATTAAGGATAAAACTATCTGAAAACACCATTAGTCAAGTCAGAATAGCATCTCATTTATTACTAATAGTAAAATCTCAATAGAAAAAGTCACACGCGAGAGAAAAAAAAATGTATTGTAACTGCATTAGAGGATAATGTCATCTTCTTTGGGAAAAACACGAGGCAAAGAAAAATAAATTGAAATACACTTAAATTACAATTTAATATATTATAGCAAATCACAACTTTTATGTTACACGTGAATACCACTGCTTCGATCGATAAATAATATATTTTTCTTCTAAACGTTTCAATTTCAATTTCAGTTTTTAATCATGAATATAAAATAGATACGGGAGAAAACGTCCCATTTTATCTCTTTTTCACGACTTATTATTTTTTTATAATCATTGTTGAGATCATATAATGCGGTATTTTATTTTTGTGGCAACACTAATTTGAGGAAACCTTTCATTTCATTTATGAAAACAATGCAGATTTAATTTTTAATTAACAGCAATTTTTAATCGAAAAACATGTTTTAACAAAATGTGAGTGTACTATGTCAGAAGCCTGTTCAATATCCTTTCATATGATATCTCATTTATCGTTCTGCGTTTGGTATTTTCTTAGAAAAACAGATGCTGACAACATAAATAATATATATGATTAACTGTTGTACAAGGTTTTTCTTTTTACATATAATAACTCCGGTTTTACATTACATTTTAAGTAAACTTAACGAAAATTTCAAATCAAAATATTGATTCTGGACCAAGTTATCTGCTTGATTCTTGAAGGCTCTCTTAAATATAGTGCCTAGCTATGACCATCAGTACTACTGTTAGTGGTTTATCTAAAATCAATACAACAAAAATATATATATATATATATATATTAGTTTAATACTTTATTTTACTGAGCTTAACCTCTTAACCGTCGCATAGTGTTCAGAACATTCCTTCAAAAATCGTCGATATTTTTTTATTGTCCCATTTTATTATTCATAAAATTCCGAGATAATTAGTAAAAGAACCAGCGTAAATTCAAAGTATTCAGGATGGATAATTTTTTTTTTTAATCACAAATTTACTTACCATCTATTCAGCCCTTTTTTTTTACTCAAGTTACTAAAAAAAAAAAAGGAAGAAAGAAAGAAAGAAAAAACTCAGATTGCTTGATTGCCAACACTTTTATGAAGTAGAAATACTCGCCTTATTTAATGACAGATTAAATAATACGAGAGTAAGGCCAATTACACTATTTTTTAAAAGATGGTGATAATCAAACAATCTGAATTTTAAAAAAAGTAACCTACACTACCCGTGAGGGTCACAGGGGCGACACAAATTTGTTTCCAAATGACTGCCCGTGAAGGTATCAGGAGCTACGATTAATGAGTTTTAAAGTAAAGTTTTTAAATTCAGTACTGCTAGCTATTGAGCACTTAAGCATTTAAAATGATCTCAGAAATGACAAAATCATTGAATAAACCATAATAACACGACTGCCACTGGCAACTATTTTTATAATCATATTCACACCACTATTCTTTAAAAGAAAAAAATATATTAATTTCTCTTTCAAGCGCTGTTAATGTGTATTATTATTGTTATTATTATTTTTTTTTTTTGAGAAAATGATGTGAAATAGAATTAAAATTTGTTAAAAAAAACCTTCGATTAAGCACTATTTTTTTATGCCTAGAATATGCTGTATAAATTTCATTTAAGCCCGTCAAATGTTTTAATATCGTGGTCACCTTATTTCAAAACGTAGTTTTGAGAAAAATGCATTTAAAGTTTCTCACTATTATGATTGAGGTTCTACTACTCTATGTTTATGGTTATAGTAGAATATATTCTAGTATGCATAACAATACATTTCGATGCATTCAATATGCAGGTAAAAACCGGTTAGAAACAGCTGCCGTCAATAGTAAAAGGGTCCTATGGCAATTATAAGATACCTCTAAAACTATCGATTGGATCCACTTGAAAGTTTCACAGAATGTGTTCAAAATGTTATACTTAAAAAAAGAAAAAGAAAATTGTGGTTACTTCTAACAACTTAAGAATTATAAATCGGTGCAAAAACAAACACAAAAAAAAATCTGGTTACTTCTAACACCTTAAGAATTATAAATCGATGCTAACACACACACAAACAAAAAATTTGGTTACCTCTAACACCTTAAGAATTATCAATCGGTGCAAAAACAAAAGAAATAAAATCTGGTTACATCTAACATCTTAAAAATTATCAATCGGTGCAAAAAAAAAAATAAAATAAATAAATAAATCTGGTTGCTTCTAACATTTTAAGAATTATAAGTCGGTGCAAAAATACACCAAAAGAATCTGGTTAGCTTTAACATTTTAAAAATTATAAATCGGTGCAAAAACACACCATCAGCTGGAATTATATTTATAAAAAGAAATAGTTGTAATCAGAAAATGATAAAACGGAAATATAAAAATATAAGTTACGTGAATTATTTTTTAAATGAAAAAACCAATTCATGAAAATATATACTTTAATTTTTTAATAAATATTTCAAAGCATTTGCAGAGTGTACAGATTGCATTTTCTGCAAAAAATCCACCAAAGTATAATTTCACATTATTTTTAAGCATAAAAAAATACGACTTGCGACAAAAAAAAAAATAATAATAATTTTAAATCAAGAATTCTAGATTTCAAGAAAAAAATTTTTGTTTTCCAAAAAGATATTTTCAAAAGAAAAAAAATTTCTAATAAATTAGTTCCTTTTTGCTTCGTTAGTAGCGATTGGATTCCTAAAAAAAAAAGACACAAAAAATGAGATTTTTATAAATACGTAGTGGCAACCATATACAATGAGAACATGATCAACAGCTAATAATAAGCTGATACAAGCTAATATAATATTAAGCTAATATAATAAGCTTATATAATAAGCTATAATAATCAGCTTATATAATAAGCTATTATATAATAAGATTATATAATAAGATTATATAATAAGATTATATAAATATGATTATACTAGGGGGCTCAGCCCCCTACTCGCTAACGCTCGCTAACCCCCCGTGAATTGCGAAGCAATGCCCATTGAGACCGCTACGCGGTCCAAGCTCGCTTTGCTCGCTCGCCTCTTTTTATTTTTGCAGTAATTCTAGCCGGAATAAGTAGTACCATAAATAATTTGAACATATGAAATTGACAATTTTTTTAAATGTAAAAAAAGTAATTGAACTCCGTTGAAAGCCCAACTAAAAATGAATTTAGTTGGAGCTACTAATGAGCATATAAATCATTTAAATACTATGAATAAAGGATCTTGGAAACATAATTTATTTAAAACTTATTGCACCTATAATATTGTACAGCACGGCTTATTCATTAAAAAAACAAAAACACTGCGTAATAGGAAGATAGTTTATCATCAATGATTGTTTACATTTCGTTCGACATTTTACTATTCTAATTGATTATAGATTTCCGCAACAGATGGCAGCAGGTGCGACCTAGACAGTTGATATTTTTATTTCTCTCCGATTTTTCAAGTGAGTGAAATTCATACATAAATTCTAAATAAGAGTTGAGAATTCATTTGAAATTAGCAATATTACTCATTAAATTACTAATTTAATTAAAATGAGGAATAATCTCAGACGCTTTGGATTACGTGCATGTTATTTTATTTTTAATATTTGCTAGCTTCATTTTCACTGCTCTGACACTGACGGCCATATTGGAGGCGGAGCTAATCTATCTAACACAATCTAGTCTTTTCATTGGTCTGAGCTCTGGAAACTACGGTTGTTGCCAGCAATAAGCTAGAAATTCAGCCCTATTTCCGCTCCACGTAAGACAAATATATATATAGATAATAATATAATAATTATTATATACTATACTAACAAGCTACGCCCACTGCGCTGGTCGGTTTCTACAAATGAACCTTGAATCAAACGAAATATATCGTTTAATTTGACCTTGTATTTGAAAGCAATCTGTATATTTACCAGGAATATACTTCCACATTACTGAAAAGTGACGTCATTCCGATATGATATATTCCTGTCGTGAACATGCATTTTTAGTCGAAACATTTTAGTAAACAGTAAAGTAATATGATATATTCTATCTATTCTTATGAGTAATAATATGATATATTCTAATGTGCAGTCAAAATTTTAGCTGGTAAGGACCAACTCTTTTATTTGGTCATTCACAGTTAGGGTTTGCTAAAGAATGATAAAACTATATGCAATATACTAATACGATCACTAAAAATTATCGAACTAACAATGCAAACAAATTAACTAACAAAATCCATTCAGTAGAAGTTTTTATAAACGCTAATCCTTGATAATCGGGTTCATCTGATTACAGAACTTTTCCACATATTTCTAAAACTAACAGAACAATATGAAATATACTAAAACCATCCTTACAAATTATCTACTTAACAATGCAAGTCGCAAAAAATATACGCCCAGTAAAAACTTTCAAAAAAGCTAATCTTTCGGAATCCGGTTCACCTGACTATATAACCTTCACACATAACTGTTTGACTAAGCAACGTAGAACAATATGTAGTACACTATAACCATTCTTGAAATAGCATCTAACTAACTAACAATATAATTCTCATCAAAATCTGTCCAGTAGAACTTTTCCAGAAGGCAAATCTTTCATAATCGGAATCAAATATTGAAAAGGCTAATATCTGATTAAAAAAATGGTCACCCGATTTTCGAATTTCCCCCTATAATTCTAGAGATAAACAACGTAGAATGATATGTTATATAATTAAACTTTCCCTAGAAAATTATCTTACAGTGTAGGTTCCATCGAAATCCATTCGGCAAAATCTTTTAAAAAGGCTAATCTTTCATAATCGGATTGATCTGATTGTAGAACTTCCCATAATAATTCTATAACTAAGCTACGTAAAACGATATGTTATACAATAAAACCTTCTCTGAAAAATTATCTTACAGTTTAAGTTCTACGAAAATCCATTCAGTAGATCTCGAGTTATCAGCAGCCGGAACGAAATTTCATATATGTAGAAGTAAATAGAAGTATATTGCCATTAATATAGTTTGCATTTGAATAAAAAAAAAGGTACTTTTCGGTTAGCCAGGCGCCAGTGATATATGTACATATATAAATATATATGTATATATTCATACATAAGTGTATATATATATATATGTATTTGTATATATATATGTGTATATATATGTGTGTATATATACATGTATGTATCACTGGCGCCCGGCTAACCGAAAAGTACCAAAAAAAAATACTGTAAAAATGCTTTCGTACACTTGAAAAAACACTTTTTGGCTTAAAATCAAAACTGTTTTTCTTTTTTTTCTTTTCTTTCTGTTTTTAAATAAAATTAGTAACAGTTTTTTCTTTTATTTTTCCAGATGTATAGCCATTTCAATTCTTTCTGCAACAACAACAAAAAAAAATACCTTTTGACTTAAAATCAAATTGTTTGGGATCAAAAGTAAAATCAAAATCGCCAAAAACAAAAGATAAATCGCCAAATTTTGTTTCAATAGCAATCTTGCCCCTTGAATAATTTCTTAAGCATTACGAACATTCCTAATCATATTTAAATTAAATATTTTCGTTTTATAATATTATCTCTCATCAAAACTCTTTTTCTTTTTTTTTTCTTTTCTTACTCTTTCTTTTTTCTTTTTCTTTTTAATAAAATTAGCAACAGTTTTTCTTTTATTTTTTGAGATGTATAGCTTTTTCATTTCTTTCTGCAACAATAATGGCCGCCAAAAAATTAGCAATGGTAACCTTTTCGGCCAAAATAACAGAACTTTCTATCATAATTCTGTAACTAATGTACGTAGAACAATATTTTATATACTAAAACCTTCCCTTCCCTGAAAAATTATCTATCGAATAACGCAAGTTCCATCAACATCCATTCAGTGGAACTCAAGTTATAAATTAACGGAACGAAATTTCCGTTTGTGTTTTATAAATACTAGGGAATCGAACCCGGGCTTCCCGGGTTACAGAACACAGGCGAAAACCATTTTTTTACCTAAATCTAATAGATTTTTCATATTTTTATATGTCAAAGTTGCTGCATTTAGTTATTTCTTTTTACTGGTTTCTTTTCTTTTCTTGTGCGTGAAGCGCTCATGCATGCGGTATCCATCCTGTTTTTTTTTTTTTTTTTTTTTTTTTTTTTTTTGTACTAAGCGTTCATACATGCGATATAGTGATCGCGACATTAACGAATTTCAAGGGTTTTGTTTATTTTTTATTTTTTTGGTATTATTAATACAGGGAGTTCGCTGCATCCAGTGATGCTTCTTTGTTAATTTATTATTCATCATCTTATGCATGCGATATAGTGATCGCGATATTAACGAATTTCATGTATATTCGTTTTTTCCAACTTCGCAATGACCGTTAACATTATTTGTAATACTGATGAAATATGAATTAAAACGTTGTTTCTTACTGCTCATATTAACTTTTTATATGCATTTTTATTAAATTTGTGAAATATTTTTTTTAAATATTTTATTCATAAAAAGGCAATATCTAAAACAATATCTTCTGTTTAAATTATCTGTTAAAATATCCGATGTTTGTTTATGGTGTAAACAAATAATTTTCTTTTAAATTTTTAAATTATTACAAAGCTTCCTTTTCTCCAAAATAGTCTGAACTAATCAAATTTTGTATCCGGTACAACGCTACTCTCATATAAAGGCACTCTATTCTTGTGACGTTTTTATTTCAAAATTCATTAATTTTACTACCTGTAACTATTTAAAAATTTATAATGGCAGCATTCTTCCATTTGTTTATTGGGCGTTTCAAAATTCATGCTTAAAAATTATTTTATAAGCCATAATATATCAGGCAATTAAGATATAGTTTTCAAACAAATTGCATTTGAAAGTAATTTTTTTTTCCTCTGTAATGGTGTAAAAATTTAAAATGTGCTATGTTTAGAAATTAAAAAATTGCAATAGCAAAAATCACAAAACCGAAATTTCATCGTCAGCAAAATGACGTATGCGTTACGCGCGGACACGTTTGGCCTTTATAATATAGATAGTAGATAGATATGAGATTATATAATAAGCTATAATAATAAGCTAATATATCTTGAAATAATATAAAGACAACAGCAATATTTAGTAATAATAGATCAACCGTACTACTTTCCATTAGATCATTCGGTATTCGCGTGCGGTTATACCACGTATTAGTACTTACAAGGAAGGTCTCCTTAAAGCGCATACTCAGAAAATTTTGAAAAAAATGCTAATGCAGCTATTCATGTATGTAATAAAGGAACAGTGAAATTTAGCTGCGGAATCCCAGTAGAAAATCTGCAAAAAAATAAAATACTTACGAGTATTTGGCGCAAAAAGACGCGATTTGGCTAGCAACATTTTTTCTTCGCCAAATGCAAACGATTTAATGTATTTTGAAATTGCTTGTAAAATGATTATTCGAATGCGCAATACTTAATGAATTTAAACTTAAACGATGAAATAGTTTATTATTTTTTGTATAATACATACAAGCTGCTTGATCTTACAGTTATTTAATTTTACTACTGAAAAAATACGTTCTATGTTTTGGAAGCTGCAAATATCTATTTTATGTTATAGCGAAGCGTTAAATTTCATTATATATACATATAAATGTGTACCCAAAATTGTATTTATAAAAATTTATTTATTATGTAAGTTAAATTTACATAAACAAGCTCAGCATGAAAAAGTTTTTCCTTAAAGAGTGTTTGTCATATTGTTGTTGTTTGCGTATTTTTTTTTTAAATTTCATTCCGCCGCCAACCGGGGATAAATCGCCAAATAAACGAAATTTTGATAAACTTTTAAGGACGTTATATCGAGGTTCCGCAGAAATTTTTTTCATAGATGTATATATCCTCATGAGAAGACCATTCTGTAATTTTTTCAAATTTTTCTGAGTATGCGCTTATGGAGACCTTCCTTGTTAGCTCATTTAAGATTATCTGTATATATAGCTATTAATATAAATTAAATACAGGATGAGCCAAAATGAAACAACGATCACAATTACGGGTCCTGTGCATTCGAGTCCATAAATTATTAAAAACTATAATCACTACAATTGGAGCCCTATGCGCTGCGATCTTCTAAACTCTTAAAACGGTAAGCACTAATAAAAACACCTGTGAACTTCGCATAAAAAATTCCGAATATTAATTCCACAAAATATAACCACAATATAATAAGAATAACACTACATATTTTCTAATATTTTAAACATAACTTTCTTTACCAAACACACATTTTCTTTACTTTAGATCTCTTTGAAAAAAATATTTTTGTTTCAGAGAATCCTACAAACATGTTTCCTCAAAATATTCTTTGCATCACTTTTGACCCGAAAGCTTAATATCTAAAGTAAGGGAGAAATGACAACTATAAACATTTTTCTCTGAAATTAAAATATTAATATAATTAATTATCCGGTTATTGCAGGGTGAAGCGCTTCAATTTGAAAATTTAATAATTCATTAACTATAATTAATATGAAGATAAAAAAGGTGACATTTATGTCTGGTAGCTCTTAATTTTCATATGCTGTAATTTTAAAATGGTAGTTATTTCTCAGTTTTTTAGCTATAAAAGGGATAATATGATTCTGAAATTGATACTTTACGAATAATTCATATAAATTAGTCCAACATCTACAATTATAATGCAGATTTTAAAAAAAATACCGATTCCATACGCATTTTCATTATCCATTTTTCATCATCATATCATTTATGTCCTACAATTTTACATGAAAAGGATTCAACATTTATTATGCCGCATTATAATGCATCTTTTCTTAAATTGTTTTTGTGAAACTATTTTTACCAGAGGGCCCGTGCTAGGATTTCGCACTGAAATCTAATATTTTTTAGATACTTCTCTATTATCCCGACGACCACTTTTCATAACAAAAAACTATCGCCAAACTGTAAGATTAAACGCCAAAAATGCCGTTCCATTTACTTGACGTCAGAAGCATTATACGTGTTTGTTACTTCATCAAGTGGTTTTTAATTCGACATTTGCGTGTATTTTTCATTATGTTTTACTGATTTATTAGTTATTCATTAATTAAAATATCAATTGTGTCCTTAAATTCTTATATTTTATTTATTTATTTATTTTGATATTCCAATGAAAACGTTCTCCCGCTTATTTGGCGGTAGTTTTTGTTATGAAAAGTGGTCGAAGGGATAATAGAGAAGTACCATTTTTTATCAATATGTAATATTTATTAGATGCAGGTTTAAACTTCTACAGAAAAAGTAAGGATAAAAATATAAGCAAACAACATTTAGTTTTTAGTCAAGCCAGAATATCATCTAATTTATTCCATGAAAGTTAGAGTAAAAACTGATCCAAGATTGCAAAAGGGACGCGCGAGAAAAAAAAAATAACAATCGTATTTTAACTGCATTAGAAAATGACGTCATCCGCTTCGGGAAAAACATGGGACATAGAAATATAAATCTAAGCATTTCAATTTCAATTTCGCTTTTTAATCATAAATATAAAATAAACCCGTGCGGTGTTTTTTATAATAATTGCTATGAGCATCATATAATGTGATATTTTATTTTTTTGGCAACAATAATTTCAGGAAAATCTTTTATTTATTTTATGAAAGCAATACCGATTTAATTTTTATTTTTCAGCAATTTTTAATAAAAAACATGTTTTAACGAATTGTTAAGTGGGCTATGCCAGAAGCCAGTTCAAAATCCTTTCATATGCTATCTCATTCGTTGTTCTGCGTTTCATATTTTCTGAGAAAAAGGGATGTTGACAGGAGAAATAATATATAAGGATTTTTTGGCAACAATAATTTCAGGAAAATCTTTCATTTATTTTATGAAAGCAATGCCGATTTAATTTTTATTTTTCAGCAATTTTTAATCAAAAACATGTTTTAACGAATTGTTAAGAGGGCTATGTCAGAAGCCAGTTCAAAATCCTTTCATATGCTATCTCATCCGTTGTTCTGCGTTTCATATTTTCTGAGAAAAAGGGATGTTGACAGGAGAAATAATATATAAGGATTTTTACAGTCTGTTTAGTTTTTTTTCCTATATTCGGATTTGAAGATTCATCTGAACATTCGTCTAAAATATCGAGTCAGCGATTCCTATTTTGTCTTTTTTTAAACACTAAGTCACATATTTCTTGATTGTCTGCTGATTTAGAATTTACGGAAAGTTCTAATTCGCCAGATTCATCATGGGGTAAATCAGTGCATAAATTATTTTCTATTACATCTTAATCATCTGTTACAGTACTGGTATCATTTGACAAACAAATGATTTCCGCAACATCCAAAAATTCATCCAAATCTAAAATAAAAAAATTTCAATCATCTTCGATGTAAAATAGTCATAAAAATGATGTAATGATGAAAAATAAAGAGATGGATAATGAAGATGCCTATGGAACTGGTAATTTCATTTTGTTTTTTATTAAAGATCTTGAATTTGGACTGATTTATATGTATTATTCGTAAAATATCAGTTTCAGAATGATATTATCCATTTTATTGCTAATAAACTGAAAAATAACTGCCAAAAATTAACAAAATTATTACCTCTATTCGGTGCCATTGCTTTTATTTTTGGAACAACTTGGGATTTCAGTAATTGTGATTAATCTATTATACATATTAAGACTGCATTGATGTTATTGTATATAATAGTCTGTTATAAACATGTTTTAACTACAAAATATAATTTTTATTATAAAGTTTTTTTCTAAATATTTATTTAGAATGCGGCCAAAAATCTAAATTTCGCCTTTTTTATAACACGTTTAAAAAAAAAAAAAATCGGGACGGTTCGGCTTACAGGCACAGGTAGATTTCGAAGACGCAGACCGTGGGGCGCCTGTTTGTTGGGGAATTGCAGAAGAAACGACCTTTTTGCCATGATGCCACAGTTGGGACCGCCCACTTCGAAATCTAACTTGTTTGTAGGCAGAGCCAGCAGGAATTTTTTTTTGTATTTATTTTTTGTAATTTATTTTATTTTATTTTATTTTATTTTTTTTGCGCTATAAGGTTGGTCTTATAAAAAAATGTCAATATAAAAGTTTTAGATAATATTAAGAGGATTTATAATAAATTTAAGCGGATTTGATATCTTGTGAATTGACGAAGTTATGAATTTTTTTCTTCTACCCCCCCCCCCTCTTTCCTTCCCCCTTGGGGCCATTTTTATTGATATAAAAAATCTGTCATACATAAATTTTCGGCCCTTTTCCTAGAAGTAATAATAACTTTAAACGGATTTTCTGTTTTCACAAAAAGACCTCCATTCCCCCCCCCCCCCCTTGGTTCGATTTTGCCCATTAACGAACTTAACCGAGATTTTATGCCCCTTAATTTTATGTATCGGTTTGGAAGAGATTTGTGCAGAATTTTTCAAGTTATCGTGTCCATAAAAAAGTGACATAGATAGATAGATAGATAGATAGACATATAGATAAAGTTTTGAACTGTGGGTGGTTTTGGGTACTGGGAGTCATGATCAGCGTAGATCTGCAAAATCTTTTCAAAAATTTCAACTAAAGGGAGAATGTAATAGGTAGTACTTCTTACGAAATCTACTTAAAATAGAAAATTCAAATAAAACTTAAAAAAAAAAAAAATACAGATGTTATCTCATATATTCAAAAGGGAAATAACATGCACATTTTAACAATATATAAAATACTCACTAATGGATTGTCTTTTTTTATAATGTTGAAAGAGCAATCTTAAGCGGGGCAAATATTTTATTGCAAAAGCACATATTCTGAGTTAAATTATAAGGTCTTTAATAGGATGTTGTTATGTAGAATAATCACATTCAAAACAAAAATATATTCATTGCACAAAATTTAGAGTGAAATACCATCGTATTCTCTTTAGTATCTCTTTTTTTTTAATTTAGAACTTTCTTTGCCAAAAAAATTACGTTTTCGAGCGAGGACGCTGCGAACATAATTAATATTCCTGAAAATATTCTTAAATCATTCTTTATCTGAAACCTTCATATCAACAGCGGGAGAAAAATGAATACCATAGTGGTTTTTCTCCTAAAATTAAAATATTGATTTATCAATCCCTCACATCTTCAAATAAAAACGAAAAGATAAAATCTACATTGGTCGGTCATGCATCAAACCTTCAAAGGATGGTAATATTTGATTTATGAAGTAGCCGTTTATTGGAATATTACGATTTCTGAGTTTTCACCCCATGCAGTCACGCAACACGATTCTTCATGTTAAAATCTTCTACTTCAGCCTCTTAAAACATTCAAAGGGAAGAGAAAAATAGTAATTACAAAAGCATCTACAGGGTGTCTCAAAAGGGACGGACTATTTTTACGCTCTTTTATTGAACCAAACTTGATCCATGTATGTAAACGCGAAATTTTGCAATCAATTTTTCATTCACTCCCTGAAAGGCTAGATTAAGAGCCTGACAGCTCGGCCTACAGGAACGTGTAGATTTCGAAGTCGCAGACAGTGGGACGCCTGTTTATTGGGGATTGCAAAAGAAAGATCTACTTGCCCTGATGCAGCATTTGGGACCGCCCATTTCGAAATATACCTCTGCCTGCAGGCGGAGCGAGCAGGAATTTTTTTGTTTTTATTTATTTATTTATTTATTTATTTTATTTTATTTTATTTATTTTATTTATTATTTTTTTTTTTGTGTGTAAGAGTTGGTCCTATAAAAAAACATGTCAATATAAAAGTTGTAGATAATATTAAGAAGATTCAAAATAAATTTAAGCGGATATGATATCTTTTGAATTGACGAAGTTATGATTTTTTTTTCTTCTAACCCCCCCCCCCATTTCCCCCTCCCCTTGGGGGAATTTTTAATGATATCAAAAATCTGTCATACATAAATTTTGGCCCTTTTTCTAGAAGTTAATAACTTTAAACGGATTCGATATGTATCAAAATTAAGAAGTTATGCTTTTTTTCTGTTTTTACAAAAAGCCTCCCGCCCCCCTGATAAATTTTGCCCATTAACGAACTTGACCGAGATTTTGTGCCGCTTGATTTTATGTATCAGTTTGGAAGAGATTTGTGCAGAATTTTGGACGTTATCGTGTCCATAAAAAAGTGATATATATATATATATATATATACAGGGTGATTCATAAAAGATGGGCAGAACTTTAAGGGGTTATAGTACACTTAAAGACAAATAATATTAAATAGGAGACTAAGGGTACCAGACGTATTCCCAAGGAGATAGGGGGCATTAAAGTTTAGGGTCCGAAATTTCAAATGATTATAAAACATGGAAAAATTGGTCGATTCGTTTGCGGTTTTTGCAAAAAATTTTCTTTATGCCAGTATTTTCTTGAAATAAAATTTTAAAGTTCAATTTCAAAAAATGCCGATAGGGGGCGCTTTAGACTTTGGAGTAACAAACAACTATTTTTTAACGTTATCTTTTGTATTTCTTTAAATGATTTCGAAAGCTTAGACTTAAACTTAAATTTTGATCTAAAAATCTGAGTCCTAACGAGTAGTTAAGTAGCGTAAACTGAAATTTGAAATTTGAAACCCTTCTCCCCCCAGAACAAAAATCAGTTATTCCCGATCTTTGTGTCGTAGATTAGGCTCTAACTACTGCCGCGTTTTGCTAAAATTATTCTTTATGTCAGTATTTTCTTGAAAATAAATTTTAAAGAAAATTTTCAAAAAATTCCGATAGAGGGCGCTTTAGACTTTGGAGTAACGAACAACTATTTTATACCGTTATTTTTTGTGTCTCATTAAATGCTTTTTAAAGCTTAGACTTAAATTTTCAGCCCAAAATCTGAATCGTTAGACGTGGTTAAGTTTCTGGGGAGAGGGGTTTGAAATTTCTACTCCTGAGCACAGTTCAGTTTACCATGTCCACACATTGTGTGCTGTGATACGAGGTAAAAAGACACAAATTAGGATTATGTTACCAAAGCATATTTATTAACACAGGGCTAGCACTAGGATTTTTCAAAATTTTAGGGAGGAATTTTAGGAATTTTTTCCCAAATTTTAGGAAAATTTTAGGGGCATTTGCGATATTTATAACATTACAAGTATGTAATAACAGTATTTTTGTGCTAGTCAGACACATGTGGTACACTGCCAAAGAATATTCCCATCATTCCAATGAATTCAGCCCTTGTTCCATGTGCTTGTGTTGTTTGTTGCGAATGAGGGCATTTAAATTTGCACAATAACCGGCTTGATATTACAAACCGTTTTGACAACTTATGCTTACTGCAATTATATTAATTAGAATTTTTAATTAAAGTATCATTGAGCCTAACCAGAATGAATGCTCTCTTTCTCTCTCTTTTGGATGTTCTCGGTGAACCTAGAGAACAAGAGGCAGGAAGCAGGGGTGATTATGAGAAAAAAAAATTCTGAAACTAACAGAAAAACTGCTGAAAGGTTTTTTTCACACTTCTTTGTCGAAATTTGCATTTTTTCCGTGTTTTTTTTTTGACGAAACATGCATTTTTTCGCGATTCTTTCATGAAATTTGCCTTATTTGCACGATGTATTGACAAACTTACACGTTTTTTCGTGATCTTTTGACGGAATTTACATTTTTTCTATAACTTTTGTCGGAATTCGTGTTTCTTTCGTAACCTTTTGACGGAATTTGCTTTTTTTCGCAACCTTTTGGCGGAATTTGCTTTTTCTCGTACTCCTTTGACAAAATTCACGTTTTTCTGCAATCTTTTGACAAAATTTGCGATTTCCCTGCAATCTTTTGACGAAATTTGTATTTTTGTGCGATCGTCTGACGAAATTTGCCTTATATGCACGATTGATTGACAAAATTTCATGATCCTTCAACGAAATTGGCGTTTTTTACCACAATTTTTTTGATGAAATTCACGTTTTTTCCGTGATTCTTAGACGAAATTATCTTTTTTCCTTGATTTTTGGATGAAATTGGAGGGGTTTTTCACGATTTTTTTTTTAATCGAAATTCACGTTTATTCCACGATCTTTTTAAGAAATTCTAGTTTTTTTTCCCGAGATGTTTTTAAAAAATTTACGATCCTTTGAAGAAATTAGTGTTTGTCGCGATCCTTAGATGAACTTTGAGTTTTTTTTCAGGATTGTTTGTCGAAATTAGCTTTTTTTCTCCCACGATATCCTTGGATGAAATTTAAGTTTTTCCCCCTATTCTTTGTCGAAATTTGCTTTTTTCCGCAATCTTTTGACGAAATTTGCGTTGTTTTAGTGATCTTTTGACAAAATTTGCGTTATTTTAGCGATCTTTTGACGAAATTTGCATTATTTTAGCGATCTTGTGACAAAATACGTGTCTTTTTCGGTGACCATTTGTCGAAATTCGCGATATTTTTCTGTGAAATTTTGTCGATTTCGAATTTTTAGGAACAAGAAGAAAATTTTAGGAGAATTTTAGGAATTTTAGGGGATAAAATAATATTTAGGAAATTTAGGAATTTTAGGGGGAATGCTAGCCCTGTTAACATGTAATCACAATAAATGTTCAAAATTGTGACCACCAGAGGTTATGCACGCAGAACAACGGCGACGAATGGAACGGCGAACATTCGCGAAAACATCAGGCTTTTCGAGCACTTCCCCTACAGCGGCGGAAAGTCTGGCGACCAGTTCCTCGGGGGATTCAATGGGTGTCTCATACATAAGAGCCTTCAATCGTCCCCAAAAAAAGAAATCGAGGGGTGAAAGATCTGGCGAGCGAGCAGGCCAAGCAACAGGACCACCTCGACCAATCCATCTGTTCGGAAATGTGATGTCCAGATAGTTGCGGACGTCTCGTACGTAATGGGCTGGCGCTCCATCGTACTGGAACCACATGACCCGCCGGATGCGTGGAGGAACAACGTTTAACAGGTCTGGCAGCACATGTTGCAGAAATGTGAGGTATGTTTTACCGTTGAGGCGTTCAAGAAGAAGGTACGGTCCGATTAGGTGGTCTCCGAGGATTCCTGCCCAAACATTGATGGAAAAGCGTCTCTGATGAGCATGTGGATACGTAGCATGTGGATTGACATCCGCCCATACATGTGCATTGTGTGTGTTAAATGTACCTTCACGTGTGAAGGTACATTCATCGGTGAAAAGCACAGTTCGTCCAAAATGTGGATTTAGCGCGTTCTGCTGAAGAAACCAGCGGGCGAATTCAATACGATTTGGATAATCCCCTGGAGACAGTTTCTGGACTCGTTGCACATGAAACGGGAGCAAATGTTCATCCTTCAGTACCCTCCAAGTCGTGGACTGTGAGGTATCCACCTGGCTAGCCACTGTTCGTGTACTTGTACTTGGCTGCGCCGCTACTACATCCAGAATGGCTTCTGCAACAACTACTGATTCGTCCTTTTTTGCACGACCTGCATTCGACCGGGAAGCGAGAAATGATCCCGTCTCACACAACTGTCTGTGCAAGCGCTCGAAAGTTTTGCGGTTAGGCAACCGCCTGTTAGGAAATCGCTCACCGTACATTCGTTGTGCCTCTGCACCATTTCCATCTGCCGCTCCGTAAATTAAATGCATCTCAGCCTTTTCCTTATTCGTGAAGGGCACCATCTTCCGATTCATTACTACAGCGACTTACACTTGACTCACCGTTCAGTGGTTTTTATGCCTGAATCGTGTCGAAATTTTGCATACGTGTTCTTCTTCTTCCCCATTTGACATTTGCATACTTTCTGTTTCCTTCTTCACCCGGTGACTAGCGTCAGGAATGGAGCTTTAACGTTTGCATGAGCGACGTTTCCAACTGTGCCAGTGCCTTTATGAGTGAATTCCGACTATGCAGTCCTTGACGAAAGTTGTATTTTTGCCTCGTATCACAGCACAGAATCGTTGGGCATGGTTAAGTAGTGCAAACTGAACTATGTTCAGAAGTTGAAATTTGAACCACCTCCCCTCGCTACTGAACCACGCTCAGCGATTCAGATTTTGAGCTGAAAATTTAAGTTTAAGTCTAAGCTTTAGAAAGCATTTAATGAGACACAAAAAATAACGGTATAAAATAGTTGTTCGTTACTCCAAAGTCTAAAGCGCTCTCTATCGGAATTTTTTGAAAATTTTCTTTAAAATTTATTTTCAAGAAAATACTGACATAAAGAATAATTTTAGCAAAACGCGGCAGTAGTTAGAGCCTAATCTACGACACAAAGATCGGGAATAACTGATTTTTGTTCTGGGGGGAGAAGGGTTTCAAATTTCAAATTTCAGTTTACGCTACTTAACTACTCGTTAGGACTCAGATTTTTAGATCAAAATTTAAGTTTAAGTCTAAGCTTTCGAAATCATTTAAAGAAATACAAAAGATAACGTTAAAAAATAGTTGTTTGTTACTCCAAAGTCTAAAGCGCCCCCTATCGGCATTTTTTGAAATTGAACTTTAAAATTTTATTTCAAGAAAATACTGGCATAAAGAAAATTTTTTGCAAAAACCGCAAACGAATCGACCAATTTTTCCATGTTTTATAATCATTTGAAATTTCGGACCCTAAACTTTAATGCCCCCTATCTCCTTGGGAATACGTCTGGGACCCTTAGTCTCCTATTTAATATTATTTGTCTTTAAGTGTACTATAACCCCTTAAAGTTCTGCCCATCTTTTATGAATCACCCTGTATATATATATATATATATATAAAGTTTTGAACTGGGGTCGGTTTTTGGTTCTAGGAGTCATGATCGGTGTAGAACTGCAAAAATATTTCGGGAATTCCAACTTAGGGGAGAATGTAACAGATGGTATTTTTTACGAAATCTACCTAAAATTATGGGCACAGATGTATTTCCAATAACAATACCACATTTTAATATTTTAGAATGAGATATTTATCTATTAATTATAAATTAATAAATTAAGTTTAAGATATTTTTTTGTTAGTTAACAGCAGGTGATGTATATGAAAGAGTCCGTATTAAAAGAATATATATATTATTTCTATATAATAAAAGTTTAAAGCATTTGACTGTTATCAACGGTTACGGGATGGCCGCTTCGCTTTTTCATATGCCAAGCTGCCATTTTTATTCAAAATTATTTTTTCGAATAAAACTAAATAAAAGTTACATTTTTAGAAAGATCGTTCAAAATAAATTAATGTGTGAGAGATGACTTTTTATTCAATTATGTATATATTCTGAGATACCTTCGATTGAAATTAGTTTGGCAGCTCAATATCTCGCTCCATGTAAATAAACAAACCAGAGATTCATTCGTCGTGAAAGTTTAAAATATTAAACCATGGAGGTAATCCTTCGCAAAGCAAATCCTCGATGCTTGGCGATGTATCCTGGTGTCAAAAAATAAATCGCATTCGTTGTGAATGTTAAAAATATTAAATGTCGCAAATTCGCAAATTCTCCGACAAACAAACACTTCCTTCAACCAATCTACCATTGCATTTTTGTCGTAGTGATCTTTGCAGGAATCGACATAGCAACGTTGGCCAATTATATGATAGGCATGTTAAACATACACATCGATTATGCTTCGTTTCTAAATATTATTTTGGCGCCATTTATTGGTAATTAATATAAACAAAGCAGTTTTCTTTTGAAATTGTACTTTGTTATGCATTCTATGAATTTTGAAGACATTGCAAATAAAATGAATATTTCTTATAAAATGTAATTAGAATATAAGAAATGATGTCGTGTACTACTTATATTAATTATATTAATGCAAATAAAATTTTGTATTTTAACATACTAGACACTTTGTAATGAAAATAAATTTGTAATTTAATAAGAGAATTTGAAAAAAAAAATCAGTCATATTAATGTAATTAACAGTTGCAATTTATCTATACTAATAAAAGAAAGTTTCGCTCTCTGTGTGTGTGTGTTTGTCTGCGATGGATACCAAAATCTAACACACCTAGAAGTCTCAAAATTTAGGTGTGGATAGTGCAGGGTTTGGCCTGGTGCACCTGAGTCTCAGAATTTTAATACTTTGATAATTAACAAAAATTAATTAAAAACTGATTAATAACTCATCCCCTTTTTTTGCGAGCTGGTTTTCAGAACTCCCGCATGCCCAGAACCCGATTTTCTCCAGAGCACGAGATTGAAGAACTATTTACATGAAGAATGCGTTTATTTCGCAATTCTGTTTTAAATTCTATAGACTAAACCGTTTGGTTTATTTAAAAACTAAAAGCATATTCTGAAAGATCGCACTGTTACATCTCTAATGCCGTAATAAATTCGAAAAAAATATATATATGTTAACACTTGGAAAAACATTTTTGAAAAAGGGACGTTTTCTCGTGCTTATGTTTTCTCCCTTAGCCAACGCCCCTCAATAGCACAATTTTAGATACAGACAAACCAAACATATGCTCTTAGAACTGAAACCTTCTTCTAATAGAAGGAATAATTATTTTTTTAAATACAGATTTTAACCCTTTGAAAAACACCGGCGAACGCAGCTCATTTTGCCTCACGAGAAGATTTTTTTCTTACGCTAAAAGTTACTAAACGTTCGTTTTTCGAAACAACCTTTTTAGAACATCTTGGTAGAACAGATTTACATCACCTACAACAATTTCGAAGCGTTCGGAAGAGAACAAGTATTTCTTAAAAAATAAAATCTGATGTGTTTTTGATGAAAACCCATAATAACGAGGTTTTTTTCCGCGATTACGTTCGGCTTCGGGTACCATTTTCACTATTTAAAATAGATATATTTTCACATAATTTTATAGAGCAATTGGAAACAGTTATATTTATAAACGACTAAAATTTCAGAGAGATCGGACGACGAATACTATCGTTTTTTTTATGTTAACGGATCCGACGCGAAAAGAAAATATATTTATTTTACAACCAGATAACAATATTTCTAACGTAATTTTTACACGGGCTGTAAAACCGTTATATTTATGCACATTAAAATATTCAAAAGGTTTGGGCAACAAAATCTATTTTTTTAAAGCTATATAACGATCTTACGTGAAAAATGAAGTAAATGTTTTTTTTTACGATTTTGCGATTTTGTCATTAAAGATATAAAACCATACAAAATTGGGTAAAATATATAAAATAATACAAATTTTGGGTTTATCTAAGATTTTATCACGGTCTCGGGCAACGCTGGGCAGGTCAGCTAAGTTTATGTAATAAAAGATTATTTGTAATGATCTAAATTTATTACACGTTTCTTTGGGCATGTTTTTTTTTAAGAAATGGGATCTAATTTGAGATAAACTTTTTACAATTTAAGTTATATAAGTATTATTTTGGCGCCAACTTATCGGCAATTAATATAAACAAATAAACTTTCTGTTGAAGTTGAATTTTGTTCTGAATTTTATCAGATTGAATTGTAAATAAAATGAAAATTTCATATCTAATATAATTAAAACATAAGGAATATTATGCAATTCTGTGGTACAACAGGTATTCGTTATATCAATGTAAGTAAAATTTTGAATTGTAACATAATAACTTTGTAGTGAAAAAAAAAAAAGATCAGCCAAATTAATGCAATTAATAGTTGCAATTTAGTTATGAAATAAAAGAAAAGATGATTTTTTAATGATCGAAATTTATTACACTTTCATACAGTTGTGATATCGGAATTTGAATAATGAAATGTTTACTCTGATATAGCACGGCAGTTTAAAAGATCGGAATAACGTAGATAGATCAAATTACTTGAAATTTATGTTGTAAAATAACGTATTTTAGGCTTTTTTTAAATGTTGCTTAAAAATATTATTTGCAGCGTTGTCTTGTGTTAGCGAAGCATTACGGCAGTTTTTTACGAGGTTCCTATGAACTTAAGGCCCCGATGTAATTAGGGGCTCACTAGCGGGCGCAAGCCAGCTAGTATACATATAATTGAACAGTAATAGACGACATTATAATCATCATACACAAATGGATGAAAAAATAAATGTTGAAAATTATACCTATTATAGTAAACTTAACACATATTTTTAATTTTAAGTAACTACTTAAAGATAAGGAGTATAGGATTTTAGCATTTAAAATTAATCCGTTTTCATTTCAAAAACATTCTTAACACATACACACTTAGTACACGACATTATATATTCTTTATTCTAATTAAAATTTATAGGAAATATTTATTTTATTACTTACCCATCATACGTAGTATAGGGTAAGTGTTGTAATCGTTATAAAAATCTTTAAAAAAAAATTGACGGATTTACACGTTTTAGACAATGGAGATTCCGAAAAACATATTTTTAGAAAAAAAAATTGCCGTCCGTCTGTCTGTGTGACTTTTGTGTGTGTCTGTAAACGCTCTATCCCTCGAACAAATGAAGATAGAGGTTTGACATTTGGTATGTACTTAGTATGTAATAATGGGAAGAAGCTTATTGGATTTCAATAACCTCGATTATCCGGAACTATTTTTTCGGACTCTCGAAATATTCGCTCGGAAAAAAGGTATATAAAATTTTTCGAAATTATTTATTTTAGGGAGTGAATATTAAAAAAAAAGAAAAAAAAAAAAGAAAAAAAAATTGCATAAAGAATGAAGTCGATCGGATAATTAGTTGCCGAGATATTTGTAATCCTATTTTCCGCATTCTTCGATTTTTCATGACCCTGTATTTCATTCAAATTTCAATTCAAAGATATATTTTAATTGGAAATGAGACGCTTAATCCGACGCAGTAAAGCGTTAGTTATTATGATTATCAATTTCGGAGTTATAAGGATGTTTCTTTTACGCAATTCCGTAATAGAGCATTTAAAGTTTATGACGTCGTCAAGCCACGATTCTATTTTGGGAATTGCAATGCATTTTATAAAAAAAATTTCACATGTCTTATTTTGATATTTTATATTATGCATATCCATGATGGGTAAGTATTACGGTGCCCCCAACGACTAGTTTGTAATGTCTTCAAAATTCATAACATGCATAACAAAGTACAAATACAACTGTTAACATAAATTGCTATATATGAATGACGAATCTGGGATTTTAACTTTTCCAAAATAAACATTAATCTCTTAAAGTATATCTTTAAAACTAACTAATAAAGTGCATAGCTATTTATGAATAAGGAGTTACGGATTTTAACTTTAAATAACATTTTCAGTAACATATCGATGTGAAAAACTACTAACGGCATTTAATATCCGCGGAAATACATTTAGTAGGAGTTGTTTTCGTTCATAAGACAGGGTTGCCAGTTTGGCCTTATTTTTAATTCCGAAATTTTGCATTCATACTAGAAATGTTCTTTTCTTTATTTAATGACAAACATTTCGCGATTGCTTAAAGTAGAAATTCTTCTTTCAGAATTTCCAGTACGAATTCGAAATTTCTGAATAAAAAAAAATTAAAAAAAGGCCAAATGGGCAACCCTGTCATAAGAACATAGTTTTCAATATCAAATTTAAAAAAATCTTAACAGGAGGAGCTTTCGTTACTTTTACAATTACGATTTTAATTTTATTTTTTCCCCGTGGTTTATTCCCAACCTGAGGCAGGGAAAGCATTTGAGCATGGGGAAATCTCATTGCGTGACTGTGCAGCACATACAACGGGAGAGACATTAAAAGAGTCTAATAAATATTTTCTCCAGAGAGTATTATGAATCTAATAATGCAGTCTTTCTCGCAAACTGTGGTTAATGTGTGGCTGTAGATTGCATATTATTATCTTTCTTTATAATTAAAAAAGAAATGTTCCATGTTTATATTACCTCGGCTAATTAATAATTCAATTTCTGGAGATAAATGTTTATGTAATCCATTTCCATGTCACTTTAGAAAATATGCAAGAGTTCTTTTAATAGTGTTCTTATTTTTTTCATTTTCTCCCCTCAACAACTCTGATCTTTCTGACTCATTACAAAGTCATATTTGTAAGCAAAAACATGTTTGTTTAGCTGCTGCGTCATCAAACAGCGTTTTTCATTTTCCTATAAATGCGATACACATTGAATTTAAATTGTTTGCTGTCCAGTGATGATTTTTCACAAGCTGATGTGTTTCGACATGTTTGTGCAACAATTAATGTAAATGGTCTGATGCTTTTGAAGCGGGGTAAGCGAATGTTAAATGTCCACCACTATCCTTTTCAAGGCATTAAAATACCAAGGAAAAAAAAGAGGTAATTTTAATTGTTATACTTTGGGAATTAATTTCTATTGCATGTCACTAAAAAAAAAGTCTGTCTGTCGGTCTCTGCACAGTCTAAAGATGGGACAGTTCGGCCCACCGCTACCAAATTTAGTACAAAGTTAATGCTAGGAGATGACCAAAAATATTTCTAAAAGCCTTTATTTAAAATTAAGATTTAGAATTTGAAAAAATTAAATTTGAATGAATTTTAGTACTGGGATCTTTAATTGTTACAAATAAATTGAATAACGTCCCAAGAGCCTAATAAAAAAATTGAAGTCTCTTGTAGTGTCAGAGAACTCTTCACCCACAACCAAACTTCTTACCCTTTGATTTAGAAAGGTATATATCACTATGTTGTAACTTGAAAAACAATTTATCCATCTTCTAAGGAACAAAAAGTTTATTAAATTTAAAATCTATATAACAATGATAGGCGAACATGAAATTGAAACAAGAACATTAGTAAACATAACTAGTAGATAGCATAAGTAAATTCATCAAAACAATTTCAGCTTCATATCTTTGCACAGTCAAAAACATTGTATTTAAATTGCACATATAACATAATAAAAAGAAAAGTGCCCAGTTAAACTGATGGCATTGAGCTCACAGGCTATTCGCACTAATAATCACCCGTTTCCCACCCCCCCTTTAAACTTAACCAATGAGCCTCCAAAACTAATCAGGTAAGTACCTTATCAGAATAAACTTGTATACCAAATTTGAAGCAAATCGGATAATTCTGCATGAAAAACCCATTTAGCTAAATTAAGGGGGGGGGGTATCTCCTCCATTTCCCCCCCTTTATACTTAATAAATGAGCCTCCAAATCTAATGAGGGAAGCGCCTTATCACAATGAACCTATTTTCAAAATTTGAAGCAAATCGGATAATTCTGCATGAAAAACCCATTTATCTAAATTAATGAGGAGATTAGCCCTCTTTCCGCCCTTTACACTTAACCAATGAACCCCCAAAACTAATCAGGGAAACGCCTTATCACAATGAACCTGTATACAAAATTTGAAGCAAATTGGATATTTCTATCAAGAATTATCGCGTTACGTACATACATATGTACATACACGCATACATACATATAGAACCTGCGGTCACATTAGCTCTCAGAATTTGATAGCCTGTGAGCTAAAAAGGCTACAAATAGGTAGACCCGCCACCAACTAACACTCCCCACAAACAATTTGGTTACTTTGCTGCTCACATGCTGATCTGAATGCCTAGTGAAAAACACACAAATATATATAGCAAATCAGCTGTAGAAAATTAACATTATAATGTTGCCAATTAGAAAATACAAGTTTCAATGCATCCAAGCCACACCCACCAAAAAACATGACATCACTGCAACAAATTGTATTATAAAAAATAACCAATAAGAAAATAGCTAAATTAAAAGTAACAAAAAAAAAATTTAAATTCACCACCAACCACCCAACCATGTGCTAGAAAAGTAAACAAGCATGTAGATTTTCTGTAAGTTCAAAACTATTAGATTTATATGTTATACAAATTATATTTTGTGCAGTAATAAATTAAAATTAAAATTAATAACTATTTAAGATATAGACTATTTAAGATATTTAGAAAACAATAAACGAACTAAACTTTGAAGAATAACAGCAACTTTCATATTGTGGTGGTTACCAATACTGTTTGTTGGACATATCTATATTTAAGAAAACCCCACTACACAGAGGAGCTGGGAAAAATATATATATATATTTATCTTACATTCCATGAAAATTTCTCTATGCTGCCTAAAGTAAAAATGTATATACATTTATGATAAATATTATTCACAGTTTATTAGATTATCAATTTATTCCAACTAATTAAGCAATTCCTTCTCCAAAAATGGAATCTCTATCAGTAAGAATGCAGCAAAAATAATTCATTAAAATAGCCAGTCTCTAACAATAAATTTATAACACTCTTTGCAGAAGCAAATTTATCGGAACATTACATTTTCTCTCTTTTAATGTACAGTGCACACAGCACATTTAATGACATTTTATATGTTGAAATATCTTCTTCCCAGTGCTTCTGAAAAAGTATATATCGGGAAAAACAGAAAAGGTAATTTCAAAAGAACCGATGTTCTTCTGAATAACGTAGTCATTAATTACATAAGTTGGATGATATTTTGGAAACGGATAACAATTATGAGGATTTTTTTTTTTCTAAAACAGGCTACGTAAAATCATAATTTGAAGTGAATTTAGTACATATTTAAGAATTTTTTTTAAGCATGCAACAAAACTCACTCTTTAGAAAAAAAAAACAGTCTCTAACGATAAATTTATATCACTCTTTGCCGAAGAAAATTTACCGGAATATAATATTTTCTCTCCTTTAATATACACTGTACACAGACATGCAATGACATCTTTCATGTTGAAAGATCTTCTTCCCAGAGCTTCTGAAAAAGTATCAGGAAAAAAAGAAAGGGTAATTTCAAAAGAGCTGATGTTCTTCTGATTAACGTTGTTATTAATTACATAAGTTGGATGATATCTTGGAAGTGAATAATAATTATGAGGATATTTTTTTTTCTAAAACAGGCTACGTAGAATCATAATTTGAAGAGAATTTAGTACATATTTAATTATTAATTACATAAGTTGGGTGATATTTTGGAAACGGATAACAATTATGAAGATACTTTTTTCTAAAACAGGCTACGTAAAATCATAATTTGCAGTGAATTTAGTACATATTTAAGAATTTTGTTTTTTTAAGCATGCAACAAAACACACTCTTTAGAAAAAAAACAGTCTCTAACGATAAATTTATATCACTCTTCGCAGAAGAAAATTTATCAGAATATTACATTTTCTCTCTTTTAATATGCACTGCACACAGACATGCTATGACATCTTTCAAGTTGAAAGATCTCCTTCCCAGTGCTTCTGAAAAAGTATCAGGAAGAAAAGAAAGGGTAATTTCAAAAGAACCGATGTTCTTCTGAATAACGTAGTTATTAATTACATAAGTTGGGTAATATTTTGGAAATGGATAACAATTATGAGGATATTTTTTTCTAAAACAGGCTACGTAAAATCATAATTTGAAGTGAATTTAGTACATATTTAAGATTTTTTTTAAGCATGCAACAAAACTCACTCTTTAGGAAAAAAAAAACAGACTCTAACGATAAATTTATATCACTCTTTACAGAAGCAAATTTATCGGAATAGTATGTTTTCCTTCTTTTAATATATACACTGCACGCAGTCACGCAATGATATTTTTCATGTTGAAATATCTTCTTCCTGGTGCTTCTGAAAAAGCAGCAGGAAGCAAAGAAAGGGTAATTTCAGAACTAATGTCCTTCTAAATAACATACTTATTAATTATATAAGTTGAGTGATATTTTGACAACGAATGATAATTATCAGGATTTATTTTTCTGAAACAGGTTACGTATAATCATAACTTGAAGTGAATTAGTATATATTAAAGAGCATTTTTACGGAAATTAATCAAGCATGCAACAAAATTCACTCTTTAGTGAAACTAGTCTGTAATGATAAATTTATAACACTCTTTGCAAAAGCAACTTTATCGAATATAATGATTTCTCTCTTTCAATATACAATGCACGCAGACACGAAATAATATACTTCATGTTGAAATACCTTTATTCTGCTCATGAAAAAGCAGAAGAAAGCAAAGAAAGGATAATTTAAGAAAAACTGGTGTCCTTTAAAATTACGCGGTTATTAGTTACATACATTGAGTGATATTTTGGCAACGAATATTAATTATGAGAGATTTTTTTCTAAAACAGGATACGCAGAATCATAAAGTGAATTGAATTAGTATACATTTAAGAACCTTTTTAAGAGAAAAATAATCACTTATAAAAAAAAAAAAAACTTTATTTTTTAAAAAGAAACAGCCTCTAACGATAAATTTATAACACTCTTTGCAGAAGCAAATTTACCAAACATTATATTTTCTCTCTTTTAATATACACTGAACACAGACATGCAATGACATATTTCATGTTGAAAGATCTTATTTCCAGTACTTCTGAAAAAGTAGAAGGAAGAAAATAAAATGTAATTTTAAAAGAACCAGTGTAATTCTGAATAACGTAGTTATTAATTAGATAAGTTGAGTGATATTTTGGAAACGAATAATAATTATCAGGATAATTTTTTTTTCTGAAACTGGCTACGTAGAATCATAATTCGAAGTAAATTTAGTATATATTTAAGAACATTTGTAAGTGCAAAATAGTCAAGGAAAATACTAGCTCATTAGGGAAAAAAACACACTTTGACGATAAATTCATAACACTCTTTTCAGAAATTCATTTAGAAAAGAGTGTTATTTAGAATAAGCAAATTTATCGTAATATCATTTTTATTCCCTTTTAATATACAATGCACGTAATCACCCAATGATATTTTTCATGTTGAAAGATCTTCTTCCCAGTGCTTCTGAAAAAGTGGCAGGAAGCAAAGAAAGGATATTTTTTGGAACTAATGTCCTTCTGACCTTCTAAATAACGTAGTTAGTAATTACATAAGTTGAGTGATATTTTGTAAACGAATAATAATTATGAGGATTTTTTTTCTAAAACAGTCTACGTAGAATCATAATTTGAAGTGAATTTAGCACATATTTAAGAACTTTTCTAAGCGAAAAATAGTCAGGAAAAAACTCACTCTTTAGGGAAAAAAAACAGACTGTGACAATAAATGAATAACACTCTTTTGCAGAAGCAAATTTATCGTAATATTATGTTTATTCCCTTTTAATATACATTGCACGTAATCACCCAATGAAATTTTTCACGTTGAGAGATCTTCTTCCCAGTGCTTCTGAAAAAGTAGCAGGAAGCAAAGACAGGATAATTTGAGAACTAATGTTCTTCTGAATTACGTGGTTATTAGTTAGATACATTGAGTGATAATTTGGTAATTGAATAATATTAATTGAGGTAGTAATTGAGGATTCTTTTTCTAGTACAAGCTACGTAGAATCATAATTTGAATGGAATTTAGTACATATTTAAGCGAAAAATTATCAAAAGGCAACAAAATCACTCTTTAGAAAAAAGAAAAAAAAAAACAGTCGTTAAGGATAAATTGATATCACTCTTTGCAGAAATTTATCGGTTCTCTGTCTTTTAATATACACTTCACGCAGTCACGCAATGATATTTTTCATGTTCAAATATCTTCTTCCCAGTGCTTCTGAAAAAGCAGCAGGAAGCAAAAAAATGGTAATTTCAGAAGAACCGATGTCTTCCTAAATTACGCGGTTATTAATTACATTCACTAATTGATATTTTGGCAACGCATAACAAATATAAGGATATTTTTTCTAAAACAGGCTACGTAAGAATCATAGTGCGAAGTGAATTGGTATATATTTAAGAACTTTTTAAAGCGAAAAATAATCACTCATGCAACAAAACTCTCTCTTAGTGGGAAAAAAAGCAGTCTCTGACGATAAATCTATAACATTCTTTGCAGAAGCAAATTTATCAGACTATTATGTTTTCTCCTTTTAATATACATTGCACGCAGTCACGCAATGATATTTTTCATGTTGAAATATATTCATCCTAGTGCTTCTGAAAAAGCAGCAGGAAGCAAAGAAAGGGTAATTTCAGAAGAACTAATGCACATCTGAATAACGTAGTTATTAATTACATAAGTTGAGCGATATTTTGGAAACGAATAACAATTATCAGGATTTTTTTTTTCTAAAACGAGCTATGCAGCATCATAACTTGAAGTGAATTAATTTATATTAAAGAACATTTTAAAGTTGAAATTAATCAAGCATGCAGCAAAATTCACCTCTTTAGAAAAAAAAAACAGTCTTTAACGAAAAATTTATAACACTGTTTGCAAAAGCAAGTTTATAGGCATATTATGATTTCTCCCTTTCAATATACACTGCACGTGGACACGAAATGATATTTCTTTTGTTGAATATATTTTACTTTGTGCTTCTGAAAAAGCAGCGGAAAGCACAGAAAGATAATTTGAGAAGAACCAATGTATTATGTAGTTAATAAATCCATACTTTAAATAATATTTGGCAACGAATAATAAGTAAGTTTTTTTTTTTTTTTTTTTTTTTACTGGTACTGATTACGCACAGCCTTAACTGGAAGGGAATTACGCATTAAAGAACTTGAAATGAATTACATATTAAAAAATTGAAGAGAAAATTGAAAACAACTTGGTCTTAATTTTGGTAAATGTTTTGAGTAAAAAAGCGAAATATTGAAAAGATGACTTATGAATAAACATATAACTTAAGATAATTAATATATTTCGTTTTAAGCCAGTTTTTCTTACGTACATGTACGCATACATAAGAGTATATTTACATCATTACTCTTGAGATGGCATAAAATTTCAAAAGAGTACCTTGCCAGTACCACCATAAAGAAAGATAAAAAAAAAGTAATAATAATAGTAATAATAATCAGGATCAGTATAAACATACACATTTTTCACGATTTAACTGAATATCAATTTACTGCCACTGACATAATTCCTTTGTTTTATAAAAAAAAAAAAAAGGAGCTACAGGGATTAAGACGAACTTTTTAGAACAGACAGTCTTTCATAATAAATTTGTAACACTCTTTGCAAAAGCATATTATTGAAATGTTTTCGCCATCTAACATACACTGCACGCAGTCACGCAATGATATTTACATGCTAATATTCCCTCTTCGCAGTTCTTAATAAAAATCAGGAAAAAAGGGTAATTTCAAAAGAAGTAATACGTCTTCTAAAATACCGGGTTATTAATTACATACTTTGAATGATATTTTTGTAAGGACTAATAATTATGAGCAGGGCTTGACAAATACGGTCGCCAGGTCAACGCGGGCGACCAAATATTTTTTCTGTGGACCAAGCTATTTAATTTAATGAGATTTTTGTTGTTGTTTCATTTTTGTACAAAAATTGACCTAAGCTTTCTTGAAATGAACCCACAATATTAAAAAATAAATTTTGAAACTATATTCACACAAAAAATATTTTTAACTTTTCTTTTAAATTTGGCAAAAATAAGTTCATCAAATGTAAATTTTAAAATAATCAAATCAGAATTATTTGAGACTTCGACATAAAAATAGGCGAAAACTTGTTTTCCTTCTAATTTTCCGGTTAATTCACTTTTTACAGTTTTTTTTTCTGAAAGATATATATGAGTTTGATAACTTTCATTAGAAAACTTAGTTTATATTATCTTTCTAAACTATTATTGTTTTTCCTCAATCAATTCAAAAAAACTTTTTTGCTTTTTAAAAATTAATGACGAGTAATGAGGCGGTGGTAAATATTTTTTACTGGCTACAAGAATTTTTTTCTGGCTACTAGATATTATCAAATTTGTAAAGCCCTGATTATGAGAAAATTTACGCTAATACTGACTACGCAGAGTCAGAAGTTGAAGGAAATTGCAGACTAAAGATTTTTTTGAAGCATAAGATAAAACCTTTTCTAAATTCTGACATTCATTTTAACTGCTTAGGGTACTGCAAATGTTTTAATTTACCCTAAAAAATATCACAAAAGAATTAACTCTTTAGAATAGACGGTCTCTTATGATAAATTATAAAACATACTTTACAGAAGCAAGTTATCGGAATATTATGTTTTCCCCCTTTTAATATACACTACATGCAATCACGCAATGATATTTTTCTTGCTGAAATACCTTCTTTCTAGTGTTTCTGAAAAAATAAGGATAAATTAAAACAAGTGGGTAAGTGTGATCGAAGATAGCACAAAGGGTTTTGTTTAAAATTTCCGTTTGTTTAAAATTCCTTTCAAAACACTTTATCCTTTCTTTAATAAATCCAAATAAATTTCATTTTCAAAAAAAAAAAAGTCGTGTTTTTTATAAAGTAAAAAATTACTGGTCTATTTTTAAGTTTTTTCGAATATCTGAACCGGCCCGCTATTTTACTCTGTCATAATAATATCTGTCATGTGGACTAAATGCGACATTAAAAAAAAAAATCAATTTCAAAATTAAGCATGTTGTATAGAGACCTTCAAAATATTAAAATATGCCAATATTTCCATAATCGGGATTCTATCATGATTCAATACGTTCCTCAAACTCATATATTTACTATTCTCTATTACTCATATTGATACTCGCTTTGCATTATTCTCAAACATTTGAAAAATCCGTTAAACTTCCAATAGGACGTCAGATTAATTTTCTTTTTAATTCTCTAATGATGTCATATTAAGCTGCTATACTCATACTCCTTGTATTATTGAGAAATATTTGAAAATTTCCGTTTTTTACCAATATGCCGTCATATTAATCTTTTTTTCAATCGGTGAAACTTTTTTATTTTCATTTTTCACTTTAAAATTTTGCAATAGAAAATTAATTATTGTAGAAAGAATTTTATTGTGGATATTTAATTGTTGGCAACTGCTATAACGAAAAATGTTTAAATTTAATAGGGAAAGGCTATTAGATTTTTGGTTTTTTATCTCTCTATATTAAAATAATACGAGTTTTTGAAATTTATGATTTTGAGCTTCATAGTAAGTATTCAGCTATAAGTACACAAAATTTCATGACTGTAAGTTAGATAGTTTTTGAGAACCGGCTCTGTGACAGACAGACAACGAAGCGGGACTAATAGGGTTTCGTGAAATGAATGAAACCCTAATAATTTGAGAAGATCCGATAATCGCTCTAAATTACAAAATTATCAATTACAAATTTTGAGTGATACTTTGAAAACGAATAATAATTACGAGAAAATATTTGGTAATACTGGCTTGGCAGAATGATAGCTGAATTAGTACATATCGAAAAGATTTTTTAAGAAAAAAAATCATCGGACATGCATAAAAAATTACTGTTTTAGAACAGGCAGACTCCAACAATAAATTTCTATAATATACTTTGCAGAAGTAATTTATTGAAAACATATTTTCTCCCTTTTAATGCACACAGCATGTAATGATGCAATGATGCAATACTTTTTCTTCATGCATAACTTTTTAAGACTGGTGGGGGAATTTTTGGAGCGTTAAAATATCTAAATTAAAAGTACAACCATATTTTTCAAAATTACTTTTTTGATATTTTGTATTTCTAAGTATCAGAAACCTTTAGGACACAAATACTTGCTAGAAATTAACAAAATATGAGAAAGTCGAAACTGCAGGGTCGTGTGTATTCGGTCTTACAGAATTAACTCCTTCCTATTAGTGCTTCTGAAAAGTAATTGGAAGCAAAGAAAGGGTAATTTAAGAGTACCAATGTCCTTTTGAGAATAAAATTTTTAATTTTGAAAATATAAGTCTACCATTCGTATTTATTGTTCAATCATGCACATCTGCATGGTAAAACTGCAAAATATGCAGATTCTATGTCTAAAATAAAAAATAAACTATTTATACATCTAATTAAATTTTCCACAGAACTGAAATTACGTTGGAAATTATTGAATACGAAGGATGGGAATTATCACTTTACTACACAGCGCACAACCAGCAGAATGAAAAAACTGTCCAGACCGGGAATCGAACCCGGATACCTTGGTAGCTTAAATGGCACTTGATGCGCTATACCAAGGTATCCGGGTTCGATCCCCTATCTGGACTTTTTTTTTCACTTTGTTGGTTATACGCTGTGTAGTAAAATGATATTTCCCATCCTTTGTAAATAAAATATGTCAAAAATTATCAACTTTTAAAATTACCTAAAAACTTTACCTCGAATATAATTTTAAAAAAACGTTTCTCAAACAGGCCATAGTGATTTTTATCTGTAATGAAAATAAAACCAACTATTCGCATAGATATTTTATTCAAATTATACTAAAGTTCTATCTCAGCTCCACGAAATCACAATTCTTCTCTGTCTCTCATTTTAGGTAGCTTTCAATACAAAAAAGTATAAAGCTACCTATTGCAGCCGTTCGGAGGAAAGAAGTTCCGGAAAATTTCGATATATTTTCACCGATCATGACCCCCAGACCTCAAAACCACCCTCCGTTCAAATGTTGATTTATATATATAGATATATCCATATATATATATATATATATCTGACCTATGTCATACGATAACGCTCGTATTTATAAATCAATTTTAATGAAACTAATTGTGTGTATTAAGCTCACCAATGTCTCGACCGAGTTCGTTGGCCAGCTTGGTCCGCCATTTTGTTCCAAGATGGCGGCCATTTAAAAATTTAAAACTAAAATAAATATACAAAAAAATTAAAAATTCAAATTTATTTTTTAATTACGTGTTAGGCCTTGATACAAGGATTCCAGAGCATTTATTGGTTTACCTCTATCTCAAAAAATGGCTGAGATAGAGCAGTTTGAAATTCTAGGGTGGCTGACATTTTGAAACAAAACAGCACATTAACGCGATTACTCGCAAATTATTTTCTTTCATTGTTGTAATAATTTTCCCAATCATACGCATAAAACTATATATTCATATCCGTTAGCGCCAAAATTGGCGACATTGGCGACAAAATTGGCAAAATTGGCGACATTTGACCAAATATCGCCAAATTTGGCGACCAAAATAAGTCTTCATAAATGAACCTTATTTGGCTATTGCTCAATAATTTGGCGAATTTCTTCAAATTCAGTATTAACGAATCTTTTGTAAAGGTTTCTTTGCATTTTAACTTGCTGTTTTCGTGTAACATTAGCTAAAATTTTAAAACGAAGATATAGGAAAGCTACCTTTTCCTCCCGGTACAGGCCGGAAGGACTTTTTAATTTTGTTCCTTTCTCTAGAAAAATAAAAAGAATTATATTCATTTTTTAAAAATTAGATGAAACATTTTTCGTCATTCACTCTCCTAGTATAGGATGTTTCTAAAGTACGGAGATAATGCACAGCTCAATAAATAAAGATCTAAAGGTTGAAAACCCTTGAATTGCATTTTGTATAGTGTAAAAGAAAATAATTAGTTCGAAATCTTGATAGCACAGCGCGCTGCTTCAAAGAAAAAAAAGGTTACAACTTTGAGATGATGACTTTTTTCAGCGAGATTTACAGCTGCAAGTGCTCAATATGCCCATCATCAGATTCCAGCATTCAATACAGTCGTGGTATAACCCCTGATACAGCATGAAACAGCACAGCATAAAAAATTACTGTTATTTGATGCCATATGGTGATTTTCAGCAGTGATAGAGATTGGGAATTCTTTTATAAACATGTGATTTTAGTATGCCTCACAATTAAGAATCACACGTTGTGTTTTGGTGTTATCCTGACTTTGCTTTGTGGAAACCATATGCAAATTACACCTCCATGACATTACCTGGAGCGTTATACCCTTTACATTTGAGATTTTGATGTAATTATTTCTATTATTGTACGTATAATCCAGTATGACGGTGAATATTATAGTCTACTAACCGCAAGTTCATTTGACTGTTAGATAGCTTTTCTTATTTTTACCGAGTTTTAATTTTGTTTTGAAATTTTGAAACACGCGGTATAAGAAGTGTTATTGTAAAAATAATAATTTTATCTGGATCCATTTTAACATTATAAGAAACATTTTTCTTCCGAAAACAGCCAATGGATTCCCTACCATTTAATTGAAAATTCAAACCATACTCCTTCAATTAAAATCTACACAAGTCAGTATTCAGAAAGACTAATTTATTAGAAGAGAACTAACTGTGTAACATTACGTTTATAACATTCTTGGTAATAACAATTTATTGGAATGTTACGATTTCTTCTTTTTGATATGCACAGCACGCTGTCACGCAATGGTATTCTTCAACTAGTAAAGCCTTCTTTAGCCTTCTCCAGAACATGCAATTTCAAGCAAAGAAGAAATAATTTCTTGGCATCACTACTGCAGTAAAATATACGGTCGTTAATTAGGTATTAGAAGTAATTTTCGTCTACGAAATAACGATTATGAGGGAATTTTCATTAAGAACACAAAGTTTGACTGTAAATATGCAAACAAATTGCATATCAAAGGCGAAACAATGATAATTACCTGTAAATTATTCCGTTATTTTCTGTAACTGCCTATATAATGAAGGGGATTCATTTGATTTCATGCGCCTCATCGAAGTACATTTCGCTGAAAACTGAAATTTGTTCCTTGATTTATTTGTTATTTATTGGTTTTCGAATCGAAAAATGTACATTAAGAACGCAAAGTTTAACTGCAATATGCAAACACATTGCATATTTAAGGCGAAACAATGATAATTACCTATGTAAATTATTCCGTTATTTTCTGTAACTGCCAAAGAAATGAAAGGGATTTATTTAATTTCATGCACATTATCCAAGCATATTTCGCTGAAAACTGAAATTTGTTCCTTGATTTATTTGTTATTAATTGGTTTTCGAATCGAAAAATGTACATTAAGAACGCAAAGTTTAACTGCAATATACAAACACATTGCATATTTAAGACTAAACAATGATAATTACCTATGTAAATTATTTGAATATTTTCTGTAACTGCCTATGAAATGAAAGGGATTCATTTAATTTCATACACATTAGACAAGTATATTTCGCTGAAAACCTGAAATTTGTTAATTTATTTATTTGTTATTAATTGGTTTTCGAATCGAAAAATGTACATAAAGAACGCAAAGTTAGCTGCAATATGCAAACAAATTGGATATTAAAGGCGAAACAATGATAATTAACTGTAAATTATTTGAATATTTTCTGTAACTGCCTATGAAATGAAGGGATTCATTTAATTTCATGCACATTATCCAAGTAAATTTCACTGAAAACTGAAATTTACTCTTTTATTTATTTGTTATTAATTGGTTTTCGAATCGAAAAATGTACATTAAGAACGCAAAGTTTAACTGCAATATGCAAACTCATTGCATATTTAAGACTAAACAATGATAATTACCTATGTAAATTATTTGAATATTTTCTGTAATTGCCTATGAAATGAAAGGGATTCATTTAATTTCATACACATTATACAAGTATATTTCGCTGAAAACCTGAAATTTGTTAATTTATTTATTTGTTATTAATTGGTTTTCGAATCGAAAAATGTACATTAAGAACGCAAAGTTAGCTGCAATATGCAAACAAATTGGCTATTAAAGGCGAAACAATGATAATTAACTGTAAATTATTTGAATAATTTCTGTAACTGCCTATGAAATGAAGGGATTCATTTAATTTCATGCACATTATCCAAGTAAATTTCACTGAAAACTGAAATTTACTCTTTTATTTATTTGTTATTAATTGGTTTTCGAATCGAAAAATGTACATTAAAACCGCAAAGTTTAACTATAATATGCAAACAAATTTCATATTAAAGGCCAAATAATGATAATTACATATAAATTATTTGAATTGTAACTGCCTATGAAATGAAGGGGTTTCATTTAATTTCATGCACATTATCCAAGTATATTTCGCTGAAAACTAAAATTTGTTCCTTGATTTCTTTGTTATTAATTCGTTTTTGAATTTGTAAAGTGATATAGGGGAGATGGGGGATGGATGGGACAAGGGATGGATGGGACGCTCTCAATATTTCAGGCAATAAACATTTTTTTTTTTTTAGTTGCTTCCTATCCTTATAGATTTCACTACCATAGTGTGCTTCAGAACCAAAAGCAAGAGCACAGGGCTGTTTTCAGTTTTCTTCAAATTTGCATTTCCAGAAAACTCTGCTTAAAAGTAATTTTTTTTACATTTGAAGTTAATTAAATATCTTATGCAATATAAACAATTAAGATATGTTGTAGTTTTTTATTTCAAGGCTCAATATTGGTAATTAAAATGAATGCATATTAACCATTGTGACAAAATAATTTCTGGACAAAATAGCTGACAGTTGAATATATGCATCATGGGGATGATTGGGACATTTCAAATGGAGATGAATGGGACTGCTTCATTCGTCCCTAGAGGATACTGAAAATTTTTTATTAACTAAATAATATTATATAGGTTGATAAATTAATACTTTATGGTAATTATTCTTTTAACATTTCATCCTCTTTGTAGCCATCATCTTTAGTCCACCGTTTAAGGCACCCTTTTAAGGCAAAGCTGAGATGAGTCCAAGATCATTGACTAACAAATAATCCTGGAGATCATATTACAATTTATAATCTCTCAGCTTTTGCCAAGGCGGCATTTTTGTCAGCTTTTAGTCCTTAACATTGAATACGGGGAGGAAAATGTTTGTGTCCCATTCATCCCTGCTGTGGAGATGATTGGGACACAGAAGAACTTTTTTTTAAATTTAATTTATATATCTGTATAATAATAATCTTGAACAAATATTGTGCATAAGATGTAGTCAAACACTTAAATTTTGACATGTGATATATAATATTGATAATAACTTATATAAAATATTTAAAATAAATATTTTTGTGAAAATGTCCCATTCATTTCCCTTCTCCCCTACTTAATAACAAAAGTTGAATTTTTCTTTACGAAGTTCTTTGATAATAATGAGATATGATAATTTGTAGATACTTTCACCTCACGAATACTTACAGAAAGATAATGTGATAGACTGATATTCATCAATGGCAATGTATGAAAAAAATCTTATTATATAAATTTCACTGTTGGATGAAATATCAATTCGGATTATCCACATAAGCTCAAGTTTTAAGTAAAAATGTGTATCGTATACGGCATTGTCAAGTGGCAAATATCACAATAATAAACTTGTAATGTTTTATGATAATGCCGAAGTGATAAATTTAAATAGAAATTTATTAGACTGTCGTGATTTTTTTTTCATTTAGTATACATTGCATTCTGTCTGTCATGCAAAGCGCATTGATGTTTTCATGTTGAAAAGTATTTTTCACAGTTATTGTAAACAAGAAGATTTCAATAAATGGAACACAACTTTCGGCTCCGATGTTGCAACAGATAATAGGCTCCTTAACCAGACATTAGAAGATGAGTTCTAAGAAGGAATAATGATTATGTTGGAATTTTCATAGAGTACACAGAGCTTAATATGGGACACATTATGTTAAAAGAGCAGTTCAAAGCGAAACATCGCTAACTATCTTTCTAACGTATGACAAGTCTTTTTTTTTTTTTTTTTTTTTTTTTTTTAGAAATACAACAAGCTCTGTCTAAGGCGGAATTTATCAGGAAAGGAAAATCTTTCCGTCGTAGAGAGTATTTCGCCTTTGACAGAGTTTACTGTATTGAAAACGTTCTGCAGGAGTTTAAAATATTTCCGCGTAAGACAGATTCGGCGTTAGATAGATTCAGTCTTACAAAGAGTCTGCTTTAGACAGAATTTACTGTAATCACTTCTGTAACTAATTTAAAGAAGAATTTAAAGGAAAGTTTTTCTGCTCAAAATACAAAACTGATTCCCACAGCTTAATTGAAAATTCAGGCCTTCTTCCTCCACATAGAATCTACACGAATCAGCCTGCATGAAGACTAACTTATTAGAATACAACAAGCTGAAACGTTATATTTATAACACTCTCAGTATCAACAATTTATTGGAATGTTATGATTTCTCCTTTTTAATATGCACAGCACGCAGTCACGCAATGATATTCTATAGCTAGAAAAGCCTTCTTTACGATTCTCCAGCACATGCAATTATTATTAAAGGAAAGATAATTTCGTAGCACCAATGTTATAGCAAATTATAACGTCGTTAATTAGGTATCAGAAGCGATGTTCAGCAAAGAAATAAAGATTATGAGAAAATTTTCATTAAAAACGCGAAGTTTAACTTGAAAGAAGTTACTTATTAAAGGGACTTGTTTGAAGCGAAACAATCGATCACTACACTGTAAAAATATGCAGACATTTCTAAATCTAGGAAAATGAAATTTTTCTACAAGCGAAAACATACACTGCAAAAAAAAAAAAAAAAAAAAAAAAAAAAAAAAAAAAAAAAACCTGTTGATTTTACAGCGTAATACTGACACCCCAGCTGCCAGTATTATACCGTCAAATTGACAGTAAAATAAGCAGTAATGCACTACCGCGCATGCGCGGTACTGTATTACTGCTTATTTTACTGTTTATTACTGTTAATTTGACGGTATAATACTGGCAGGAGGGTGTCAGTATTATGCTGTAAAATCAACACAGTTTTTTTTTTTTTTTTTTTTTTTGTAGTGTACACTAAACTTTTTCGATTTGCGAACGACTCCGAAAAGCGCTCTTTATATTTAGAAACCACAGAAACCAATATATTTGTGAGATTTAAAAAATCCCTTATAGGGAGGAACAAAGTTTGTTTTCCTACCACTGTTTTACGGAAACTTTTCCGAGTACTTTTTATAGTATATTAATCAGTTTTCTCAACCCAAAATACAGTGCTTTCGGATGCTATCAATTCTCAAGTAAGCATTTTCATGTTCAACAAGCATGTTTTACAGACAAACATGATAAATTAATAGCATTAATATTAGCATTAAAATCAATATTATTTTGTTACTCTTGAATGTATAAATTTAATTACGTAGCTGGAATGAGCTGGAACGTAACTACTTGAGAATTGATAGCATCTTAAAATCTATATTCCATTTTTAGAAAACTGGTTAATACACTATAAAAACTATTCGGGAACGTTACCAAAAATCAGAGAGAGCAAAATTATTTTGTTTTTATGATTCTTCAAATCTCGAAAATATATTGGTTTTCGAGGTTTCTAAAGATAAAGAACGCGTTTCGTAAAAATATGGGTAACTCGGAACAGGTTATTGTATATTTTTATTCGTGATAGTATGAGGACCCTAGAAGCCAAGAGATACAAGCGACAAAATTTCGATTTGGAGAAAACTGAGTTCCAAGTAGCACTCGGCTGATAAGTTCCCGGTCTGACACATAGATGGCGTTGCAATCGTCGAACCGATGCTTTTTTTTTAGTAAATACTAACCTTTAAAAGGTAGCAGAAAAAATGTCATGACGATTCGCCGTGCGGATAAAACGTTAGAGTAGTTTTAGTGGAACGACTTTGTTGATAAAAAAAGAAATGGATAAACAAGAATTTCAAGAATTTTTATTTGATGGGAATAAACACCATTCAAACAAAAATTTGGCTTGATAAGCGTTATCCGGACACTGCACCAGGTAAATCAACCATTATTGACTGGTTTGCTGAATTTAAACGTGGTCGTACGGACACCAGTGATGCACCACGCAAAAGAGGTGGTTACTCCGGAAAACATAAAAAAAGTCCACAAACTCGTTTTGGGGAACCGTAAAGTGAAGTTGCAGGAGATAGTTCAGACTCTGAAAATATCCAAGGAACGTGTAGGTTTTATTCTGAATGAACATTTGTCTATGAAAAAGCTGTTGTCAGAGTGGGTGCTGCGCGTGTTGACTTTTGACCAAAAATAACAACGAGTCGATGATTCAAAGCACTGTTTGGAGCTTTTTCGTTATAAAATTATGTTATTTATTTATTAAATTATTATTATTTATTTATTAAATTATTATTATTATTTATTTATTAAATTATTATTATTTATTTATTAAATTATTATTATTATTTATTTATTAAATTATTATTATTAAATTATTATTATTAAATTATTATTATTATTAAATTATTATTATTTATTATTAAAATTACGTTATTTATTAAAGTTATAAAGTTATAAAGTTATAAAGTTATGCAAAAAAGTTGTGTTTTCTTTATTAGACCGGGAACTTATCAGCCCATGTGCTATTGAGTCAATAGTAATTGACTTAATTAAAATATGAAGCTGTTGCTTATTTCATAGTGGTTTTTGAACTCTTATTTCAATAACTGTGTAAAGAAGGCGGAGTACATTTTTTTTTTAATAATTAATCAGTATTGATAACAAGGGATACAAGTTTCGAATGCTTAAGTAGTTGACCTCTAGAACGCAACACACAATTAAAACATCACTTATATTTCTTTACGTACAAACAAATACCCTTATTTCCAGATTGCCTGTGCACTTGCTCAGTTTTTTTCAATTTTGTTACTTATACCCCTTGGCTTTTGGGGTCTTCATATTATTATATTCGTAGATTAAGAAACATTTGTAATTTTTTACAGTGCATGTAATTACAGTATTTTGGTATTTTATCTGGCTGCTTCCTTATAAATGCTTATGATAATGAAAATATATTATATGGTAGAATCGAAAAAAATCAAACTTTTAAAATTTCGTGGAAATAACAACAGGTTGTAAGGGAAAACATTATGATGAAAATATTTACGATTCCTTCATTTTCGATAGCGGTTTCTACTTTATTTAGATCTTGAACTTGAAAAATTACTGTTTACTATTTTCTGAACAATTACTTTTTACTTTCTATAGAAGAAAGTAAAAAGTAAGTTACAAGAAGAAAGTATTGGATTCATGAAAATTTTCGACTTCCGGTTTTCGAAGGATTTATACGTTTTAGAGGGTCCTGAACACGATTTGATTATTTTTAGAAAATGTCTATCTGTGACTGTCTGTCTGTCTGGCTGTCTATCTGTCTGTATGTGACAAGCATTTTGTGGGCGCTCTATCTCAAGAACTAATGCGCGGAATTTAATAAAACTTTATATTCAGTTAGTCTCTGATATAAATTAGTGCTGATTAGTTTTTGGTAACAATCGCCCAGTAGGTAGCGCTGCTATGCAGCATTTTTTCGCGATTTTCGCAATAGCTCTATCTCAAGAACTAATGCTCAGAATTTAATAAAACTTTATATTCAGTTAGTCTCTGATATAAATTAGTGCTGATTAGTTTTTGGTAACAATCGCTCAGCAGGTGGAGCTGCTATGCAATATTTTGCAGGATTTACACGATTTTAGCAATAGTCATATCTCAAAAACTAATGCACGGAATTTAATAAAATTTGAACTTCACTTAGACTTTGATATAAATTGGTGCTGATTCTTTTTAGTGTATGCGAAACCTGTGTGAGATAGAAGAAAGTTTTGGGATTGACACATCCGACTAGTTTATTTCTGTAATGATTTTTTACAAACTCGTTCTCGATATATAAAAATTATTTTAAAAATAATAACATTTATAGCTATTCTACAAACTACAGAAACCATTTCCTCTTGGAATTAAGAGAATATGATATCTTGACATATAATTGAATATTCAATATTTCTTCCTTCAGACAGAATATACACAAATCAGCATACATGAAATATACCTTATTAGAAGAGAACAATCTTCAACGTTAAACTTATAAAACTCTGAGCGAGCAGCAATTTATTGAAATCTTACGATTTCTTCTTTTTAATATGCACAGCATGCAGTCACGCAATGCTATTCTTCATGCAGAAAAGCCTTCTTTAAGAGTTCTCAATAAGCAATTTTAAATAGCACATGGATAATGCCATGGCACCATTGCTACAGTAGATTACAAGATCGTTAATTAGGTATTAGCAGCAATGTTTGGCTAAGGAAAAGTGATTATGAAGGAATTATCATTAAGAAAGCAAAGTTTAACTTGAAATATATTGCATAATAAAGGAACCTACTTTAAAGTGAAACATTGATATTATCTGTAAAATATTTAGGAATTTTCTCCAACTATATCGCTACAACTGCTTATGATATTGAAAGGAATATGTATTTACATACTCGCACATTACCAAAGTATATTTCGGAGAACAGTTAATTTTTTTCCGTAATGTCTTTGTTATTAATTGAATGTAGCATTCGAAATATTAATGCTTAACGACGACATTTTGATTTTATTTAAAAGCTAAATTCATTGATAATAACGAGTTTTGATAATTTGCTTTTGCTTCACAGTTAAAAATTGGTACTTAAAATTAACCATTTCGGGTCCGAATTTCTTTTCAGTTTTTGCGAAAATTTACTTTTACCTTAATAATATTAAAAGTAGCTACCCAAATCGCAAAATTTAATGAATCATTTACATTCCAACATTTACTGAAGTCTCACAAAAATAATTATTCTGTGTGCTATTCATATGACAATAGACTAAGGAAGAAACTTTGAAGATGTTTGTAAAAAAGTCTTATTAAATCAGTATTAAACAGACCTAACATTTTCTAATATTTTTTATATTTCATCACAATTTTTACGCTCAGAAAAGTAGCCTCAATTTTAAATTTAAAGAGTGAAACATATAGTTAAAATAAAAGAATCTCCAACGGTGCAAAGAGAATTAAGAAACTTATTAATAATAATAATATTATTATTATCTATATATTTAAAACGAAAAGCGCATTCTGTCAAATTTTCACACGAATATCGTCTCTTTACGCATGCGCCAACGTTTTTTGAAGGCTTCTCCTCTCAGAAAGGGGGGACCTGATGTGTACTAGCTGAAGTAACCGGCGTTGTCGTGATTTTAATAATGTTTGTGTAGAAAAATCAAATCAATTTCAAAAGTAAACATGTTGTACAGAGAACTTCAAAATGTTAAAATATGCTAATATTTCAATAATTTGATTTTTATCATGATTCAATACGTTCCTCAAACCCATATAACGTTATATTCACCGGCTGACATCATATCTACTTGCTTTCTCTATTACTCATATTGATACTCTCTTTGTATGATTCTCAAACATTTGAAAAAGTTCGTTAAACTTTCAATATGACGTCATATTAATTTTCTTTTTAATTCTCTAATGACGTCATATTAACCTGCATTCTGTACTTACACATTGTCATACTCCTTGTATTATTGAGTAATGTTTGAAAATATCCGTTATATTACCAATATGACGTCATATTAATCTTTATTTCAATTGTTGAAACTTTTTATTTAATTTTAATTTTTCACGTGGAAATCTTTCAATAGAAAATTAATTATTGTAGAAAGAATGCTCTGTGTATTTAAATTGTTGGCAACTGCTATAACGAAAAATGCTTAAATTTGATAGGAAAAGGCTGTTAGAATTTTAGTTTCTTATTAATTAAAAATTAACTATACATTATTTCGATACGTAACATTTCACAATTATGGCTTCCAAACTGTTGATTTGTATAGAAGTGCAGACAGACAGACAAACAAATTTTCATTTTTATATATTAGATGAATCAGTCTTCTCAAAAGCGGTATATCGTTTTTTCGGTTGCTATTAATTCCCAAGCAAATATGAAGGTCAACAAACATGTTTTACAAGTAAACATGAAAATTAACAGTATTAATATCAATATTATTTTGTGACCCTTGCATGTTCAAATTTAATTTCGCAGATGAAAATTTTTGATGGAGGATTACAAGCCATCCTAAAAATCGATATTTCGGTTTATGAAAAATGATTAATAACATTATAAAAATTACTCGGAAAACATTCCGGAAATAGTGGCATCAAAGAAACTTTTGTAATACATAAATTCTTCTTTAAATCACGAAAATATATTGATTTCTGGGGTTTCTAAAGATAAAGAACGCTTTTCAATATCATGTGTAACTCGGAAGATGTTGTTGCGTATTTTCGTACGGGGTTATACTACATATATTTTTTTTTTTATTACGAAACGTTTGACCCTTTTTTTTGTGTGTTTACCTCTAAATTAGTAAGGTATTTTCTCACGCTGCTTCTGTATAAATGCTTATGATACTGAAGAAAATAGCTTTCAGTCACATCATAAATGAATATTTCGCTGAAAATCAAATTTCGTCTCTTGATTATTTTGTCATTACAATACAACTCAGTACGTCCCTGGTTATATTGTATCATCAGATAAATTGGATTTGAAAAATTCTCTGCAAATTGGGCAACGTTGTAAGGAAATAGGTTATAACAAAAAAGTTGTACGCTCGCTTCAGCTTCGATATATATGGTTTCCACTGTATTTATTTTTTAAACTTGAAAAATTAATATTTCCTACTTTCTAAACTATTTACTTGTTTATTTTTGTAATGATTTTTTTACTAACTAGTTCTAGATATATAATAGCTATTACTTCAAAAATAATAACATTTCTAGCTATTTTATAAAGTACAGAAAAGTTTTCTCAAGGAGTTAAAGGAATATGATACCTCGCCATGTAATTGAAAATATTCAATACTTCATCCTTCACACAGAATATACCGGGTGTCCCAAAAATGACTGATGAATTTTAAAATTCAATAACTTGCAAACGGTGACAGATATTTAAAAAAGTCTTGCAGGAGGGCTATGTATGATGTCAGGAGTTCTTTTACTGTGATTCTTGATTTTAGTTCGAAATTCACACAATAGATGGCGCTGACAGCGATTGGCACTCAGTTGAGGCCGAAACTGACGTCACTCAGCATTGATGCACCGCCCCCTAAATACAAAGGCTTGCACGCTGACAAAAATGGCGGCTGTCGCAGGCGGACTTTTTCTTTTTTTTTCAGCGTTTGAACGATCCCTCGAACTTCAACACCAATAATATCTAAGAATGTTCTTTGACTTATTTGATTTTATAAAAACTAGGCGAAGAAAACTTTTAGAAAATATTGGTGTTGAAGTTCGAGGGATCGTTCAAACGCGGAAAAAAAAATCCGCGCCATTTTTGTCAGCGCGCATGTCTAGTATTCAGGGGGCGGTGCATCAATGTTGAGTGACGTCAGTTTCGGCCTCGACTGAGCGCCAATCGTTGTCAGCGCCACCTATTGTTTGAAATTCGAACTAAAATCAAGAATCACAGTAAAATAACTCTTGACATCATACATAACTCTCCTGCAAGAAATTTTTAATATCTGTCACCGTTTGCAAGTTATTGAATTTTAAAATCCATCAGTCCTTTTTTGGAAACCCAGTACTCAAATTAGCATACATCAAGCCTACCTTATTAGAAGAAAACAAGCTGCAATGTTAAATTTATAAAACTCTCAGCAGCAGTTCAAGTTACTAAAATGTTTGGATTTCTCCTTCTTAATATGTACAGCATGCAATCACGCACTGATATTCTTCAAGCAGAAAAGCCTTCTTTAACAAGCAATTTCAGCTTATCGAATGACAATTCCATGACGCCAATTATGCAGTAGATTATGAAATCGTTAATTAGGTATTAGAAGCAATGTTTGGTAAAGGGAAAATGATTATGAAGGAATTTTTATTAAGAAAGCAAAGTTTAACTTTAAATAAATTGCATAATAATAAATTAATATAATGTAGAACTGTGTACATGCCTGGTTATATTTTAGCATCGAATAAATCAAATAAAAAAAATTCCCTGTAAATTGCGCAACGTTGTAAGTATACCGCTTATTACGAAAACACTGCACGCTCGCTTCAGCTTCCATATAAATGGTTTCCCCTGTATTTAGATTTTCAACTTGAAAAATTAATATTTACAACTTTCTAAACTATTTACTTATTTATTTTTTAAGATATTTTTTCCTAACTAGTTTTTGATATATAACAGCTATTACTTTAAAAATAATAACATTTCTAGCTTTTTCATAAAGTAAAAAAAAGTTTTTCTCAAGGAGTTACCGGAATATGATACCTCTTCATGTATTTGAGTATTTAATAATTCTTCCTTCACACAGAATGCATACAAATACAGATACATCAAGTCTACCTTATTAGAAGAGAACAAGCTGCAATGTTAAATTTATAAAACTCTCAGCAGGAGTGCAAGTTACTAAAATGTTTGGATTTCTCCTTCTTAATATGTACAGCATGCAGTCACGCGCTGATATTCTTCAAGCAGAAAAACCTTCTTTAACAAGCAATTTCAACTAACCGGATGATAATTCCATGACTCCAACTCTGCAGTAGATTATGAAATCGTTAATTAGGTATTAGAAGCAATTTTTGGTAAATGAAAAATGATTATGAAGGAATTTTCATTAAGTTTAACTCCAAATAAATTGCATAATAAAATAATCTGCTTTAAAGCGAAACATCGATAACTACTTTTAAAATATTCAGGTATTTTCTCGAACTATTTCGCTATAACTGCATATACTTAGTGAAAGGAATACATTTACATGCACGCACATGATAAAAGTATTTTCGGAGAAAAGTTTAATTTGTTCTTTAATGTATTTGTCATTAATTGGTTGTAGCATTCGAAATATTAATGTTGAACGACGAAATTTTGAATTTATTTACAAGATAATTTCATTAATGACAACGAGTTTTGTATATTAGAATTCACTTCACTATTAAAATACAGTACTTAATATTTAATAAAAGTTACCCATATATGATTACCGTAACTCGGGGCTACTTGGATCAGAAATATAAAATGTTTTAAACCTACTCTTTGTTTATTGTGTTATTTTCAATATAAAAAAAGAATGTTTCTTAATCTAATAAATTATAATATAAGCGCGAAGGAAATTATGCAATAACATTTACGAGTCAACGATGACCTTTATCAATATCGTGTTTTTTATCAATAGAAACCTCAGAAACCAATATATTTTCGAGATTTAAAAATCAGAATTTCTCTTGCTGCGACTGACATCTGGAAACCTCTACCAGTCATTCTATCGCCGAATACACTGTTATAGAGGTAAGGTAAAGCCAGGAGAGATTGCGCACATAGAGGTTCAGGGAGAAGGAGTAGAGTGAGAGCGCACGGACGCCAGGTATTTGTACAACAGCAGTAGTGGAGTGTCTACTTGAAAGTGCACGTTGATTGTTTTGAGCGTCTATTTGAGCATTGCTATTTTGTTTTGTTTTCCCAAAGTAAGTGCTTGAATTTTCATAGCTATTCATCAGAATTTCTATACAATGTCAGTAGTTCAAAATATTTTAATCTTAAATGATTTCTCATAAGCTACTAATCTAGACTAACAATGTGAACATCAGCGGTTCGTTTTAGTAGCGGTCATGTTTAAATAAAAGGCCGCGCAATCTCTCCTACCGAAATTGGAGAGTTTGCGCATCTGCGACTTAGGAGAGATGGCGCATTGTTCCCATTAGTTATAATGCTAGGAGAGATTACGCAGCTTATTGGTAAATTTGCTTTAAAAAATTGAAAAATGAAAATGGACTAATTTTAAGTTAAACGTGTTATCAAGTAACTTAATGTTATTTTGTAATCTTATTTGGACTTGCTTTTTCTGATTCTTTAATTTTTTTTCCTTTAATTCAATTTTTTTAATCGTTTTAAAAATTATTTCCTTTTTCTGATTATTTAATCATTAGGTTGAAATATTCACTCCTAATACAATAATATTTGTACACAAAAACCTTGCAACAAAGTCATTTAAGTGTAATTATTATTGTTAACAATTTAATTGTAGTTATTATTAGTAACAATCTCTCCTACCCATGCGCGCAATCACACCAACCCTGAACGGACAGATTGCGCAAAATAACTTTCTTGGTTTTATTACAACTGTTTTATTAAATTGCAACATAACAACAAAATAGCAATGGAAATGCATAAAAAACAAATGAAGTAAAAATTATTCATGGATAGTTTAGCAAAAAATTAACATTTAGATTTTTTATTGTTATTCTTTTGAATTGTGCGCAGACTATCCTAGTTTTATCTTATTCTAATTTGCAATGAAGACAAAAGTTTTCAGAAATATTATGTTAACATCGGAACTTTATTGACGGTGTTTTTAATCAGGCTTTACATCAGAAGATCAAACTGAAGAAAACGTTAAAGAGCTTTCTGGAATGTAAAATAAATATAGTTTCTTAAGAATAAAATTGTTTGTCATGACTAAGGTGACCCCCCCCCCCAAGTATTACCGAAATTCGGGGACGTTTTAGGTAGCTTTCATTACAAAATGTAAAAAGCACCTATTACGGCCGTTTGGAGGAAAGCAATTACGGAAAATTTCGGTATATTTTCATCGATCATGACCCCCCCCCCCCCAGACCCCAAAACCACCCTTCGTTCAAATGTTGATTTATTCGATGATGGCCAACTTGATCTGCCATCTTTTTTCAAAATGGCGGCCACTGAAAGATTTAAACTAAATATATATACAAAAAAAATTAAAAATTCGAATTTATTTTTTGCTTAAGTGTTAGGCCTTGATACAAGGATTCCGGTGCATTTTTTTTTCGCTTTTGTAATGAAAAAGGACTGAGATAGAGCAGTATGAAATTCTAGGGTGGCTGACATTTTCAAACAAGAAAGCAGATTACAAAAAATCTGGGAATTAATTTATGAGTTTTCGTGAACGGGATTTCTTGCAAATTATTATCTTTCATTGTTCTAATCATTTTCTCCATCATACGCATAAAACTATATTCATATCAGTTAGCGTCAAATTCTCGCCAAGATTGGCGAACTTTACAAAATATCACTAAATTTGACGACCAAAAAAAAAGTCTCATAAATGAAACCAAATTGGCTATAGCTGACTAATTTGGTGATTTTTTTACTCAAATTCAGCATTAACGAATCATCTGCAATCGTATTCTTTGCATTTTAGCTTGCTGTTTTCGAGTAACATTGGCTATAATTTTAAAACGAAGATATAGGAAAGCTATATTTTCTTCCCGGTACAGGCCGGAAGGACTTTTTAAATTTTTAGCTTATAGTTCCCGCAGTTTCCGCAGTTTTTGATTTAAAACACTTATTACATTTTAAATTTATGAAAGCTTTAAAAATGTTCAGTTATAAAACCATTATCAAATTTTCTCGTCCCAACCATGGCAAAAATGTGAAAATGGGAGGCGGCAAGTTCGATTCTTCAAATCTCTCTGGATTGGTTGATCCATGTAGCCATGGATCCAATAAATTCTTCAAATCTATCTGGATGGCACGGATCCAGATAGATTTTTTGCTATTTTTGAAACGAGATTGAGCGATCAGAAGACTACACTTTGCAAATTTTAAAACTAGTCGTTGGGGGCCACGGTAATACTTACCCATCATGGATATGCATAATGTAAAATATTAAAATAAAAAATGTGTAAACTATTTAAAATGCATTGCAATTCGAATAAAATCGTGGAATGATGACGTCATAAACTTTAAATGCTATATTACTGAATTTCTTAAAAGAAACAGCCTTATAACTCCAAAAACAATAATCCTATTAACTAGCGGTTTATTGCATCTGATTAAGCGTCTCATTTAAAATTAAAATATATCTTTGAATTGAAATTTGGATGAAATACAGGGTCATGAAAAATCGAAGAGTGTGGAAAATGGGATTACAAATATCTCGGCAACTCATTATCCGATTAACTTCATGCTTTATGCAAAATTTATGTTTTTTTTTTTATTGTCTTTTATATTCACTCCTTAAAATAAACAATTTCGAAAATTTTTATATACCTTTTACCAGAACGAATATTTCGAGAGTCCGAAAAAAAATAGTTCCGGATAATCGAGGTTACTGAAATTCATTAAGCTTCTTCCCATTATTACATACTAAGTACATACCAAATTTCAAGTCTCTATCTCAATTTTTTTTGGGAGATAGAGCGTTTACAGACAAACAGGCATACAGACATACAGACAGACGGCAAAAATTTTTTTTCTAAAAATATGTTTTTCTCCAGTATCTGAAACGTGTAAATCCGTCAAAATTTCTTTTTTTCGATTTTCAAAACGATTACAAGATTTACCCTATACAACGTATGATGGGTAAGTAAAAGAGCGGAAATTTCACAAAAATGCCGGGTTCTGATTCTTTAATATAGTTTCGAAAATAGCGAAAAATCTATCTGAATATGCTGTCTAATTCCATTTATTTATGATAAACCCTGTCTTGTGCTATATCTGTTAATTGACGACGGCTTAAAAATGAAATTTCGCGACTAAATACACGAAACGGAATACATGTGTATGATAAAATACAATCCAGTATAAACCATATTCGTTATCTGAATTTGAATTTATATTGAGTGTCATTCCTTAAGCACACTCTTAACTAGACGCAAATTATGAAACAAAAATTTAAGAAACAAACCGAATTAACCTATGCAATATGTTAAGATAATGAGTTTAATCTTTTCCCCCCTTTATCTTAATAGAAATACAGTTTTTTTTTTCATTAAAACCAGTAACTTCCTGTAAATAATAAATGACGAATTACGAATTTTTCATAACATTTTAAATTTGATTCAACCCATGTAGAGAAATTTCCCGTATAATGTCAGTTAAAATAAATGGCTGGTAAAGGATAAAAAAAAAAATCTTGTGTGATAAGAAGGTTATTCTTTACTACAAAACGGATAACGGGAGAAAAAAATAACAAAATATCGGTTTTTGCCCGAAAATAAGGACATTATTTTGCCCTCCATAAAAAAGGATAAATACAATTTCGTGATTACTGAATCGTTTGCTGTCAACCGTACTGTAAGTGTAACAGATAACCGCAACTGTAGCAATTCAAGATTTGGAAGAAGAAAGGAAAAACTATCTTGAAAGATCGATTGCAATTGTTCTTTGTGAAATAAGAAAGGCCGCTATTACTTTTTGTCTCTTTTTTCACAACCGCTTTTCCACTAAATTGTGAGAGAGGAATCGTCTGCCTGCGATAATTACCCAGCATGCCTCGCTTGAAAACAATCAATGGTTCCAAGCTGCTGAACCATTAATGTTTAATTTCTGTTTTTTAGGAAACATTTATGTCAGATTAAATGCTACTAATTTTTCAGAAAATGTTTTAGTGAACCGTGGAAAAAGCTATTAAAGAAATTCGATGATTCGCTAGTTTCTGCCATGGAAAAGTTCCGCTGTGTTTTTGAATGATGCATTGTTCTAATCAGATATTTCGGAAAATTGTTGGCAAATGGTTCTACAAATGAAGATGGAATAACATTTTTTTTTTCTAGATTCTATTGCATTCTAAGACTGTTTTATCATTCTATAATTATGTGCGGAATTAAGCATGCCGTATCAGTCGAATTATCAGGTATTAGGTTATTGAAAATGTTTCATTCATCTTATTAAAGTGTGTAAGGAGTTGCATTAATCAGAAAATATTTTAGGAAAGTTTAGTAGTGAATAGTGGAGGTGACGTTAACGAAATTTATTGATTCGATTTTCTAACCATCTAAAAGTTTCGCTTTGATATAGAAATATGGAATGATGTATTTTTATAGTTAAATATTTCGAAAATCTGTTGACAAATGATTACATTAAGGAAGGTTAAACACAATTTTTTCCTTCTACTTTCTATTGCATTTAGGGATTGTTTTATCAGCCTATTATTATATGAGGAATTAAATATACAGATAGGGGACAAAATAATACGAACACCTGTAAAAAATTATGCCACATTTCAAAGTTGCAGTACAGCAGCGCCACCTGGAATAGAAGTCTGCCATCTTGTGGTATTGAAAGGGAAGGTATCAGCCTTTCAACAGCTGTCATTAGGTACTGCATGCATACATAGTTTTCTCTTAGAGACGCTGCATTGTCAGACCTGATAGACTTCAAAAGAGATGTGATGTTGGCGCACATTTAGCTGGAACCCCGAAGATGTAAAAATCAAAACGTTTGGACGATGAGAGGATCATAGTATCATACATTAAAACAGCCATACGCAAAAGGCGGTATTATGGTGCCCTCAAAGCAGAAGAGCGGTTGAAAGGCAAAGATGGCAGTGAAGGATAGACAGGTGTTGAAGCGCATAGAGGCCTGAAATCACACGCAATTGCTTTCCCAGATGACATCCGAAATTAAAAGTAATCTGCACGGCCCTGTTTCAAACAAAACTGTCAATTGCTTGTGTTTTGGGAGCACTATGCGCTTTAACATCCATCTATCCTTATTCGTCATCTCTGTCTTTCGTCCACTTTTATCCATTTAGTACACCATTATATCGCATTTTGAGTACGGTTTTTATAATATCTGATACTATGCTCCTCGCATCGTCCAAACGTTTTGATGTTTTCATCAGCGAGGCTCCAGCTAAATGTGCGCCAACATCATGCCTCTTTTGAAGTCTTTCAGGTCTTATATTGCAGCGACTGTAATAAAAAACTATAAACGCCTGCAGCAGCTAAGGACAGTTGTTGGGAGACTGATACCTTTACTTTCCCTATCACAAGATGGCATACTTCTATTCCAGGTGGCGCTCTTATACTGCAAGTGTGAAATGTGGCATAATTTTTTTACAGGTGTTCGTATTATTTTATCCCTATCCGTACAGCTTATAGTTGAGTCATTCGGTATTAGATTTTCCAGAAAATTTTCTTTCAATCTAATAAAGTATGTAAAGTATAATGTTCATGCCAGATTAATTGTAGCAATGTTTTTGGGAACTACTGTAATTAATCTTTGAAAGGTTGTTTATAAAATTCATTGATTCGCTGTTTCCACAATGTAAAAGTTTTCCTGTTTAATGTAATAATGGTTCAGTCAGATATTTCAAAAGGCTGCAAATGGTTTTACAAAAGAATATGAAATACTATTTTATTTCTCTCTTTTTAACTTCTATTGCAGTTCGAGACTGTTTTATCATTAATAAATATTCGTCATTTCCTCTCAAGATGTTGAAAAACTTATTGCATCAAAAAGTCGAAATTCGATCTCAAGATCTTTTAGTACAACAATCGAACCTCTGAAAAAACATTGAAATCAGTACCGTAATTTTATAGAACTTCAACTTTCCCAATTGACATATTTATTTATCCACGCTTTTATGACTTACAAGCCTTTGATTTGCATTTTTTTTTTTTTTTTTTTTAGGAATAGCTTTGTTTTCCAAATATAGAATCTGCCACAAAAAACAGTGAAAAGGAATTACTATGCCAGAAAACTTTTGAAATACGTCATACTTTTCTATAAGGCCGTCGGCGAATTCAATAACTAATAATAGAATCTATATCAGTTCTCGTGTTAATTCTGATGCTTGGTTTAGTCAGAAAATGAAAGATTTTGAGAATCCATTGTTCTCTACATTTATTCTGAAAATATATTTTTATATGAACTATCCTAAATTTATAAATATATCTTGAAAAATGAATTTATATTTTCATGGGTGTATAACTAAAGGTTAATAACTGTCAAAATAAAACATGAAACATTAGACCATGCTAAAAGATGGAAAATCTCGGTTAAATTTCTATTTAATTATGGTACAAACCTAAAAGAAGTATCTTATTCGCAAGTGTTAACTAATTGCCAGAGTAGTCAAGGTTGATAAATATTTTTTAAATTTTTAATCACCTTTTTTATGAATTAATACTTTATCTCTTTACCTAATTACTTTGAAGGATATATGCTTACATACATATATCTTCCATACTTACTTTAATCTTATGTACCGTAATTTTTTCGTGTATGGCGCATTTCTCCATACGATAATAATACATATGATACTTTATTTTACGATCGGAATGCTTTTATTATAAATAATGCGACTTTTATTTATTTATTTATTTATTTTTATTTATTTTTATTATTTTTTATTTTTTTATTTTTTTATTTTTTTTTATTTTTTTGCGATTGAAAAGAATAGGTAGGCAAAAGTAGCTCTGTACGTTAAAAAAAAAAAAATGTAAACAGCGAAAGACAGAAAGGGGGGGATTTTAAAATACGTATGAAGTTGAAAAAAGCCCTTTTACCGGCCTATACCGGTACGAAAAGGTAGCTTCCATATTTCCTGTTTTTAAAAATGTAACTAATTTTACTCAAACACCTGAAGCTAAAATGCTTGGAGCCCGATTATAGAAGATTCAATCCCCCTTTTCGTTAATAGTTAATTTGAATGACAATTTCAGCATGAGAATTACAACAAAACAAAAATCAGATTTTTTCAATATAAAATTAATATTTTACAGCATAAACTTTAGTTTAATTTAATTTAAAATCAACAAACCTCAAAAAATTATATCGTCGTCAAATGCAAATGTGCTCAAAACTTACCTTCTTGAATTAAAGATGGATTGCTTATTGATTCATTTTCTTGGTTAGCCTTGTTTTCATTTTCCTCGAAAAACAAAATAAAACTAATTTTTTACAAGATAAAATCTATTGGAGATTATTTTGTAATCAACAATGATTTAATATGAAAGAAACTGAATAAATAAGAAGGTGAATTAGACTGAATATATAATGGAGAACTTTTACTCAACTTCATAATTTTCCCTTACCTTTCATATCACCTTATAACCAATATGTTTGTGAAATAAAGTTATTTAAACTGCAGGAGCGTTTTTTATGCAAATTTAAAAATGGACCAGTCTTCAAATTCAGAAGTTCCTAAAAACTATCTTCTCGAATTAAAGATGTAGTCATTTTCTTGATTAGCCTTGTTTTCATTTTCCTCGAAAAACAGAATAAAATTAATATTTTACAAGATAAAATTTATTGGGAATTATTTTGTGATCAACAATGCTTACAAAAAAAAAAAAAAAAAAAATAGACTGGGGAGGGCGAGGGGGCAGCACAGACAATCACCTCATCGAGTTCACGGCTGAAATTCCAGAATTAGTTAAAACTTGATTCACATATTAAAAGGCAATCGGTCTGCCAAGTCATATCTTGGTGGAAAACACTAGAAAATCCCATTTTAGCGGTTGGCTCGTAGGTTTACCATTGTGTGTTCCTGCTCCCAGTCCTCTATGTTTTCATAGCTTTGGGTGCAGGAAAACACAATGGTAAACCGCTAAAATCGCTAAAAACGAGTTTTAAGGTGTTTTCCACCAAGATATGACTTGGCAGACCGATTGTGTTTTAATATGCGAATCGGGTTTTAACTAATTCTGGAATTTCAGCCGCGAACTCGATGAAGTGATTGTCTGTGCTGCCGCCTCCCGGTCTAAAATCGACTGACTATGAAGTTGAATTAGAGTAATTGCATAATGGAGAACTATTACTCAACTCCATACAATTTTTCTTAAATTTTATATCGTGTTATAACGAATATGTTAAGTACTAAAGTCTTTTTTCAACCACAAGAGTACTTTTTATGCACATTTAAACATGGAAAAGTCTTCAAATACAAATGGGCTCAAAACTTATCTTCTTGAATTAAAGATTGGATTGCTTATTGATTCTTTTTCTTGATTAGCCTTGTTTTCATTTTCTTAGAAGAACAGAATGAAACTAATATTTTACAAGATTAAATCTATTGGGGATTATTTTGTATTCAACAATGATTTAATAAGAAAAAAAAACTGAATAAATAAGAAGTTGAATTTTACAAAATACGTAATGGGTGTACTATTAATCCCCTTTACAAATTTCTTCCTTAATAAAGACATGATTTTATAATGGATATAGTTTTCTTATGCTAAAGAAATAACTTTCTTACATGAAAAAAAAAATTCAGAAAAAGAACAGAAACTGGAAAACTATGATTTTTTTCTTTTTTTAGCCACTTTCCTTACTATATTTTTCTTTGGGTAATAATGCAAACAGAAACTGTTGTTGATAATTAATGCATACTTCAAGGCAAATTAATGGCGCAGATTAACTTTGAATGATTTTTTTTTTTTTTTTTTTTTTTACATTCAATATTTTTTTTCGAACATGTTTAATTTTTGATGAAATGTTTCACAAAAACTTAATGCTAGCAATTTTCAATGTAGCATAGTTATTAATAGAAAATTAATCTTTCACCGTTGATGTTCGTTCATGTCTTCAATATAAAGGGTTATTTTATTTTTTTATTTTTTTATTTTTTTTGTTGTTGTTGTTGTTGTTTTTTCAATGTTGGTCTTTGTCCTTTTCGCCACAAATAAAATATTTATAGTGGATTTATTTTACAGGTTATTCTAAAATAGATTTGTGGTTTCTTTTAAACGCTAAAAGGTGTAAATTAACAACATAAAATAACTTTTATTAGGTTGCTTTACATGTTTCGGCTCACTCCAAGCCATTTTAAAAAACAAATGAGAATATTGCATAATTACACGGTCTTTGAAGTTATTATTTCAAATGCTATCATTTAATTTTCATGTACTTATTAAAAATTACGCGCGTTATCTATGATTTTTACTTGGTTGTTTATTTTCATATCTGTAACCATGGAGTAACTCGAGTCACAATTTCGCTAAGTTAAAAGATGCTGCATCGTTACAGATTGTATTTTTGCGTGTTAATATCTCTATGGTTTCTCTTATTATGGATGGATAGTATAGACTGGAGGGAAAAATTATTTTACTTTCATTTTTAAAAAGTGCATGAAAATTAAATGATAGCAATTTAAATAATAACTTCACAGACGGTGCAATTATGGAATATTCTCATTTGTTTTTGAAAATGGCTCGGTGTGAGCCGAAACATGTAAAACAACTTACTAAAAGTTATCTTATGTTGCTAATTTACATCTTTAAAGTATTTAAAAGAAATATATTATTACAAGGTGTTATAATTTATTATACTGGACTGGTGGTTTTTAAAATTGAAAAACAATAAAAAATTGACAGATACTGAAGATATTCTTACAGGAGATTAATGTGTGATGTCGGGAATCTTTGTACTATGCTTTATTGTTTTAGCTCTAAATATCACCGATAAGCAACGATGCATTGCGTCAAACTGTTAGGCACGGCGCACATTGAGACGCAGCTGCCCCGCGCAGTTTTGGTTTTCACGTCCCGCGGTTTTGTAGATCGCTGAATTGAATAATGAATAGAAGAGCGCATATTGACTCACGCGCAGTTTGTCTGACACAGGTCCTGCTTGTTACTTGTACATCGAACACAGTTTTCCGAATTCGAGTGTGTCACATGCTTCAGCATCGCTATATTTTTTACGTCAACAATGTAAACGTGACGAAAGACATGCGCACACCCTGCCCGACGCAGTTTGTTTTCGAGCAAATACGCAGGGCAACTCCGTCTCAATGTGCGCCATGGGCTAGAGTGTGAACTACTCAATCCAATGCTTGGCATTGGCATGCTGCCCAAAAATTGAAGAACTCGGACGGGAAGTTCACGGGATCTATATCGGCGCAGCCTGGACGGTGTGACTGTGTAAGGTTTTAGGGGATATCCTTGTATGAGAATGATAATTATCCTAAAGGCATTCCTCCTATAGCAATATGACCAAAAGTAATCGAGGTTTAACACAATCTTTCAAACCGTAATAATGACCAAAATAACTTTGCAATATCAAAACACAAACTAATTTTCTGTCGTTTCAATAACTAAACAGATTGGAGTATAAATATTTAGTGGCCGGTGATCCACTTTTATACTTTAGATTGAGCGTTATAATAGTTCGGACTGGATTTTATTAAGCACAAGTCGTTTTGGTCATTTTGGTTCGTATCTATAACCTCTTCAGACCTGAGGGACACAGATGGAAACCTCTAGTCTTTTCCTCACAAAAATTAAAATGTTTGATTTTTTTTTTTTTTTTTTTTTTTTTTTTTTTTACATTTTTACGTTATTTCTATAAAGCTGGATGTTTTTCAATAAATGGCAGCACTGATGTCATTGAAATAAACACTGATGCTTATTTCCTCGTAAAATAAATGTTATTTTCATCTGAGTTTGCAAAATACCTTCAAGACAGTAATATGACGAAGAAAATAAGAATTTTCTATAATTATTTAACTTAAACGGTTTACAATACAAAAATTTTGAGAATGTGTATATCATTCACTTGTTTAAATCCCTTCAATTTGTTATTGCGTGAATTTAGATTATTGATAATTAAAGTGATATTTTAAGGCGTCTAGCAATTTTAGATCCATATTTGTGTGAATCTAAATTACCAGTCCCTTAAAGTATCAATTTTAAAAAAAGGGCTCTTTCTGCCATCTACAGCAACGTTTCCCAACCTAGGGTACGCGTTCCCATGGGAGTACGTGGTAGAACAGTTGGGGGTACGTGAAAATAACATTGGTAATGGCTGATAATGTAAAACATAAAACAGTAAAGTTTTAATTTACAAAGACTAAGGGGCTCTGCCCCCTGCTCGCCACGCTCATCAACCCCCGTTCTGATTTCACAGCCTCTTAAAACCTGGTAATGTATCCTGTTTTAAAAAGATGATGATGATGATATCACGAACGGCGACTTTCTTCTGTAATCAGGTTATAATGATTTCATTTAACTGGTTATAATCTTTTTCATTTAACTGGTTATAATGCTTTTTTATTTAATTCATCTTTTTTATTTTTAATATTCATGTGTAAACACAATTTTTAGGACGTAATTTTCTTTATTTCCTGCTTTCAACACGTGATCATTTAATTATTATTTTAAACTTCCATTATTGTTTTTAATAGTCTCGCGCAAATACATTTTTTATTTGAGATAAAACATAATCCTTTGCGATTATTTAGAAATTGGCAACAATATAAAAAAATGACTTTTTCAATAAAAGATTTTTTACTCGATTTTTAAGGATTTTTTGAGTTTTTATTATCCGACCGTGATAATTTTTTTAATTTCTGAAAGCTTGTTTTATTTCGCGTCTGGTGGTATGATTTTCGAATCCGTAGGATGGCTAGAAAAAAAAAGTAATAGCTCCTCAAAAAAGTCCCTAGTAAAAAAGCGATGAGAATAACCCGGAATATCTACGCAGAATTTGATTGGTCCATTTCGTTTTTGGCTCAGTTCCAGATTACTTTTTTTTTAATATAGAAGGATACACTTGTGTAAAAGCAAAGTAAGCTATTCGCATACAGTGAAAGAAAATACCTAAACTTAGTAATTGGTTGATCATTTGTTGCCCTTATCTCCGACCACTCCTAATAACATCTTGGGTACAGATGTCATATACGCACCACGTTGGCACGATTTTTTTCACCCGCCAATTTGGCGAAAACTTTGTTATGTAAATTGTTGTTTAATTACTTTTATTTTTTATTTTAATTCTATAAATTATTTTTATTATGCTTATTATATGTATTACAATATTTATTTATATCAAACTATCATTTATTTATTTTTATTTCCTTTATTAAAATAATAGAAGCTATTTCATTTATTACGTTATTTTGTTTTTATATTGAAATAAACTAGTCGTTGGGGGCCACCGTAATACTTACCCATCATGGATATGCATAATGTAAAATATTAAAATAAAAATGTGTAAACTACTTATAAAATGCATTGCAATTCAAATAAAATCGTGGCTTGATGACGTCATAAACTTTAAAGGCTCGGTTACTGAATTGCTTGAAAGAGGTTTTTCCTTATAACTCCAAAAATAATAATCCTATTAACTAGCGGTTTATTGCATCTGATTAAGCGTCAAATTTCCAATTAAAATATATCTTTAAAGTGAAATTTGGATGAAATACAGGGTCATGAAAAATCGAAGAGTGTGGTAAATAGGATTCCAAATATCTCGGCAACTAGTTATCCGATCGACTTCATGCTTTATGTAAAATTTATGTTTTTTTTATTGTCTTTTATATTCATTTCTTAAACTAAACAATTTTGAAAATTTTTACATACCTTTTATCAGAACGAATATTTCGAGAGTCCGAAAAAAATAGTTCCGGTTAATCGAGGTTATTGAAATAAAATAGGCTTCTTCCCATTATTACATACTAAGTACAATTGCAAGTCTCTATCTCAATTTTTTCGGGAGATAGAGCGTTTACAGACACACACACAGACACACAGACGGACGGCAAAAAAAATTTCTAAAAATATGTTTTTCGGAATCTCCAGTGTCTGAAACGTGTAAATCCGTAAAATTTTTTTTTTCGATTTTCAAAACGATTACAAAACTTACCCTATACTACGTATGATGGGTAAGTAAAAATCACGTGCTATTATTGCGTGCTATTTGTAACTAATATTCACAAACAAAGTTTTCGCCAAATTGGCGGATTAAAGAATCATGCCAACGTGGTGTATATATGACACATGTGCCACATCTTGCGATTTTGCATATGTCCCTCCTTTCATTTTATTATTCTCTTCTTTTTAATAATTCTAGAAATATCTAGATAAGACATGAATCGTATCGGGACTTCTCATTTCTACGATTTCATTTAAAAACCATTGGAAAACAGGTCATCATTTTAGTGTTCAAATGGTCAGTTTTAGCATAAATGTCTTAACGTGTATTAATGGGTGCAGCTTTACCTATTCTTTGTGGCTGTTTAATTTGAAATCTTTAGCTAATATTTAGTGTTCTGAGTGACTTTATGTGAATATTGTGCTGTGGTTTAAAATGGATAAGAGGTTGAAAATTGGAATTCTAAAGAGAACTTCATCTAACATTGCTAATTAACATAAGGACATTATCAATGAACGAAAACAAAAATATTTGGAACAGGTTTATGTGAGGAGGGATACGCATAAATTAAAAATGGTACTTCTCTATTATTCCGTCGACCACTTTTCATAACAAAAAACTATCGCCAAACTGTAAGATTAAACGCCAAAAATGCAGTCCCATTTACTTGATGTCAGAATCATTATGCGTGTTTGTTACGTCATCTAGTGGTTTTTAATTCGACATTTGCGTGTATTTTTCATTATTTTTTTCTGATTTATTAGTTATTTCATTAATTAAAATAACAATTGTGTCCTTAAATTCTTATATTTTATTTTATTTATTTATTTATTTTGATATTCCAATGGAAGCGTTCTCCCGTTTATTTGGCGTTACAGTTTGGCGATAGTTTTTTGTTATGAAAAGTGGTCGACGGGATAATAGAGAAGTACCTTAAAAATATAAGCAAGAGGTACGAGAGAGGATAAAGGTTGGGAACCGCTGATCTACAGTGTCATTTTAATTGTGCAAAAGCAAAAAATGTGTATTTGTTGTGTTATTTTAACTTTACATTTAAAGCGAATAGAGGGAAATGCTTTCTAAAAAGTGTTTTGAAATATTAATAATTGTTCAACTGTAAACGCCTTTTTATCTCTTTATAAAATATGAAAATGGTTCTGTAGTTCCAGAGATTCCATATAAATTGTAATTTAAAATGTTTTTAGAACGCATTTTGCTCATCTCACCCTTTTAAATTTCGAATTTTTTTAGAATTTGTTCTTAGCATTTACATCTTATAAGTACCTACCATGCCCAATTTCAGGTTTCTAGGTCCTTCAGTATAAAAAAAAAAATCGAAATTTTAGAACGTTTTTCGCTCCTGCACCCCCCCCCCCCCCCTGGCAGTAGTGGCACCGACATAAAATATAGCCTATATGTTGGAGCAAGGACTTTCACCATCAATTTGCCACCATCACTTTTGAAAACAGTTATGTAGTTCCAGAGAATCCATAGAAACTGTAATTTAGAATGTTTTTAGAACGCATTTCGCTCATCTCACCCTTTTAAATTTCGAATTTTTTTAGAATTTGTTCTTAGAGAGCATTTACATCTTATAAGTAACTAGCATGCCAAATTTCATGTTTCTAGCTCCTTCAGTATAAGAAAAATTGAAATTTTAGAAAGTTTTTCACTCCTCCCCTGGGAGTAGTGGTACCGACATAAAATATAGCCTATGTTGGAGCCGGGATTGTCACCATCAATTTACCACCATCACTTTTGAAATCGCTTCAGTAGTTCCAGAGATTACCCCTACAAACAAACAAACAAACAAACAAACGAAAACAAAAACAATCTTTACTACTTTATAATATTAGTACAGATTTATGTGCATGCCATGAGGCAATTTCACCCTTTGAGATATTCGATACATGTCTTTACCTAACAAACGAAAATAAAATCGATGAGTAATTGAAACACACAACTAAATATCTACATCATCAAACTGCACCAATATATTGTCAATATTTAAATATCTAAATAGAAAAAAAAATGATAACTTTTGATGCACCAGGTATAATGCATGATTTATTATTATTAATAGTTCTTTTTTTTGCATTATGTTTTTAAAAAAAGGATGACATTAATGCTTTTTTTTTACAACATAATACCTTCTATTTTATCGATGATTATTTTTTGATAAAAAAATGCTTCATGAAAAGAACTAGCATCCGATAAAGAAGCTGAAGTAGTTTAAATACTTAATGGAATACTATTAATCCACTTTTTCTCTTTTTTTTTCTCTTAAAAGATATCTTTACATAATGATATGGCTTTCTTGTAAGAAAGAAATAATTCTGCTGTATGAAAAAGATAATGTAACGAAAAATGAAACAGAGAACTGAGATTATTTAAAGCTATTTGTCTTTTTCATGATTTTTTTTTTGTATGTATTGGTTAAGTTGGCTCGCATATTTAGTCGGCAGTTTTTCCCTCTTCTTATTTTAAGGCATTAATAATTTGTGAACATTAACGTATAATACAATTAAAATAACAATAATGAAAACGTACTATTGCATGATTTCTTTTTCGTGATTAGTCTTGCTTTTATTTTTTCCTGGGGACAGAATACAATATTTTACATCATAAAATGTATTAAGAATTATTTTTTAACCAAAATTGTTCAACAGGCAATTATTTTCTTCAAAAAGCGTACATTATTGCTGTCGTTGTATCTGTAAGATAACATGACGTAATTTCCATATTTATATACTTTATTCAACAATATTTCCAGGAAAGGTAATAATTAGCTAGGAATGTATGTTCTTTTGTCTTTACCATTGTTGTCGACTACGACATTAGAGTGGACTGTAAATTAAACAACTATCGATAAAAATTCAACTATGTTTACTTAAATAACCATTTTTTTTATTTACTTCAGAGCTCCCCATGGAACAACAGAACGAAACAAGAACAAAAACGACTTCTGAGTTACATTTATCGCCAAGCGATGTTAGAAGCCAAGAGTGGTGCCAACATACCGGCCACCACTGAAATATTTATTTCAGCAACATATCTTAACAAATGTCCTTCGTTGTAACAATTAATTTTTTTTTTTACAATAATTCTTCAATTATAATAAAAGTTTCAGTTCAATCAATAATACAAATATACAATTCAATTCAATTATAATATTAAAATACAAAGTTACTGCAAAAAATTTTCAAATATAAATGCACAGAAATACAAGAAAAATAAATATTTACATTATAATAAAGGATCATTTATGGGCAAAATACTAACATTAGAAATTGCTCGTTTAAATATACCATTCGGGGTTTTTACAAGCACAACCCTAATTTTACCATCGCTCCCATAAATAACGTCTTGAATGCGACCTACTGACCAGGTACACATGGACAAATTACTATCCTTTAATAAGACCATAGTTCCAATTTTTAGATTTTTCTTTTCAAATAACCATTTTGTTCGCTGTTGTAGATTATTTAAATAATCTCTACTCCATTTTTTCCAAATTAATTGATTAATTTTTGTAATTTGCTGCCAATGACTAAGTTTATTATTGGCAAGGTCAGTCAAGTTTAGTTCACAGATGCTATTTATAGGGCGGCCTATTAAAAAATGTCCTGGGGTTAACGTTTCGAAATCGTTTGGATCCAAAGATAAAGGTATTAGAGGCCTGCTGTTTAAAATACCTTCGATTTGATTAACGACAGTTAAAAATTCCTCAAAAGTTAGTTTTAAATCTCCAATAGTTCTTTTTAAATGGTGCTTAAAGGATTTTACTCCTGCCTCCCACAAGCCACCAAAATTAGGGGATCTAGGAGGAAGGAATTTCCAAGAAATTGAATTAGCCAATAAGTAAGCAGCCAATTCCTCGGATTGATTTTTTACAATTTTATGCAATTTTTTCAATTCTGAATTAGCACCAACAAAATTAAAGGCATTATCGGAAAAGATGGTAGCACAAATTCCGCGCCTAGCTACAAATCTTTTTAAGGTAGCTATTAAGGCTTCAGAAGTTAAATCTGTTATTATTTCTAAATGAATTGCACGAGTAGCAAAACAGACGAAAATTGCAACATAAATTTTACTAAAAACTCCTTTACGTTGGTTTTTGTATTTTATAAAAAATGGGCCACATAAATCAATGCCTGAATTTGTAAAAGGGGGCTTTATATTTACCCTTTCTTTAGGTAACGAGGCCATGATTTGTTCTGCAATTTTAGGTTTGTTTTTAAACAAACAATGCAATTATGCACGATTTTTCTAGCTATGTTTCTGCCATTTAAGGGCCAGAATTCTTGTCTCACAAAATAAAGCAATGTTTGGGCACCAACATGCAAATTTTTTAAGTGAAAATACTGGAAAATTAAAAGTGTAAGCCTATGATCTTTCGGTAAAAGAATCGGATGTTTTTTATCATAAGATAAATTTGATTTATCTAAACGACCACCAACCCTAATAATTTCATCCCTATCAAGAAAAGGATTTAAATTACTTACTCTACTATCCTTTAGTTTCTCACCTTTCTTGAGTGCCTTCATTTCCCTGGTGAAATACATTACCTGAACCAATTTGACTAATTTAATCTTTGCTTGGTAAAATTCCTCCTTTTTAATAGGCCCTACTATCCTTTCTTTGTGCTTGCAATTATAAATAAATCTATAAATATAAACTAAAATACAAATTAACTTAAAATAACTGTTACTTAAGGCACAAAAATTGTTCAGAAAGTTATTAAAGTCCTGATTAATTAGATGCAAATTAATATTACAGTTTTTAAGTTCGTTTAAATAAGCATCATCATTTGGAAAGTCAGTTTTTTCCTCTTTTTCTGTCACGTTCAAGATATTATTAGTCAATAATGGACCTTTCCACCACAGTTCCATATCTGAGAGTTCCTGAGGAAATGTTCCACGAGATATTATATCAGCTGGATTATCACTAGAAGGAATGTGTTTCCATAAAAATTGTTCAGTGAGAGACTGAATCTTTGAGACTCTATTTGCTATGAAAGTTTTTAATAGATGAGCAGAGGTTTTTATCCATGCCAATGCTATAGTTGAGTCTGAGAATAAAATTACTCCTTGAATGTCTAGTTGTAAGGAAGGGAGAATTTTGGCGACAAGTTGAGAAAGAAGCAAACAGGAACATAGTTCCAACCTTGGCACAGAAATGGTCTTTAGAGGTGACACTCTTGATTTGCTTGCAATGAGGTTTGATGTGGTCGAGTTGGATGAATTTAAATAATATATATAAACTTCAGCACCATAAGCTGTTATGGAAGCGTCAGCGAAACCAAGAACAAATATTGCTTCTGTGGAAGGAGTTAAAATGTATCGACTAATTGTTATATTTTCTATAGTTTTTAGTTGACTTACGAAGTTACACCAATCACTAGCAAGAGGTTCCGGAATGTACTCGTCCCATCCTAGTTTACACAACCACAAATTTTGAAGATAACACTTGGCCTTGGAAATAATTGGGCCAATGAGCCCAAGAGGATCATACAATTTTGCTATGATAGAAAGAACCTGTCTTTTGGTGTATGATTTTTGTTCTTTCACCGAAACTCTAAACACAAACTGGTCTTTGTTGGATTGCCAAACCATACCTAAAGTCTTAGCTGAAGTGTCAGACTTAGTGCAAAAGGAGACATCTTCGATTTCGTCATGATTTAAAAGCTCATTCAAATTTGAATTCCATTTGTGCAAAGCCATTCCACAAGAACGAAATATGTCAATTAATTGATTTTTCAGGGCTATTGCCGAGTCTGAAATTGGGGATCCAGTCACGATATCGTCCATATAGCTATCAGATAGGATAGCTTTTGCCGCAAGAGGAAATTTATCCTTCTCATCTAAAGCCAATTGTTTGATGCACCTTATGGCCAAAAAAGGGGCGCATTTAGTTCCATAAGTGACCGTGTTCAATTTAAAGGCAATTGTGGAATTATTTTCGTAATCCTTCCAAAGAATGCGTAGAAGGTCCCTTTGCGAAGGATCTATCAAAATCTGCCGATTCATTTTTTTAATGTCCGCAGTTAAAGCAATCTTATATTTCCGAAATCTTAACAAAATATCAAAAAGATCTTCCTTAACTTCACCGGAGAGCAAAATATCATTCGAGCTTTTTCCGGTTGTGGTAGGTGCAGAGGCATTAAAGACAACCCTTAGTTTAGTAGAGGATTTATCCGGTTTAAAAATGCCATGTTGAGGCATGTAATAAACTAAAGAGCGAGAATCTTCGACTGAAATTCTTTCCATATGCTCCAATGTTTCATATTCGTTTAAAAATTCGCAATAAAGTTTTTTCATAGCACTATTATTTTCCAATCTCTTTACTGTTTGTTGTAAACGCCTTTCTGCTAAATTTCTCGAATTTCCCAATGAATTTAATTGATCAGTTTGAATCGGCATTTCAACAATAAACTTTCCGGTATTATTCCGTTTGTGCGTTTTTTGAAAATGAGATTCACAAAATTCTTCTTCTTTACTTAGAAAACGATCAGGTGAAATATTTTCTATTTCCCAAAATTTTTTAAGATTAGATTCAATGTTCTCAATTTCATAATTAAATGTTAATCCACAATATGAATTAGAACTCTTGATTTTAACAGTTCCAGTAGCAATAAGGCCAAACACCGAATTTTGAAAGATTAAATTTGGTGAAATGCGATGTTTTCCTTCTTTTATTATCTCATAAAAGAGTTCTGCCCCAATTATTAAATGAATTTTTCCCGGTATGTCAAAAGTAGGATCGGCTAGCAAAACCCTATTTGGTAACAATGCTTTATCAATTTTAATATTTGAAGAAGGTACACAATCAGTAATTTTCGAAACAACAAAAAAATCGCTAGGTGAAGAGAATGAAGCATTTTTATTACGAATTATCGTATTAACCTTCCCTTTAACATTAAAGGCATTTCCACCTAATCCACTAACGGAAACATTTATTCTTTCTTTTTTCAAGCCCAAATAGGAGACCATTTCTTCCGTAATATAGTTAGCTTGGCTCGCACTATCCAGGATCCCTCTGACCTGCACGAAACATTTATGTATCGGACTATAAATATAAATACATGCCGTAGACAAAAGAACTGCTTTTTTACTTTCATTATTATGTGATGAAAAACTCTGAGATATTTCCGATACATTTTGTTTATTTGTTTCATCATTTTCTTTACCAGAACGGCCGTCTGGCGCCAATGTAAATATTTCTATTTCAGAATCGGGGCTTTTTAATGACGTTTTATTTTTAAATGATTTATTTTTATCACGATGAAGTAGCACGTTATGTCTGAGAGAGCATCGCTGACAGCTATATTTTGAACCGCATTTCGAAAGCATATGCGAATCATTTAAACAACTTATACAAAGTTTATTCTTTTTTACTTCATCAAATCTTTGAATTGGAGTCATTTTTAGAAAAACAGGGCACTGGTGAATTGCATGTAATTTTTTACAAACAAGGCATGAATTAGATTTCAGAATAAAGGTGTTTTGTTTGTTCTGGGTTTTAAATTTTTGAGAATTTATTTGTGTTCCTTGAAGGTTTTCTAATATTTGAACACGATTTTGCAAGAATTCGATAACGTTATCCCATCTGGGTAAATCTGACGTTGTTAATGTCATTTCGAATTCCTTACATGTTGTTCTATCCAATTTTGTCAACATAATATTAATCAATAAATTTTCACTAAAATTGTTCATTTCGACATTTAAAACCTTTAAAGCTCTTACATGCTTTAAAATACAATCCAGCAGCATTCTTAATTTTTCAGCTGAATCAGTACAAATATTATCTAACATTAATAAAGATTTAATATGACTGTTAACTATTAATCTTTTATTGTCAAATCTTTTTTTAAATGCTTCAAATAATGACTCATATGTGTCATCAGTACTTTGGATTCGTTTTGCTGTCCCGACAAGAGAGGATTGCAAATAAAAAAGTTTCTGATCATTACTTAACAATTCGTTCGAATCAATTATACTATTAAATTGAGTCTTAAAGTTATTCCAATTTTCATACGAACCATCGAATTTCGGCAATGGAATTTCAGGTAATTTGACATTTAAATTTTTTCTTTTATTAACACCATTATTTTCAACATTATTATCAACATTTTTAGTTTTAGAATTATCAATAAGCCTTTTAAATCTTACCTTGAGATTTTGGAGATCTTGTTCGATTTCTTCAAATTCAGCATCACACTTATCGATTTCTTCATCTTTCAAAATTTTATAGAACTCCATTTTCAAGTCGTCTAATTTATCTTCTAACTTGTTCAAATTCTCAATTTTGTTCAGAATATCTACTGAGTCTATTTCTTGTGCCCCATCGGCTATAAAATTTGTTAACTTCGTGATTTGGGCCTTTATATTGCCCCTCCTTCGATTCAACACTTTTACGTCCATTGTTCCGATTTTTTTTTCTTTAAACAAAAACGAAATATAATCCTATGATGGCTGATTATTCTCCGCGAGCGGTACCATGTTGTCGACTACGACATTAGAGTGGACTGTAAATTAAACAACTATCGATAAAAATTCAACTATGTTTACTTAACTAACCATTTTTTTATTTATTTCGGAGCTCCCCATGGAACAACCGAACGAAACAAGAACAAAACCGACTTCTGAGTTACATTTATCGCCAAGCGATGTTAGAAGCCAAGAGTGGCGCCAACAACCATCGTAATATATATATATATATATATATACCAAATTGGCATCTTCAAAGATGCCTTTGGAGTCAGAAAAAAGATCACTGTATACAGCGATTGTAATAGAGTGATAAATAATGGAATGAAGACAAAGTTGAAGCATGTTAACGTTAAACTGTACAAAATCAAATAAAAATTATTTTATTTTACTAAAAAGGTGCTAAAAGTTACAAATAGCTTCTAAAAACTTAAAAACATCGTAGATATGATGTTAAAATGCCCCCACAGCGTTTTCAACTTCCACTTCAGTCATCATCAGGGGAGTGATTTTGAAATGCATGAATATATTGAGATCATGTAACGAAAGAAATGTATGAACGTTTCGAGATCACTCTCTTGATGATGACTACAGTGACAATTGAAAGTGTTCGAGAAGCATTTTAATATCGTATCTACGATGGTTTTAAGTTTTTAGAACATATCCCGCGGATAGACGTGGACGGACGGACCAGACGACGACTATAGGTTCTACGTATTTATATAATTACGAACACACCTAAAAAACTCAAAACACATTTTATTGGATTGAAAACTTATAAGGCTCAATGGATGTACATTATATGATATCGTTTTCGAATTTATTTCGCATATTATTTTGTCTTACAAATAGGATGCTATTAATATTTTACAATATAACATACGTTATCTTTTTAAGATATTTTATTATCAAAATTGCTCAAATAAAAAAAATAAATAAACAAACGAATGTATATATATATATATATGGAATAAAAAAGAAGTTGAAGTACTTTAAGTACTTAAAGGATTATTATTAATTGACGTTTTTCCCTCTCACTCAAGGTGTTATCCTGTTACAGATATGTTTTCTCTTTTTATTTTTTTTTCATAAGGAAAAAAAATCAGATGGAGAAAAAGATCATTTAAAGATAAAAAAGCAAAAAAAATGTTAAGATACTTTTCATTTTAGATATTTATTTCTTAAAATAGGACTGAGAAGTACTTTTGCTAATAAAAAGACACTACGATACTGTTAATGGTAGAGATTGTCTGCAATATTAAATCTTGCATACAATACTTTAAAAAAAAAAAGCTATATAGACGATTTTTTTTTCTTTGCAAATTTCCACTTTGTCAAGCTTTATCTTCTACAGCAAAAATGCTTAAAATATACTTTTTTATACTGAAGCTTATATAGAGCCACACTATTTGTATAGTGTTATAATTTCTTTTTCTAAATTATATCCATTTTATCTTGTCTTACAAGTAGCATACCATTTATATTTTACATTTACAATATAACATCCCCTTCTTTTATTAAGGTTTATTTTGCTATCAAACTTACTAAAACAAAACGAAAATAAATAAATAATAATAATAATAAAAACATGTATCAAATAAAGGAGAAGTTGAAGTACTTTAAGTACTTAAAGGATTTTTATTAATCCACGTTTTTCCCTCTCACTCAAGGTGTTATCCTGCTATAGATATGTTTTCTCTTTTTGTTTTTGTTTTGTTTTTTCTTAAGGAAAAAAAATCTAATGGAGAAAAAGATCATTTAAAGAAAAAAAAATGGCTAAGATATTTTTCATTTTAGATATTTTTTCTTAAAATAGAACTGAGAAATACTTTTGCTAATAAAAAGACACTACGATACTGTTAATGGTAGATATTTTTTGCAATATTAAATCTTGCATACAATACTTTAAAAAAAAACACATTTCTTGATTAATTTTTTTAAACCTCAAAGTAAGCCAATGCAATATAGAATAGTTGTAAATATTTCACGTTTCGAATTTCATATTCAAATGCCAGACTTTTTCTCTTTTATTATTAGTATTATTATTATTTTATTAATAACGATACTTTTCGACCACAAAATGAATTTTGTATGAAATGTATTTTATAATTCTAAGAAAAGGTTTTTTTTTTTTTTAATGCAAAATTTTAATTTGACAAGCTTTCTTCTACTGTAAAAATGCTCAAAATATATTTTCTTAAGCTGAAACTATATAGAGGACTTTTTTTCCTTGCAAATTTCCACTTTGACAAGCATCATCTTCTACTGTAAAAATGCTCAAAGTATACTTTCTTAAACTGAAACTATATAGAGGATTTTTTTTCTTTGCAAATTTCCACTTTGTCAACTTTATCGTCTACAGCAAAAATGCTTAAAATATACTTTTTCAGACTGAAGCTTATATAGAGCCACACTATTTATATAGTGTTATAATTTCTTTTTCTAAATTATATCCATTTTATCTTGTCTTACAAGTAGCATGCCATTTATATTTTATATTTGAAATATAACATCCCCTTCTTTTATTAAGGTTTATTTTGTGATCAAACTTACTAAAACAAAACAAAAATAAATAAATAATAATAATAAAATATATGTATCAAATAAAGGAAAAGTTGAAGTTCTTTAAGTACTTAAACAGATATTATTAATCCACTTTTTTGCTACTTCACTCAAAATATTGTCGTATTACGGATATGTTTTTCTTTTTTCTTAAGAAAAAAAAAATTCCGTTGAATAAAAAAAAAAACAATTTAAAGAGAAAAAGTTTTATAAAAAAGGAAAAAAAAAAGATAAGATCTTTTTTATAGCTTTTTTCTAATCTATATTTTCTTTTTTCATAAAATGTGATTGAAGAATATATTTGATAATAAAGGGATATTACCATGAATTTAATGGTAAGGATTGTCTGTAATATCAAATCTTGTATTCTTGTATCATATTTCTAAAAGAAACTCACTTCTTGATTACATTTTTAAAACTCAAATCAATTGAATTTAATACAGAAAAATTATTAAAAGTTTAGAATTTCAAATACAATATTCAAGTGCCAGGCATTTTGTCTTTTTCTTCCTTTTTTAATATATGTATTTTTTTATTTTTACTTATTTATTTATTTTAATTTTGATTAGAAACGACTTTCATTTGATCATAAAAATAATTTTTGTTCCAAAGATATTTCGAGCTTATAAGGGGCATTTTTATGGACATTTAAAGATTTAAAAAAAGCTTTCTTTGCATGCGCATGATTTAACACCTTCGCAACGAGCGTCCTTTAAAATAATTTTAATTTTTTATCACCGGCCTTTCAAAAAAAAGAAAATTGCCTAGTTTAATTTCATAAATGCTTTGATTAAATAAGATAAAAAATTTAATTAAAAAGTAATGGTAGGATTCCAAGCATTTTATACGTCCCGTATATGTGACGCTGCACTGTTAAAAATTTGCAGCAAACTGTCCAGTCATTTGAGTGTTTTTATAGAAAATGGTAACATAACCATAATTTAACACTATTCTGACCATAATTTCAGCAGTAATTTGGTCAGAATACAGTCAAATTACGGCTATGTAACCGATTTTTTAAAAAACGGTCAAATGACTGGATAGTTTGCTGCGAATTTTTAACAGTGCACTGAAAAAAATGGGTACTCAAAATTGAGTAAAAATTACTCAATTTTGAATACATCACATATTCAAAATAGCTTCTATCCAAATTTACTCATTTTTAATCCCATGGATGTATTCAAATATGAACTGTTATGTACTTATTTTTGATCCCATGGATATATTCAAATATGAACTGTTATGCACTCATTTTTGATCACATGTATGTATTCAAATATGAACTGTTATGTACTCATTTTTGCTCCCATGGATATATTCAAATATGAACTGTTATGTACTCATTTTTGATCCCATGGATATATTCAAATATGAACTGTTATGCACTCATTTTTGATCCCATGTATGTATTCAAATATGAACTGTTATGTGCTCATTTTTGATCCCATGGATGTATTCAAATATGAACTGTCATGTACTCATTTTTGATCCAATGGATATATTCAAATATGAACTGTTATGCACTCATTTTTTATCCCATGTATGTATTCAAATATGAACTGTTATGTACTCATTTTTGATCCCATGGATGCATTCAAATATAACGTTATGTTCTCATTTTTGATCCCATAGATGTATTCAAATACGAACTGTTATGTACTCATTTTTGATCCATGGATGTATTCAAATATGAAGTTACGTACTCATTTTCGATCCCATGGATGTATTTAAATATGTAGTTATATACTCATTTTGATCTTATGGATGAATTCAAATATGAACTGTTATGTACTTATTTTTGATCCCATGGATGAATTCAAATATGAATCGCTGTGTGAAGTCGCGAAGGGGTTAAAGAGATTATTTTCAAGTACTACAATAATCTGAAGTAAGTTCTGAAAGATGAAGTAATGTAACGGAAAAAGATGTTTAGCCAATGAAAACAAATTTATATTTGAGATCATGTTTCAGTGCGAAAGATTGCAGCATAAAAGCCATTGGCATAAAATGGATTAAGAAACAAAAAATGAAATTGAGTGATCCAAATGTTAAAATGAATAAAAATTCAATAATGCGATAATAATGCAATTTTCACAGAAATTCACAAAAAAGCACCGCTTTTTTTTTCTCTCAAAATAAAATATAGGTACTTCCTTGTTATAGTGGCCCCGCTATTACAATTACGCCAAGTTGCAATCAATTTCGCCGAGGTCGCAGTCAAGCTGGCGAACAATTATATTTCTTTCCTGGATGTCCTTGTTATTCGCAGTGACAATGGCTTTCAAACTATTGTATTTCGTAAACATTTTGCTGTCAGTCTTCCACCTCACAGGAGTATAAATAAGAGACAAATATAAACAACAATAAATAAATAATTTTATTGCATAATCTCGTGAAAGACAGCCAAAATATTTTTATCTTTAAAAGACACATACGTTACTTTTTATGTTTTGCATGCCGTGTCATTTTAATATGATTAATCCTTATGTTCAACTTTATTACAAGATTGTGTTTATCCTGTGCCTCCTCAAAGTACCTTCTTTATCAAATTATCTTTACCATTAAAATGTTACTTAGAATTTCCTCTAATAGTGCATCATTACCTATGAGAAGTAAAACCTTCTCGCGTTCCACATTTATTTTAAGTTTTAAATATATTTTTTTAAAGAAAACTACAGACAGCTTCTTGACATACACTCTCTATCCTTCTTAAAGTACCTTCTTTATCAAATTATCTTTACCATTAAAATTTTACTTAGAATTTCCTCTAATATTGCATCATTAGCTATGAGAAGTAAAACCTTCTTGCGTTCCACATTTATTTTAAGTTTTAAATATATTTTTTTAAGAAAAACTACAGACAGCTTCTGACATACACTCACTATCCTTCTTAAAGTACCTTCTTTATCAAATTATCTTTACCATTAAAATTTTATTTAAAACGTCCTCTTATATTGCTATGAGATTATCTATAAGAAGTAAATCCTTCTTGCGTTACATATTTATTTTAAGCTTTAAATACAATTTTAAAGAAAAAAAAATACAGACAACTCCTGATATATGCTCTCTACCTAATCCTTAGACAAGTATTTTTATACAGAAAGAAAAAATACAAATATAGCGAAAACAAATCATGCAATATAATCCGCGGTAAAAAATCCCTTACATTTCTACAAAACAAAAAAAAAATCCTGTTGGTAACATTGATCCCCTTAAAAACATTAGATTTCAATATCTTGAAAAGAAGTTTGATATACCTTCCCTTCTTTCATATTTGTACTTTTAATATTATTTGCATGGCATATGACACTTTGTGCAAAGGGGTGAAAAAAATCCCTTTTATCCCTTATAACACTGGATATTTTCTGTGGAAAACCATTTTTATTATTATTATCATCATGTAACTCATTACAGTTCAATAATGGGTTTTATTTTTTATTTTATTGAAAAACTAAAAGAGGAATGACATTTTAACCAAACCAGAAATAAGACACTGTATTGTGGTTTTTTGTTTTTTTTTCTCCCACTTTTATTGGCTTTTCCTATGGTCTAAAATGGAATTGTTTCGAAGCGGTCGTCTGAAGCATTTCTTTGAACTGATTATGTGGAATAACATACTTTACGATGTTTGATATAAAAAACATTTTTTTTTTTTTTTAATCCGGAAGAAAATTATCGGGGAAAAGTTTTTCTAGGAATTTATTTGATTTTCTGTTGTTGGTGGTGTTTTCTTCTATTAAAAAGATTTTTTTTTTCAATAAATTATCTGATGTTGTCTCAAACACACTTTTTGTGATATATATATATATATATATATATATATATATATATATATATATATATATATATATATCTTCTATATTTTTGATAAAGTACTTCGATATAGTTTTAAAATATATCTCAATACCATCAAATAAATTTCTTCAAACAAATTGTTTTCAATTACAGAATTTTTTTCTTTTTACAAGATCAAAAAAGTATATGTCGGTAGAATATGGGTTACTAAATAAATAATTCATTTACATTGAGAATTTGATTTACATTTTGTTGTTTCCAGTATAAATAAGTATAATTGTAAAAAATAAAAATAAAAACAATCTTTAATGAGCATTCAATGTTTATCTTAAAAAGTATGCCAAATTTCATGACTTCAATTCATCTTGCTTAAAACAAATTCCATTACAATGCACAAATTTGGCGTGAGCCTGGACTATGGAAAATTTAATTTCCGCTTGGTAGAAAACGCAAACTTAAATTATTTTTAAAAATCATAATTTTTGCTCTGTTTTTTTATTTTTAAGATATGGCAAAAGGAAAGACAGAAAAATTCTTATTTAAACTACCTATTCTAAATTGTTTTTTTTATTATTATTTTCTAAACATATAACCATTATATTAAATAATATTAAACTATTAATTGATAAAAGCGGTTTATATGTATATATACTTCACTTTTATATATTTTTAATTTTCTCCTTTTTAGGGTTTAAAAGATTTCATTGCTGTCCTTTCACACGCAGTTGGCATATTTTGTTGAGCGTGGCTATTGGTGCATAACAAATATCATTGCTTTTGAACCCGTATACAGCTGTAGTCATGCAGAATATTTGGCGATTTATTTATTACCTCACCCCGGCTAACGGGAAAAACATATAACCATTATATTAAATATGCGCCTGACGAACTTTTATGCTTGTTTATATATGTATTTATTTATATATATATTTAATTTATATATATGTGGGAATACTGAGAAGCAACAGCATCAATAGTATGAATTCCGTGTAATAATAATTCAGGAGCCACTATAAAGATTAAAGCGAGCAAAAAGTTGAGTTCACGAAATGCCAAAAGAAAAGCACGCAAGCATGAACAAGTGTTCTAGATATTTTAGCCATGGTTGTTGGGTGAATTTTGTTGCAATGATCAGGAAAGCTTGCTAATTATGTTATATTGAGATACGAATGTTTGTATCGTTCATAAATATTAATCTAGTTATATATTCGTATTTGAATCTAACCCACAGTTGTGTATGTTGTTATTTTGTTAAACCTTTTTTGTTTATATTATATTTGAAGAATCTTCTGTTCTGTTAAAACTATTATTTATTTATCATAATACCACCCCCCATATATATGTCGTGTTTCCAAGTTCAAATCCGGGAAAAAGGCAGTCGTGCTCGTGATAAATAGGGTTAGCGATGTTATTGGTTTCCCTTTTAGTTCGCATCAGGCGGCCGGGTGGTATCATCAACAACAAGAAATGTCAGTCCATATTTTTGTCGAAGAACCTTTTATTTCCAGTTTAAGACATGCTCATTAGCCAACGCTAAACGAAAAAAAATACAACGTTCCATTATTTTCTAGAATCCGTCCCGATTCTTTTAGCAAACACCAGCGTCGAAAAAAATCCTCTCCGAATCAGGATGATCGTGTTTTTAAACTAGCTTGCGTAATAATACAGAATACGTCACGTGACCCACTTCTATCGAATCAAAAGGTCTCTTTTGGAACTTTATCAATATTTCCGGTGGATTTATTTTGTTGTAAAATGCAAAAACTTTCTACGCCCATCCAGAATATTCCATAATCTCGTACCAGATGCCTGTCATATCAACAAACCAGCTTATCTGTTTTTGAGGCTGTAGCTAAACTTCGAATTTAATACGTAATAAAAATAATAAGAAGAAAAGAAAATGAATCTTTATAAAAGGGGAAAAAAAAAAGAAAGAATTAAAGTTTTTCGGAAATATTTTAATAGACATTTGATATTTAATAATAGGATAACTTTATGAAATAAGGTTTTTTGAGCGGAATATTTTAAGAGATACGATATTTTAGCATTTAAATAAAGAAGTTATAGCAATTTGACCACACGGGAATAATACTAATGAATTTTAATAATGGATTAAAATAAAGATGTTCTATCTAAAGAATAAATTAAAAAAGCTATCGCCATTTTTAGAATAACTACATTCGAATAAATATTATTAAGTGGATTAGGAATAATTGGCTTTACATATGGATAGTAAAAGGCTATTTTAAAAATGAGAATTATTTTAATAAGCTGGGTTATATACCGAATATTATTGAATGGACAAATTTTATAGAATAATTGCGGAAAAATTTTAAATTTTGTAATATATATATATATATATATATATATATATATATATATATATATATATATATATATACTTTATATTAAATAAATTGTATAAAAATTTAAAAAATTGCTTTTTTATATCATACACAAAATAATGTCCTTTTCACCAGTGGAAATATTTCACCTTTGTAAATTAAGGATCTGAATTGTTATTTCTTGTCATACTGCTATTTATTTGAACACACAGTATTCTGCTACATGTTTAGAAAGTCAAGTGGAGTCACTCCGTTCCAAGATATTTTATAGCTCAATAGTTGTTTTTATATATTTTGTTCAGTTCAAAAAATATTTACGTATGTCATATTAACCGAGTGAGTAATGAAAAAAAAAATACGAAAAGAAGGAACTGTACATATTTTTATCTACGTATATTGACTTTTCCGATGTATTAAAATAAAATTGTTTAGAAGCGCTCCCCTGAAACATTTCTTAAACTGGTTATGTGGAATAACATACTTTACAATGTTTGATACAAAAACCATTAAAAAAAATCCAGAAGGAAATTAACTGAAAAAAGGCTTTTCTGCGAATTTAGTATCTTTTTTTTTTATCTCTAATAAGAAGATGAAAAATATCACTTTTTTTTCCATAAATTGATTAAGGGTGTCACAAACATTCTTCGTGTGTTATTAGTCTCCTGTATTTTTGATAAAGTAGTTCAATGTTATTTTCAAGTATTTCTCAATATAATCAGAAGAAGTTTTCGAATAAATATATACTGTTTTAAAATATCTTGAAAAAAAGCACACGTTGGTAGAATGTGCTTTGAACAATAAATACCGGGTGAACCAAAAGTTCGTTAAAACTTTAAAAATTCATAAAAAAAGGATGAAATTATGATAAAGAAGTGCGATTTGCAAGAAAGGGCTCACAAGGTAGCAGGAAAAAAAAATGGTTAAAAAAGTCACCTGTAGATGGCCCTAACATACGATAGATTCAGCAGATTTTTGCAAATTAATCCTGCAATAAAAGACTGGGATACACGAGGATTTTTCATTCGCTTTCAGAGTGTTATCCATGGAGATAGAAATAAGAAGGAGAACAGTGAAGATAGGCTTTCAAGATCACAACATGGTCCGGGAATTAGTACCCAGTTCGTGGCGCTGGTGCTCCCAAAGGCCGGTCATGTGACCTGTCAAACATGACAAATTGTCGTCTGCTCTTCCTGCATTTTGGTTTCGAGCATGGTAAAGAGATAGAGGGCGCTACACTTCCTAAAGGCCCAAAAGACCAGAAATGCCGCCATACTAGGTACCGCTTTTAGTTCCATAAGTAGAAACATTATCTTTGTTCTCCTTCTCTCTATCTCCCTGGTGTTATCATTACTCGATCGGGCGTTCTATCGAGATTCTATCTGTCATGAGGTTTCTGAAATTCATTCCGACATGTTGCATTCAGCTGTAACGGGCGTTGTGAGTGGCCTTAGTTGTGTCGTACAATGTTCTGGAGGTCATGTTAAACAATTGTTATTGCAAGAATAAATGGATGGAGCGTTACTGTTGTCCTGTTCATTGTGTTTCCGGTCGTCAGCGCCCTCTACCAGCGACATTTTTAACTTTTTTTTTCTGCTAAAAAAGATTCGACTACCTTGTGAGCCCTTTCTTGCAAACCACACTTCTTTATCATAATTTCTTCCTTTTTTATGAATTTTTAAAGTTTTAACGAACTTTTGGTTCTTCCGATATATTAAAAACAACCAAAAATTCGTTGCGTAACCTAATGAAGAAGAGATATAATTTTTATATAATTTTATAAAATTTGGGAATTTATTTTTCACCATCTTCACATTTCACCACACTTCTCACTCATTTTCCTTTTAAATGAATTAATCTCTCTTTTTTAGCTTAATCTTAACGTTACGTTTACCTTATGACCCCGCAGAGTACCTGCTTTATCAAATTATCTTTATCATTAAAATTCATCTTAAATTTTTCTCTAATATTTTGAGATTACCCGTAACATAATAAACATTGTTATGTTACGTACATATTTAAAACTCAAAATACATTTTTTTATCGAGAAAACACAGAAACCTTCTGTCTTCAAATAATCTCTCTACCTAATCATTAGACAAACATCCTTACAAATAAAGAAAAAAAAAAAAAAAAAAGATAACACATACCGGAAAAACTGAAGAAATAATTTTCGTCAACAAAGTTCCGTAAATTTTCTAATTTTTTCTTTCCTCTTGAAAACTTTGATACCCTTAAAATCATTAGTTTTAGTGTTAGAAAATAATTTTAATCTGTCTTCTCAATTTTTCAATTTTATACTTTTAACATTATTTACATGGCATATGACACTTTTTACATAGTGAAAACTGTCGCTTTATTCGTTACACTGGATATTTTCTGAGGAAGACTATTTTTTATTTTACATATTTTCCCAATCATGTCACTTATTATTTTATAATGGTTTTATTTTTTATTTTTTATTTTTATTTATCTTTCTTTTTCTGTTGTTGATGTTGTTGAAAATAATACAATAATGAAATTTTAACTAAGCCATAGAAAAAGATAAACGAAAAAAACTACAACTTTCTTTCTTTTTATACTGGCTTTTCCGATGCAGTCAAATAAAATTGTTTTGTAACGCTAGTCTGAAACATTTTTTTTAACTAATTATATGGAATAACACATTTTACAATGTTTGATACAAAAATCAGTAAAAACAACCAGAAAGAAATTATCTGAAAAAAGTTTTTCGACTAATTTTTCCCCCTTTCTAATAAGAAGATGAGGAAAAAAAAAATCACTTTTTTTACCATAAATAGATTAATGGTGTCGCAAACATTCCTCCTGTGTTATTGGTCTCCTGTATTTTTGATAAAATGATTCAATGTTATTTTCAAATATTTTTCAATATAACCAGAAAAATGCTTTCAAATAAGTTGTTTTCAACTACATCCTGATTTAAAACACCTTGAAAAAAAAAACACATTTTGGTAGAATGTGTGTTGAGGAATAAATAAACTAAAAACAACCAAAAATTCATTGCGTAATCTAATGAAGAACTGATATATATTACAAAAAAAAAAAAAAAAAAAAAAAAATGTGTTGATTTTACAGCATAATACTAGCATTCCAGCTGCCAGTATTATACCGTAAAATTAACAGTAATAAACAGTAAAATAAGCAGTAATACGCAGCTGCGCATGTGCTTGCGCGGCTGCGTATTTACTGCTTATTTTACTGTTTATTACTGTTAATTTACGGTATAATACTGGCAGCTGGGATGCCAGTATTGTACTGTAAAATCAACCTTTTTTTGCAGTGTAATTTTTGGACACTTTTATTTAACTAACTTGATTCATGTATGTAAAGTTGGAATTTTGTAATTAATTTTTCACCAACTTCACTTTTCATCACACTTATCACTCTATTTTTTTTTTTTTTTTTTTTTTTTTTTTTAAGAAATTAATCTATTTTTTTAGCTTAATCTTAAAGATACATTTACCTTTTCAAAATACCTTCTTTATCAAATTATCTTTACCATTAAAATTTATCTTAATTTTTTCCCTAATATTGTTAGATTAGCCATAAAATGTTAAACATTTTTATGTTACGTGCATATTTAAAACTCTGAATACATATTTTATCGAGAGAACATAGAAACCTTCTGTCTTCAAATAATCTTTCTACCTAATCCTTAAACAGGCAGCCGTACACATAAAGATAAAAATAAAGAAAGAACATACTGGAAAAACTGAAGATACATAATCCACCCAATAAATTCCGTAAATTTAATAATTTTTTTTTCTCTTGGCAACTTTGATACTCTTATAATCATTAGCTTTTCTTGTGCTAGAAAATAATTTTAATCTGTCTTCTCACTCTCTCTTTTTTTTATACCTTTAATATTATTTACATGACATGTGACATTTTTTACGTAGTGAAAAAAAAATCTATTTTATCCGTTACACTGGGTATTTTCTGCGGATTTTTTTTTAATTTCATATATTCCGATCATGTTACTTATTATTATTTCATAATCTTTTTATTTTTATTGTTATTTTTTGTTTAAAATAATACCGTAGTGAAACTTTAGCTAAGAGTAATAGGAAAAGATAAAGAAAAAAGTCCTTCCGGCCTGTACCGGGAGGAAAAGGTAGCTCCCATATTCCATAGAATTTCAAACAGCTATATCTCAACCGCTTTTTAAGATAAAGCAAAAACAAAATATGCACTAGAATACTTGTACCATGATCTAACAATTAACGTAAACAACTTTTTCAATTTACAATTTTATTATACATATTTTTGAATTTAAGAAAAAAAATTATTTTTTAATTGGCCACCATTTTGAAGCAAGATGGCGCATGAAGCTGGCCAACGAGCTCGGTCGGGACCTTGGTGTGTCCTGTACACATAATCACTCACATTCATATCGGTTAATAAATACGAGAGTTACAGCATAACAAAAATCAGGTTGTTTCAAAATGTCAGCCTCCCTAGAATTTCAAACTGCTATATCTCAGCCATTTTTTACTAAAGCCAAAATAAAAAATGCTCTGGAATCCTTGTATCACAATCTAACACTTAACGGAAGCAAATTCTTTCAGTTTATAATTTTTTTTCATCATTTTGAATTTAAAAAAAATAAAACTTTTTAACTGGCCGCCATTTTGAAACAAGATGGCGGAGAAAGCTGACAAAAGAACCCGGTCGAGACCTTGGTATGTCCTATACACATACTCAGTCACATGTAAATCGGTTCATAAATAAGAGAGTTACAGCATGACATATGTCAGATATATATATATATATGTTATATAAAAAATTTATTTCCTTCGTATCCTTCCATTTTATTCGCATTAATCTTTTAAAATTAATCTAACTTCTGTCATAGTCAGTATTTCCTTAATTCTTAATAATATCTATTCCTATTTAAAGTCCTTTTAAAAGTAAATATCCGTATATTAATAATTATTTTATTCCAAATCTTAATCTAAAATTTAAGATCATTCGTAACTTTTATCAGTACCCCAATCTATAAAATTCTGAGACGCGTTCTCATTTCGAATGTTTTTTAAAGCCATTTTCTGTTTATTATTATTATTATTATTGCTCTGAATTTTTCGCGCGCTTGGGATTTTAACTTCTAAATTGGTCCGCACAAAAGTAAGGGATTCTTTACTGTTTTAGCCTCGCCCTCTAGCCTCATTCGTTGGGCTGGAGCTAGCTTCTCACTCATTGGGTTGTGAGCTCGTGACGTAATTCTGTGTATGTTTCCGCGGAGAGAACAAAACTCGCCCGCACTGGTCGGAACGAGAGATTTTTCACATTTTTCGGAAGCTAAACAAATATGTGTCTGGTATTTTTAATTCCGTAGAATATTCATCTGGCCCAGTAACATCTTAATTCAATGAAGTGAAGCAACGTTAGCCCGAGGGCTATAAGTTTTAGACCTTTGGGAATCGTTTCTGTGTTGTTCGTCTTCTAATAAAATTATTTGTCTGGAGATTGGCTGGATTTATTGGAAAACTTTGGTGGAATCATTTCATTGCCTTCTACTTCGCCATATTCGCTAATATCTACTGCAACTTGCTATCTCGTTGAAGGACTGCCATCTTTTCATCGAATATTATTCATCGTAATATCTCAACTTCGTCAAAATGCTACATATATATATATATATATATATATATATATATATATCAACGTTTGAACGGAGGGTGGTTTTGGGGTCTGGGGGTCATGATCGGTGAAAATATTCCAAAATTTTCTGGAATTGCTTACCTCCGAACGGCTGCAATAGTAGCTTTTTGTATTGAAAGAACTACAAAACAAAAACTACAGAGGGTGTTCACACATTTTTGTAACAATTTTGCAAAAGTAATGTGGGATTAAGGTTAACATAATCACAACAATGATTACACTTGAATATAAAGACGAAAGCAAGCGTTTAATGAAAAGATATAAGTAGAAATTCAATACACAGACAGATGATTACTGAACAGATATGATGGCAATTTGCCTATTCAATAAACAACATCTAGAAGAGTGCACTTATGCTTTTCTTACTTAAACTCTTAAGCCTTGTGTTACTTCTCTTGACTGATGTCAAGTTTCACCATAACATGCATGTTATGGTGAAAAAGTTCCAGTCTGAGTATCGTTCCCAAGTGTTTCAGTTGGTAGAACGTCAGTGCGCTAGACTGATGACCCGGCTTCGAGTACCGGCTTGGGTACTTTTTCACTATGTTGGCTATACGCCTATTAAGCAAATAAAATTTGAAATTTAAAATGGTTTTTTTTAAAAAAACAAGTTGGTTTCAAATACATCGTTAATGGAAAAAAAGGTGGAAAAAAGCACGTGACGTGACTACAGGATGTGCGTTGATCAATCAATATTAATAACAAAAAATCATTGTTTAATGTTATAGAAAACCGGTTTTATTTTTTTCATTCGAAGAGAAACCTATTTTTTATTCATTATGTTTTAAATGCCGCGACCTTTTAAAGAATATACTAGCTGAGCTTCGCCCGCTTTGCTGATCGGTTTATTTTTACGGACCTCGAATTAAACGAATTTAGGATTGGGGGCTTCACTGTCTTCGGCGTCGTACGCCCGCTCCTTTCTCGAAAAATCGCCGCAAAACTCGGAACAACGTTCCGAGAAAACCGCATAGAAATCACGAATTTATTTCGTCTGTCTGGGTTACGTGACCTTCTAGTTTCGATTTCGTTTGAGTATGAGGTGTTTTCCTAACGGAAAAGTTGCTAGCTGTTATGTCTTTTTTCCCCAGCGCGCTTCGGAACTAAACAGGGTTCTCGTTTCTTCTTAATTATATGGAAATAAGGGAACACCGGACGAAAAAAGTTGACGCATGCGCAATAAGATCAATTTTGTGTGAGTCTTACTCATATTCCTTTTTGCTTTAATATATAGGATAACGTCAATCGGGACTAATATGATGATATAACATTCTAAACTTTTACAGCTACTTGTTATTCATTCACTCCAGTGTTAATTAAAAAAACTGAAATTTGTGGGGGGTTTTCCTTTATCTGATTAGGAATACAAAAAAATTGCTTGTCATAAAAATAAAAATAAAATAATTAAAAGTGTGTCTCATATTAACTCCATCGAATGAGGCTAGATTAAAATTTAACTGCAAAATTTTTTCCAATACAGTAGCATTAGCCCATGCAATATAAAATCTCTTTTGAGTTCATACTTTTAGGATATAAAATCTTTTTGCGTTACATAATAATTTTAATCTCTAAATGCAGTTTTTAACGAAAATAACAACAACAACAAAAAGAAGTATCCTGTCGTATACTCTTAATAATCAGTTACTTAATCTCTCTCTACCTAATCCTCAGACAGGCATCTTGGGACGCAAAGGAATAAATATATAAGCATTCCATAAAAATTTAAGAAATATAATTCATATTACAAAATGCTTACTTTTCTATTTAACGAAAATAAAATATTTATTCTTCTTGAAAATGTTTAATACCATTTAAAACATTATATTTTTATGAGTTACGGCAGAAAAAAAAAAAAAAAAAAAGTCGAAGAAGATATGTTAAATTCTTTTATTTAACTTAACAGGTTACTTCACTCGCGCGAAAACGCCCGCACGGTAGTGTTAATCCTATGGAAGAAACATTTTTAAGATATCTCGTTCGCATTTCAATATTCTTAAAGTGTTTTTTTTTTTTTTTTTTTTTTTTTTTTTCACATTGGATAGCTAAGTCGATCTTTATGCAGGCCCTTTTTTACTTTTTCAATTTTGGTTGCAGTTTTCTTTTCTTTCTTTTTTTTATGAGGATAATTTTACTTTCAAAACCGGTGAATATCTTAATAAAAAAAACTTGTAATCAAAATCGAAAAAGTAAAAAAGGACCCGCATAGAGATTGACATCAGCTATCCAATGCAAAAAAAAAAAAAATATATATATATATATATATATATATTGAAATGCGAACGAGATATCTTAAAATATTTCACCCGTAGGATTAACATTAGCGAGCGGGTGTTGTCGCGTGAGTGAAGTATCGTCCTAACTCGGTTCATGTATGTAAAGATGGAATTTTGCAGTCGGCTTTTCATTTTAACTTCCTATTAGTTTAGAATTATAATTAATGCATACACAGGTGTTTTTACGCATGACAACTTATTATTATTTTTAGAACTTAATTATAAATTAATACCTTAATTTTAAGGCATTTTTTCATTAGATGGTACCAGGTGATAAATCGCCAAATATTCTTTATGGTTACAGCTGTTTGCGCGTTAGATAAACAATAGAGTTTTAATGATACGTCAAACCACTCACGCCAAAATAAACCAACTGACTGCTTTGAAACCGGAAGAAAAATATTTTAAACACTAAAAAGTATAAAATAAAAAATAAAGAGTGTAATATTTTTTTAAATACTTTTTTATCATTTAATAGTTTAATGTAATTAAAATGATGATTATATCTTGAGACAGCAATTTTGAAATCCTGAATAGATAGTTCAAATAATTTATTTTTCTTTCCTGTAGTCATATCTTAAAAAGGAAACACGTCAAAAATTATGCATTTTTTAATAAATTTACAATAATTCGCGCCTTTATTAAAACATAAATCAAATAAGTGAATTTTCAATAATCGAGACCCATGCTAAATTAACTTATTGCGACGCAAATTTTTTTAAATAACATGAATGTCATATTTCTTTTAAATGCTAAACGGTGTAAATTAACAATATAATAAATACACAGTAAAATAACATTTATTAGGTTGTTTGACATGTTTTGGCTCACTCCGAGCCATTTTCAAAAACAAATCAGAATATTCCATAATTGCACGGTCTTTGAAATTATTATTTAAAATGCTATCATTTAATTTTACGTTATCTTTTATTTTTACTTGGTTCTTTATTTTCATATCTGTAACCATGGAGTAACTCGAGCCACAATTTCGGTAAGTTAAAAGATGATGCATCGTTACATATTATATTTTTGCGTGTTAATAAACAACCAAGTAAAAATAAAAGATAACGTGCGTATTTTTTAAAAATACATGAAAATTAAATGATAGCATTTTAAATAATAACTTCAATTATGGAATATTCTCATTTCTTTTTGGAAATGGCTCAGAGTCAGCCGAAACATATAAAACAACCTAATAAAAGTTATTTATTATGTTGTTAATTTACGCATTTTAGCATTTAAAAGCAATATATTAATACAAGTTGTTATAATTTATTATATTCTTAACACGAATTTCAGTCAAGAAATTGGACGTGATTTTAAACATAAACATTGAATGCTCTTAAAAATTTGTTTTATATTTAAAATATTATACTTTTAATATTATTTACATGGCATATGACGCATATACAAAAGAGAAAAGATCCCTTTTATTCGCTTTACTGTATACACTTTTTAATCCTAGTCGCTACACTTTTTAATCCCTACGCTCAGTATCATCTTACATATTACAGTTTTTTGTTTCCTTCTTTCGTTTTTCTTTCTTACTTTAATAGCGAAAAAGAAAAAAAAAGAAATTTTAACGAGTAATTTTAAGAGAGTAATGAAAAAATGAAAGGGAAAAAAGAAACTGTATTTCGAGTTTTGCCAAATTAACTTATCGCGACGTAATTTTTTTTTTTTTCATAACATGAATTTCAGTCTAGAAATTAGATGTGATTTTAAACATAAACAATGAATGCTCTTAATTTTTTATTATTTTTTTAAATATTATACTTTTATACCTATTATACTTTTAATATTATTTACATGGCATATGACGCATATACAGAAGAGAAAAGATGCCTTTATTCGCTTTACTGCATACTTTATGCGGAAATCCAATTTTTAATCCCTACGCTCAGTATCATCTTACATGTTACAGTTTTTTATGTTTCCTTCTTTCTGTTTTCTTTCTTTTTTAAAAAAACAAAAAATAAAAAATGAAATTTTAACAAAGAGAGTAATGAAAAAATAAAAGGAAAAAGAAAAGAAACTGTATTGCTAGTTTTCTTCTCCTCCCCTCCCTCTCCCCCCCCCCCCCCCCACCTTTATTTGCTTTTCCGATCTAGTAAAATAAAATTATCTCGATGCGCTCATCTGAAACAATTCTTTGAGCAGATTATATGGAATAACATACTTTACAAAGTTTAAAATTTATAACCATTAAAAAAATCCGGAAGGAAATTATCGGAGAGAAGTTTTTCTATGAATATATTTGTTTTTTTCTTATTTTGTTCTTTTAACATTGTAAAAAATTTCGTGTATTTTATATATTCCCTAACAATGTCTCAAATATATACTCGTTGAGCAAAGCTCACTTGAATTTTTGATAAAATATTTTAAAGTAGTTCTCAAATCTATTTCAGTATCACAATTTTTTTTCAAACAAATTGTGTTCAAATACATGTATTTTTTAAATAAGTTGAAAAAGCTTATGTCAGGGAATATCGTTGCACAATAAATAAGGCAGAAAATAAACAATATCAACGAAAATTCATAATATTTTGTTGTTATAGATAGATGTTTTGTTGTTGATAAACAGCTTCCTTTTTACGAAAAAAAAATCGTTACAGACAATTTTCATAACGTAAAAAACATTAGATTTTTAGGAGTTGGAAAAGCAGTTTAAAATCTCTTTTTCCTTTTTTCATTTATGTACTTTTAATACTATTTACATGGCATATGACACTTTGTACATAAGAGAAAAATATCGCCTTTATCTTATTGCTGTTATTTTTGTTGATAGTTCCAAAGCGTAATATTTTGAAGGACCAATATAATTTTTTGGTGACAATTTTTTTTTCAAACAAATTGTGTTCAAATACATATATTTTTTAAATCAGTTAAAAACAGCTTATGTCAGGGAATATCGTTGCACAATAAATAAGGCAGAAAATAAACAATAACACCGAAAATTCATAATATTTGTTGTTATTTCTGTTATTGCTGTTATTTTTTTCGATAGTTCCAAAGCGTAATATTTTGAAGGACCGATATAATTTTTTGGTAAATTTTTTTTTTCAAACAAGTTGTGTTTAAATACATATATTTTTTAAATAAGTTCAAAAAAAGCTTTTGTCAGGCAATATCGTTGCACAATAACTAAGGCAGAAAATAAACAATACCAACGAATATTCATAATATTTTGTTGTTATTCCTGGTATTTTTGTTGATAGTACCAAAGGGTAATATTTTGAAGGACCGATATAATTTTTTGGTCACAATTATTTTGACAAACAAATTGTGTTCAAATACATAATTTTTTTAAATAAGTTCAAAAAAGCTTATGTCAGGGAATATCGTTGCACAATAAAAAAGGCAGAAAATAAACAATAACAACGAAAATTTATAATATTTTGTTGTTATTGCTGTTATTTTTGTTGATAGTTGCAAGGCGTAATATTTTGAAGGACCGATATAACTTTTAGGTTCCAAAGATACATATATATATATATATATATTGATTTTTATAATATCTCAATCCTTGTTTTTCACATCTGTTTTCATTTTAAATAAATATATATGTATTAGAAGGTCCAACCAGCTTTGACCGTGCTCGAGATAATAACCTTAAATATGCCTAAAATTACTTTAGAATTTCTTGGGATTAATTTAATATATCACGCTACGTTCGTTAATTTTTCCAAACGAATATCTTTTCTACACTCCGAATAATAATAAAAAAAAAGCTACTCGATCGCGAGGTCACGTGCGTCGTCAAAGTAATGGTTTTAGGTGATAAAGAGGTTACTTATAAAGCCAAAGTCAGAATTTATTCCTCGTTCAAAATTCCGCAGAGTTTCAGAAAAAAAATTGATTGCTTTACTTTCTTTAATAACTAATATTAAAAATATTTCGCTTTTTTTTTCTTTTAAGCGATTTCGAATGACCGCTCCATACAGGAAAATAAAATTTAAGATTGGATGGTTAAGGTATGAAATATATATTTGTTGAAAATCAAACTTCCCATTTTCGGTGAAATGGGGATTTAAAAACAAAATCGCGAAAAATTCAAAAATCCTTGTACGGATTCTGCATAAATTTTATTTAAAAGAGGATAAAATTTACTTTATTGGGCTAAAAGATCGAATTTTGATACCTTTATAAATGGATCAAAATCGGCGGCAAACTTGAAGATTTGTGGAAATACGTGAATTGTTCCCTTCAATATAAAATAACAAAAAAAAACATTAATTTAAAAAATTCAAAATCTATGTGTAAGGTACATCCGGACCTGTCTTCGTATATCTGGAACAAAATTTTTAAACCTCTACGTGAGATAGGTTTCTCTATCTATTGCGAACAAACAAACAAACAGACACACGCAGACAAAACTTTCTTTTACTAATTATAGATGAGGGTAAACTGTGGAAAATAGGGTTCTAGTATTTTATTTTTTTTTTTTTTTTTATGACGCTACATTCTTCGTTCAGGACAAATATTAAAAAATGGGAGTGATATAGATAATGAATGTAGCTACACGTAACAAGTGTTTGTATCTGTACTAAACCAAAAATGTAGCGTTATATATATATACATAAAAAAAAAATCCCCAATCCCCAATTACATCCCGTTTATCCTCTGTTTTGTGTGGTATGTCCTTTTAAAGGTATTAATCCTTATTTTTTTCTTAAAGCTAAGTCTGCATTTACCTTGTATCTCTCAAACGTACTTTCTTTATCAAATTCCCAACACAAGAAATTTACTACATTAAAGTTTAACTTCCTTCATTGCTGCATTAAGTTTCCTTCATTGCGGTTGCATTAGCCATAAGATGTTAAACATTTATCGTTAAATACTTCTTTTAAGCTAGAAATACAGTTTTTAACAAAATAAACAAATAAAAATTGCCGAAACGTCAGTTGAGGTTCACTGTTGGAGACCCGAAAGGTTTTTGGTTTCCGTCTGTCTGTTTGTCTGTCTGTCTGTTCCGCGATAACTACCATAAAAAAAATATCCGATTAAGTTGATTTTTGGTGGGTATGTTCGTGAGGTACCATGAATGAGCTGTATAGTTTTTGGTTACATTTGGTTCATTCGTTCGAAAAATATAGAACATTTCTTTTTAGGTCATAGTGCTTTCCTGGGAATGCAGACGATTTTCAAATTTCATTTTTAACTGGAATGAAAATCGCATATTTGAAAAATGGATTTAAACGTAAAATTACGGATACTAAATTTTCGATAGGGAGGTCTTGAATATATGCAATAGCTTTCAAAATTTGCCGATACATTTATTAGAATTTAGAAATTAATTGTTTAAGTTATTGGAAAAAACTTTTTGCAACTGTTCGGGATATATAAAACATTTTCCTGTTTTTTACAATTTTTAAAATGCATTTTTTTCCTCTTTATTTTATTTGTTGCTTAGCAACCCTATTTCAAAGAATGTCAAAATAAGAAATGCAATTTTTTTTTATCTAAAAAATTACAAGAATAAGAAGTTCATAAGAATTTCAGAATATCATTGCATAAATCGTGTTTAATTTAACGCTTCTAATTTCTGAAACCCCCGAAGTATTTTATATGCCTAAAAATATGTATGTAACATTAAAAAAATAATAATAATAAATTGCGGATTGTAAGATGCTAAATAATATGAAAAGTGAGATTAAAAAACAATGACTTTCAGAGATGACGTTGAGGCTCCTGATCTGCAGATTTACTAGCATAAATAAAAATAAACAGACTCCATTGTATTCATTTTTACACTTAGTTATTTAATCTTTCTACCTAATCCTTACAAAATAGGCATTTTAAAATGTAAAGAGAAAATAAATAACACAGAAAAAAACAGGAGAAAAAAATCCACGCTGATAAATAGCTTACTTTTTTACGAAAAAAAAAATCGTTGCAGACAATTTTCATACAGTAAAAAACATTACATTTTCAGGAGTTGGAAAAGCAGTTTAAAACTACTTTTCCCTTTTTTCATTTATATACTTTTAATACTATTTACATGGCATATGACAGTTTGTACATAGGAGAAAAAAATCCTCTTTATGTGCTACGCTGCATATTTTCGGCAGAAAATCATTTTTTCCCTATTATCCGCACCACGTTACTTATATACTTTTATTTTTTGCTTTGTTAAAAGTATACAGGAATGAAATTTTAACCAATGAAAGAATAAAAGCGAAAAAAGAACTGTACTGCAAGTTTTTTTTCCCCTTACTTTTTTTTACTTTTCTGATGTGATAAAAATGGAATTGTTTCAAAGCTTTCTTCTGAAACATTTCTTAGATCAGATTGTATGGAATAACATATATTACGATGTTTGATGAAAAAAAAAATAGAAAAAAAATATCCGAAAGGTAATTATCGAAGAAAACTTTTTCTTGGAATTTTCTGTCCTTTTTTTTTTTTTTTTTTTTTTTTTTTTTTTTTTCCTATTAAAGAGATAAAGAATTGCTTTTCTTCCCCGAATTGACTAACGCTGTCTAGAAAATAATTCCTCTTGTATTTTTCTCTTAATTGTTTGATAAATTATTCCTCTCTAGTTTTCAAATATAGCTTAATAAAAATATTTTTCCCCAACAGGTATCTTTAAAATACTTTTTTTTTTTTTTTAAAGAAATTAAGAAAATGTCAGCAGAATGTGTAGACTGATTGGAGAATGCACAAATAAAAAGTAACAAAAAAATTATATTTATTATATATTAGGTGTTTCATGGTATCGCATTTTAAAAGTATTAATCCTTATTTTTACCTTAACCCTAAGGCTGCGTTTACCCTGAGCCTTCTGAAAATACCTTCTATATCAAATTCTCTTTAGCTTGAAATTTACTATGTTTAAATTTAACTTTAAATTTCCTCAAACAGTGTAACATTAGCCATGAGATATAAAATCTCTAAAAAAAGTACTTAATGCAAGTTATTTTTTGTAGTTCTCAATATAGTTTAAAATAATAAAGAGAAAAGACAGAGCGTTATAGCATGCCCTCTGCCCCCAGTTATTTAATCTCTCAATCTAATCCTTGAGACAGTCATTTTGAAATGTAAATAATAATAAAAAAATAGATGTACTAAAAAATAGTACAGAAATATTAATCTCCGATAAAAAAAAATAACATACTTTTCTTTTTAAAAAACTTATCTTTGGGCAACGCTGATCCTCTTAAAAACATCACTTTTTTATGTGGTAGAAAAGAAGTTTAATGTTATTTCGTATTCTTTTATTTTTATTTATTTAATATTATTTTTATTGCATTTGACACTACACATAAGGGTCAAATCCACTACATTATAGATATCTTCTACGGTTAAACATTTTTAGCTCACAAGCTATTAAAGCCTGAGAGCTTCGCCGCCGATTCTGTATGTGTGTATGTATGTACGTAACGCGATAACTCTTGATAGAAATATCCGTTTTGCTTCAAATTTTGTTTATAGGTTCATTGTGATAAGGCGCTTCCCTGATTAGGTTTGGGGATTCATTAGTTAAGTATCAATGGGGGAACGGGGGGCTAATCCCCCTTAATTTAGATAAATTGGTTTTTCATGCAGAATTATCAGATTTGCTTCAAATTTTGTATATCGGTTCATTGTCATAAGGCGCTTCCCTGATTCGTTTTGGGAGTTCATTGGCTAAGTATAAAGGGTGGACGCGGGGCTAATCTCCCCCTTAATTTATTCTCGATTTCTTTATTTTTCGAGAGGCATTATTCTTTGAAATAAGAGTATAATATACAATTAGGTGAATAGCCTGTGAGCTCAATGCCATGAGTTTAACTGAACCCTTTTATTTTTATTTGTAATGTGCTGTCTTGTTTATTTTGTTATTCTCTACACATCACATAATGTTACTCATTATATTTGAATAATGGTTTCACTTTTAATACTTTCCAACATAGTTGAAAAGTGTTTATGAATTCGGTTTGTCTGCCAGCCGTCTGCCGTCTATCTGCCAGCCTGCCGCCTGCCTGTGCACCAACTCGCGTAAATATACTCGATTATACGCATTGTCGTGTATTTAATATATGTTATTGAGGTTCAACATGGCATGTTCGCTATTGAAAATAAAGTGCGCATCGTTTTATAGTTCTTTTACAGGAACGCTCAAAAGAATTCCGTTTCATTATGGCGTATGGGCGGATATAATTGCTGTGTATTTCATTGATTCTACACTATTTCAAACATAATGAAACTGATATGCATTTATGAAATGCAGTAAAACATACATTTTGTAACATATGGAGTGCAAAGCATAGTCATTTATAGAATCACACAAAAGTATTCCGTTACATTATAGTCTATGGAAATAAAATCGTTCGCGGTGAATTTTAATTATGTTAAAATATTTCAAACATAATGAAATTGATATACATCGTTGAACGGAACTACAAGATGCTTATTGTAGAATATGGTCTGCATACCATTTACCGTTCATTTACAGGGGCACACAAAAAATTCACTTAGAGTACTCTGCATGAGTGATAATTTTTGGAAATATGTTTTGGTGTGTGTTTTTAAATTTAACTAATTTTTTGCATATTGTTTGGCGGGTATAAATTCTACACATCATATGCACGACTGCACAAAACATCTCGAGTACATTTCCGTTTATTCGCGGAAATTGCTGAAGGAGAACTTTTAACTGTGTTATGCGTTTCCTAACTGAACTAAATTTATGCATACTATGTAGTATATATAAAAATATATAAATCATATACAGGGCTGCACAAAAAAATTTTTGATATTTTTCCGACTATAGATGATAATTGCTGAAATTGTGTTTTCAAAGTGTTATGCGTTTTCCAAATTGTTTATTTAGACGTATGTTTCTGCTAGAACGCAGTCAATACTTATTCATGCTGCCTTCATTGGACTTAGTGGAGTTTGAGGATAAAATAGACTTCTAATATGCACAAGGACCTTGACACACTACATAAACTCTAACCTTAACAATTTAGTTATTCTTAATGGCATCAAAAAGTGTTATTTAGTATTTTTAGCATAATTTATCATTGTTTACTCTAGTATTATTATTCATTCCTTATTGTTCATTTAGTACTTACTTCTATCCATTATTATTATCTACTTCAGCAACTTACAGTATTATTACATGGTAGTATTATTGCTCACAAGGGAGGTCTCCTTAAGGCGCATACTGAGAAAATTTTGAAAAAATGCTGATGAAACTACTCATGTATGTAAAAATGGAACAGTCAAATTTAGCTGCGGAATCCCAGTAAAATATATGCAAATAAATAAAATACTTTCGAGTATTTGGCGCAAAAAGACGCGATAGAAACACCTTTTCCTCACCAAATGCAAACGATCGTTTGCATTTTGGGTTCAACATTTTCAATTCTCTGTACGTTTGCAGTACTATTAATTTAAAATATTCTTTAAATGAGGTTAAAGAATTGTCACCTTTTTTTCTCTCTACTTATTACCGATTGAATGAAATTTTGCCATTGTTTTATCCTCCATTCCACGATTTTTTTTCTAATTTAAACGGCTTCGTCCGTTATATAAATAATTTTTAAGTGTATTTAAAATAAAAAGCCCGATGACGAACGCATTCGTTATACATTCCCATGTCGAAGAAGTCGTTGTTTCCATAGCAACAGTACACTTTTTTTTATTGACAATGTTCAGAATCAGGTTTATTTTTGAGCTTGAAACAATTTCTATCAATTTAAATTTTGTTTTAAATCGTAAAATATGATTGTTATATATACATATAAATGTGTACACAAAATTGTAGTTATAAAAATTTATTTATTAAGTAAGTTAAGGCTCCTCTTCAGTAAACTTCCCGATTCCCCTCGCTAATGTTATTCCTATGGGCGTAGAATGCATTCGTATTTTTATAATATCTCCTCGGAAAATTAATATTTTTAACTTCTGTTTTCTTTGTACTATTCTTAAAGAATGTCTCTTTTTTTCTTAGTTGTCAATTTTTTTCTAAAATATATACTTAATTTTATATGAAACGTTAAAATCTTATTCAGTTTCGCTAAGATTTTAAAACAAAAAAATGTAAATTAAACACATAATTTAGAAATATTTTTATAACTAAGAAAAAAAGAGACATTCTTTAAGAACAATACAAAGAAAACAGAAGTTAAAAATATTAATTTTCTGAGGAGATATTTTAAAAATACGAATGCATCCTACGCCCATAGGAATAACATTAGGGAGGGGAATCGGGAAGTTTACTGAAGAGGAGCCTTAAGCTTACTTAAACAAGTTCCGCATGGAAAAGTTTGTTCTTAAAGAGTATTTGTCATAAAACCGTATTTTTAAAATTTTTATTCCGTCGCCAACCGGTGATAAATCGCCAAATAAACGAAATTTTCATATTTTTTTACGTTCGTTATATCGAGATTGCGCAGCAAATGTTTTTATAAACATATATACCCTCATGAGAAGAATATTCTGTAATTTTTTCAAAATTTTCTGAGTGTGCGCTTATGGGGAACTTCCTTGTCAGTATCACATAGTGGTATTTAGTACTGCTCAGTGGGATTGGTAAATTGTGTATTCAGAATTTGTATTTTTGGAATCTTGTATTTTTTGAATTTGTATTTTTGGAATCTTGTATTTTCTGAATTTGTATTTTTGGAATCTTGTTTTTTCAGAATTTGTATTTCAGCATTACATAGTATAATTAATGCTCAATATCACAAAGTATAATTTAGTAATGCTCAGTAGAATTAGGTAAACGAACTTCCTGACGGGGATAGTTGAGCTTAAGCCGAAAGGTAGCACACCCCACCCGGTTTGACCTTGACCTTGTTTATTTTATTTAGACATCATCTTTTACATGATTAAACGGTGAAGTTTAGTTACAGGCGTCTCAATATGCTGGAAAGTGTTTCATAATCTATGCTTGACGCAAGATTTTTCTTTCTTAATTTAGTTTCATTGAAAAAAATAAAAGAAGGAAATTTAGAACAAGAGAATAGTGTAAAAAAAAAACAGCTAAAAAGGAAACAGTATCGCAAATTTCTTTCTACATTTATTGACCGGGTAATAAAAAGTGATTATTTGGAAGAGCTCGACTGAAACATTTATTTGAACAGATTTTGTCGCTACCATGTCTAACTATCGAATGTGAAAAACTGCATTTTTCATTACTTTTAAAAATAGGACGATTGTCACCACTAAATTTTAATACTATTCTTCACCAGGGTAGCCAGTTTGGCTTCCTTATGAATTCAGAAATTCCAAATTCATAACCAGAAATTTCAAACAGAAAATTTTGTTTTATTTAATGTTAGATATTTCAGAATAACGATAAAATAAAAAAAATTCTCTCAAAATTTCCGGTGCAAATTTGCCATCTCTAAATAAATAAGAAACATAATCTAGCATCCCTATTCTTACAAGAAATTTTATTAGTATTCTTACTAGGCAAATACAGTGACCTCTCACTTATACGCGATACACGGTAATTATTTTTCGGCACCAGTCTCTTTTTAAAGTAATTTTCTCCTTATTTAATCGCAGAATTTATAAATCAAATTTTACTGTTTTAAAATAGTGGTGCGAAAAAGTAATTACTGAACATCGCGTATAAGTGAGAGGTCACTGTAATTCTAATAAAATTTAGTGGTGATTATCGGTCCATTTTTAAAAGTAACGAAACACTATTTTTTTCATATTCGATAGTTAGACATGGTAGCGATGGAATAACATACTTTCCGATGTTTGATACATAAACCATTTTAAAAAGAATCCGAAAGAATATTATGGGAGAAAAAAAATTCTAGAAATTTATTTCCTTCTTTTATTTCGTTATATTAAGAAAAATCGCGTTTTTCTATTTTAAAATATTTTATTCTATTTAAAATTTACTTTTATTCTATTAATTGATAAAGAATCACAAATGAGGAGTCCAGTTGACAATTAAAGGTTGTCAATTGTATGTGTATAGGTGATCTCCTTGTTATGCCCAGCAAAGATTCTACTATTCAAAAATTTGAGGACAATATCGGAGCTGTCTTTGAAGTCAAGGCTTATAGGAGAAATACATTATCTGCTTTCAATTAATATAAATAGAAACAAGAATGGTTCTCTGACCATCGAGCAGTGTCTATGACACTGAGCTCTTACAAACAACAAGGATGTTAAAAGCAGTGTTAAAAATAATCTGAAATTCACAGATTTTTTTTTCCTTAATTTCACAGACCTGAATTTCAAAGTCAATTTTCACGACAAAAGGACATTTGCTATTAAAAAACAGAAAATTTCCCCATATTTCCTGAAAACAACAGAACGGACGGTGACGAAAGAGGGCAATGGAGATATTGAGTTATCTGCTGCATATTTATCTTCAATGTTTAAAAAATTGACATGTTGCTGCACAGAAAAACTAAAAATTCAATAAATTAAAATATCGAGTTTATTTAAAACAACAACAACAAAATAGTGATTTCGAATAAAAGAAAGAAGCAATTAATTTCCCATTCTTTTAAAATTATTTGCAATTTATTTTTTAAAGTTATAAAAAAATATTCGCATTTAAAATATATTATATATTCTAAACAAACAGACTAAAAATTATAGTTAAAATAATAATAGTATAATAATAAAAAAATAATAGTTAAATTAAGTGAAAAAAATCGATATTTCTCAAAAAAGCAACAAACAAAAATAATGCTTTCGAATTGAAAAAAAGTAACAAATAATTTTCTCATTCCTTTAAAATGATTCGCAATTTATTTTTTAAAGTTATAAAAAACATTCGCACTGAAAATATATTCTAAACGAACACATTTAAAAAATATATAATAGCTTGAAAAAAAATCGATTTCTGAAAAAAAAGCAAACTTTTTTTTATCGAATTTAATTCAAAATATAATATTTATATTTTACATCTAACAATCAAATTAAAAATCTATATAATTTAATGTTTTTATCCTCTATTAATACTAAAGTTTTAAAACCTCACCATCATCTCATAACGAAATTTCCCCGCAATTAACTTCAAAATTACCAGGTTTCTAAACCCCAAATTGTTTCAGTCCCAAGCAGTCATTTGAAGAAATACCGTATCATCGTTTCAAACTCTTATTCTAGCAAGTGCCCACTGGTCTTACCGGTGAGACGCTTGACTCAAGGCACTGACATCCCTAGTTCGAGCCCAAAGGCTGCCAGGAAATATTCTTGAAGTACATCAAATAATAAATAGTCTACAGATGTCAGCACAAAGAGAGGTGTAATTTTTTTTTAAACTGAGGTTATTCATAACGGAAAATTTTCCTTCCTGGCAGCGCTGACAGGAATATTTCCGTGATTTGAAGGAATTATTTCTGAGATTGTAACGAAAAGTTACCGATTCTTTAAACCGAGTTTATCCTTCTTTTATCTCTCAAACTGAAAATCTACTAACGGAACAGCCAAAGTCCGGCAACTTTGCTCCCGGTAGTTTTACCGTGAACTTTTGGATTTATTTTTAACAGTGTGCAAAAGGGGAATCAGCACTTCCTGATCCAGGTATGAGATATCTTCTGGCATCCAAGGATAACATGCTGATTGCTGAAGTCACATTGAAATACAGACAAGCTGTAGGAGGATTTTTGTACCTCGCAGGAGGATCAAGACCTGACTTAGAATTTGCTACTAACTATATGAGTCAGTTCAATAATTGTACAGGAACATTGGTCCGTTATACAGCATATACTTCGTTACTTATCCCAGAACAAAGAATTAAAGTAAACTTTTCAAAAGACTGGAAATAATCTTGAAATATTTTGGGATTCTAATTAGGCTGGTAATAAAATTTATCGGCGATCATTCAGCGACTGCGTTGCCTTATAGTCCTATTATACGAGGCGTCAAAGTTGCCGCTATTTTCAGGCGACACCATGTTAAACCTAAGGAATAAAAAGAGTTGCTCGAAAAACAAGCTTTTTTTTATTGTCGGAGCAATTTTGTCGCCTGTACTCAGAATTGGACCCATATCGCGTGGAATAGCCAATCAAATGCGTGGAAATCTGACGAGGGAATTATCTTTCCAAGAACAGACAATGAAATACTTGTAAAACTGATGAGAATCTTCAATTTTTGTCGCTTCAACTTATCCCATGTAATAGCACTTTTACATACAGATGGAGCTGTATCATAGAGCAGCAAGAAGCAGCGTACAACTTCTCTGTCTACATATGAAGCAGGGTACTTATCAATGTGCCATGAGGCGAAAAGAGCATTGTGGTATAAAAACTTCTTGCAAGAAAGTTTGAGTGAACACTTCTTGAACTGTCCCCAAAATTTATTTGTAGACAATCAAGGTGCTATATCCTTAGCAAAGAATCATGTTACCTCAGAACGTAACAAGCACATCGAACTCAAACATTTTTCCTTATCTGAAAAGGTTGGGGAAAAGTTGCTAATTCTCTCATATGTACCATCGAAAATAAATACTGCTGTTATGTTAACCAAGAGTGTGACGAGGACAGTCAGCCATAATCATAGACTTAGTGTAGGACTAAGACTCTAATGGAATTTAATCAAGAGGAGGGAGGTGTTGTAAATATTTTGTCTCGTGATTATATTCCAAATTGTTAAAATGTAACTGATGTGCAAGTTTATGTGTAATTATTTTTGGCATCAGTACTGCATGTTTTTCTTATTTTTTCTTTTATCCTTTTACTTACCCATCATACGTAGTATAGGGTAAGTCTTGTAATCGTTTTAAAAATCGAAAAAAAAAATTTGCCGGATTTACACGTTTCAGACTCTGGAGATTCCGAAAAACACATTTTTAGAAAAAAAAATTGCCGTCCGTCTGTGTGTCTGTGTGTCTGTAAACGCTCTATCTCCCGAACAAATTGAGATAGAGACTTGAAATTTGGTATGTACTTAGTATGTAATAATGGGAAGAAGCTTATTGAATTTCACTAACCTCGATTATCCGGAACGATTTTTTTCGGACTCTCGAATTATTCGTTCTGATATTTTTTTTCGAATTTGTCAATTTTAAGTAGTGAATATAAAAGGCAATAAACAAACTTAAATTTTGCATAAAGAATGAAGTCTATCGGATAATGAGTTGCCGAGATATTTGTAATCCTATTTTCCACACTCTTCAATTTTTCATGACCCTGTATTTCATCCAAATTTCAATTCAAACATATATTTTAATTAGTAAAGAGACGCTTAATCCGACACAGTAAACTGTTAGGTAATAGGATTATCATTTTTAGAGCTATAAGGATGTTTCTCTTACGCAATTCAGTAAAAGAGCATTTAAAGTTTATGACGTCACCAAGCCACGATTTTATTCGAATTGCAATGCATTTTATAAATAGTTTACAGATGTTTTGTTTTCATATTTTATACTATGCATATCGATGATGAGTAAGTATTCCGGTGCCCCCCCCCCCCAATGACTAGTTTTAAGCAGCGCTAAGTAGTATAGTTTTTTCTGCTGATTTGATCTTTCGCTAAATTAAATATATTAGTCTGTATTTATAAGATGAATCTTATTTGTTTGCATCGTGTCTTACTCGTGTGATATATCGTGTGATATATGTTAAATGTTATCATTTTACAATGTATTAATCTGTTTTCTCAAAGAAGAATATCGGTTCTCATGATGCTATTACTTAGGTTCAATTAAACATTTTCAGATGCGTAGTTGAATTTATACACGCAAGAGTTACAAAATAATTTTATTTTTAATATTAATGTTAAATACTGCCAATTTACCATGTTTGCCTGTAAAACATGTTTGTTGAACATGAAAATGTTTACTTTAAAATTCATAGCAATCGAAAAATCTACACTGTAAAAAATAATTGTTGATTTTGCAGTATAATATTGGCATCCCAGCTGCTAGTATTACACCGTAAAATTAACAGTAATAAATAGTAAAATAAGCAGTAATACACTGCCACGCATGCGCGGTACTGTATTACTGCTTTTTTTACTGTTTATTACTGTTAATTTTACGGTATAATACTGGCAGCTGGAACGCCAGTATTATGCTGTAAAATCAACAATTATTTTTTGCAGTGTATATTCCTAGAGAGAAACTGATTAATACACTATAAAAACTACTCGGAAACGTTACCGAAAGTGCTTCTTTAAATCTCAAAAATATATTGGTTTTTGAGGTTTCTAAAGATAAAGAACGCTTTTCGGAATTGTGGGTAACTCGGAAGAGGATATTGTATATTTTCCTTCGTGGTTATATTATGTTTGCCTAGATTATATCTTTTTTTACAGTATTATCTTATAAAGAGACACTTTGTACATTCTTTAAAAAAATTCTTTTTACCATAAAATTTGCAAGATTAAAATTCAGCTTTTATTTTTCTCTAATATTCTAGCGCTAGCTATGAGATATAAAAACATTTTGCCTTACATACTTATTTTATGCTCAAAATGCAGTTTTTAACAAAAAACAACAACAGAAGAAAAGTTCGTGGTTATATAATATTTTCCTAAATTATCTCTTTTTTTACAGTATTATCTTATAGGGAGACACTCTATACATTATTTTAAAAAAACTTTTTACCATAAAATTTACAAGATTAAAATTCAACTTTTATTTTTCTCTAATACTGTAGCACTAGCTATGAGATATAAAAACCTTTTGCCTTACATACTTATTTTATGCTCTAAATGCAGTTTTTAACAAGAAACAACAACAGAAGAAAAGTTCGTGTTCCTAGATTATCTCTTTTTTTTACAGTAATTATCTTATAGAGAGACACTTTGTACATTCTTTAAAAAAAATATTTTTAACATAAAATTTGCAAGATTAAAATTCAACTTTTATGTTCCTCTAATATTGTAGCACTAGCTATGAGATATAAAAACATTTTACCTTACATACTTATTTTATGCTCTAAATGCAGTTTTTAACAAGAAACAACAACAGAAGAAAAGTTCGTGTTCCTAGATAACCTCTTTTTTTTTACAGTAATTATCTTATAGAGAGACACTTTGTACACTCTTTAAAAAAAATATTTTTACCATAAAATTTGCAAGATTAAAATTCAACTTTTATGTTCCTCTAATATTGTAGCACTAGCTATGAGATATAAAAACATTTTGCCTTACATACTTATTTTATGCTCTAAATGCAGTTTTTAACAAGAAACAACAACAGAAAAAAAAGTTCGTGGTTATATAATGTTTTCCTAGATTATCTCTTTTTTTTTTTACAGTATTATCTTATCGAGAGACACTTTGTACATTCTTTAAACAAATTCTTTTTACCATAAAATTTGCAAGATTAAAATTTAACTTTTACTTTATGAGATATAAAAACTTTTTGCCTTACATACTTATTTTATACTCTAAATGCAATTTTTAACAAAAACAACAACAGAAGAAAAGAGAGTTTTTGTGGCATACACTCTATACTAAGTTACGTAATCCCTTTATCTAATCCTTAGCAGAAATTTTGGGACGTAAAGAGAAAAATATAAACATTGAAAAAAACACTGAAGAAATAATAATCGACGCTACAACATACTTTACATTTAAAGGCATTTTTCATTTTTGTGGGTAACGTTGATCCTTTAAAAATATTAAGTTTCTATCTCAACAAAAAAAAATAAGTTTAATATTTCTTCTTCTTCTCTCATTTTTATACTTTTAAAATAATTTACATGGCGTATGATACTTTGTTCTTAAAGGTAAAATCTCTTTTATCTGCTCTGTTGGATATTTTCTACGGAAAACCGTTTTTCTTATTATCTATACTCGCATCATGTTTCTTATTACATTCAAAAACGGGTTATATACATACACACACACACACACACACACACACACACACACACATATATATATATATATATATATATATATATATATAAAGAAATGAAACCATGAATTTAACCATGAGAATAATATAAAAAAAAACATAAAAATGTATTGCGATTTTTTTTTATCTTTATTGAGATTTTCCGAATTAATAAAATGGAATAGTTTTTAAGCGCACGTCTGAAACATTTCTTTGAACAGATTATTCGCAATAACATACTTAATGATGCTTGATACAAAAACCATTAAAAAAAGCCGAAAGTCAAATATCCGAGATATATTTTTCTATTAATGCATTTGCTTTTTATATAATTTTATCTTACAATGGAAAAAAAAGTTACTTTTAATTTATAAACTAACTAATGTTGGCTCGAACACACTTCTTCTGGTATTGCTTTCCTAAATATTAAAAAAAAAGTACTTCGATGTAGTTTTTAAACCTATATAAATATTAAAAAAATCTCACCAAGTTGGTTTTGAATATATATATATATATATATATATATAATTTTTCTGTTCAAAAAAGACTTATTACATTAATGTTTTGTAATGACGTATACTTATAAAGTATTAATTCTTATTTTTAGTGAAGTAAATTTTCGTTTACCTTGAACGTTACGAATATAAATTCTTTATCAAATTTTCTTACTAGAAAATTTACTAAATTAATTTTCTTTAAGTTTCTTCAAATAGTGTAAATATCAAAATCCCATGAGATATTAAAACTCTTTGCTTTAGGTACTTTTTTTAAGCACTCAGTCCAATTAAAAAAAAAAATCAAAATGCTTTACTATAGTACTCTATTCTCAGTTACTTATCCCTCTACCTAAGAATTTTGAGGCTTGAATAAAACGGGAGAGGAAAAGTAAATTTTAATCCAAGCTGCAAAATATCACAGTTTTCTAAAAGAAAAGCACATATATCGCAATGTATTGCAATGTTGATATCCTGTTAAAAACATCAGCTTTTGATGTAGTACAAGAAAAGAAGTTTAATGTTTGTTCTTCTTTTATTTTCGTGCATTTTATATTATATAAATGACATATGATACTGTGAACATAAGGAGTAAAATCCTTTTATCCACTACAGTGGCTGAATTGAATTTTCTCAGGAAACCGATTTTTATACCCTATGATCAGCATGATGTTACTTATTTCAATTGAGTAATAGTTAAAATAAAATTTTGATAACGAGAATAATAAAAACATAAAATAGTACTATATATTTTTATTATTTTTACTTTCTTCTGTCTATAATAGAAGAAAGTATTGCAATAAAAAAAAATTCGACTCGCGGTTTTCAACGGATTTACACGTTTTAGCGATCAGAGATTCTGAAAAATATGTTTTTACAAAATGTCCGTGTGTTTGTCCTCTTTGTATCACCGAAAAATGTATGAAGTTATGCATAGAATTGAACCAAATTTCATATATATGTTTTTGGCTATGACCAGCAGGTCCCAGTTGAATTTGAGGATATATCCCCGGAAAGGGACTCTCTGATAGCGATTTTTGTGTCATTTTTCTTAATGTTATCATCGAAAAGTGTACGAAGTTATGCATAGAATTGAACCAAATTTCATATATATGTTTTTGGCTATGACCAGCAGCTCCCAGTTGAATTTGAGGATATATCCCCGTAAAGGGACTCTCTGATAGCGATTTTTGTGTCATTTTACTTAATGTTATCATCGAAAAATGTACGAAGTTATGCATAGAATTGAACCAAATTTCATATATATGTTTTTGGCTATGACCAGCGGTTCCCAATTGAATTTGAGGATATTTCCCCGGAAAGGGACTCTCTGATAGCAATTTTTGTGTCATTTTTCTTATTATTATCATCGAAAAGTGTACGAAGTGATGCATAGAATTGAACCAAATTTTATGTATATGTTTTTGACTATGGCCCGCAGGTCACAGTTGATTTTGGGGATATTCTGCCGGGAGCGGGTGCTGTGATAGCCCCATAAAGATTTAAAATTCAAAAAGATGTAAAAAAAATAAGAATTCCTACAAGTTTTCTCTGTTTTCCTTGATGCAAGGATTTCGGAGCAATTTTTGTTTTGCCTCTATCTTAAAAAATGGCTGAGATATAGCGGTTTGAAATTTTAGGGTAGCTGACATTTTCAAACAAGACAGCAGAATTCCTCCATAAAATTGTTTAATTTATAAGTTTTATTGAATAAGCTTTCTGGCAAATTTTCTTTCATTCTTGTAACCATCGTTCCAACTCTTACATGCTTAACATTACATATTCATATTCACCATCGTCAAATTAAATTTGTCGATACTCTGCGAAATATCGCCAAATTTGGCGTCAAAAATAGGTTGCCATATATGAAGCCAACTTGGCTATAACTATAACTGAGTAATTTGGCGAAATTCTGATTCAAATTCAACATTGGCGACAACTGGGAATGAATCTTTTGTAATCTGATTTTATCTGTAAATCGCATTTTGGTTTAGTGCTTTCCAGTAAAATTAGCTAAAACCTTAAAAGCAAGGAATAGGTAGGCTATCTTTTCCCACCGCACACTGGTCAAAAATCGAAAAAAGCTGGCCGAAAGTCGAAAAATGAATGTTTCTTAATTCATTTCAGTACCTTCTTTTTACGTTCAGAGGGAGCATCTGCGTCTTATCCCGCATAGAGTAAGAGGTATCTTTCATACCTGCTTATGTATCGAAGGTCTAAGTCAGCTGCTCTGTAACGCTCGCTCGCACGTGCTCTTACGCGGTAAATGTTGCGCGCGTTCTACAGTGAATAACTTTTGTTGTACGTGTGCAAATTACATTCTGCAAAATGTCTGATCTTCCGAAAGGTAAGAAGAATATTTGCACATATTTATTTTTTGTAATTCATTAGAAATTATGTCTTAAAAGTGAAAAGAAAAGACACACGAAAAAATCCCGTATTGATGCTCAAAGTAAAAGTTAATTAACGAAAGTTATCCAGAGTTCTCACTATATTTACGTAATTCCTGATGATGTTTTTTATGAAATATCAAAAAACCAGCTGCATTGGTTTGCATTCTTGGAAGTATAGTTGTTTTTAAGTTTAACAATTTCAAACTGCTTATATGAAATAATGCACTGTATTTTTATTATTAATAATAGAAAACATTTATATTTCACAAAATATAAGCTCTTTTCATTTATTTGCTTACCATATTGAATGCGCTAATGTATTTTGTTTTCATTATAATATCAAATTAGTACAAAGTAACCTCCAGAATCCCCTTAAACAAACTTTTACAGATTTTTTTTTTATATAAAAATGTCCGCCATATTGGATTTGCTATTTTGAATTTTTTAATTTTAATATCAAATAGGTAATCAGAGACCTCAAAAACCCCCTTAAAGAAACTTTTACAGAAAAAAAAAAAACAATTTTTTTAAAAAAAGTCCGCCATATTGGATCCGCCATTTTGAATTTTTGAATTTCGATATCAAATTCGTAATCAGCGACCTCAAAAACCTATATGTAAAAATTTTTAGAAGAATCTACAACTTTGTTTTCGGCCAGCTTTTTTCAATTTTTGACCACTGTGCACCGGTACAGGCAAGAAGAATTTTTCGTAGTCGTGTTACACATTTGCTGCTCGTGTAAAGAACAGTGCTTTGAAGCCAGGTAACCTGACAATTCGTAAGCAACTGACATACAACAGAATGACAAAAAACATTGATTTTATGGGCGATGTGATAGCGAATTTTAAAGTAGTAACATGTATGAGACAGAAGGAAATTTTGGGATTGGCACATCCGACTAGATTTTTATTCATTTATTCGTTGATTTTGTTTTTTCTTTTTTGATTGAAAAAAATATAAAGAAATGAAATTTTAACGAAGAGAGTAATGAAAATGAAGATGACAAAGAAAATTTATTTAATGTAGTAAAATGGAATTTTTTCGAAGCGCTTCTCTGACACATTTCTTTGACCAAATTATATGGAATAACATATTTCACGATGTTTGATACAGAAACCATTTAACATGTTGACGGTCACTTGCGGCTATAGCAGTCCAAGCGAAGTTCACAATGTGGCATGACGGCTATAGCCGCCCAAAACGAAACGGTCGTTTTTAGACACTACGGCTATAGCAGCACAAATGTGCATTTACCGGCGTACAAGTAGAAGCCCAGTGTCATGTTTTGGAGACAATTTTTTAGGTTGAAGTTCGTTTTCCACCTGTTATACAAGTTGTAGCTTCAGTATGCACGTGCAGGGTGGCTAGTGGTCAGGAAAAAATACAGTAAAAAGAAATGATAAGTACCAGTATATTCTTATAGAAAAATTCAAATTGATTATTTGATCGAATAATCAACATAAATTTTTCTATAAGAATATACTGGTGTTCATCACTTTTTGGACTTCAAAATTAAGTTTATTTAAGCAGAAAGAGTAAAACTATACTTCTAATATTCTAAAAATTACATAAACATATAGTGTCAATTTTTGAACTTCACTATTTCCTACTGTCCGTCAACGTGTTGAAAAAATTTTCGGAAGGTAAATATAGAGAAAGGTTTTTCTAGGGTTTTTTTTCTTATTTTCTATGAAAGATAATGTATTTTTATCTATGTCCTATTAAGGAGACGAAAAAAAAAAAACTTTTATTTTATAAATTGACTGTGTTTTATAATGTATATATAAATTAAGATAACGTGATGGAATTAGTCTTTCTAATAGTATTGCAACTAATTAATCCTTTATATTTATTGATATTTAATCTTCAGTCTTCATTATTTTGTTAAAATAACATATTAACTGATAATATATAATCATTCCATGTTCTTGTCACAATATTTAGGCCAACAACCTGTCTCTATATTCTGTTCATCACCTTAAAAATGTGCAGGTAAGATAAGATTTTTTTGTTCTATTTCTTAAATTGGATTTATTTCATTATTTTTTATATTTTTCATTATGGGGATTGATTTGGTATTTTCTAATATGATTTTTAGGACCTATGCACTTTTAAGTTTCCAATTATTTCATATGTGTAGCCGCAACTGACTGGGCAATTCGAACATAGTAATTGGCACCACTCCGCTAATCGCTTGAGAGCCTAGGAGTCAGGACGACGGGTTCAACGCCTGTCACCTACATTCGACACTCATTGTGGAAGTTCGGGCTGTAATTCTTCGGTGATAATTTCCTTGTGTCTATCCCGTCCTCATCAAAAAGATTTATATAATTGTCGAAGTCATGTATGTGTTTCTGTGAATAAAAATACATGGATTATTCGAGACAACAGCCTGTGTACCTATAGGTCTCAAAGCAACATTCCTTTAAATGTTCAAATATAGTAATTCCGGCTGATTCCTTGCTATATTCAAAAAGAAAACAGTGGCGACTTACTTATGTTGTGGAATATTGCCTTTGTTCAAGTAAGAAAAAACAGAGAAAAATTAAGATAAAAATAAGATAACTCAATTATTAGATATTCAAATTTTCCATGTGACATTTGTTGATTCGGGCATAAAAAGGAAGAATATCAGCACACGTTCTATGTCAAATGGCAACAATATTGTCGTAAGAATTGTCTGTATTGGCTTGACTATAAGCAGTATTGATTTTCTGTACATTATTACATTAAAGTAATTTATTTATTTTTTTAAATGTTGAACAATGGTAACTTTAACAATAAAAAAGATCGCTTAAAAATTATTAAAATGTTTCGTTTGGCAAATCATTAAAATACGATAAAAAATTTTAAAACACTTTTGTTGATTTTAAACTATCTTATACAGTAAAACAGCTGCAGCAAACTTACGTATGAAGTTTTACAAAGAAAAAAAAAACTCAGGTAATACTATACTTATAAACATAAAATACATCTTTAAAAAGATTCAGCTCAACATTTATTGTCTTGGATATACCATAAGTTATATTCACATACTTAAACTGTTATAAAAATGAAAGAGATTTTGCAAAATTTTGGCATGAAATGATGCCATTGCGTGACTCAAAACTTTACATAAACGATCAAATAATAAAAACTCTTCTGTATAACAAAACTAGAAAACCATTTTTAATTTGACATATTGGCCGTAATAGAACATACGGGGAACGGAAAGTTTTTACTATGAAATTTTATGAACTTCATAATTTTTGTTTTATTCCACATACATTACAAGCTATTTTTAATCCAAATCACATTAAACAAACGGATGCTTAGCTGGAAATCTTATTTTACCACCTCTAAATTCCGGCACACAAAAACACTTTTTATATAAATTTGAATTTCGCAAGTAACAGTTTTATTCATTAAAACACAACAAGAGATTATTTCGTTATACATTCGAATCTCTCTATAACGAACTTCCATATAACAAAGTTTTCAATATAACGAAGTTTAAGTAAGAACGATCACTTTCCCCCCATGATTACATTAAAAATATTCTCCATATGGCGAAATATATATCTCCATATAACAATATTTTTTTCAGAAGCTTTTCTTCATTTGTTAAGAAAAGCTTCAAAACTCCATGGAATCTATTTTTCACTGATTCCTGGTTTATCTTTCAAAGCTAAGTATCTCTACCTAATTCTTTATTTTGTTTATCAATAAGCTCATTTTCACAAAAAAAAAATTGAGAAATTAGCTTATTTTTCATTATTGATTTTGAAAATGTCTCCGATTGAGCGTACGAAACATGTTGATCTGTTTATTAATTATGTGTTACTGTTATCACTTTAAGCCTATACATTTTCACTTTAATGATGATAAGTAATTTTCGTATATAATTCTGCATTCCTTGTTAAAGTGAGAAAAGATTTTTACAAGGCTGTAACAATTTTCAAATCAAAACATCCAAAAATTACACCTTTCTTCGTCTAAAACAAATATAAGTTTTCCTCAAGCGTTTTTTTTTTTTTACTGTGCTTTCAAAGAATTATTTATTTTCTATTTCGAAAATGTTTAAATAATTTTAAAAATACAATATCAAATTAATGCTTTGAGTTAAACATTTCAAAATATAAATTAAAACACCTCAAAAACAATTTTTTTCAAAATTTACACATTTTGTAGGAATGTTTTCGTTATTCTCCATATAACGAATTTTTTGACTGGGATTTCGTTATAAAGAGACTCGCCGGTATTTCGCAATATGGACAACAAGAGAATATACTGGTATATTTTGCAAAACGGAGCAGGCTGAACTGAAACCGCGGCAATATACTTTAACAATGCAAGCTTCGAATTTCATTATATTATTCAATGTGATTTTTAACAAGATTTTTAGATGCCTGCACGTGGAAAATTTTCTTTTACCTATGCCATAGGATTGAAGAGAAAATGAAGAATAGATACAGCTAAAAAAAAGAAAAAGAAAAGTGTCCAGTTGAACTGATGGAATTGAGCTCACAGGCTAATCACACTAATTGTATATTTTACTCTAATTTCAAAGAATAATGCCCCTCGAAAAATAAAGAAATCGACAATGAATTAATGGGAATAATCCCCTCATCCCCCCCCTTTATACTTAGCCGATGAATCCCCAAAACTAATCATTGAAGAGCCTTAACACAAGGAACCTATAAACAAAATTTGAATCACATCGGATAATTTTGCCTGAAAACTGCCTGATTCACTTATCTAAATTAAGGGGGGGGGGGGGGTTAGACTCCTGTTCCTACCCTTTATACTTAACCAATGAATCCTCAAAACTAATCAGGGAAGCGCCTTATCACAATGAACCTATATACAAAATTTGAAGCAAATCAGATAATTCTGCATGAAAAACCCATTTATCACAATTAAGGGTTGGGGATTAGACTCCCCCCCTTTATACTTAACCAATGAACCCCGAAACTAATCAGGGAAGCGCCTTATCACAATGAACCTATAAACAAAATTTGAAGCAAAACGAATATTTGTGTCAAGAGTTATTGCGTCACGTACACTCGTACATACATGAAAATTTCTAGATTACAATATAACATTTTTTTTTCCCAATGCTGTAGCATTATCCCTCAGATATAAAATCTTTTTGCGTTCATACTTATGAGATTCAAAATTCTTTTGCATTATATCTATTTGCGTTACAAAATAATTTGAAGTTCTAAATGCAGTTTTTAACAACAAAAAATAAAAAAGACAGTATCTGTCGTATACACTTAAACCTAGGTTACTTAATCTCTCTCTACCGAATCCTCAGATAGGCATCTTGAGACGCCAAGAAATAAATATATAAACATTTCATAAAAAATTGGTAAATATAATCCAAATATATTTGATATACAGCTCAAAATAAAGAAGAGACAACCAAAACCACGCCATCATTAACTGGCTATAAAACATCGAATTTGGTCTTATTTTTTAAACATTTTTACATTTTTAACTTTATATTTTCTAGATTAAAATGTAACATCTTTATACTTACCCATCATAATCGAAATTTTTTTTTTGACGGATTTACACTTTTCAGACACTGGAGATTCTGAAAAATACATTTTTAGAAAAACAAATTTGCCGTATGTGTCTGTGTGTGTGTCTGTAAACGCTCTATCTCCCGAACAAATTGAGATAGAGACTTGAAATTTGATATGTACTTAGTATGTAACAATGGGAAGAAGCTTATTGAATTTCAGTAACCTCGATTATCCGAAACTATTTTTTTCGTATTCTCGAAATATTCGTTCTGATAAAAGGTATATAATTTTTTTCGAAATTTTTTGTTTTAAGGAGTAAATATAAAAGACAATAAAAATAAATAGATTTTGCATAAAGAATGAAGTCGATCGGGTAATGAGTTGCCCAGATATTTGTAATCCTATTTTCCACGCTCTTCGATTTTTCATGACCCTGTATTTCATCCAAATTTCAATTCAAAGATATATTTTAATTGGAAATGAGATGCTTAATCCGACGCAGTAAACCGTTAGTTAATATGATTATCAATTTTGGAGTTATAAGGATGTTTCTTTTACGCAGTTCAGTAGTAGAGCATTTAAAGTTTATGACGTTATCAAGCCACGATTTTATTCGAATTGCAATGCCTTTTATAAATAGTTTACACGTTTTATTTTTATATTTTATACTATGCATATCTATGATGGGTAAGTATTACGGTTTCTAATGCTGTAGCATGAGCCATGAGATCGTTTTGCATTCATACTTACAAGATATAAAATTTATTTGCATTACATCTTTCTGCATATTGCAAAATAATTTTACATTCTAAATGCAGTTTTTTAAACAAAAACAAAAAATGCAGTATACTCTATGCCGTATACTCTGTATCCTCAGTTCTTTAATCTCTCTCTACTTAATCCTCAGACAGGTATCTTCAGATGCCAAGGAATAAATATTTAAGCACCCCATAACATTTTTAGAAAATATAATTCATATTACAAAATCCATTACTTTTCTGGAAAAAAAAGTGTTTATCCTTGTCAGAAATGTTAATCTCCTTAAAAACATTAGTTTTTTGAGTTACAAAAAAAGTTTTATATATCTTCTACTACTTTCATTTTTTTATACTTTTAATATTATTTATATGGCATACGACACTTAGTGCGTATGCGAAAAAAACAGACATTTTATCCGCTACACTGGATTTTTTTTTTTTTTTGCGAAAAACATATTTTTATTCTCCATACTCCTCATCATGTTACTTATTGTTTTTCAATAATGGTTTTTACAATACTTTTCCAAAAAGATATTGGGTACTTTCGTGTTATAGCGGCCCCCACAATTACGATTATACCAAGGTTGCAGCTATGATTTCGCCACGATCATCACAAAGCTTATATATGTATCATATATACGCATATATATACTCCAAATACTCATATATGCGCCATATATAAATATTGGGTTGTCCGGAAAATTCGTACCGGTTGGGAAAATCAATTCGTACCGGAAAATTCTATCATTTAATTATTATATATTAAATCCTATACCTAATGTATAATAATTAACAGGCAGAATTTTCCGGTACGAATTGATTTTCAGAACCGGCACGAACTTTCGGACAACCCAATATTATTCACATCTTATATGTCATATATACATCATATACGCCTTATACACATGTCCTATATATACATCATATATGCGTCTGATATGCTATAACTTGGTTATATACGTCACGAAATGTTATATGTCAACATTATATATTATATAACATCATATATTACTATAATGTCATCTATGCTTTATAATTTGGCGACAAATCTTGGTCGCATGGTAATTTATCCTTGGAGGCCGCTATAACACGAAAGTACCAGATATTGTAATTAAATTTTAACCAAAGACAGTAATGGAAAATAATAATAATAATGAATAAATAAAAACTGTCTTGCGACTTTCTACCTATATTGGGTTTTCCGATATAGTAAAAAAAATTTGTTTCGAAGCGCACATCTGAACCATCTCTTTGAGCAGATTATATGGAATAACATACTTTAAAATGTCTGATTAAAAAAAAAAATCCAAAAGAAGGAAATTATCGTTTAATTCTTTTCAGGCATTTTTCAGTTTTTTTTTGTTTTTTTTTAGTTCATTTAAGAATCTAAGAAATTTCTTTCACTCCATAAATTGCCTATGTTGTCTCAAACATACGCATTGATTTCTTACATTTTTGATACAGTACTCTGATGTAGTTTTCAAATATACCTCAATATCATTTTAAGTTTATTTCTTCAGAAATAAACCTACTGCAATCACTTCTTTTATATACTAGGGCCAATACTTAAGTTTTTAGATTCTGTCAACGAAAAAATAGCTGCTTTCAGCGCAAACTATTTTTATCAAATTTCGAACAGTTACGTGAATGTCTGCGTTTACATAACATCAAAAGCTGTGCAATTCTATTTACTGTGATTTTTCGAAAATCAGAAGTGCTAAATAATTATGGAGTTATGTCGAAGGGACTTCAGAGCCATAATTTTTAACGACTTTCGACAAGGTTTCACACAGAAACAGTGTAGTGATAGAATGAAAGCGACGTTTGGAAACGAAGTGCCAAGGCAACCATTTACTACTGGCTTAAAGAATTCTCCCGTTGTCGTAAGAATCTCAATGACGATGTTCGGAAGGATCCACCAAGAAGTGCTGTAGATATTGTAAGAAAACTAATCTCTTCTGATCGTCAAAAGTTGTTCGTGCAAAGAATGCTTGAAGCTTACAAATGCCATGTTTCTGCTATGCCACTTTCAGAGTGGCATAAATGTTTTGATAATTGGTTTATTCGAATGCAAAAATGTATCGATGCTGCAAGAGAGTATTTTGAGAAACAATAAAACATATAATCTTGGTAAGAAATTATTTCTTGTATTACTTTCTAAAAACTTAAGTACAACACCTCGTATATAAGGCAGCTCTTGTCATCACGATACTGTCTAAAATACCTAACCAATTCGAACCTAATTGGGACAATATATTGATGCTGCCAGTATCTTCGATGAGCTAGTTACTCAAATATGTAGATTTTATAATTCGTTTACAGGGACACACAAAAATAAAACATGCGAAATTTGTCATTGGGATGACGCCAGATATATCGAACCAATTCACAGCTAATTCAGACAATGTATTGTTGTTGCCAGTATCTTGGAGCTAGTTACTGAAGTATGTATCTCTTATAATCCATTTGAAAAGGCACAAAAAAGTAAAACATGCAAAAATTATCATTACGATTATCAACAAAATATTATATTATATTTTTCGGGAATAAGAACACCTGCCTTTTTTTTTTTACAGTGTAGAAAAACACCATGTATATTCTTTAAAAAAATATTTTTATTCATGAATTTCAAAAGAATAAAATTTGACTTTGAATTTCCTCTAATTTTATAGCATTAGCTATGACATATAAAAACTTTTTGCCTTACTTTTTTTTAATGCTCTAAATGCAGTTTATAACAACAACAACAGAAAAAAAAAGTGAGAGCTTTTGAGGCATACATTCTATACTAAGTTAAGTAATCCCTTTATCTAATACTTAGCAGAAATTTTTGGACGTAAAGAGAAAAATATAAACAATGAAAAAAAAATTTTAAAAAATAATAATCGACCTTACAAAATCCTTTTATTTTAAAGGCATTTTTCATTTTTGTGGGTAACGTTGATCCTTTAAAAATATTAAGTTTCTATCTCAACAAAAAAAATAAGTTTAATATTTCTTCTTCTTCTCTCAGTTTTATACTTTGAAAATAATTTACATGGTGCATGATACTTTGTTCTTAAAGGTAAAATCTCTTTTATCTGCTCTGTTGGATATTTTATCCGGAATTTTTTTTTTTTAAACATGAAAATATTTAAAATGATTAATCATTTATTCATTACTAAAATAGGTGGAAAATGATATAAAAGCTTTTAAAACATTAAAAACAATTGAGATATATTAAAAAATTCGCCCGAATTACCGAGCGCTTTCAACCAGAACCTGGCCATCATCAAAGGGATGAATGAGAAAAATTCAGTAACTTCCAGAATGCCCATTGGTTAAATATGGGTGGGTGAAACCTAACCTTGAAGGGGGGGGGGGGGGGTGAGAGCAGGATAAGTCTATAGAGCGAGATGGGTTATTGGAAACCAAATACGCCATTAACACGAAGTAGATTAAGACAAATATGTGACATGTGGCATGGTAACATATCGTTACATGAGTTCTTTCCCCTAGTTAATATCTCTATAGATTCCCGCAGTATGCATGCATTTTATTCATTTATTTGTGCTATAATCCTTATTTTTCTGAAAAAGTTCTGTTTCTAAATTTAACCGAGATAACGCTGTAGATTGTTATCCTATTGCTATGTCTGTCACGTGTTCTTTCATTTTGTCTTGCAATTTCATGGTTGTCATTCTTACATATGTGAATGTTTTATATTTATTTTTATCTTTAAATGGGATGATATATATTTCTGCTTTGTCATATTTATCCATGAGATGTATTTTCTTGTGAACCAGATTTAGTAATTTAGTTGGAGGTAACTTTAAAAAATTATTTTTATGATGATATGAGATATAGAAACTTTTTGCCTTACATATTTTTTTTAATGCTCTAACTGCATTTTGTAACAGCAACAACAGAAAAAAAAGAGCGCGAGCTTTCGTGGCATACACTCTATACTAAGTTACGTAATCCCTTTATCTAATCCTTAGCAGAAATTTTGGGACGTAAAGAGAAAAATATAAATATTGAAAAAGAAAAGAAAGAGGAAATCCTTTTATATATATATATATAGGATTTTTTCTGCGAATAACAAATTTTTATTCTCTGTACTCCACATCATGTTGCTTATTACAATTCAATAACGATTTTTACAATATTTTTTCAAAAAAAGGAATTATTCTTTCATTCTATCTGGAATTTCCTGGTTTTCATTCTTATATATGTATATGTTTTATATTTATTTTTATCTTTAAATGGGATGATATATATACCTGCTTTGTCATATTTATCCATGGGATCTATTTTTCTGTGAACCAGATTTAGTAATTTAGTTGGAGGTAACTCCAAAAAATTATTTTTACCATAAATTTCGAAAAATTAAAATTTAACTTTGAATTTCCTCAAATGTTGTAGCATTAGATATGAGATATAAAAAAAAATTTCTTTACATATTCGTTTTTATGCTCTAACGACAGTTTTTAACACCAACAACAACAGGAAAGCGGGAGAGAGCTTTTGTAGCGTACACTCTATACTAAGTTAAGTAATCCCTTTATCTAATCCTTAGGAGAAATTTTGGGGTGTAAGGTAAAAAATTGAAAATAAAACGAAGGAATAATAATCGACGCTACAAAATCCTTTTCTTTTACAGGCATTTAAATTTTTGTAGGCAACTGATCCCTTAAAAACATTCAGTTTCTATGTGTACAAAAAAGAAGTTTAATACTTCTTCTTCTTCTTCTCTCATTTTTATGCTTTTAAAATTATTTATATGCCGTATAATACTTTATTTTTAAAGGTAAAAATCTTCTTTGTCAGCTCCGTTGGATATTTTCTACGGAAAACCGTTTTTCTCATTCTCTATGCTCCGCATCATGTTTTTTATTATATTCTTAAATGGGTTTTATATATATATACATATATATATATTAGAAAAAAAGTAAAGAAGTGAAACCATGAGTTTAACGTATAAAAACGTATTGCAATTTTTTTTTTTCTTTATTGAGATTTTCCGATGTAATAAAATAGGATAGTTTTTAAGAGCAAGTCAGAAACATTTCTTTGAACATATTATAAGGAATAACATACTTAATGATGTGTAACTGTTAAAAAAGGCCAAAAAGAAATTATCAGCGAGAAATTTTTCTACTAATGTATTTCTTTTTTATATAATTCTATGTACTACGTATATATATATTCTATTAATTAATGCTATTTTGAACCTATTTCTTGCGCCATTGCTTTCCTATATTTTTGGAGAGAAAAAATACATCCATGTAGTTTTCAAACATATCGCAATATAAAAATAAATATAGGGGAAGATCGAGTAGCCCCGGACACTTGGATAAATTGCAAATAAAAATTAAATGAATGAAACTTCTGTCTTTATTTTATACTTAAAATAAAATTCTTCTTTAATGAGATTTTAACTAAACATTGCTAATAATATCGAATTATTTAACGAAATATACTAATAATAGTTTGGGGCTTATTTTTTTTTTTTTTTGGCGTCACAAGAAACGGCGGGTAGCCCCGGACGTATTAATCAATGGTGTCTCAACCGTTTTTTGGCCTTACAAACATCACAATTATAATACAAATCCGATGTCTTTATATAAACACGATCTTCATAGGCCCAGTCTTTGCATTCCTGGCACTGAATCCAGTCTTCTTCAAATGTTTCTCCGTATATGATGCATTCTGTGTCGTTTTTTTCGAAAATTTATTGACGAAAACGAAACACTCACTCACGACTAACTTACTCGGAGCTAGAGTCCTGCACGGGTCGGGTTGAACCCGACCCGAACCCGCAAATTCAATTTGAAGTCAACCCGCAACCCGAGCCGAACCCGCAAAAATAATTTTCGTCGACCCGCAACCCGACCCGAACCCGCAAAAATAATTTTCGACTACCCGCAACCCGACCCGAACCCGACATACTTCAACCCGCACCCGACCCGAACCCGCAATACTTCAACCCGCAACCCGACCCGAACCCGCAGTGAAAGGACAATAAACCATGTTTTAATGCTATTATGAAAAGTATATGTACAATTATTTGTCTAATACCAATTTTATACAGAACAAGTTTGAAATTGTACGTCAAACGTGACAAATGTACTATAACTAGTTATATAAATATTCAGATCTTGGTGATCTTTAATTCTGTGAAATTAATTATATCGTCTGCGGATTAATTTCCGTAATAAAATAAGTATCTCGGTTGCTTGACGATTAAACCTCGGAAGCTCCTATAAGAAAGAAGTACCGCCGATTTAAAACAAAAATTCAAATTATTAATAAATATTTTTATGAATATCGTTTTAAGTTTTTATCCGATTGACATAAAATTTGAAATGACTCGTCAAAATTCTTCAAAGAATATATATATTACACTTCAAATCATTCGGTTGGGTAGATTTTGCGTTGTCATATGCGGACAGACGGACGGACGGACGGATTGAACGACGACAATAGGTGCTACGTATTTACATAATTACGAACGCCCCTTAAAATGGACAAATGTATGTTATTTCATATTCAAATACAGTGAAATCTCTAAATAGCGGACACCTCAAGATCGTTGAGCAGAATCCTGCATCAGGTCGTGTACTTGACCCCTCATTTTAAAGAGAATTTCATAAGATTAAATTTGATATACAAGTTTGACTATGCTTGGTTAAAAAAATAATAAATTAAATTAAAAAAAATAAAATAAAATAGTGTTGTTTTTTTTTAAATTATTTTTTTTAAATTTAATATTTTAAATTTTAAATCCTGAAAGTTTTAGAATGGAATATGAATGGTATCAGATTTATGGAAAAAAAAATTACTGTTTAAAGTTAATAAGACAATATTGTCTTTAGTACAATCCTAAAGTTGGCAAGGTGCTTAACTTTTTAAATACCAGCCCTAACTGGTGTTTAACATTTTTTCTTTTTTTACATAACTGCTGATCTCATTGAGATCCCACTCTAAAACTTTTAGGATTTAAAGTTTATAATATTACAAAAACATATAATTTTTCCAAAATTAAAAAAAAAAAAAAAAAAAAAAAAAATTATAAAATTTTATAATTTTTTTTAGCCAAGTATAGTCAACATTCATATCAAATTAAATCTTATGATATTCTCTGTAAAATGGGGGGTCAAACAACTCTCTACGCCTGATAGAGCTTGAGAAATTCAAAATTGAAAATGAACCCCCAAAATTGATCAGGGAAGCGCCTTATCAGAATGAACCTATATACAACATTTGAACCAAATCTGATAATTCTATCCAGAATTATCGCGTTATGTACGTACATACATACGTACATACATACAGATCGGGTGGGCACAGTAGCTCTTAGACTTTGATAGCCTGTAAGCTAAAAAGGGTTTTCCTTAATGATATTTAAATGAACTATTTGTTTTATTTCGTTGCGGGTTGCGGGTCGAGTTCGAGTTAAATTATTTCGTGTTCCGATTGAAATGTGCCGGGTTTGGGTCTGGTCTCAGGTTGCGACTCGACGATAAATATTTTTCATGTTCGGATCGGATTGCAGATTGATTTCAAATAGCTTTTTCTGTTTCGGGTCAGATACAACTGAGCGAAAAAGGAATCTACTGTCGAAGCAGTTTGTTATTCGGAAATATCTACTATTCAGTGATAAAAGCGTACAAAATATATGTGTTAAAAAATGAAGAAGTGATCGCTAAATAGAGTTGTTCGTTATAAATATTTTATTGTAGATATATTTTTCAACTGAAAAAATATTTTGGATATACTTTAAAAAAAGCGGGTCAACCCGAACCCGACCCGCAAGAGTTAAAAGTCAACCCGAACCCGACCCGAACCCGCAAAAAATGAAAGTCAACCCGACCCGAACCCGACCCGCAGCAAAAAAGTAAAAGTCAACCCGACCCGAACCCGACCCGCAACGAAAAAATAATGCGTCAACCCGACCCGACCCGACCCGCGGTTCGGGTCGGGTGCGGGTAAAAGCGGGTAACCCGACCCGATGCAGGACTCTACTCGGAGCCCACGTCGCAATTAAACTGGATTTGTTTCGACTCTAGAGGGCGTTCATTTACAATAACTCTCTATTTACGCAGCACTTAGCTTAACTTACACATAAATATCTTAGTAATTGAAATGTCCGCGGTTACTCGCCGTCCACGGCTACCCGGCTTTCCCCTATAAATAAATAAATTAACATGTAGGTTTTAAAATAAAAAAGAATTAAGTAAGTTAATAAAAACGACATATTTTCAGAATGTGCTTTGCGCAATATACAAGGTTAAAAAAAATCATTAAAAAAAATTCAAAATGCATAGGTTTTTCAAAAAAAAAAATATATATATATATAATTTTTAGTTCAAAAGAAACGTCTTTATTACATTTATGTTTTGTATTGGTGTATTCTTATAAAGTGTTAATCTTATTTTTAGTGAAATAAATCTTCGTTTATCTTGAACGCCCCAAAAACAATTTCTTTTTCAAATTTTCTTACTAGGAATTTTTCTAACTTTAAATTTAACTTTAAATTTCTTCAAATAGTGTAGTATTAGCCAAGAGATATTAAAGCTCTTTGTTTTACGTACTTATTATGAGCTATCAATACAGTTAAAAAAACTTTTTAAAAGATTCAGCTTTTATAGTATACATTCTATCCTCAGTTACTTAATTTCTCTACCTAATATTTCAGCAAGGATTTTAAGGCAAGAGGAAGGTGAAAAAAGGAAAAACAACAATGTTTCAACAATTTGTATTGGACTGGCTATAAGCAATATTGCTTTATTATAAGATTCTCTCATGGAATTCGGGCAAACATTATTACAATGAAGTAATTTACATTTAAAAAAATGAAAAATGGTATCCTTTAACAATAAAAAAGGATCACTTGAAAAAAAAATGAAAAGCTTTCGTTTGGCGAATCATTATAAAACGATAACATTTGGTAAAACTCATTTATTTGTTTTTAAACAATCATATACAGATAAAACAGCTGTAATAAACTCAAGTATGAAGTTTCACATTAAAAAAAAAGAACCCAGGTAATACTATACTTATGAACATAAGTACATCTTTAAAAGGATGCAGTTTAACATATATTGTTTTGATTATACCATAAGTTATATTCCCATACTATTTAATTATTATAAAAATGAAAGAGCTTTTGCAAAAGTTTGCCATGAAATGATGTCATTGCGTGACTAACAACTTAAACGATGAAATAATAAAATTCTTCTGCCTTATAAAATTAGAAACCTTTTCTAATTTTACATATTGTCCGTAAATAGAACATACAGTGAACGGAAAGTTTATATTTTGTAATTTTATGAACTTCGTATTTTTTTTTCTTTTTTTGGCCACATACATTAAATACATCCACATACAATACATCAAAAACCCATTAAACAAAAGAATGCTTAGCTGGAAATATTATTTTGCCGCCTCTAAATTCCAACACGGAATATATATATATATATATATATATATATATATATATATATATATATATATATTATGTAAATTTTAATTTTGCAAGTATCGGTTTTATTCATTAAAACACAACAAAGGAAGAACTGATATACAATAAAAACTTGAACTTACGCTGTTAAATTTAATACTTTTTTTTTTTTATACCGCTAACCAGGCCCCTACCTGCCCGGCATGAATGCCTAGCTTAACGGGTTAGTACCTGGGTGCGGGGCGGAAATCGCCTGATCACAGCATGGCTGTGATCCACCTGACTATTGATTTGTTCACATCGCTGCTGCGCTTGCTCTCTTGTGATTTGCTACCGTTATCTTTGTTTGCCGGTTCAAGGTTTCTGTTTAACTTTGTTGAATTGACAGATTTAATAGGTCTCGTAATTTAGAACCTTGATCAGGTGACGAGACCCTCACCTGACTAGGCACCCCCAGAGGTATTATTCACAGGTAACTTGGAGGGCTTTGCACCCACGACGGATTTTACATGCACCAGGTGCCATTAGCGTACATAGATTTACATATTTAACATGTCTGTTGGCTTGTCACGTTCATGGTGGGTTGTCGCTGTAGTGTTTATCGCCTCTTTTATGGGCTGATTTCCCTTCTTGTTGTATTTGTCTCTGTCAAAAAAGCACACATAGATACTCATCAGCGTACAAATGTATAAAATCAAAATTTAAATTTAAAAACACATTTAAAATGTACCCGATACCTTTCGTTATGAATGCTTCATTCAAAGAACTGACATCTTGGTGTATCCACACTTAGATCTGAAAAAAAAAGTCAAGAAACCTCTGAAGACGGCTTTGCAGAGACAGATCGAAACGTAGGGTACATTTTAAATGTGTTTTTTAATTTTAATTTTGATTTTAAGCATTTGTACGCTGATGAGTATCTACGTGTGCTTTACATATTAGAACTGGTATATTTCACAAAACAGAATAGACTGAACAGTAACCAGGCGAACATAAACTAAAAAAGCATGCATCGATTTTTCTTTTGTTACTCAATGTTTTTTAGCAAGATTTGTAGATATCTGCATATGGAAAATGTGCTTTAAATTATATCATAGGATAGATTATAAAATGTAGAATTAATACAGCTCAATAAAAACTAAGACAACGATAACCACGCCATCATTAACCGACTATAAAATATTGAATTTTGTCTTTTTAAAAAATATATATTCACCATAACCAGGCAAGGATTCTAATTGATTAGAAGCTCAAAACACCAAACACCGACCCAGCGTCTCTCTTTCAAATATTTCCCGGAAGCCTGGAGCCACGATACATCATTTCAAAAAAGTATGAATACAGGGGTCACGTGACGGCTTATGCGCCAATGGAGAACCGGGATTCTTTGCGAGAAGCGCCAGAATTTTGAGGCAAAGTGGCTTCCGGTAAGAAAAGGCGCCAAAGACGCTTCGAGATTATTCTATGATGTTCTATAAATTAGCTGTGAACCAGATGAGTTTTAATCTAACTGTTTATTGTTAATTACTGGTTTTAGAATATGGAATAATTTTTACGTTCACGAAAAGGAAAAAAAAGAAATTAAGAGAAATGGTTTATCGAACTTGGATCAAATCCAGAATGGAATTAAAATAAAATGTTCTACATTTTAATATAAGAAAAAGATTTTATGATTTTGAGAGTTACATTTAATATATGATATTATTAAAATAAATACAGCTTTTTTTAGGAATTTGGAAATATTAAAAGGAAGGAATGCGGGGTTTTTAAGGGATGAATATTAGGAAGTTTTTATAATTTAAAGATAAAGACGCCATTTATTGAGTTAACATGTAGCAATTAAAATATTGAATCCAGATATGAGCTTTTTGGAATAAATAGCGTTAAAATACGTTAATAAACGGGAGAAATAAGTATTATAGAGTAATTTAGACTAGGATGGGATAAAAATAATTTTGTGGATCGCGATAAATTTTTAATTTTGTTATATATATATATATATATATATATATATATATATATAATATATATACATATATATATATATATATATATATATATATATATATATATATATATATATATATATATATATATAATATATATACATATATATATATATATATATATATATATATATATATATATATATATATATATATATATATATATACATATATATATAATACCTTTGAATTCAAAATACAATAATCAAAGTTCTAGCAACAAAACTGACATACAAAAACCCTAAGGTAATATTACACATAAATACAGAGTGACCAGAAATAAACGCCTCAATTTAAAAATTCAATAATTCCTTAACTATAATAAATATGAAGATGAAATAAGTGTCATTTATATCTGGTATCTCTTAAATTTTATATGCTGTAATTTTAAAAATAGCTCGAAATTCCGTCAATAGATGGCGCTGCAGCGTCTGATACATTTAAAATGCTCAAATAAATTTCAAAATTCAAGCCTTTTTTGGGGTTTAATTGCTAAATAGAGTAAAGAATAAAACTTGTGGTATTTTTAATGCAATTGTACATGCTAGTTTTAGCCTTCTTAAAATTTGAGACTGTGCAGTGCCCTCTATTGACGAAAATTTTAACTGTTTTTAAAATTACAGCATATATAATTTTAAGAGCTACCAGATGGAAATGTCACTTTTTTTTCAGCTTCATATATGTTATAGTTAATGAATTATTGAATTTCCAAATTGTGGCTTTATTACTTGTCACCCTGTATATACATCTTTAAAAGAAACAACTTAACATTTATTATTTTGGATATATCACAAATTATATTCTCATACTATTTAATTGTTATAAAAATTAAAGAGATTTCGAAAATGTTTGGCATAAAATGATGCCATCGCGTGACAGAAAACTTAAAATGAACGATGAAATAATAAATTCTTCTGTATCACAAAACTGAAAAACCGTTTTTAATTTGACATATTGGCTGTAATAGAACGTATGTGGAACGAAAACTTTTAATTTTGAAAATTTTATGCACTATATAATTTGTGTTTTATGTCACGTAAATTGAAAATAGTTTTTATTCCAAACCACATAATAGAAATTAAAGGAAAAATAATATTTAGCTCAAATTATTACCTCTAAATTCAACACGCAAGAACACATTCTATATAAAATTCCACTTTACAAGTATTAGTTTTATTCATCAAAATAGAACATAGAAAGAATTGACATTTTTCAAAAAAGATTAGATTTAACTGTAACCGCGCCAAAATAAACTAACGATACAAACGTCGAATTTTGTTATGTTACTTATTGCGATTTTTAACAAGATTTTTGTAAATTTGCACTTATGAAACTTACTTTCAACTATAACATAGAATTAATTATAAAATTAAGAACAGAAAAAAACACCTCCCTATCCCCCCCCCCCCCAAAAAAAAAAAAAAAAAAAAAAAAAACTGTGGTCTTTAACTATAGTCGTGACATTATAAACTGACCATGAAACATTGAATTTTGCCTCTTTCTTAAAGCTTTTCTGGTATTTTGATTAGATAGATTTAGAAACAGAAAAATACCAAGTTTTAACGTATAAAAAAGTGGCTATAATAAAAACTTTGGAAATTTTTCATTTGCAAATGGTTAAAAAAAGATTAAATAAACATATATTAAATTAAAAAACAAACATAATATACCGAATCAAGCAGCTATGACAAACTCAGTATGAAGTTTTTATATCAAAATCTCATGTAATACAAATAATACTTTAAACCAATAGAAAATTCACCGTATAAAAACTTTAAAAAAATTTCGTTTGCAAACGATTAAAAAAACAATAAAAAAAAACTGAATAATGATTTAAGAGAAATAATAGTTAAAAAACATCATGCAGCGAATGAAGCAGCTGCAACAAAAGTTATATATATATATATATAACCCTTAAGGTCATACTACACATAAATATATATATCTTTAAAAAGAAAAAGTTTAACATTTATTATTTTGAATATACCATAAGTTATATTCTCATAATATTTAATAATTATAAAAATTAAATAGATTTCGAAAATGTTTGGCAGAAAATGATGCCATCGCGTGACTGTACACTTAAAATAAACGATGAAATAATAAAACTCTTCTGTATCATAAAACTGAAAAACCGTTTTTAATTTGACATATTGGCTGTAATAGAACATATGTGGAACGGATACTTTTAATTTTGAAAATTTTATGCACTATGTCATTTGTGTTTTATGTCACGTAAATTGTAAATAGTTTTTATTCCAAACCAGAGAATAGAAATTAATTGAAAAATAGTGCTTAGCTCGAATTATGACCTCTAAATTCCAACACGCAAGAACACATTCTATATAAAATTCCACTTTACAAGTATTTAATTTTATTCATCAAAATACAACAAAGAAAGAGCTGACATTTTTCAAAAAAGATTAGGTTTAACTGTAACCGCGACAAAATAAAGTAACGATACAAACGTCGAATTTTGTTATGTTACTTAATGCGATTTTTAACAAGATTTTTTTTTAAATTTGCACTTAGGAAACTTGCTGTCAAGTATAACATAGAATTAATTATAAAATTAAGAACAAATAAAACCACATCTCCATCCCCACCCCACTCCCCAAAAAAAGTTTAGATTTAACTATAGTCATGCCATTATAAACTGACCATGAGGCATTGAATTTTGTCTTTTTCTTAAAGTTTTTCTGGTATTTTGATTAGATAGATTTAGAAGCTGACAAATATCAAGTTTTAACATATAAAAAAGTTGATATAATAAAAACTTTGGAAAGTTTTCATTTATTTACAAATGATTAAAAAAAGATTAAATAAACGTATATTAAAAAAAATTGTAAAACATAATGTACCGAATCAAGCAGCTACGACAAACTCAGTATCAAGTTTTTATATCAAAATATCATGTAATACAAATAATACTTTTAACCAATATAAAATTCATCGTATAAAAACGTTAGAAAATTTTCGTTTACAAATGATTAAAAAAACAATAAAAACTGAAAAACTGAATAGTGATTTAAACGAAATAACAGTTAAAAATCATCATGCAGCGAATGAAGCAGCTGCAACCAAAGTTATATATATATATATATATATATATATATATATATATATATATATATATATATATATATATATATATATACTATGTTGCCAAAGGTGACCGGTCACTTGCGATTTTAGACGTTTTGTTAAGTATCTATAAAAATACATCAGGAATTGACCTGAAACTGCAGGTGTGTAAACAATATAGTATAGGTTATATATTTCCGCGAAGAGATTTTCAGGAAACTCCATAGGGGACTGTCAACAAATTGAAAAAGAACGAATATCTTTTGGATAACCCTGTAAAAACTAATATAGCAAATGCGTTCAAACTCGAGATTATTAATAAGTGGCTTATTGTAATATACTGTGTTCATTTTTATGAGGATAGCATGTATACTCGTACAGAAATTAAGGTTTTTATAAAAACAGTCCCAAATTTCGTCTAGTTTTTTGCTTATAATTTGCAGAGTTCTTAATATAAAAAAAAGTTTTTTTCCGAAAATATGACAAACAACATTGTACACAATACTCTGCAGTCATAACTAAAAAATAATAAAAATTGGATGAAAAATGAGCAGGTTTACTAAAAAATGTTTCACTACGCATGCGCGAATGCAATCAAAATATAATATGTATAATGTATTAGCTAAGTATATAGAGCAACTTTTGTGAAATTCTCAAAATCATAGCTTGAAAATTCTGATAGTAATCGTCGATAGAATAAGCTCGAAATCCGTTGTTCCCAAAAGGAAGCAAAAAGATGCCATCAAATATCTGTTGATTAGTGCCAAGATAGCGTACACAATATTGCACGTACTAACTATATTTGGATACAACCCCTCATATTTTTGCTTCCTTTTGGGAACAACGGATTTCGAGCTTATTCTATCGACGATAATTTTCAGAATTTTCAAGCTATGATTTTTAGACTTTCACAAAAGTTGCTCTATATACTTAGCTAATACATTATGCATATTATATTTTGATTGCATTCGCGCATGCGCAGTGAAACATTTTTTAGTAAACCTGCTCATGTTTCATCCAATTTTTATTATTTTTTAATTTTTATTGCAGAGTATTATGTACAATGTTGTTTGTCATATTTTCTGAAAAGAACTTTTTTTATATTAAGAACTCTGCAAATTATAAGCAAAAAACTAGGCGAAATTTGGAACTATTTTTATAAAAACCTTAATTTCTCTACAAGTATGCATGCTATCCTCATACAAATGAACACAGTATATTACAATAAGCCACTTATTAATAATCTCGAGTTTGAACGCCTTTGCTACATTAGTTTTTACAGGGTTATCCAAAATATATTCGTTCTTTTTCAATTTGTTGACAGTCCCTATGGGGTATCGGATAAAAATCTTCGCGGAAATATATAACCTATACTATACTGTTTACACACCTGCAGTTTCAGGTTAATTCCTCATGTATGTTTTTAGATAGTTAACAAAACGTCTAAAATCGCAAGTGACCGGTCACCTTTGGCAATATAGTGTATATAATATTAGATTTATACGAAATCAAGCAAAACTTTATGGTTATCCTATCTTTTTGATAAATTCAATTATCAACTCTTTTAAATAACATTTATTACATCATATAAATATAAACAATTTATGTAATAATTTATTTTGTTTTAGTGTGCGATAAAATATAGCAAATAATACAATTAAAACATATAAGGACCATTATTAAGATGGTTGAACATTGTTTACACTTTATATAGTCATGGTGAATGTGCGTCTGCCGATCACCTGTATATTAAGTGATACTAATGATCTAAATTATACTATCAAATTTTTCCATTTAGTAATGTTCCGTATAAGACCCCGGATTATTAAAATAATTCTTATTCTTAAAATAGTCTTTTACTATCCAAAAGTAAAGCTATTTTATCCTAATCCACTTTATAACATTTATTTGAAAGTATTTAGATCTAAAAATGGCGATAGCTACTTAAGTTTATTCTTTACAGAACATCTTTATTTTTAATCCATTATTAAAATTCATTATTATTATTTCCGTTGAATCAAACTGTTATAAAATTCTTTATTTAAATGCTAAAATATCATATCTCTTAAATTATTTCGCTCAAAAAACCTTAATTCATTTTTTAAAAACATTCTACATTAAATGTCTATTAAAATATTTCCAAAATGCTTTCGTTCTTTTTCTTTTTTCCTACATCAGAGATTCATTTTCTGCTTTTTTTATTGCGTATTAAATTTTAACCACACTCTCAAAGCAGAGATTTTGATTTGTTGACACGTCATTCATCTGGTACGAGACTTTCAAAGCCTGTAGAATTTTTTTCCCGCGCCGAAGTTAAATCACCTCAAAATAATTGCACCGGAAATGCGAATGAAGTTCCTTTAAAACCCTTATGATTCGGAGAATCCGTGTCACGTGACGTATGTTTTGGTCTTGCGCCAATGCGGTTAAAACCCGAAACAGACTCGATTTCAGTGGAACTTTTGACGAGTGGCGTTGACTAAAATCAGCGGCTGTTCAATTAGACGATGGAATTTTTGACGGGCGGTGCTGATTAAAAGGAGCGACTGTTCGACGATGGAATTTTTTATATTTGCTCTGCAATGAATTTTATGAGCATTTCCCCGAAATCTAAAGATGATTGCTTTTTAATAAAAGAATTCGGTGCCATCGTGTTCTTTTTTCCACCTTCATTCTACATACTGCTCGGCTTACTACTGTTTAAAGTTCCTATTACGACTGCATTAATTTGGAGATGTTTGTCATCGTTTTTCTTCGACTGCTGTTAAATTCAGAGTGTGCCAGAAATTCCTCAATTTTGTGACATATATATATATATATATATATATATATATATATAAACCCTATGGTGATACTGCACATAAATATATACATATTTAAAAATAAACAGCTTAATATTTATTATTTTGAATTTACCATAAGTTATATTCTCATGATATTTAATAATTATAAAAATTAAATAGATTTCTAAAATGTTTTACCTAAAATGATGCCATCGCGTGACTGAAAACTTAAAATAAACGATGAAATAATAAAACTCTTCTGTATCATAAAACTGAAAAACCGTTTTTAATTTGACATATTAGCTGTAATAGAACGTATGTGGAACGGAAATTTTTAATTTTGAAAATTTTATGTGCTATATAATTTGGGTTTTATGTCACGTAAATTGCAAATAGCTTTTATTCCAAACCACAAAATAGAAATTAATAGAAAAATTATGTTTAGCTAGAATTATTACCTCTAAATTCCAACACGCAAGAACACATTCTATATAAAATTCCACTTTACAAGCATTAGTTTTATTCATCAAAATAGAACAAAGAAAGAACTCACATTTAAAAAAAAAAAAAAAAAAAGATTAGATTTAACTGTAACCGTGCCAAAATAAACTAACGATGCAAACGTTGAATTTTGTTATGTTACCTAATGTGATTTTTAAACAAGATTTTTGTAAATTTGTACTTAGGCTTACTTTCAAGTATAATATAGAATTAATTATAAAATGAAAAAACAGATACAACCCCATCCCCACCCAACAAAAACCTGAGATTTAACTATAGTCATGCCATCATAAACTGACCATGAAACATTGAATTTTTTCTTTTTCTTTTTCTTACAGTTTTTTAGGTATTTTGATTTAGAAGCTAAAAAATGACAAGTTTTAACCTATAAAGAAGTTGCTATAATAAAAACTTTGGAAATTTTTCATTTGTAAATGATTAAATAAGATTAAATAAACATACATTAAAAAATATTGTAAACATCATATACTGAATCAAGAAGCTACGTTAAACTCATCTATAAAGTTTTTATATCAAAGTCTCAGTCTCAGGTAATAAAAGTCTCAGTCTCAGGTAATAAAAATCTCAGTCTCAGGTAATAAAAGTCTCAGTCTCAGGTAATAAAAATCTCATTCTCAGTTAATACTATATCAAAGTCTCAGGTAATACATCATTTAAAAGATATAGCTTTACATTTATTGTTTTGAATGTACCATAAGCTATTTTCAAATACTATTTAATTATTATGAAAATGAAAAAGATTTTGCAAAAGTTTGGCATGAAATGATGCCATCGCGTGACTCAAAACTTTAAATAAACGACCGAATAATATAACTATCGTGTGGTTCAAAACTAGAAAACCGTTTTTAATTTTGCATATTGGCCGTAATAGAACTTATGCGGAACAAAAATTTTTATTTTAAAATTTGATGAGGTACATAATCTGTGTTTTATGTCACGTAAATTGTAAGTTATTTTTATTCCAAGTAACAGAAAAGGAAAGAAAAGAATGCTTAGCTGGAATTTTTATTTTACCTCCTCTTAATTTCAGCATGCAAGAATACATTCTAAATAACATTCTACATTGAAAATATTACATTTTACCATTAAAAACAACGGAAGAAAAATTGGTATATTTCAGAACTGTAACCGTGTCAACATAAACTGATTATGTAAACATCGAATTTTATTACTAAGACATTTAAAACTCAGACATTTAATTAAATAAACATAGAAACAATAAATAAAAAACAAAAATCACAAAGTAGCCATTTCAGGTTTTAAGCAAGCCCCTCGTCAGCACAATTATCGACGGCAGCCAACAGTTCTTTTAAAAATTCAGGAAATGTATCTCAGAGCAGTGCCGCATACTACGCCGAAACCGTTTAGATTAAAGGGATATTTGAATATTTCTAAATTACCCTTCTAAACTTTTTTTTCATAATTAATAGTTAGATTTAATTAATTTAATATTATCAAATTCTTGTATGTGACATAATCACATAATAAGATCACTAATTATAATTAAAATATAGATAAAATGCTTAAGTGATACAAAGAGAAACACAAAAGAGTTATAAAAACTTTTTAATTATCCACATTTGTTTCAGCGCTCATATACGGCGCCATTTTTAAGATATACAACGATAAACAAAAGTATTCTCGCAAATTTTTAAAAATAAACTTGAAAACATAAATCACGAGATCATTATATGTAAAAAAAAAAAAAACAAGGTTGAAAAAGCATATGACAGATATCAAATATGACAGAAGAATTGCAGCACTGGCAAGACAACATAGAACCGAGACTTTAAAAATTGATTTAAAAATAGTAAAATAATTTATCCATCAAGGTTTTATTTCCCATCTATTAACCGTGAATCAATAGAAATCTATATGCGTAACGTGAACATTTGCAATGAATCCGTCTCATTTGAATTACGTAAAATATGGCACGAGGTATTTTTCATTTTTAAAAAAGCAATAAGGAAATATTAATTTTCACGTTTACAGTTGACTACTTCAAGTACCTGCTTTTTTACATATATGATCTCGTAATTTATGTTTTCAAGTTTATTTTCAAAAAATTGCGAGAACACTTTTGTTTATCGTTATATATATGTTGAAAATGACGCCGTATATGAGCGCTGAAACATATGTCGATTATTAAAAGGTTTTTATAAGCCTTTTGTGTTCCTCTTTGTATCACTTAAGCATTTTATCTATATTTCTAGTATGTGATTAGTTTCTATACATGTGAAATTAATTTTGAACGTAGATCGCCAGATATAAAAGCATGTTTGTGTTTTTACAGTCGAATATTGAATGAGCAACTATTAGCTGAATACATCGTCTGCAAAAAACCATCTTTAACAGAAGTTGCTGAAGTAGCTAGCTAATTGTTAAGGTTTACTTAAGAATTTCATGTCAGAATTTTTTTCAGTAAGGTGTTATTTTCGAATTATGGCTTAGAGCAGCCAGTAGTTGTCAAATTTAATTATGATTAGTATTTAATAATAATATGACTTTCATTATCTGTTTAAAATTGTTATAATAAACTATGCATAATTTTAAAATTATGTTTTCTCTTAAATTTTATCAGCTATTATAAAAAAAAATAAAGAGCGTTAAAATGTTTTTTTTAAATTGAAAATCTCATTGTGTGGCTATATATAATGCATTTAGAACAGAATAATCAATGCCTATATAAGTAGAAAATATAAAATCTTAGTTAAGATGTAGGCAATAACAGTGCAATAACAGTTTGCTTCAATTTGACCTTAAAATTGAATCATTTTAAGTTGAACATTTTAACTGGATGATTTTTTTTTTGTATCATGCATAAAAAAAAAGAAAAAGAAAGAGAAAGAGAGAAAGAAATTGGCTCCTATTTCCACTTAAATTAGCTAAATTACTAAGACCCATATTTCATATTATGGATGTATGCAATTCATTTAAGTAAAAACATTTTCATATTGATTATTGTTTACAATAAGATAGTTTCCAATATCTCATTAAGGACCCAATAGATAAATACAACGAAGGCGTTTTGCAATTATCATTTCCTTCTTCATTTAGTTTTCCTGTTGCATCTACCAAAACTTTGGCAAAAAGAAGCATTTCATTATGAAAAACATTTATGCGTGGCTGTATTCAGTGAAATGTAAAACAAGAAAAATCATAACAGTTTAATAAATTGGTATTCAAGAGTATTGTAAATCAATTGCTACGCCTCTTCAAGCGAATTACGCGTATGTGCATTATGTCGATAGCAGATTTTACTTTCGTTTTCCATTAAAGAAAAGCATTCTGCACTGAATCAGCTTCCGTCAATTAATAATAAATTTTTTGAACAAAAATATAAATGTTAACCATTTTTATATTAAAATTAGATGTTATGCAACAGTTCTTCCTATTAAGATTGAGGAATGTTATTTTATTGCTATACTTCGGCAACTACAATAATTGCTAACTGCAGGTTCTTAGCTCACAAGTAGAGGTATTAGAGGCCTTGGCGACAAATTTAGATACTTACAGCTCGTTCGATTCATCTCACAGTGAGCTTAGTAATCTCATGCTTCGCATATCTGCTATTGAGTTTTAAGTCAATTTCAAGAACCTCGGCACCTCGCTGCCCCGTGTCGCGAAGGAGATCTGTTCTCCGGCAGCGAGGGATTTTTTCTGCGAATTTCGGGCAATTCTGGCCCAAGGCAATTCACCCCGCCCCCTATCTCGTTTTCCGGCGGGCTCAGCTCCAGCTGAAACTGTATAAATATATATTTTTTAAATCTTAATAAAGGTACCGGGAGGGACATCTATGCTTGACAGACTTGACCTCCTTGTCTGAGCAGTCCCTCTTAGGCTGTGAATAATGACAGCGGGCCGGGACAAGGTTTAAAATTGCGTTCATTTAAAAAACAGTTGCCGACAAGAAATAAGTATGATTTAAGTTTACTTATGGTCCTTATACTGCCATACATTGGTTGTATCTACTGTATGATTATATTTTTACGGTTATTGTAAGATATTGTAACTAGAGATAAATTGTTGGTATGCTATTTGATAGGCAGGATAGTAATCTATATACCTGCAAATTTAGCTATTCTCATTCAACTGTTGGATTTTATGTGACTTAACTAAATTAACTAAAACTTAACTAACTTGTGCCCTTGGAAAGTCTTTGTAAAATTAATTCATGACTGCATTTTAGTCAACGAACTAAATATTTCCCTCATGACTAGGAACAACGTACTCAATCCAGTTTCAATCACTGGCACACTATCAGTTTGTATCACCAAAGTTCATCCCTATGTTCAAGTATGGATTTGCCAAAGGAGGAAACATTGATAAAGTCGAAAATTACGTCACCCCTACCGACTTACTGTTTTTAAAATCAAGAAAGAATGCAAACTTGTTTTGAGTGCGTCGTCAAGTCAGCTGAAGTTGACTTTGCTCGTTGTGCTTACAGCGAGAAATATTTTTGCTTTACTTACTTCTTCGGAAAAAACTATGTTTAAAAAATTTATTATCGTCAATGAATGGCATTGAAAATATCTTAATTAACCTTATATCATGCTTAATCTTTTACGGCAACTGTTTTTCAATAAAGAAATTTTTGAACTTTGTCTCGGCCCCATGTCTTATTAAAACTCAATAGCAGATATGTGAGGTATCAAAATACTATGTTTAATGAGATGAATCGAATGAGCTATAAAAATCTAAATTCGCCGCCAAGGACTCTGGTACCTTAGTGTGTCAAATAAAACAAAAATAATTTAATGTTTATTACAATTTCAGTATAGAAGAAATTTTTAAACTAAAGAAAGAGGATTGACATTCAAAAATAATGCATTTACAATAAATGAAAAGGGTTTTTTTTCTACATTCTCTTAAGTATTAGATGGAATGTAATTGTTATATTATTACTTTATTTTAAAACTTGATATATTGTTATGTTACTAAACTTTTATACTGTTATATTTGGGAAGATATTTTCCTTATATGCGCATTTCCAGTAAGTCCTGCGGGACTTGGTACATCTATATTAGTGATATAGTTTTCATTGTGATTTTTTTTTAAATTTAATTACAAACTACATGGAACCCGTCAAGACTTGATGGCAAATAATTTATATGAATTACAATTTTTTATATGAATATTTAGTCTAATATTTGACCTTTGTTTACAATTCTACCTTGCCTAGATAGTTTGAAGTTACAGTCAGACTCAGACTTTGGGCAGAGTTGCAGCGTCCTCTTGCGTTTGACTGTATGACGTCATACGCAGATGTAAAAGTTTAATTTAAAGTTACGGCTAATTAATAAAATTTTCGAACAAACGAATGTACGATAACAAATCTGTGTCCAAATATCTTTCACTTAAAAAAAGAATGATGTAATTTTATGTAGTAATTTGTTCTCACGGATTGTCAAAAGAAAATGTTTGTTTTAAATATATAGATAGATTATTTCTGTTTTATCCTCACAACCATAGAGTTCAGAGAATAAACTCTGCGCCTTGCAAACGTGGAAGTTTTCCGATTGCTGACTTTATGACGTCATAAGCAGAAGTAAAAGTTTAATTGAAAATTACGGTTAATTAATTAAATTTTCGAACAAACGGATGCACGATAACAAATCTGTGTTCAAATATCTTTCATTTAAATAAAGAATGATGTAATTTGATGCAGTAGTTTGTTCTCACGGATTGTCGAAAGAAATCGCTTAGCGTTTTAAATATATAGATAATCTAATGCAATTATTTTCCTTCTGTAATTCCTAATATTTTTCTTTTTTCATTACAGCTCGTTCCAGAAAACACAGCATTTCAGTTTGAAATTTATTTTTGTTTGACAACTTGCATTATATGCACAGAAAAAAATAAAATCCAATTTGGGTTGAAAGATTCTTAGGTATGAGTCCAAATTTGGCCATGCCTGTTTTGGTTACCACTGTGTATCCATTTTGGGCACTGTTTGGCACCCATTTTGAAAATGGGTATTTAACAGTGTCCAAAATGGATATACAGTGGTAACCAAAACAGGCATGGCCCAATTTGAGCTCATACCTAAGAATCTTTCAACCCAAATTGGGTATTTATATTTTTCTGTGTGTAAAGAGATATAAATCATATAATTTTAATACATTGCTGCTACGAAGCGCTAAATTATTTACATTATTACAATGCACATGTTTGACTACAAGAACAGTAGAAACAGTATACTGCAATTAAAAAATTAATATATTGAGATATGGGCATTTGTATGAGATAATTTATAACTGCGCCTAACTATACCAAAGAATTTTTTTTTTTCATGATTTGGTAGTCAATTTTATAGAGTAATTCATATAAAAAAACCAGTCAAATATCGTGTAAACTTAGAAATATACCAGCAATACAGTGAGCTAATTGATAAATCCGGAGAGAAATCCCATATAATCCAATGGGATTCGATAAACCGTGTAAAAAGCGAAAGCGTCAGGTCACTGCCCCTTAATTTTCCCCCGAATTTTTCAATTAGCTCACTGTATTGCTGGTATCTTTCTGAGTTTTCACGATATTTGACTCGTCCTTTTTAGATGCGTTACTCTATAGAATTGACTACCAAATCATGAAAAAAAAAAATTGGTATAGTTCGCGCATACGCAGTTATAAATTATTTCATACAAATGCCCATATAACATCAAATACTCAACATATTAATTTTTTAATTGCAGTATACTGTTTGTACTCTTCTTGAAGTCAAACATGTGCATTACATCCTCGAATTTCAAAAACAATTTGTCAAAAATTTCAGTAGATATTCGACAAACCGTGTAAAAAGCGAAAGCGTCCGGTCACTGACTCTTAATTTCTGGACAGCAGTGTATATAAAATTTCCATACTCTGACAAATACAGTCATAAAAATACCATTCTTTTATAGTCACACATCGCCGATTTATGATATTTTGAATCCCTCTATATTAAAAAAAAGTAACGATTTGAAAAATTTGTCAAACGATTTGGAAATGGACCAATGAAAATCTGCGTTGATCTTCCCGGTTTTTTTCCCTTTCCACTGTTGCGAGGATAAAAGAGAAATAATAAATATTAAAGACACGTGGCTTTCAGGTCGATTTTTTTTTTTTTTTTTTTTTTTTGCAAGTTAAATTTTGGTAAAAATAGTTATCCGCGTGCACTTTATTTTTATAAGCGAATAAAAATTCATATTTATTGTAACGTCACGAGAATATGGTCCATTGGGTTTATTTTATGATTATGCATTTGTTGATGCCATTTTTTTTTCATTACAAATATTTTCCTTTAAAAAATAGGAATTGCTGTGCGATACCGAACAGAATCGTGAAGCGATTACGCGGGGGGGGGGGGGGGGGTTGGAGAGCATAGCAAGCAGGGTGGGCGGAGCTCCCCTAGTTTTATAAGATTTCGGAGCTTTTCGTCATTAAAAACTGACAGACGATTTTTTAGTGCCAGAAAGCAATTTCATAAAATTCGAAGTATCATAATGCGGTGAATTTTGATTGTAGAAAAATAGATTTTTTAGTATTTTACTTGTCAAAGCATGGAGACAAATTTTGTAAGTACATCTTTTAAGATACATGCAACGTATGAAAATTTAAATTTGCAGAGTTTAAATTATTTACGGTTAAATTTGCTACAAGTTCTGTTGTTTGTATATTAAGTTTGATATAACAGTATATTAATAAACTTGCTGGAAAAACTATTATCTCTTGCAATATCTCTTGCAATATCTCTAACTTTATACAATTCACTATCAATATTTTTTTTCTATGCAGACTCATGATGACGTATTTTCTGTTTTCAACCCTGATGACGACTACAATTGTACTTGAAAGTACTGTGTGTTTTAGATATACAATTTTATGTTTTAATTTGTATTTTATTTTCTGTATTTAACAACGTATTAAACACCTTTTAGTAATCATGACTGAATTAAATATGAATTATTCATGTAAGATGGTAAGGTGAGTATATTGAAATATTCATCAATATTTTTGATTTATATCATAAATTAGTTTATACCTATTTAAACATGCACACATGATAAGAATAAGGATAATTATACAATACGCTTGAAAATTAAGGGACATTTTGAAAGTTAATAACTTTTTAATTAGTTATTTTACCTTTTTACGGCTAGAATATGTACGCGTGGAGTTTTCTCATGCAGAGATACATGGTTGAAAAACATGTAGCAACAGTAGATCTGTGTTTTAAAAATTTAGCGTTAAAATGCTGTGATATAAGAGGAAAACGTGGTCTAGCTCTGCGAGATAAGTCAACTATAGAGACTTGTCGAAAATTTGTTATTAAATTGCGATTTGCTAACTCTGAATGAGGATTTCAATAAAAATTTTGCGATACCTTCTTTGAGATGCAATAATTAAGGTATCCTCACACCTTTGAAACGTCAATTTCGATGAAAATATCGATTTTTCATTTTTGCAATAATGTTAAAATCCAATCTTTTATATATCGAATTCTGCTTTAATTGTATCTGTATTTGAATTACAACCCATGTTACAGCCGTAAGTTACATCTATTACAGCTTGCCGAAGAATTTTACAACCGGAAATATCGTTCTGCAAACCGGAAGTAAGCTGAAATGTATGTCGAGATTTAGCATTTAAATTGGATTATATGTTCAAGAAAATACATGGAGTATATAATTAAACCTTTTAAGAAAAATAATTATTTTTATAGCAAGAACCGCCTGTAAAAGTTATTTTTAGCTTTTTCTCAAAATGAAGTTTTTCAGATTTTTACTGCACGCAAAACATCCTATAGCAAAAAATTATGCATGAAATGTCTTGAATTTTTTTTTTTTTTTACTTTTTTTTACAAATGTTTATTGATGGAATAGACTACAATCATGATGATATATTAATTAGTTTTAGATTTACATTGGTATTAGTTAAAAAGTTGCAAGAAATTTTACTAATTTTTCATTACATTAGCACTTCAAGTGCCATAGCTTCTGCGATAGGGATGCAATTATAATGCGGCTAGTCTATGTCCTAGAGAAAGTTATTCTCTTTATTATGCAATTAACGAAATGTGAATGAGTTGATTTGATTGTGAGTTATCATGTTTTGCACAAATGTTAATTTTTCACTTAATCTATACTAATATTATAAAGTAGTAAAGATTGTTTGTTTGTTTGTTTGTAGGGGGTAATCTCTGGAACTCCTGAAGCGATTTCGAAAGTGATGGTGGCAAATTGATGGTGACACCCCCTGCTCCAACATAGGTTATATTTTATGTCGGTGCAACTAATCTCAGGGGGATGCAAGAGCGAAAAACGTTCTAAAATTGCAAATTTTTTTATACTGGAAGGAGTTAAAAATTTGAAATTTGGCATTGTAGTTACTTATAAGATGTAAAGCTCTTTAAGAACAAATAAAAAAAATTGAAATTTAAACGGGTGAAATGAGAGAAAAGCGTTTTAAAAACATTATAAATTACAATTTCTATGGAATCTCTGGAACCACAGGACCTATTTCAAAAGTAATGGTGCAAATTGATGGTGACAATCCCTACTTCAACATAGGTTATATTTTATGTCGGTGCCACTAACCTCTATGGGGTGCAGGAGAGAAAGATGTTCGAAAATTGCGACTTTTTTTATACTGAAGGAGCAAGAAATTTGAAATTTGGCATTGTAGTTACTTATAAGATGTAAATGCTCTCTAATAATAAATTAAAAAAAATCGAAATTCAAAAGGGTGAAATGAGCGAAAAGCGTTCTAAAATCATTCTAAATTACAATTTCTATGAAATCTCTGGAACTACAGAACCGATTTCAAAAGTGATGGTGACAATCCCTGCTCCATTATCTTCTTTAATATAAAGCTATGCGTTGCTGACGACTGGGTTTTTCGCTAATCTTTGCCTCAGATTAATCTCGGAAAATGAAACATTTGAAGTTACTGAAAAAAATAATAGCTCGAAAAGTATTTGTCATAAAATTGTTAGACAAACTGCGTTTGAAAGGTAAAAAATTGTATATTTCTTGATATAAATTTCAAATCTAATGATTATGCCATTTTTCAAATATTTAATTTCAAAAATTACCAAATTTCACACTGGAGTACCATAACGAAACCTTCACGCGTAAAAAGATAATGATAAGGGCGACGTGTCCTGACGTGTATATTGGCTATAGCACGAGTCACAAATTATATTAGCCTTATTATTCTGTTAAAACATAAAAGTGAATTATGAAATGTCAATATTTTATTTGATTAAAGGTTCGTTAAGAGAAATTGACCAGCGTAGCGTGCTAGTTTTGACTATTTTTCACTTTAAAGAAATATTTCGGTGTAATTTCTAAAATGTTTATATATTTTTCAAAGTTTTAACTTAAATGTCAATAAAAAAATTTGGTATAAAGAGAAAATTTCAAAAATTTCAAAAAATCACCTCCGAAAGTGTGCGGATATCTTAAGTGATTGGATTTAAAGATCTACATTTTTACTCAATCATGTATCCCTGCTTGGCAAACCTACTATAAATCACGAAACAAATAACTATACCGAAGTTCATTAATTTTAAAACACCTAGTAACTGGGAAACCATTCTGAACATAAATAAAACATATTTTACTTACATATTACAGATCATGATATCATATATTCAGATTGACTTACCTGTAATAAAGAAAAAAAAATTAGATATTTAATGATTTGCTTAATATTAAAACTATCTAAAAATAAAATTAAAGTCAAAAACTAATAAAGCTTTTTTTTTAACACACTGTTAAAAAGAAAAAAAAAAAAAAAAAAAAAAAAAAAGAGAGATAAATGTTGCTTAATATAGGAAAATAAAATATAACCACGAACGAAAATATACAATATCCAATATACAATACAATTCTTTGTACCATGTTTTTTTCCCAAAGCGGATGACGACATCCTCTAATGTAATTAAAATACGATTGTTAAATTTTTTTCTTGCCCGTGACTTTTCCTATCTTTGATCAGTTTTTACTGTAACCTTGATGGAATAAATGAGATGATACTCTGTCTTGACTATTGATGTTTGCAGGTATTTTTATCCTTAATTTTTTTAGAAACTTAAAATTGCATCTAAAAAATATTAGATATTGCGAAAAAATATTAGCCTGCATTCCGAAATACTCGCACGGGTCCGCTATTATATAGCATTTTCATAAAATCTGAGAAATCCTAATAGCAGAGCCAACTGTTATAACGTCACTTTGCCGTCACAATCGACACGAATGGTCACAGGCACAACGGTTACCAAAAGTTGGAATCTTTATTTTATCATATTATGACTCTCAAGTTGCCGTCATTTCGTGACTTTACTGTAAGGTCACCGTGACCGAATTTTCAGTTATCTTCAACTCGTCCAAAAATGGGACACATAGACTTCAAAGTGATGTCCCAAAGCCTCAATATTCACGTCACGTGAAGGCAGTGTGGGCCGTAAAAGTTGCATTTGTGTCACAGTACCTTCACATTTTGGTCACATTTGAGTCACGGTGCTATTAAGAAAGTGAATCAGTCATGAAAACGCTAAACGAGAACAAGCGATCGTTAAGACAAATGGAAATAACAAACAATTTTTCTTCACAATCAATCTATACTAATAAAATGAAGTTTCGCTCTGTATGTGTATATGTGTGTCTGTGTGTGTGTGTGTGTGTCTGTTGGCGATGGCTAGGAAAATTTATCGCACCTAGAAGTCTGTAAATTTAGATTTAGGTAGTCCAAACCCTTTCTTGGTACACCTGGACCCTCAGAATTTTAATATTTTGATAATTAGCCTAGATATTAATTAGATTCTCATTAACCATCGCTTCTAAAATAGCATCTTTTAAATCAAAATGGCGAAAGAAACGAACTGGCGTATTGTATTTGAAAGCGGAAATGAACGAATTCGAAATTATTTTACTAATTAGCGAATTTTAAGAAAAGTAATTGAGATATCAATTCGAAAATTTCTGAGCAAGTGTAAAAAATATTCTGCATCGGACTACGTGATTTTGGAAAAATTCGGTTCGTATTTTTTTTTAATTTATTCAAAAAACTGCCAAAAATCTGCCGGCGCCAGTGAAAACAATCCGAGGAATTTTCAGACAGGGATCTGCTTTCATTAAAAACTGAACTACAAAGTGATCTGTTTCTCTGGCCGATCCCCCCATTTAGTTTGCGAAAATGAAAGGAAATAATTGCCAATATTTACTATTGAACAAAAATTTAGGTAACTAATTAAGATATAGATTTGAAATTGAGATCGAGAAGGGGTGTCATCTGCCGGCTATTTTAGCGTAGCGTCTTCGTTATGTTCTAATTATCAGAAAAATGTAATTATTTTTTTAATGATCGCGTTAATGTAGGTTTTCTTGAACAAATTATTCATTATATTTGCGGGTATGGGGAGGGAGGGGGTTAGCGCCTTTCTCTGAGATTGTAATTATCTCGGGCCCGGGCAACGCCGGGCGGGATAGCTAGTAGTGTAATAAATTGTCATCCAGATTAAATACGGTAATCAAAAAATATATCCGTAAGAACAAATTAAAAATCAGCAGTAAAATTAAATTACGACAAATAAAAGAAAACAATAAAAGCTAACGTTTTTACTGGTTTCTTTTATTTGTCGTACAATTTTATTTTGTCGTACAATGACCTGCATAATATTATTTTTTCTTCTATTCCTTTTAAATGCTAAAAGGTGTAAATTAACAACATAATAAATACACAGTAAAATAACTTTTATTAGGCTGTTTGATATGTTTTGGCTCACTCCGAGCCATTTTCAAAAACAAATGAGAATATTCCATAATTGCACGCTCTTTGAAGTTATTATTTAAAATGCTATCATTTAATTTTCATGTACTTTTTTAGGTTTTCGTTCATCTCACGAAACCCTATTACTCCCGCTCCGTTGTCTGTCTGTCACAGAGCCATTCTCAAAAACTATATAACTTACAGAGTTGAAACTTTCTGTATATAGCTGAATACCAGCTATGAAGAGTTCAAAATATTAAAATTTGAAAAATTCGTATTATTTTAATAAATAGAGATAAAAAACCAAAATTCTAACAGCCTTTTCCTATTAAATTTAAACATTTTTCGTTATAGCAGATGCCAAAAATTAAAAATCCACGATGAAATTCTTTCCACAATAATTAATTTTCTATCAGACGATTTCCACGTGAAAAATGAAAATGAAATAAAAAGTTTCACCAATTGAAAAAAAAGATTAGTATGAAATAAAATTGATTGACGTCACAATGGTAATAAAACGGAAAATGTCTAAGATTTCTCAATAATACAAGGAGTATGAGTATGTGTATGTACACAAAGCAGATTAATATCACGTCATTAGAAAATTAAAAAGAAAATCTGACGTCATATTGGAAGTTTAACGTATTTTTCAGATGTTTGAGAATAATACAAAGCGAGTATCAATATGAGTAATAGAGAATAGTAAATATGTGAGTTTGAGAAACATATTGAATCGTGATAAAAATCCGATTATGGAAATATTCGCCTATTTTAACATTTTAAAGGTGTACAATTTGTTTAATTTTTAAATTATTTTTTAAATATCGCATTTAGTCCGCATGACGGATATGATTATGACAGAATATAATAGCAGGCTTCGCCCGCTATCGGGCTGGCTTAGATATTTAAAAAAACGAAAAATTAGACTGGTAAATTTTTACTTTATAAAAAACATGACTTTTTTTTTTTTTTTTTTTTTGCTAAATGAAATTTATTTGAATTTATTAAAGAAAGGATAAAGTGTTTTGAAAGGAATATTAAACGAAACCCTTTGAGCGATCTTCGATCACACTTACCCACTTGTTTAAAATTACGCGCGTTATCTTTTATTTTTAGTTTGTTGTTTATTTTCATATCTGTAACTATGGAGTAACTTAGACAAAGACCATGCAATTATAGAATATTCTCATTTGCTTTTGAAAATGGCTCGGAGTGAGCGGAAACTTGTCAAACAACCTAATAAAAGTTTTTTTACTGTGTATTTCTTATGTTGTTAATTTACACCTTTTAGCATTTAAAAGAAATATATTATTACAAGGTATTATAATTTATTATATTGTTATTTTTTCTTCATTTAATAAAACACGACGATATTAAAGTGGCATAAAATTAAAACAAGATTCAGCTTAAACCAACATTGGAAGTTGGAGAATTCAACCAGAATATTAAACATTTCAAACTAATGAACCAGGACTTACACAGCTTGCAATATACGACTGAAAATGTGTGCGCTCCAATGCTTTCAACGTTCTCTTTGATTTAGATCCTAAACCTTATAATTACTGGATTAATTTGCCATGACAGAGTGTATTTTGGTCAGGTCTCACAAAATTTATTAATAAGGTCATTCTGGTATATAAGCAAATGTCATTTCCTTTAATATTCATTTAAGTCAATATTAGTAGACAAAATTAAAAGTTATGACATTGAATATCAAAATATGTCTAAGTATTTCATAATTTGAACAGCTATACATACATAATCCTGCAGTTCTCAGCATGAAGAAAACTAAACAAGTGAGAAGATCGCACAAAGGGTTTCGTTCAGGGGTCGGAAGTAGCACGCTACAAGTAGCGAAACTACAGTAGTCGCTAATTTTTACAGTAGTTTGTGGTGTAGTGCGCTACATTTTGAACAATGTAGTGCAAGCGAGTAGCACGATACAAAAAATCAGTAGTTTGTAGCGAGAACCGTTGCTACTTTTAACGCTACTTCGGGAATTAAAAATAAATGTGCCATTCTGCATGAAGTCATACATTTTCCCCATTGACACTTGCTGCTAAAATTAAATACTAACCCATCAAAGGAATTAATTTTCTTGCTGGCAACATTTATCTATTTACTCGTTATTAGGTCTTCATGTTTTAATGCCGCGATTCTTATTATAACAAATTGCTTTACTTACAGATTTATTTATTGTTTGCATTCAGAATTGGTTTTCAGTAATTTTCTAGATTGTACTATCTTTTAGATAGTATAATCTAATAGATAATATTTAGATTGTTTAACTCTCCTAATTTTGCTACGAAATTTGTAAATTAACTTATAACGCTAACATTTTGGAGGCAAACACAAAACATTTTCTTGTATCTTATCTTTCTTAATTTTTTTGTCCTTTGTTATGTCAAATTTATTTAATTGTATCAGACGCGATGTAATGAGGGGTCGTTTTATTATTTAATTCGTACTTTCAATTAATAGTATAAATTGAACCCTTTGACAAAATCTGAAAGTAGCGAAGTAGTGACTACTTTTAAAAGTAGTTTGTAGTCGCTACTTTTTAAAACAAGTAGTTGTAGTTGTAGTTAACTACATTTTAGATGAAGTTCGTAGTTCGCTACAATAAAAAAGTAGTTTTTCCGACCCCTGGGTTTCGGTTAATATTCCTTTCAAAACACTTTATCCTTTCTTTAAAAAATCCAAATAAATTTTATTTAAAAAAAAGTCATGTTTTTTTTGTGAAGTAAAAATTTACCGGTCTATTTTTTTCGTTTTTTCGAATATCTGCACTGGCCTGATAGTGGGCAAAACCCGCTATTATACTCTGTCATGATAATATCTGTCATGTGGACTAAATGCGATATGAAAAAAAAAATCAATTACAAAATTAAACATGTTGTATAGAGACCTTCAAAATGTTAAAATATGCCAATATTACCATAATTGGGTTCTTATTATGATTCAATACGTTCCTCAAACTCATATGACGTTATAATCACTTGCTGACGTCATATCTACTTGCTTTCTCTATTACTCATATTGATATTTCTTTGTATTATTCTCAAACATTTGAAAAGTTCGTTTAAACTTCCAATGTGACGTCAGATTAAGTTTCTTTCTAATTCTCTAGTGACGTCATATTAAGCTGTTTTCTGTATTTATACATACTCATACTCCTTGTATTATTGAGAAATGTTTGAAAATTTCCGTTTTATTACCAATATGACGTCATATTAATCTTTTTTCAATTGGTGAAACTTTTTATTTCAGTTTCATTTTTCACGTGGAAATCTTTCAATAGAAAATTAATTATTGTAGAAAAAATTTGATTGTGGATTTTTAATTGTGGGCAACTGCTATAACAAAAAATGTTTATTTAATAGGAAAAGGCTGTTAGATTTTTGGTTTTTTATCTCTCTATATTAAAATAATACGATTTTTTCAAATTTTATGATTTTGAGCTTCATAGTAGGTATTCAGCTATAAGTACACAAAATTTCATGTCTGCAAATTATATAGTTTCTTAGAACCGGCTCTGTGGCGGATAAACAACGTAGCGTGAATAGGGTTTCGTGAGATGAACGAAACCCTAAAAACTACATATATTATATAAGTATACAGCTATATATTATGCTTTTATAAAAAGGGAAGTTTGGGAATAATTTAGAAACATTTTTTCTTATCTTTCATGTAAAACCTACGTAAATAATTACTAAAAATCATTATAAATTACATCTAAAGTTTTTGCAAGGTTTTAATGAAAGCTCTATTTCACTACTAAACGAAAAGCTAGTATGTTAATCACAAAACTTTGTTCTATATAAATCAAATCGTCTGCTACCAAAATTAAATGACAATCTATTCGTTCTTGAGATATAGCTATCGCAAAAATCTGAAAAACAGAACATAGTAGCGACACCTGATGAGATTATGAATAAAATCTTGTGTGGATAAATATACACCAAAAACACCAACGTTTAACACACAATATCATAGTACAATAGACAGACGCACGTTTCGTGAGTAACTTGGACTCACTTCCTCAGTGTCAATAAAATAAAATTAAACACTATTGTATCCCCCCAAAAGACATGAAATTGAATCTAGAAACCAAATGAAAACAACAACACACCGAGAAACTCATCACGCATGAGCCACCAATCAGATTAAGCCGGAAGTGATTCACTATGACACAGTAACTCAACCCAGAAAGGTGAGATGTAAGATACACTTGAAAAATCATTGACCAGGGAGCTACCAAATTTATGAATATAAACTGCCTCAAAGACGTCTAAATCTAATGGAGTGTTACATTTCTTAATAATAGTGGCTAAATCAAAGTTAAAATTATGTCCCTCACTCCAACAGTGACAAGCAATAGAGGATTTTTGTAATTATTTTTTCTTAATATAATTTCTGTGTTCATTGAGTCTGAAACGGAGTTGTCGTTTAGTCTGTCCTATATACGACAAACCACATTGACATTGGATATTGTAAATGCCCCAAAAGTTTTGATGTGAAATTTTATCCTTTAACTGTGAAAAATTTAGTTTATTAACTGGCCAAAAAACAACCTTAAAATCATACTGTCTTAAAATATTAGCTATTTTGTAGCTAATGCTATCTATTGTACTATGATAATGTGTGTTAAACGTTGGTGTTTTTGGTGATGTCTACACCCAAACCTAATAAAGATCTATTTATGTCAAGTTCTAAAAGAATATAATGTTCGGTGAAATATCCTGCATTAGTTCTTGAGATATATAGCTATCGTGGAAATCGTGAAAAATGTAGCATATTAGCGCCACCTTTTGGGCGATTTACACGAAAACCTAATCAGCACCCATTTATATCAAGCTCTAACTAAGTCTGAAGCTTGGCGAAATTCCGTGCATTATATCTTGAGATAGAGTGCCCACAAAATTTGTGTCACAAACGACACACAGATGAACTCACAGACAGACATTTTTCTCGAAACAGTCAATTCGTGTCCAAGACCTTCTAAAACGTATAAATCCCTCGAAAATTTTCACGAATCCAGTGCCTTCTTTTTGTAAAAATAGAAGAAAGTAAAAATAGTGAAAATCAGAAGAATCAGCTTACGTGTTTTTGCTCTTTTCTTTCATTCAGCCTCTTTCATTTTCTTTACCCTTTTAAATTCACGAAAATATTTCTTTATTAAAGTTGAGCAACTATATCATATATTATAATACAAGCAAATCTTGTGACTATGTTTGTGTGCATGAAAATTTTATCTTAAATACGGCTCTAACAATTTTGACGAAATTTCGTATCCTACCGTTTTGAGGTACCATTGGACTAGGTCACATGTTCGAGAAAATTCGATTAATGTGTCATTTTGGGTCAATATGGGTCAAGGTCAAACTAATTTTATATTAAAAAGGCTCTAATGATTTTGACTAAATTTTGTATCTTGCTGTTTTGAATTACGAGAATACCATTGAATTGGATTACATGTACGAGAAAATTTGATTAGGGGATCATTTTTGGGTCACTATGGGTTAAGCTAATTTTGTCTAAAAAAGTCTCTAACGATTTTGGGTAAATTTTGTATCCTACCGTTTTCGGGCACGAGAGGACCGCTGGGCTAGGTCATATGATCAAGAAAATTTTATTAGTGGGTCATTTTGGGTCACTATCAGTCAGGGTCAAGCTAACTTTAAGTAAATAACGGCTGAAACGATTTTGACTAAAATTTGTATCCTACCATTTTGGATTACGAGAAGACATTTGTACTAGGTCACATGGTCGAGATATTTCGAATAGTGGATCATTTTGCGGTCACTACGGATGAAGCTAATTTTATTTAAAAAAAAGGGGGTTCTAACGATTTTGCCGAAATTTTGTATCCTACCGTTTTGGGGTACTAGAAGACCATTGGGCTAGGTTACATGTTCGAGAAAATTCGATTAGTGGGTCGTATTGGGGTTACTACGGGTCAATGCATTTCAATGTGAATACATGAAGGTTAAAACAGTTATTATGTTATAGAACAGTTGGCAGCAAACGAAATCGCAAATTTGGCAACATTTCGCCAAATATCGCCAAATGTGGCGAAATATACCGGACATTGGCAAGACTTGGCGGGAAAATCGATTTTCAAGCCAAATTTTAATGCCAAAACGCATGCTTGCCGCCAAATGAAAGAATGTGCCAAGTTTACGCATTTTCGTCAAAATTCGGCGACATTTGACGAAAAAATTGACTTTTATAATCTGAAGGAATTTTCTAGAAATTCACAATCGAAGCCAAGATACATGATTCAACCAATCAGTTTCCGTTGTATGTTCTCGAAAACAGAATTCAATCAATCTGGATACATAAAACTGATTATTATATGTTGTACAGAAAATTAACTGTGCCATTGAGTTGAACACAAAGCTAATTTTAACCGAGCGTAGCTAAATCTTCCCCGCTGGCGTAAAATGATTTTGTGTTGTTTATATTTCACAGATTCCTTCAATTACAGAAATTGCTAACTACGAAAATTTACATAACGCATTAATAAGAGAATCAATAGAGACCAATGCATCCAAAGGCGCATGCAATGACATGGTACACTCATTACTTGATTGCCGCTGGAAGAAAATGTTGGAAGAGGGGGAGAGAGAGAGAGAGAGAATATTGAATGCCGATAGGGGGAGCTCTTCTACCAGCTGTCCTGCATATAATGGAGAGGAAGGAAATTGAAGATCACAGCTGATGATGCCCTGGTCGCGGGGGGTGAAAGCGCTTTTGTGAAATGGTGGAGATTTTTATTGGAGACTGTTTTTACATTTTTTTAAATGAGAGACGTTTTTAGTAAGAATTTTTAACCATGCTTTTTTATATAATGTCTGAAGGGAAAAATTGGTAAAATGTACAAATAGTAAATGTACAGACATTAACAAGTGAACACCTGTTTTTAATACAAGAATTGTTTTCATTCTTTTTTTAATTAACTTCATTTAACCATGAACCATTAAAAAAAATGAAGTAATTATAACACATTATTAAAATATGTCGACATTGAACTGACATGAAATTAAACAGAATTCAACTGAAAATTAATTTATAAAACGAACATTGAAAGTATCCAATATTTACCCAGAATATTAAACATTTCAAACTTAATGAACCAGTACTTATTTAGCTTGCAATATATGACTGAAAATGTATGAGCACCAATACCTTCTACGTTATCTTTGATTTCGAATTCCAAATCTCATAATTACTGGATTAATTTTCCATTACATACATTTTGACCATGTCTCATAATGTTTATTGATATGGTTGTTCTGATGTAAGTAAATTTCATTTCATTTAATATTCAGTTAAGTGAATATTAGCAAACAAAAATAAAAGTTATGGCACTAAAATTGAAAATATGTCTGAACACATCGTAGTTTAAATTACGATATGTTATTTGAATCATGTAGTATCTAGTAATCTATTTTAGAAATGAAGATTAAATAAGTACATATATAATATGAATACTAGTTGGCTTCGCCCTCTAGCGGGCCCCTAATTTACATCGGTGCTCGAATTTAATTAAATTGAATTCATATGAAATTTTTTTCCGAAAAAACTAACCTGGAATAAGATAAACCTAGAACCGAACGCACCTCCGGCTCGGGTTCCCACTGCCTACGGCACCATATACCGGGTACGTGTATAATATAATTATTAGGCTTTTCATTTCATGCCCTCATAAAAACAAGAATATGATAATAGATCTGAAACATACCACTTTTTATATAGCAGTTAAAGACTATATAAACAAGTACTAATAATAATCATTATAAATTAAGCCTGTTTTTCAAAGGCTTAATTTATAAGGAGTTTGTAAGGAGGCTTAATTTATCTAAGAGTTCATTCTTTGTAAATAAAATCAGCAAAATAAGGCTACTTTTTTGGGGTTCATTTTTGTTTTTATTATTATTATTATTTTAGTTTAACACTAGAACTACCATGGGCCGTCATTTTGACGGATACCAAATGTATATATAAGCAAATGTCGATTCGAACCAGAAATTTCTTTTTAAAATTAATTAAATATAAAACTCACAGAATTACGTTAAATGAATAAGATAAGTAGTTTTAAATAAAATTTCTGGTGTTTCAAGTTTTAAAACACTTGAGTAAAATTTCCGGTAGTTCTAGTGTTAAAGTATATAAATATAACAGTAGAAATAACGCAAACGAAAGTATTTAATATTTAATTGCTACAAATGGCAATATTTAACAGACAAAATTTTTAACAAGAAAGAAAAATCATGTGTCCAGCATATATTCTGAAACACTTTTCATTTAAACTTCACCGTTTAATAAGATGAAAGAATTTAGAAAACACGTAATGCATTCGAAAACCCAAATTTAGCTATTACCATCATTTATAATCGGAAAAATATCTGAATTATTGTGTGCAGCACTGTATATGATCTATAGATTTGTATATATATATATACACTACATTGTATTCAAAAATTTAATTCTATTATGAAACACATAACACTGTGGAAAATTCATTTTCAGCCATTTCCGTCTAAGAATTCTTTTGTAAAGCCTTGTATATGATTTATGGAATTTATACGCTACAAGTAATATGCAAAAAATTAGTTAAATTTAAAAACACATATCACAACTGAATACGCACTTCCAGCATTTATCGCTAATACCGCATTATTTTGTGTGCCCCGGTAAATGAACGATAAATGCTATGTACACCATATTCTACAGTAAGCATTTTGTAGTACACCTCAATAATGTATGTCAATTAATAGTGTTAACCACATAGCGAACGCTTTTCTCCCATAGACCATAATGCGACGAAATTATTTAAACAAACTCTAATTGCTACATACTTCATTTTCAATACCGAACATACCATAGTAATCCTAAATAATGTATGTCAATTACATGCAATCCGAGTAACGCAAGTTAGAGCACGAATAGACAGACAGCCAGACAAACCGAATTCATAAACTCTTTTCAACTATGTCGGAAGGTATTAAAAAGTGTCAAGTTGAAAATGAACTTATGAAATATACGTTGGAAATTTCTGGTTATTTAACGAGAATATTAAATACTTCAAAACTAATGAACTAGGATTTATAAAGTTTGCAATATACGAGAGAAAAAGTGTGCCCTACAATCAGTGCTTTCATCTTTCACTTTGATTTCGATACGATATATCGTGATTATTAGATTTATTTGGCAGAAAACATACAACAGAAAAACTGTGCCTTCCAACTGGTACTTTCAACTTTCACTTTGATTTCGATACTATATCGTGATTATTAAATTTATTTGGCAGAAAACTTACGACAAAAAAAGTGTGCCCTCCAATCGGTGCTTTCAACTTTCACTTTGATTTCGATATCTCGTGATTATTAAATTTATTTGGCAGAAAACATACGACAGATAAAGTGTGTCTTATAATCGGTGCTTTCAACTTTCACTTTGATCTCGATACCATATATCGTGATTATTAAATATTTTTGGCAGAAAACATACGACAGATAAAGTGTGCCTTATAATCGGTGCTTTCAACTTTCACTTTGATTTCGATACGTTATATCATGATTATTAGATTTATTTGGCAGAAAACATACAACAGAAAAAGTGTGCCTTCCAACAGGTGCTTTCAACTTTCACTTTGATTTCGATACGATACATCGTGATTGTTAAATTTATTTGGCAGAAAACATACGACTGATAAAGTATGCCTTATAATCGATGCTTTCAACTTTCACTTTGATTTCGATACGATATATCGTAATTATTAGATTTATTTGGCAGAAAACATACAACAGAAACAGTGTGCCTTCCAACAGGTGCTTTCAACTTTCACTTTGATTTCGATACGATATATCGTGATTATTAGATTTTTGGCAGAAAACATACGACAGAAAAAAGTGTGCCTTCCAACTGGTGCTTTCAACTTTCACTTTCATTTCGATACGATATCTCTTGATTACTGAATTTATTTGGCATTGAAGACATTTTGATCATGTCTCGCAATGTTTATTAATAAGGTCGTTCTGCAGTAACTAAATTTCACTCTTTTCAATCTTCAGTTAGGCATGTATTAGTAGAAAAAAAATAAAAGTTATGATATTTAAAATCAATGATTAAATATGTTTAAGTAGTGCATGAGCTACAACACGCAAATTTGGTTCTCGTATTTTCATATCAATTCTGAAGATAAAGATTAAAAATTTACATATAACATAGAGATTTTTAAAACAACAGCGGAGTCAGTGCTCCTGACTCCGCTGTTGTTTTTAAAAAAACTCACTGCCATTCAATCTTGGGCGCGTACGGAGACGCAAGCATATTTACAGGACTTAAACTTTTGAATCAGTTTTGAATCTTTTAAATTTGGCACTGATGAGGGAGCTTTAGAGGCTCCGAAACAGCTGTTTGCCATTTTGTATATTTTTATTTGTGCTATTTTACGTGGATCATTTATTTGTAATGAAACGGCACAAAGTTCAATCCACCTATTTTAAATAAACAACTCTCTATGTTTGCCTGAAAGCCGTTCTTTAATATTTAAAAACGAATTTGCTGAAAGTGGTCGGAATTACATCAACCTGACCCTATATGTCACAAGTGGTCACTGCATAATTGCATCTTTGAACGGCAATTTTCAATTTAAATTTATGAAACCAGGAAGCATTACATAGTACATACTGTACGATTTTATGAAAACTAACAAATATATATTTTTTTATTTACCCATCATACGTAGTATAGGGTAAGTCTTGTAATCCTTTTGAAAATCAAAAAAAAGTTTTGACGTATTTACACGTTTCAGACACTGGAGATTCCGCAAAACATATTTTTAGAAAAACAAATTTGCCGTCCGTCTGTCTGTGTGTGTGTCTGTTTGTCCGTGTGTGTGTGTGTGTGTGTGTCTGTAAACGCTCTATCTCTTGAACAAATTGAGATAGAGATTTGAAATTTGGTATGTACTTAGTATGTAATAATGGAAAGAAGCTTATTGAATTTCAGTAACCTCGATTATCCGGAACTCTTTTTTTTTCGGACTTTCGAAATATTTGTTCTGATAAAAAGTATATAAAATTTTTCGAAATTGTTTATTTTAAGGTATGAATATAAAAGACAATAAAAAAACATAAATTTTGCATAAAGAATGAAGTCGATCGGATAATGAGTTGCCGAGATATTTGTAATCCAATTTCCCACACTCTTCGATTTTTCATGACCCTGTATTTTATTCAAATTTCAATTCAAAGCTATATTTAAATTGGACATGAGACGCTTAATCCAACGCAGTAAACCATTAGTTAATATGATTATCAATTTTGGAGTTATAAGGATGTTTCTTTTACGCAATTCAGTAATAGAGCATTTAATGTTTATGACGTCATTTAGCCAGGATTTCATTCGAATTGCAATGTATTTCATAAATAGTTTACACATGTTTTAAGTTGATATTTTATATTATGCATATCCATGATGGGTAAGTATTACGGGGGCCCCCAACGACTAGTTTTTATAATAAAATCTGTTCTAAATTTTTCCGCGAAATGAGATACTTAAAATCAGGATGAACATGTTAAATGAGTGTGCAGCACACACAAAAAAATACGGCAAATAAGCCAAGGAAAATATTCAGTTTACTTTATTTTGCACAAAAATGAAGTATAAAATAACATCACTTTGAAGTAAAAACAATTCTTAAAAATTCCCTTTCTGCAAAGTTTTTAGCATTTTTTCCCCCTCTTATCTACATGCATAAGTTTTGGGGAGATACTGATTACAGCGCTTTTTGAAATAAACTGTTAACCTTTTCAAAAAAAAAATATTCCGTTGATAAAAAATTACGCGAATATCTTTTGAATTCTGAGCTTCAAAGAAAGTTATTTTGTTATTCAAACTTACTTCGTGTCAGCCATATTTATCAAGCATTTTTAATAAAAAGTGTGTTTTTTTTTTTTGTTTTTTTTTTAAGTTTTTCTCTGAGATATTTTAAAGAATTGACGAATTTTAAACATATTTTAAAGAATATTTCTTGCAGCTCAAAATTGATAAATTGTGTATCGTCATTGTTATTATGCTATAAATACTTCTTATAGAATATTTATTCCACTAATGTATAAGTGTATATTTAAGCATTTTAATGTAATAGATAAGCTAGGGGAATTCTAAATTTATATACAGGGTGTTCCAAAGTTCGACCAAAAAATTAAGAGAAGTGATAGAAGGCATCAAGAGGGTGAACACTTACCATAGAACATGGGGTTGAAAACCACGTTTAGTGGGAGAAAATCGCAAAAATAGTTATGAAGGGTGTGACGTCGAGTGGAACAAAAGGGCCAATAATAAATAGAAAAAAACATTTATTTGACGTAAAGCGTGATTACAATGCATTACAGTTTAACATCAGAATGGAGACGACCAGACAATTTTTATACAATATGTAACGCATCTGGCAATCCTTCGTCCGTTGGTGTCGGCTGTGCAATGAGCTTCGTGGCCGAAACCTCGAACAAGTTCTATAAAAATGTGTCGTCGTCTCCTTTTTGACGTTGAACTGCAATGCATTGTAATCTTGTTTGACGTCATATAAAATGTTTTTTCTACTTATTATTGGCCCTTTTTTTCCACTCGACGTCACACCCTTCATTTCTCTTTTTGCAATTTTTCCCCACTAAACGTGGTTTGTGACCCCATGTTTTTATAGTAACTTTTCATCTTCTTGATGCCTTCTATCAAACCTCTTAATTTGTCAGTCGAATTTTGGAACATCCTGTATACTTTTTTAATGTAGATGGGAAACTTGGCTAACATGCTTTTCAGTTATTATTATTTAAGAATTACAGCTACTTAAATAAACTAGTGGCTGTATAAATTTTAATTTAATTTTCACAAAAGTGATTATAAATTAATAATGTTTTTTTTTGTTATTATTATTCAGAAATAGTATCTTAATATATAATGCTATGTCCTTACTATTCTTACGAAACAAGATATAATTTCAAGTTTTCTACAATTATAAGTCTTATAACTTGAGTCACAATAATAAACAGTCAGTTTTTTTTTTTTTTTTTATGTTGAGGAATAACTTGAATAATACTCGACTTCGAACAACTTTGAGCCGAGGAGCCTGTGGTCATCTACAGAATCCCCAGAGCATAATTATAGGAGACTAAAATTATGGTTATTCATAACTGGATTATTTAAAAACTACAGTTACATAAATAATCCGGTAGAAATATTAATATTATTTTAATTTTTTTTAAAAAATAAAGAACAAAATAATATTACCATTAGTTAAAATTATTTAGAAATAACATCTTAAAAGATAATTCTATTTTATTCTAACGAAACACATAAGATATAATGCAGATATAATTACAGTAATGTATCGGAATACTTTTGAGGGACCCTGTAAATGAACTAAGAATGCTACATACTTCATTTTCAATACCAAACATGTTATGATAAACCTCAATAACGTATATCAATTACATATTACAATCCGAGTATATTTAAGCGAGTTAGAGCACGTACAGACAGACAGATGGCGAGACAGGAGGACAGACAAACGGAATTCATAAACACTTTTCAACTATGTTGGAAAGTGTTAAAAAGGGTGTTCATTATACACGAGTGCGCACTATATATGATAACGACAGAACTTTCAGCTAAATGTCGTGCCGGTGATTTAATTAAACATTTAATGACATAAAATATCGTCATAGAACTACGATTTTTTCAATAAACTTTATGGAATTGATCAAACTGTCTATAATTAAATAAAGAAAAATCTCTTCTTTTCATTTTTGGACACTTTTTCGTGATATTTGCTCATTTAATAAATCTGAATGAGGATATTTTCAGATATACTTAGCGCTGCTAATATAATTGAATATTTAATGACATGAAATTCACTTATACTACAAGGCTTCCATCAATAAATATTATGAAATGGATCAAAGTGCCTATAACAGTGAATTAATCTGGTAATCACTAAATTTAGTATCGAAATCAATGGGCCGTTGAAATTAGTCAACCATTTATAAGATTGCTACAAGCCTCCAACATTTCAGTTTATTGCCTGGAAATATTTAATTCTGGAACAATTTCTGATTAAATATCTCAAAATGTCACTTTGATTCATAGATTAATTTCCCTGATTCAATCTGTTTAACATCGTAATGTAATCTTCATAAAAGTAAAATTTAGTGCTTGTATGTGTGCATGTGTATTTGATTCATTATTTTTAGGGTTTCGTACTTAAAAAGTAAACAAGAACGAAAAATCATGCGTCAAGCATAGATTATGTAACACTTTCCAACGCTTCCAACATTTCCAACATATACAATATTCGGGAAAATATCCGAATACTTTTATTCAGCCCTGTATATGATCTATAGATTTGTATATATACTACATAGGATGCTAAATTTTAGTTTAGTTAGGAAACGCATAGCACAGTTTAAAATTCTCCTTCTGGAGTTTCTGTCAATAAACGGAAATGTGTTCACGAACTTTTGTGCTGCCCTGTATATGAAATACAGAATTTATACACACAAAGTAACAGACAAAAAGTGAGTTAAATTTAAAATCGCGTTCAGTAACTTAAAACGCACTTCCAGGAATTATTGTTAACAGACAGTAGAGAATTCTTTTGTGTGCCCCTGTAAATGAACGATGACTGCTATACACACAATATTCTGTAGTAAGCCCCTTGTAATACACCTTAGTGATATATATCAATTACAATGTGTTTGGAATTGTGTAACATCATTAAAATAAACCGCAAGTGATTTTTCCCCATAGACCGTAATGTAATAGAATTATTTTGAGTGTCCCTGTAAAAAACTATAAGTGCTACACACTTCAGTTGAAATAGGAAACATTCTATAGATAACGACAATAACATATAAAAATTGCAGGGCAATCCGAGCATACTTACGGGTGTTAGAGCACGGCCAGGCGGCCAGACAAACCGAAGTCATAAACACTTTTCAACTAGGTTGGAAAGTGTTAAAAACACTTTTCAACTACGGTTGGAAAGTGTTAAAAAGGAACCATTATAGGATCACTCCTGTGTCTGTCTGTCAGAGCCATTTTTCTTGTAAACTATGGGACATGGAAAGTTCAAACTTGAGAAAGTTATAAAGCCTTTTTACCCACATATTTTCTGAATATTAGCCATTCTCAAATATGTTTAGAAAAAATTTAGGGAGGGCTAATCAAGTTACTTGAAAAAAAAAGTTTTCCTTTTTGTATATGATGTGGGGTATCGTGTAAAAGATCTCGTAATATCGAACTCAAAAATATATTTGTTTTAATTTTAGGTAATATAGTTTCAGAGATATCGTAGAAAATGCACTGCAAAAATATGTCCCCCCCTCTCTATTTCCGAATCAACTGAAACTAAAATTATGAAAAAATTAGGGTAGTAGGAGTGTATTTAAACCTTTCCAGAAAACTATAACGATTTTCCTAGGTAACATAGTTTTTTTTGGAAAAACGCATTTTTCTGTTTCACACAAACTTTACTTTTCGGGCAGTCAGCGGGTGGTGAGTTGACAGGCGCTCGAGGTATCTATCGACGCAGAATCATCCAAGGATATTTGACAATGATTTTCGGAAAAAATTGTCGGTAATTAGCCGAGATATTAATTAAGTTACTTGAAAAAAAACTTTCTTTTATATATCGTGTAGGGTATCGTTCGAAACATAATATCGAAATTAAAAATATATTTGTTTTAATTTTAGGTGTTATATTTTCAGATATATCGTCGAAAGTATACTGGAAAAATATCCCCCCCCCTCCTATTTCCGAATCTACTGAAACTAAAATTAGGAAAAAATAGGGGTAGAAGGAGTTTATTAATTAATAAATAGTAATTAATAAACTTAATGTATGGAACCCTATGAGCGTGAGTTATAATCGTACTTGACCGATTTAAGGGTAGATAATATTTGTTTTAATTTTAGGAATTATATTTTCAGCGATATCCTCGAAAGTATGCTGGAAAATATGTCTCCCCCCCCCCCCCCCCTCCCTTCCTCCTATTTCCGAATCTACTGAAACTAAAATTATGAAAAAATTAGGAGTATTAGGAGTTTATTAATTAATGAATAGAAATTCATAAATTTAATGTACGGAACCCTATGAACGTAAGTTATAATCGTACTTGACCGATTTATTCCTTGTGGGGTAACACCACTTTGACCAATTCAAAATTTAGAATTTTTTTCCTTTTTTTTCTTAAATTATTCTTTATTATACACACGAAAATCATATTTTAATAGTTAGAAATCGATATAGAAAGTAAAAGGACAATGTATGAAATAGTGAAGTGGAGTATGCAACAGTAGAGGAGAAGATCCAAATACCGCGGCTAGTAGGTGTTCTGAGAACAGATCGCAGCGCAGCCCAGCGGCGATAGTCAGAGTTTGTACGTTTAATTGAGAGAAGAAAGGCACGATCAGCACGTCGCTGAAGTCTGTCCCATTTACAAACAGTAAGAACAAAAGTACCGATACAGCGAAAACTAGGATATAAAAGGTTTTTTAAGAATATGCTTCGCATTTTTTTTTTTAAATACTGATCACATATTGACCTGAATTGACGACTGATTTGTTTTCTGAACATATTTAGCTCCCAAATGCTGCACACACGTTTTTGACATTTTACTATATGAATGAGTAATACCAGTTTTAACTTAAATATAGCAGCGGTCCAAATACCGGCCATCAAGAGTGGTCTAAATACCGGCTACCCGCTCTTTGGACCTCTCTGTGTGAATGAGTGGAAAATAAATTAATTTATGCGATCATGGACGATGTACTGATTTGTTGTGTCATTTTCGACACTGGTTAACGGATCACTTTACAATAAAGCGCTATTGGATACTCCAAAATCGCCCACAATAAATGGGAAGAAAAAAAAATGACGGTGAAAAGCTAAGACATTCAGGCGAAAAGGGTTAAAATTGGATTTTTAAAAAAATCCCTGACGGCTCGGCCTACAGGCACAGGTAGATTTCGAAGACGCAGACCGCGAGGCGCCTGTTTGTTGGGAATTGTGGAAGAAATGACCTTTTTGCCATGATGCGGCAGTTGGAAACGCCCACTTCGAAACCTAACTTGTTTGCAGGTGGCGAAGGCAGGGATCTTTTTTTTTGCTATAAAGGTTGGTCCTATAAAAAACTTGTCAGTATAAAAGTTTTAGATAATATTAAGAGGATTTATAATAAATTTAAACTGATTTGATATCTTGTGAATTGACGAAGTTATGAATTTATTTCTTCTTAAACACCTCTTACCCCCCCTCCCCCCTTGGGGCCATTTTTAATTATATCAAAAATCTGTCATACATAAATTTTCGGTCCTTTTCCTAGAAGTAATAATAACTTTAAACGGATTCGATACGTATCATAATTAAGAAATTATGGGGGGTTTCTGTTTTCACAAAAAGCCCCCCCCCCCTTGGTTCGATTTTGCCCATTAACGAACTTGACCGAGATTATATGCCCCTTGCTTTTATGTATCAGTTTGGCCCCCCTTGCGGCCATTTTTAATTACATCAAAAATCTGTCATACATAAATTTTCGGCCCTTTTCCTTGAAGTAATAATAACTTTAAACGGATTCGATACGTATCATAATTAAGAAATTATGGGGGGGGGTTCTGTTTTCACAAAAAGCCCCCCCCCCCATGGTTCGATAGATAGATAGATAGATAAAGTTTTGAACTAGGGGTGGTTTTGGGTTCTGGGAGTCATGATCGGCGTAGATCTGCAAAAAAATTTCAAAAATTCCAACTTAGGGGAGAATGTAATAGGTAGTATTTCTTATGAAATCTACCTAAGAGGTAAAAAAGGAAGATATCGACAAGGAAGATGATGCAATTTGTGTCTTCTGCGATGGTGCTTTCTCTACGGACAAAAGGGGGAATTCTGGGTTCGATGTTAAGAATGGGGTATGTGGGCCCATAGCGACTGCATTGACGCAGAGAGTGATTTCTATGTTTGTGATTTTTGTAGATAAAGTTATCTAAATTTCAAGCAACAAGCTTCTTTTTGTTTATGACGTTAAAAACAAAACTAGGAACAGAATGGAAAAAAAGACTCTCAGAGATAGTCGTTAAGATTTGTATAAGTTTGACAAAAATGCTTGTTTATTAAAAATTTCATATTCTTTCTGTACATATTAAATGATATTAATCAATAAAATTTATTAAAATCGTGTTCTTCTCTTTTAATTAGCGAAATTAGTCCTATTTGTGTGATTCTTTTGGAAAACTGAAGTTTCTGGTATTTAGACCCCATTTTCTAAAATCAATATTTGTAAATTTTCGAAATTTTTCTTTTTATACACTGAAAACGCTTTTTAAGCAGATTAAAAGAAAAAAAATGCGAAACATAATCAAGGTACCCTACCATGATTTTTTCCTCCACTTAATTTTCAAAAGTGCACGATATAGATTGAAAATAAAAGTGGTAGCCGGTATTTGGACCTTCCTGTCTACCCAAACCCTTACGAAAACTTTAAAAAATTTTTCAGAGCAGCATTTTCAAAATCAGTGGACATTCTCGCTTTGCCAGTTTTCCATTAGTCAACTTGAATTGCATCGAAAACTAATCGTCATATATCTTTCTAGTGAAACACGTAGGGGTTTTTTTTTTTTTTTTTTTTTTTTTTTTAGTATTTATATTTGGTTTTTCTGTGTAAATTTAAATAAAAAAATTTAGTTAAAATTTAACATTTTACTTTAAAATGATGTCATTTTCCTGAAACAACATGTATTTTTTAAACAGTTATGTATTTCACTAGCATCTACACCTAAAAAATATATTTATTTCCTTTCTAACCCTAGAGCCCCACCAGTGACTGAGAGGTTCTGCTCTCGAAGCTGGTAGACGGGAGGTGCTGGGTTCGATCCCCAATCGCGCCCGTCGGCCTAATCGTTCGGAGTTTTCGTGGTTTTCTTCGAGCCGTGGATTTATCCATGCGTAAATACGGGTTAGGTTCCCTTAGAAAGACCCCCACGAAGGGCACTCCCCCGGGCCTATATCCCAAGTGTAGATAATTGGCCGTCAATAATCAACACACACAATTCTAACCCTAGAACTACCAGAAATTTTACTAAACCTTGATTAAAAATATTTCACACCAGAATCTTTATTTAAAATTATTTAACTTGTTTATTTACTTTAGCTGTTTCTGTGTTTTATATTTAACTTATTTTATGAAACAAATTCTGGTTCGAATACTCATTTTGAACTAATTTTCGAATACTCATCCAATGAACTCGATAGGAATCTATCGAGATCATTGGACTCGTCTGTTAGGCGGATGGCTAATTGTTCTATGTCAAATCTACGATGAGTTATCGTGCTCACAATTTTACACACTCTTTTGAAAAGCCCCCGCCCATCAGCTGTCAAGCCACCATTTTTTAATAAATCAACTCAAAAAATATATAATTTTCTACTTTAATATGCATTTAATGAATTAGTGTAAATGGATTTTTAAGAACTGAATTCTGAAATGGGCAAAAATTATATTAATCTACATTTTTGAATTTTTAATTACAGCATTTTAATTAGTAATATTACAAAAACATATTTATAAAAGATATATATGCATGTTATGTTTCTGCTTTTTCAAAGTATCATATAAAACAAACAATATTGAAATACATAAATTATTGTTTGAGTTATGCTTAAATAATTTACTTTTATTTTAAACATTGATTGGTTCATTGTTCGACAATTTGTATCTCACTAACTTATCATTACAAATTCACGTAAAAAATTGTCACGTATTTTGACATATTTTGATATGGAAAACTAAACTATGCAATAAAATTATAGTGTTGCTAATGGACATTTAAAAGTTACGTTCAATTTTTATATGTAGAATACCGATGTAGAATTATGATTAAAAAAAAACATACAATGATAACGAATTTTAGACAATTTAAAACGGTATTTTCACCTTTTTTGCATTAATTAGATCTATAGTTATAGCTATCGTTCGAAGTTTGATTAAAATCATGTGTATACATCACTATGCTCCTTTTTTAAAACGTCTGTTGTATCGTGCATAGTTTTTTTTTTTTTTTTTTCCCATGAACTCATAAAAAATTTGGATGTACTTTCATAAATGGTTCTATATAAATTACCCAATTTCTGTGAAATTGGAAGATGTTGCTGAGGTAGGTCAGAATATTTCTGCTGTTTAGTAAATTTAAGTTAAGCATTCTGAACGTTTCAAGAAAATTTGGTTGAAATTCATCAATATAGTTAAAAACTAGTTAGTTACATGGCTAGATACTATTGGTTCAAATCCCGGTCATAACATCTGCGTCAGTTATAAACAATTAATTTGTAATACCTCTTTAACGCCTTAAAATTTAAGGCTTTTTCGGGAATTTTTATTATTATTATTATTATTATTATTTTAAGAATGAGATTAAAAATGAATGCAGATTACAGTTATGCTGCATCGGGTCAGGTAATCTAATTTTACCCGAACACGATCTGACCCGCTGTTTGGATCGGATCGAGTCGGGTCGCAAATATTTTTTTTCGTTGCGTGTCGGGTTGTAATTGGTTACATTTCGGGTAGGGTCCGTCTCTCGCGGGTCGGGTTTGGTAATTCGTTTTTTCAAAAGAATGTCCACAATATTGTTTACGATGAAATAACCATATTTTAATACAAATGAGTATATATTCACTTATTTCTTACATAAAAGATAAAAATTATATTAAAAATATAATTACAGAGTATATATATATATATATATATATATATATATATAATTGCAATAAAATAAAGATTGTTATTTTTTTATTTCAGGTTTCGGGTTGAAGTGCATCAGATTTATATCGTATATTGATCTGACTTCAAATACAAGTTTCGAGGTCGAGTCGGTATAATTTGACCCAATGCAAGAGTCTAATGTGGATAACAATACAGTATTTCTGCAAAAAACACGAGGTTGAGAAATAATCCCTTGAATTCAGTTTAATTTTTTGTTAAAAATTACTTGTATGAAATATTTTTTTAATATTTCAGTTTTTTAACTGCAAATAATTAGCATTTACTTGTAAGAACTCCGTTGCAAAGCTAAAATCTTGAATAAATTTCATTTCCTTCCTTTTACTTACTCATCATACGTAGTATAGGGTAAGTCTTGTAATCGTTTTGAAAATCGAAAAAAAATTTTTGTCGGATTTACACGTTTCAGACATTGGAGATTCCGAAAAACATATTTTTAGAAAAAAAAATTTGCCGTCCGTCTGTGTGTCTGTGAGTCTGTGTGTCTGTGTGTCTGTAAACGCTCTATCTCCCGAAAAAATTGAGATAGAGACTTGCAATTTGGTATGTACTTAGTATGTAATAATGGGAAGAAGCCTATTTAATTTCAATAACCTCGATTTACCGGAACATTTTTTTTCGGACTCTCGAAATATTCGTTCTGATGAAAGGTATATAAAAATTTTCGAAATTGTTTATTTTAAGAAATGAATATAAAAGACAATAAAAAAACATAAATTTTGCATAAAGCATGAAGTCGATCGGATAATGAGTTGCCGAGATATTTGGAATCCTATTTACCACACTCTTCGATTTTTCATGACCCTGTATTTCATCCAAATTTCACTTCAAAGATATATTTTAATTGGAAATTTGACGCTTAATCAGATGCAATAAACCGCTAGTTAATAGGATTATCATTTTTGGAGTTATAAGGATGTTTCTTTCAAGCAATTCAGTAATCCAGCCTTTAAAGTTTATGACGTCATCAAGCCACGATTTTATTCGAATTGCAATGCACTTTATAAGTAGTTTACACATTTTTATTTTAATATTTTACATTATGCATATCCATGATGGGTAAGCATTACGGTGACCCCCAACGACTAGTTTTAACATTTTTCATTATTAAAGCAACATATTGAGAAGTTTAAAGAGTTTCAAAGATAAGATTAGCCAGAAAATTAGTCTATGAAATCAATACTAGTATTTTCATATGTTTAACCATCAGAAACTGCACACTAATATTAAATCCTTACAACTAATGAACCAGGACTTATGAAGCTTGCAGTAATACGATTGAAGATGTACACGCTCCACTGCGTTCAACGACTCATTAGTTTCTATTCCAAATCTAGTGATTACTAGATTAATTTACTATTATAGACATTTTGATTCATTTCGTACCATTTATTGATATGATCGTTGAGCAATAAGGGAATTTCATTTAATGAAACATTCAGTTACATCATCGGTACTAAGTTAAATTGATAATTTGGATTGTAAAAGTCAGTGTTCATTCCATTAGTTTAAGAAGAATAACGCAGTAATACGTTAGTTTTGATGTTTTAGTTTCAAAAATAAGAACTTATGCATGCATAAAAACAGAGAGCTCCATATTTTCAATAAAAGTTTTGCCTTTCTGTAAAACGGTGCTAGCTTTTACTAATAGTTGGAATTTAATTAGCTCAAATTCCTTCATAACACATCAATTTTTAATGCTGTCATTTATATCTAAAAGCTGTTTCTTACTTCAGCTTGTGTTTTTAAAGAATTAGAAATAGATATCCTTTAAAGCAAGGTAAATCATATTATAAAGTTTATTTTATAAATAAATAAATACATAGGAATTAAAAAGAGTAAAAATAAATAAATAGGAAGAGGCCAATAAAAATAATACGGGTCTAAACCAATAAAAATAATCCACATTGATCAAATTTTTGAAATGTGTGCAACACTATTCCTCTAGTTTAATGAAATAAACAAGCAAAATAACATACACTGTTAAAAATTTGCAGCAAGCTGTCCAGTCATTTGACCATTTTTATAGAAAAAGTTTACATAACCGTCATTTAATTCTGTTCTGACCATATTACTGCTCATATTATGGGCGAAATAGAGTTGAATTATGGTTATGTAACCATTTTACATAAAAACGGTCAGATGACTAGACAGTTTGCTGCAAATTTTTAACAGTTTACAGTTCTCCCTCCCAGATATTTTTAAACTGTATTTTTCAGTAGAAATCCAATAAAGGACTGTTTTCCAAACCTTTTATAATAGGAGTATTTATCGAATGTAAATAATCAGTCAAAATTATACTCACATAAATAATTAACTATACGTCAAAATTTTTGAAAAGTATACAACTTTATTGTTGTTATTAAATGCAGCAATTAAGTAAAATAATATAAAATCATTCGTTTTCGATGGCTTGAAATCTACTTTTCAATACAAGTCCAATAAAGGGCTGTTTTTCATAGATTCCAATAAAAATAATAAGATGTATTCATCCAATAAAAGTAATGTACATCAACCAAATTGATTAGGCATTTACTCATATAAGCAATTAATTATATCACAAAATAGGAAAACTATTGAATTTTACTAGACTATTCTGAAATACTATTGGGTTATTTTTAAACTCTATTTTTCAGTAGAAATCCAATAAAAACTGTTTTCCAAACCTTTTAATAATAGGGGTATTTATCGAATGTAAATAATCAGTCGAAATTATACTCACATAAATAATTAACTATACGTCAAAAAATTTTTAAAGTATACAACTTTATTGTTGTTATTAAATGCAGTAATTAAGTAAAATAATATAAAATCGTTCATTTTCGATGGCTTGAAATCTACTTTTCAATACAAGTCCAATAAAGGGCTGTTTTTCATAGATTCCAATAAAAATAATAAGATGTATTCATCCAATAAAAGTAATGTACATCAACCAAATTGATTAGGCATTTACTCATATAAGCAATTAATTATATCACAAAATAGGAAAAGTATTGAATTTTACTAGACTATTCTGAAATACTATTGGGTTATTTTTAAACTCTATTTTTCAGTAGAAATCCAATAAAAACTGTTTTCCAAACCTTTTAATAATAGGGGTATTTATCGAATGTAAATAATCAGTCGAAATTATACTCACATAAATAATTAACTATACGTCAAAAAAATTTTAAAGTATACAACTTTATTGTTGTTATTAAATGCAGTAATTAAGTAAAATAATATAAAATCGTTCATTTTCGATGGCTTGAAATCTACTTTTCAATACAAGTCCAATAAAGGGCTGTTTTTCATAGATTTCACTAAAAATAATAAAATGTATTCATCCAATAAAAGTAATGTACATCAATCAAATTGATTATACATTTACTCATATGAGCAATTAATTATATCACAAAATAGGAAAAGTATTGAGTTTTACTAGAATACTATTGGGTTGGTCGGAAAGTTCTTTTCGTTTGGGAAAGTCAGTTCGTACCGGAAAATTCTATCATTTAATTATTTGACATTAATTCCGATATCTAATGTCTAATAATTGATGAGCAGGATTTTCCGGTACGAATTGGTTTTCCGAACAACCCAATAAATTAACAGGTTAAATAAAATAAATAGAAAAAGAAACGTAAAATAAAATAAAAAATTTCAACCTCGATGTTGAAAAATGTTAAATTTTCCAATACAATTCCAATAAAAATAATAGGAGCATTAATTCAATAAAAATATTGCATATTAGTTGAATTTTTGTTAAAAATTTGTTCACATAAGCAATTAATTGCATAGTAAAATGTGAAAAATATTCGATTTTATGACGCTACAATGCGTTAAGAAATTATCAAATCATTGAAGAATTCGTGAAATATTGAATACGAAAAAGTAATATGTAAATTTTATTTTATTATTTATATTACCAATTTATTATCAGACCTTATTACATATGGTTTTTTGGCGATAACGACTTGCATTATTTCCATTGTTAAGTCATTAAAAAGTGGTCAAGTAATACGTTATAGTTCATAATAGTATATTACAAAGGCAAATATATTTTTTATTCTATTGTGATGGAGAAAGAACTGCAAGGCATATTTCTACGATGATATATCCACGATACTTGAATTATTTTTATAGAAAATTTTAACTTCTTTTAAAAGACTGGCCAACTAATCCTTACGAAAGTAGAAGGTTTTAAATCTTGAGTTTGAAAAGCTGATCGATTGTTTTTTTAAAGATCTTTATTTATGATTAAAGAAATTTAACTGCATAGTGGAGAAACGCAGCATTGTCATTTTAGCGGAAGTCTACAATTTTTTTAAAAGGGTATAACTATATATATTTTTTTAAGTGTACTATGAATTAATATAAACTTATATATAATCTTATAAATAAATAAAATAAATTTTAAGCCATAAAGCTCATGCCAAGATTAAAAGTATATGTATGCATTGATAGAATAAAAAATATATTTATCTTTGTCATATATTATTAGGAACTACGAGGTAGGGCCAAAAAGTTCCCGGAATAGGTCAATTACAAATTATTAAAAAACTAGAACAATAATTTTACCTTATTGGTCTTCAACGTACTTTCCACCTGCATTCACACACTTCATCTAGCGTCCGTATAACTATTCAAAACTTTCCCTGAATTCATTTTTTGAGACTTCCTTCAGTAGATTCGTCGCATTTTCGACCCTCTCATCCGAATCCCTAAAACTGTGTCCCTTCAATTTCATTTTCAGCCGTGGAAACAGGTAAAAATCCGCTGGTGCTAGGTCGGGATAATAAGGAGGGTGTTACAGAGTAGTAACACTGTGTCTGGCAAGGTAATTTTTCACAATCAGAGTGCGATGTGGTGGAGCATTGTCGTGTAAAAAAACAATCATTTGTTGCCCATTTTTCAAGTCGTTTTCGTCTGATTGCATCTCGTAGTCGTTAAGGGGCTACTTCACTCAGACGAAAACACCCGCTCGCTAATGTTAATCCTATGGAGGAAATTTTTGAAGATATCTCGTTCGCATTTCAATATTTTTAAATGTTTTTTTTTTCTTTTTTCTTTTTTTTTGCATTCGATAGCTGAGGTCAATCTCTATGCACGCTCCTTTCTACTTTTTCGATTTTTGTTGCAGTTTTTTGTATTGAGGATACTTTCACTTTCAAAACCGGTTTCGAAAGTGAAAGTATCTTCATAAAAAAAACTTGTAATCAAAATCGAAAAAGTAGAAAGGAGCGTGCATAAAGATTGACCTCAGCTATCCAATGCAAAAAAATCATTTAAAAATATTGAAATGCGAACGCGATATCTTCAAAAATTTCCTCCATTGGATTAACATTAGCGAGCGGGTGTTTTCGTCTGAGTGAAGTAGCCCCTTAAGGATCTCCAAGTAAAGTTCTTTATTGACAGTTTTACCTTCAGGAATAAATTCGTAGTGAATGACGACCTCGTAATCGAAAAACACCCCCAACATCCCTTTCCCTCGACTTTTGTCCAAGCGAAATTTTTCCTTCCTTGGTGATGTTTTTGCTGACTTTTACGAAAACGCTTATGCCATCGTTTCCGCATGCTTCCTTCAGCATCTCGAGCGTCTACGAAGGCGATTTCTCGAGCAAAACGCAGAATTTGATGTTTGCACGCTGCTCTAAAGACGACATTTCAATATCCGGCGAATGAAAAAAATGATCTGCAGCTAACGCTAACAGTACCGGAAATGAATTCCAGATGCCTGTGTGTTTTTCTTATCAGTGCTGCCAACCTCCAAAAAGATATTTTTCCTCCAACGAACACTTGCGTGAATGTAGGCGACCATTCTGGGAATTTACTGACTCTACCTCGTATAATGTATTACTTGAAATTTTTTAATGTCATAACAATGGAAATTATGCACGTAGTTATCGAAAAAAAACCATTTGAAATAATGACTGATAAAAAATTGGTAATATGAATAAGAAAACAGTAAATACAGATATTAAACTAAAGAATAGCATATACTTTTTAATTTTGCAAATTTTACTTCGTATATATAAAATTGGTAGTAAACCATTTTCTCTACTAATCACAACTTTAAAATAAACATTTGTTTTATTAACGTTTGCACGCTTTATTCTATAAACTAAATAATATATTAAAAAATTATAAGGACACCTGAGAACATTTGCATATTGCATACGAATTCAGAATCCTTATATAGGTCATGCGTTAGTAAAGATTCAGTTTTTGATTATGATATTCACAATTAACTTAGCGATGCCTCGGGGGAAAGATTTATCTGAGTAGGAGGTGAGAAAATATTTATTTTTATAAAGGTGCTGATAAATTTGAATGAGAAATAAAGGCGTTGATAAAACGTTCCGAAACTGCCATTCACACTGTCATAATTTTTAAAAGTTCCCCAAGCAAAATAAAACGATCTGGAAGGAAGAAGAAGTTGACAGAACGTGACAATCGATATGTTTTCGACTATTTACGATGAAAGGTCTTTCGCCTCCGTGAAATTTCAAAACGTTTAAGCAAAAACTAATTCACGGTTTGAAAGAGTCTTAAATCAAACTCTAATACCAAATTTGGGAAAATACTGAATAATAATACAGGGTAGTTACTAAATACTGTTACACTCCAAAAAATAAGAATTAATTTTAATCTTCTAGTAAAACAATTTATTTATCTATCTCAGTGTTTGGGAATTTTCTATTAGTGCAGAAGATTTTTGTATAAAGAAAATATTTTAAATTATTTTAAAGATGGAAGTCAAAAGAATGATGATTAAACAGCTCTTTGATCGCTTATTTTTCGCAGGTAAAATCTTTCAGCAATTAAAATGCCTTGGTTTTAATAAAACATTTATATATAGAACTATAAATCGATTATTAAATACTAATAGCTGTAATGATCGACCTAGGTCTGGTCGTTCACGCTCAGTTCACACAAAACAGCGCATCAAAAGAATTCGTGAAAAGATAAGAAGAAATCCACAATGTTCTACAAATAAAAGGGCTGCAGCAGAGAACGTGAGTCGCAGAAATATGCAAGTTATTATAAATGAAAACCTGGGTTTTCGTCCTTATTGCAAAAGAAAAGTTCAAGGTTTGACTGCTGCACAAACAATAAAAAGATTACAAAGATGCAAGAAATTGCTGAAGCGGCATAGTAGGAAAAGTGTTGACAGAATAATATTTTCTGATGAGAAGCTATTTTGCACTGAACAGTGTAATAATGCTAAAAATGAGGTGGTATATTCAGCAATCTTCGAATATATATCTGAAAACTTTTGAACTGTTAAACGCTTTCAGAACAAGAATTCTGTTTCGGTTTGGACTGCAGTGTCAAGCAATGGAAAATTGCCTTTAAAATTCATCAATAAAGGTGTAAAAATCAATGCGGAATGTTACAAACGGGACATATTGGCTACACATTCATTGACACATGCTGACAGGTTGTATCCCAAAAAGAATTGGATATTTCAACAAGATTCTGCACCTTCGCACAGAGCTAAATCAACACAGTCTTGGCTCCATGTCAATTGTACGAACTTTATCATGCAAGAAGATTGGCTACCTTCTTCACCAGATCTAAATCCTTCAGATTATTGTGTCTGGGGGATTTTAGAGACTAAAGTAAATAGCAAACAACACAGAAGTTTGGACTGTCTCAAAACTTCCATATTGCTTAAATAGAACCGATTACCTCTTAAAAAATGATTCGTGCTGCAGTCGGACAATAGCATAACAGATTATCTTTGATAATTGATAAAGATGGTGATCGATTCGATTAAAATTATTTCCAGGTAAATGTTCATCTCTGATGTTCATCATAATAGTGTATTTATCATTTTCTATATTATATTTGTGAAATGAAATGACTGAATATTTGTAACAGTATTTAGTAGACATCCTTTAATAATAAAAAAAAACAGTTAAGTCTTAAAATAAATTCTAATACCAAATTTGGAAAAACGCTGAAAAAAAAAAAAAGACTTAAGTCTTAAATCAAATTCTAAAACCAAATTTTGAAAATGCTGAAAAAAAAGCGAAGTCTTAAATCAAATATGCCAAATTTGGGAAAATGTTAAAAAAAAAAGAATTAGGTATTAAATCAAATTTTAATACCAAATTTGGGAAAATACTGAAAAAAAAAACAGTTAAGTCTTAAATTTAAATTCCAATACCAAATTTGAGAAAATGCTGAAAAAAAAACCCAGTTAAGTCTTATAATAAATTTTAATACCAAATTTGGGGGGGAAAATGGTGAACTACCCAGTTATTAACACATCATCGAGAGGAAAGACTAAAATATGTTAAACATGTCATATCGTAGGACGATGTGTGGAAAAAAAATTATATTTCCTGATGAAATAAAATTAATCTTGACGGGTCAAATGGTTACAAATACTACTAGCATTAATTGACCAAAATAATGCTGCAGTCGACAAATGATGGGAGGCTCCATAATACAGGGTGTTTCTAAATGAATATCGGGGTTTTAACGCTTTGCAGTATCTGTTATATAAAACTTAAAATTATACTTAATACATAAAATGGAAGAGCAACTCGAACAGTTTGTTGGTACCTGTGCATGTTTTTGTACCTGTGCATGTTTGTGTGTATGCGCACGCGCACGCAATGTTTCTTCCGTCATCTGTTAGACAGCGCTAGTAGCAAAAATGGCGATTAGTGAACAGAAAGCATTTTGTGTTCTGCAGTTTGTAAAGACTGAATCTGTAGTTACTGTACAACGTGCGTTCCGGATAAAGTTCAGATGTGATCCCCCAAACTGAGGCAGCTGTTGCAACAATTACCCACAAACACTAATTAACGTTTGGGAAGAACTGAGCTATCGACTTGATGTATGCCGTGCGACGAAAGGTGTTCACATTGAACACTTGTAAGCTTGTAGGTAAAACTGTTTGAGTTGCTCTTTCATTTTATGTATTAATTATAATTTTAAGTTTTATGTAATAAATACTACCAAGCGTTAAAACCCCGATATTCATTTAGATACACGCTGTAGATTGCGAAGAGTTTGCTTATGATGAATTTACGGAAATTTTCGAGGTGTGTGAACTCTGAAAATTGTCAAGTTATGCTTTATGATCGTTTGGGTCTTCATTAAGAGTGCTGAGTGGATGCTTCAGCAGGATAATCCTTCTTGCTGTGCATCTAAATCTATTCACGAATGGTTTAACAAAAACGCTGATGTTTTGCTAATACTCAATCGAAATTTAGATTTGAACCTCATGAAAAACCGCCGTACTTTAAATCGCAGAGTTTATGCTATTGGGTTGTCTGGAAAATTCGTGCCGTTTGGAAAAATTAATTTGTACCGGAAAATTCTGCCCGTTAATTATTAGACATTAGCTATCAGAATTAATGTATAATAATTAATTGATACAATTTTCCGGTACTAATTAATTTTCCCAAACGGCACGAATTTTCCGGACAATCCAATATTAATAAACAGTTTGAATAAACTGAAAATTGCCATTGTAAAATAATGGCACAATTTTCCGGAAACAGAACTTAATAAAAAGAAAACTGCCCAGTTAAACTGAGGGCATTGAGTTCACAGGCTATTCACACTAATTGTATATTATACTCCTATTTCAAAGAATTGGAAATAAGACCCTCGAAAAACAAAGAAATCGAAAATATAATTAAGGAGGGTAATCCCCCCGCTACTTCTTCATAGTTAACTTATGAACCCCTTAAACTAATCAGGGAAGCCTCTAATTACAATGAATATATATACAAAATTTGAAGAAAATCGGATAATTCTGCATGAAAAACCCATTTATCTAAATTAAGGGGGGATTAGCCTCCCCCTTTCCCCCTTTATACTTAACCAATGAACCCCCAAAACTATTGACAGAAGCGCATTATCAAAATGAACCTATATACAAAATTTGAAGAAAATGGGATAATTCTGCATGAAAAACCCATTTATCTTAATTAAGGGGGATTAGCCTCCCGTTCCCCCCCCTTTTATACTTAACCAATGAACCTCCAAAACTAATCCGAGAAGCGCCCTATCACAATGAACCTATAAACAAAGTTTGAAACAAAACGGTTATTTCTATCAAGAGTTATCGCGTTACGTACATGCGTACATACATACAGAACGGGTGGACACATTAGCTCTCAGGCTTTATAATAGCCTGTGAACTAAAAACCTAGTCACTTTAATGAAAACCACAGTGTTTAAGGTTATAAGAAAAAATGGAAGACTGGTATTTTATAGATTTTCATACATTTCCATTTCTTGTTCTTGGAGAAGTGGTATTACAATTTGTTAACAGTGTATTTTTCAATTTAATTAACCCTTCTTTGCATGAGTTTTTCTGTTACAATTGTGTTTTTTATACACATATTAAATATCAGACACCAGAAATTTTAAGATAGATTTTTAATTTTGTTCAGCAACACAGTTCACGGGAAATTTACTGGATTAATATTTCAATATAAATATAGTGGTGGCGAAGAAGTTGATTTATTTATTAAAAGTTAAATAAAAAGTGATGGAAATTTACATCACTATGCAATTAAGGGTTAATTGAATAATTTATCACATTATTCAAATGTATTTAAATCTAATTGTAATACGTATGTTGGCCTTTTTATCATTTTTGTATGTCTAAATTAGAATTGGAATCCTTATTTATTTCATAATATGCCAAATTTGTGTTCTTGCAATTTCTTAACAGACTGTTATTAAACAGAACAAGCATGTAAAATAACATTAAATGTTTCAACCTCGATACTGTAAATTATTAAATTATCTTATACAAGTTCAATAAAGGATTGTTTTCAAAACATTCCAATGAAAATATTGAGAGTATTGATTCAATAAAAGTACTGCACATCAATCAAATTTTTGCTACGCATTTGTTCATAAGTAATTCATTATATCACAAAATGTAAAAAGTATTCAACTTTACTACGTTAGTAAAATAAAATAAACAGCTACAATAGCATAAAATTTGCCAATATTGATACTATAAAGTGTTCAATTTCTAATACATGTCCCAATAAAAAAGCTGTTTTCCAAACAGTCCAGCAAAAATAATAAGTGCTAACCACATCGACGAAAATCAAATTTTGGTTAAACATTTGTTCATAAGTAGTTCATTTTATCACGAAATGTAAAAAGTATTCAACTTTACTACGTTAGTTAAATAAAATAAACAGCTACAATAGCATAAAATTTGCCAATATTGATACTATAAAGTGTTCAATTTCTAGTACATGTCCAATAAAAAAGCTGTTTTCCAAACAGTTCCAAATGTTTCAACCTCGATACTGTAAATTATTAAATTATTTTACACAAGTTCAATAAAGGATTGTTTTCAAAACACTCCAATGAAAATATTGAGAGTATTGATTCAATAAAAGTACTGCACATCAATCAAATTTTTGCTACGCATTTGTTCATAAGTAATTCATTATATCACAAAATGTAAAAAGTATTCAACTTTACTACGTTAGTTAAATAAAATAAACAGCTACAATAGCATAAAATTTGCCAATATTGATACTATAAAGTGTTCAATTTCTAATGCATGTCCAATAAAAAAGCTGTTTTCCAAACAGTCCAATAAAAATAATAAAAGTGCTAACCACATCGACGAAAATCAAATTTTGGTTAAACATTTGTTCATAAGTAGTTCATTTTATCACGAAATGTAAAAAGTATTCAACTTTACTACGTTAGTTAAATAAAATAAACAGCTACAATAGCATAAAATTTGCCAATATTGATACTATAAAGTGTTCAATTTCTAATACATGCCCAATAAAAAAGCTGTTTTCCAAACAGTCCAGCAAAAATAATAAAAGTGCTAACCACATCGACGAAAATCAAATTTTGGTTAAACATTTGTTCATAAGTAGTTCATTTTATCACGAAATGTAAAAAGTATTCAAGTTTACTACGCTAGTTAAATAAAATAAACAGCTACAATAGCATAAAATTTGCCAATATCGATACTATAAAGTGCTCAATTTCCTATACGTGTTCAATAAAAAAGCTGCTTTCAAAACAGTCCAACAAAAATTAATCCACTTCGATATGAATCAAATTTTTGTTAGACATAAGTAGTTGTTCATAAATAGTTCATTTTATCATGAAATGCAAAACGTATTCAACTTTACTACGCTATTTAAATAAAATAAACAGCTAAAAAGGCATACAATTTGTGGATATCGATACTATAAGGTGTTCAATTTCTAATACATGTTCAATAAAAAAGCTGTTTTCCAAACAGACCAGCAAAAATAATAACAGTACTAAATCCATATCGACCGAATTTTTTCTAGACATTTTACTCAGATAAATAAATCATTGCTTAACGAAATGTGAAAAGTATAAATAGTTACTATTATAGTTAAATAACATAAATAGTTAAAACTGCATTAAATCTTTCAAACTCGATATTATAAAGCAAAATTTTGAATTATGACTTTCTTCTGTAAAAAGAGGTATGCATGATTTTCGAATTTGCATACAATTTCAATTTTAAAAATTCGAACCAAAATTGTTTATCTATTAATTCCAAAATAATTTTAAAAGAAATTCGAGTTGTCACGCTAATAACTCTGAAAGGAGGGAAATTATGTTGAATAATTTTAAGTATGATGTACATTTGAAAACCTTTTTCCAAAAATCGAAATTAATTATGTAGCAACTGGGATAAACAGCAATGAATTCTGTTATTAATAATGCATCGCAGATATTTCGATGTAGAATTTCGAAACATGTTTTAGGTGCATGACTTTTAAATCGCCAGAAAGTTTCGTTAGTAATTTTTATTAATACTTAAAAGTTGAAAATTTGAATATCTCCGTTAATTAGCACCTTCAGTTTTCCTATGTAAATCCTAGTTGTGCAGCTCATTAATTATGAAAGGTTATGCTACCCATCAAGAGCTAAACTTTATTAATATTTACAAATAGTGAACATTTAAAAAAATATCTATAAATTTTAGTTTTTGTTCACAAATTATTTTCCAGCGTGTAGTCACTAAAATTGATGGGTGATATTAAAACATTCCTCCGGTACGTGATTTTTAACCCTCTACCTACCAGACGGGTCCAATGGACCCGAAAGGTACATTCAAAATGAGCATTCGAACTAATTTGTTTCATAAAGTAAGTTAAATAATAAACAACAGAAACAGAGACAGATGATAGTTTCAATGGGATTCCCACTTGTAAACAACTCCACTACCTGTTTATGAGTAGTTGTGTATCACATGTTAGAGGAGCCATGAAAAAAAAGGATAAATGTAGCAAAAATGCACTATAAAATGAAAGAAAAGTAAACGATTCGAAGGAGAACTTCATCAGACAATCCGAAATAAGTAAGTCAGCTAATCAAATTGACTCGCGTAAAGCAGCCAATCAAATTTAACTTGCAGTATAAGAGGCGAGGTTTTGCTGAAATTTTCTCAGAAAGAGAAGAAAAGTAAAAAAATGAGTAGAAAAGTATTAAAATATAATAATTACGTAGAAAAACAGTAAAACACAGAGAACTAAAGTAGATAAATAAGTTAAATAGTTTTAAATAAAAATTTCTGGTGTGAAATGTTTTTATCAAGGTTGAGTAAAATTTCCTTTAATTCTAAAGTTAAGTAAGAGAATTTTCGCAAGTTTCTGGGTAACGTTTTGAAAAAATCATAATTATTTAGCTCGTGACTTTTAAATCATAGAGCAAGTCCCGAGCAAGCCAATCAGAGGCTCAGGGCCTGATATTCAAGTGAAAGCCCCTTTTCATATACTATCATGAAAAAGTAAACATTTTCTATTCATTCCAATACAGATGAATACATAGATACATATTATTCAGATTAATATATATTTTTGTTTTTAATGTTATCTAACACTAAAAGTACAAAATATTGAATATAATCAGCACAGGATCAAAATAGATTTAAAAAATCAACTTTACAAAAATTATATACCAAATGTGGGAACCCCAAAAATTAGGATACCAGGACCACAGCACAGCTGTTCCATACTTTGATCAGTCCATGTCTGAAAGATTTCTTTGTTGACTTTCGCTTTCGAAAGTTTTATTAATTCTAAAAAGTTACAATTCTGAATATCAATCTTAGGTTAGTAGCCCCTTACTAACGGTTTGTCACACAAATTTTGATGCGAGATTTTAAAATACTTCTTAGTCTCATGACTTTTAACTAAGACAATTTTCACCAGCTTCGGCTTTTGCAACGGTTATTAATTCTGGAAAATTTAACTTCTGAATATTTCTGCTAATTAGCACCTTCAGATTTTCCATGTGAATCACTGTCAGGGGCTATTTTTAAAAGATTAAGCGGTCAGTTCGGAACTAAATCTTTATAAATATTCACAAACAGTGAATATATATATATCTTTTATGATGGGACGTTTTTCTGTATAATTACGAATTATTCTCTTCGCTCCTATTAACGATTTTAAATGATGGAACGTTTTTTTGTATAGTTACGAATTATCTTCTTCGTTCTTATTTACGATCAGTGTTGCCAGTGGGTTACTTTTCAAAAATTCAAATTGCTTGTTTGGCACTACTTTTTTTAAATGGTATAATTCGCATTGTTTTCGCATTATTTAATCTGTCATTAAAGGCAAATTTTACATCCTCAAAAAACTGGTGGCAATCAATAAAATTGAATTTAAAAAAAGTAGCATGCTGGCAATACTGTTAACGATTTATCACTGAAATAAATTTCCGACGAAGGATTTTAAAACATTTCTTTGGATCATGAATTTTAAAAGTCTTACGCAAGTTTCGTCATCTTTATTCGCATAAGTTGTGAAAAATTAAACTTCTGAATATATGCATTAATTAGCACGTTTAGATTTTGAATCCTTATTCTGCAGCTTTATTTTTCTGAAAGATTAAACTGTTTGTCAAGAATTAATTGAATCTTCATAAATATTTACAAACTGTGAACATTTTTTTAAATTGATTACAGGATCTTTTTTTGCATAATTACGAATTTTTTCCAATTTGTAATTAACAACAACGCTCTACAATTTCTGTTGGAGAATCTTGGAAAACCTTTTGGTGTATCTTATAAATTTTACATAACTTTCGTCAACTTTTCTTTTCGTCAAACTTTCATAAATTCTAGGAAATTTCAATTATCAATTTTACCCTCAAATGTCTCCATTGACTTCCCGCTCTTATATTGCATAATTTTGAAAGTTTATGCTATCTGTCCGAAACTAAATCTTCATTAATATTTATAAATATTGAACATATTTTACAATGAATACGAAACTTTCATTTTTCTTCAAAAGGTATTTTCTAATCTTTGATTTACAAATGATCTTTCTGGAGAAATATTTTAAGACATTTCTTAAGTTCGTAACTTTTTAAATCACAGGCAATTTTTATTATTGTATTATTATTATTGTTATTAATATTTTTTTAGTTTTCGCAATATATATCTTGAACTTTCATGTCTAAAACCTAGTTCTAGTGTTAAATGTTTACTACGCTGACTACTGAAAACGAATCGGTTTGTGTGTCTGAAAGATTCGTGTTGTTGTTGTTGTTTATTTGTTTGTTTTTACTAGAACAACAGCATTTAATAAACACATTGCCGGCCCGGAAGCGTGGATGGTAGTGGAGGCAAGGGACCGGGTTCAAATCCTGGTAAGGCATAAATGTAATTGTGTGTGTATCTTCAGTACTGTCAATTTCCTTTTGTCTATCCCGTCCTCAAGAAGAAGATTTATGTAATCTGTCAAAGTCCTGTATGTATCTCTGTGAATAAAAAATATGGATCATTCGAGACAACAGCCTTGTAGCTTACAGGTCTCAAAGTAACCGCCTTCAAATCTTCAAAAATGTTCAAATAAACACATATCTATTTATTTCATTTTACAAAAGCTTTTTGTTGTTGTTGTTTTCATTTTAAATATATTATTGGCATGCTTGGTATGTATTTGAGGTAAAATTTCCCCAAAAGTTCATATCCACAAACGTTGTTGTTTATTTGTTTGTTTCTATTAGAGCAATAGCATTTAATAAACAAATTTCCATTCATTATATTTTACAAAAGTTTTTGTTGTTCTTAATTTAAATATATTATTAGCATGCTTGGATTGGAGGTAAAATTTCCCGAAAAGTTCAAATCCATAAACATTTTTGTTCTAATTTTAATAGTTTCAAATATACAGGGTGTTTAAAAAATGACCGGTATATTTGAAAAATCAATAAAAACTAAACGGGCAGCAATAGAAATACACCGTTTGTTACAATATGCTTGGGACAACGTAAATTTTCAGGCAGACAAACTTTTGAAATTAGTTACAATTTTCAACAACAGATGGCGCTGCCATCTGGAAAAAATCTAAACCACGATATTTTCCACATATCCACCATGCGCAGCAATAATATGGCGTAGTCTCTGGACGAAATTACCAGAAACCTTTGTAAACCTGTGACTTCTTTCTGTGGGGACACTTGAAAGACCAGGTGTACCGCCACAATCCAGAAACAATTGAGCAATTGAAGTAATATCTTCTGCATGTGAAGCCATCCCACCTGACACGTGCGCTACTCAATGAAACCGCCTACGGCTCCACCTGGTGGAACGCTGCGGAGTTGGTATTCCCATCTCAAAAACGAAAAGAGATAGGGAACAAAAGGGATTTACAAAGTTGTAGAGCATCATCGATGTAGTACGAAAAGACACATTGCGGACATTAATGTGAAGAATAGAACGGTTAAAACGCGCATTTGTGTTTTCGTGATTTCATTCACTGCGACGTGACAAAACGATCTTAGAAAGAAAAAAGAAACTAATTCTAATAATATATCTTCATTTTAGATGTTCAAACTTCTCACCGTCAGCTGTAATGCACATTTGGATCCTTGTTTGAATTTCACGTTTCACACGTTAGAGCATAGAGGATGACAAGTTGGCACAAGCGTCCGTAATGCGTCGTTTAAGGTCCTGCAATGTTTGTGGAGGGGTCGCATACACCTGCTGTTTCATAACTGGTTGTTTCTGTCTTTCTAAGATCGTTTTGTCACGTCACAGTGTAGGAAATCCCGAAAAAACAAATGCTCGTTTTAACTGTTCTATTCTTCGCATTAATGCCCACAAGGTGTTTTTTGTACTAAATCGATGATGCTCTACAACGTTGTATAACTTGTTTTTCCTATCTCTTTCCGTTATCGAGATAGGAATGCTAACTCCACAATATCCCTCCAGGTCGCACCGTAGGCGGTTTCATTCAGTAGCACATGGCTGCTTTACTATACCTAGACACCACTTTTATGAATATAGCAGCAGCCGTTCCGAAGTTAAGAGGGTGGCAAGGGACTTTAGTGGGCATACTGTATATCTGTCATAATAGTGACACTTTTTAGTTAAATCAGTTTAATTTAAGTGGGCAAATATTTTTGTATTTAAAGATTTAGAAAGAAAAAACAGACATGGGGAGATATTTTATTAAAGTATGCAGCGCACTTCTTCTTGTCGCGGAGGTATAATGTTCCCAGTATATTCTGTACTGTCAACTTCCTCGTTCCTGCAATCAGGTGTGGTTGTGTTCCGGTATTTTGTACACTACTAAATTTATATAGCAATTTTTTTCTCCCTTAATCGATAAATTCTGCGATGACATACTAAGAATATTGCTATATAAATTTAGTGGTGTACAAACCAGATTAATTATTGACTAATCAAAATCACTCACAATTGATGTGGTGAAGAGAATGGCAAAGCCCACGTTTGGATCTGGTCGCAACATTACTGCTGATAATTGGTTTACTACTATAGTTCTCATAGATGACTCTATTGTATCTATATTTCGAGTCTTGTTCGCAATTTTAATATTCATTTGATTTTTTTGTCATGAAAACTGAAGGCAATGCAGTGGTGCGCCTTAAATTTCATTATTTTTTGTTTTACTTTCTTTGAGATTAATAAATGGGGTTTTTTGAGTCAGATTTCGAATATTCTCTCTTTGTACGCATTAGTGAAGGCCACTGATCCATTTAACCTTTTGACTGTCCAGCAAAAGGGCAAAATTGTAATGTTGTTTTCTCTGTATAGTGTTTTGAATGCTAAATAAAAACGATTATTCCAACATTATATAAAAAACTTAATTATATATATGAATGTAATCCTTGAGAGTGTTAATCAATTGAGGGGGTCGAGACAAGAGAGTGCCAAGCCACATTTTTGAACTTCTGAGATATTTATTTTTGAAAATTTGCATCAAATACTCAAATCAAAATATATAACCTAAAGTTTTTTCTCCAATGTCTCAGTCACATTTGAGATATTCTGAGTAACAATATGGCATAACTTTAATGATATTACTATTACGTTTTTTTGTAAATTAGCTATCTTCATTGGGGGCATAAACATCTAGCGCAAAAACGAATCCTGTCACAATTTGCTGCCACCAAGAGACATTAGAAACAAATTATATGTTGGATATTATAATTTGCAATATTAAGCAACATATTACAGTGTTAGATTTATTTGACCAAAAATGTGGCTTGGCACTTTCTTGCCCCGACCCCCCTCAATTCTCAATGTATTAAAACTGCATTATATCCGTAGATTTAAATTAAATTAAATAATGCTTATATTGCAATGAAACCTGTGAACCTATTAACACGGGCGTGTCAGTGAGAAAGTTAAGAGCGTTGGAATTGAGTTAATTAGGTGCTAATGATGATCGGTGCCTGTCAGGCGCACTGCGCCTGACGGAGAGTTAATATTTACACAACATATTTTGCAATTGCCTCGTTTAATCGCAGGATTTTTAATATATTACTGTTATTGAATAAGGCGAACAATTTAATTCAAAATTTGTGATAAAATTTTACGTACACTGATAAAATAAAATATTGAGTGAAATATAAAATTAAAATATTTATTTATTTAATTAAAATCCATAAAGATACAAATAAATGTAAATATATTGCTTGGAGGTGCGTAAAAACATACATAAAAACATTTAAAAGCACATTAAAGTCCTTTTAAAATCAAAACGCTTTCAACCGAACTTACTCGGTCATCATCAGTGAAAAACTATTAGTTTTTCACTGATGATTTTTCACCTTCAAGCAATATATTTACATTTATTTCTATCTTTATAAATTTTAATTATTAAACAAGGTGAATTTGCACTGAAATTTTAGCTTTTTATTGAATTTATTTATTTAGTTCATTTTATTTTATTTGTAGAACGCAAATGAAATACCCAGAAATTAAGCATCTCTTTCGAGTTACAGTAAAAGTCAAGCACATGTTTCCAAATTTGACTTCCAGAATAGGAATCGAAATGAGAAGGATCACATATAATTCCTGTGTAAGTACTCATTAGATCCTAAAAAGTAAAAAGTAAAATGTTGAGAGATGGGAATGCGCAATTACACGAAAATAGCGTACTGAAAACGACGGAATATTTATAATGTACGCGGAGAAATGTGTTCGAAGTTTAAATCGATACAAATTTCAGAATTCTTAATTTCTGTTTTGGCGAAGAAAAAACTTCCTATAATTAAGACATGCTCTTGGAACGGATTACAACTGAAGATTTTGAAATTGTAATTTTAAGAGAGAGTCTTAATTAAAATGGCGTTTTTCTTCCAAAGAAGTGTTTTAAATAGTGAAATAGTGAAATAAGAATAAAATAAAGTCATAAATTTTCTATAGAAAGTAAATGAAATATCCAGAATTTAAACATATTTGCTAATTTTCCATGAAAGTGAAATATAGCATCTCGAAGTTTGTCTCCTAGAGTAGGAAACGAAATGGGACGGATCATATATTGTTCCCTCTAAATACTCATTAGCTTCGAAAATTAAAAGCTGGAAATTTGAGATATTGAAACGCGTAGTTTCATATATTTGTCTTCTAAAGAAAACAGGTACTATCTTTTAATTATTTATCAGCTTTATTGTTCAGCTTTTATCACAACAGAATCGAAATTCTTATGATCACCAAGTAATCTTTTAGTTTTTTATTCTATTTAAGGTAAAAGTGAATTAGTGAAATGGGAATTTTAAAAAAAGTCATAAGTTTTCTATAGAAAGCAAATAAAATACCCAGAATTTAAACATGTCTCCCAACTTTCCACGAAAGTGAAATACATCATCTCGAAGTTTGTCTGCTTAGAATATGAATCCAAATGGGAAGGATCACATATTGTTCTCTGTAAGCACTCATTAGCTTCGAAAATTAAAAGCTGGAATTATGAGAGATTGAAATGCACAGTTACATAAAAATAGCAAGTACAAATAGTAATTAAAAGAGACAACCATAATTGGAATAAGCGAAGATAAATGTATTATGAAATTATAGGACTATACTATAACATAAATGTCCAAGGCAAGTTGGTTAGACGACATGTCGACCAAATACAGGCAACAGGTGAAGACGTGAACAATGATGTTCAATATAGACAAAAAGTATTAACTATGAATGAAACAGAAATGACGTTAAGTGAAACAGATACCACATCGACTGAGCCACCAACGACTTCTGAGGATATCTCCAAGTAAATACCACCATTATTATCACCAGTGGTAGGTAAATGCCACATTTAGTACCACCGATGGTATCTTCTCCAGTTGACACGTTCCAAGTTGTCCACAATCTAATGCAACTAAGACGATCTAAAAAGATCTGGAAACCTCTGAAAGATTGCGTTGTTAATTAAAAAGGGAGAAAACTGTCACGTATTTGAAATGAACATTATGTACGATAATGGCAACAAGTGAGGAACTAACTTATACCTGTCGATATTGAGAAATGTAGAAAACTCGAACTATTTTTAATGTTGAATATGTAATACGATGTTTTTGTTAAGTATTTTGTTTTTTATGTAAATTAGTAATAAATGGTGTGTATTTAGAAACGTAAAATTACTGAATAAAATATAGCCCACATAAAGTATTTCCCCACAAGAAAATGTTACACAAGCAAAAGTAATTTGATTATAAAAAATCAATAATAATATACATGTAAATAAAATGTTTATATACATGTACGTGTGATGTAGGTAAATCGTAAAAGGATTTGACCACAATAATAATTATTCTTGGATGTGAAGACGATAACATACATTTAATAATACTTAAAATACACTAAAATAACTGCCAGATATTTGTACAACAGATTAACACAAAGAAAAACATGGCCGTTTGACTATTTTACAGACTTCATATGATGGAAAGACACGTTTGCTTTTCCTCATTCAATAAAGATAACTAAATACTTCTGCCTTGCATAAAAAATCCTCCAACATCTACAGAACTTATTTTGATAACAATATCATTTATCATCGTAGACCACGAATCTATCATGGCCTGTGAAATTTACATTCCATTGCGTTGATACCTTTCATTTAGACGTCGTGCATTTTTCTCACATATAAAATTACATACATAAACAATCATAAAAATTCATCAGATTTGTTTTCAATGCTGTTTGTATCGTATGGTAACAAATATCATTTTCTGAAGCCCAAATTACGCCAAACTTTAAAAAAAAGCACCAAGGACCCTTATAACAAACGTTTATTGTATTGTTTACTTTTGTATCATTAATTTCTTCTCCCTTTTGTAATTCACAAATAAAAAGATTTCTTTTGAACCATCATTCTTTATAAATTTTAAAAAATGAAATATAAGTATAACAATAGGATAGACTAGCATAAAAAGTTTCACAAGTAACAAGAATCTTCAAAAAAATAATGATCCAGAAATATCCGGAATTCAATCGCCTCTTTCGACTTACAATGTAAAATAAATACATGATCTCCAGGTATGCCTTCCTAAATAGGAATCGAAATCAAAAAATTCATATATTATTTCTCATTAAATCCGAAAATTAAAAACTGGAATGTTGAGAAACAAAACAGAAATTGCAAGGTGGAAATGACAGTCATAATTAGAATGCATGAAGTGAAAAATGTTCTCATTTTAAATAGGTCCTAATTTCAGAATTTGTAATTTCCGCTCGTGTGAAGAAAAAATATTCAATAATTAAGATATATTTAAGATAAGGATTACAACTTAAGCTTTTGAAATGCTAATTTTAATACGGAGTCACAATTTAAAAAAGCGTTTCTAGTTGCTATGTTTGCTTGAGGCCATAGATTCGGGACTGTTTGCTATTTGATTACTTGTTCTTTAAACATATGCTGTTGATTTAAATATATCATATTCTCCTTTGAAAAAAATTGAAAAATTATACTTCAGAAAGCTTTAGACAGATATAAAGTAATAACTATTCCCTAGAATGCAAATCAAATATTCCAAATGGAGTCACTTATCATGGAATTCAGATACGCGATCTCCAAGTTTGTCTTCCAAAATAGTAATCGAAATGGGAAGATTCACAGATTATTCCTCCATAATTTCTCCATAGCTCCAAAAATTAAAAACTGGAATATTAAGAGATGATGGACACGGCAGATATGACATTCATAATTAAAATGCACGATGTGAAAAATATTCCCAGTTTAAATAGGTCCTAACTTTAGAATTTGTAATTTACGCTCGTGTGAAGAAAAAAATTTCTATAATAAAGAAGCATATAAGATAAGGATTACAACTTAACCTTTTGAAAGTAGTAATTTTAAGACGGAGGCAAAATTTTAAAAAGTGTTTCTTCTTCCCATTTCATAGAAGTGTTTCTGATAAGGAATTACTAAATGTTTGCTTGAAGCCATAAAATTCAGGATTGTTTGCTATTTGATTATTTGTACTTTTAAAATATGCTGTTAATTCAAATATAACATATTCTCCAATGAAAAGTAGATAAATTATTAATTTTCTGGAAGATTTCGAGAAGTTTAAGTCATAAATCTTTTATGTAATACAAATCAAATATTCAGAATCGAATCACCTATCAGCGAAGTCAAATACACGATCTCCAAGTTTGTCTTCCAGAGTATGAATCTAAATGAGAAGATTCACAGATTATTCCTCCATAATTTCTGATTAGCTCCAAAAATTAAAAACTAGAATGTTGAGCGATGATAAAGAGAAGCTACACAGAAATTTCAAGGCGTCATAATTAAAACATAAGTGAAAAATGTTCTCAGTTTAAATAGATCCTAATTTCAGAATTTGTAATTTCCTCTCGTGTGAAGAAAAAAATTCAATAATTAAGATTATTCAAGATAAGGATTACAATTTAAGCTTTTGAAATGCTAATTTTAAGACGAAGTCACAATTTGAAATAGCGTTTATTGTTGCCATGTTTGCTTGAGGCCATAGATTCGGGACTGTTTGCTTTTTGATTATTTGTTCTTTTAAAATATGCTGTTGATTTAAATATAACATATTCTCTTGTGACAAAAAAATAGAAAAATTACAGTTCTGAAAGCTTTGGAGAGATATAAAGTCATAACTATTCTATAGAATGCAAATAAAATATTCCAAATTGAATCACTTATCATGAAATTCAGATACACGATCTCCAAGTTCGTCTTCCATAATATGAATCGAAAATGGAAAATTCACATATTATTCCTCCTTAATTTCTCATTAGCTACGAAAATTAAAAACTGAAATATTGAGAGAAGCGAACGACGAGTTACACAGAAATTACATGGCGGATACGACAGTAATAATTACAATGCACGATGTTAAAAAGTTTCTCAGTTTAAATATATATTAATTTCAGAATTTGTAATTTCCGCTTCGTGTGAAGAAAACAATTTCCATAATTAAGATGTATTTAAGATAGGGATTACAACTTAAGCTTTTGAAATAGTAACTTTAAGACGAAGTCAAAATTTAAAAAAAGTGTTTCTTCTTGCCATTTCATCGAAGTGTTTTTGATAAGGAATTAATAAAAGTTTGCTTGACGCCCTGGAATTCGGGATTGTTTGCTATTTGATTATTTTTACTTTTAAAATATGCTGTTGATTCATATGAAACATATTCTCCTTCGAAAAGTTGAGAAATAAATATTATTCTGGAAGCTTTCGAGAAGTACAAGTCATAAGCTTTTATAGAAAACAAATAAAATATTCAGAATCGAATCACCTATCATGGAAGTCAAATACAAGATCTCCAAGTGTGTCTTCCAGAATAAGAATCAAAACGGGAAGATTCACAGATTATTCTTCAATAATTTCTGATTAGATCCAAAAATTAAAAATTAGAATCTTGAGAGATAATAACGAGAAACATCAGAAATTTCAAGGCGGAAATGACAGTCATAATTTAAATGCACGATGTGAAAAATGTTCTCAGTTTAAAAAGATCCTACTTTCATCGTAATTTCCGCTCGTTTGAAGAAAAAAATTCAATAATTAAGATGTATTTAAGATAAAAGGATTACAACATAATGTTTTGAAATTGTAATTTTAAGATGCAGTTACAATTTAAAATAGTGTTTCTTGTTGCCATGTTTGCTTGAATACATAAATACGGAGCTGCTTGCTATTTGATTATTTATTATTTTACAATATGCTGTTGATTTAAATATAACATATTCTCTTTCGAAAAAAGGAGGGAAATTATAGTTCTGAAAGCTTTAGACAGATATAAAGTTTTAACTATTCTATAGAATGCAAACTAAATATTCAAAATTGAATCACTTATCATGGAATTAAGATACACGATCTCCAAGTTTGCCTTCCAGAATAGGAATCGAAATGAGAAGATTCACATAAATTCCTCCATAATTTCTCATTAGATCGGAAAATTAAAAACTGGAATGTTGAGAAATGAAACAGAAATTGTAAAGTGGAAATGACAGTCATAATTAAAATGCACGATGTGAAAAGTATTCACAGTTTAAATAAATCCTAATTTCAGAATTTGTAATTTCCGCTCGCGTGAAGAAAAAAAATTAGATAATTAAGATGTATTTAAGATAAGAGATTACAACTTAAGCTTTTGCAATAGTAATTTTAAGATGGAGTCAAAATTTTAAAAAAATGTTTCTTCTTGACATTTCATCGAAGTATTTCTGATAAGGATTTAATTAAAGTTCGCTTGACGCCATGAAATTTGGGATTGTTTGCTATTTGATTATTTGTACTTTTAAAATATGTTGTTGATTCAAATATAACATAATCTCCTTCAAAAAGTAGAAAAATAAATATTGTTCTTGAAAATTTCGAGAAGTACAAGCATTTTATAGAATACAAATAAAATATTCAGAATTGAATCACCTATCATGGAAGTTAAATACAAGATCTCCAAGTGTGTCTTCCAGAATAAGAATCAAAACGGGAAGATTCACAGATTATTCTTCAATAATTTTTGATTAGATCCGAAAATTAAAAATTAGAATCTTGAGAGACGATAACGAGGATTTACACAGAAATTTCAAGGCGGAAATGACAGTCATAATTAAAATGCACGATGTGAAAAATATTCTCAGTTTAAATATATCCTAATTTCAGAATTCATAATTTCCGCTCGTGTTAAGAAAAAAATTCAATAATTAAGATGCATTTAAGATAAAAGGATTACAACTTAATGTTTTGAAATTGTAATTTTAAGATGCATTTACAATTTAAAATAGTGTTTTTGGTTGCCATGTTTGCGCTATTTGATTATTTATTCTTTTAAAATGTGCTGTTGATTTAAATATAACATATTTTCTTTCGAAAAAAGGAGAAAAATTATAGTTCTGAAAGCTTTAGACAGATATAAAGCCTTAACTATTCTATAGAATGCAAATCAAATATTCCAAATTAAATCGCTTATCATGGAATTCAGATATATGATCTTCAAGTTCGTCATCCAGAATAGGAATCAAAATGGGAAGATTTACTTATTATTTCTCCATAATTTCTCATTAGCTCCGAAAATTAAAAATCTAGAATGTTGAGAGATGATAACGAGGAGTTACACAGAAATTTCAAGGCAGAAATGAGAGGCATAATTAAAATGGAAGAAGTGAAAAATTTAAGTTTAAATAGATCCTAATTTCAGAATTTGTAATTTCCGCTTGTGTGAAGTAAAAAAAAATTCAATAATTAAGATGCATTTAAGATAAAGGATTACAACTTACGCTTTTGAAGAAGTAATTTTAAGACAGAGTCACAATTTAAAAAAGTATCTTTTGTTGTCATTACATGGAACTGTTTCTTATAGGGGATTAGTAAGTGTTTACTTGAAGGAATCAAATTCACGACTGTTTGCTGTTTGTTTGTTTATACATTTCAAATATTAGTTGTTGGTTTAAATATAATATATTCTAATCTGAAAAAAGAAGAAACTTTGTATTTCTGAAAGCTATACTTCATTAAATGATAAAAAGTTTTAAATAAAAATTATAAAAAAGTAAAAAAGGTTTTAATAAACATTGTACATGTTTTGGCTCTACTGAAGCCATTATCAAAACAAATAAAAAAATTCTATAGAGTTACGATCTATAATGCAATAATTTGAAATGCCTTCATTAAATTTTTCACCTTACTCTCTCAAATTATGCTCGTTCTTTCGTTTTATGTTTACTTTGTTGTTTATTTCCATATTCGTAACCATGGAGAAATTCAACCCATTATTTTGGTACGTTAAATGATGCTGCATCGCTACATAATAAATTTTTACATGTTACAACCTCTATGGTTTCTTTTATCATGAAGGGATAGTATAGAATGGAGAGAAAATTTTCTTATTTCATTGAAACTTATTTGGATGGTTTCTTCTTGATATAATCTTGCCAAGGATGTGGTAGTGGTGCTTATTTTATACTTTATATCAGCTATATGCTATTTTTTTCTATAACTAAATTTCCTGCTAGTCATGCCAATATAGTGATTCTTTGATCCGTCAGCTTTAATAAATGGTATTTCATATACTCCTGAATAATTTTCAAAATGAATTGGTTCAATTTTAGTGCAGATGATATTTTTTTAATTTCGGAGAGATTTTGGCTATTAAGCCCATATAGAAACGTTTAAGACTATTTTAATTTCTCTACAAATCATTGAAAATATTGAAGAGTATAAAGTTTGTATTTTTATGAATCAAATTTGTTTTCAGACTTCTTTTTGTTGGCAATATCTAGAATTAATTTACTAATATGTTGTACTTTAAAATCATTATTAAAAGTAATTCTACGAATGTTATCCAGTTCATTATCCAAATTATTTTCAGTACATACTAAAAAGGCTCACCTTATGACAGAAAAATCTGTAGGCTGAAATTTTATACGTAAATTAAGAATATGTATTATTTGGTATAATAAATTGGTTTGTCATGTGTTTTCAGAAAACAGATGAAAACTTTCGATAAATGTAATGTCTTCTATAGAATGAAAATAAAGTATATAGTTTTTACTTCACATAACCTATTTACAGAAATTAACACAATTTTTCACACATAGAACTTACGTCGATGTCATTAAAAAAAAAAAAAAAAAAAAAAAAAAAAGATATATACTTAACTTTCTTTTAGATAGGAAAAGTCAGTCCTTTAAAACGGTCATATGTGTCATAAAAAATATTTTCCCCCAACCTTCTTGGGCGTCTTTAGTTTACTGACATTTCTTCATCGTCTCTTGATTTAATTCGAGTTTTCCCGATCTTTCTAAAATTTAAAAAATGGCGCAATCTGTTGTCGATTGTAGCGTGCAATACATCATTGCAGATCTCTGATTTTTCTGTACTAATCTCAACAGCTTCATGCATTAATGCGGAATTTAAATTGCTATCATTTACAAGTTTCTGTACTTCTATAAAAATTTATCTGTATTAGGGACTTATTGTTTAGTCGGGCTATTTCTGTAGTCTCTTTATTTAATCTTATATCTCTATAATGTTCTTTAACTCTTTCAAATTAGCTTTGAATCACCTTTCGTGGAAGTCAAATACATGATCTCCAAGTTTGTCTTCCAGAATAGAAATCGCAATTCGAAAGAGACGCTTTTTATTCCTGCCTAAGTGCTCATTAGCACACGAAATTCTGGAATGTTCGGCAATTGAGCCGCGCAATTACACAAAAATACCGTACCGAAACTGACAGTCATAATTGAAATGCCTGAAGAGAAAGATGTTCTTAATTTAAGATTATCCAAACTTCAGAATTTGTATTTTCGATTCGTGTGAAGAAGAAAAAATAAGCCATTATCTTGCATTTTAAGACATGGATTACTACTTAAGGTTTTAAAATCTTAATTTAAATACATAGTCTCAATTAAAATAAAGTCTCTTTTTTTCCATGGAAACATTTACCATAGTGAATTCCACGCTTGGAAGAACAAAAGAGGATTAGCTTTTGAAATGTCAGTAATTAAACCAGTAAAATATTGCATATTTTGTCTTAAGTTAGAAAATAATTAAATTAATTTTAGCATATTTGAAAGGCACATAATCTGTGTTTTGATTGAGTAAAAGATAAGAGGTTACTCTTGATTTCAAACATAGATTACAATTTAAGATCTGGAAACCTAAATTTTAAGAATATGTCACAATTATACAGAAACTATGAAATGTCATTTTTACATAAATGTGTTTAAAGGTAAATTTTTGGCTATTCCTCTAAGAATAAAATTTGTTAGACATTAATCGTGAATTTAACAGTTTATTATCCATTTCTCGAAATTAGTATGTTTTTCTCTTAGTTTGTAACTGGATAGATTATCTATCAGCACCCTAATTTTGCACAATGTTTTATTTCTTAAAGCTAAATTTAAGCATTTTAAATATATCTTTATAAAAAGGGTACTTTTATGTTAGCCGGCCACAAATCTCGCCAATCGTCTGTTTTTCTCACCAATAGCAAGTTTTATTTTTAGTGTAAATTAGAAACAACATTTGGATCAAATAATTTCTTTTGGTTATTACATCTTATATTTATTATTTTGCATTTTAAATGAAATGAGTGAAAGGTGTGTAATTTAAATGTGTGTAAGACATGTATTTTCAACGTATATCTAATATATGTATTTTAAAGGACAGTTAGTTATTTTAAATGAAATGAGTGAAAGGTTTATATTTTAATTGAAATGAATGCAATAGAAAAGATGCCGATGGGAACTATATTTGGCGATTTATTTTCTGCGCCCGGATAACATAAAAGTACATTCTTCTATTAGACCTTATTAGTCAGATTATTATATTGCAAACATTTTGAAAAACATAACTGTGAAATCCATTTATACGCTGGAAAGAAGGTCTTTATATTACGTAATATTTGTTCAAAATTAAAAATGTCATTAGTCCTCGAATGAAATGCAAGTGAAATCTTTGCATTAAACGTTCCTTTGAATCCAAATAGGGACAAGTGAACAATTTCTAAATTTGTCTCCCAGAATAGATGTCGAAATAGATAGTATCCGACATTGCTCCTCCTTAAGTGTCCATTAGCTTCGAGGAATAAAATCTAGAATCGTGAATACTGGTAGTACGTAGAAGTTGCACACTGGGTATATGTCACACATAATTAGAATGCATAAAGAGAACGGCAATAAAATTTATGGGAATCAAAACTTTATAATTTGTACTTATAATTTGTACTTTCTCTTCGTATGAAATCTTAAAAAATGTCTTTATACTACGTAACATTTGTTCAAAATTAAAAATGTCACGAGACCTCGAATGAAATGCAAGTGAAATCTTTGCATTAAACATCCCTTTCAATCAAAATAAGGACACGGGAACGATTTCTAAAATTGTCTCCTAGAATAGATGTCGAAATAGAAAGCATCCTACATTGCTCCTCCTTAAGTGTTTATTAGTTTCGAAGATTAAAATCAAGAATGGTGAATAATGGCAGTTAGCTTTTCCGTAGAAGTTGCGCACCGTATATGTCAGACATAATTAGAATGGATAAGGATGACTGCAATAAAAGTTTATGGGAATCAAAACTTTATAATTTGTACTTTCTCTTCGTATGAAATTTTAAAAATATGGCTCTATTCTGCATAATTTTTTTTCAAGATCAAAAATGTCACTAGTCTTCGAAAGAAATACAGATGAAATCTCTACATTAAATATCGCTTTCAGTCCAAATAGGGACACTTAAGCGATCTCTAAACTTGTCTCCTAGAATAGATGTCGAAATATAAAGTATTCTACATTGCTCCTCCTTACGTGCTCACTAGTTTCGAAGATTAAAATCAAGAATGGTGAATAATGGCAATCAGCTTTTCCGTAGAAATTGCGCACCGGGTATGTCAGACATAATTAGAACGGATAAGGATGACTGCAATAAAAGTTTATGGGAATCGAAACTTTAAAATTTGTACTTTCTCTTCATATGAAATTTTTAAAAAGTCTTTATACTACGTAATATTTGTTCAAAATTAAATATCACTAGTCTTCGAATGAAATGCAGATAAAATCTCTACATTATATACCCCTTTCAATTCAAATAAAGACACGTCAACGATGTCTAAATTTGTCTCTTAGAATAGATGTCGAAATAGAAAGTATCCTATATTACTCCCCCTTAAGTTATCATTAGCTTCGAAAATTAAAATATAGGATGGTGAATAATGGAAGTCTGCTTTTCCGTAGATATTGCGCCCCGAGTATGTGAGACATAACTAGAAGGCATAAAGAAAAGTGCAATAGAAGTTTATGGGAACCGAAACTTTATAGTTTGTACTTTTTCTTTGTATAAATTAAAAAAAATAATAATAATTAAGAAGCTTTCTTTAACGTACACTGTAAAAATGTTTTTTAATCTACAAAAATATAATATATCCACAAACGAAGACACATGAACTATCTATAAATTTGTCTCCCAGAATAGACGTCGAAATAGAAAGTAACCTATACATTGCTCCTCCTGAAGTGCCCATTAGCTTCGAAGATAAAAATCTAGAATGGTGAATAATGTGAGTCTGCTTTTCCGTAGAAATTGCGCACCGGGTATGTCACATATAATTAGAATGCATAAAGATAACTGCAATAGAAGTTTATGGGCATCAAAACTTTATGATTTGTACTTTCTCTTCGTATGACATTTTTTTTAAAAGTCTTTAAACTACGCAATATTTGTATAAAAATGTCACTAGTCTTCAAAAGAAAGGCATATGAAATCTCTACATTGAATACCCCTTTCAATTCAAATAAAGACACGTGAACGATCTCTAAATTTGTCTCCCAGAATAGATGTTGAAATAGAAAGTATCCTACATTTCTCCTCCTTAAGTACTCATTAGCTTCGAAGATTAAAATCTAGAATGGTGAATAATGGTAGTCAGTTTTTCCGTTGAAATTGCGCACCGGTATATCAGACATAATTAAAATGGATAAGGATGACTGCAATAAAAGTTTATGGGAATCGAAACTTTATAATTTGTACTTTCTCTTCATATGAAATTTTAAAAAAGTCTTTATACTAAGCAATATTTGTTCAAAATTAAATATCACTAAAGTTCGAATGAAATGCAGATGAAATCTCTACATTATAAGCATTTCAAACGTCTGGCTGCGTTTCGCTTAGTTCATTCTCTTCGTCTCCCCTCCTTTATTCGCCTCCACACTTAAACTTTCCCGGTCGGCGGAGTGTTCCTATTGGTCTCTCTGTCACGTGTGTTTCCTCGTCTCCGCTGTTGTTTTGAAAAATTCAACGCCATTTCATCTGGCCTTGGGGCGAGAGATGGCAGGCAAGCGGTCATGGCCTAGGAGTTTTTAATTCGTTTTTACCTTTTGAGTTGGCACTGAAGATGGAGCTTAAGGGCTCTGAAACAGCTGTTTGCCATTAGAAATGATTTTAATTTGTGCTAATTTAACGTTGCACATTCATTTTTAATATAAAAATGTCACTGGTCTTCGAAAGAAATGCCGATGAAATCTCTACATTAAATACCGGTTTCAGTCCAAATAGATACAATTGAACGATCTCTAAATTTGTCTCTTACAAAAGATGTCCAAACAGAAAGTATCCTACATTGATCCTCCTTATGTGCTCATTAGCTTCGAAGATAAAAATCTAGAATGGCGAATAATGGCAGTCAGCTTTTCCGTAGAAATTGCGCACCGGGTATGTCAGACATAATTAGAATGGATAAGGATGACTGCAATAAAAGTTTATGGGAATCGAAACTTTCTAATTTGTACTTTCTTTTCATATGAAAATTTAAAAAAGTCTTTATACAACGCAAAATTTGTTCAAAATTAAATATCACTAGTTTTCGAATGAAATGCAGATGAAATCTCTGCATTATATACCCCTTTCAATTCAAATAAAGACACGTGAACGATCTCTAAATTTGTCTCTTAGAATAGATGTCGAAATAGAAAGTATTCTACATTGCTCCCGCTTAAGTGCTCATTAGTTTCGAAGATTGAAATATAAGGATAGTGAATAATAGTAGTTTGTTTTTCTGTAGAAATTGCGCACCGAGTATGTGAGAGTGAGACATACTTAGAAGGCATAAAGAAAAGTGTAATAGAATGGTAGAAATTGCGCACCGGGTATGTCACATATAATTAGAATGCATAAAGAGAACTGCAATAGAATTTTATAAGCATCGAAACTTTATAATTTGTACTTTATCTTCGTATGAAATTTTAAAAATAGTCTTTAAACTGCGCAATATTTCTACAAAAATAAAAATGTCACTGGTCTTCGAAAGAAAGGTAGATGAAATCTCTACATTGAATACCCCTTTCAATTCAAATATAGACACGAGAACGAGCTTTACATTTTCTCCCAGAATACATGTCGAAATAGAAAGTATCATACATTGCTCCTCCTTAAGTACTCATTAGCTTCGAAGATCAAAATCTATAATGGCGAATAATGGTAGTCAATTTTTCCGTTTAAATTGCGCACCGAGTATGGCAGACATATTTAGAATTCATAAAGAGAACTGCAATAGAAGTTTACGGGAATCGAAACGTTGTAATTTGTACTTTTTCTTCCTATGAAATTTTTTAAAAAAATTTAATAATTAAAAAGCTTTTTTTAATACACTGTAAAACTAGTCGTTGGGGGCCACCGTAATACTTACCCATCATCGATATGCATAATGTAAAATATGAAAATAAAACATGTGTAAACTAGTTATAAAATGCATTGCAATTCGAATAAAATCATGGCTTGATGACATCATATACTTTAAATGCTCTATTACTGAATTGCGTAAAAGAAACATCCTTATAACTCCAAAATTGATAATCCTATTAACTAACGGTTTACTAAGTCGGATTAAGCGTCTCATTTCCAATTAAAATATATCTTTGAATTGAAATTTCAATGAAATACAGGATCATGAAAAACCGAAGAATGCGGAAAATATGATTACAAATATCTCGGCAACTCATTATCCGATCGACTTCATTCTTTATGCAAATTTTATGTTGTCTTTTATATTCACTCCTTAAAATAAATAATTTCGAAATTTTCTATATACCTTTTATCAGACGAATATTTGGAGAGTCCGAAAAAATTAGTTCTGTATTATCCAGGTTACTGAAATTCAATAAGCTTCTTTTCATTATTACATACTAAGTACATACCAAATTTCAAGTCTTTATCTAAATTTGTTCGGGAGATACAGCGTTTACAGACACACACACCGACAGACGGACGGCATTTTTCTTTTTTTCTTCCGAAAAATATATTTTCGGAATACTCAGTGTCTGAAACGTGTATGTCCGTCAAAAAAAATTTTTCAATTTTCAAAACGAGTACAAGATTTACCCTATACTATGTATGATGGGTAAGTAATAAAAGTGCTTCTTAATCTACGAAAATATAATGTATCCATGAACGAAAATGTACAATAACCTTTTCCGAATTTCCTATTATTCCGAAAACCGTTCTTTATCAGTAGATACCTCAAAGACCAATATATTTACGAGTTTTAAAAAAACATTTATAAAAACAAAGTTTTTTTTTTTTTTTTTTTTTTTTTTTTGCTGCCATTGATTTTTTAAAAAGTTTCCAAGTAGGTTTATTTTGGCGTATGAAACAGTATCCTCAAATCGAAATATTGGTTTTTAGTATGCTATTAAATATCACGTAAACATTTTCAGCTGTATAACGGAATTTATATATGCAAGAATAAAAAATAATAATTTTAATTTTAATGTCAATATTAATGCTGTTTATTTATCATGTTTGTCTTTAAAACATGTTTGCTGAACATGAAAATATTTACCTGAGAATTGATAGCACCCCAAAAAGCCTATATTCCAGTTTGAGAAAACTGATTTCTACACTAGCTAAAACTACTCGTAAATATTTCTGAAAATCAGTGACAGCAAAAGAAACTTAGTTTCTGAGGCTTCTAAAGATAAAGAATGATTTTCGAAATCGTGGATAACTCGGAAGAATTTACTGTATATTTTCTATCGTTGTATTATTATATTATCCTAAGATTAAGAATCATTTTTCTCTTTTTACAGTGGGGATAATGATTAGTGAATAATGAAAGGTCTTGCAAATATTGTCAAAATGGTTCACTAATATTGAATATTGGTGAAGATTTTAAAACTAAAATTAAAAGAGAAAAAATAACTAAGTCAAAAGTTATCAGTAACAAAGAAGTGGATTTTTCATTTCTAAACTGAACTTTAAGCCGACAGAGTGAAAAATGTCCCAAGCCGGGAATCGAACCCGGGTCCCCAGAATAGCACTCCGATGCTCTACCACTAAGCCACAAGGAACGATATCCCAACTCGGCATCTCTAACTCTTATATATATATCGGAAAGACTGCAACCCCAGCACAAGATGGAAACTGTCATCCAGAGCACACAAACCGGGTTCGAATCCCGGCTTCGGACATTTTTCACTCTGTCGGCTTAACGCTCAGTTTTGCAATGAAAAATCCACTTGTTTGTTACTCATTAGTCTTGGGCGAATTTCCCTCCTGAAAAATTAATTGAAAAAAAAATTAATTGGAATTTACTTGTATGTGTTGTCTGTGCTGGACTTGTTGTGAAATATGTCTGAAATTTGCCACAGGTTTGTGTGCTCTGGATGGCAGTTTAAATCTTGTGCTGCGGTTGTAGCTTTTCAGGCATATATATAAGAGTGAGAGATGCCGATTTGGGATATCGTTCCTTGTAGCTCAGTGGTATGCCTCAGAGCGCTATTCTGGGGTCCCGGGTTCGATTCCAGGCTTGGGACATTTTTCACTCTGTCGGCTTAACGCTCAGTGTAGAAATGAAAAAATGTTTGTACTCATTAGTTTCGGGCGAATTTTTATCCTGAAAAAATAATTGCAATTTACAAAAGTTATCAGTTTTTTTAATCACCTAAGTAACTTTAGAATCACCGTATGTAATTTAAAAAAGTAGCTTTCAGAATTTTTCTTTCCTAGAAAGAAAATATTGAAATTTACAATATATTTTTAGAGTATTTACAACCCGAAACTACATTTTAATCGCGACTCGGATTTTAAAATTAAGATTTCAAAACCTTAAGTTATACTCCTTGTCAGAAAAATTCCAGACGATTTCTTAATTATTAATAGTATTTTTAACGTGATTCTCGTGCATTTTTATTATAATTGTCATTTCCGTTTCGCTATTTTTGTGTAATTGTGCGTTCTCTTTTCTTAACATTTTAGTTTTCGGAACTAATGAGCACTTACGGAGAATTAAAACGTACGCTCCTTCCCATTTCGAATCATATTTTGGAGACACATTTGGACAGATCTTGTATTTCTTTCAAAGCAAGTCGAAAGAGACAATTAAATTTTGGATATTTCATTTGAATTCTATAGAAAATTTATGATTTGTTATTTTAGTCTTGTATTTCACTTAACTTATAAAATTTCTTCTTATGTTTCACTAATTCACTTTGTTTTTCAAAATCACGTAATCCACCCTCAAAGAGACCTCTATGAAACGACAACATGAAACATATTTTTAATTAAGGCTCGACCTTAACTCTTAACTGGTGTTGTGATGTCACTTAGTATATTTTTCTACTCAGGTAATTTTTTCACCAATCAGTAAAACTCAGATAAAAATAATATATATAAATGCTATACTTACTGATTTATTCAACTGACAAATACAGCCGTGTAAAAATACCATTGTTTTTATAAAAATTCCTTTTATTTGTTTTTTAACACTTTCCAACATAGTTTAAAGTTTTATTATTATGACGGCCATTTCCAATTTTCTATTTGGTGTGATTGTGCGTTCCCGTTGCTCAAGATTTTAGTTTTCGGAACTAATGAGTACTTACGGAGAATTAATAGGTGAGCTCCTTCCCATTTCGAATCATATTTTGTGAGACACACTTGGACCGATCTTGTATTTCTTTCATGGCAAGTCGAAAGAGACAATTAAATTTTGGATATATCATTTGAATTCTATAGAAAATTTATGATTTGTTATTTTAGTCTTGTATTTCACTTAACTTATAAAAATTCTTCTTATGTTTCACTAATTCACTTTGTTTTTCAAAATCACGTAATCCACCCTCAAAGAAACCTCTATGAAACGACAACATGAAACATATTTTTAATTAAGGCTCGACCTTAACTCTTAACTGGTGTTGTGATGTCACTTAGTATATTTTTCTACTCATGTAATTTCTTCACCAATCAGTAAAACTCAGATAAAAATAATATATATAAATGCTATACTTACTGATTTATTCAACTGACAAATACAGCCGTGTAAAAATACCATTGTTTTTATAAAAATTCCTTTTATTTGTTTTTTAACACTTTCCAACATAGTTTAAAGTTTTATTATTATGACGGCCATTTCCAATTTTCTATTTGGTGTGATTGTGCGTTCCCGTTGCTCAAGATTTTAGTTTTCGGAACTAATGAGTACTTACGGAGAATTAATAGGTGAGCTCCTTCCCATTTCGAATCATATTTTGTGAGACACACTTGGACCGATCTTGTATTTCTTTCATGGCAAGTCGAAAGAGACAATTAAATTTTGGATATATCATTTGAATTCTATAGAAAATTTATGATTTGTTATTTTAGTCTTGTATTTCACTTAACTTATAAAAATTCTTCTTATGTTTCACTAATTCACTTTGTTTTTCAAAATCACGTAATCCACCCTCAAAGAAACCTCTATGAAACGACAACATGAAACATATTTTTAATTAAGGCTCGACCTTAACTCTTAACTGGTGTTGTGATGTCACTTAGTATATTTTTCTACTCATGTAATTTCTTCACCAATCAGTAAAACTCAGATAAAAATAATATATATAAATGCTATACTTACTGATTTATTCAACTGACAAATACAGCCGTGTAAAAATACCATTGTTTTTATAAAAATTCCTTTTATTTGTTTTTTAACACTTTCCAACATAGTTTAAAGTTTTATTATTATGACGGCCATTTCCAATTTTCTATTTGGTGTGATTGTGCGTTCCCGTTGCTCAAGATTTTAGTTTTCGGAACTAATGAGTACTTACGGAGAATTAATAGGTAAGCTCCTTCCCATTTCGAATCGTATTTTGGGAGACGACACACTTGGACAGATCTTGTATTTATATCTAGGCAAGTTCAAAGAGACAATTAAATTTTGAATATATCATTTCAATTCTATCGAAATTTTATGATTTGTTATTTTAGTCTTGTATTTTCCCCTAACTTTTTACTTTCTTCTTATATTTCACTGATTCACTTAATTCACTTTGTTCTTCAAATCACGTAATACACTATCAAAAATGAACTTCGATGAAATGACAACATGAAACACCTTTTTAATTGAGGTTCGGTCTTAAACTTTAACTGGTTTTGTGGTGCCATTTTGTACGTGTGGTCCCGTTTTTGTGGTGCCATTTCACGTATTTTCCTACTCGTGTAATTTCTTCATCATGCAGTAAGACTCAGATAAATGTAATGTATATAAGTTTTATATTTACTGATTTATTCAACTTATAAATACAGTCGTGTAAAAATGCCATTGTTTTTATAACATTTCTTGTTATTTGTTTCTTCTATATATGTACTAGCTGGCGAAGCAACCCGGTGTATTGCACTTCCATTTCATGAAAACTTTCGATTTTTTTTTTTTTTTTTTTGGGGGGGGGAAGAGAAATCTAATTTAATGCTTAATTTAGAAAAGCTTTATCATATTAATTATGTAAAATTTATTATTGTAAGCAAGAAATTATGTCTACAATGAAAAGGAAATGAAAATTACAAAACTTACATTTTGCAAATTACGTGATTTTTATGCAATTATAGTAAAATGCCTTTATAAAAAATGGCGAAATACGAACAAAAAAATTCCATTGATCGAGAGAATTTTGTAGAGGAGAAGGCGTAAATACGGGCACAGGTGTAAATATGGGCACTCCTCTGAAAGTGGCTATGGGAGGTGCTGATGACTGACGGCCAGGACAGTAAATGATGCCATTTGTTGATATGAGACAGCAGAGAGCAGTTGGAACCGTTCTTTCAAGTAGTGTGGATGCAGCGTGAGTTATTGTGTGAATTGGTGTTTGTTCTGGACTGCAAACTTTTGACAGCTATCTGAAATCGTTTTCTTTTCGTGTTCTTATAGTTAGTTTAAAATAATTTCACAGTGATATCCGGAAAGCGGAGATCCTTAGCTACTTTTAGAAGCATGTCATTACTTACGCACATCTTTAGGCTACATCCTGAGAACATATACATCTTCAGATCCATCCAGATAACTGGCGTTAATTTCAGCGTGCTACGTTTCACACTCTAGGAGGAGGAGTAATGAAATATAAGCAGATAGTCATATTTTAACATAATAGATATGTTATAATACTAACTGGGGACAACATGCAACCATGACGTCAGCTGCATACAAAAATTTCACGACGGAGTTAAGGATTAAAATTGCGATTTCAAAGCTTAAAATTCAAGGGCCTTAAATATTGGAGCAAACTTTACATGTTTTTAAGTTTGTATCCTTATAGATTTCGAAAATATTTCTCTTTATGCATTCTAATTGTAGCTGTTGATTCAGGTACGCTATTTTACGTCAATTATGAATTCGTATCACTCAATATTTCAGTTTTTAGCATTTACAATTAATGAGTATTTACTGACTAGCAATACATAATCCTTCTTAATACCATCTGTACTTTGGGAGACACAAGCGTGGAAATGATTTACTTGACTTTCATGTTAATTAAAAAAAGGCATTTAAATACTGGAGATTTCGTTCTTATTCAATTTGAAGATATGTGATTTCTATTTTCATATTTGTATTTCAGATTAAAAAAATTATGACATCTGTTGATTCAAGAGAAAACCTTTAATTGGTTAAATAATGAATAAACTACCTACTGTAAATAAAAATGAACTAGCTGTTTTTCTTACTGAATTTGAAGATTTGAAATTGTTTATTAATATGCAATTTTAAAATAAACAAACTATTAAATATTTCTATTGGGAATTTCATCTGTCCAAGTAGGACATTCTAAGACTTGGTGTTAAAATTAAGCATTAAAACTTATAATCAGTCTTCTAAAGTCTAAGAACCTGTTTTAATTATTAAGAATTTTCTCTTCATACGAAGATACTTTACAAATACAGAAGTTTACATCTATATAAATCTCGACATCATTTATCTTCGTGCAGTCTAATTATAGCTGCCGCTTGTAGTACGCTACTTTTATGTAACTGTGAGTTCCAACTTTTAACTATTCTAGCTTTTAATTTCATCTATCCATGTAGCACATTTAACACTTGGTGTTAAAATTAAACTTTAAAACATATAATCTGTATTCTAAAGTACACGAATCTATCTTAATTATTAAGAGTTTTCTCTTCATACGAAGAGAACTTTACGAATACAGAAGTTTACATCTATATAAATCTCAAAATCATTTATCTTCGTGCACTCTAATTATAGCTGTCGCTTGCAACACGCTACTTTTATGTAACTGAGCGTTTTAATCTCTCACTATTTTCGTTTTTAATTTCATGTGTCCATGTAGCACATTTAAGACTTGGTGTTAAAATTAAATTTTCATGTAGCACATTTAAGACTTGGTGTTAAAATTAAATTTTAAAACTTATAATCTATATTCTGAAGTTCAAGAATCTATCTCAATTATTAAGAGTTTTCTCTTCAATCGAAAAGAACTTTACGAATACATACAGAAGTTTATATCTATATAAATCTTGAAATTACTTATCTTCGTTCACTCTTAATTATAGCTGTCGCTTGCAGCACGCTACTTTTATGTAATTGAGCGTTTTAATAACTCACTATTTTAGTTTTTAATTTCATCTGTCCAAGTAGGACATTTAAGACTTGGTGTTAAAATTGAGCTTTAAAACTTATAATCAGTTTTCTAAAGTCCAAGAATCTGTCTTAATTATTAAGGATTTTCTCTTCATACGGAGCGATTTTACAAATATAGAAGTTTGCATCTATATAAATCTCGAAATCATTTATCTTCGTGCACTCTAATTATAGCTGTCACTTGCAGCACGCTACTTTTATGTAACTGAGTGTTTTAATCTTTCAGTATTTTAGTTTATAATTTCATCTGTCCAAGTAGGAAATTTAAGACTTGGTGTTAAAATGAAGCTTTAAAACTTATAATCCGTTTTCTAAAGTCCAAGAATCTGTCTTAATTATTAAAGTCTCTTCATGCGAAGATACTTTACAAATACAGAAGTTTATATCGATATAAATCTCGAAATTATTTATCTTTGTGCACTCTAATTATAGCTATCGCTTGTAGCACACTACTTTTATGTAACTGTGAGTTCCAATCTTTCACTATTCTAGTTTTTAATTTCATCTATTCAAGTAGGCCATTTAAGACTTGGTGTTAAAATTAAGCTTTAAAACTTATGATCTGTATTCTAAAGTCCAAGAATCTCTCTTAATTATTAAAGTATCTTCATACGAAGAGACTTTACAAAAACAGAAGTCTGTATCAATACGAATAAATCTCGAAGTCATTTATCTTCAGGCATTCTAATTATACCCGTCGCTTCCATCACGCTAATGTTATGTAACTGTCCCTTCCACTCTCTCGCTATTCCAGTTTTTAATTTTCGGAGCTAATGAGTATTTACAAAGAACAATATGTGAACAATTCCCAATTCGATTCTTATTCCAGGAGGCAAATTTGAAGATGGTGTAATGAATTTCCATAATATATCAATAGCAATTACTAGTTTCTGAGTATTTCATATGCATTCTATATAGAAGACATGACTTTTTATTTTATTCTTACATTTCTTTAATTCACTTTGTTCTTCAAAGCGTGTAATCCCCTATCTAAAACGCTTCTGTGAAACAGCAACATGAAACACCTTTTTAATTGATATTCTCTCGTAAAATTACAATTTTAAAACCTTAGTTGTATTCCATATCTTAAAATTCAAGAGTATGTTTAATAATTGAAAGTTGTTTTCTGCACACAAACATAAAAATTAAAAATTCTGAAATTGGGATCCCTTTAAATATCGGTTAAATTTATATTCATGATTTTTTTTACTGTCATTTCCGTATGCTATACTTGTTTAGCATCGCGTTACCATCTTTCAGAATTCGTGTTTTTAGTTTTTTAAAGCTAATAAATACTTATGGAAGAATTACAGTGGCTCACATTTTTTTTGGACACTAGTATTTTTGAAACTTACATATAAAAAACATCATCTCAATATTAAAGTATCTACTTAAAAAATTTTTCACATATTTTTTTTTTGTCTGTAATAAAATCTATATGCTGTAATAAAAATAAATTCAAAACTTTTTTTTTTCAAAAAATTTATTTACTGAGAAAGTACTAAATACAATCTCAAATAAGTAATTGGACACTTTGAACATTCAACAAATGCAAACAAAAATATGCAAATAATCAAACACTTTAATACTTTGTTGGATATCCTTTAGCTACAATTACACTTTTAATACGTTTTGGCATGGATACAACTAGTTTTTTTGTGCAAGAATGTTCAATTTTGTTCCATTCCTCTGTTAATACTGCTTTAAGTTGTTCTTTCGAAGAAATATTATATTTTCTTTTTCTTTTCTCCAGTTCATGCCACACATTTTTAATTGGGTTTAAATCTGGAGAATATGGTGGAGTCTTGATAACTTTGCGACAGTTGTAGAGCAGCCATAAGCGAACATTTAGGGCTGTATGTTTGGGATCATTATCTTGATACATCTTGTATCCGTTTTGAATTCCAAGTTTTTTGGCAGATAGTTTCAGGTTTTCTTTCAGGATATTTATATATATATATATATATATACTGGTCCATATTATTTTCAAGGAAAGCTAAATTTTCCATACCAGAAGCAGCAAAACATACCCAAACCATTATGCCTCCACCTCCATCTTTGACAGTTGGCAATAGATTTTTCAGATTGAGCACTTCGTTGGGCTTTCTCCGCACAGTTATTCGCTTATCAGACTCAAATATGTTAAAGTTTGATTCATCCAAATATAGTACGCTTTCCCAAAACGATACATCTTTGGCTACCATGGATTTTGCAAAATCCAGACGTAACTTTCTTGCTCTTTCATTAACGATACATTTTCTTCTGGCAACTCTACTGTTGTATCCATATGATCTGATAACTCGTCTAACAGTTTCAGGGTTTACATTTATTGCAAATCTGTTTTCTAATTTTGTTGTAAGTTTCACTGCACTAATTCTTGGATTTTTCATGATTTTATGCATAATAAACCTTCGATTCTTGGGAGTTAGCTTGTAAGGAGCTCCTGATTTTAATACTTTTTCAATAGTTCCACGTAATATCCATTTTTATAATAGTAAACACAGTTGAATGACTTACTTTAAACAGGTTTTGCGATAGTTCTGATGATTTTACCATCTTTAAAATGTTCTATAATTAAATTACAAATAGAATTTGTTGCAACTTTGTAGCGCTCGGCCATGTTAACTTCAAATCTAGAAATGTAAATAAATTTACATGAAGTAGTAATAATTTTAAAGTGCAGACGATAATATTTGACATCTATTTCCATTTATAATAAAAATAAAATAACAAAAAATATTGTGTGTCAAAAAATATAGTAAAGCTTTAAAGTGTTCAGTTACTTATGTGAGATTGTTGTTTTTAACACTTTCTCGGTAAATTAATTTTTAAAAAAAGGATTTGAATTTATTTATTTTTAATACAATATGTAGGTTTTATTATAAAGAAAAGAAAGTTTATATGAAAAAAATTAAGTAGATCCTTTAATATTTAGATGATGTTTTTTATAAGTAAGTTTCAAAAACACAAGTGTCCAAAAACAAACGTGAACCACTAGTATATGGTCTTACAAATTTCGATTCCTATTCTGCGAAACAGATTTGGAGAGTGGGTATTTGTGTTTCATAGTAAGTCAAAATAATTAAATTTTATATCATTTCCATTCTATAGAAAACTTATGACTTTATAATACGTTATTGTTACTAGGGGACTCAGCCCCCAACTCGCTAACGCTCGTCAACCCCCCGTGAATTGCAAAGCAATTCACATTGAGACCGCTACGCGATCCCAGCTCGCTACGCTCGCTCGCCCCTTTTTATTTTTCTAGTAATTCTAGCCGGAATAAGTACTACCATAAATCATTTGAACATATGAAATTGAAAATTTTTTAATGTAAAAAAGTAATTGAAAACTCCGTTGAAAACACCTAAAAATGCATTTTGTTGATGCTACTAAAGAGCATATAAATCATTTAAATACCATGAAAAAAGGATCTTGGAAACATAATTAGTTTAAAACTTATTGCACCTATAATATTGTACAGCACGGCTTAAATTCATTAAAAAAAATAAAATAAAATAAAATAAAATAAAATAAAATAAATAAAACACTAAGTGGTCGGAAGATAGTTTATCATCAATGATTGTTTAAATTTCGTTCGACATTTTATTATTCTAATCGATTATAGATTTCGGAAAAAGAAATTATTTTTACTTCAATAAAACAGCAGCAGATGGCAGCAGGGGCATTCTAGAAAGTTTATATTTTATTATCTCCGATTTTTTGTGCAAGTGAAATTCGTAAATAAATTCTAAATAAGAGTTGAGAATTAATTTGAAATTAACAATATTACTCATAATTAAAATGAGGAATCATCTCAGACGCTTTGGATTACGTTCATATTATTTTATTTTTAATAATTGCTAGCTTGAGTTTCACTGCTCTGACACTGACCGCCATATTGGAGGCGGAGCTAACACAATCTTGTCTGTTCATTGGTCTGAGCTCTGGAAACTACGGTTGTTGCCAACGATAAGGTAGAAATTCAGCCCTATTTCCGCGCCACGTAAGACAAATATATAGATATTTCACTTAACATTTTATGTCATTCTTACATTCCAAGAATTCGCTTTGTTCTTCAAAGCATTTTATTTATTATCAAGAAGACTTTAATGAGATAGCAACATAAAACTCCTTTTAATTGAGAATCGTTCTTAAAATTACAATTCCTATTCTGGGAAACAGATTTGGCAATCGTGTATTTGACTTTCATAGTAAGTTGAAATATTGATTTAACTCCATTTAATTTGCAATCTATGGAAAACTTATGACTTTATAATATTTTATTGTTATATTTCACTTAAAATTTTATCTCATTCTTACAGTCCAAGAATTCGCTTTGTTCTTCAAAGAATTTTATTTATTATCAAGAAGACTTTAATGAGATAGTAACATGAAACTCTTTTTAATTGAGAATCGTTCTTAAAATTACAGTTCCTATTCTAAGAAACAGATTTCGAGATTGGGGTTTGTCTTAAATACAAGTCGAAATAATTGGTTTAACTGCATTTCATTTCCATTGTATAGAAGCCTTATGGCTTTTATAATACTTGTATTGTTATATTTCTCTTAACTTTTATCTTATTGTTATATTCTAATAATTCGCTTTAGTCTTCAAAACATGTAATTTATTATCACAAAGACTTATGATATATGGCAACCTGAAACTCCTTTTAATTGATAATCGTTCTTAAAATTACAGTTCCAAAACACTGAGTTGAAATGCATGTCTTAACATTCACGAGTGCGTCATAATTATTGGAAGGTTTTCTGCTTATAAACAGAAATTACAAATTACAAAATTTGGATCTCCTTAAATTTTGAAGCCATATCTCTTCATGCTTTCTAATTTAAACTGTAATTTTCGGGTCGCTACTTTTATGTAATTGCAAATCTCAATGTACGAGGGGCAGTCGGAAAATAAATTCCTCTGGCGACTGTGGACAGAGGTGTGTATGAAAGACAAAAAATGTAATGGGACATTAAAGATAAAACATAACTTTATTTTTCCACATAAGTACCAAGTACATTGAGACATTTGTTATACCACTTTATAAGCTTCAAAAAGCACCCCAGGAAAATAATCAGGGCTTTGAATACGGACAAAGCGTTGAACGGCTATGGGCGAAAGACGACACTGCAGGTGAACGTGAACGTGCAAGACACCGATACACCATTGGGTAGAGGTCGACCGCGATCAAGCAGATGGCGCTGTTGCACGATCTTTGCTGTTGCACGACGGCTTTTTGAAGCTTATAAAGCGGTAGGACAAATGTCTTAATGTACTTGGTACTTATGTGGAAAAATAAAGTTATGTTTTATGTTTAATGTCTCATTACATTTTTTGTCTTTCATACACACCTCTGTCTACAGTGGCCAGGGGAAACCTATTTTCCAACTTCCCCTCGTATATGTTAAAGTAAACACTGGGTTTGTGTCTTCGCCCCGAGATTGCACTTATACTCTAAATCGAAAACTCGGTTCCCGGGGCGGTCACCCCTTGTCATCCCTTTTCTTAACCCTGTGATTAAGGACCTAAACTGGTGACTATTCACAAAAATTTTTCTTTGTGGTCGATTTCTCTTGAAAATATCCCAGTATAAGTGTATGGCGGAAATTATATTTTATAATGTTGTATGAATAGAATATATATTTAGATCACATGGACGTATACGTCCGACATGTAGTCAAAGAGTTAATCACGCATTTCGATTTAGTCATATAACCAATCTCCAAACGTGTAAGCAAAATTGGAAATAATTACACACTATTTCTCATTAATCAATATTAGCTCCGATATTGGAACAAAAAATGGAATGTTGAGAGATGTGAGTCTGGAATTAGATAAAAAAAAGCATAACACTAACAAAAGCTATAATTAGAATGCAGAAATTGGTATACAAATGCATGGCTATGCGTATTTCAAAAGTCAGGGTTAATTGCGTTAAGTTTAATTATAGTACAATTTTAAAATATCAACATCACAAATTTTGAGATAAAATATGGATGGAAAGTTGACTAATTGAAGTAAATTTGCACCCTTTTTGATTTATAAGGAAAGTTACATGACTAATCTCTAAATATGTTTGCCAGAATAAAATAAAAAATGGCGAGAAACAAACATTATTCCTCTATAAAAAATTATTAATCTTTTAAACAAAATGGAAATTTGATAGGTACGCAGTTAGATAAAAATAGCATAACACTAACAACCGTTATAATTAGAATGTATAAATTGGTATGCAAATGTATGGCGATGGCTATTTCAGATTTCCGGGTTAATTGTATTAACTTTAATTATAGTACAACTTTAAAATATCAACTTCACAAGTCTTCAAGTAAAAAACAAATGAAAGGATGGTTAGATAAAGTACTTAATCACCTTTTCAATTCATAAGGAAAGTTCAGATGAGTCATTTTTAACTATGTCTCCAATAATAGAAATGCCAAATCCAAAGTGCTCTTTGTTAAACAATCATTAGTTCCGGAAAAAATTACAATATTTAAAAATATAGGATTATGCAATTAAATAAACTCTGCAAATCGAAATCGACAGCTATAATTAGAATCCAGAAAGAGAAATGCATTCAAAATTTATGGAGAACAGTATTTTAGAATTCAGTTAATTATAGTAACGTTAATTGTAGTATACAATTGTGAAAAAAGAACATCACAATTTTTCCAGTAAAGTACAGATGAAATCTACATTCTTAATCTCCCTTTTCGATTTATAAGGAAAATCACATGAACAGTCTCAATATATATTTCCCAGAGTGAAAATATAAATATAAAAATAATCATATATTCTTCCTCCATAGCAATCATTAAGCTGTAAAAAAGGGATTGTTGAGATATGGGAATCCTCGATTTTATAAAAATAGTATAACAGAAACGGTATGACAACTATAATTAGAATTCAAAAAGATAAATGCATTCGAAAATGATCCGTAATTCAGAATTTGTTTAGTTGTAGTGAATCTTTAAAAAAATTAATATCGCAAGTTTTCAAGTAAAATAGGGAAGAGGAAGCAGGAGGAATGGAACAACACTAATTTTGCTTATACTAAACGTTTTTATTTCCTGTTTTAGACTATATGTAGTACTACAAAGAGAAAAAAGTCCTGGGATCGTTATTATCAGCACCAACAAATTATTCATATAATTTCAAGAAAGTACCATCCTTCAAAAGGTTCGTATAAAGTTTACATGACATTTCGGCCATTCCTTTACGAATTCCAGTCGTTGTAATTGACTCAACTTTCGTTTATACGCATTTCTGGGGTTTATTGAAACATGTTCCTTGTAGAATATGGAGTGCAAAGTATTTATCATTTATTTACAGTGTCACACAAAAAACAAATCAGTTACATAACTGTCTACGTGGAAAAATTGTTTGTAATGCATTTTAATGATGTTGCACTACATCAAACATAATGAAATTTATATACAATATTGATGTGCACTACGAGATGCTTACTGTAGAATATGTTGTGCAAAACAGGTATGGTTCAGCATTTGTTTCCGGTTTATATTCCATAACGATTTAAACTTCACCAATAAATAAATAAAATTATATAAATAAAACACACATTTAGCAAACATTTAATGGAACACTTAAACCAGCATTTGCTTCCGGTTTATATTCCATAACGAAATAAAACTTCACCAATAAATAAGTAAAATAATATAAATAAAACACACATTTAGGAATCATGTAATGGAACACTTAAACCAGCATTTGTTTCCGGTTTATATTCCATAACGAAATAGAACTTCACCAATAAATAAATTAAATAATATAACTAAAACACACATTTAGCAAGCATGTAATGGAACACTTAAACCAGCATTTGTTTCCTGTTTATATTCCATAACGAAATAAAACTTCACCAATAAATAAATAAAATAATATAACTAAAACACACATTTAGCAAACATGTAATGGAACACTTAAATCAACATTTGTTTCCGGTTTATATTCTATAACGAAATAAAACTTCACCAATAAATAAATAATATAATATAAATAAAACACACATTTATCAAACATATAATGGAACACTTAAACCACTCAAATATCTAGAATAAAAAAGGCTGCTGTAAGTAACGAAATCTTTGACGATTTCTTCTACCATTAACTCCTGACATGTGGCTAACACGAAAGTATGGTTTTTAATAAATTTTAAATTTTATTTGAATACATTATTGATATTTTTTAATATACAAAAGGCATTCCATAAAAACTGAGAGTTATATTTTACGTAGTGGCAACACCGCAAAACTAAAAAATAAAACTGCAGACGATTTTTTCAAATTGTTAGCTGTGCGTTTATAAATATTCTAATCGAAGCAGACGATTTTATTTACCTAGTTTCGTGCTTGTTTAAAGAACTGTTTTTATTTGTTCTACAGAAATGCAGGTGAGTGATTCAAGGTTAAAAAATGAAATGCGTTGTGCGATGAAATTTTGCTATCGTTTGGGCAAAATAGCTTCAGAAAAAGTTAAGTTAAAGAAAGAAGCTTAGAAAGACAAACGTTTGAGCGAGTCTACGATTTTTAGATGGCATGGTGATTTCAAAAAAGGACGTTTGTCTGCAGAACTGGCTCCGAAGCCTGACCTACCAGAAAGTGTTGTGAATGATCGAAATGTTAACACTGTGAGCGCAATTTTGCAAGGAAATCGGCGTATGACATGTGAGGAGATAGCGGCATCAACTAACATTTCGAAAACATCGATATTTTGCATTCTACGCAACAATTTACAGCTTCGCCATGTTTTTCCAGATGGGTTCCTCATCACCTTACTAAAGAACAAATGCAAACAGAAATTCCCCAATACTGTGAGTGGAAAGAGATTCTTCAAAATGATCCGAATTTCCTAAAGACTGTAATAACAGGTGATGAAACTTGGGTGCAACATTTTGATTCCCTTACCAAGTCCGATTCTGAAGTTTTTCAGCAGTATAGGTTTTTTTTAAGCACCTCCCAGAAAAAGGCTTCTCTACTTGTTTTGAAAAGTGGGTTGAATGATGGGACCGTTGCATATCATCTGAGAGAAGGTATTTTGAAAAAGAATGATGTCTTTTTTGCAGTAAATATATTTGTTGTTTTTTTATGATTTTACTCACAGTTTTTATGGAACGCTCTTTGTAAAAATGATTTGGTGTTGTCAGTAGGCAATCTAAAATAAATATATTAACTGTTAAAAAAATCGATTCGAGTTTTCAAAAAAAAAAAAATAGCGGCAAATACGAAAGTATACCTTTTAATAAATTTTAAAACTTTATTTGAATACATTGTAGATATTTTTCATATAAAAATGCTCTTTAGTGTTGTCTGTAGGCAATCTAAAAAATGTATTAAATGTGAAAAAATCTATTAGAGTTTTCAGTTTAAATAAAAATGGTTTTGCGGCTAATACGAAAGTATAGTTTCTAATAAATTTTAAAATTTTATTTGAATACATTATTGATATTTTTTTTACATAAAAATGATTTTTGATGTTGTCACTAGGCAATCTAAAATAAATATATTAAATGTTAAAAAAATCCATTCGAGTTTTCAATTTAAAAAAAAAATGTTTAGAGGCTAATACGAAAGTTTTGCTTTTAATAAATTTTAAAACTTTATTTGAATACATTGTAGATATTTTTCATACAAAAATGATCTTTGGTGTTGTCAGTAGGTAATCTAAAAAAATGTATTAAATATAAAAAAAACAATCTATTAAATTTTTCAATTAAAAAATGAGTGGTTTTGCCACTAATACGAAAGTATAGCTTTTAATAAATTTTAAAACTTTATTTGAATACATTATTGATATTTTTTTAATATAAAAATGATTTTTGGTGTTGTCAGTAAGCGATCTAAAATAAATATATTAAATGTTAAAAAAATCCATTTGAGTTTTCAATTAAAAAAAAAAAAATTGTTTAATGGCTAATACGAAAGTATTGCTTTTAATAAATTTTAAAACTTTATTTGAATACATTGTAGATATTTTTCATACAAAAATGATCTTTGGTGTTGTCAGTAGGTAATCTAAAAAAAATGTATTAAATATAAAAAACAATCTATTAAGATTTTTCAATTGAAAAATGAGTGGTTTTGCGACTAATACGAAAGTATAGCTTTTAATAAATTTTAAAACTTTATTTGAATACATTATTGATATTTTTTTAATATAAAAATGATTTTTGGTGTTGTCAGTAAGCGATCTAAAATAAATATATTAAATGTTAAAAAAATCCATTTGAGTTTTCAATTTAAAAAAAAAAAATTGTTTAATGGCTAATACGAAAGTATTGCTTTTAATAAATTTTAAAACTTTATTTGAATACATTGTAGATATTTTTCATACAAAAATGATCTTTGATGTTGTCAGTAGGTAATCTAAAAAAATGTATTAAATATAAAAAACAATCTATTAAGATTTTTCAATTGAAAAATGAGTGGTTTTGCGACTAATACGAAAGTATAGCTTTTAATAAATTTTAAAACTTTATTTGAATACATTATTGATATTTTTTTAATATAAAAATGATTTTTGGTGTTGTCAGTAAGCGATCTAAAATAAATATATTAAATGTTAAAAAAATCCATTTGAGTTTTCAATTAAAAAAAAAAAAAATTGTTTAATGGCTAATACGAAAGTATTGCTTTTAATAAATTTTAAAACTTTATTTGAATACATTGTAGATATTTTTCATACAAAAATGATCTTTGGTGTTGTCAGTAGGTAATCTAAAAAAATGTATTAAATATAAAAAAACAATTTATTAAGATTTTTCAATTGAAAAATGAGTGGTTTTGCGACTAATACGAAAGTATAGCTTTTAATAAATTTTAAAACTTTATTTGAATACATTATTGATATTTTTTTAATATAAAAATGATTTTTGATGTTGTCAGTAGGCGATCTAAAATAAATATATTAAATGTTAAAAAAATCCATTTGAGTTTTCAATTTTTAAAAAAAAAAATTGTTTAATGGCTAATACGAAAGTATTGCTTTTAATAAATTTTAAAACTTTATTTGAATACATTGTAGATATTTTTCATACAAAAATTATCTTTGGTGTTGTCAGTAAATCTAAAAAAATATATTAAATGTAAAAAAAAATCTATTAGATTTTTCAATTGAAAAAAAGAAGAAGAAGAAGAAGAAGAAAAAAAAAAGAGTGGTTTTGCGGCTAATACAAAATTATAGCTTTTAATTAATTTTAAAACTTTATTTGAATACATTATTGATATTTTTTAATATAAAAATGATTTTTGGTGTTGTCAGTAGGAGGTCTAAAATAAATATATTACATGTTTAAAAAAATCTATTCGAGTTTTCAATTAAAAAGAAAATGTTTAGCGGCTAATATGAAAATATAGCTTTTAATAAATTTTAAAACTTTATTTGAATACATAGTAGATATTTTTCATATAAAAATGCTCTTTGGTGTTGTCAGTAGACAATCTAAAAAAATATATTAAATGTAAAAAAATATATATTAGATTTTTTAATTGAAAAAAGAATGGTTTTGTGGCTAATACGAAAGTATAGCTTTTAATACATTTTAAAACCTTATTTGAATACATTATTGATATTTTTTTAATATAAAAATGATTTTTGGTGTTGTCAGTATGCGGTCTAAAATAAATATATTAAATGTTAAAAAATCCATTTGAGTTTTCAATTTAAAAAAAAATTGTTTAATGGCTAATACGAAAGTATAGATTTTAATAAATTTTAAAATTTTATTTGAATACATTGTAGATATATTACATATAAAAATACTCTTTGGTGTTGTCAGTAGGCAATCTAAAAAAAATATTAAATGTAAAAAAATCTATAGAGTTTTCAATTAAAAAAATGGTTTTGCGGTTAATACGAAATTATAGTATTTAATAACTTTTAAAACTTTAATTGAATACATTATTGATATATTTCATATAATAATGCTTTTCGGGGTCGTCAGCATGCAATCGAAAAAAATATATTAAATTAAAAAAATCTATTAGAGATTTCAATTTAAAAAAAAAAAAAATGTTCTGTAACCTGGGAAGAATCCCTTTTTTATTTTAAAAGCCTAAGCATTACTTCTATGATGTAAAACACATAGTTATTTTTATAATCTAATTATATTAAAAAAAACATTAATTATAATTAAATACTTAAGCATTACCCTTATTAAATAGTAAATACATTTGATATCATTATTTATTTATATTTCGAAAGATATTATCTACGTTTAATATTCTTTATTCAAATGAAAACAATAAATATCTTATTCTTGAAAATGCTGTTTAATATTTCTTTAACGTGATTCCAAAAAACAACTTCGAAGTCAAAGTTATAGTAAATTGTAATAGCAATAAAAACAAAGTATTGCACCGAAATAAAATCAAATGGACATCTCTGAAGAAGAATACATTTTTACAAGCAAGCGATAATTAAAAATTCTTTAATATGAATTGAAGTCTTAACAGTTGCACTTAAAAATGTCATTAAAGTATGATGTACTGTAGAAAGACTTCGCTTCCTGCAAATATTTTAATTAAAGTAGCATTTTTGAGACTAGATCTTTTAAAATTTGTCTCAATTGATATCATTTAATGGATTTCTAGAAAATATTTAGTAAATTTCATTAATTAGAAACCGATATAAAGTGCTATTTTCTATCATAATGTGAAAACGTGTTTCTTTATTTACAAGTCATTAAAAAATAATGTCATTTAATGTCATAATAAGATAAATTAAAGCAGTTTATAAACAATCTTATTACATATGAAGTCCTTATTGCATAATTACATGCTGAATAGTCACTATAAAAATAATAATGTTATTTTTTAAATGTACAATAAAAACTTCCACAGTTTCGTTAGGAAATTTGATTGTTAAGGTAATGTGTTATAAAATTTTAACTTTTAACTCGTTTCCAAAATCAATCTAAGCAATAATTAAATATTATTTTTTGAAGTAAAAATATTATTATTATTTTTAATTTCAGTAAAGTACATTAAGTTATATTAAATATCTTCAGAAAGATCAACACGGAATAAATTGTTACTTATAGGTACATAACAACTTTTTATGTTTTTGTTTTTATTTATTTACTTTTAAATTAGATACAAAAATTAATTTATATATATATATATATAATCTAATCAAAGTGATTAATGAGTCACTTGATATCAACATATCAACTTCCAATTATTTTACATTTTATGGTTTATTATATATATATATATATATATATATATATATATATATATATATATATATATATATATATATATATATATATTTTTTTTTTTTTAATATTTTTCACATTTTCAGTATTTTTGGTCAATTACCATCGAAGCAAATGCTATGGTAATATTATGATTGCACTTGTTAATTTATTAACTTTGTGGGATTCTGTCTACACTGTATGAATATATACATGATAAAAATAATAATAATAATAATAAAATATGGCACTGTAATAATATCAAATAGAGCTCCTTCAAGAAAAATAACAACATTTTACGAGCAAGTGCTTATTAAAAATTCTACAATATGACTTAAAGTCTACTAACAGTTGCATTTGTTGTTGTTGTCCTATAAAAGAAATCCGTGAAGAAGAGCTCCAGAACCTCAAGAGAGGTTGGCCTTCTTAAACATCTTCCCACAATTTCCTAATCAAAGAGGTGGGACATTGCCTTTCAGTGCCCCTTTACCACTTACCAAGCTACCGACGAGAAAACATTCCACACCACTGATTTTACAAGCGGGATTGTGGCATTGCGATTTCATGTCATTTAAATATGCTATTAATCCTTTGAAGGGCGGTGGTATATTATTTATACCACTTGATTTTAATCACCATATGCAACAATTGCACGAGAATTTGGGGAAAAACATTTGCTTTTATTATGTGTAGGGCTTTACAAATATGGTAAAAGCAGGTAACCAGCAAAAAAAAATCTAGTCGCCAGTAAAAAATATTTAAGCTTTTATGAATTAAATGAGAAAAAAAAATATTAACAAATATAGTTTAGAATAGCACAGTTTAGAATAGAGTATAGTTTAGAAAGATAATATAAACTAGGTTTTCTAATGAAGCTTATTAAAATTATCTATCTCAGAAAAAAAAGAAAGAAATACAGTAAAGACTTAAATAAACGGCATATAAGGGAAATGCTTATCGCCGAATGTTTCACATGTCCAGATAGTCGAGTGCTACAAAATCTATCTGATGAGGGTGGGGTTGGGGGGGGGGGGGACATCGATAGCAGGAAAACAGTTTCTTGCCCAGTTTTCTGTCGAAGTCAGCCAAATAGCTAGCTGGCTTAGAACGGAAAAGAATAGCGTCTTCTGTGCATGAGATGGAAAATGCCTTTTTAACTTGGTTCTTCCATTAAAAGTACCATAGAAGAGAAAGATAATTGCTCGCTGCATACGAGTAGGGGTGAGGGAGAGCCGAAATAATGCAGTTTGTGTTCATTTTCTTAAGCCAGTTTTTATTTAAAAAAAAAAAAACCCGCCAGATTAAATAACTTGATTGCCTGATAAAAAATTAAAAAAAAACTTGGCGACCTGTTGACACCATTTTTCAAGGCCTTATTATGTGCGTGAAGAAAAACTTTTGTTTTCAAATAAATTCGTTTGAAAAATCTGGTGCAAATCAATCATTTCAACATTTAAGCAGGGTTAAAGAACAATGTACAACAGAAAGGCTTTTTATGAATATTAATTAAAACAGCATTTTTGGGGAGTAGATATTTAAAAATTCATCTAGATATATCTCGTTTAAAGGATTTAAAAAAAAAAAATTAGTGAGTTTCATTATTAAAAATATGCAGCAAACTGTCCCAGTCATTCGGACGTTTTTAAAGATAACGGTTATTTGACCATATATTGAAGCTTATCAGAACATATTATGGCCAGAATAAAGTTAAATTACGGTTATATAACCGTTTTCTGTAAAAATTGTCGAATGACTAGACAGTTTGTTCACTAAAACACTAAAAATTGCTGTAGATAGCAATGTAGGAAAATCGTTATATTGCCTGAAAAGTGTAAAAATCGTGCATTAACTTTCAATATTTACAAGTCTCTAAACATTATGCCATTTGATCCATTCGCGGCGAGCGACGCAAATGCCTCATCATTCCTACCAATAATTTTGAATAGTAATTTTTGATCACAAAAAACACTGAATTTCTGCTATTAAATAGTCAAAAATTGCTTTTTGAAAGTATTGGTGATAAAAGATTAAAAGTTCTGTAGAAGGGTCGCGACGTTTTTATAGTCATGTTAAGAAAAATTAAAAGTTTATAAATGACCTCCTCTTAAATATATATATGTTAAAAAATAACTATAAATATAATTATGTGTTAAAAAAATATGATATCATACAATTTCCGTAGAGAATATTTTTTTATGTCAATTCTACGAAAGTGATGAATATTCTTCAAAGATAAATACTCTAACAAAAATATACAATAGTTAAGTTTTATAACAATAAACACAAAATGTCGTTAAAATATACTTACATTAATTTTTGAAACAAATAAAAAAAAACATAAATATTAATGATCTACCTACGGGATACTTATTAATAAACATATTTAATTTTATTTTTCGTTTATCTTTCGAAAGATACTACGTATTCTCAATATTAATTTTAAAAATTAAACAAAATAAAAATAATAAATATTTTACATCACCATTCTAGAAAACGAGTTCAAATAAAAGTTGGTATTAAATTAAAATAACAAAAAATAAATAAAATATGGCAGCGAAATAATATCAAGAGTGCACTTTGAAGAAAAATGACTACATTTTATGAACAAGAATACACTGAAAATTCTTTAGTATGTCTTGTAGTCTGTTAATAGTTCCATTTTAAAATAACTCTAAAACAAAATGTATATTAGAAACGCTTAGCTTCCTGGAAGAATTTTAATTAAAGTAGCTTTTTATTTATTTATTTATTTTTAATACATCTTTAATCTTTTAAAAATTTCCTCGATTGATATTTTTAATGGATATCTAGAAAGTGTTTAGTAATAGTGTAGTGTCTAGAAAGTGTATAGTACAATTTTGTTATAGAAGAATGTAAAATTATTTAATATTTAACACATATTAATGTATAATTATTTAATAGCTTCCTATTAAATAATTACATATTGAAATTGCACTTGAAAAACATGTCCTTATAATAATAATTTTAAAAAAAAAGATCGCGTTTAATTTCATTTAGGAATATTTCTGAATCTTAATTCTTCGAATGATATGAAAATATGTGCAAACATAAACGTTCTAAAAGAAATTTACTGCACTAATTTATAAACAAATGTTATAAAAAGTCTATATAAATGTCTTAAAAGTCAAACCGTGTACTTCCTTCAAGCTGCAATAATCCAAAAAAATAGATTTTTATATAATTTATAAAATAAAATAAAAAATAAAAACATAATCATTAATGTTGTACCTACGATTGATACTTTTTAATACACATATTTAATTTCATATTTTCATTATTTCTCAAAAAATGTTATCGATTCTCAATAGTCTTTGTTAAAGAAAAACAAAAAATACATCTTTTAATTTTGAAAACTACGTTTGATATTTGTTTAGCAAGCTTCGAAGAAACTAGTTCGAAGTCAAAGTGTAATAAATAGGCTATAACGACAAAAGTGACGATCACTTTACGAGCATAGAAGATTATTGAAAATTCTTTTATGTGACTTACAATCTATTAATAGTTGCACTTAAAAAGCACGGTACTCTGTAGAAAGACCTGTAAGAATTTTAATTAAAACAGCATTTTAAAAAATGGACCTTTTAAATTTTTCCTTCAAATTAACTTGCTTAATGGATTTCCAAAAAATGTTTAGTAAAATTCATTAATTAGTTAATTTTATTCTTTATTTATCTTTCAAAAGATATTATCGACCCTCAGTATTTTTATTCAAATATATATATATATATACATATATATACTCATGAAAATAACATTTAATGTTTGTAAAACATGGTTAGAGAAAACGAATTCCAAGTCAAAGTTGTAGTAAATTTCCATAACAATAAAAATAAAATATGTATTTGTAAAATAGCCAGTGATCATCGCTGAAGAAAAATAGTTGTATTTTATGAGGAAAAAGATAATTGAAAATTCTGTACTTAGAGTCTGTTAACATTTTTATTTGAAAATACCTTTAGAACACGGAATACATTACAAATATTTCACTGCTTAGAATTTTAATTAAAGCGGTCTTTTTTGCGAATTGATCTTTTAACATTTCTTTCGATTGATCTTGTTTAATGGATTTTTAGAAAATATTTAGTAAATTCCATTAATTAGGGACCAATCTAAAGTATTATGTGCTATTATAATGCGGAAAAAGCGTGCCGGTATTTACAGGTCATTAAACAGCATGCCATTTAAAGTCATAACAAAATAAATTGCAGCAATTTATAAACAGTGTCTTTATTAGATAATTACAAGTTGAAAATTATCTATAAAAATAATTATGTGATTAAAAATATTAAAAATTATGCCATTAAACGTTATGCATAAGTCATTAAACATTCTGCATTAAACGTTATACATAAGTCATTAAACATTATGCCATTTAAAGTTCAATAACAAGAGAAATGTAAATGTACCCGGTAATTCTAAATTCACAAAAGAAATAAGAACGAAAAATCATATACCAGGCATAGATTATAAAATACATTCCAACACTTACAGAATGTTATTAACAAATTTCATTTGTTTTTTCAAACAATGAAAGGAAATAAGCAATTTAAATACTCCGCACAAGTTTTTTCCCGTACACCATAATTTCTATAATGAACCACATTAACATATTTACGCGAGCATATTTACGCGAGTAACAGCGCGACGAGAAGGCCAGTCAGACAAACCGAATTCATAAACACTTTTCAACTGTGTTGGAAAGTATTAAAAACCAATTATTCGAAAAGGTTGATCCAATTATTCGAAAAGGTTGATTTTTTTTTCTTTTGTTTAGTTTAATAATTTTAATTTGGAAAGTTACATTTTGTTGAAATAGCTTATGATTATGTTAATGGTCAGTAAAGGATTTATTTCATCTGTTATTATTTTGTATTTAATGTAAGATTGGTTCGCCTTTCGAAAGCTACTGTTTTTTTCTACTAAGGTAAAGCCAGGAGAGATGACGCAGTCGGAGAGATTGCGCACATAGAGGTTTGGGGGGAATTAGTAGAGTGAGCGTGCAGCGACTCCAGGTAGTTGTACAACAACAGTAGTGGAGTGTCTACTTAAAAGTGCACGTTGATTGCTTTGAGCGTTTAAGATAAAGTATTGCTATTTTGTTTTGTTTTCCCAAATTAAGTGCTTGAATTTTCATAGCTCTTCATCAGAATTTCTATACAATGTCAATAGTACAAAATATTTTTAACTTAAACGATTTCTCATAAGCTACTAATCTAGACAAACAATGTGAAAATCAACGGTTCGTTTTAGAAGCGGTCATGCTTAAATAAAAGGCCGCGCAATCTCTCCTACCGAAATTGGAAAGTTTGCGCATTTGCTACTTAGGAAAGATGGCGCAGCGTTTCCATTTGTTTCTATGGTAGGAGAGATTACGCAGCTTATTGGTAAAATTGCATAAAAAATGAAAAATGAAAATGGACTAATTTTAAGTTAAACGTGTTATTAAGTAACATTATTTTATTTTTTAAACTTATCTGGACTTGCTTTTTCTGATTCTTTATTTTTTTTTCCTTTAATTAAAATTTTTTAATCGTTTTTAAAATTATTTCCTTTTTCTGATTCTTTAATCATTAGGTTGAAATATTCACTCCTAATACAATAATATACCTTATAGCAATGTCATTTAAGTGTAATTATTACTGTTTACAATTTAATTGTAGTTATTATAAGTAACAATCTCTCCTACCCATGTGCGCAATCACACCAACCCTATAAGGAGAGATTGCGCAAAATAACTTTCTTGGTTTTATTACAATTGTTCTATTAAATTGCAACATAACAACAAAATAGCAATGGAAATGCATAAAAAACAAATGAAGTAAAAGTTATTCATGAATAGTTTAGCAAAAAATTAATATTTAGATTTTTTATTGCTATTCTTTTGAATTGTGCGCAGACTATCCTAGCTTTACCTTATTGTTTTTTTAAATAAGAGGGGTGGGGGGGGGGAACATAAACTGTCTTTCCACCCACTGTTGAGCGAAAGCTGTGTCAGTCGACTTGTAATATTGTTTTGTTGTTTTGAGGTTTTTAATATTTCTGTTTTTGTTACTGTAAAATAATTTTCATAGTTTAGTTTATACACTAGCTCTTAAGAGCCTACGCTAGTCACCCGAAGAAACACTCAAGCTAATGTTAAGTCTATGGGAAGGTTCTTGCGCGATTACTCGCTCGCACTTTAATATTTTTAAATGATTTTTTTTTTTTTTTTTTTTTTGCATAGGATAGCTGAGGCCGATCCCTAATGTTGTTAATTTTTACTTTTTCGATTTTAGTTACAGTTTTTTATAAGCGGACATTTCTAATTTCGGAACCGGTTGGAACCAGTTCTGAAAGTGAAAATACCCTTACATAAAAAAAACTGGAATCAAAATAGAAAAAGTAAAAACTAACAACGTTAGAGATCGGCCTCAGCTATCCGATGCAAAGAAATCATCTAAAAATATTAAAATGTGAGCGTGAAATCGCGCAAGAACCTTCCCATAGACTTAACATTACCTTGAGCCTTTCTTCGCGTGACTGATGTAAACTCAGAATTCATCAAGATTGATTGCCAATGATTGAATGATTGATTGATTGCCAATGATTGATTTATTGATTGATTGCAATATTTGAATGATTGATTGACTGCCAATGGTTGATTCATTGCAAATACTTTGATTGGTTGATAATTATTTATATATGTGTATAATAACCATAATAAAGATGACATAGAATTCATCATACACAAATAGGGAAAAATAAATATAAAAATGAAACCTTACGAAATAAGAAAACAATTAATGATGTAGAAAATGATCCAATTATATGATGAAAATTGCAGGATCAAATAGTAAATCTTATAAAAGTATCATATAACTGCAAAAATTATAAATCATAGAAATAATACACAGCGAAAAAGCGCAAATACAGCAATTGACCTAGCGTATAATAGTTATAAGATTGTCATAAGATTAAATTGCAATATATGTTGAACAATATATAAGATACCAATTAAAAATAAGAAATAGGACTTCATAAAGAATATTTGAATATTCAATATGAAAATTACAAAGATATAAAAAATAGATCTACATTCATAATTACATAAGCAAATGCTTCAAACTAATTTGAATGTAAATATAAAACCATAATAAATTCGATATAGAATTCATCATAGTACACAAATGAGCAAAAATAAAAATCATAAAAATGAAATCTGAAACTCAAACCTGTCAACATAACAAAACAGTTAAGGATATATAATATATACAAGGTGTCTCAGAAAGTCGCTTACAAACTCAACATTCTGATCTGTCAGACCATGACGAACAAGTTTAGTTTAGAAAGACTTGTTCGGATATCAAACCGTGCGGTGATACACAACGTTACCGACACACAACAAAAGGCTGTAAATAGCTGTGTTAGCATGACATTATTAACTAAAACAAACTTAACAATTGATATTTATAAAGAAAACATGGTTAAATTACAGAAAATTTTCAAAATTCATTCCATCTGTCACCATGCTTCACAACTTGGATTCACTGACCCATTCAAAAGTGGCAGGTGTAACGACGGACACGTGCTACCGCTTTCATGATCCACGCGACGAGATCCCTGTTGCTCATTTACCATGGACTAGGATTCCAAAGAAGAGGTGAGGTTGGGGATCACGGTGGCCATGCGACTGGTCCGCTTCTGGCAATCAAGCGATAAGTCTAGGTAATATAGATGTAGTATCATACATTTCAGATAAAAAGTGCAACATGCTGAAACCAGATGTGTCGGCGTGCAGCTGATAGCACAATTGTCTGGATACGATGATACGGTTGATATACGATGACGTCTGCTTGGGATGCGCTCTCGGTACATGCGTACGATGGCTCGTCCATTTTTTATCCATCCTAAGAAGGGCATTACTTCTCCCGGCATCACTGAGCACTATAATAATACGGAGAGCTAACTCACCGATCCACTTTTTGCCGCAACTGCATAACACTTTCATTGCGCGCAAGTAATGAGTCCTGTACTTTTCTTAATATTATAGGCAATTTTTTTTAACTTTTCCGCATACTTTTTGTCATTTTTAGTTATTTCTACAGCTTTTTCATATTTTTATGAGCAATACTTTACATATATTTTCTTTTTCTTTTTTTATTGAGCTTATCTAAAATTTCCTTTTTAACATATATCGAATTAAATATTGGCAATGAATTTAAATGAAACCTGTACTTTTTACAATAAAAAATGTATATCAGTGAAAATTGTAGCAACTTCGTCATATTTTTAAACAATAATCTAATTTGAAAATATCTACCCCATACTATTCTCTGGGAGAAAATCTGTGTTTTGCCAAAGATTTTCCCCTGAAAATCTTTGGCATTGTATTCATGGGCGGACCGTGGGATACAAAGTATCAGAATAGGAAGTTAGCTCTCCGTTCTATTGTGGAGCTCAGTGCCCGGCATATATCCCTTGTGCAGATAATCGACTGTTCCAAACGCCAACCTCCTCCTGGCACACCATCGACCTCTAGCTGTCGATATTCGTATTTTCGAACATCACTTCCTGTGTTAATCTTATTCGTCATGATCTGACACACCTGCACATTAAGTTTGTAAACGACATTTAAGAACACTTTGTATATCTATATATACATACAAATATATTAATTATATACTTAAAATACTTAATATTTTTTCATTTCATTTTTATATCTCTTCGAAAGATGGTAGAGGAAAAGGTGTAAAAACGGGCACAGGTGTAAATATGTGCACTCCTCTTGAAGTGGCTATGGGTGGTGCAGAAGGCTGACGACTGTGTTAATCTTATTCTTCATGATCTGACACACCTGCACATTAAGTTTGTAAACGACATTTAGGAACACTCTGTATATATATATATACATACAAATATATTAATTGTATACTTAATATTTTTTCATTTCATTTTTTATATCTCTTCGAAAGATTGTAGAGGAGAAGGTGTAAAAACGGGCACAGGTGTAAATATGTGCACCCCTCTTGAAGTGGCTATGGGCGGTGTTGAAGGCTGATGGCCAGTACTGTAGATCATGCCATTTATTGATATGAGATAGCAGAGAGCAGCTGGAACCATTCTTTCAAGTAGTGTGGATGCAGCGTGAGTTATTGTGTGAATTGGTGTTTGTTCTGAACTGTAAACTTTTGACAGCTATCTGAAATCGTTTTCTTTTCATGTTCTTATGGATAGTTTAAAATAATTTCACAGTGATATCCGGAAAGCGGAGATAACTAAGCTACTTTTAGAAGCACACATTTACTCACGCACGCTTTTACACTGAGAAAAAAAATACCTCCTTCAACTAGAATGAATAGTTAGACTGTTTCTAAGTCCCTAAACTAGAAATATAGAAATCCGAGCTATGCGAATAGGGTAAGCAACAAAGCTGACTAGACAAAATGATCGAGAATTTCTAGTCTCTTGTTTTCTAGGTGACGAAACGATAATGAATCGTGTAATTGGCGAGAAATTATCGCTTTATTTCTAGAATGGATTTATAAACTAGCATTATAGTTACTAAAACTAGCGTCTTGTATTCTCATCTATTTGCAGACATTTTTAAATAAGTTTGACAACGAGAATGTAGGAAAACACTCTTGAATTCTAATAGGAGACATTAGAACTCTCTGGCAAAGTGAACTAGAATTTATAGGGATGACATGGAACTATTTTTTCTCGAGCCACAATTTAGATTCTAGTTGAGAAGGGCAGATTTTTCTCTCAGTGTAGGTTACATGTGAAAGTGGCCATTTTTCTTAGGTGGGGTTGGTGTAAATATGGGACCCCATTTAAAACGAGCCCATAATTATAACACCTTTTCTCTTAAACAGCATAAATTATTTCAATAATTTGTAACGGGAAAACAGCAATTACCTATATTATACACATTACTAAATAATGTATTATAAAATAAACCTAACAAATGCTTTGAGGTAAGAGAACTGTAAAATTACCTTAGATAGATAGAATTATAAGGACATTTTTGTTATCTATAAATCCTGAAAGCATTCGTTAGTTTTATTTTATAATATATCTGATAATGTCTGTAATCTAACGTAATGTCTGGAGGCAGGGCTGGGAAGACCGAAGGACTTCAAAAAAAAAAAGAAAGAAAATGCGACACACGAAACGATCGGACACATCAGATTACTGTGACCGTCTCTTTGTTGACAGCGATGATGACATCAACTTGGATATCAACAATGGGGATAAACTAGCCCCGAGCGATGCAACTTGCATCTTTTGTGATGTAAAGTTCTCTGAAGACACTCGCAGAGAAATGTGGGTTAAACGTGTTATGTGACACATGTGAGTACACTTAGATTGTGGTCAGTTTTGTTTGCGATTTCTGTAAATGATTTTCTTCTGTAATAAATACAGTCTCTACCATTCTCTATTGTTTTATCCTGTTTTAAAACATTCTAAACAATACTGTTTTGGAGAGGGCCCATATTTGCACCTAATTTCTCTGGTGCTTTTTAAAAAGCTTTTTGTAAATCTTCGTTTTCAAATTGAAATAATTGATATTATTCATTGTTTCGCATCCTCTCATTTAGTAAATTTGTTATAGTTGTTAATGAAGGTAAAAAATCTAGAATTTGTTTTAAAGGAAAGTCACTTTAAGTTAAAAACATAAAACGTGTCCATATTGACACCTTTTCCTCTATTCATTCTCAATATTTAAATAAAACAACGAAAAAAATAATTTTTCTTTAAAAATAATTTGTAACATTTGTTTAACCATGATTCCGAAAAACGAGTTCGAAGTCAAAGTTTTAGTATAATGCCATAACAATAAAAATAAATTATTGTACAGAAATAACATCAGCTTACTATCGAAAAAGAATCATTCTCAATATTTTTAATGAAATGAAACATTAAATATATATATATATTAATTTCTGAAAATAATTCTTAATATTTGTTTAGCAAGATTCCGGAAAACTTAGTTGAATTCAGTATTGACATAAATTGCCATAACGATAAAAATAAAATATGATACTGTAATAATACTAAATGGCTATTGCTGAAGAAAATTAACATTTTTACAATAACGATAGTTGAAAAATTCCTTTATATGACTTAATAAATCTACTTTCCTTAATAAGTCTGTTAAATGTTGTATTTAAACATGCTATTAGAGCACGATATGGCGTAGATAAACTTCTCTGATTGCAAGATTTTTTATTATTTTAGCCCTTTTTTAAACAATTATTTTAAATTTCCCATTTATATTTTGTTTAATAGAATTTAATAAACACTTTCTAGAGATCTATTAATTAGGAGCAATGTAAAATGTAATGCTCTCTCAAAATGTGAAAAACTTATTTCTGTATTTACAAGTCATTAAACATTATGCCATCACGATAAAAATTCATGCGAAAAAAAATTCGTGAAAATACATACTATTTCGTTATTACTATTTATCGTTAAGGCAATTTAGTACAACTTCGACTTCTAACTCGTTTTCCGAAGCCAATCTCGTTTTCGAAAACAATCTAAACAATTAAATGAATATTATTTCAGAAGCAAAATCATTATTTTTTGTTTAATTTCATGAAAGAATACTGAGAATCGATTATATCTTCCAAAAGATAAATAAACAATAAAATTAAATATCTTCATTAATAAGTATCACTCATAAGTACATAATTAATTTTTATTGGTCAATTGTTTTATAAATTTGATACAAAAATGAATTTATATGTATCAAAGGTCAGAAAAAAATCTTAGAAATAGAAGAAGAGACAGGCAGACGATTTTTCAGTGCCGGAAAGCTCATAAATTTCAAAAAATTCAAAGTGTCATAACTCGGTGAATTTTGGTCGTAGAAGAATGTTACTTTTGTACTCTTCAAAGCATAGAATTTTATGAGCGACCAACTTATATGAGCCATTACTTTTTTGGGAAATTAATAACAGGATTAATTCATCAACGTAATCTTATTTCCTATCTTATTTTGAATATTTGTTGCAATTTATGTTGTCTATTTATCTCCAACAGGTAAAAAATAAAGTGTGTTTCATTTTTTTCTTTGGGACAGCCCGTATACACGGACAAACACTCCACCGGATCAACTTTGGATGTTAACACAGGATATTTCTTGTAAAACTGCCATATCAAGATCAAAAGTCACCACGGCTGTGATCTAATCCGTGAGCTGCCATTTGTTAGAACCCTACTGAAGAAGTCCAAAAACATTTAGACGCACATTTGTATATGTGTATACCAAATGGAGTGAAAAGTCCTGGGACTAGCGATGAAAAGGACGTTTTTTTTTCCAAAAATGAATTTTATTCTTCAACATAGTTTCCTTCGAGAGCGATGCACTTATTCCAACTATCCTTTACCATTCGGATACATCTCATGTAGAGCGATTTTTAAAGGGCACCAAAATATGCATCAGTTTCGCATTCGACATCCTCATTTGATGCAAATATCTTCCTCGGGAGAAACCTCTTCAAGTTAGGAAATAAATAATAGTTACTGGGGACAAATCTAGAGAATACGAGAGGCGGTGAAGGAATTCGTACTTTAATACATTCAATTTTGCTATTGCTTTCATGGATGTGTGTGCCGGTGTGTTGTTCTAGTGAAACAAGACTTTTTTCTTCGCCAAAGGCGCGTTTTTTCCATTTCCTAGATCAAATGATTGAATAATACTAAATAATACTCTTTTGTGACTGTTTTTCTTTTCTATAGATAGTAAATACATATTATGTCATGTACATCCCAAAAAATACTGGCTAAAACCTTTGAAGCTGATTGTTACGTCTTTGATTACTTTAGGTGGCTTTTGCCCGGTTCCAACCAATCACGTGATGGTCTGTTTTAACACAGATATTTAGTGATGGATTCATGCTTCATCCAGTGTTACAAATCGGCAAAAAACTCCTTCGTATTATTCTGAAATATCGCCAAAATGTGCTCTAAATCATCGACACGCTGTTTTTTTTTTTTTTTTTTAACGGGGCAACCATCGCGCGCAAAGCATTTTCATATGCAAATGTCCATGTTCCTCACGCATTCTGTTGTTATCTTTGCGATGAAGATACAGCTATGGAAGATACAGCGATCTTCCTTATTTTCACTTGAGGTCATCCACAACAATATCATGGATTTTTTTTTTTTTTTTTTTTTTTTTTTTTTTTTGTGGGTGTGTGTGTTTGTGTTGTCTCCTCCATGGGTCAACTCCATGGAGTTGATGCCTCAATTGGACGTTCAGAATATGGAGTATGCTTGTACGGCCACATTTAAATTCACTAAACGATCGTCAAATGGTCAAATGGTTGTTTTCGACGGATCAGATGCGCCGTGATGCTTCATAAGCCTTTCTTGGTTTTGGACTGCTGTTTTCATCGAAAAGCAATGTTTAATCAAAAGTTGAAATTCTCTTTCGCACAGTGTTTTCACAAAAGAAAAAGCCACTTACACTACTGCAATTCATAAACGAATATGGCCGAAATGTCATGTAAACTTGACAGGAATCTTTTGAAGGATGGTACTTTCTAGAAATCTCATGGATGATTTGTTGGTGCTGTCAGCTAGGCCCGTTACTTTTCACTCCATGTAGTACATATACTCGCATCTAAAATATAATTTTATCTATACGGCTATTTTCGTAAGTAAAGGTGAAAAATAATTTTTTATGTTTAAAAAAAATGATATGTAATACATTTAAACATAATGCACTTCGAGAGTTTAGCTGTATTCACCAATAAATATCTCTTCCGAAACGTTCCATATAAAAATAACTATAAATTCAGTTATTTGCGGGTAGAAAATAATTTTAAATATTTGCTTTGCATGTTTCTGAAGCATGCTTCCAGTCTATAGCATTAAATTTCCGTAATAGTAAAAACTAAATGTCTTAGTTCAGAAATATTATCAAATGACAATCACAAGAGAAAAACTAGTCGGATGTGCCAATCCGAAAACTTTCTTCTATCTCACACAGGTTTCGCATGCACTAAAAAGAATCAGCAGCAATTTATATCAAGGTCTAACAGAATCCAAAGTATTATTAAACTCCGTGCATAATTTCTTGAGATATTACTATTGCTAAAATCGTGTAAATCCTGCAAAATGCAGCATAGCAGGGTCAACTGTTGGGAGAGTTAGACCAAAACCTAATCTACAACAACTTATGTCAACGTCTAACTGAATCTGAAGTTTGATGAAAATCCGTGCATTAGTTCTTGAGATATCGTTATCGTGATAATAATGAAAAAAGTAGCATAGCAGCGCTACTCTTTGGGCTATTTACACCAAAACGTAAGCAGCATCTATGGTCTAACAGAATATGAAATTTTATTAATTTCGTGCATTCGTTCTTGAGATATCGTTATCGTAAAAATCATGGAAAAAGGTGGTATAGAAGCGCCACCTGTTGAGATATCTGCACTAAAACGTAATCAGCGTCTATTTATGTCAAGGTATATCTGAATCTGAAGTTTGATGAAAATAAGTGCATTAGTTCTTGAGATAGAGATATTGCGGAAATCGCGAAAAATGCAGCATAGCAGCGCCACCTGTCGGTCGATTTTTACCAAAAACTAATCAGCACCAATTTATATCAAGGACTAACGGAATATAAAGTCTTATTAAATTTTGTGCATTAGTTCTTGAGATAGAGCACCTACAAAATTCCTGTCACATGCAGACTGACAGACATTTTCTAAAAACAATCAAATCGTGTTCAGGACCTTTAAAAACGTATAAATCAGTCGAAACCGGAAGTCAAACATTTTCATGAATCCAATACTTTCTTCTTGTAAAGATAGAAGAAAGTAATAACAATATACAAGCTAAACATAATTAAAAATTCTTTAATATGACTCAAACTCTCATAAATATTGAATTTAAAAATGGCAGTGGAAGCATCTAAGAAAAGCCTCCGCTGCCTTTCAGAATTTTAATTAAAGCAGCACTTTTTTCTAGAATGCGATTTTAAAATTTTTCACGACTGAATCCCGCTTAATCGATTTCAAGAAAGTGAATTTCATTTCATAAATTACGAACGATCTAACGTTTTATGCTCTCTCAAGATATGAAAATCGAGCATTACATTTTCAATATTAGAGAGATGTTTGCATTATTGTGCGATTCAAAATCATAACAAAAGTTATTTAATCAAATTTATAAATAAATAAGTGCACCTGTCGAAATTCGAGTTAATAAAATATTTTACAAAAGTCATTGCATATAACGTATATAAATAAACAAACAATTGTAGTTAGAAAAGAGTAAGTTGATTTTATTGAAATTCTCATAATTACCAAGAAAACATGTAAAAAAGTGAAATGAAATTTTCAGAAATTAATTTGATTTTGATGCAATTGTAATAATGGATTGTAGTTATCTATATATATATATATAAACTTAACGTAAAATTAAACCATTGAAACATAAGAAATTGACCATACAGAATGAAATCACAATACCAAATAGCAGATATATATATATATATATATATATATATAATGAAAACGCATATGTGAAAATCAAAAGAATAGATTGTATAAAAATCAAAGGAAAATACATTAGAAAAATTAAACACAATAAAATTAAAATTAAAAAATTAAAAACTATGAATATATTATTTCGTCAAATATTGTCATAATTAAGCTTAAAATGACAATATCGAGTTTCTTAAAACATATCAAAAGATCTAAAATACGATACTAATAAGAAATCCAAAAAATAAATATGATCCATCTGCAATAGCTAAAAATAGCAGATACAACTCACCAGTAAAAAAAAAAAAAAAAAAGTTTAGCACGTATCGAATTAGATGCAAACATGAGACTCCAATTCTAAGCACTAGGAAATGGAGAATAATGTAATACAGGTAACAATAATAATATAAAAAGGCAGTGATGCTGTAATCTATCTTTAAAAAGAGGAAGAATATGAAAAATATTAAGATGTTATTGTAAATTTATATATAAATAGATATGAATATTAAAGGGTCATAATATGGTAGTAAACAAAAATTAATAATATTAAATGGTAATGTAGGTTATTACTTAAAAACTGAATAAATAAAAAATATATATTAAATAAAAAAAAATGAAAAAAATAATAGAAAAAAATGAAAAAAATAATCGAAAAAAATGAAAGAAAGAGATGAATATGTAAATGATATCTACCCTATCTACCCTATATATATAAAATCCTAATGAAACGAATTTGTGAAACGATTTTATGAAACGAATTTATGAAACGATTTTATGAAACGACTGATTAAACGACTGATTGTGTTTCAGAGCTATTTTTAATAAAATATTAAACGCTTGATGGTGAAATTAATACCAATTGTCCATAAAAATCCGCGGATGTCGAAACTGGTAATAGAATTTTGAAATTCGAATTAGTTTTCGAGGTATTAATTTTTTTCTAATTTTAATGACATTTCTGTAATGATGGCATCTAATTAGACAGTTTTTTGTGACAAAAAAGGGAAAAAATTGAACAGGATCCCGATAGGGATTATTGATTTATTTTTATTCGTCATTTTCAAATTGAAATTGAATTTATCTTTTATTTCAATCGATAATGAAGACAAGATTGTGATTAAATTATGTTTTTCAGGAAAATTTGAAAAAAAAAAAAAAATCACATTTCTATCGTTAGGATTCAATCGTCTGTCAGCATTTAATTTAATTTATAAACTGAAAATATTTTGAATAAATTCGTCCAAATGACGTCATTTATGTAACCGCAAAAGAAAGGGGGGAAAAGTAATTAATAGTAATTATTATTTATTGATATCATTTTGTTATTTTTTTGTAAAATTTAATTAAACGAATTTATAAAATCACTAATTCGGATATTTGAAACGAATATATAAAATAATAATTGCCCAAATGAACGGAAGGAGAATAAAATATCCTGCTTGGTTTTGAGCGCCAAGCTTTTTTAAAAAGCGTCAAGACCCCTATAATAGGAAAGCACCAAAAGTTCATTGGGTTTGTTTTCATAACTTTTGGCAACAAATCTATGTATATTAACAAATATATCCCTTTTTGAAGCTCGAATTACGCCAAACCTAAAAGCAAAGGATCCTATACTGGAAAAGTACCCGTGGACAATATTCAAGTGACATAACATGATGTAAAAGTATCGCGGATAGCAAATTTGTTTAAATATCTCATCAATCGATGCCGAATAAATGCAGGCATGCATGCACAAAATATTTAATTATTTTTTTATGATAAATAATTATTATAAAATTCGTATATACATATTAATTAAAATAAATAATTTACATATTAATAATAACATGAAAATATGCATGATGGTGCACTAAAACAGAGAGAAAATAAAACCTGTTACTGAAAATGTCTATAACATAGTACTTTTCAATACCGTGGTTCTTAATGTTATTCACAAGCAGATGGAATTTTTCTCATCCTTAAACGCAAAGGAAGAATAGAAAACAGATCGCTGTTATAAAAGTCCGAGAGGTAGCCACAATTTAAACCTAAGCATTTTATACAAGCTGGTTTTCAAATTGTAATTGATTTTACTTATCAATCCCGAAAACAGTCGACAGTTGTCGCAACAGCTGTGTATAAGGCCATGATAATCAAAAAATGCCCCATTAAAACGTTAAAAGCATGGCAAACCAATTACAGATTTACCAGTATTTTTAAAACAAAGCACGCTGTCATATTTTTAGAGGCCTCGAAGTCTGAGCGGGGGTTGGCGAGCGTAGCTTGCAGGGGGTAGGCCCCCTAGTATTAATATAAAAAAGTAATATATTAGGGGGGATGAAAATATATAGCTATGTATGAGGAATCATTGTGTAAAATATAGAATGATAAATAATTGTGGCAAATCCATAAAGCCTACTGTTTTTTTTTAAATTATTATTATTAAATTTTTTAAACCTTTTTTAGCAGTCCCATCTCAATTCTCCGTATATATAATCATTTTTCGTCTGTCCAAAATTACATCATTTACGAGGGTGAAACTATTTCGTCCTTTGACGATTTGGACCCTAATTTCGGAGCTGGTGGAAAATACTAGTTTAGTTTTATAAATAAAAATGCATGTTTATTTTTTAGTTTAAAATATGTAATTTTTACTCGCAAATTTGTTCTAATTAAGGATTGAACAAACTTGAACATAATCTCTTGAAATAAATATTATTTTTTCTTCAAAGATTTTAGAAAAAAAATTTTTTTAGTAAAATATGATAGTGCTCATTTTTCTTTTTTTTTCTTTATAAAGCAACGGTGGAATATTAATGTTAGCATTTGAATTTAGAACAGAAATTGCAATAAAAATTACAAGTAATGCTTAGGAAAATGAAAGTAAACATATATATATATATATATATATATATATATTGAGCACATTTTATAATCAATCAGTGTTTATCTTTAAAATAACGCTTAATTTCAAGATCGCAATTCATATGCTTTTGCAAAAAAAATTCCGCAAAATTCCGCTAGAATAGCGCTCCAATAATTAAAAATTCATTGCTTTAATTTACGCTTTTAGTAAGCGCAATCTGTTGAATGTATTAAACGGTGTCGCGTCAATTCATTGCGCACAATTCGTCGCAGAACAACTCATCGCGCACCATTTAGGTGTCGCGTCAATTCATCGTGCACAATTCGTCGCGGGTTCAATTCGACACGAGTTGACGTAGAACCGTATTACACAAGTTACAGAAGTGACCAAAATTGTGGAAACCTTTTTGAAAAGGTGTATTTTGGAAGTTTAATGATTCATAACACCACTTTCTCCTCAAGTAATGCCATAAAATTGTATAATAATGGAAAGATAATTTAATTAAAAATGCAATGCAATACATTTCATGAAGGAATGTTTATTACAACAACAGTTATAAAGAAGAAAAGTGACACATATCGAAAAAATGAGATATACAAACATTTTCACAATGTCAGTTAATACTTAGTTGGGAAATTTTTACTCTTCATTACTGCCTTGCAACGCCTTCCCAAGGAGTGAATCAAGACTTTTACTTCTGAAACTGTTATAAAATGATACCAAGATTGAATTATTGATTCTATTAATTGGATTTTATTGCTGTACTGTTTCTATGCAAAAAGTTCTTTTTAAGTCCGCTCCATAGATTTTCAATTGTATTAAGGTCTGGGCTATTCCCGGATAATTCCAACACTGGAATATGATTATCTTGAAACCACTTTTCGAACACTTTAGCAACATCACATGGAGCTGATTCGTGTTGAAATATAAATGCTTCATTATCTTAGAAAAGATCACGTGTGGTAAACTTCAGTTGGGATTAAAGTATTTCATTTATGTATGTTTTGGGGCATTCATATTCCCTTTAATCTCATAAATTCTGCCCACACCTTTTGATGTCATATCATAACAACCGAGGCTAACGAAAAAGACAGGCTACCGCGGTAAAGACAGGCTACCTTATCTTTTTTTACAGTCCGCTAGAGTGACGTGTGCTCTTTTCGTACACCTGCATTGGTGCATTCGAGCATCACGTGACTCCCGCGGTCTGTAAAAAAAAAGATACGCGTAAAGCACCGCGGTAGCCTTTCTTTTGCGTTAGAATCGATAACAACCGGCATATCATATAATACTGATTGGATGCTTTACGATATGTGTAATGCAATTAGAATGCAAATCTTCTTCGATAATTTCCTTGCGTATTTTATGCCATCACTACCAAACAGGGAAACATTTTCATGCTCAAAAAATATGTTTAACAGACAAACATGCAAAATTATCAGCGTTAAAATAACATTAAAATTAAGATTATTTCTTTACTCTTTCATGTATAAATTAACTTATGCGGTTGAAAACGTTTACTTGAGAATGGATGACATTTTAAAAACAGGTATTCCAGGCTGAGGACACTAATTAATACACTATAAAAACCCTTCGGAAACGTTTCTGAAAAATACGGGCAGCTAAAAATACTTTGTTTTTATAAATAATTCTATAAATTTTGGAAATGTATTGTTTTCTGGGGATTCAAAAGACAATGGAACACGCTATTCGGAATTTCGGACAACTCAGAAGATTATATTATATTTTCGTTCGTGGTTATAGTATATTTTTATAAAATAGGAAACATTGGTCATTTTTTACAGTGATGCAAGAGTAACAAAATAATATTAATTTTAATGTTAATGCTGTTATTTATCATGTTTTTCTGCAAATTAAGCTTGTTGAACATTAAAATGTTTACTTGAGAATTGGTAGAATCCGAAAAACCTATATTCAGTTTAAAAAAAAAAAAAAACCAAAAAAAAAAAAAACTAATTAATACCACATAAAAACTACTCGGAAATTTGTCGCAGCAAAAGAAACATTGCTTTTACAAATACTTCTTTAAATCTCGAAAATAGATTAGTTTCTGAGGTTTCTAAAGATAAAGAACAGTTTTGAGAATGACGAGTAACTCGGAAGATGTTATTGTAAATTTCTGTTTGTAGTTACATTGTATTTTTCTGGATTAAAAAACATTTGTCTTTTTTTACAGTAAATACAAAATTTCCCGTGAATATAATTAAAAAATTAAAGTATTACAAATTAAATGTTTATTAATCATAACCATTCCAGGGCGCAAATAAAATCTGCTAATAAGGCAGTTTTATGTTCTTTTTATTTTTTATCACTTTCCGACAAAGTTGAAAAGTGTTCATGAATTCGATTTGTCTATCGGTATGCCGTCTGTCTGTCTGTCCGTGCTCTAATTCTCGTAAAAATTTTAATGCTGTTACACTATTTCAAACATATTGAAATTGACATATATCACTGAGATGCACTATAGGATGCTTACTATAAAATAGGGTGTACAAGCACTCCTCATGCATTTACAGGGACACACAAAAGATTTCGGTTACAGTACTATACATGAAGAATAATTGTTGGAAGTACGTTTTTTGTTGTAATATGCGTTTTATATTTTAGCTTTTTTTTTTTTTTGCATATTACTTGGTGTGCATAAATTCTATAAATCGTGTACAGGGCTGCACAAAGGATATTGAGTATATTTACATTTATTAACGAAAACTGATGAATTGGAATTTTGCTATATGTTTCCTAACAGAATTAATGTTTAGCACACAATGTAGTATAAATACAAATCTATAGATCATACATGATCTGCACAAAAGAATTCGGATATTTTTCGAAATATGGATGCTCAAATGTGTTATGCGTTTTCCAAATTGTCTACTTATATATGTATCACCTTACATTATATCCTAGATTGTACTCTGACTGTCCACAATCACATTAGAAAGCCATCACAAATGACTCTGTCGGCCTGGTTTGCCTACGTGCTGAAACAACCAAAAACTGCTTCTAAAAACAACAGATTGTACACTGTTAAAAATTTGCAGCAAACTGTCCAGTCATTTGACCGTTTTTGTAGAAAACGGTAACATAACCGTAATTTAACTATATTATGACCATAAAATGAGCAATAATACGGTTAGAATATAGTTAAATAACGGTTATATAACACCTTTCTACAAAAACGGTCAAATGACCGGACAGTTTGCTGCAAATTTTTAACAGTGTATGCTTCTGCTAGAACACAATCAATACTTATTCATGCTGCCTTCATTGGCCTTAGGGGAGGTTGAGGATGAAGTGGACTTCAAAGATGCACAAGGCCCTTCACACACTACATCATAAACTTTAACCTTAACAATTTAGTTATTCTTAATGGCATCATACAGTGTTATTTAGTATTTTTAGCATAATTTGTTTACTCTAGTATTATTATTCATTCATTATTCTCCATTTAGTACTTATTTCTATCCATTATTATTATCTACTTCAGCATCTTACAGTATTATTACATGGTAGTATTATTGCTCAGTAACACATAGCAATATTTAGTACTGTTAAATAGGATTGGTAAATTGTATTTTCAGAATTCGTATTTTTGGAACTTTGTATTTTTAGAATTTGTATTTCAGCATTACATAGTATAATTATTGCTCAATATCACAAAGTATAATTTAGTAATGCTCAGTATAATTAGGTAAACAAACCTGTTGTGTGGGGCTAGTTGAGCTTAAGCCGAAAGATGGACCTACACGCCCGGTTTGACTTTGACCTTGTTCGCTTAGACATCAAATTTTTCCTTATAAAACTGTGAAGTTTTGTTAGAGTATTCTGAATGTGTTGGAAAGTGTTTTATAATATATGCTTGAAGCATGATTTTTCGGTCTTGTTTATTTATTACAATAGAACATTGACTTATCATAACACTTCCTCTTTAAAGCTTCCTACCTGCCTCCCTCTAGATTTCATTTTTTTTTCAACGATGTTTCAACTCATACGTTTCGTATCTCCAGAAATAAACTTGAAACTTATTATTCGTGACAAAATATTATTTAACACATTTGACATCCTATTTTTCGTAAAAGTCTGATCTGTAACATTAAATTTTCGTAATATTTAAAATCAAATGTTATAGCTAAGAAATAATATCAAGCGGCCATTACACGAGAAAAATAACAACATTTTACGAGGAAAAGATAATTGAAAATTCTTTAATATGGCCGAAAATGTCTTGAGGGTTGAATTTTTAAATGGCATTGCTGGCAGGATATACGGCAGGAACCTGTTCCCTCGGAAAGAATTTTAATTAAAGCAGCACTTTTTTTTTGCGTGGGGATCTTTAAATTCCCCCCAGTTGATCCCCGATTAATCGATTTCTGGGAAACGGGTGGTAAACTTCATTCAGTGAATTAGAAACCGTTCAAAGTTTTGCGTTCTCGCATAAAATTAATTTGTGATAACCGTAAATTGTAATCGCAACGGATTAAATTTCAATCGAAAATGTATATATATTAAACTAGCTGACCCGCCCGGCGTTGCCCGGGCAGACTGTCATTGGAAAATATAACACTGGAGTGGACTTCATAAAAAAAAGACTGAATAATATTTATTTATACTAAAAGCTTGTAAAAAACTAAATAAGAGCTAAAATATATTACTTTTAAATGTTAAAGGTGTAAAATTAACAACTTAATATAAATCAAAATAACTTTTATTAGTTGTTTTACATGTTTCGACTCTTTCCGAGTCATTTTCAAAAACAAAATCAGAATATTCTAAAGTTGCACGGGCTTTGAAGTTATTATTTTTATTTACTTTTTTTTAAAACTACGCACGTTAACTATTATTTTTACTTGGTTGTTTATTTTCATATCTTTGACCATGGAGTAACTCTAGCCACAGTTTCGGTAAATTAAAAGATGCCGTATCGTTACATATTGTATTTTACCGTGTTAGTATCTCTATGGTTTCTCTTATTATGGATGGATAGTATAGACTGGAGGGAAATATTATTTTACTTTCATTGAAATTTATTTGGATGGTTTCTTCTTGATATAATCTTGCTAGGGCTGTAGTTTTTCTATTGTATTTAATATCAGCTACATGCTCTTTTTTTCTGCAATTAAATTTTCTGCTGGTCATGCCTATTATTATATTGTTAAGAGCTAAAATTTCAAAAGTATAACAGTTACGTTTAAAAAATGAAACGGTCAGGGAAAATTATTACACTCACTTTTCCCTTTTTACTAAAAATCCCTTTTTAATTTTATACTGATAATTGTATTTTTTAAATTATAAATATGAAATGCTTATACAAAAATCAATATTTCAAATGAAAATGTATAAAAATATATCTATTTAATTGTTAATGTTGACAAATTATAATTACAATTTATTTGCACTATAATCCATAAATCATTGTTTGTTTCGCTTTTATTCGTGTAGATGGCAGCACCAACCAATGAGATGCGTTTCATTCGAGCGTTGCCATTAAAAAATTAACAAATAATCACGATTTCTGTGCCACGTACGATAGCGTAATATATATATAGATATTATATAGAGTGGACGCTCAAGTGTAATCAAAATACATTACTTTCCAACGCAATATGTGAAATTTTTACTCGTCGATACCAATGGTATCTTTGTGATTTTACTCTTCCTAAACCTACACTGCTCGGCCGATGACCATTTAATTCAGCACAGTGATAGATGCCATGTCCGTCATGGTTCGCGTTAAAGAAAAAAAATCTGGCAGAAATCGCATCCTTAAGGAATAATTATAGATCATAAGTGCCATAGACTTAAGGATAAAAGTCACTAGTTTGTAAGTGGTATTCACATTACGTAATATATATATATATATATATATATATAAATCACTGTGTGTGTTTATGTTCCATACACAAATGTACAATTTTGGATCTATTTTTGAGATGAGATAGCCATTTTCTATTTTAAAAAAAAGTCGCTGAGAATATGTATTTATAGATATTGTAGGATATTTTTGGTGACCAACCTTGCATTGGTGTATAGACTAAAGAATAATTGGATAAAATACATTTGACAAAACTTTAAATTTTTAAAGTTGTTTTAAGTCATCAAACGTGCAAAAAATGGAGTTAACTCTTTCTTGCTGCAAGCCCTTCACTGTAAAAAAAAAAAAAAAAAAAGTTAAAATGCGAAAATTGTACTGGCAATCTAGACGCCAGTAATATTAAATATTTTCCGTAAATTCCTGGAACAGTTCAGTTTTTTCACAAAAAAATTCCGTTTTTTTTTTCGGTATTTCCGTTTTTGCAAATATCCGTTTAAAAGACAAAATATAATTTTTCAAAGACAAACTTACATCTATATGAATTTTAATCAACACTTTTCAAAGACACGACGTTTATATCAAGGAGAGACTTTCTCTAATCAGTTATTGAGGAATCATTGGATATATTTTCAATATTATAGCCCCATTTAGCCAATATTGTCGTTTCCTTTTGAAATATATGTCCAATTTAAAGCCAATATTTGTGTAATTAATTCTATCTTTTCTTTAAAAATATTAGCAATTGAAAGACAATATTGGTGTAATTTACACTACTAGGGGGCTCAGCCCCCTACTCGCTAACGCTTGCCAACCCCCGTAAATTGCGAAGCAATTCGGGCAATTCGAGCAATTCGCAAGCCTCGTAAATTGCGAAGCAATTCACATTGAGACCGCTACGCGGTCCCAGTTCGCTTCGCTCGCACGCCCCTTTTTATTTTTGCAATAATACTTGCCGGAATAAGTACTACCATAAATCATTTGAACATATGAAATTGACAATTCTTTTTAATGTAAAAAAGTAATTGAACTCCGTTGAAAACACAACTAAAAATACATTTAGTTGGAGCTACTAATGAGCATATAAATCATTTAAATACTATGAATAAAGAATCTTGGAAACATAATTTGTTTAAAACTTATTGCACCTATAATATTGTACAGCACGGCCTATTCAATTAAAAAAAAAAAACTACGTAATAGGAAGATAGTTTATTATCAATGATTGTTTAAATTTCGTTCGACATTTTACTATTCTAATAGATTATAGATTTCTGCAACAGATGGCAGCAGGTGCAACCTAGACAGTTGATATTTTTATTTCTCTCCAATTTTTCATGTGCGTGAAATTCATAAATAAATTCTAAATAAGAGTTGAGAATTCATTTGAAATTAGCCTTATTACTCATAATTAAAATAAAGAATAATCTCAGACGCTATGGATTACGTACATGTTATTTTATTTTTAATATTTGCTAGCTTGATTTTCACTGCTCTGACACTGACCGCCATATTGGAGCAGATCTGATCTATCTAACACAATTTAGTCTTTTCAGTGGTCAGAGCTCTGTAAACTACGGTTGTTGCCAAGCTAGAAATTCAGCCCTATTTCTGCGCCACGTAAGACAAATATATATATAGATTGGCATTCCGTTCGAAATATTTCCAGTATAAAGTCAATATTTATGCAATATTGGCATTTCATTGAAAATAATTCCACTGTAAGACAAATATATACAACAATTAATTACTTCGCTTTCCAATCACAGCGACTATTTCTAAACATCATTTACGGAACTTGTACTGTTTTAAAAGCAATGCAAAAATATTCCGTAAAAATTACGGAAAACTTACTACATTTATACGGATTTGTAATCTCAAAATGTCAATTACTGAAATTGTACTGTTTTCTTAGAAAAGTGAAACTATTTCGTAAAATTTTATGGAAAAACTTGTGTATGTTTACGCATTTTTTTACAGTGTTCCATTGCGTATTGTGATGTCTGTGATAGTGCATTTAACATTAAAAGTTCTGCAATATACTTTTTGTATTATCAATAACTGAGTACAGGTTTTGTAAATAAGTTTTTTACACGTTTTGCTTAACATTGTAGCTCTATCTGAAATATAAAAGGAAAAAAAAACAATAATAATAAAATAACTAAGTCAAAGCTTATTAAATTTTAAAACATCTATAAAGTTAGGGGGGCACGTTGTATATAAATAAAACAGATTTTACTTACATTTTACACACCGGGATATCATTTATTCAGATAGACTTACCTAAAATAAAAAGAAAAAAAATATTAAATATTTAATCATTAATGTTTAATATTAAAGTTAACTTATTAAAGTAATCTAAAAATTAAATATGATATTTTATAAATTATGAAAACTAAATTTTGCACGGTATGATTTCTGATAGAAGTTACATTACTGCTACTTCCACTTTTAACACTTTTCAATACATTCCTTACACTGAAAAAAAAAAAAAAAAAAAAAAAAAAAAAAAAAAAAAAAAGAACGAAAAATCATGCGTCAAGCATAGATTATGTAACACTTTCCAACGTTTCCAAAATAATTTTACAAATCATACTGTTTAATAAGCTAAAAGATAACATCTAAATAAACAATTTGGAAAACGCGTAACATATTTAAAAACATAATTTCAGGAATTTCCAACCTATACAATATTCGGAAAAATATCCGAATACTTTTATTCAGCTCTGTATAGGATCTATAGATTTGTATATATACTACATAAGATGCTCAATTTTAGTTCAGTTAGGAAACGCGTAGCACAGTTTAAAATTCTCCGTCTGGAGTTTGTCAATAAACGGAAATGTGTTCGCGAACATTTGTGCTTCCCTGTATAGGATCTACAGAATTTATACACACCACGTAATAGACAAAAAGCGAGTTAAAATTAAAATCGCGTTCAGAAACTTAAAACGCACTTCCAGGAATTATTGTTAACAGACAGTAGAGAATTCTTTTGTGTGTCCCTGTAAATGAACGATGACTGCTATACATACAATATTCTGTAGTAAGCCTCTTGTAATGCACCTTAGTGATATGTATACATTTCAATGCGTTTAAAATAGTGAAACATTATTTAAATAAACCGTAGACGATTTTTCTCCATAGACGTAATGTAACGGAATTCTTTTGACTGTCCCTGTAAAGTAACTATAAGTGCTATGCACACCCTATTCCATATTAAGCTTCTTCTAATGCACCTTAGTAATCTATAAATTTCAATGCGTTTAAAATAGTGAAACATTATTAAAATAAACCGCAAATTATTTTTCCCCATAGATAGCAATGTAACGGAATTATTTTGAGTGTCCCTGTAAAAAACTACAAGTGCTACGCACTTCCGTTGAAATAGGGAGCATGCTATAGATATAGATAACGACAATAACATATAAAAATTGCAGAGCAATCCGAGCATATTTACGGGAGTTAGAGCACGGCCATACGGCAGACGGCCATACGGCCAGACAAACCGAAGTCATAAACACTTTTCAACTAGGTTGGAAAGTGTTAAAAAAAAAAGATTGATTTTACAGTATAATACTGGCATCCCAGCTGCCAATATTATACCGTAAAATTAACAGTAATAAACAGTAAAATAAGTAGCAATACGTTGCCGCGTTTACAGGAGTAGTCCATCACTGCCGGAAAACATATATTTTCCCACGCGACACTGGGCAGCAAGATGCATCAGTAGGTGGTGGAATAAAAATAAAGTCAGAAACATGGTTGATGCCATAATTTGCCTTATGTGAACCCTATGAATCTATTTCTTATCTAAAATTCCATGGCTTTGGTGGAAGTTCTCTCTTTAAGGAAATTGTTGGAAATTAGAACACATTTAAAATATACTGAAGGTTTCAGGGAAAATATTGTCTATTCTTTAGGGTAATTATTTAACTAACACCATTTCGAAATAAATTTTTTTAAATATGATTTTCTTTCTGTCGGAAAGAAGAAATACTTGTCTCTAATAATTTGATCACACCTTTAATTGAAAATTCCTTAAAAGGATTTAAAATCTGATAACAGTTCTATTTTTAAACGCAGTTGTTGGCAGAATATGCAGCAGAAATCTATTTACTCAACAAGAATTTTAATTAAAATGACACTTTTTTGTGTAAATGAGAATCTTAAAATTTACCACGGTTGATCCTGTTTAATCGATTTCTAGCAAACGGGTGGAAAACTTCAATCAATTAATGAGAAAGAATTTACTTGTTATGTTCTCTTGAAAAGGTGAAAAATCGAATGTTTTAGGTTATCCCTTACATGTATGAATTATTTTTAAGTGGATGAAGAAATATTTTGCAGTTAATGGATGAGTGACTTATTTTGCACTTAATAAATGAATGATATTTTGCACTTAAAGGATTGACATATTTTGCAATTAATGAATGAATACCTAGTTTGCACTTAAAATTTATTTTAAAAGCTTAATTTATTTTAAAAGATTTAAAAATTGATAATAGCTGAATTTTAAAACGCCGTTATTGGCAAAATGTACAGCAGGGATGTATTTACTCAACAAGAATTTTAATTAGTGACACTTTTTTGTGCGAATTATAATCTTAAATTATCTTAAAATAATCTTAAAATTTACCACCGTTGATCCCGTTTAATCTATTTCTAGTAAACGGGTAGAAAACTTCAATCAATTAATGAGAAAGAATTTAAATGCCATGTTCTCCCGAAAAGGTGAAAAATTGAATGTTTTAGGTTAGCCCTCTCATGTATGAATTATTTTAAATTGATGAATACATATTTTGCACTTAATGAATGGATATATATTTTGCGCTTAATGAATCAATACATATTTTGCACTTAATAGATGAATGACATATTTTGCACTTAAAATTTACTTAACAGGTTTAACGTTTTTTAAATTTTATTTCTAGAAAATTTATATTTATTTCAAAATTACAAAATGAGAAGAAAAAGTCCTTCCGGCCTGTACCGGGAGGAAAAGGTAGCTTTCTTATATCTTCGTTTTAAAATTTTAGCTAATGTTACACGAAAACAGCAAGTTAAAATGCAAAGAAACGTTTACAAAAGATTCGTTAATACAGAATTTGAATAAGAATTTCGCCAAATTATTGAGCAATAGCCAAATTGGCTTCATTTATGAAGACTTATTTTGGTCGCCAAATTTGGCAATATTTCGCCAAAATGTCGCCAAATTTGGCGAGAATTAGGCGCTAACGGATATGAATATATAGTTTTATGCGTATGATTGGGAAAATTATTACAACAACTAGCCGCCACTGGCGACCAGTTTGGTCTCCCTTAAATGTATGTTAAGCACTGTAACACGTTACTTTTATTCATAATTTATTTTTTTCCGTAATCCTTCGCCAAACCGGAAGATTCTAATAGACAAATCAAAAACTTTTTCGATCATGGTAGCATTTCGCATATTTTTTGTTGTTATGTATTTCATCTTTCTTGACAAAAACCGCTTAACCAACTTAAGCATTTATGCTTCATATCCGTTTGCTTATCAGTTGCAATATGCTTGCTAATGAGGAAATTCTTAAACATATTAAGTAGTTTTCCGTAATTGGATCCATTGCCAAATAGCGTATTTTAGTTAATACGATTTGGTGCAATGAAGTCTATTTTGTGAAAGTCTTTAATGATATCCACCATTTACACTGAACCATATTGTTGCCAATATTTTTTTGTTTGTTTGTTTGTTTCTCGCTAACTTTGGCTGTAGACTTGATTACGGGAGAATCAAGAAGAAAATCTATCATTATTCTCATTTAAAACGTCTTGAATAATGTGACATAATCAGAGTGCATATTATAACACGTAATTTTCGAGTATGGTTTGGTGAAACATTGAACTTTTGGAAGCCAGTTTTGATAATCACGTAAATATGTCACACCAACATTACCGCCTATAATTCTAATTACAGCAACCCGTTTTTTCTCTCTATATTGCAACTCTATAGTTAATATAGTGCCCCGGTGCGCCTACGACAGCTGTTTCATCAGAATATTTGATTTCAAAATAAAAGTATCGTTTCTAATTTGCACACGCGAAAAATAAAAGCTGGTATCGGCGATTTTAAAAATTCTATTGGCGAGATTTGCGCCCAAATAACACAAAAGTACTTAATGATGTTATGTATTTTGTAAATGTATATTAAATTGCTGTTTTGAAAGCGATTGGTCATTAATAATGGTAAATATGATTGGTGATTAACAATCATTTTCGGTGATCTCTCTTCCTTACACGTATAATACATAAATACCAAATTAACTGACAATTTGTTTCGAAATTTGATTCATTAAATATCATTACATGAATTGTATTTGTTTACATTCAGCTTACATCAAGAAAAGATAAAGAATGAAGTTGAGTTCTATAGCACATAATTATGGTAAACTTTGATTGTGTCACTGGTACGAATTATTTTTTGACACCAGGCAGCGCTCCAAAAAATCTTTCATGGAAAACTAACTTTACGAACAATTATCTCCATGGTTTAATGGTTTAATATTTTAAACCTTCACGACGAATGAATCTTTTTCTTTTTGTTTACTTTCATGGATAGAGAATTTGAACTGCGAAGCTAATTTCAACTGAAGTTATTGGAGAATATATACATAATTGAACGTAAGTCATCTCTCAAATATTAATTTATTTTGAACGATCTTTCTAAAAATGTCACATTTATAAAGTTTTATTCGAAAAAATAATTTTTAATAAAAATGGCCGCCTGGCATATGAAAAAGTGAAACGGACATTCCGGAACTGTTGATGACAGTCGCATGACTTACGGTTTTATTATAGAGATGAAAGAAAATAATTTGCGAGTAATCGCGTTAATGTGTCGTTTTGTTTCAAAATGTCAGCCACCCTAGAATTTCAAACTGCTCTATCTCAGCCATTTTTTAAGATAGAGGTAAACCAAAAAATGCTCTGGAATCCTTGTATCAAGGCCTAACACTTAATTAAAAAATAAATTTGAATTTTTAACCTTTTTTGTATATTTATTTTAGTTTTAAATTTTTAAATGGCCGCCATCTTGAAACAAAATGGCGGACCAAGCTGGCCAACGAACTCGGTCGAGACATTGGTTAGCTTAATACACACAATTAGTTTCATCAAAATTGATTTATAAATACGAGCGTTATCGTATGACATAGGTCAGATATATATATGGATATATATATATATATATATTTGTATATAAATCAACATTTGAACGGAGGGTGGTTTTGGGGTCTGGGGGTCATGATCGGTGAAAATATATCGAAATTTTCCGGAACTGCTTTCCTCCGAACGGCTGCAATAGGTAGCTTTATACTTTTTTGTATTGAAAGCTACCTAAAAATCTGGAGTGAACGCTGAACCTCCCGTTTTGAAAATAGAGATGTTAGCTCTTTGCTACTAATGTTTGATTACATCACCACAATATTTATCACTTATACTCTGACACATTTCTTCGGTGATTTTCCCTATAGAATCGGCATCAAAATGGTTTGAAAATTGATTAAATACCTAGTAGGTCGTCGTATTTGTACGAAAATCTTCACAGTTCTTCCGGCAGTCATTTGTTTATAACATTTTCGCCAAATGACAGTTCGGTCGGAAGTACCGTTTATGAACTACAGTGTAAAAAATGACGAATGTTTCTGGACCTACGAAAATATAATATAATGACGAATAAATTTATAATATAAACTCATCCTTGTTAACCATGATTCTGAACAGTGTTTCTTTATCTTTTGAAACCTCAGACATCAATGGCATTTCGAGATTTATAAAGAATCATTTAGAAAAACAAAATTTTTCTAGCTGCCCGTAATCTTCAGAAACGTTTACGAGCAGCTTTTAAAGTGTATTAATCAGATCCGGAATATAGTTTTTCCGATGCTATCCATTCTCAAATAAACATTTTCATGTTCAACAAATATTTTTAACACACTAAACATGCAAAATTAACAGCGTCGACATTAACATTAAAATTAAGATTGTTTCTTTACTCTTTCATGTATAAATTAACTTATGCAGCTGAAAACGTTTACTTGAGAATGGATGACATTCGATAAATAGGTATTCCAGACTGAGGAAACTGATTAATACACTATAAAATCTACTCGGAAACGTTTCTGAAAAATACGGCCAGCTAGAGAAATTTTGTTTTTATAAATAATTCTTTAAATTTTCGAAATGTGTTGCTTTCTAGGCATTCAAAAAACAATGTAACACGCTTTTTGGAATGTCGGATAACTCAGAAGATTATATTACATTTTCGTTCGTGGTTATACTATATTTTTATAAAATAAGAAACATTGATCATTTTTTACAGTGTATCAGTAGTCACTCACAAACACACACAATCTAATCATGATTACAATTCTTAGAATTTTAGTTAAAGTGGCATTTTTTTTGTTTGAATGAGAATCTTAAAATTTACCCCGATTGATTCCTCTCAACAAGAGTTGTATTTAAAATAATATATTTTTATGGTAATGAGAATTTAACGAATTTTTTACGCGGTTGATCCCGTTCAATTGGTTTCTAGAAAACAAATGGCAAAATTCAATCGATTAATTTTTGAGAAATTAGGATCTCATGCTTTTTCAAAATGGGAAAATCGAACGGTTTAATTTAGAAGTATCAGCAGGCAGACATCACAAGAAAATAAAATTCAATCGATTAATTAGAGAGAAATTAGGATGTTATGCTTTTTCAAAATGGGAAAATCGAACGGTGTAAGTTAGAAGTGTCAGCAGGCAGACATGACAAGAAAATAAAATGCCGATATTTTCCGTGCATTAAATAATGGAAAATTAGTGAATATGACTTAAAATCTGCTTTTTAAATTGCTTTTTTTGGGAATGATATACAGAAGGAGTTTATTTATTCAACAAGTGTTTTAATTAAAGTTTTCTCTGAATGGGAATCTTAAAATTCTCTCCGGTTTCTGGTGTCAGTTCTGTATTTATGAAAATTGCAAGAAATAACAACGCATTTTAAAAACCCTAAATGTTTTGTAGAAGGTACTCTCTATTATTTAGGCAAATTATTTAAATAAAATCAACAGGAAAATCAGCTTTTTCAATATGCTTTTCATTCTGTCGGAAAGTCTCTATTTGTCTCTAATAATTTGAGCACACACTGTAATTCAATATTCTTTAACAGGATTTAAAATCTAATAATAATTGCATTTTAAAACGCCGTTGTTGGCACTGTGTATACAGCAGGAATCTATTTAGTCAATAAGAATTTTAATTAAAATGGCATTTTTGTTTGTTTGTTTGTTTGAATGAGAATCATAAAATTTACCGCGGTTGATCCTGTTTAATCGATTTCTAGAAAACGGGTGAAAAACTTCAATCCATTAATTTAGAAATTTAAAAGTTATGTCCTCTCAAAAAGGTGAAAAATCGAATGTTTTAGGTCAGCCCTCCCATGTATGATTTTTATTATCATTATTTGATGAATACATATTTTGTACTTAGTGGGTGAAAACATGTTTTGCACTAAATGCATGAATACATATTTTGCACAATGAATGAATATATATTTTGCACTTAATGGATGAATATATAATTTGCACTTCAAATTTATCTAAAAGAGATTATTTAACAACAAATAAAGTGTTTAATGTTTAGAAAATTTATATTTATTTCAATATTGAAAAAACAAACCTGGTAAGGTGTTTACATGCAATATATATGTAATGTATGTATGTATGTATGTATATTAATAGTTATTAAATAGTCTTTTGTGTTAATTCAAACACACTTTGGATACAATAACACAAAATAGAAAGTTTAAAAATTTTTTTGTCATAATCTTGTATGGATCCAAAAGTAGACACTAACTGAGAATGTCTTCTCATAGGAGTTTATATTGTGATAAAGAAATAAAAATAAAATTTGCCCAGTTCTCTTTAGTTTATTTTTCAATACAATCTCATATGAAATTATTTATATACATGATAATGTTAGAAATAATAGCAGACAACAATCACACAAGAAGAAAAATATTTTAAGAGCAAAAGATAATTGAAAAATTCATAACATAATTTTAAATTGGATAACAGATGCATTTTGAAATACAGTTGTGGGCGGAAATGCGACAGAAGGAATCTATTTATCCTAGAAATAATTTAATTAAAGTGTAACTTTTCACGTGAAAGGGATCTTAAAATTTACACCGGGAGATCCCGTTTTATCGATTTCTGGAAAACAGGTAGAAAATTCATTCTCTTTATCAGAGAAAAATTAAGATGCTATGTTCTCTTAAAAAGATTGCAGCGCAGTATCGTATTACTGCTCATTTTACTGCTTATTACTGTTAATTTAACGGTATAATACTGACAGCTGGGGTGCTAGTATTATACTGTAAAATCAAAACTTTTTTTCCAGTGTAGAAATAGTAACAAGTTGCCATCACAAGAGAAAAATAACAATAATTTACCAGGAAAGGTAATTGAAAAATCTTTAAAATGATTTAAAATATGTCAACAGTTGTATTTTAAAATCCTGCTTTACGGCAAGAATATATCTACTCAACAAGAGTTGTATTTAAAGTAGTATATTTTTATGGGATATGAGAATCTTGAAATTTAATGTGGTTGATCCCGTTCAATTGATTTCTAGAAAACAAATGGCAAAATTCAATCGATTAATTAGAGAGAATTTGGGATGTTATGCTTTTTCAAAATGGAAAAATCGAACGTTTTAAGTTAGAAGTAACAGCAGGCACACATCTCAAGAAAAAAAAATGCCAATATTTTCCAAGCATTAGATAATGAAAAATTAGTGAATATGACTTAAAATCTGCTTTTTAAATTGCTTTCTGGGAATGATATACAGCTGGAACCTATTTATTTAACAAGATTTTTATTCTGTATGGGAATCTTAAAATTCTCTCCGTTAATTGATTTTTGAAAAATAGATAGCAAATATCATTCCATTAATTAGAGCGATTTTAAAGTGCAATTTCAAAATGGGAAAATTGAAACTTTAAGTTAGAAATCACAACAAGCACACATCACAAGAAAAAAAATGACAACATTTTATAGAAAAATATAACTGTAAACTCTTTGTCACAGATGTCATACACGCACCACGTTGGCGCGATCCCCCCCCCCCCCTTCTAATTTGGCGAAAACTTTGTTTTTGAATATTAGTTACAAATAGCATGCAATAATAACACGTGATTTTTTATTTCAATGTAAAAATAAAATAACGTAATAAATGAAATAGCTTCTATTATTTTAAAAAAGGAAATAAAAATAACTAAATGATAGTTTGATATAAATAAATATTGATATACATAATAAAAATAATTTACAGAATTAAAATAAAAGTAAATAAACAACAATAAACATATATAATGCAAAAACAAAGTTTTCGCCAAACTGGCGGGGGAAAAAATCGCGCCAATGTGGTGCGTATATGACATCAGTACCAATTCTTTATATTGGTAGAGTAATTATATTGGCAGTCAACATTATATCAACAGTTCTTTATATTGGCTCTTAATTTTTAATATGACCTAAAATTTGATAACAGTTGCATTTTAAAAAGTTGTTGTGGGAATGATATACAGCAGAAATACATTTACTTAACTAGACTTTTAATTGAAATAGTATTTTTTGTTATTGTTGTTCTCAAAACTACCTCCGGCTGATCTCGTTTAACAAAATTCTAGAAAACGGTTAGAAAACTTTGTTCAATTAAGTAGAAACATTTTAAGGTGTTACGCACTAAAATCGAAAATTTTAGGTCAGAAATAACAGCAGGCGGCCAACACAAGAAAAAAATAACAATACTTTAGGAAGAAAGATAATTGTAAAATTTTTAATATGACCAAAATTCGATAACGGTCCCATTTTAAAATATTGTTGTGGAAACGATATACACAACAGTAATATATGTACTCAAGAAGAGTTTTTATTAAAATAGCATTTTTTGTGAATGATGATCTTAAAATTTCATCCGGTTTGATTCCGTTAATTGGATTTCTGAAAAACTGTTGACAAACTTCTTTCCATTTTAAGGTGTTATACTCTTTCAAATTGGGAAAATCGAACGTTTTAGGTTATAAATATCAGCAGGAAATCATTCCAAGCAAAAAAAATAACAATAGTTTATGAGCATTACATAATTAAATATTCTTAAAATGACTTAAAGTCTGTTAACAGTTTCTTTTGAAATGCTGCCGTGGGAAAAATATACTGCAGGAATCTATTTACTCAAGAAGAATTTTAATTAAAGTGACACCTTTTAGTGAATGAGAATCTTAAAATTTCCTCCGGTTGCTTCAATTAATTGATTTCTGAAAAATAGCCCGCAAACTTCATTTTATTAATTAGAGAGATTTTAAAATGTTATGCTTTTTCAAAAGAGGAAAATCGAAAATTTTAGGTTAGAAGTAACAACAGACAGCCATCACAAGAAAACAATAACAATATTTTACAAACACAACTGTTTGTAAATTCTTTAATATGACCTAAATTTGATAGCTGTGTAGGAACGGTATACCGCAGAAATCTATTTATTCAAGAAGAATTTTCATTAAAATAGCATTTTTTGTAAATGGTGGTCTTAAAATTCTCTTCGATTGATTTCGTTAATAGATTTCTGAAAAACGATTGGCAAACTTCTTTCCATTAGCAACATTTTAAGGTGTTATACTCTTTCAAAATGGAAAAATCGAACGTTTCAGATTATAAATAGCAGCAGAAAGTCATTCCAAGAAAAAAATAGCAATAGTTTATGAGCATTAGATAATTAAATATTCTTAAAATGACTTAAAGTCTGTTAACAGTTTCTTTTAAAATGCTGCTGTGGGAGCAATATACCGCAAGATTCCATTTACTCAAGAATTTTAATTAAAGTGACACTTTTTACTGAATGGGAATCTTAAAATTCCTTCCGGTTGCTTCCGTTAATTGATTTCTGAAAAATAGTCCGCAAGCTTCATTTTATTAATTAGAGAGATTTTAAAATGTTGTGCTATTTCAAAATGGGAAAATCGAAAATTTTATGTTAGAAGTAACAACAGGCAGCCATCAAAAGAAAACAATAACAATATTTTACAAACACAGCTGATTGTAAATCCTTTAATATGACCTAAATTTGATAGCAGTTACATTTTAAAATGTTCTTGTGGGAACGCAATACCGCAGAAATCTGTTTACCCAAGAAGAATTTTTATTAAAATAGCATTTTTTGAAAATGGTGATCTTAAAATTCCCTCCGGTTGATTCCGTTAATTGATTTCTGAAAACGATTGGCAAACTTTTTTCCATTACAGAGACTTTAAGGTGTGTCTTTCAAAATGGGAAAATCGAACGTTTTAGGTTATAAATTGCAGCAGGCAAAGAAAAACATAACAATAGTTTATGAGCATTAGATAATTAAATATTCTTTAAATGACTTAAAGTCTGTTAACAGTTTCTTTTAAAATATTGCTGTGGGAACGATATACCGCAGGAATCACTTTACTCAAGAAGAATTTTTATTAAAATAGCATTATTATGTAAATGGTGGTCTTAAAATTCCCTCCGGTTGCTTCCGTTAATTAATTTCTGAAAAACAGTCCGCAAACTTTTTTCCATTATAGATATTTTAAGGTGTTGTACTCTTTCAAAATGGAAAAATCGAACAATTTCGGTTATAAATAGCAGCAGGAAGTCATTCCAAGAAAAAAAAATAACAATAGTTTATGAGCATTAGATAATTAAATATTCTTAAAATGACTTAAAGTCTGTTAACAGTTTCTTTTAAAATGCTGCTGTGGGAACGATATACCGCAGGAATCTATTTACTCAAGAAGAATTTTAATGAAAGTGACACCTTTTAGTGAATGAGAATCTTAAAATTCCTTCCGGTTGCTTCCGTTAATTGATTTCTGAAAAATAGCCCGCAAGCTTCATTTTATTAATTAGAGAGATTTTTTAAATGTTATGCTCTTTTAAAATGGGAAAATCGAAAAATTTAAGTTAGAAGTAACAACAGGCAGCCATCACAAGAAAACAATAACAATATTTTACAAACACAGATGTTTGTAAATTCCTTAATATGACCTAAATTTGATAGCAGTTACATTTTAAAATGTTCTTGTGGGAACGCAATACCGCAGAAATCTATTTACCCAAGAAGAATTTTTATTAAAATAGCATTTTTTGAAAATGGTGATCTTAAAATTCCCTCCGGTTGATTCCGTTAATTGATTTCTGAAAACGATTGGCAAACTTTTTTCCATTACAGAGACTTTAAGGTGTCTCTTTCAAAATGGGAAAATCGAACGTTTTAGGTTATAAATTGCAGCAGGCAAGGAAAAAAATAACAATAGTTTATGAGCATTAGATAATTAAATATTCTTTAAATGACTTAAAGTCTGTTAACAGTTTCTTTTAAAATATTGCTGTGGGAACGATATACCGCAGGAATCACTTTACTCCAGAAGAATTTTTATTAAAATAGCATTATTATGTAAATGGTGGTCTTAAAATTCCCTCCGGTTGCTTCCGTTAATTAATTTCTGAAAAACAGTCCGCAAGCTTCATTTTATTAATTACAGAGATTTTAAAATGTTGTGCTCTTTCAAAATGGGAAAATCGAAAATTTTAGGTTAGAAGTAACAACAGGCAGCCATCAAAAGTAAACAATAACAATATTTTACAAACACAGCTGTTTGTAAATTCTTTAATATGACCTAAATTTGATAACAGTTACATTTTAAAATGTTGTTGTGGGAACGGTATACCGCAGAAATCATTTTACCCAAGAAGAATTTTTATTAAAATAGCATTTTTTGTAAATGGTGGTCTTAAAATTCCCTCTGGTTGATTCCGTTAATTGATTTCTGAAACCGGTTCGCAAACTTCTCTCTATTACAGAGATTTCTAGGTGTTATACTCTTTCAAAATGGAAAAAAACGTGCGTTTTAGGTTATAAATAGCAGCAGGAAGTCATTACAAGAAAAAAAAAATAACAATAGTTTATGAGCATTAGATAATTAAATATTCTTAAAATGACTTAAAGTCTGTTAACAGTTTCTTTTAAAATGCTGCTGTGGGAACGATATACCGCAAGATTCTATTTACTCAAGAAGAATTTTAATTAAAGTGACACCTTTTAGTGATTGGGAATCTTAAATTCTCTCCCGTTTTCTTCCGTTAATTGATTTCTGAAAAACAGTTCGGAAGCTTCATTATATTAATTAGAGAGATTTTTAAAAGTTATGCTCTTTCAAAATGGGAAAATCGAAAGCTTTAGGTTAAAAGTGACAAAAGTCAGCCATTACAAGAAAAAAATAACAATATTTTATATCTATTTCTCCGGAAACATCTATCTAAAAAACTGCCGATCGAGACTGTATATTGCTATAATTAAACAATTTTAGTATACAAATTCGGTTTTTAAATTCTGTAATACGGAAATAATAGGACTCCATCTTAAATAGGACATAATCACCATGGCAACATAGAATCATTACCTATCATGGGATATCACTATACGTCATACATGTCAGATAACTTGGCGATAAATCTCAGTCGCTTGACGATTAATCCTCGGAAACTGCTATTACAAGGAAGTACCGATTTTTTAAAAATTCAAATTGCTTAATAAATATTTTTTTAATATCTTTTTAAGTTTTGATTTGATTTTCATAAAATTTGAAATGACTCGACCAAATTCTGAAACGATAATATATATTAAATTTCGAACCATTCGGTTGGGTAGTTTTTTCGCCGTTATATGCGGACGGATGGAAGGACCAGGCGACGACTATAGGTGTTACGTCATTATATAATTACGAAAGCACCTAATGACTTTGTATGCAGGGAATACAGTACGACCGTATTTTACTTATTAAGAATGTTAATAAAAGTAGCACTTTTTTCTGTGGGAATGATAATCATAAAATTTACCGCAATTGATCTCTAGAGGACGGGTGGCAAACTTTACATGTCACTATTTTGAGATATTTTAAAATGTTGTATTATCACAAAATGGAGAAAAGGACTTTTTAGGTTAGAAATAATAGTCCATCCCAAGAGAAAAAGTATATAATTTTTACGAGAAAACATAATAATTGCCGAAACGTCAGTGAAGGCTCACTGTGGAGACGTGAAAAGTTTTAGGTTTCTGTCTGTCTGTCTGTTCTGCGCTAACTACCGTAAAAAACGTTCGATTAGGTTGATTTTTGGTGGGTATGTTGGTGAGGTACCCGGAATGCGCTGTATAGCTTTTAGTTACATTTGGTTCATTCGTTCGGAAAATATAGAACATTTCTTTTTAGGTCATAATGCTTTCCTATGGGGATGCAGACGATTTTTCAAATTTCATTTTTATCTGAAATGAAAATGGAATATTTGCATAATGGATTTAGACGTAAAATTATGAATGCTGAATTTTCGATATCGATTTCCAATAGTTTTGAAATTTTGCCGATAAATAAAGTTGAATTTAGAAACTAATTGCTTAAAATATTTGAAAATGTTTTTGCATCTGTTCGGGAAATATAAACATCTTATTTTCATATTTTTTACAATTTTTAAAAGCGCTTATTTTTATTTGCCACTTTAATTTATTCGTTGCTTAGAAACCGTATTTAAAAAAGTATAAAATAATTGAATTCAAGGAATTCGTACTATTTTAGTGAAATATCGTTGTTGTTTTTTTGTTTTGTTTTTATCAAAACGAAACACCGTGTTTAATTTAATCATTCAAATTTATGGAACATTCGAAGAATTTTATATGCTTATAAATATGCATGCAATTGAAAAAATTACGATTGCGGATTGTACGATGTTAAATGATATAAAAAATGAGATTTTAAAAAAATGACTTGCAGAGCTGACGTTGAGGCTCCTGATCTGCAGATTTACTAGTTAATAACATGATCCTTAATATGGCATTAAATCTGATAACAGCCGCATTTTAAAATCACTTTGTGTGCAGGAAATACAGCAGGAATCTATTGACTTACACTAAGAATTTTAATTAAAGTAACACTTTTGTATGCGAATGGGAATCTTAAAACTTTCCGCGCGGTTGATCTCGTTTAATAGATTTGCAGAAAATGGGCGGCAATCTTGATTCTATTCATTGGAGAGAATTTAATGCATTATGTTATTTCAAAAGAGAAAAATAGTTTTATGTTTTAGGTATTCAAAAGTGTTTTACTTTAATATATGTTATGATCTTATAAAAAAAAATATGTTTTTCTACATGTAAAGGAAATATAAGAATTTTAAATAAATTGTGATTTTTGTGTGATACACCATAAGAAGCAAATTCTAATGCAACAAATAAAATACACTTCGTTTTATTGACAAAAGAGTAGATGGAGATTATAAATATGATTAATTTGCATATATGTTCAAAAGAAATGATCAACATGATCAATGAGTAACAAAAAAACAGTTTTGAGAAAAGCGGCATGCAAGTTAAAAATCAATTCTACTCATTTTAAAGCATACATTTTCATATATTTGTTTTAAATGCTAAAATGTGTAAATTAACAACATAATACGAATTAAAATAACTTTTATCAGGTTGTTTTACATGTTTCGACTCACTCTGAGTCATTTTCAAAAACAAATGAGAATATTCCATAATTGAACGGGCTTTGAAGTTATCATTTCCATGTACTTTTTTAGAAATTACGCACGTTATCTTTTATTTTTACTCGGTTGTTTATTTTCATTTCTGTAACCATAGAGTAACTCGAGCCACAGTTTCGGTAAATTAAAAGATGCCGCATCGTTACATATTGTATTTTTGCGTGTTAGTATCTCTATGGTTTCTCTTATGGATGGATAGTATAGACTGGAGGGAAATATTATTTTACTTTCATTGAAATTTATTTGGATGGTTTTTTCTTGATATAATCTTGCCAGAGCTGTAGTTTTTCTATTATACTTAATATCAGCTATATGCTCTTTTTTTCTGTAATTAAATTTTCTGCTGGTCATGCCTATGTAGTAATTCTTGGATCCGTCTTCTTCAATAAAAGGTATTTCTTATACTCCTGAATAATTCTCAAAATTAATTGGGTCTATTTTACTGGAAATGATGTTCTTTAATTTCTGAGGGGGTTTAGTTATTAAGCAGATATTGAAACGTTTAGGGCTACGTTTTAATTTTTCAAAAAAGCTTGGATAATATTGAAGAGTATAAAGTTTGTATTTTTGCGAATCAACTTTCTTTTCTGGTTTCTTATTATTGGTGATATCCATGATTAATTTATTAATATGGTGTACTTTAAAACCATTATTATAGGCAATTTTACGAATATTATCTAATTCATTATTCAATTTATTTTCAGTACATACCATAAAGGCCCGTCTTATGAAAAATCTGTAGGCTGAAATTTTGTATGTAAATGGAGGACATGCGTTATTTGGTATGGTAGATTGGTTAGCCATACTTTTTCGGAAAACAGCTCTGTCGATAGATTTATTTGTTGTGGTTAATACTACATCAAGGAATGGAAGACCTTTATTATGTTCAATTTCTTTTATTACAAGGTGTTATAATTTATTATATTGTCATACATTTTCAATTTAAAATTTACATGGTTCCAATTTGAATATTTTTCATGCAGTTTGGTTTGCTCGATTCGGAATTGTAATAAGTTCAATAAATATATATATGAAAAATAATTTTTTTAAAGGTTTAAAACTTATGACTCAACTTAATTTAACTTAAAATCGAATAAAAGTTGCATGTTAAGATAACGTTGCGAGCACGTAAGCAACATAAATCTTTTGAGTAAACAAAAAAAAAGAAAGAAAGAAAAAGTTTACTTTTAAAGTAGTATTTTTTTAATAATCAAATTTTAATTTCTTAATAGGCGTATAGCCAACATAGTGAAAATGTACCCAAGCCGGGACTCGAACCCGGATCATCAGTATAGCGCATTGACGTTCTACCAACTGAACCACTTGGGAACGATACACAGCCTGGAACTTTCTCACTATAACATGTTGGCAAGGCTACAAACGCAGCACAAGATGGAATATTTTCCGTGAGCCACCATCCCTGGGGCAAACACGAAATCAAAGAAAATCCAGCATCGATAATAATTGAATAAATTCATATTTAATACTTGCCTTGATATAATCACACGCCTTGCATTCATAATTAAAATTTGATTATTATGAATGCATGGCGTGTGAAATTTTCTATGGAAAAATTTCCAAAGTATTAAATATGAATTTAGTTTTTTTTTTTTTTTTTTTTTTTGTCTTACGGATTATAATATTTACTCCAGTTCATCTCGTTTAATCAGTTTCTGAAAAACGGGTTGCACATGCACACTTCATTTCATTTCCTTAAAAATTTTTAAAGTGTTTTTGAAAAAAGAAAATCGTGTTTTATGTTTTCAGGTATTGAAAAATGATTTATACTTTTATGTGTTTCAAAATCATACGAAAAGATATTAATTATTTTCTGAAATCTTAAAAGTAATATATGAATTGTAAATAAGATGTTATTTTTCTACGATATTTTCACTACATGTGTATGATTAAATATAATAGGAGATATTTTGAGAAAGTGGCCGTCCAGGAGGGTTCATTATATTGTCAAGGTTATACATAATTTTATGTAAGTTGAAAATTGTCACTGTTATCTATGTTTGTTTAAAAACGTCGTAAAACTTTAAAACTATTTTTCTCAAAACTCTGTATTGCAAATCGGTACCAGGTAGAACTCGAGATTGGATTGACCAATTTGGTTGAAATTTCCATGCTTTTCTAGTATATATTATTTTGTAGTCCTTCACGGACGCGTTTTTCAATATTCGAATTGTGAATATTTTTTTGCGCTATTTAAATCCGAAATTTTTTGTCTAAAATCGAAAACTTGAAATTTGAACGGTAGCCATTTTCTTCAGGATCAAAAAATTGATAAACCCATCCTAGAAAAACTACAAAATATTGTAAATTTTATTTTTTTATTCTTTTTATTTTATTTATTTATTTATTATTATTTTTTTTGTTACAGATAAGCAGATTTCACGATTCATCTGGTACCGCGGAACGCTTCAATTTTTGCACATCCCTGTATCAAAGGCTGTCAGAGGCCCATTTTTCAACCACTCTCCAAATAAAAAAGTGTTTTTAAAATTTCAAGATAGGCTCTTTCATTTGCAAATAACCCCATTATTGTTACTGTATAATTGCGCTAAAAAAATCTCAAAAATGTGAAGCAATAACATTCCTTAAAAGAGTTGCTCGAAAAACAAGCAACTTGTTTTGTCGGAGCAACTTTGTCGCTTATGATGTTTACTTAATAGTATTATTACAATAATTTCAAGCAACAAAAATTGCCACAACTCTTCAGTTTTCCATGAATTTCATTGGCTGTTCTGGGCAAGACTTTTCTCTCGTCAGTTTTCCATGCATTTAATGGCTGTTCGGCTCACATTGGTCCTTATTCATTTTCAGGAATACTATAGGCGATAAAATTGCTCCGACAATAAAAAGTTGTTTGTTTTTCGAGCAACTCTTTTGAAGCAATGGGTTTAACATTGTGTCGCCTGAAAGTAGCGACAACTTTGACGCCCCGTGTAATAGTACAGGGTGATTTTTTTTAAAGTTGTGAAAGTAAAACACTATAACAAAAGAACCACTGATCCAAATGACCTAAAATTTCACCAGTATGCTCCCAAAGCAATGGGGATTTTTTAGGCATGGTTAAAAAAAACTTAAAATCGCACCGATAGATGGCGCTGTAAGGGAGCAAAAACAAAGAATATCGTCTGTGGGAGGAAAACAATGGACGGTACTTTGAGAACCATCTTCCATAGACCCTCTGTCGTCATTGGACCTTTTCTTAAATTCATAAGTGTTCTAAATCTCATAAGAGCAGTTGCTGCGCTGTCATTATTCTAATACTATAGTTTCACTAACAACGCACGGTCCGTCAATGGCGCAGTCATTGCAATGATTTCCGTAGAATAATGAACACCAGATGTGCGTACTTAACGTTTTTATCGCCAATGTGTGTGTGCCAGGCGCAAGTTCGTCTCCCGACTTTACTGCATGTACAGCGCCATCTGTCGGTGCGATTTTAAGTTTTTTTTAACCACGCCTAAAAAATCCCCATTGCTTTGGGAGCATACTGGTGAAATTTTAGGTCCTTTGGATCAGTGGTTCTTTTGTTATAGGGTTTTACTTTCACAACTTTAAAAAAAATCACCCTGTACTTTAAGTAAATGTTGAGCAATGTTGCTCATTACAGACAATGAAATGCTCGAAAAACTGACGAGGAAAAGCTTTGCCCGGCACAGCCAATGAACTGCTTGGAAAACTAATGAGTTGCGGCAATTTTTGTCGCTTCAAATTATCCCATGTAATAGAACTTTAAGGTGAGTGTTTACTTCTCCAGCAAGCTTGGTGCTCAGAATAAACAAAACTTCATTGCAGCTAGGGCCTTATTACCGGCAGGGCAAACTTCTACCAGTAAAAACGAATAGAATTTTTCGGCGCCTTATTCATGCAGTATTTCTGTGTTTATAAAGGAATATTTTTATATTCGTTTTTACTGGTAGCAGTTTGCTCCGACGGTAATCAGGCTCTAGCTGCAATGAAATTTCGTTGTTTCTGGTAGAACAATTTCACCAGTAGAGCTTTTTCTTGCAACGTAGGCATGATGTGCCGGATAAGTAACAAATGCTCGTGCATTCTCTGCATTCCTCTTATCCAACAAATAATGCCAATGGGCATGCGCTGTAGGGCGAAGGCTGTTTCACTTGCTCAATATATGCAAATAAAAACCATTCTTATTACAGCGCCATCTATTGCAATTTAGGTATTTTTTTTATTAACCATTGGGAAAATGGTTGTTGTTTTCGGTCGAGAATCGACCTCTTGACGTCGTCACTTTATTGACATCGTCATTTTATTGACGTCGTCATTTTATTAACGTCGTCACTTTATTTTTTTAAGCATTTTTAAGCGTTTTTAACGAAATTCTGTAACTTTAGAAGAATTTTTCACGAAACTCTGTAACTTTAGAAGATTTTTTTTTTTTTTTGAATAGGCAATAGAAATCCATAAAATCGTTACAAAAATGTTAAAGTTACAAAAATGATAGATGCAAATTATCAGGTATGAAAAATAAAGTAAAAATTTGGTACTTTCGTGTTATAGCGGCCATCAAGGATGAAATATTTTTGTTTCTGTTTTCATTAATATATTGTAAATTTGGTACTTTCGTGTTATAGCAGCCCCCAAGTATGAATCGCCAAACGATCAAATTTTATCGCCAAATTATAAAGCATGTACGACATTATAATAATATATGATATATATATAACATTTCTTGACGTATGTGTCCAAGTTATAGTCATGTATGATGCATATATAATGAATATATGATGCATATACGATGTATATATATGATATGTGTATATGATGTATATACGACATATAAGACGTAAGTAATATGTGTATAATGACGTATATGGCGCATATGGGTGTATGGGAATATATATGTAGCATTTTGACGAAGTTGAGATATTACGATGAATAATATTCGATGAAAAAAAATGGCAGTCCTTCAACAATATAGCAAGTTGCAGTCGATATTAGCGAGTATGGCGAAGTAGAAGGCAATGAAATGAGTCCACCAAAGTTTTCCAATAAATCCAGCCAATCTCCAGACAAATAATTTTATTAGAAGACGAACAACACAGAAACAATTCCCAAGTGTCTAAAACTTATAGCCCTCGGGCTAACGTTGCTTCACTTCATTGAATTAAGATGTTACTGGGCCAGTTGAATATTCTACGGACATAAAAATACGAGACATATATTTGTTTAGACCTTCAAAAACGTCAAAAATCTAGTGCTCCGACCGATGCGAACTGGTTTTGTTCTCTCCGCGGAGATATACAGAAATTACGTCACGAGCGCACAACCCAATGAGTGAGAAGCTAGCTCCAGCCCAGCGAATGAGGCTAGAGGGCGAGGCTAAAACAGTAAAGAATCCCGTACTTGGGTGCGGATAAATTTTGAAGTTAAAATCCCAAGTGCGCGAAAAAATCAGAGCAATAATAATAATAATAATAAAAAGAAAATGCCTTTTAAAAAACATTCGAAATGAGAACGCGTCTCAGAATTTTATAGATTGGGGAACTGATAAAAGCTACGAATGATCTTAAATTTTAGATTAAGATTTGGAATAAAATAATTATTAATATACGGATATCTACTTTTAAAAGGACTTTAAATAGGAATAGATATTATTAAGAATTAAGGAAATACTGACTATGACAGAAGTTAGATTAATTTTAAAATATTAATGCGAATAAAATGGAAGGATACGGAGGAAATAAATTTTTATATAACATATATATGCGTATATAGGATGCATATATAAGCTTTGCGATGATCTTGGCGAAATCATAACTGCAACATTGGTATAATCATAATTGTGGGGGCCGCTTTTTATGCTTTTGGAACATTTTTCCAATGGTTATGGTAATTTGTTAAATTACAATTTTTTTATTTTATTTTTTTTATAAATGTCAAGCGCATTATTTAAATTATCTGTAGTAACTTCAAACTTTATCTCACTTGGAGCAGTACAACGCACGCCAGAACTCACTGATGTCTTATTTCTGGCTAACTCTGTATTTTAATTAAAGCAACACTTTTTTTAGCTTATAATCGAATTATTATACAAACCAAAACTGTAACAGAAATACAGAAAATCATGCAAAACACACTTGGATTAAAACATTTCCATTTCATGATATGTCTTACATTACGGGAGATATTCCATATGGGTAGAAACACCACAGCTATGTATATATTAAAAGACAATGATGCATCTTTTCCGTATGCGAGTATTTCCTTCTTTTTTCGGAAAAAAAACCTTCATTAATAATACCGTTTAGGTAGATTTCATTACAAAAAGCAACCTATTGCAGCCGTTCGGAGGAAAGCAATTCCAAAAAATGTTGGTATATTTTCACCGATCATGATCTCTAGACCCCCAAATCACCCTCCGTTCTAATGTTGATATATATATATATATATATATATATATATATATATATATATATATATATATCTGACATATGTCATGCTGTAACTCTCTTATTTATTAATCGATCTGGATGTGACTGAGTATGCGTATAGGACATATCAAGGTCTCGACGGAGTTCGTTGGCCTGCTTCATCCGCCATCTTGTTTCAAAATAGCGGCTAGTTAAAAAATTTTAATTTTTAAAAAATTCAAAAAGATGTACAAAAAAAATGTATAAATTGAAAAAATTGTTTCTGTTATGTGTTAGAACGTGATACAAAAATTCTGAAACAATTTTTGTTTTGGCTATATCTTAAAAAATGGCTGAGATGTAGCAGTTTGAAATTCTAGGGTGGCTGAGTTTTTGAAACAATATATTTGTTATTCTATAACTGTCGTATTTATGAACCGATATGAATGTGACTGATCATGTGAACAGAACATACCAATGTCTCGACCGAGTTCGTTGTCCAGCTTCATGCGCCATCTCGTTTCAAAATGACGGCTAGTTAATTTTTTTTAATTTTTTTAAAATTCAAAAAGTATAAAAATTGTATAAAAAAATTCAAATTGTATTCAAATTGTATAAAAAAAATATAAATTGAAAAGTTGGTTCCGTTAAATCTTAGAAAGTGATACAAGGATTCCAGAACAATTTTTGTTTGGGCTTTTCTTTAAAAATGACTGAGATATGACAGTTTGAAATTCTAGGGTGGCTGACATTTTGAAACAATCTGATTTTATTATGCTGTAACTCTCATGCTAAAATTCGCATTCAAATTCAGTATTAACGAAAACCGGGATTGAAACTTTCTATAATCGGGTTCCAAGTATTTTAGTTTCGGATGTTTAAGTAAAATGAGTTGAATTTATAAAAACATGAACTATGAAAGCTACCTTTTCCTTCCGGTACAGGCCAGAAGGACTTTTTTAAATTAATATATGCCATCTATTTAAAAACATCACACAACCATATATAAATTATTTTATTCTATCAACTATTTATAGGAAATTTTTTCTGCTCAAATATCCATCTAGATACGACTAATTTATTTACTAAAAAATAATCTTTAACACTTCCTTACCGTGCTTTCAACGAAATATAATGACCTACAGTAGTCAAAATGACATGTTTAAATTCAGAAATGATAACCTTACGCCACGAAAAGAAAATTGAAAACTCTTTAATATGGCTTAAAGCCTCCTAAGGTAGCTAAAATTTCCACTGGAGATTCGACGTGCAGCAGTAACCTGCTTCGCAAGCAAGAATTTTAATTAAAGCAGTTCTTTTACGGATCCAAATGGTAATCTTAAAAATTTGCCTGCGTTTATACCGTTTAATCGATTTATAGAGAGCGCCTGGTGAATTTCCTTTCATTAATTAGAGAGAATTTAAAATTTTATGGTCTCTGAAAATGCGAAAAACATATTTTAAGTTTCAAGTTTTGCAAATCAATAAGTACTGCATGTTGTTCAACTCATCACGAATGCAATTAAATTTAATTTATAAATAGTGTACAATTAAAAATTTTAAATATCGGAAACAACGGTGGGATACAAGAAAAATTATTTTGAATTAATTGGGGCTAAGTTTCTAAGCCTAAGTTGAGGATGATGAAGAACTGTTAAATTACAACAAGGAAAAAAGAAGAGAAAAATTCATTAGTGATGTTCGAACTTTTCCGTTAGACAAACTCATTAAAATGAGTAAACATATTATTATAATTAAAGCACTATTGTACTAAAAGAACAAATAAGCCATAAATGAGAAAAATGTCTTATTGGCAGACATTATTTATGAGTAAGAGTCTGTTTGATCGATAAAATACACATTAAAACTTGCTCAAAAGATGTCGAAAAAGATGTTAAAACATATTTATTTACACCTGAGATCTTTCGAACGCAAACACGCTCATCATCACGGGGTACATTTGACTAATTTGAGTCAAATGTGCCCCTTGATAATGAGCACGTTTGCGTTCGAAAGATCTCGGGTGTAAATAAATATGCTTTAACACCTTTTTCGGCACCTTTTGAGCAAGTTTTAATGTGTATTTTATCGATTTTAACTACAAGGTGAATATTGCATTCCACTTTAAATTCGTTTTTTCGAATTTTTATGTTAGTCTGTTTGATTGATGTACACTTTTTTATCTTAAAAATACAATGTTGAGGCTTTTTACACATTTTTATTTATATACATATTTCTCTACTTCTTTTTAAAAAAAACTATATTTATAGTAATTTTCTACATTAATACAAGCAATATACTTATCGTTAATGTACAGCCATGCATGATGAATTTTCCTCTATCTAATATTTATCGAAAAAATTTCCAGCTAAAACACTCCTCTAGAAACTAACTTGAAATTAAATTATTTACTAAAACACAATATTTAATGTGTTCTCAATGAAATATAATGACTTGTTACAGTAAAAATGTTTAAGTAAATGTTTAAGTTCAGAAATAATATAAAAATAATAACCTTACACAAATTAAAGTTAATTGAAAAGTTTTAATATGATTTAAAATCTGTTAAGGATTACGTTTAAAAATGCCATTGGAGGTTCAATGTACACCAAGAACATGTTCTGTCAGCAAGAATTTTAATTAGAGCAGCACTTTTTTCGGGGCGAATGGAGGGATTTTCAAATTTGCATCCGCTTATCCCGTTTAATTGATTTCTGGAGAGCGGTTGTTAGTTTTCCTTCTGTTAATTAGAGAGAATATAAAATTTTGCGTTTTCTGAAAATACGAAAATCATATTTTAAATTCCATGTTACTCGCTAACGATTAATTGTTTTTAAATCTTAAGAAATGCAAGTAATATCAATTTAGAAATACTGTGCTTTTAAAACTTAAAAAACGAAAATTCACATGAGATATAACGATGAAGAAAGAACAAAAGATCTCAATTTCAAATTAATTGAAGTAACTTTCTAAGCTTAAGTTTACTGAGGTAATGAAGCATAATAAATTTATAACAAAGATAATGAAGGCAAAATTTCACTGATGATATTTTCGACTTTTCCAATAAACATAGAGGGTGATTATAAAAACACTATCCCGATATATGAGCCCCTAACTATCATACCGTTCACAGAAACTGAATGAAAATTTGGTTTAAAGTATTTTGAGGTATGCGCTCAAGAATCATATGAAAGACAAAAGTTAAATTCTAACAGTTACGGTTACAGTGACAAAATTTCGAAATTTTCAAATGGCAACACCTATTTTTTTTATTGAAATGTGATCTTCATAGTGAAAAACCATAAAAAGCGTTGGAACGGTACCTGTAGTACGAAAATCACCGGCGCTATACAGATTAAGAAGAATAGTGAAAACAACCAATAAGGACAGAAAAGCAACAGAAAACAAAACATTTTATTGTGTTTCATACATTTTCTATTTCACACACGACGACACTTTACTTGCGGCAGATGGTGGATAGCACTGAACAATAAAATGTTTTAATTTCTGTTGCTTCTCTGTCCTTTATTGGCTGTTTTCACTTTTCTTCTTAGTCTGTCTAGCGCCGGCGATTTTCGTGCTACAGGTACCGTTCCAACGCTTTTTATGGTTTTCACTGTAAAAATCACATTCCAATAAAAAAAGGTAGGTGTTGCCATTTGAAATTTTCGAAATTTTGTCACTGTAACAGTAACTGTTAGAATTTAACTTGTTTTTCACATGATTCTTCAGCGCATACCTCAAAATACTTTAGGCCAGAATTTCATTCAGTTTCTGTGAACGGTATGACAGTTAGGGGCTCATATATCGGGATAGTTTTTTTTTTTATAATCACCCTGTACTTATTGTAATAAGTAAAATGTAATATAATTAAATCATTATTGTATTAAAGCAACAACAAAAATAGATTAGAAGAAAAAATCTGCTACATTAACAGATTTTATTTACCTAAAATTGGGTTCAGATAAATAAATCATTTTTAAATTAACCTTCATGATAAATACTTCATACTTCATACAATATCTCCGTACCTCTATCCTCTCCTTATTAGTTTTTGATTACATACATATATTTTAAATACTTACATCCATCTTATTTATTTTAAATACATACATCTATCTTACATATTTACATATACATTTTCCTTACTTAGATGTTGATATACATATATTTTACGTATTTACATACATCTTATATACTTAAGTATATTTTATAGCATACATACTTACATACTTACATACATATTGTACACTTAAAAACATTTTATACCATACATACTCACATATTTACATTAAAATATATACAAAATAAACAACTTTTTAATCTTAAAATTATATTCATGCTGGAATGTATGGCCTTTTACACATCTTACTTTATATGCATATTTTTGTATTTCTTCTTAAAAAACTATATTTATAGTAATTTTCTACATTAATATACAGATAATATATTTATCAATAATATGATGTTCATAATGAATTTTTTTCTAATATTTATCGAGATATTTTCCTGCTCAAACACCCATCTTGAAACGAACTCGAAATTACATTATTTATTAAAACATAATCTTTAATATTTGTTTAGAATTTTTCCAATGAAACATAATGACCTGTTACAGTAAAAATGAAATGTTTAAGTTTAGAAATAATATTAAAATGATAACCATACGCAACTGAAAAGTTTTAATATGATTTTAAATCTGTTATGATTGAATTTAAAAATACCATTGGAGGTTCAGTGTACGCCAAGAACCTGTTCTGTCAGCAAGAATTTTAATTAGAGCAGCACTTTTTTCGGGGCGAATGGGGATCTCAGAATTTGCATCCGCTTATCCTGTTTAATCGATTTTTGGAGAACGGTTGGTAAATTCCCTTCTATTAATTAGAGAATTTTAAGCTTTAAGTTTTCTGAAAATGCGAAAATCATATTTTGAATTTCGTGTTACACAACTCACTAACGATTAATTGCTTTCAAAGTCATGATAAATGCAATTAAAGTTAATTTAGAAATACTCTGGTGTTAAAATTTAAAAAAAAAAACGAAAATTCACGTGGTAAATAACGATGAAGAAAGAAGAAAAAAAAATTTAATCTTAATTTAATTGGTGTAACTTTCTAAGCTTAAGTTTACTCAAGGAATGAAGAATGACAAACTTATATTAAGGATAATGAAAGCAAAATTTCGCTGATGATATTTTTGACACTGCCAATAAACACACCAATCCTAACGAGTATAAATTAATATAATTAAATCATTATTGTATTAAATCAACAACAACAATAAATTAGAATAAAAAATCTGCTACATTAACAGATTTTATTTACCGAAAGTGTGGTTCAGATAAATAATTATTTTTTTTAATTAGTCTTCATGCTAAAAACTTCATACTTCATACAACATCCCCATGCTTATATCCTCTCCTTATTAGTTATCTGATTACATACATATATTTTAAATGCTTACATCCATCTTATTTGTTTTAAATACTTATATCCATCTTACTTATTTGCATATATATTTTCCTTACTTAAACGTTTATATACAGAGATTTTTCGTATTTACATACATCTTATACACTTAATACATTTCATAGCACATTTACATACATCTTGTACACTTAAGTACATTTTATAGCATACATACTCACATATTTATATTCAAATATACACAAAATAAAAACTTTTTAATCTTAAAATTATCTCCATGCTGGGATGTATGGCCTATACACATCTTTCTTTGTATACATATTTTTGTACTTCTTCTTAAAAACTATATTTATTTAAATTTTCTACATTAATATACAGATTATATATTTATCAATAATGTGATGTGCATGATGTATTTTGTTCTATCTAATATTTATCTAGAAATTTTTCTGCTCAAACACCCTCGCATTATTTATTAAAACATAATCTTTAATATTTGTTTAACATTTTTCCAATGAAATATAATGACCTGTTACAGTAAAAATGAAATGTTTAAGTTTAGAAATAATATTAAAAGGATAACCATACGCAACTGAAAAGTTTTAATATGATTTTAAATCTGTTATGGATTGAATTTTAAAATGTCATTAGTGGTTCAAATGTACGCCAAAAACCTGTTCTTTCAGCAAGAATTTTAATTAGAGCAGCACTTTTTTCGGGGCGAATGGGGATCTCAGAATTTGCATCCGCTTATCCTGTTTAATCGATTTCTGGAGAACGATTGGTAAATTCTCTTCTATTAATTAGATAATTTAAAGTTTTAAGTTTTCTGAAAATGCGAAAATCATATTTCGAATTTCCTGTTACACAACTCACTAACAATTAATTGCTTTCAAAATCATAATAAATGCAATTAAAGTTAATTTAGAAATACTGTGCTGTTAAAATTTAAAAAACGAAAATTCACGTGGGTAATAACGATGTGGAAAGAAGAAACAAATAATAAAGAAAAAAAATAAGTCAATTCCTACTTAGGTCAACAAAGAAAAATTTTATTTTAGTTACTTTTTATTAAATAATTACAATTAATATAAATATATATATACATATGACAGAATCACAATATTAAGTGATAAAATAGAAAGCGAATTTACTTGCAATTTTCCATTTTAATAAATAATATAAGAATGGCCCAGATAATACGTAAGTACCAAAAATAATATGAAACAGCATAGAAAATAACATTAAAACATAATCACGAGTCAACAGTTTCATGTAGTAGCGACTTTTTCGAAGAGTGGAACCTAATAGAGAGGTTCTGCTCATTTATCTTCGAGCTTTGAATGCTAGTAATTTGGTTATTTAATTTAATTAATGAATTAATATTTGAAAAAAACTGTATTAACATCAAGTGTGATCCACTACAAGTTTAAAAAGATGTATTTGAACTTGAGTGGATGAATAAAAAGTATTTTATTAACGATTGAAAATTTGAAAGAAAAATAATTTGAACATTTGAACTTGAATTTTGCTTTTTAATCATAAATATATAAAATAAACCCGTGCAGCATTAATGTCCCACGTTATCTTTATTGAAATTTTTTTTATAATCATCGTTGCGGTATTTTATTTTTGTGGCATCACTAATTTGAGGAAAATCTTTCATTTCATTTATGAAAACAATGGGAGAAATTAATTTTTTTTCTCCCATATAAAACTAAAATTAATTAATTTAATTTAATTAATGAATTAATATTTGAAAAAACTGTATTAACATCAAGTGTCATCCACTACAAGTTTAAAAAAAATGTATTTGCACTTGAGTGGATGAATAAAAAGTATTTTATTAACGATTGAAAATTTAAACAAGATATATAAATATAGAGAGAGTGTGAGCTAATAGTAGGAATTTAAAAAAAAAATTAATCTTAAATTAATTGGTGTAACTTTCTAAGCTTTCTACTGAAGGAATGAAGAATGACAAACTTTTACTAAGGATGATGAAAGAGAAATTTCGCTGATGATATTTTCGACACTTCCAATAAACACACTAATTGTAACGAGTAAAAATTAATATAATTAAATCATTATTGTATTAAAGCAACAACAAAAATAGATTAGAAAAAAATTTTGCACATTCGCAGATTTTATTTACGTAAAGTGTAGTTCAGATTATTAACTAATTTTTAAATTAGCCTTCATGCTAAATACTTCATACTTCAGGCAAAATATCCATGCTTACATAATATCCTTCCCTTACATGTATGATTGCATACATATATCTTAAATAATTACATCCATCTTATATACAAGGTGTCCATAAATTATTGTCGGGATTTACTTATCTCATAATTTTTTATTTAAGAACATAACGAAAAAAATTATTACATATTCGTAAAGTACAACTCAAAAAAGTCTTTTTAATAACACAAACAAAGTTACATATGCGTAAAGTTGCAAGTGAAAACGATATTAAATAAATATCGATTATAATCAAATAATAATTAATAATAAAATTCGGTAACTTACGTATTATCCGAGCCAGGCGATTGATTGCCAAAAATGGTTATCAATTGCCAATCTTGTTTATCGTTGGCAATAATGTGTAAAATAGTAATTTAATATTTTTAAATACATAAAATTGTTTAAAATGGTAAATAATATAAAATAAATGAATAACAAAAAACTGTAAACTATAATAAAAAAAAAAATAAACTGTAAATTATACTAAAAAACTATACACTATAATAAATAAATAAACTATATACTTGTCAAAAAATCAGTGTTACTGTAATTAGTATAATTGACGCCATGCTTGGCTCAGTTGTATTTGACCTGGCCGGGATAATACGTAAGTACCTAAAATTCTATCACATTTATCAAAAATCATTAATGAATTATGTAAATCTATCTAACTTTGTCCTCATAATTCATTAAAACTTTTGATAATATAAAATTTTTATATTAACTATGATTTGATTATCTATCTAGATACAATTAATTTATTTACTAAAAATAATCTTTTGTATTTGTTTACCATGTTTTCAATAAAATACAATAACCTGTAGCGATATAAAATCAAAAGTTTAAGTTCGGAAATAATAACCCTTATGCAAACAAAATATAATTGAAAACCCTTTAACATGACTCAAAGTCTCTTAAGATTATTTGCATTTAAAAATGCCATTAGAGGTTCGAAGTACAGCAAGCACTTGCTCCGTCAGCAAGAATTTTAATTAAAGCAGACTTTTTTTTTTGTGCGAATGGGAATCTCAAAATTTGCCTCCGCTGATCGGGTTTAATAGATTTTAGGAGAGTTGTTGGTAAATTTCATTCCATTAATTAGAGGTAGTTTAAAGATTTCTCAAAAATGCGAAAACATATTTTTAGTTTCAAGTTTTACAAATCAGTAAATGGGCGTGTGTTTAAACAGTCGTAAGAAATATAATTGCAATTAATTTATAAATAGTGTGCAATTAAAATTTTTAAATATTAGAAACTCGCTAGGGAAATAAAGAAACTGCCAAAACACAATCTGCTTTGAATTAATTGAGGCTGATTTTCTAAACGAAAATTACAGAGGGTAATTGTAATTTATGAAAAAGATAAAAATTATCTCATGATGTTTCCTGTAAACAAGCGTAAAGGGGAAAGAATTGAGTAGACCAAGACAAGAAAAGTTTGAAAAGACAAAAGTTGACCGAAGTTTAATCGTTGATTAGGGAGCGTGTAATTAATTTAGATTATTAGTTCTTTTTGTATCTATTTATTTATGTTTTGTAGAAATAAAAAGTAGGGGAGATGGGGGATGAATGGGACATTTTCACAAAAATCGTTATTTTAAATATTTTACTTAAGTTATTATCAATATTATATATCACATGTCATACATTAAGTGTTTGACTACATCTTATGCACAATATTTATTCCAGATTATTATTATACAGAAATATAATTGAAATTTAAAAAGAAGTTCTTCTATGTCCCAATCATCCCCACAGCAGTGATGAATGGGACACAAACATTTTCCTCCCCGTATTCAATGTTAACGACTAAAAGCTGACAAAAATGCCTCCTTGGCAATAGCTGAGAAATTATAAATTTTAATATGATCTCCAGGATTATTTGTTAGCCAATCAACTTGGACTCATCTCAACTTTGCCTTAAAAGGCCTACAAACAGAAGCATTCAATGACTGAAGACAATGGCTACAATGAGGATGAAATGTTAAAAGAATAATTACCATAAAGTATTAATTTATCAATTTATATAATATTATTTAGTTAATAAATATATTTTTCAGCATCCTCTAGCGATGGATGAGAGAGTTTCATTCATCACATTTGAAATGTCCCAATCATCCCCATGATGCATATATTCAATTGTCAGCCATTTTGTCTAAAAAATTATTTTGTCACAATAGTTAATATGCATTCATTTTAATTGCCAATATTGAGCCTTGAAATAAAAAACTACAACATATCTTAATTTGGGTATAATTGAGAGACTATAGTGAGCAGTATAAAAAAAATAAAAAATATGACGAATTAAAAAAGATAGATCCTGGTCTTTAACCAATCTGCAAAGAGCCATTTTCCAGCGGTTTTGTCATGATATCTTTTGAACAAGTTAGCGTATTTGAATGTTTCTTGTTTGTTTAACCCTTTCCGGCACAGTGGTCCCACTCCGGGCACACCTAAATTTAACTCCAAACTTGCCTTTACCAAGAATATTTTAATAAAATTTTGCTTCTAAAATGAAAGCTTAAAATAAGGATTTCTTATTTTCTCAAAAAGTCGTTTGTAAATTCTGGTGTCATTCAGTAATTTCGAGTTTTACGAACAGAATTTGTCTGTGCCAGAAAGGGTTAATAAAGAAAAATTAAAATTTCGGCAAACTATACCTGAAAAACAAAAAAAAAATTTTTTTCAAGTTATAACAACAAAGTATGTTTTTTTTTTTTTTTTTTTTTTTTTTTTTTTTTTTTTTTTTTATGGGCATATTTTTATATATATTTTTTTAAGTTTTACAAGTTTATTTTTGATTTTGGTATAATCGACAGACCACGTAATGAGCAATATAAAAGAGAAATGACGTGTTCGAAATATAGAGTTTGGACTGCAAAATCGTGGAAAGTTTTGTTAGATTAATTTTATCGTGCAATATTAGAATTTTTTCTATTTCTCAATATTTCAGACAATAAACTTTTTTGTAGTTGCTTCCTATTCTCATAGATTTCACTACCATAGTGTGCTTCAGAACCAAAAGCAAGAGCACATGGCTGTTTTCAGTTTTCTTCAAATTTATATTTCCTGAAAACTCTGCTTAAAAGTAATTTTTTTTTTTTTTTTTTTACATTTGAACTTACTTAAATATTTTATGCAATATAAACAATTAAGATATGTTGTAGTTTTTTATTTCAAGGCTCAATATTGGTAATTAAAATGAATGCATATTAACTATTGTGACAAAATGGCTGACAATTGAATATATGCATCATGGGGATGATTGGGACATTTCAAATGGGATTAATGAAACTGTCTCATCCATCCCTAGAGGATGCTGAAAAATATATTTATTAACTAAATAATATTATATAAGTTGATAAATTAATAATTTATAGTAATTATTCTTTTAACATTTCATCCTCATTGTAGCCATTATCTTCAGCCATTGAATGCTTCAGTTTGTGGGCCTTTTAAGGCAAAGCTGAGATGAGTCTGCAAGTTTTTTAATTTGTAAACATCGAACATTTTCAATTTTTACACAGTTATATAGAGGGAAAAAACCTTCTTTCAAATGTAATTTATTTGAAAAGTGTATTTTAATTGACTGATGTGCTATGGCTTTTAAAATAATTTTCAAGCATGATTTTTTTTCTATTGCGTGCATGCCCATTACAAAAGAATAATAAACAATTTGTACTTAATAGTTCAGCATTTGTCTCCCGCTAACGTTCCATGACGAAATTAAAACCCCATCAATAAATAAATAAAAGAATAATAATGTACTAAAAACACAAATTCGAATAAATTTAATTTTTACACCGCTGAATTGGGGAAAATATGTATTTGTAAATATAATTTGTTTGAAAACTGTATCTTATTTTACTGATTAGACAGCTTAATACTTAATAATTGAATTATAAAAGCGTTAAAAAGCTATAACTCAAATCAAAATAGAAGAAAAAGCGAGAAATTTAACCTTTTTATATGAAATAAATGAAGAAAGAAATAAAAATAAGGCCTACGAAAGAAATAAATAAATTAAGAACAAAGTGAATGAGATGCTTTGATAAAGTAATTTTGTGTTCACCATTAAATTTTCTGCCTTACTTTTGTACCTTTTTGCCCTCTGAATTTCTTATAAACCCTGGATGAAAGTATAACGAACGACCCATAATACACATAATCATTTTGTAACGAGACTGTAATGTGATGTTTGATTTTTTTTCTCCTTCTTTCTTTAGGTAATGAATTATGGGCAGTTTATTTAGCTAGACTCCTTCGAAGATTTTCATGTACAAGTGAATATTAAACGCTAAAGGAAATCGCAGATGTCTACTTAAGTAATTTTCAGTAAATTTACCAAAGCAGACGATTTTTTAATTTCTTTTTTTATGCCTGTCACTCTGACAGCAGAAAAATGCAAAACAAAAACTTTTAACTCTTTCTCTTTTTTGTTACAATCATATTTATTTATGTAATTTTTTGGTACCTTATTTTTAACACCATTTTTAGTTTGGAAGCATGTCTTGTCAAAAGAAATAAGTGTAAAAGTAAAAGTATTTTTTTTTTAAACACTATTTTATAAGATAACGAAAATCAGTGTGCGCGTGTGACAACAAGAAATACTGCATCTTTTTTACACATTAAAGTGGCGTCATATAAAGTACGTGTTAAAAATAAAAATTTTCCATGGAGTTAACTCTGAAACAAACTTTCTTTAAGAACATTTACGCGCTGCCTTTATTTTTTTTTTCTATTTTGCTATGAGCTTAATATTTTTGATGTACGAAACATATTCTTTTAACAGTTTATCTTAAAATTATTTTAAAATCAAACAGTATAACAGTATTGCTTATAAAACAGTTTATCTTAAAATTATTTCTGGAGATGAGTTGTTTTTTGTTTTTTTTAAGAAGTTATGTGTTTTTATAATCCCGAGACATATAAGCACTATAATCTGGTATTAATGAACTATTTAGGTTATCTACTGAATTTAAATTATTGAGATTGTTGATCTATTGTAGAGTAACTGTATTAAAAATTAATAACTTAAATTATATACTAAATCGTGATCGAATTGAGCATCAACGCGCTTTGGTTTGAGAGCGAAAAAAAATATAGAATTGACGGAAATTGCTAGAGATACGGAAATACAAACAAATCGAAACCGAATGCAAGTTACAAGAAGACAAATTCACAAACCTAAAGAAGAAAACCAAAGAGAAAGAGATAAATTTGAGAAACCAATGCGACGAGAGAATACCAGAACAGGTAACCATAATACCAAATACGTTTAAAGTAGCTAAAAATTCAACTAACGTTGCTGAACATTACACGGATACATTTTAAATGTACATTTTGTAGTGATTTATTTTGGAAACATGAAAATGTTACTAATTCCACACTGCAAAATCCTCAATTCACCCGTAACTGCGAAAAAGGCATAGTGAAATTGCATCCAATTTCAGAACCACCTGATATGTTGAAAGATTTATTAACTTCAGAAAATAGAGTAGCAATAAATGGTAAAATCAAAACTTATTTTGATTTCCATATATTTGATTAAAACATATAGAATAAAATTCTTTTATTAAATTTTGATGCTAATCTTACATAATCGGGTCCATGTCAAGGGATAATGTCACATATAAATGATGTTGTCAAGAAAATGTTTTAATATATTAATAATGATCTATATTACAAACCAAACACGTCTGATTATAGCTAGTCAAGTTGATGATAGCAACGAATTGACAAAAATATTTCGTTTTTACTGCATCTTTTGAAACTTCTAAACATCGCACAATTTCAATTTGAACACCGTCGAATAGAAAAAAAATTTAATTTCTTTGAAAACTGTATTTCAATTTATGGATTTTTTATTGTTTTTAAAATAATTTCCAAGCATAAATTATTTTTATATCTATCTCTGTCACGTGCAGCCCGATTGCGAAATATTAATCCGTTTGCATTTAAAACAATATAACTAATCCGCAATTATTCCTGGCTAATTTTACAGAACTAAATTAAAACGTCATCAAAATATAAATATAAATAATAATATAATATAAATAAAATGCAAATTTAACAGACACGTTCTCGAACTACGCGCGTAAACGGTTGAAATTTTCAGAATAAAAAAAACTGCACAAAAGTATCGCTTTATTACATTTCAAAATTTTATTTGAATATATTATTGATATTTTTCTTATAAAAACTTTTTTGACGTTGTTAATTATTTAGTTTTAAAAATATGTATTAAAAATGAAAAATCTATTAGAATTTTTAAAAAATGGTTTTCGCCTATGTTCTGTAACCTGGGAAACACGGGTTCGATTCCTTAGTAACATACCTTTTAAACGCCGCTCTGTGTTCCAAGTATAAAAAATATTATTTCTTTGTGAAAATAAGATTTAAATGCATCTATTTAAACAATGCAAGAAGAAATTTCCCCCAAAAAAAATTTTATGTACGATTTCGGGTATGTTCCCGTTTGGGAACATTGGCGTGATTCATTAAGTTTTTACTATATTTTTCAATAGATTAAATTTTATGGTTCTTATGCTAGAATTTTATAAGTATGAATAATATTTGACAGATTTAATAACATTAAAAAAATTTTAAGTGAAATTCGTGTGTTGAATATTATACTTTATAAAAACAATCAAACACAAAGAAAGAATTAAATAATATATATGTGCATAGATATAAATAGAATTAGTAAAAATGTTTAAACCAACTATAGAAAAGCACAAATAACTACTTGAAAGTTAATGATAAAATAATTATATGTATTACAAATATTAACTACATAAAACTATAAATAATAATTATATAAAATACAAATTATCTTACCAAATTATTATTATTATTATTTTATAGTTTGCATCACTGTCCGTGATAAGAGGGAAAACAGTGTTCATGCAGTCGCTTTTGGCATTCAAAGCACATTTTCTTTGTATTTTTCTGGCAAACTGCACAGCGTCCTTGAGAGAACTTTTCCATCGCACTGAAAATCGTACTTTCCCCTCTCGCATTTGGACATTTTTTTTAATGATTGCAAAGGACATTGTCCTGTTCTAGTATCCCGAATTGTACCAGTTGCTTTAAAATCTTTGTCTGATAAATACGCCAAAAGTTTATAAGACGTGAAAAAATTATCAAAGTATAATTCGTGTTTTTTCGGATTTTCAATACACGATAAAAGTTCCCATACAACTCTTGATCCAAGGGGAATATTACTCCTTTCCGGACTTTTTCCACCGTAAATTTTCATTGCATATGGGTAACCATTATGCGAACAAAGCATCCAAATTTTGAACCAAATCTTATAGGCTTACCTTTTATGAACATTTTTGCTGAATGATGACCATAGTATGGAACCATAGATTCATCAATGCTTAGTTTTCTGTGAAAGATTCCAAACTGCCGAAAATTTTTTTCAAGTTCTTGATAAAAGGGAGAAATTTTGCCCAATTTATCTCCTGCTTTCAAATCATTTGAATCTATAATATGAAAATATTTCTTTATTTTCCTAAATCGAGCTCTAGACATAACTGAAGCAACTATTGGAACGGACAAATCTTCATAAGTGCTCCAATATAAATCCTCACCAGGAACAGTATGGTAGCCACTAAATAAGAGTAACCCAAAAAATTGCCCAATATCTTTTTCGTCTACATCAATATTTTCCCCTTTTTGCATTGCATACAGTTTTGTTATTTCTGATAAATGGGCTAAATATTCCATCGGCAAAAATTTGTTGAAAATTTCAGCTGGCGATAAATTTGCTAATTCAGGAAACGATTCGCAAAGCTTCATATTATTTATGGTTTCTAAAGATTTTTTGAAAGATGCATTTTTATTCCAGTTCGGCTTCATATCTTCTTTCTTTGATAGTCTCTTTCTCTTCAAACTTGATTCAGTTTTTGATGTAGAAGGTACAGAAACAATCGTTTCATCATCTGATACATCAACTGATCTATGTGTAAAAACTTCTAATTGTCCGCATACATCTGCAGGCATAATTTTTTAATTACATCTTCTTCATCTGTTATAGCACCACTTTCATCAGGAGGCAATTGGCAAATATCTATAACAGAATCAACCGAAGCATCTGAATCTGATAAAGAGTTAAAATATTCAATAGCTTCCTGTACTGTTAAAAATCTTTCACGATTAGCCATATCTATCAAAGAAGCAAAGTAAAAATATCGTTCTAGCTTCACCCTCTATTACTTACAAAATGAACGATGCAAAAAATTCAGAAAGAGAAAAGGAAAAAATAAATAAATAAAAGAACTGAACGGGTGCTGAACCACGTGATCTATCTCAAAACTCTTACATACGATAAGAAAGTAAAAATTATTGCTAACAAATAGCACCCTTCGCGGGATACTTAGAAAAAGTCATAAACATCCTCAGTCCTGAGCAAAACAGTTGTTTGGACAAAACTCTCACCCCCGCACTAGTGAGGGAAGAAAGCAAGAGAAGGGGGGAGGGGTGAAAAGTGTGTAAGTGGAATTTGAAAAGCCACTGACCTGCTTTTAAACACAGCAAAAGAGATTCAGTATAATTCTGAGACTCTCAATATTACAAATTAAGAAAATAGATCAACAGTGCAAATGATCGAATTCTGTATAGTGAATTACGCCAATGTTCCTGAACGGGAACAATAGAATTTGATATCTTATAGCAAATGCATTTTTATTGAAAACTGTTATTTAGCATGCTTATTCTTTAAAATGGACCTTATTTATCATAACTCTGAAATTTCATGAATTTTGCATCTTTTAAAAATTTTATGTGAATTTTTTTAACAATCCTAGTAAAAATTGACAAAAAATGACTTTTTTACGAATTTTTTTTAAGCTTAAATAATTATATAACATAAATAGTTTTTAGTCTAAAAAAATAAATGTACTTTTGTTAATAAATAATAATTTTTGTAAATCCATAGAAGCGAAACTTTTTTTTTAAATGAATTTTAAATTTGATGTTCCCGTTTGGGAACATTGGCGTTTAAAAGGTTTAATGGACACTTTTTAAATTACTTTTATACTGAATGTAGAAACATTCACACATCTTTCCTTATAAGTGTATTTATATATTACTTTTGGAGAAACTCTAATCTAATTTTGTTTTTTACATTAATATAAGTCTTAATTTTATTAACAGTGTAGATCTACGCATGATACATTTTGTTCTATGAACTATTTAACGAGAATATTTGCTTCTTAAACATCCCATATTTTTTTTATATACCGCTGACCAGGCCCCTACCTGCCCGGCATGAATGCCTAGCTTGGCGGGTTAGGACCTGTGTGCGGGGTGAAAATCGACCACCTAAAAATGATCAACTTGACTATAGATTTGTTGACATCGCTGCTGTGCTTGCTCTCTTGTGGTTTGCTACAGTTATATTTGTTTGCCGGTTCAAGGTTTCTGTTTAACTTTGTTGAATTGACAGATTTAATAGGTCTCGTAATTTAGAACCTTGATCAGGTGACGAGACCCTCACCTGACTAGGCACCCCCCACAGGTATAATTCACAGGTAACTTGGAGGGGACAACCCCATTTAAAAATGAACAAGAAATTATTTTCCTTACTAAAAGTTATCTTTAATATTTGCTTAGCGCGTTTCAAATTAAATATAATGACATTTAGCAATAAAAATAAAATTATAAACAGAGCCCTATTTTATTAAAACTACAAATAAGACACGAAAGAAAAAAACTGTCTTATTGGTTCGCTTTACTTACTCATCATACAGGTTGAAGCAAAAGTTCTCTCTTATTTTAATACTTAATTTTAATAAATGTAATACAGGTGAAATTTTAGTACCTGGTAATTTTACCAATTAGTTCAAAGGAAGCAGGTATAATAAAATTATCAAGTATTATAATTTTACCGGTGTTAAAGGCATTAAAATTATATATTAAAATATGACAGAACTTTTGCATCAACCTATAAGAATAATAATTCCTTTTTTAATTTCTTTCACACTGGATGACAAAAAATCGACACATCTTTCCTTATACACGTATTTTTATACTTCTTTTGAAAAAAAAACTATCATTATAATATATTTTTTGACAATAATATAGGTCGTATATTTATGTACAGTGAACAGTCATGCATGTTGCATTCTGTTCTATGTACTTTTTAAAGAGAAATTTTGCTACTTAAATACATCTTCTAACTAGTCGGATGTGCCAATCCCAAAACTTTCTTCTATCTCACACAGGTTTCGCATACACTAAAAAGAATCAGCACCAATTTATATCAAGGTCAACTGAAACTCAAGTTTTATTAAATTCCGTGCATTAGTTCTTGAGATATGACTATTGCTAAAATCATGTAAATCCTGCAAAATGTAGCATAGCAGCGCCACCTGTTGGGAGATTTACACCAAAACTTAATCAACAACAACTTATGTCAACGTCTAACTGAATCTGAAGTTTGACGAAAATCCGTACATTAGTTCTTGAGATACAGTTATCGTGATAATAATGAAAAAAGTAGCATAGCAGCACCATCTGTTTGGCTATTTACACCAAAACGTAAGCAGCATCTATTTATGTCAAGGTCTAGCAGAATCTGAAGTTTGGTGAAATTCCTAGATTAGTTCTTGAGATATAGCTATCACAAAAATCAGGAAAAAAGTGGTATAGCAACGCCACCTGTTGGGATATCTGCACCAAAACGTTATCAATGTCTATTTATGTCAAGGTACAACTGACTCTGAAGTTTGATGAAATTCCGAGCATTAATTCTTGTGATATAGCTACAGCAAAATTCCGGAAAAAAGTGGTATAGCAGCGCCACCTGTTGGGATATCTACACCAAAACACAATCAAAGTCTATTTATGTCAAGGTGTAACTGAATCTGAAGTTTTGTGAAAGTAAGTGCATTAGTTCTTGAGATAGAGCTATTGCGGAAATTGCTAAAAATGCAGCATAGCAGCGCCACCTATTGAGCGATTTTCACCAAAAATTAATCAGCACCAATTTATACTTGGGACTAACTTAATATAAAGATTTATTAAATTTCGTGCATTAGTTCTTGAGATAGAGCGCCCACAAAATTTTTGTCATATACAGACAGACAGACAGACAGACTCACAGACAGACATTTTCTAAAAATAGTCAAATCGTGATCAGGACCATCTAAAACGTATAAAACCGTTGAAAACCGGAAGTTGATAATTTTCATGAATCCAATACTTTCTTCTTGTAAAGATAGGAGAAAGTAAAAATGAACACGAAATTATTTACCTTAATAAAAATAATCTTTAATATTTCCTTAGCCTACGTTCAATGAAATAATGAATTTCAAAAAGAATATCATAGAAAATATAACCTTACGCGATAGAAAGATAATTGAAAACTCTTTAATATGACTTAAGGTTAAGACTATCTCCCCTCAAGTTTGCATTTAAAAATGTCATTGGAGGTTCGAAGAGCAGCAGGAAACTGCTCTGGCAGCAAGAGTTTTAATTTAAGCAGCTCTTTTTTGTGCAAATTGTAATCTTAAAATTTGCCTCCGCTGATTACGGTTAATCGATTTCTGGAGAGCGTTTGGTAAATTTCCTCCCAATTACTTAGAGAGAGTTTAATGTTTTATGTTTTATCAAAATGCAAAAATCATATTTTCAGTTTCAAGTTCCACAACTCATTAACCATTAAGTGTTTTAAATGTCAGAAGAAATGTAATTAAAATTACTTTATAAATAGTGTGTCGTTAAAAATTTTAAACATTGAAAGTTAACTAGAGCTACAAAGATTGGATAGAAGAAAAAATATTTTTAGAATTAATTGAGACTAATTTTTGTAAGCCTGAGTTACTGAAAGGGGTGAGGAAATTTATAACAAGTAATAATGAAGTGAAATTTTCACTGTTGTATTTTTAACTTTACTAAACAACGATGAATTTGTTTATCACAAATTAATGGTGACTAAAAATTAATATAATTAAAACATCACTGTATTAAAACAACGAATACGAAACATACAAAAATAGCCGGTAGGTAGTGTGTACGAATTATTTTGTTCAGCCCTATACATGATCTACACACTTCCTAATACACGAAAAAATAGTCCAGTTTTAATATGCATATCACAGCTGAAAACGCACATCCAGTAGTTATGGCTCGCAGTCTGTTTGATGACCGAATTGTTTTGAGTAACTTTGTAAATAAACGATGAAGTTTACGTACTCAATAATCTATAGAAAACAGGTTGTAGTGCACCTCAGTAATGTACATTCATTTCATTATGTTCGAAACAGTTTACATCATTAAAATACACTGCAGACAATTTTTCCCCATACACCATAATGGAATGGAATTTTTTCGTGCATCCCTGTAAACGAGCTATAAACGTTATTAACTCTATACAAAGCACGTTTTCATACACCTCAGTCGTACATATCAATTTCATGATGTTTAAAACGGCGTAACATCATTAAAATTCAGTGAAAACGATTTTTCCCCATTGGCCGTAATATGACGGGATACTTTTTACTGTCCCCGTAAATGAACTATAATTGCTACTTATTCTATACATAAAAATCTGTCGTATCATCTATCTCCGTGATGCATACTTATTTTGTTTAGACGTAGTGCAACAACATTAAAATGCACTGAAAACATTTTCCACCATTGACCGTAATGCAATGGAATACTTTTGAGTGTCTCTATAAACTAACCAATAAATGGTACACACTCATTTTCACTACCGAATATTTCATGGTAAACTTCAGTAACATATATCAATTATATGGCAATCCGATGTATTTACGTGAGTTACAGCATGGAAAGACGGACAGACAAACCGAATCCATGAGCACCTTTTCAACTTTGTTGTTTGCGTGATTTCAACAAAAAACTAGTCGGATGTGACAATCCCAAAACTTTTTTCTATCTCATACGGGTCTCACACACACCAAAAACGAATCAGCACCAATTTATATCACAGTCTAACTGAAACTGAAGTTTGATGAAATTCCGTGCATTAGTTCTTGAGATATGACTATCGCTAAAATCGTGTAAATCCTACAAAATGCAGTATTTCAGCTCGAGATATTTACACCAATACCTAATAAACATGAACTTATGTCAACGTCTAACTGAATCTGAAGTTTGATGAAATTCTGTGCATTAGTTCTTGAGATATAGCTATTTAAAAAATCGTGCAAATTGTTGCATTAGCAGTGCCACCTGAAAGGCGATTTACACCAAAATGTAATCAACGTCTGTTTATGTCAAGGTCTAACAGAATCTGAAGTTTGATGAAATTCCATGCATTAGTTCTTGAGATGTGACTATCACTAAAATCATGTAAATCCTACAAAATGCAGCATTTCAGCTCGAGATATTTACACCAATACTTAATAAACGACAGCGTATGTCAACGTCTAACTGAATCTGAAGTTTGATGAAATTCTGTGCATTAGTTCTGGAGATATAGCTATTTAGAAAATCGTGCAAAATGTTGTATTAACAGTGCCACCTGTAAGGCGATTTACACCAAAATGTAATCAGCGTCTGTTTATGTCAAGGTCTAACAGAATCTGAAGTTTGATGAAATTCTGTGCATTAGTTCTTGAGATATAGCTATTGTGAAAATTGTGAATAATGTAGCATACCTGTCGGGCGATTTACAGCAAAAACTACTCAGCAACAATTTATATCAGGGACTAACTGAATCTAAAGTTTTATTTAATTCCGTGCATTAGTTCTTGAGAATGAGTGCCCACAAAACTTCCGTAACATACAGACAGATAGACAGACTCACAGACTCACAGACAGACATTTTCTAAAAACAGTTAAATCGTATTCAGGACCTTCTAAAACTTATAAATCCGTCGAAAACCGGTAGTCGGAAATTTCCATGAATCCTTCTTCGTTGTAAAGATAGAAGAAAGTAATAATAATGACCGCCAGCTGTAAAAATGAAATGTTTTAAGTTAAAAGATGATAACCGTACACGAACTAAAAGCTACTGAAAATTTTTAATACTTCTCGAAATCTCTCAAGTTTCGCATTTAAAAATTCCATTGGAGATTCAATGGAAGCAGAAACCAGCTTCGTTAGCAGAAATATTAATTAATGCAGAACGTTTTTTGTGCAAATGGGAATCTTAAAATTTGTCTCCGTTTATCCCAGTTAATCGATTTCTGGAGAGCTGTTGGTAAATTCCCTTCCATTAATTAGAGAAAATTTAAAATTTTATGTTTTCTCAAAATGCGAAGATCATAGTTTGAATTTCATATTTCACAACCCACTAATCGTTAAATATTTAAAAATGATGAGAAATACAATTAAAATTAATTTATAAACAGCATGTAATTAAAATTTTTAAACATTGGAAATTCACGTGGGAAATGAGAATGCAATAGAAGAAAAAAACTACTGTTTTGAATTAATTGGAGCGGATATTCTCAGCCTAAGTTTACTGAGATAATGAAGAATTGTAAATTATAACAAGGGTAAAGAAGTATAAAATACGCCGACGATGTTTCCAGTAAACACAATCATTATAATGAACAAAACTTAATATAATTAAATGTTTATTATGTTACAACAACATTAATAAAATTAATATACGAAGTAGAATTATAATTTATTTGAAGATTAGAGTTTGTTTATTCTGGCATAATTAAAAGTAATATGATAAAGATAAACAAGAAAGAAAAATATGCTTATTTAACGATTTTATATTATAAAGTGGTTAAGATAAATAATTAATTTTAAAAAAGTTAAGTTACCATCGCCCGGCAGCGTGGTCGGTAGCGGGGGCGCCTGCCACGTTGAGGTACCGGGTTCGAACTCAGGGTAAGCCATGGATGTAAAAGTGTATGTCCCTTGATAGGGGATAAAGTTAACCGCCGATGTTTTTTTTTCCTTTAACCCCTTCGCGACGAGCGTCCTTTACAGAATTTTTAATCTTTTACCACCGGTTTTTCAAAACAGAAATTTACGCCTAATTGAATCGCAGAAATGCTATGATTAAATAAGGCAAAGCTTACAATAAAAATTAAATGGTGGGAATAATGAAGGATTCTGAGCATCTTATGCGTCACGTATACGTGTCGCTCGTCCCCAACGGGTTAATGGAATGGTCAGAGAAAATTGGCCGTAGATCAATGCCCCGCGATTGAAAAAAAAAAGTTTTTTTTTTAAAGTATTTTCCCAAATTTTTCCTTTGTGAGTACGTTACTAAGGCTACTTATCCTCATAATTTCATATTTTTAAGACTAACTGTTCGGCGTTAATGTCTCGGTAAATCTCAGTTTTTACGATTTTTACCCCAGTTCAGTTGCACGATTTCAGTTGTATGATTGATTTGCCCCTCAAGTATTTCCTTAACCAAGAATCAGTTAAAGATGTACTAAAAAAACCCTAATGTAATAACCTTTGTACTGCGTTCAGTAGAACTTAACTTATAAGCTATGTTCCTTTTCCATGATTGAGGTATAATACATACAATATATATAACAACACTTTTTTCAGTGAATGAAGGTAACTGTGACAAATTATTAACCGTCCCTAATACTAATCTACAACACAACACTCTTTATAACAATAATTTCTTAATATGATCGGGATGTTTTTATCACAAATGACATGGCATTTTGTCTTTATCGTTTGAAAGCAATAAGCAATTCTGTAGTTTACAAAATAGTTTGTTTTATTTTATTAAATAAACGAAAGTCTTTAATCAAAGAAGTATTACATTTAATTTTAATTTTCTCATATACACTAAGTGACCAAATTATTATGACCACCTGCTACGCAGTACTAATATCGTATTTTCTCTGTCTTTGACAGCACATAATCTTAAGATAACCACATTGAAGGGAGAAAAGTTTTTTCAAATAGGTAAATCATATTCAAATGATTGGAGTATCATAGTTGAGACTGACATGAAATTAGCTGTGTAGTTCGCAGTCATGTCCAACAAATAAGAGTATAATTATGTCAGCCAGGATATCGTTCGGGTAGCTCAGTAGGAAGAGCATTGGCACGGCAAGCCAATGTATCCAGGTTTTGTTCTGGCCTGGGACATTTTTCACTATGTTGGAATAAATCTCAACTATTAGGCCGTAACCATTTGAATATTCTTAAGAAAAGTTGACACATCTGTTTTGTAATAACTGATTTTTATTACGCTACAATTTGCAGTGTTGTAGACCTTCTGTTACAGCAAAAAATGTCAGCCTTGCTCTTTCTAGCACGCTGCACTCTAAACAAGAAAGAGTGACTATTCACTCCGGAGGAGTGGATATTCACTCTATCGCAGAGTCAAAATTTGCCCAACCTCTTTAGAGTGACTATTCACTCTAGGCAAAAGTGAAATTGTTCGCTCTCTGAAAGAGTGAATACTCACTCCCGAGAAGTGAATATTCACTCTAAACAGGGGTGGATACTCACTCTTTCAGAAGAGTGACTATCCACTCTTGCAAAAAGAGTGGGTTTTTTCACCCTGATAAGAGTGAATAGTCACTCTTTCATAGGAGTGGCTATCCACTCTTTCATAGGAGTGACTATTCACTCTTGCAAAAGGAGTGGATTTCTCACTCCTAAGAGGAGTGAATAGCCACTCTTTCATAGGAGTGAATGTTCACTTTTTATGGAGTGAATTATTTTTTTTTTTGTTTCTTTTATGGGCATTTTAAAAGAATCATATATTTTAGAGCATGCAATGAAAATAGACACAAGCGTGGTAAAGATTGGAATAAAATACTTTATTGGCAACATTTATTTAATTCATAGTTTGTAACAGTAATTGAACTCTTAAGGAAAAATTCAATTGGAATTACATAATGAATTAAATTAGGTTACTGACAGAAATAAACTAAAATATTTTATTCCAAGCTTATCACAATTGTGTTTACTTTCATTGCATGCCTTATAAAGATATGATAGTTTTAAAATTACCATAAGGGCAAGTAATTAACCAAAATCTTAATCAGTTAATTAATTTCTTTCTTTTCAAATACCCATTAAGTTGTATTTAGTATTTTAATAATTCCTGTGATGTACGTTATTTTTTTTTTCATGTGTAATTCAAATTTTACATCTTTAGATCTCTGTATTAATTGCTAATGAATTTAAATCTAATCAAACATTATTGTTTACTGTACTTTAGTTGCTTTTAAAGTTTTATTAATAACTATTTAATAGAGGGATATTCTATGACTAACAATGTGCGATTTCACTTTAATTTTTGTTTTAAATATAAACTCTTATCTTTTGACAGTACTTTTCCGTAAATTAGTGCTATTTTGCAAAGTCCTATTATTCTAAAATCATACATATTATTTCTGTTGTCAACATCCCTTTTTCTATCACTGTAAACTGAAATGTCTGAAACGGATGGTTAAAAAAAGAGACACTTTAAAGTGTCTTAATCTTTTAAGACACTTATTTGTGTCTGAATTTAAGGCATTTGAAACGTCTGAATTATGAACATTAGTTCTTGAGATACAGTTATCGTGATAATAATGAAAAAAGTAGCATAGCAGCACCATCTGTTTGGCTATTTACACCAAAACGTAAGCAGCATCTATTTATGTCAAGGTCTAGCAGAATCTGAAGTTTGGTGAAATTCCTAGATTAGTTCTTGAGATATAGCTATCACAAAAATCAGGAAAAAAGTGGTATAGCAACGCCACCTGTTGGGATATCTGCACCAAAACGTTATCAATGTCTATTTATGTCAAGGTACAACTGACTCTGAAGTTTGATGAAATTCCGAGCATTAATTCTTGTGATATAGCTACAGCAAAATTCCGGAAAAAAGTGGTATAGCAGCGCCACCTGTTGGGATATCTACACCAAAACACAATCAAAGTCTATTTATGTCAAGGTGTAACTGAATCTGAAGTTTTGTGAAAGTAAGTGCATTAGTTCTTGAGATAGAGCTATTGCGGAAATTGCTAAAAATGCAGCATAGCAGCGCCACCTATTGAGCGATTTTCACCAAAAATTAATCAGCACCAATTTATACTTGGGACTAACTTAATATAAAGATTTATTAAATTTCGTGCATTAGTTCTTGAGATAGAGCGCCCACAAAATTTTTGTCATATACAGACAGACAGACAGACAGACTCACAGACAGACATTTTCTAAAAATAGTCAAATCGTGATCAGGACCATCTAAAACGTATAAAACCGTTGAAAACCGGAAGTTGATAATTTTCATGAATCCAATACTTTCTTCTTGTAAAGATAGGAGAAAGTAAAAATGAACACGAAATTATTTACCTTAATAAAAATAATCTTTAATATTTCCTTAGCCTACGTTCAATGAAATAATGAATTTCAAAAAGAATATCATAGAAAATATAACCTTACGCGATAGAAAGATAATTGAAAACTCTTTAATATGACTTAAGGTTAAGACTATCTCCCCTCAAGTTTGCATTTAAAAATGTCATTGGAGGTTCGAAGAGCAGCAGGAAACTGCTCTGGCAGCAAGAGTTTTAATTTAAGCAGCTCTTTTTTGTGCAAATTGTAATCTTAAAATTTGCCTCCGCTGATTACGGTTAATCGATTTCTGGAGAGCGTTTGGTAAATTTCCTCCCAATTACTTAGAGAGAGTTTAATGTTTTATGTTTTATCAAAATGCAAAAATCATATTTTCAGTTTCAAGTTCCACAACTCATTAACCATTAAGTGTTTTAAATGTCAGAAGAAATGTAATTAAAATTACTTTATAAATAGTGTGTCGTTAAAAATTTTAAACATTGAAAGTTAACTAGAGCTACAAAGATTGGATAGAAGAAAAAATATTTTTAGAATTAATTGAGACTAATTTTTGTAAGCCTGAGTTACTGAAAGGGGTGAGGAAATTTATAACAAGTAATAATGAAGTGAAATTTTCACTGTTGTATTTTTAACTTTACTAAACAACGATGAATTTGTTTATCACAAATTAATGGTGACTAAAAATTAATATAATTAAAACATCACTGTATTAAAACAACGAATACGAAACATACAAAAATAGCCGGTAGGTAGTGTGTACGAATTATTTTGTTCAGCCCTATACATGATCTACACACTTCCTAATACACGAAAAAATAGTCCAGTTTTAATATGCATATCACAGCTGAAAACGCACATCCAGTAGTTATGGCTCGCAGTCTGTTTGATGACCGAATTGTTTTGAGTAACTTTGTAAATAAACGATGAAGTTTACGTACTCAATAATCTATAGAAAACAGGTTGTAGTGCACCTCAGTAATGTACATTCATTTCATTATGTTCGAAACAGTTTACATCATTAAAATACACTGCAGACAATTTTTCCCCATACACCATAATGGAATGGAATTTTTTCGTGCATCCCTGTAAACGAGCTATAAACGTTATTAACTCTATACAAAGCACGTTTTCATACACCTCAGTCGTACATATCAATTTCATGATGTTTAAAACGGCGTAACATCATTAAAATTCAGTGAAAACGATTTTTCCCCATTGGCCGTAATATGACGGGATACTTTTTACTGTCCCCGTAAATGAACTATAATTGCTACTTATTCTATACATAAAAATCTGTCGTATCATCTATCTCCGTGATGCATACTTATTTTGTTTAGACGTAGTGCAACAACATTAAAATGCACTGAAAACATTTTCCACCATTGACCGTAATGCAATGGAATACTTTTGAGTGTCTCTATAAACTAACCAATAAATGGTACACACTCATTTTCACTACCGAATATTTCATGGTAAACTTCAGTAACATATATCAATTATATGGCAATCCGATGTATTTACGTGAGTTACAGCATGGAAAGACGGACAGACAAACCGAATCCATGAGCACCTTTTCAACTTTGTTGTTTGCGTGATTTCAACAAAAAACTAGTCGGATGTGACAATCCCAAAACTTTTTTCTATCTCATACGGGTCTCACACACACCAAAAACGAATCAGCACCAATTTATATCACAGTCTAACTGAAACTGAAGTTTGATGAAATTCCGTGCATTAGTTCTTGAGATATGACTATCGCTAAAATCGTGTAAATCCTACAAAATGCAGTATTTCAGCTCGAGATATTTACACCAATACCTAATAAACATGAACTTATGTCAACGTCTAACTGAATCTGAAGTTTGATGAAATTCTGTGCATTAGTTCTTGAGATATAGCTATTTAAAAAATCGTGCAAATTGTTGCATTAGCAGTGCCACCTGAAAGGCGATTTACACCAAAATGTAATCAACGTCTGTTTATGTCAAGGTCTAACAGAATCTGAAGTTTGATGAAATTCCATGCATTAGTTCTTGAGATGTGACTATCACTAAAATCATGTAAATCCTACAAAATGCAGCATTTCAGCTCGAGATATTTACACCAATACTTAATAAACGACAGCGTATGTCAACGTCTAACTGAATCTGAAGTTTGATGAAATTCTGTGCATTAGTTCTGGAGATATAGCTATTTAGAAAATCGTGCAAAATGTTGTATTAACAGTGCCACCTGTAAGGCGATTTACACCAAAATGTAATCAGCGTCTGTTTATGTCAAGGTCTAACAGAATCTGAAGTTTGATGAAATTCTGTGCATTAGTTCTTGAGATATAGCTATTGTGAAAATTGTGAATAATGTAGCATACCTGTCGGGCGATTTACAGCAAAAACTACTCAGCAACAATTTATATCAGGGACTAACTGAATCTAAAGTTTTATTTAATTCCGTGCATTAGTTCTTGAGAATGAGTGCCCACAAAACTTCCGTAACATACAGACAGATAGACAGACTCACAGACTCACAGACAGACATTTTCTAAAAACAGTTAAATCGTATTCAGGACCTTCTAAAACTTATAAATCCGTCGAAAACCGGTAGTCGGAAATTTCCATGAATCCTTCTTCGTTGTAAAGATAGAAGAAAGTAATAATAATGACCGCCAGCTGTAAAAATGAAATGTTTTAAGTTAAAAGATGATAACCGTACACGAACTAAAAGCTACTGAAAATTTTTAATACTTCTCGAAATCTCTCAAGTTTCGCATTTAAAAATTCCATTGGAGATTCAATGGAAGCAGAAACCAGCTTCGTTAGCAGAAATATTAATTAATGCAGAACGTTTTTTGTGCAAATGGGAATCTTAAAATTTGTCTCCGTTTATCCCAGTTAATCGATTTCTGGAGAGCTGTTGGTAAATTCCCTTCCATTAATTAGAGAAAATTTAAAATTTTATGTTTTCTCAAAATGCGAAGATCATAGTTTGAATTTCATATTTCACAACCCACTAATCGTTAAATATTTAAAAATGATGAGAAATACAATTAAAATTAATTTATAAACAGCATGTAATTAAAATTTTTAAACATTGGAAATTCACGTGGGAAATGAGAATGCAATAGAAGAAAAAAACTACTGTTTTGAATTAATTGGAGCGGATATTCTCAGCCTAAGTTTACTGAGATAATGAAGAATTGTAAATTATAACAAGGGTAAAGAAGTATAAAATACGCCGACGATGTTTCCAGTAAACACAATCATTATAATGAACAAAACTTAATATAATTAAATGTTTATTATGTTACAACAACATTAATAAAATTAATATACGAAGTAGAATTATAATTTATTTGAAGATTAGAGTTTGTTTATTCTGGCATAATTAAAAGTAATATGATAAAGATAAACAAGAAAGAAAAATATGCTTATTTAACGATTTTATATTATAAAGTGGTTAAGATAAATAATTAATTTTAAAAAAGTTAAGTTACCATCGCCCGGCAGCGTGGTCGGTAGCGGGGGCGCCTGCCACGTTGAGGTACCGGGTTCGAACTCAGGGTAAGCCATGGATGTAAAAGTGTATGTCCCTTGATAGGGGATAAAGTTAACCGCCGATGTTTTTTTTTCCTTTAACCCCTTCGCGACGAGCGTCCTTTACAGAATTTTTAATCTTTTACCACCGGTTTTTCAAAACAGAAATTTACGCCTAATTGAATCGCAGAAATGCTATGATTAAATAAGGCAAAGCTTACAATAAAAATTAAATGGTGGGAATAATGAAGGATTCTGAGCATCTTATGCGTCACGTATACGTGTCGCTCGTCCCCAACGGGTTAATGGAATGGTCAGAGAAAATTGGCCGTAGATCAATGCCCCGCGATTGAAAAAAAAAAGTTTTTTTTTTAAAGTATTTTCCCAAATTTTTCCTTTGTGAGTACGTTACTAAGGCTACTTATCCTCATAATTTCATATTTTTAAGACTAACTGTTCGGCGTTAATGTCTCGGTAAATCTCAGTTTTTACGATTTTTACCCCAGTTCAGTTGCACGATTTCAGTTGTATGATTGATTTGCCCCTCAAGTATTTCCTTAACCAAGAATCAGTTAAAGATGTACTAAAAAAACCCTAATGTAATAACCTTTGTACTGCGTTCAGTAGAACTTAACTTATAAGCTATGTTCCTTTTCCATGATTGAGGTATAATACATACAATATATATAACAACACTTTTTTCAGTGAATGAAGGTAACTGTGACAAATTATTAACCGTCCCTAATACTAATCTACAACACAACACTCTTTATAACAATAATTTCTTAATATGATCGGGATGTTTTTATCACAAATGACATGGCATTTTGTCTTTATCGTTTGAAAGCAATAAGCAATTCTGTAGTTTACAAAATAGTTTGTTTTATTTTATTAAATAAACGAAAGTCTTTAATCAAAGAAGTATTACATTTAATTTTAATTTTCTCATATACACTAAGTGACCAAATTATTATGACCACCTGCTACGCAGTACTAATATCGTATTTTCTCTGTCTTTGACAGCACATAATCTTAAGATAACCACATTGAAGGGAGAAAAGTTTTTTCAAATAGGTAAATCATATTCAAATGATTGGAGTATCATAGTTGAGACTGACATGAAATTAGCTGTGTAGTTCGCAGTCATGTCCAACAAATAAGAGTATAATTATGTCAGCCAGGATATCGTTCGGGTAGCTCAGTAGGAAGAGCATTGGCACGGCAAGCCAATGTATCCAGGTTTTGTTCTGGCCTGGGACATTTTTCACTATGTTGGAATAAATCTCAACTATTAGGCCGTAACCATTTGAATATTCTTAAGAAAAGTTGACACATCTGTTTTGTAATAACTGATTTTTATTACGCTACAATTTGCAGTGTTGTAGACCTTCTGTTACAGCAAAAAATGTCAGCCTTGCTCTTTCTAGCACGCTGCACTCTAAACAAGAAAGAGTGACTATTCACTCCGGAGGAGTGGATATTCACTCTATCGCAGAGTCAAAATTTGCCCAACCTCTTTAGAGTGACTATTCACTCTAGGCAAAAGTGAAATTGTTCGCTCTCTGAAAGAGTGAATACTCACTCCCGAGAAGTGAATATTCACTCTAAACAGGGGTGGATACTCACTCTTTCAGAAGAGTGACTATCCACTCTTGCAAAAAGAGTGGGTTTTTTCACCCTGATAAGAGTGAATAGTCACTCTTTCATAGGAGTGGCTATCCACTCTTTCATAGGAGTGACTATTCACTCTTGCAAAAGGAGTGGATTTCTCACTCCTAAGAGGAGTGAATAGCCACTCTTTCATAGGAGTGAATGTTCACTTTTTATGGAGTGAATTATTTTTTTTTTTGTTTCTTTTATGGGCATTTTAAAAGAATCATATATTTTAGAGCATGCAATGAAAATAGACACAAGCGTGGTAAAGATTGGAATAAAATACTTTATTGGCAACATTTATTTAATTCATAGTTTGTAACAGTAATTGAACTCTTAAGGAAAAATTCAATTGGAATTACATAATGAATTAAATTAGGTTACTGACAGAAATAAACTAAAATATTTTATTCCAAGCTTATCACAATTGTGTTTACTTTCATTGCATGCCTTATAAAGATATGATAGTTTTAAAATTACCATAAGGGCAAGTAATTAACCAAAATCTTAATCAGTTAATTAATTTCTTTCTTTTCAAATACCCATTAAGTTGTATTTAGTATTTTAATAATTCCTGTGATGTACGTTATTTTTTTTTTCATGTGTAATTCAAATTTTACATCTTTAGATCTCTGTATTAATTGCTAATGAATTTAAATCTAATCAAACATTATTGTTTACTGTACTTTAGTTGCTTTTAAAGTTTTATTAATAACTATTTAATAGAGGGATATTCTATGACTAACAATGTGCGATTTCACTTTAATTTTTGTTTTAAATATAAACTCTTATCTTTTGACAGTACTTTTCCGTAAATTAGTGCTATTTTGCAAAGTCCTATTATTCTAAAATCATACATATTATTTCTGTTGTCAACATCCCTTTTTCTATCACTGTAAACTGAAATGTCTGAAACGGATGGTTAAAAAAAGAGACACTTTAAAGTGTCTTAATCTTTTAAGACACTTATTTGTGTCTGAATTTAAGGCATTTGAAACGTCTGAATTGCGGCCATTTTCGTGCTCTGATCTGTCGGCAATAAGTTGCCTTTTTTTACCACATTTTTTTTAAAGCATTAAATGCAGCCATATTTGACCACATTGCATCCTCGATAAATGGGAATATATTTTACCACAAAGCAGGGCTGGTAATTTTTCCAGAAGAAGAACTTGATTAAAGCATGGGAAAACTGGTCCATGGCACTACCTCCCCCCCCCCCCACACACACACACCCGATTTTATGGGGCCTAAAATTTAATACGCAATTTTCGTAAAGCTGATATTTTAAATCTCTTTCGACATTGTACAGATTATATTCAATGTTTTGAGCTTTTGCAGTAAGATAAGATTGAAAACAAAAAATATATTTATCTAAAAACAATAAAATCTTTCAATGGTGGATACTTCGGGACCACAGAATTTTTCCGCTATTCGGAAGTGTCCGGTTTTAGAGGTAAAAGCGGACACCTCTATTTAGCGAAAATCCACCTTTTCAATCCACAACACATACATGTTTGAATATTTTTACATCAGAAATGTGGACACCTCCGAATAGTAGACAAATTTTATAGTCTCGAAATGTCCGCTATATCCTACTCTATAAGTTTAAAATATTGAAAGAAATATCAAATTTGGAAGGCACCTAAAATCAGAGAGGAGGGGGTCAGAGCCGGGGAAGAGTTTGCCCATGCATTAATCATGTCCTTCTTCTGGAAGCAACCCAGCTTTTGGCAATTATTACTTAATCACAGTATCTTCAAAAATTTTTAATTAATTAATTGCTTAATTTACTTTCCCTCAAAATTCTCCCCCCAATTCTCAGGCTAAGTTGAGTACCAAAGTTTTGGCACTAAATTGTCCAGCCCTATTCCAACTGCCATGACGAGTTCGTGGTGTGCGGCGTCAGATCTCAGAACACTGAAACTCAGGAGTGAACAACACAGTAAAACAGGACTCCATTAGTTGGCCGACCTGGGTACTTGTCTTAGTGGACCGCCTCCATGAGGCGATCAGGCGATTTTCGCCCCATTCTCCAGGCACTCAAACCCGTCAAACTGGGTCGAATCCCGGTAGGTAGGGGCCTGGTCGGTGGTCTCCAAGCCTGATTTATAGTTCGCTAAATGCAGGTATATAGATAACAAACCCAGAAGTCCCGAGGTATCCGCTATCGAGAATTTTAACTGCATAAATTCATTTTACAGTTCATTTTCGTTCATTTCAGTTCATTGCAGTTGATTTTCATTTCATGCAGTTCATTTTCTTAGTAGAAAGTACGAGTTTCTATCCTTTAAGTATGCTTTAAATTATTTTAACATTTGAATAGAATAGTTCAATAATAATAATAATAATAAGGAAAAATCAAGTTTTCATTCTTTTTCTGAATGTTTTATATTTTTATTCAAATATTAACATCCATAAAAACCACGCTGGTGTTACGAGCCCTTCTTATTAAAATAAATAAATAAATAAAAATAAATAAATAAAAAAGAAAGATTTCTTTTTTTTTTTTTTTTTTGTAAAAATGTTAAGAGTATATTAAAATTTGCTAAACAACTTTTTTTATATCTTGTACATAGCATACTTAAATAGTTATACAAAAAGAACCATTTTAATCCTAAATTTTATTACAAAAATGAAAAACTCCTTAAAAATAATATATTTGTCTCTGCCATGGGCCAAACATGGTTCTTATCTACCCAATCCCCCTCACACACACATACACACCACCACCACCACTCTTTTTTTTTTTTCAATTTTCTTTTTTTAGTTCCACATTATTTTGATTCTTTATTTAGAATCTTATTCAATATGACTTTTTTATTTATTTTTATTTTTCCAGTTCATATATGATTATGTAAACCGATTTGGATTCTTTGTTTGTATTATATTTTTAAAATGGCTGTGTGTCTTCAAATTTAAATATATTATTTAGATGGAACACAGATATATATATATATTATTATTATTATTATTATTAAGGTGACCATATGGGCATTTTTTTATATAGATAAGATGATAATTGTAAGACCTAGTTAATAGAAAGTGTCAGCTATCCTTAAAAAAATATATCTATTATTTTAATAACACTAGGAAAAATTCATTCAAGTTTAAAAACTAATTAGGTGTTAAATATACATCTTAACTTTATGTAAGTAAATATATTAAATTGTAGATTTTTTCTGATTTCCATTTTTTTATTGTAAACTTTTTTATTTTAAAAAAGAATAAAAAATCAAAATCAAAATTAATTTACATTTTCTGCAGTTTTTATAACGTAAAGCTTTCAAAATGAATTTGTGCCTTGAAATCTAAATATGTTATACAGATGGAACACAGGATCTAATTGCAGTTTTTATTTTTTTGAGCAAGTTTTCAGATTAAAAAAAAATCCTGAAACTAAATATAACAGTAATTTAATTTTTTTAATTAAAATTTATTAATAAAATATTCAGAATTTTGTGATAACTTCATTCGGATGCTTTTATGATTATTTGTCAAGTTTTATGTTCGCCATCTGAAGCTAAAATGTCCATAACATTTCCCATATATATATTTCATTTTGTTAACATGAAAACATTAACTTCAAAATTATAATGTGTAACAGAATTAAATGATTTGTCATTAAAAATAAAAATTCATATGCGAAATCATACCAGTAATACCTGTAACTGAAAATTACAATTGAAAAACATATTAATACAATATCATTTAATAACTTTATACTTTTAATTATGTTGCCATGTTAGTAATTTCTCTTATATACATCAGATGGTAGTACCAGAGTTACTAAACTGTCATTAGAAAATTATATATATATATATATATATATATATATTAATAACATGCAGGAGAAATATTTTCTAGCTTCAAGATCATTTTCCTTATATATAGTACATTTTATCATGTCCAATTGTTAGTTTCTTATCTTTCATGTAAATGCATAAATATACTTTATAAAAAATCCCCAGCAATTTTATGTGAAAAATGTAGTTATGTACGTAAATAATATAAAACACTTACCTTTTTCCAATTTCAAATTAAAATCTGAAAACACCTTTTTACCAGAAGTAATCGAAAAATCAATATTAATATTATGTTTCAATATTTGAAGTTTTGCAAAATCGAAATATAAAATTTTAAGGAGTTTTTTTTTTTTGGCCAAAGTATAATACGAAAATTTTTGCCAAATATGGGTCTGAATATACAAGCAATAAAAGCAATACTCTGCTTTTATGTATTCAAGCAATAATCAGTTTATTTACTAGAAAAAAAAAAAAAAAAAAAAAAAAAAAAAAAAAACATGTATTTATAAAGTGGATGATTTAAGGATTAGTAAACAAGATCGTTAATCCTGGAAATGATATAAATTTAGTGGAAAATGAAAAAATAAATACATAAATAATAATAAAAAAAAATACAATTCTTGTAACACTGAAAAATATTTATTCGATATAAAAATATACAAATAAGATAATACATATTATTCTTAAAAAAGTAGTTTAAATAATTAATATTACAGAAGTAATAATATTCGCGTAAAACTTCCATTTCAAAATAAAAATTGTATTTTCGTAAATAATCGCGCAAGAGCTCTTACCTTTGTAAAATAATCCACAAAATTTTAAATCAATGTTTATATAAATATTAAAAAATATATGCACTTTTTATTTGTCTTTTATATCTTTCTTTAAATGTGCAGATGAATCAGTAAAATTAAAAATATATATATTGAAGAAATATTTATATCATTCTGGAACTTGGTATTTCGCGAGTATTTTCTTATTCTAGAAACAGCATGGCATCTTTATCAATCAAATAATAGCCATTGAAGTAAATTTTTGAAGAACAAAAACTGCACTAATATAGTTGCAGATGACACACCACACATTATGAGAACCACAATTTAAATACTATATTTCATTATAATCAGGGAATTATACACCATTTAAAATCTGGACAAACTTCGTGAAACAAGCACAAATCATTAAAACAGTTTCTTTTACCGCGCGAATGCCAATTGCCAATGACGTACTGACGTCATCTTACAAAGCAAAACAGCCAGGTCAGCATTTTGAATTTAGCGTTATCACTGACTCAACTTCGTTTATAATATAAAGAGTTTTTTGATCTCATTACTTTTTATCAGCGGGAAATAAACCGTTGTAGGAGAATAAGTTATAAACATTTTAATGTCTTTATTTGGTATATTTTTCATAATGCAACTTGCATTTATCAATTTACGGAAACTGACATTTATCAATTATTTGAGTTTAATTACTATTATAGTTTTAAAAAGTTTCGACAGATATAAAACATAGTTTAATTACAGATTCTGTCGTAATACTTGCAAATAACTATTGCATTTTCATAAAACATAAGTGTCAGCAGGAGGACAGTGGAGGCCGTTGCCCCTCTCAGTATTTTGAAATTTAACTAATTTTATTTTCTTTATGCCTGATTATTAAAAAAAAAAAAAAAATTCTTCCAAATGGAAATATAATAATTTTTAGCTATTTGCAGTGACGAATTTACAAAACACACAACAACAAATGAGGTAGCCTCCTTCGAAAGCTTTTTAAAGCAGCTTCTGACATAGTACTACGCCCCACATTTCGTTAAAACATGGTTTTTGATTAAATATTGTTATTAATTAAAAATTAAATCGGCATTATTTTTATAAATGAAATGCACGATTTTTCCTCAAATTAGTGTTGCCATAAAAATAAAATAACCGCATTATATAGTGCTGAACAATGATTAAAAAAAATAAATAAATAGTAGTACAAAAAAGATAAAATATCAATTCTCTACCTAAGTTTATTTTATATTTATGGTTAAAAAGCAAAATTCGAAATCTACCTGTGTCTGCAGGCGGAGCCGGCAGGGATTTTTTTCTCTATAAGGGTTGGTCCTATAAAAAATTTGTCAGTATAAAAGTTATAGATAATATTAAGAAGATTTATAATAAATTTAAGCGGATTGGATATCTTGTAAATTGACGAAGTTATGAATATTTTTCTTCTTAAACTCCCATCCCCCCCCCTTTAGGCCATTTTTAATGATATCAAAAATCTGTCATACATAAATTTTTGGCCCTTTTCCTAGAAGTAATAATAACTTTAAACAGATTTGATACGTATCATAATTAAGAAGTTATGGGGTTTTTTTCTGTTTTCACAACCCCCCCCCCATTTCGATTTTGCCCCTTAACGAACTTGACCAAGATTTTATGTCCCTTGATTATATGTATCAGTTTGGAAGAGATTTGTGCAGAATTATTGAAGTTAGCGTGTCCATAAAAAATGATATAGCTATATAGACAGACAGATAGATAGATAGATAAAGTTTTGAACTGGGGGGTGGTTTGGGGTTCTAGGGGTCATGATCGGCGTAGATCTCCAAAAATTTTCAGAAATTCCAACATAGGGGAGAATGTAATAGGTAGTATTTCTTACGAAATCTACCTAAAAAGGAAAAGAAAAATGATAATTTCGTTTCTCTCAATAAATAAATATGGACAAAATTATATAATGCCAGGCTTTCACTCTTCAACGGAGTGAAATATTTCACTCTTGTCAAAGGAGTGAGACAGTCACTCTCGACAACGGAGTGACATATTTCACTCCTTTCTAGGGAGTGGAAAATTCCACTCTTTAAGGAGTGTATTTTTATAAAATTCACTCCAAAAAGAGTGAAAAGGCCTCTCACTCTTCCAAAGAGTCAACTTCTCACTCCTCCCAATTTTAGAGTGTGTGCTTTGCTCTTTGTCGCACTGAAGAAGAAGATCGCTTGTGGAATCGAAACAGCTGTTTGCTGTTTTATGTGTATTATTTGTGCATAATGTTGGTTTTCTGGCTTTTACTATTAACATTAGTATTAAAATTAATATTATTTTGTTGCTCTTGTATGTATAAAGTCCGCAACGCAAATAAAAATGTTTAATTGAGAAGTGATAACATTTAAAAAACCAAAATTTTGGTTTGATAAAACTGATTAATGTAATATAAAAATATTCAGAAACGTTTCCGAAAATCAGTAGCAGTAAAAAAAAAAAATAAATAAATAAATAATTAGTTTTTATAAATTTTTCTTAAACCTTGAAAATATATTTGTTTCTCAGTTTTCTAAAGATACAGAACGCATTACGGAATCATGGGTAACACGGAAGAAGTTATTATATATTTTTGTACGTAGTTATATTATATTTCCGTAAAATATTAAACATTTGCTTTATTTAAAGAATATAGGTCAAATGAAAAACACTCTACTGTTTAAACTCCCGTGAATAAATATGAGAACTTCTAAAAATAACGTGTTTTAAAATGCTCATATTTTTTACATTAATTTCAACAAAAACACAAAAAAATATATACAAGGTTACATTAAAAATGCTTTCAGCTTATTTCATTTCTATTAGAAACAAGAAAACCTTGTAATTGGAACATTTTGAATTAATTAAGCACCCAGTAATTAGAGAGTAATATGTTATTTTTACGGTTTTTCACACTGGCAATTCAACTAATTTGCTTGAAAGTTTATTTGAAATCCGAATATTTAATTAATAATGTCACATAATATTAAATCTTAGTTAACGAATTTATTTGAAAAGGAATACAACCGCATCTAATTTTGTCTAACCTCTTAATTATGCTTAAAAAAACTAGACTTTGCGCTATTTTTAGTAATTTAACAATTTCAATAATTACTCTTGCGTCATTTTGAGTTGTGGTGTTTTCTAACAGTTGAATTTATTCGATGAAACGACATTATCTTCGATATGCAAAAATCCTTTTGTGGTTTTCAACTTAATAAAAAGAAAAACAAGAAGGAAAAATCATGAGTCAAGCATAGATTATGAACATTTTCCAATGCTTCCAGAATAATTTACCAAACCTTCGCTGCTTAATAAGATACCAAAGTAAAGATTTTTAAAAATGCATAACACACTTGAAAACCAGATTTTAGTAATCACCGCCCACAACCGGTAAAATACTCCAATTTTTTGGAAGTCCTGTATACAACGAACAGATTTGTATAGGGTAACTCTGGGAGAGTCGCCGCATCCGGGATAGATGCCGCACCCAAATGATGTTCGCATTTTACTATTTTAACCGAAATTCTGTAAATTTAGAAGAATTTTTTAAGCGTTTTTAACGAAATTCTGTAACTTTAGAAGATTTTATCTTTGAATAGGCAATAGAAATGCATAAAATCGTTACAAAAATGTTAAAGTTACAAAAAGGATAGACGCAAATTATCAGATATGAAAAGTAAAGTATAAATTTAGTAATTTCGTTTTATAGCTGCCCCCAAGGATGAAATATTTTTGCTTCTGTTTTCATTAATATATATTGTAAATTTGGTACTTTCGTGTTTTTTTTTTTTTTTTTTTTTTTTTTTAACGATTTTGTAACAACAAAAAAAAATCTGGCCGTGAATGGGGAAACATTTTCGTCAAATATTTGAGATTTTCCATTTCATTAAAAATCACTTAATTTTGAGGCGAAATGATTGTCAAAAATGATGAAATATAGCTCAAGAATTACGGAATCATCAAAAGTGATAGTTTTATTTTTGACAGTGAGGAAACAGTTTCGTCAGATATTTGAGGAATCGCGTTTCTTCAAAAACCACGTGACTCTGTGACGAAATGATTGTAAAAAATAACGATATAGGGCTTAAGGATTGTCGAATCGTCAAAATTAAGTGTTTAATTTCCGAGAGTGCATTGTATTTCTTGCAATTATCTATAGATAAAAGTCAGACGCACACTACAGGTGCGCAATGAGATTACTTTAACCAGTGTATAGAGGGAATCCCATTTCGATGTTTACTTGTAGCTGTACAATCCTTATTTTGAGGTAAGAGCATGATTTCACTATGCAAACTTATAAGCACGTTATGCTTAAACAATTTTTATACGCAAATTACTAAATGCATGCACGATTTCGAAGTCCAAACTATGTGTAGCGTCTGTATAGAGTACTGTGTGTATGGTTACGCCCTTTTTCTTTGCGAGGGCAGGCAACTGTGATGTGCGGCGTTTGTACCGTACAAAATAGGATACATGCCGCACTGCTCATCCGGTATACATGCCGCAGTTTCTTTTGTACGGGATGCCGCGATTAATGAAATTCAGTTCATCAGACATTGATGAGTGTTCAAACAGTATGAAGTTTACTACACCTAAGAAGAACTAGTCGGATGTGTCAATCCCAAAACTTTCTTCTATCTCATACAGGTTTCGCAAACACTACAAAGAATCAGCACCAATTTACATCAAAGTCTACGTGAATCTAAAGTTTTATTAAATGTTGAGTATTCGTTCATGAGATATGACTATTGCTGAAATCATGCAAATCCTGCAAAATGCAGCATAGCAGCGCTACCTGTTGGGAGATTTAGACCAAAACATAATCAACAATAACTTATGACAATGTCCAACTGAATCTGAAGTTTGGTGAAAATTGGTGCATTAGTTCTTGAGATATAGTTATCGTCATAATAATTAAAAAAGTAGCATAGCAGCGCCACCTGTTGAGCTATTTACACCAAAACGTAATCAGCATCTATTTATATCAAGGTCTAACAGAATCTGAAATTGGATGACACTCCGGGCATTAGTTCTTGAGCTATACCTATCGTAAAAATAATGAACAGAGTGGTATAGTAGCACCACCTGTTGGAATATCTACACCAAACTGTAATCAGCGTCTATTTATGTCAAGGTATAACTGAATCTGAAGTTTGATGAAAATAACTGTATTAGTTTTTGAGATAGAGCTATTGCGGAAATCGCAAAAAATGCAGCATAGCAGCGCTACCTGTCGGTCGATTTTCACCAAAAACTAATCAGCACCAATTTATATGAGGGACTAACAAAATCTAAAGTTTTATTAAATTCCGTGCATTAGTTCTTGAGATAGAACGCCCACAAAATTTTTGTCACATACAGACAGAGTCACAGACAGACATTTTCTAAAAACAGTGAAATCGTGTTCAGGACCTTCTAAAACGTATAAATCCGTCGAAAACCGGAAGTCGAAAATTTTCATGAATCCAATACCAAGGTTCGTACACCAGATTCAAACGTGCAAAATTTCACCTTATTTTAGAAGAGATTATCTATAATGAAATACTGGTACCGAAGAGTTTCCTAGTCTTAAAATTCCAGGACCCGTACGAACCCTGAATACTTTCTTCTTGTAAAGATAGAAGAAAGTAAAAAGGGAAAAATAAAAAGTAAGAAGGCGAAGAAAGACGCATGTCAAGATGATAACAATGAAAAAAACTAAACATGTGACGTAGACGTTCTTTGCAAGGAATGTGTAGAAAACTACTCCAAAACTAAGAGGAAGTCTGACTGACTTCGTTGCATCATGTGTTAAATGTGGCTACATGAAGACTGTACTAATTTCGACACTTTCTGTGTAGATTGCTTTCGAAAAAACAGGTCTAATAACAAATAAAACAATGTAAACACCATTTTACTTTTTTCTTTTCCCTCTTTAATACACTGATGTTACATTGTTGCTTAAAAAACAATTAAAATCCAATATTTCAAAAATAAGTAAGATGAATTTAGTAGTGAATAAAGTAGTACACTGATGTTACATTGTTGCTTAAAAAACAATTAAAATCCAATCTTTCAAAAATAAGTAAGATGAGTTTAGTAGTGAACAAAGTAGTACACTGATGTTACATTGTTGCTTAAAAAACAATTAAAATGCAATCTTTCAAAAATAAGTAAGATGAGTTTAGTAGTGAACAAAGTAGGCAGACTAATATTGATTTGAACCTACTAATACGTTTCATTGTACTCTTTCATCTTCGTTTTGTTCTTACATAATTAATTATAGTCCAGATATGAATATTTGTTTGAATATTTTTTATTTATAATTTCATTCTGTTCTTTATGACAAGCGCCGCATAACTCCCACACAAGTGCGGCGTCTCACCCTGAATGTACGTGTGACGCGCAGTAGTGTAATATTTTAGAAAAGTTTAAAATATATATAATATTTTTTTATATTTTTGTCGCAGTACACATGTTGTATATTTAACATTAAATAACAGAGCATGATTTTTTTTTTTTAGTTTATGTGCACCAAAGGATTTTATACACAAATTCAAAAAAATGTGCTGCATGTCACTCGGAATTGCTCTATATTCTACATTGTATGCTCAAATTTAGTTTAATAAGAAAACGCATAACATAATTGAAAATTCACCTTCAGCAATATCTAACAATAAACGGAAACATATTTGAATCAAACTGCTGGAATCATTCAATTATCCTCCATAGGTGGCCATGTATCCCGTAAATTGCGTAGCACTGTATATGATTTTATTTATGTTCTACAAACATCTCTTGGTGTGCTAAATATAGTTCACCTTGAAAATGCATAACTCGATTAAAAACTCCTTTATGCAATTCACGTTCATACTCCCTAATGAATACGAATTCTTTTGTTTGGCCCTGTATATGATCTATAGCATTTATACACGCCATGTAATATGCAAAAATGTAGTTAAAATTAAAAACGCATACCACAACTGAAAGCACACTTCCAGCAATTATGGCTTATAGATAGTACTTCGGACACAGTTCTCTTTCCGAAATCTTTTGTGTATCCCTGTAAATGAATGATAATTGCTTTTCAAATCATAGTATACAACCAGTATCACGTAGTAATGTGTGTCAATTTCATTATATTTGAAATAGTGTAGCATATTTAAAATGTGCTGCAAACAGTTTTTCCGCGTAGACCATTATGTAACCGACTTATTTGTGTGGCCCTGTAAATGAGTGATAAATACTTTACACTCTATATTCTACAGAAAGTCTGTTTTAGTGCATCTCAGAAATTCATATCAATTTCATTTTGTGTTTGTAATACTATAACATGATTAAAACACACCGCAAACTATTTTCCCCATAGACAATAATATAATGGAATATTTTAAGTGCCTCTTTAACCGGCTCTTTAAACTATTGTACTACTTCACTGCGACATTTCTTCTATCTCTTCATAACATTCTCTATCGTGGGTGGGTAGATCCTGGCTCCTTATAACATGTATAATAAAATATTTAGAGAATGATACAAAAAATATTGAAAAATTTTAAACTAAAAGCAGAAAAATGCGTTTTATTCTGCAGGAAAGCTCCCACATTTCATTAAAATACACCGCAAACCTCTTTTCCCCATAGACATTAATATAAATGAATATTTTTAAGCGCCACTTTAACAGACTCTTTACTGCTACATTTCTTCTATCTCTTCATAACCTTCTATATCCTGGGGAGGTATATGCCTGTCTACTTACAACATGCATAACAAAATGTTTAGAAAATGATCCTAAATATATTGAAAGATTTAAAACTAAAAACAGAAAAACGCGTTTTTTGTGCCAGAAAGCTCCCAAATTTCACTAAAATACACCGCAAAACTTTTTTCCCCATAGACATTAATATAAAGGAATATTTTTAATTGCCTCTTTAATCAGCTCTTTAAACTATTCTGTTACTTCACTGCGACATTTCATCTATCTCTGCATAAACTTCTCTACCCCGGGGATGTGGATCTTGGCTCCTTCCAACATGTATAACAAAATTTATAGAGAACGATACAAAAAATATTGAAAACCTTAAAACTAAAAATAGGAAAGTGTTTTTTCTTTCGGAAATCTCCCAAATTTCATTAAAATACACCGAAAACCATTTTTCCTATGATGGTCAATAATATTGTCGGATTCCACTTCTCCGTCCACATAACTTCGAAATATAATCCGGTCTTTTGATATGCTGCCACCACCGATATGAATACGTGATATCGGACACAATACGTGATGTATATTCAAGAAAAACCTAACTCTTTCTATTACACTTAAACAAACACTTTATTAACAATATTTACACTTAAACTCGGAGGTAAAGTATCCGGTTTAATATTAAATCAAAATAATTATAGAAACGCTTTACGTGTACCGTTATACTACGTTCATTTATTCCACACTGAGATTTCTATTCATCTCACACCCGCTCTCAGCGCTCATTCCCCGACCAACCTTTCCACTTCGCTGCTCCGTCCGAACTCAACACCGGTCTCAGAGCTCCAACTCTGAACGACCTTACGCCTTCGCTTCCTACGTTAGAACTAACTTTCTCTCTCTCGTAAACTGCCGAGCACCCTCCTTTCTACGGGGTTTCTCCTCTGTTTCCAAGGGTCCTTGACAACCCTTCCTCCCTCTTGACGGATCTGTCTTCCTAAATAAAAGAGTGCAATAGCTTTCTTATCTCTGAAAGACCACATTGCAATGGAAATACTTCTTTCATTCTGTCCAAGTCGCCAACCTTCGGATTAAGATTTTCTAAAGGACGCCTTTAACGGTACACAATAGATACATATACAATACATACAATATGCTAATCCCTTAAGAATAGCTTTCAACTCTTGCACCTGTGAGAGAAACCTGACACCCCCCACCTTAGCGGAAAATATGCCTTTTAGGGGCTAATTTTCCTCAAACTATGTAATGTCTGAGAAGAGTTCAACAGTTCCTTGATAGGTTTCTTCATTACTACAATTACACAAATATTTCAAGGTGTCTGAAAATTTAACTACTGACATCTCTAATGAACCATATACGAATGTGATAACTACAGAAAAAAATACACAATATGCCAATACACTGTTATAAACACAAGATGCAAATACAATTATAAATACACACAAAAAAAAATTTTTAAACTTGATGATTACACCTTTCTAAGTGTTAATTATTTAGGGATTGACGCCGTCGAGGCAATCTCTACTGGTTCCTCCCAGCTCTTCCTATGTAATCTAGAAATTGCGTCAGCATTCAAATGTTGCGCTCCAGGACGATGAGAAATCCTCAGGTTCCAGCGTTGCAAGGCAAGAGCCCATCTAGTGAGTTTGGGGGACCTTGGGGTTGTTTCAGTTAGAAATTTTAATGGGTTATGATCAGTGATGATCTCGATTTGTGACCCATATGTCCATTTTTCAAACTTTCGCAACCCAAAGAGAACGCTCCAAGCCTCTTTCTCTATGCTCGGCCAAGCACGCTGAGCCCCTGATAATTTCTGACTAGCAAAAGCTATCGGTTTAAACTGACCCATTTCATCTTTTTGAGTAAGGCAACATCCTACTGCCAAGTCTGAAGCATCGGCGTGAAGCTGATATTCCAGGCCGACAGTAGGGGTGGCCAAACGCGTCACCTTACATAATTCGTCTTTAATGGTATTAAAAGCTTTTTCTGCCCTTTCATCCCATGGTACCGTATTTTTAACCTTCCCTTTCGTTAGTTCAGTAAGAGGTATGGCAATTTCAGCATAATTTGGAATATAACTTCGGTAAAATCCCATTAATCCCAAAACAGATCTAACCTCCTTTTTAGTTTTTGGTTTCTTTAAATCCCTTATTGCTCCTATCTTCTCCCCATCCGGTGCATGGGTTCCACCCCCAATCACATGACCTAAAAACTTAGTTAACTTCTCTCCAAATTTACATTTATCTAGTCTAATTGTCAAATTTCTATTTTTAAGTTCCTCGAAGACTGCTCTAACATGTTCGCAATGCTCTTCCCAAGTGTCGGAGAAAATTATGACATCATCAATACATGCTTGTGCAAATCTCCGATGAGCCTGCAGAACCTCATTCATATCTTTTTGGAAAGTAGCTGCCGCCCCTGACAAACCAAAAGGTATAAATTCGCCACTGATAAGTCCCATTATGCGTAGTAAACGCCGTCAAGGGTTTACATTCCTCCGCCATTTTAATTTGCCAATAACTCCTCAATAAATCAATCGAAGATAAATATTTAGATGCCCCTGCAGTATACATGATTTCCTGTGAATCTTTCACAGGAAATGTTGGAACCTGCGTTACTGCATTTAACGCCCTGTAATCTATGCAAAGTCTAACAGTTGTATCCTTTTTTGCTACACAAACAATCGGATGACTAATTTCGGCATTTGACACTTCAATAAGGTTTAATTCTAATAACTCTTGGACTTGTCTATCTACCTCCTCTTTATACGCCACCGGTACACTGTATAATTTTGGCTTTTTCCTTTCTACACCCGGTTTCAAATCTATTCGGTGCTCACCTACTTCTGCTGGTCGCACAGGACCCATGAATACTTCTTTATTTATCCTCAGAATGGACTTTATATCTTTGACCTGATTATTAGATAATCCTTTTATTTCAAAATTTTCTATGTCTCGCTCTACCTCTTGTTCGCGGTTTAAAATAGGGATTTCCCCCACTTCTCCAAACTCCTCATCACTTTCAAAAACAATATTTACAACATTGCTTCTAGCGATAAACTCTCTAATTTTATTTTGATGCACATGTTTTCTACTCCCGTCGGCTAATTCAACTAGGAATGAATGCTGGTTTCGTTTTTCAATAATAGTCGCTGGTCCTTGCCACCGAGAGTATAACTTATTAGTTGAATCGGGGATCAGCAGTATTACTTTGTCGCCCACATCAAACGTCTTTTCTTTAGATCTCAAATTGTAATGATAGGCCATTCTGCCTTGTTGTACTTCAGACGATAATTTTGCCTCATTCGCGGCTCTTTCCAAACGTCTCTTAAGCTTATTCAAATAGTCATGAATAGGCATAGTATCTAATTGAGCCCCCTTGTTCTCTCCTGCCCAGGATGCTTTTAGAACGGACAAAGGGCCCTCCGGCGCTCTACCATATAACAATTGGAACGGTGCGATTCCTGTCGTAGAGTTTTGGAATTTTTTTTAGGCCCACAGCATAAATGGTATTTGCTCATGCCATTTCCGTCCTTCTTCTCTAATAGTATGATGCAACATACGTTTGACCGTCTGATTAAAACGTTCCACAAGACCGTTAGACTGTGGATAATGTGGGGTTGAAAATCGTGGACTAGCACCTAATCTTTTCTCAAATTCTGTTGTTAAATCTGACGTGAAATTGGTTCCATTATCACAGGCGATTACGTTCGGGATTCCTGTCCTCGTGAATATTTGTAGTAATGCATCACATGCCGTTACGGCAGTTAAACTTTTTAGAGGTGTCGCTTCCGCCCACCTGGTATGTTGGTCAATAAAAGTTAAGATATATTGATGCCCCTGTGAACTTTTAGGTTCAATAGGCCCAATTAAATCCACATTGACTACCTGGAACGGAAGTTCTGGACGTGCCACCGGGGAAATGGGTGCTCTATCATTCACTTTAACCCTTCTGGTTAATTGGCACTCTAAACATGCCTCACAGAATTGTTTAGTTTCTTTCGCCATACCATTCCAATAAAAAGAATACCTGATTCTCTGTAACGTTTTCTTGCCCGCATGATGCCCTCCAAATACTGAAGTATGGGCTAGTTGTAGAATTTCTTCCCTTCTTACTTTAGGCGCTACTAATTGCGCTATAGTTTCGCCTAACAATTTCTCTTTATGATATAACAATCCATTTACAATATAAAAATCCCCTTTTTCCACTTTAGCTAACTCCCAAGCTCTCTCTAAATCTTTACATTCGAATTGGGATTTCTTAAACATATCTGAGTTACATATGGTAACTTTGCTAGTATCATTTTCCTTTACCTCCGTCTTCTCTTCGTCTTGACTTTGTAAAATTCCCGATCTAGTTTTTATTGCATAAACATTACAACTATCACTACTGATATTTTCCTTTTCACTCAGGTTATCAATACAAACTTCCGTGCTTTCCAATTCTGGAGATTCTAGCAATAACTCCTCGCAATTGACTCCTGACAACTCATTAATCACTTCGGGATGTAAAATTACTTGCTCACTAATATTATCAGTTACTGCACAAAGCACTTCCTGATGAACCACATTAGTTTGTCCAAATTGTTTGTCCAAATTACAACTTTAGAATCCTTAACCCCTTCGCGACGAGCGTCCTTTACGGAATTTTTAATCTTTTACCACCGGTTTTTCAAAACAGAAATTTACGCCTAATTGAATCGCAGAAATGCTATGATTAAATAAGGCAAAGCTTACAATAAAAATTAAATGGTGGGAATAATGAAGGATTCTGAGCATCTTATGCGTCACGTATACGTGTCGCTCGTCCCCAACGGGTTAATGGAATGGTCAGAGAAAATTGGCCGTAGATCAATGCCCCGCGATTGAAAAAAAAAAGTTTTTTTTTTAAAGTATTTTCCCAAATTTTTCCTTTGTGAGTACGTTACTAAGGCTACTTATCCTCATAATTTCATATTTTTAAGACTAACTGTTCGGCGTTAATGTCTCGGTAAATCTCAGTTTTTACGATTTTTACCCCAGTTCAGTTGCACGATTTCAGTTGTATGATTGATTTGCCCCTCAAGTATTTCCTTAACCAAGATTCAGTTAAAGATGTACTAAAAAAACCCTAATGTAATAACCTTTGTACTGCGTTCAGTAGAACTTAACTTATAAGCTATGTTCCTTTTCCATGATTGAGGTATAATACATACAATATATATAACAACACTTTTTTCAGTGAATGAAGGTAACTGTGACAAATTATTAACCGTCCCTAATACTAATCTACAACACAACACTCTTTATAACAATAATTTCTTAATATGATCGGGATGTTTTTATCACAAATGACATGGCATTTTGTCTTTATCGTTTGAAAGCAATAAGCAATTCTGTAGTTTACAAAATAGTTTGTTTTATTTTATTAAATAAACGAAAGTCTTTAATCAAAGAAGTATTACATTTAATTTTAATTTTCTCATATACACTAAGTGACCAAATTATTATGACCACCTGCTACGCAGTACTAATATCGTATTTTCTCTGTCTTTGACAGCACATAATCTTAAGATAACCACATTGAAGGGAGAAAAGTTTTTTCAAATAGGTAAATCATATTCAAATGATTGGAGTATCATAGTTGAGACTGACATGAAATTAGCTGTGTAGTTCGCAGTCATGTCCAACAAATAAGAGTATAATTATGTCAGCCAGGATATCGTTCGGGTACCTCAGTAGGAAGAGCATTGGCACGGCAAGCCAATGTATCCAGGTTTTGTTCTGGCCTGGGACATTTTTCACTATGTTGGAATAAATCTCAACTATTAGGCCGTAACCATTTGAATATTCTTAAGAAAAGTTGACACATCTGTTTTGTAATAACTGATTTTTATTACGCTACAATTTGCAGTGTTGTAGCCCTTCTGTTACAGCAAAAAATGTCAGCCTTGCTCTTTCTAGCACGCTGCACTCTAAACAAGAAAGAGTGACTATTCACTCCGGAGGAGTGGATATTCACTCTATCGCAGAGTCAAAATTTGCCCAACCTCTTTAGAGTGACTATTCACTCTAGGCAAAAGTGAAATTGTTCACTCTCTGAAAGAGTGAATACTCACTCCCGAGAAGTGAATATTCACTCTAAACAGGGGTGGATACTCACTCTTTCAGAAGAGTGACTATCCACTCTTGCAAAAAGAGTGGGTTTTTTCACCCTGATAAGAGTGAATAGTCACTCTTTCATAGGAGTGGCTATCCACTCTTTCATAGGAGTGACTATTCACTCTTACAAAAGGAGTGGATTTCTCACTCCTAAGAGGAGTGAATAGCCACTCTTTCATAGGAGTGAATGTTCACTTTTTATAGAGTGAATTATTTTTTTTTGTTTCTTTTATGGGCATTTTAAAAGAATCATATATTTTAGAGCATGCAATGAAAATAGACACAAGCGTGGTAAAGATTGGAATAAAATACTTTATTGGCAACATTTATTTAATTCATAGTTTGTAACAGTAATTGAACTCTTAAGGAAAAATTCAATTGGAATTACATAATGAATTAAATTAGGTTACTGACAGAAATAAACTAAAATATTTTATTCCAAGCTTATTACAATTGTGTTTACTTTCATTGCATGCCTTATAAAGATATGATAGTTTTAAAATTACCATAAGGGCAAGTAATTAACCAAAATCTTAATCAGTTAATTAATTTCTTTCTTTTCAAATACCCATTAAGTTGTATTTAGTATTTTAATAATTCCTGTGATGTACGTTATTTTTTTTTTCATGTGTAATTCAAATTTTACATCTTTAGATCTCTGTATTAATTGCTAATGAATTTAAATCTAATCAAACATTATTGTTTACTGTACTTTAGTTGCTTTTAAAGTTTTATTAATAACTATTTAATAGAGGGATATTCTATGACTAACAATGTGCGATTTCACTTTAATTTTTGTTTTAAATATAAACTCTTATCTTTTGACAGTACTTTTCCGTAAATTAGTGCTATTTTGCAAAGTCCTATTATTCTAAAATCATACATATTATTTCTGTTGTCAACATCCCTTTTTCTATCACTGTAAACTGAAATGTCTGAAACGGATGGTTAAAAAAAGAGACACTTTAAAGTGTCTTAATCTTTTAAGACACTTATTTGTGTCTGAATTTAAGGCATTTGAAACGTCTGAATTGCGGCCATTTTCGTGCTCTGATCTGTCGGCAATAAGTTGCCTTTTTTTACCACATTTTTTTTAAAGCATTAAATGCAGCCATATTTGACCACATTGCATCCTCGATAAATGGGAATATATTTTACCACAAAGCAGGGCTGGTAATTTTTCCAGAAGAAGAACTTGATTAAAGCATGGGAAAACTGGTCCATGGCACTACCTCCCCCCCCCCCCCCCCACACACACCCGATTTTATGGGGCCTAAAATTTAATACGCAATTTTCGTAAAGCTGATATTTTAAATCTCTTTCGACATTGTACAGATTATATTCAATGTTTTGAGCTTTTGCAGTAAGATAAGATTGAAAACAAAAAATATATTTATCTAAAAACAATAAAATCTTTCAATGGTGGATACTTCGGGACCACAGAATTTTTCCGCTATTCGGAAGTGTCCGGTTTTAGAGGTAAAAGCGGACACCTCTATTTAGCGAAAATCCACCTTTTCAATCCACAACACATACATGTTTGAATATTTTTACATCAGAAATGTGGACACCTCCGAATAGTAGACAAATTTTATAGTCTCGAAATGTCCGCTATATCCTACTCTATAAGTTTAAAATATTGAAAGAAATATCAAATTTGGAAGGCACCTAAAATCAGAGAGGAGGGGGTCAGAGCCGGGGAAGAGTTTGCCCATGCATTAATCATGTCCTTCTTCTGGAAGCAACCCAGCTTTTGGCAATTATTACTTAATCACAGTATCTTCAAAAATTTTTAATTAATTAATTGCTTAATTTACTTTCCCTCAAAATTCTCCCCCCAATTCTCAGGCTAAGTTGAGTACCAAAGTTTTGGCACTAAATTGTCCAGCCCTATTCCAACTGCCATGACGAGTTCGTGGTGTGCGGCGTCAGATCTCAGAACACTGAAACTCAGGAGTGAACAACACAGTAAAACAGGACTCCATTAGTTGGCCGACCTGGGTACTTGTCTTAGTGGACCGCCTCCATGAGGCGATCAGGCGATTTTCGCCCCATTCTCCAGGCACTCAAACCCGTCAAACTGGGTCGAATCCCGGTAGGTAGGGGCCTGGTCGGTGGTCTCCAAGCCTGATTTATAGTTCGCTAAATGCAGGTATATAGATAACAAACCCAGAAGTCCCGAGGTATCCGCTATCGAGAATTTTAACTGCATAAATTCATTTTACAGTTCATTTTCGTTCATTTCAGTTCATTGCAGTTGATTTTCATTTCATGCAGTTCATTTTCTTAGTAGAAAGTACGAGTTTCTATCCTTTAAGTATGCTTTAAATTATTTTAACATTTGAATAGAATAGTTCAATAATAATAATAATAATAAGGAAAAATCAAGTTTTCATTCTTTTTCTGAATGTTTTATATTTTTATTCAAATATTAACATCCATAAAAACCACGCTGGTGTTACGAGCCCTTCTTATTAAAATAAATAAATAAATAAAAATAAATAAATAAAAAAGAAAGATTTTTTTTTTTTTTTTTTTGTAAAAATGTTAAGAGTATATTAAAATTTGCTAAACAACTTTTTTTATATCTTGTACATAGCATACTTAAAGTTATACAAAAAGAACCATTTTAATCCTAAATTTTATTACAAAAATGAAAAACTCCTTAAAAATAATATATTTGTCTCTGCCATGGGCCAAACATGGTTCTTATCTACCCAATCCCCCTCACACACACATACACACCACCACCACCACTCTTTTTTTTTTCAATTTTCTTTTTTTAGTTCCACATTATTTTGATTCTTTATTTAGAATCTTATTCAATATGACTTTTTTATTTATTTTTATTTTTCCAGTTCATATATGATTATGTAAACCGATTTGGATTCTTTGTTTGTATTATATTTTTAAAATGGCTGTGTGTCTTCAAATTTAAATATATTATTTAGATGGAACACAGATATATATATATATTATTATTATTATTATTATTAAGGTGACCATATGGGCATTTTTTTATATAGATAAGATGATAATTGTAAGACCTAGTTAATAGAAAGTGTCAGCTATCCTTAAAAAAATATATCTATTCTTTTAATAACACTAGGAAAAATTCATTCAAGTTTAAAAACTAATTAGGTGTTAAATATACATCTTAACTTTATGTAAGTAAATATATTAAATTGTAGATTTTTTCTGATTTCCATTTTTTTATTGTAAACTTTTTTATTTTAAAAAAGAATAAAAAATCAAAATCAAAATTAATTTACATTTTCTGCAGTTTTTATAACGTAAAGCTTTCACAATGAATTTGTGCCTTGAAATCTAAATATGTTATACAGATGGAACACAGGATCTAATTGCAGTTTTTATTTTTTTGAGCAAGTTTTCAGATTTAAAAAAAATCCTGAAACTAAATATAACAGTAATTTAATTTTTTTAATTAAAATTTATTAATAAAATATTCAGAATTTTGTGATAACTTCATTCGGATGCTTTTATGATTATTTGTCAAGTTTTATGTTCGCCATCTGAAGCTAAAATGTCCATAACATTTCCCATATATATATTTCATTTTGTTAACATGAAAACATTAACTTCAAAATTATAATGTGTAACAGAATTAAATGATTTGTCATTAAAAATAAAAATTCATATGCGAAATCATACCAGTAATACCTGTAACTGAAAATTACAATTGAAAAACATATTAATACAATATCATTTAATAACTTTATACTTTTAATTATGTTGCCATGTTAGTAATTTCTCTTATATACATCAGATGGTAGTACCAGAGTTACTAAACTGTCATTAGAAAATTATATATATATATATATATATATATATATTAATAACATGCAGGAGAAATATTTTCTAGCTTCAAGATCATTTTCCTTATATATAGTACATTTTATCATGTCCAATTGTTAGTTTCTTATCTTTCATGTAAATGCATAAATATACTTTATAAAAAATCCCCAGCAATTTTATGTGAAAAATGTAGTTATGTACGTAAATAATATAAAACACTTACCTTTTTCCAATTTCAAATTAAAATCTGAAAACACCTTTTTACCAGAAGTAATCGAAAAATCAATATTAATATTATGTTTCAATATTTGAAGTTTTGCAAAATCGAAATATAAAATTTTAAGGATTTTTTTTTTTTGGCCAAAGTATAATACGAAAATTTTTGCCAAATATGGGTCTGAATATACAAGCAATAAAAGCAATACTCTGCTTTTATGTATTCAAGCAATAATCAGTTTATTTACTAGAAAAAAAAAAAAAAAAAAAAAAAAAAAAACATGTATTTATAAAGTGGATGATTTAAGGATTAGTAAACCAGATCGTTAATCCTGGAAATGATATAAATTTAGTGGAAAATGAAAAAATAAATACATAAATAATAATAAAAAAAAAATACAATTCTTGTAACACTGAAAAATATTTATTCGATATAAAAATATACAAATAAGATAATACATATTATTCTTAAAAAAGTAGTTTAAATAATTAATATTACAGAAGTAATAATATTCGCGTAAAACTTCCATTTCAAAATAAAAATTATATTTTCGTAAATAATCGCGCAAGAGCTCTTACCTTTGTAAAATAATCCACAAAATTTTAAATCAATGTTTATATAAATATTAAAAAATATATGCACTTTTTATTTGTCTTTTATATCTTTCTTTAAATGTGCAGATGAATCAGTAAAATTAAAAAAATATATATTGAAGAAATATTTATATCATTCTGGAACTTGGTATTTCGCGAGTATTTTCTTATTCTAGAAACAGCATGGCATCTTTATCAATCAAATAATAGCCATTGAAGTAAATTTTTGAAGAACAAAAACTGCACTAATATAGTTGCAGATGACACACCACACATTATGAGAACCACAATTTAAATACTATATTTCATTATAATCAGGGAATTATACACCATTTAAAATCTGGACAAACTTCGTGAAACAAGCACAAATCATTAAAACAGTTTCTTTTACCGCGCGAATGCCAATTGCCAATGACGTACTGACGTCATCTTACAAAGCAAAACAGCCAGGTCAGCATTTTGAATTTAGCGTTATCACTGACTCAACTTCGTTTATAATATAAAGAGTTTTTTGATCTCATTACTTTTTATCAGCGGGAAATAAACCGTTGTAGGAGAATAAATTATAAACATTTTAATTTCTTTATTTGGTATATTTTTCATAATGCAACTTGCATTTATCAATTTACGGAAACTGACATTTATCAATTATTTGAGTTTAATTACTATTATAGTTTTAAAAAGTTTCGACAGATATAAAACATAGTTTAATTACAGATTCTGTCGTAATACTTGCAAATAACTATTGCATTTTCATAAAACATAAGTGTCAGCAGGAGGACAGTGTAGGCCGTTGCCTCTCTCAGTATTTTGAAATTTAACTAATTTTATTTTCTTTATGCCTGATTATTAAAAAAAAAAAAAAATTCTTCCAAATGGAAATATAATAATTTTTAGCTATTTGCAGTGACGAATTTACAAAACACACAACAACAAATGAGGTAGCCTCCTTCGAAAGCTTTTTAAAGCAGCTTCTGACATAGTACTACCCCCCACAGTTCGTTAAAACATGGTTTTTGATTAAATATTGTTATTAATTAAAAATTAAATCGGCATTATTTTTATAAATGAAATGCACGATTTTTCCTCAAATTAGTGTTGCCACAAAAATAAAATAACCGCATTATATAGTGCTGAACAATGATTAAAAAAAAATAAATAAATAGTAGTACAAAAAAGATAAAATATCAATTCTCTACCTAAGTTTATTTTATATTTATGGTTAAAAAGCAAAATTCGAAATCTACCTGTGTCTGCAGGCGGAGCCGGCAGGGATTTTTTTCTCTATAAGGGTTGGTCCTATAAAAAATTTGTCAGTATAAAAGTTATAGATAATATTAAGAAGATTTATAATAAATTTAAGCGGATTGGATATCTTGTAAATTGACGAAGTTATGAATATTTTTCTTCTTAAACTCCCATCCCCCCCCCTTTAGGCCATTTTTAATGATATCAAAAATCTGTCATACATAAATTTTTGGCCCTTTTCCTAGAAGTAATAATAACTTTAAACAGATTTGATACGTATCATAATTAAGAAGTTATGGGTTTTTTTCTGTTTTCACAACCCCCCCCCCATTTCGATTTTGCCCCTTAACGAACTTGACCAAGATTTTATGTCCCTTGATTATATGTATCAGTTTGGAAGAGATTTGTGCAGAATTATTGAAGTTAGCGTGTCCATAAAAAATGATATAGCTATATAGACAGACAGATAGATAGATAGATAAAGTTTTGAACTGGGGGGTGGTTTGGGGTTCTAGGGGTCATGATCGGCGTAGATCTCCAAAAATTTTCAGAAATTCCAACATAGGGGAGAATGTAATAGGTAGTATTTCTTACGAAATCTACCTAAAAAGAAAAAGAAAAATGATAATTTCGTTTCTCTCAATAAATAAATATGGACAAAATTATATAATGCCAGGCTTTCACTCTTCAACGGAGTGAAATATTTCACTCTTGTCAAAGGAGTGAGACAGTCACTCTCGACAACGGAGTGACATATTTCACTCCTTTCTAGGGAGTGGAAAATTCCACTCTTTAAGGAGTGTATTTTTATAAAATTCACTCCAAAAAGAGTGAAAAGGCCTCTCACTCTTCCAAAGAGTCAACTTCTCACTCCTCCCAATTTTAGAGTGTGTGCTTTGCTCTTTGTCGCACTGAAGAAGAAGATCGCTTGTGGAATCGAAACAGCTGTTTGCTGTTTTATGTGTATTATTTGTGCATAATGTTGGTTTTCTGGCTTTTACTATTAACATTAGTATTAAAATTAATATTATTTTGTTGCTCTTGTATGTATAAAGTCCGCAACGCAAATAAAAATGTTTAATTGAGAAGTGATAACATTTAAAAAACCAAAATTTTGGTTTGATAAAACTGATTAATGTAATATAAAAATATTCAGAAACGTTTCCGAAAATCAGTAGCAGTAAAAAAAAAAAAATAAATAAATAATTAGTTTTTATAAATGTTTCTTAAACCTTGAAAATATATTTGTTTCTCAGTTTTCTAAAGATACAGAACGCATTACGGAATCATGGGTAACACGGAAGAAGTTATTATATATTTTTGTACGTAGTTATATTATATTTCCGTAAAATATTAAACATTTGCTTTATTTAAAGAATATAGGTCAAATGAAAAACACTCTACTGTTTAAACTCCCGTGAATAAATATGAGAACTTCTAAAAATAACGTGTTTTAAAATGCTCATATTTTTTACATTAATTTCAACAAAAACACAAAAAAATATATACAAGGTTACATTAAAAATGCTTTCAGCTTATTTCATTTCTATTAGAAACAAGAAAACCTTGTAATTGGAACATTTTGAATTAATTAAGCACCCAGTAATTAGAGAGTAATATGTTATTTTTACGGTTTTTCACACTGGCAATTCAACTAATTTGCTTGAAAGTTTATTTGAAATCCGAATATTTAATTAATAATGTCACATAATATTAAATCTTAGTTAACGAATTTATTTGAAAAGGAATACAACCGCATCTAATTTTGTCTAACCTCTTAATTATGCTTAAAAAAACTAGACTTTGCGCTATTTTTAGTAATTTAACAATTTCAATAATTACTCTTGCGTCATTTTGAGTTGTGGTGTTTTCTAACAGTTGAATTTATTCGATGAAACGACATTATCTTCGATATGCAAAAATCCTTTTGTGGTTTTCAACTTAATAAAAAGAAAAACAAGAAGGAAAAATCATGAGTCAAGCATAGATTATGAACATTTTCCAATGCTTCCAGAATAATTTACCAAACCTTCGCTGCTTAATAAGATAAATAAGATACCAAAGTAAAGATTTTTAAAAATGCATAACACACTTGAAAACCAGATTTTAGTAATCACCGCCCACAACCGGTAAAATACTCCAATTTTTTGGAAGTCCTGTATACAACGAACAGATTTGTATAGGGTAACTCTGGGAGAGTCGCCGCATCCGGGATAGATGCCGCACCCAAATGATGTTCGCATTTTACTATTTTAACCGAAATTCTGTAAATTTAGAAGAATTTTTTAAGCGTTTTTAACGAAATTCTGTAACTTTAGAAGATTTTATCTTTGAATAGGCAATAGAAATGCATAAAATCGTTACAAAAATGTTAAAGTTACAAAAAGGATAGACGCAAATTATCAGATATGAAAAGTAAAGTATAAATTTAGTAATTTCGTTTTATAGCTGCCCCCAAGGATGAAATATTTTTGCTTCTGTTTTCATTAATATATATTGTAAATTTGGTACTTTCGTGTTTTTTTTTTTTTTTTTTTTTTTTTTTTAACGATTTTGTAACAACAAAAAAAAATCTGGCCGTGAATGGGGAAACATTTTCGTCAAATATTTGAGATTTTCCATTTCATTAAAAATCACTTAATTTTGAGGCGAAATGATTGTCAAAAATGATGAAATATAGCTCAAGAATTACGAAATCATCAAAAGTGATAGTTTTATTTTTGACAGTGAGGAAACAGTTTCGTCAGATATTTGAGGAATCGCGTTTCTTCAAAAACCACGTGACTCTGTGACGAAATGATTGTAAAAAATAACGATATAGGGCTTAAGGATTGTCGAATCGTCAAAATTAAGTGTTTAATTTCCGAGAGTGCATTGTATTTCTTGCAATTATCTATAGATAAAAGTCAGACGCACACTACAGGTGCGCAATGAGATTACTTTAACCAGTGTATAGAGGGAATCCCATTTCGATGTTTACTTGTAGCTGTACAATCCTTATTTTGAGGTAAGAGCATGATTTCACTATGCAAACTTATAAGCACGTTATGCTTAAACAATTTTTATACGCAAATTACTAAATGCATGCACGATTTCGAAGTCCAAACTATGTGTAGCGTCTGTATAGAGTACTGTGTGTATGGTTACGCCCTTTTTCTTTGCGAGGGCAGGCAACTGTGATGTGCGGCGTTTGTACCGTACAAAATAGGATACATGCCGCACTGCTCATCCGGTATACATGCCGCAGTTTCTTTTGTACGGGATGCCGCGATTAATGAAATTCAGTTCATCAGACATTGATGAGTGTTCAAACAGTATGAAGTTTACTACACCTAAGAAGAACTAGTCGGATGTGTCAATCCCAAAACTTTCTTCTATCTCATACAGGTTTCGCAAACACTACAAAGAATCAGCACCAATTTACATCAAAGTCTACGTGAATCTAAAGTTTTATTAAATGTTGAGTATTCGTTCATGAGATATGACTATTGCTGAAATCATGCAAATCCTGCAAAATGCAGCATAGCAGCGCTACCTGTTGGGAGATTTAGACCAAAACATAATCAACAATAACTTATGACAATGTCCAACTGAATCTGAAGTTTGGTGAAAATTGGTGCATTAGTTCTTGAGATATAGTTATCGTCATAATAATTAAAAAAGTAGCATAGCAGCGCCACCTGTTGAGCTATTTACACCAAAACGTAATCAGCATCTATTTATATCAAGGTCTAACAGAATCTGAAATTGGATGACACTCCGGGCATTAGTTCTTGAGCTATACCTATCGTAAAAATAATGAACAGAGTGGTATAGTAGCGCCACCTGTTGGAATATCTACACCAAACTGTAATCAGCGTCTATTTATGTCAAGGTATAACTGAATCTGAAGTTTGATGAAAATAACTGTATTAGTTTTTGAGATAGAGCTATTGCGGAAATCGCAAAAAATGCAGCATAGCAGCGCTACCTGTCGGTCGATTTTCACCAAAAACTAATCAGCACCAATTTATATGAGGGACTAACAAAATCTAAAGTTTTATTAAATTCCGTGCATTAGTTCTTGAGATAGAACGCCCACAAAATTTTTGTCACATACAGACAGAGTCACAGACAGACATTTTCTAAAAACAGTGAAATCGTGTTCAGGACCTTCTAAAACGTATAAATCCGTCGAAAACCGGAAGCCGAAAATTTTCATGAATCCAATACCAAGGTTCGTACACCAGATTCAAACGTGCAAAATTTCACCTTATTTTAGAAGAGATTATCTATAATGAAATACTGGTACCGAAGAGTTTCCTAGTCTTAAAATTCCAGGACCCGTATGAACCCTGAATACTTTCTTCTTGTAAAGATAGAAGAAAGTAAAAAGGGAAAAATAAAAAGTAAGAAGGCGAAGAAAGACGCATGTCAAGATGATAACAATGAAAAAACTAAACATGTGACGTAGACGTTCTTTGCAAGGAATGTGTAGAAAACTACTCCAAAACTAAGAGGAAGTCTGACTGACTTCGTTGCATCATGTGTTAAATGTGGCTACATGAAGACTGTACTAATTTCGACACTTTCTGTGTAGATTGCTTTCGAAAAAACAGGTCTAATAACAAATAAAACAATGTAAACACCATTTTACTTTTTTCTTTTCCCTCTTTAATACACTGATGTTACATTGTTGCTTAAAAAACAATTAAAATCCAATCTTTCAAAAATAAGTAAGATGAATTTAGTAGTGAATAAAGTAGTACACTGATGTTACATTGTTGCTTAAAAAACAATTAAAATCCAATCTTTCAAAAATAAGTAAGATGAGTTTAGTAGTGAACAAAGTAGTACACTGATGTTACATTGTTGCTTAAAAAACAATTAAAATGCAATCTTTCAAAAATAAGTAAGATGAGTTTAGTAGTGAACAAAGTAGGCAGACTAATATTGATTTGAACCTACTAATACGTTTCATTGTACTCTTTCATCTTCGTTTTGTTCTTACATAATTAATTATAGTCCAGATATGAATATTTGTTTGAATATTTTTTATTTATAATTTCATTCTGTTCTTTATGACAAGCGCCGCATAACTCCCACACAAGTGCGGCGTCTCACCCTGAATGTACGTGTGACGCGCAGTAGTGTAATATTTTAGAAAAGTTTAAAATATATATAATATTTTTTTATATTTTTGTCGCAGTACACATGTTGTATATTTAACATTAAATAACACAGCATGATTTTTTTTTTTTTAGTTTATGTGCACCAAAGGATTTTATACACAAATTCAAAAAAATGTGCTGCATGTCACTCGGAATTGCTCTATATTCTACATTGTATGCTCAAATTTAGTTTAATAAGAAAACGCATAACATAATTGAAAATTCACCTTCAGCAATATCTAACAATAAACGGAAACATATTTGAATCAAACTGCTGGAATCATTCAATTATCCTCCATAGGTGGCCATGTATCCAGTAAATTGCGTAGCACTGTATATGATTTTATTTATGTTCTACAAACATCTCTTGGTGTGCTAAATATAGTTCACCTTGAAAATGCATAACTCGATTAAAAACTCCTTTATGCAATTCACGTTCATACTCCCTAATGAATACGAATTCTTTTGTTTGGCCCTGTATATGATCTATAGCATTTATACACGCCATGTAATATGCAAAAATGTAGTTAAAATTAAAAACGCATACCACAACTGAAAGCACACTTCCAGCAATTATGGCTTATAGATAGTACTTCGGACACAGTTCTCTTTCCGAAATCTTTTGTGTATCCCTGTAAATGAATGATAATTGCTTTTCAAATCATAGTATACAACCAGTATCACGTAGTAATGTGTGTCAATTTCATTATATTTGAAATAGTGTAGCATATTTAAAATGTGCTGCAAACAGTTTTTCCGCGTAGACCATTATGTAACCGACTTATTTGTGTGGCCCTGTAAATGAGTGATAAATACTTTACACTCTATATTCTACAGAAAGTCTGTTTTAGTGCATCTCAGAAATTCATATCAATTTCATTTTGTGTTTGTAATAGTATAACATGATTAAAACACACCGCAAACTATTTTCCCCATAGACAATAATATAATGGAATATTTTAAGTGCCTCTTTAACCGGCTCTTTAAACTATTGTACTACTTCACTGCGACATTTCTTCTATCTCTTCATAACATTCTCTATCGTGGGTGGGTAGATCCTGGCTCCTTATAACATGTATAATAAAATATTTAGAGAATGATACAAAAAATATTGAAAAATTTTAAACTAAAAGCAGAAAAATGCGTTTTATTCTGCAGGAAAGCTCCCACATTTCATTAAAATACACCGCAAACCTCTTTTCCCCATAGACATTAATATAAATGAATATTTTTAAGCGCCACTTTAACAGACTCTTTACTGCTACATTTCTTCTATCTCTTCATAACCTTCTATATCCTGGGGAGGTATATGCCTGTCTACTTACAACATGCATAACAAAATGTTTAGAAAATGATCCTAAATATATTGAAAGATTTAAAACTAAAAACAGAAAAACGCGTTTTTTGTGCCAGAAAGTTCCCAAATTTCACTAAAATACACCGCAAAACTTTTTTCCCCATAGACATTAATATAAAGGAATATTTTTAATTGCCTCTTTAATCAGCTCTTTAAACTATTCTGTTACTTCACTGCGACATTTCATCTATCTCTGCATAAACTTCTCTACCCCGGGGATGTGGATCTTGGCTCCTTCCCACATGTATAACAAAATTTATAGAGAACGATACAAAAAATATTGAAAACCTTAAAACTAAAAATAGGAAAGTGTTTTTTCTTTCGGAAATCTCCCAAATTTCATTAAAATACACCGAAAACCATTTTTCCTATGATGGTCAATAATATTGTCGGATTCCACTTCTCCGTCCACATAACTTCGAAATATAATCCGGTCTTTTGATATGCTGCCACCACCGATATGAATACGTGATATCGGACACAATACGTGATGTATATTCAAGAAAAACCTAACTCTTTCTATTACACTTAAACAAACACTTTATTAACAATATTTACACTTAAACTCGGAGGTAAAGTATCCGGTTTAATATTAAATCAAAATAATTATAGAAACGCTTTACGTGTACCGTTATACTACGTTCATTTACACTCTAAATAAGAAAGAGTGACTATTCACTCCGGAGGAGTGGATATTCACTCTATCGCAGAGTCAAAATTTGCCCAACCTCTTTAGAGTGACTATTCACTCTAGGAAAAAGTGAAATTCTTGACTCCCTGAAAGAGTGAATACTCACTCTTTCAGGAGTGAGTTTTTTCACCCCTGATAGGAGTAAATAGTCACTCTTTCAGGAGTGACTAAAATTCTTGAATAAAAAAGAGAAACTCATTTTTACACACGCTTGTTCGTAGGCGGTCACCCTCCGAAACAGTAACCGAGCTCGTTGCTGCTTGATTTCAGCGCTCGGACGAGAACTGGTACCTACAGCTTGCTACAGCCGCTTACAATTAAAAAAGCTCTTATTACATTATTTTAGCTTTGTTTCTTTTGTGATATTCGAACACACTTATTAAATTTGTGTAGAAATCATAAATATTTACGGTGTTTCTCAACTGTGTAAATAAGAAACTGAAACCTTCTTTTTGTATCATATAATACAGAGACTGTTCGCACATTTTTTAGACAAATTTCATAAATTATTTAAAAAAATGGAATTCTTTTAGAGGAAAAAATTCTGACAACAACTTATTATGTGTAATTTATATTATCGTCTGATACTTTCAAATTTATTCTTATTTCAAGATTGCGCATGCTAAAAAAGCTGTGAATGGGAAGATGCGTTTGCGTTTTTTTTTTCTTCTTCCGAACAGAAGTATGCTAATTCCACAGTCTAAAATGATTGCAAAGCGCATAATATAAAAACTTTTTAGTGCGAAATAAACACAACAATTGATTGGAAAGTGCTATTCCAAAAATCAGTACATATACATAGTAAAAAGATACCAGATGAAAAAAAAAAAAAAACAAGGAAAAAAAGAGCCCATTTCAAGGCGGAAAACGAAGTTTCAAGTAAGGATTTATGACTATCGCAAATTTATCTTACATCGAAAGCATTATGCAGAATTAGAATCAAGAAACAAGATTATCATACAGATTATTTCAGAAAGCAATATTCATATTTTAAACGTTAAAAACAACAACGCCGAAATCGTCTAAAAAATGTGCATATTACTCGTCTGTACATTTCCGCTATGACAAAAATTCCGTTACAACAAAGCAGTTATTTATTTATTCATTCATTTTTTTCTTGCTAATAATGTTTCCATATGTCCGAGGCCCAGGGCCTGTTTACCAAATAGGCCCGTGAAGCCGAAGTTTACTCACTGAAATACAAAGGGGCCCTCAAATTTACTTTTCAAAACTAATTTTTAGGGGGGAAATTTCAGTCAGGGTAAAAAACGTTTTTTTTTCTTAAATTATAGCTGTTAAATTTTTCCTAAGATTATTTTCGACACATTTATACTCTTTTTTTTTTCTATAATAAATGTTATAAAATCAGTGATTAAATGCAACGTTTTTCATTTCTCTTATGTTAATTTCAAACGTGCTAAAAATAACAGAAAATTTAATCTGTATAGTTATATTTTGTTTATATTCATAAAGAGATTAGAAATGATATAAAATATGTAGAATAGGTTATTTAAATAAAGAGGAAAATAATTAGCATTCAGAGATATTAAATTTCTGTTTATAAAATAGAAGCAAAATTGTGTTGCAGCTAAGCATAAATTTACTTCAAATATTTGTTTTCCCTGCACTTTTCTTAGCATTGGCAAATCCTGCAATTTGTAAAGCATAAAATATATTTCCTATCCATAATTCTATAGATTCATTTATTATTTCAATGCCTTTTTCAGTTTTTTTTTTTAAATCGTGCTACTATATATATAAAGGATTTCATTTTAGGCATTTCGTTTCGATAACGGAGATTACTCGGATTCTCATCCGTGAGCTGGCGCCATCTTGTGATTTTATTGGAAAAAAATGTTTTTCCTCACTCTTCAACGGAGTGAAATATCTCACTCTTGTCAACGGAGTGAACAGTCACTCTCGACAACGGAGTGAGATATTTCACTCTTTTCTAGAGAGTGGAAAGTTCCACTCTTTAAAGAGTGCCTATTTATAAAATTCACTCCTAAAAGAGTGAAAATGCCTCTCACTCTTCCAAAGAGTCAACTTCTCACTCCTTCCAATTTTAGAGTGTATTCCACACTGAGATTTCTATTCATCTCACACCCGCTCTCAGCGCTCATTCCCCGACCAACCTTTCCACTTCGCTGCTCCGTCCGAACTCAACACCGGTCTCAGAGCTCCAACTCTGAACGACCTTACGCCTTCGCTTCCTACGTTAGAACTAACTTTCTCTCTCTCGTAAACTGCCGAGCACCCTCCTTTCTACGGGGTTTCTCCTCTGTTTCCAAGGGTCCTTGACAACCCTTCCTCCCTCTTGACGGATCTGTCTTCCTAAATAAAAGAGTGCAATAGCTTTCTTATCTCTGAAAGACCACATTGCAATGGAAATACTTCTTTCATTCTGTCCAAGTCGCCAACCTTCGGATTAAGATTTTCTAAAGGACGCCTTTAACGGTACACAATAGATACATATACAATACATACAATATGCTAATCCCTTAAGAATAGCTTTCAACTCTTGCACCTGTGAGAGAAACCTGACACCCCCCACCTTAGCGGAAAATATGCCTTTTAGGGGCTAATTTTCCTCAAACTATGTAATGTCTGAGAAGAGTTCAACAGTTCCTTGATAGGTTTCTTCATTACTACAATTACACAAATATTTCAAGGTGTCTGAAAATTTAACTTCTGACATCTCTAATGAACCATATACGAATGTGATAACTACAGAAAAAAATACACAATATGCCAATACACTGTTATAAACACAAGATGCAAATACAATTATAAATACACACAAAAAAAAATTTTTAAACTTGATGATTACACCTTTCTAAGTGTTAATTATTTAGGGATTGACGCCGTGGAGGCAATCTCTACTGGTTCCTCCCAGCTCTTCCTATGTAATCTAGAAATTGCGTCAGCATTCAAATGTTGCGCTCCAGGACGATGAGAAATCCTCAGGTTCCAGCGTTGCAAGGCAAGAGCCCATCTAGTGAGTTTGGGGGACCTTGGGGTTGTTTCAGTTAGAAATTTTAATAGGTTATGATCAGTGATGATCTCGATTTGTGACCCATATGTCCATTTTTCAAACTTTCGCAACCCAAAGAGAACGCTCCAAGCCTCTTTCTCTATACTCGGCCAAGCACGCTGAGCCCCTGATAATTTCTGACTAGCAAAAGCTATCGGTTTAAACTGACCCATTTCATCTTTTTGAGTAAGGCAACATCCTACTGCCAAGTCTCAAGCATCGGCGTGAAGCTGATATTCCAGGCCGACAGTAGGGGTGGCCAAACGCGTCACCTTACATAATTCGTCTTTAATGGTATTAAAAGCTTTTTCTGCCCTTTCATCCCATGGTACCGTATTTTTAACCTTCCCTTTCGTTAGTTCAGTAAGAGGTATGGCAATTTCAGCATAATTTGGAATATAACTTCTGTAAAATCCCATTAATCCCAAAACAGATCTAACCTCCTTTTTAGTTTTTGGTTTCTTTAAATCCCTTATTGCTCCTATCTTCTCCCCATCCGGTGCATGGGTTCCACCCCCAATCACATGACCTAAAAACTTAGTTAACTTCTCTCCAAATTTACATTTATCTAGTCTAATTGTCAAATTTCTATTTTTAAGTTCCTCGAAGACTGCTCTAACATGTTCGCAATGCTCTTCCCAAGTGTCGGAGAAAATTATGACATCATCAATACATGCTTGTGCATATCTCCGATGAGCCTGCAGAACCTCATTCATATCTTTTTGGAAAGTAGCTGCCGCCCCTGACAAACCAAAAGGTATAAATTCGCCACTGATAAGTCCCATTATGCGTAGTAAACGCCGTCAAGGGTTTACATTCCTCCGCCATTTTAATTTGCCAATAACCCCTCAATAAATCAATCGAAGATAAATATTTAGATGCCCCTGCAGTATACATGATTTCCTGTGAATCTTTCACAGGAAATGTTGGAACCTGCGTTACTGCATTTAACGCCCTGTAATCTATGCAAAGTCTAACAGTTGTATCCTTTTTTGCTACACAAACAATCGGATGACTAATTTCGGCATTTGACACTTCAATAAGGTTTAATTCTAATAACTCTTGGACTTGTCTATCTACCTCCTCTTTATACGCCACCAGTACACTGTATAATTTTGGCTTTTTCCTTTCTACACCCGGTTTCAAATCTATTCGGTGCTCACCTACGTCTGCTGGTCGCACAGGACCCATGAATACTTCTTTATTTATCCTCAGAATGGACTTTATATCTTTGACCTGATTATTAGATAATCCTTTTATTTCAAAATTTTCTATGTCTCGCTCTAGCTCTTGTTCGCGGTTTAAAATAGGGATTTCCCCCACTTCTCCAAACTCCTCATCACTTTCAAAAACAATATTTACAACATTGCTTCTAGCGATAAACTCTCTAATTTTATTTTGATGCACATGTTTTCTACTCCCGTCGGCTAATTCAACTAGGAATGAATGCTGGTTTCGTTTTTCAATAATAGTCGCTGGTCCTTGCCACCGAGAGTATAACTTATTAGTTGAATCGGGGATCAGCAGTATTACTTTGTCGCCCACATCAAACGTCTTTTCTTTAGATCTCAAATTGTAATGATAGGCCATTCTGCCTTGTTGTACTTCAGACGATAATTTTGCCTCATTCGCGGCTCTTTCCAAACGTCTCTTAAGCTTATTCAAATAGTCATGAATAGGTATAGTATCTAATTGAGCCCCCTTGTTCTCTCCTGCCCAGGATGCTTTTAGAACGGACAAAGGGCCCTCCGGCGCTCTACCATATAACAATTGGAACGGTGCGATTCCTGTCGTAGAGTTTTGGAATTTTTTTTAGGCCCACAGCATAAATGGTATTTGCTCATGCCATTTCCGTCCTTCTTCTCTAATAGTATGATGCAACATACGTTTGAGCGTCTGATTAAAACGTTCCACAAGACCGTTAGACTGTGGATAATGTGGGGTTGAAAATCGTGGACTAGCACCTAATCTTTTCTCAAATTCTGTTGTTAAATCTGACGTGAAATTGGTTCCATTATCACAGGCGATTACGTTCGGGATTCCTGTCCTCGTGAATATTTGTAGTAATGCATCACATGCCGTTTCGGCAGTTAAACTTTTTAGAGGTGTCGCTTCCGCCCACCTGGTATGTTGGTCAATAAAAGTTAAGATATATTGATGCCCCTGTGAACTTTTAGGTTCAATAGGCCCAATTAAATCCACATTGACTACCTGGAACGGAAGTTCTGGACGTGCCACCGGGGAAATGGGTGCTCTATCATTCACTTTAACCCTTCTGGTTAATTGGCACTCTAAACATGCCTCACAGAATTGTTTAGTTTCTTTCGCCATACCATTCCAATAAAAAGAATACCTGATTCTCTGTAACGTTTTCTTGCCCGCATGATGCCCTCCAAATACTGAAGTATGGGCTAGTTGTAGAATTTCTTCCCTTCTTACTTTAGGCGCTACTAATTGCGCTATAGTTTCGCCTAACAATTTCTCTTTATGATATAACAATCCATTTACAATATAAAAATCCCCTTTTTCCACTTTAGCTAACTCCCAAGCTCTCTCTAAATCTTTACATTCGAATTGGGATTTCTTAAACATATCTGAGTTACATATGGTAACTTTGCTAGTATCATTTTCCTTTACCTCCGTCTTCTCTTCGTCTTGACTTTGTAAAATTCCCGATCTAGTTTTTATTGCATAAACATTACAACTATCACTACTGATATTTTCCTTTTCACTCAGGTTATCAATACAAACTTCCGTGCTTTCCAATTCTGGAGATTCTAGCAATAACTCCTCGCAATTGACTCCTGACAACTCATTAATCACTTCGGGATGTAAAATTACTTGCTCACTAATATTATCAGTTACTGCACAAAGCACTTCCTGATGAACCACATTAGTTTGTCCAAATTGTGGAATAGCTAATGGCAATTTAACCAACGGTGATTTAACTGCTTCACCGAACAGTCCTTGTAAATAAATACTCCCTGCTCCTATTAATTTCTCTTCCGGTACCAAATCTTTATGAACAACACTGATCTCACATCCTGAATCTACCAATCCTTTCGCTTTTTGTCCATTTACACTAACATCAATTTTTTCGAGTTTATTTAATTTCTCACCAATAACATTAGTTCTATGTTCGTCCTTTGGCGATATCCTCGCCACAATAGCTCGTTTAGGTAACTCTTTGTCTTCTTTCACGGAAATCTTATGTACACCCGCCTTTGATTCTTGCCATTTATTGGTATTATTATATCCCTCATTATTCACTTTAGTACAAAAACGTTGGTAATGACCTCTTAAACCACACTTGAAGCATTTAGGAGCGGAATCATCATTTGGTTTCTTAGAATCAGTTTTCTTACCCGAAAAAGAATTAGTCTCATTACTCCCGTTTTGCCTCCAGTTACCACTATGTTTGTTCTCCTCCTTGGGTCTAAATTTTTCCTTGTTTACATAACTATCTTTACCCTTAAAACTTTTATACGTAACCGCATAAGATTTGTGCTTAGCATCGAAATAATTATCACATTCTTTAGCGATTTTAGAAACTTCTAACCAATTATTTTGCTGCGTTAATCCAATATGCGTCGCGGTTTCGTCATCTAAAGTATTTAACAACTTATCCGTGACAATTAACTGATTAACCTTCTCATACGTATCTGCACCTCTAATCTTACAGTAATTTTCCCACGTTGCTATTAAACGTGACACAAATAATACATGAGTTTCATTTTGATTCCTTCTAGCCTTCTTGAAATTTTCCAAACACGCCTTCGGTGTCGGCTCGTGTTCCCTTTGAACTAATTCCTTTAACTTCTCATAACTCTCAATTTGTTCTCTAGTCGTGTATATTAGCAAATTATCGGCCTTATCCCCTAGCATATTTAGTAAAATTTCGGCCTGCTGGGTTTCCGGTATATTTTTTGTTTGGAATGCTCGTTCTAAACTGCTAAAAAACAGATTCCATCCCTCAGTCCCTTCTGGAACTTTGATAGACAAAGTTTTAACACTTTTAATCAATTTCTCTAGGCTACTCTCATGATTAGATTCTCTAGTCCCATTAGCGTTATTAGCCGAACTTTGAATCTTTATCCTTTCCAACTCTAACTCATGTTCCAATCTCAATTTTTCAGACCTTTCTTCTGTATCTAACTTCTCACGGTCTAACTCCCTTTCTAACTTTTCTCGCTCTAACTCCCTTTCTAACTTTTCTCGTTGTAACTTTTCCTCCCTTTCTAACTTTTCTCGTTCTAACTTTTCCTCCCTTTCTAACTTTTCTCGTTCTAACTCCCTTTCTAACTTTTCTCGTGGTAACTTTTCCTCCCTTTCTAACTTTTCTCGTTGTATCTTTTCCTCCCTTTCTAACTTTTCCCGTTCTACTACTAACGCTTCTTGTTCTAAGCGTTCCGTAACAATAGTGCTAGATAATTCCATAACGGCTCCCTCTTCATATTCATCGCTCTCCACTATCTTTTTCTTAAGCTTAAACCTGGTATCATCTTCCGAGACCTGAATTCTTAACTCTCCACATATCGCCTGAAGATCCACCCTTTTTAATTTTAGTAAGAAAGCCATACCTTCTACCGATAATTATTACCACCTTACAACAATACTTAATCACAATATCAAATTAATACTTCCTCAAATCCTACCCTCATAAGTTACCTCCACATATTATACTATATAACATATTTCAAATAAGTAATAATACAATAATAAATTTCCTTAAACAATGATACCCCACAATTTGCTTCCAATAACAAAGTAACAATAATCTCAATTTGACTATTATGCAATACAGATTTTAAATTTATACCATTAAATAATAAAATACAATTTACACAATAATACTGATACGTTGCAATTTGAATAAAACACTGATGCCAATCACTACATAAAAATATCCACCTAACAAAAATTTGCATGAAATACACATAAATTCCTAAATTTAATCTCAATAAAATATTTCAATTTCAAAATTAGTTCTCACATTAAAAAGTAAATCACAGCACTTTTTTTTTTTTTTTTTGGGGGGGGGGCCTTCAGTTCTTCCTTGAAGGTTACTTCAATTTAATTTAAATTCTACACAAATTTCCTTTCCTCATTTACTATCAATATTTCAAACTTAAAGCAAACAATATCACTTAATTTAAATATTACTTTAATAATAATTTAAATTTAAGAAATTTCAATTATTCCTTCCAACTATTAACACAATGCATTAATTTTAATCATTAATCTTATCCGTTTAAAACAATTAGAAAATCACTTCTAGTAATTAATATAAGATCCTTTTCTTAAAACAATAGTGTAAAATGGTTGTTAATATCTCATTTGATTTAGACCAATTATTATATTGCACATAAATTATCATCAATTATACACAATAAAAAAAATAGGTTCGAGAATGTCAGTAGAGTAAAATGATCAAAACACCTTACCTCGTACTTCATTCGCTGGGGCAATTCTCTGCTCACTTTTCCACAGGGTAAATCTTGCACTCTCGGGCAACAATCACTGTAATTTGAAACACTGTGTCCACAAACACTACACACAAACACTGGAACTAACACTACACACCGCACCAACACTTCCACTGGACGATCCGGCAAGGCACTCTGTAACAAGGCTAACTGGCACTGGTCTACGATGATAGGGCACACACACTTCCGCTGGGCGATCCGGCACAAACTCTCTGTAACACAGCTATCTGGCACTAGTCTACGACGATAGGGCACGAACACTTCCGCTGGGCGATCCGGCACAAACTCTCTGTAACACGGTTAACTGGCACTAGTCTTCGGTGATTCAGATCCCGTCGCTGCCAACATTGTCGGATTCCACTTCTCCGTCCACACAACTTCGAAATATAATCCGGTCTTTTGATATGCTGCCACCACCGATATGAATACGTGATATCGGACACAATACGTGATGTATATTCAAGAAAAACCTAACTCTTTCTATTACACTTAAACAAAAACTTTATTAACAATATTTACATTTAAACTCGGAGGTAAAGTATCCGGTTTAATATTAAATCAAAATAATTATAGAAACGCTTTACGTGTACCGTTATACTACGTTCATTTATTCCACACTGAGATTTCTGTTCATCTCACACCCACTCTCAGCGCTCATTCCCCGAGCAACCTTTCCACTTCGCTGCTCCGTCCGAACTCAACACCGGTCTCAGAGCTCCAACTCTGAACGACCTTACACCTTCACTTCCTACGTTAGAACTAACTTTCTCTCTCTCGTAAACTGCCGAGCACCCTCCTTTCTACGGGGTTTCTCCTCTGTTTCCAAGGGTCCTTGACAACCCTTCCTCCCTCTTGACGGATCTGTCTTCCTAAATAAAAGAGTGCAATAGCTTTCTTATCTCTGAAAGACCACATTGCAATGGAAATACTTCTTTCATTCTGTCCAAGTCGCCACCCTTCGGATTAAGATTTTCTAAAGGACGCCTTTAACGGTACACAATAGATACATATACAATACATACAATATGCTAATCCCTTAAGAATAGCTTTCAACTCTTGCACCTGTGAGAGAAACCTGACAAATATAATGGAATGTTTTTAAGTGCCTCTTTAGCTAACTCTTCACTGCGACATTTCTTCTATCTCTTCATAACCTTCTCTATCCTGGGGAGGTGGATCCTGGCTCCTTACAACATGTATAACAAAATTTCTAGAGAATGATCCAAAACATATTGGAAAACTTTAAACTAATAATTAAATGTAATTTTTTTTTAAAAGAAAAACATACTTTCATTAATATTTACAAAAAAGTCAACTTATATTATAAAGCACAAATGTGTGCGTCACTCATTGCTGACGTCATAATGATGCGGGCAGCAATGTGGTGAAAATGCAAGTTTTGGGCCAACGTTGACTCCCTAACCACTTAGGGATAGAATTTTTTGAAAATAATGTCCAATTCATGTATTGCTCTCGGGAATACGTATATATTCCAAATTGCAAAGCTCTAACGTTAACAGGAAGTGGATGAAAAATGAGTATCAAGACTTGATTACCACATACATACAGAAATGTAAGTTAAAAAAAAGTATGTAAAAACAGAATAACACGTTTTTTGTGCCGGAAAGCTCTCAAATTTCATTAAATTCATAGTATCATAACTCAATAATTTTTGGTTGTAGAAGAATACAGTTTTTTCTGTTTCACTTATCAGAGCATGGAAATTTTTTTCTAAATATGACTTTTATAGATCCCAGTAGCGTAATAAAATTTAAAAAGTGTAACTTTAAAAAAATAATGGCAGCGATATTTCATCGACATTACCTTAATTCCTACCTTATTTTGTACACTTTTGCAGTTTGCATTGCTACGTATCTCAAACAGGTAAAAAATTAATGAGTGTTTCAATCATTTTGGGACACCATATATATATACGGCTTAAGACATTTATATGGTGTATGGCATATATATACGTATATTGGCATGTATCTGAGTTCGACGACGACCTTGGAGTAATCGTAACTGTGACCTTTCCCTACACTACAAAAAAGAATGTTGATTGTACGGTATAATACTAGCATCCCAGCTACCAGTAATTATACCGTAAAATTAACTACGCGCATGCGCGGTAGCGTATTAGTGCTTATTTTACTGTTTATTACTGTTAATTTTACGGTATAATACTGGCAGCTGGGGTGCTAGTATTATACTTTAAAATCCAGTATAATCGTAATTGGATTACCCATTATAACAAGGAAATGCCAATTTTATTTACAATAGCATTAGTATCGCATTTGTTACTAACTAAACCGACAATTGTTCTCTGTGGGTTAATATTTTAAATAACGTGTATATATGTAGTAATTCAAAACACACCCATTCTATTTAAGCACTTAATCATACTGTATAATGATGTTCTTACCATACTATAATATTTAAAAATACTGTTAAAACATCATGGTTAATTGTTTATGCATAAAAAATCCCGTCAAATTTTTGAAGGAATGAAACAGAAAATATTTTAGTTTGGAAATTAGCGATATAAGTCTAAATTTTATAAGGATGTCACCATGAAAATGATAATAATAATAATGAAAGCTTTAAATTGTTCAGAATTATAGGTATGTAATCCATTACTCAACCTTAAGTATAATATTCAGAACTCAACCATAAATATATATATGCATAGCTCATATCATGAATATACTCTAAAACTCATACTACCATTAGTTTTATACGATTTGTTATGTCTAATATCATAAGTACAGATTCATAACTCAACCATAAGTATACAGTCATAACTAAATTCATAATTCAACCGTATATCTCATATTATCATAAGAAGTATATGGTTTGTTATGTTCGGTATTATAAGTACATATTCGTAACTTAGCTATAAATAAGTGTTTAAAGCTCAATATTCCGCATTCTTTGTTCAACTGTATAACTCAGTGGGTGTTAATCTTCAGTTCCCACGGACCCCTTTTCATTCTTTCTTTGTTTTCGCGAACCCCCATGTGTAAGACTTGAATTATCGATACTCTTTGGAATATTGTATAGAAGATATAAAAACTAAAAAATATATATAAACTACAAAAAAACTGCAAAGTATTTATTGCAAAACCAACAAAATATAAACTGCATTTTTTTTTTTGTATTGTATTTTTAAACAAAATGTTTAGTTTTCCCTTTCGTGTTACGCGCAAACTCCCTCTCAGATTCCAGATAAGTAAAAATTTGCATCATGTATGCTAATTTGCTCAGTTATTGTAGAAGCCTTAGCATTTTGATTACACAGAAAATATATAACAATACGAGCCAGGGAAAATGAGTTTAAACATTTCATTTACATAAAAGAGAGATACGTAAAATTAAGTACATTTCTTTTACTAGTTATCAGATCGTCAAGAAATTTGGGTACAATATTCTTGAGACGTTAAAATTCGTTTTAGAATAAAAATGTAAAATTCGAAATTTTGTCCTTTTTATTTTATTTTTTATTTTTTTGTTAAAATGAGAGATATCGAGTTCCCTTAACCCCTTCGCAACGAGCGTCCTTTACAGAATTTTTAATCTTTTACCACCGGTTTTTCAAAACAGAAATTTTCGCCTTTGAATCGCAGAAATGCTAGGATTACATAAGGCAAAGCTTACAATAAAAAATAACTGGTGGGAATAATCGAGGATTCTGAGCATCTTATGCGTCACGTATACGTTTCGCTCGTCCCCCAAGGGGTTAAGAACCAAATTTTAATACTGAATACTCGCATGCTTGCATTACAAAAATATCTCACGAAACTGTTAAAAAATGGTAGTTGTGATGCATAAAAAATACCTTTAAACTTTTCGATTACTTAGATGAAGCAGAAAATATTTCAGCTTGGAAACTAGCCAAATAGGTCTATGTTTTATCGCAATACCTGTAAAAAAATGTCCATGAAAATAATAAAAATTAAAAAATAAAACGTATATTGTCCAAACCAGCATTTACTCTGCTATTTTTATCACACTTTTTTTTGGCCTATGAGTTCATATTTAGCATATGTTCTAAGAAACTGTACAAAACTGGAGCCAAATTATTCAGATGTAGTTTCATAAAATTCATAGATGACACCAGCTCACGACAATGTAGTCCATTAATTCTGATATATGACACGAAAATTGCTGTACTTTGAAGAATCACTACACTTTCAAATGTTGTTTTTATTTTCTTGACATAGCATAACATTGTCGTAAATCAGTAAGAAAGAGTATACTATAAATTATAAAGATTTATATGAAAATAAAATCTGGAGGAGTTTTTGACGTCGAATACATTTTTCTTTAAAGTATGAGAATTGAACATGACTTTTTAACACCAGAACAACTAAACCAGTCATTCAAAGAAATTTTGTATGTCTTCTAGAAATCTGTGTTGACTATTAAGTTGCTTCTTTAAGAATTTATGCTGACTTAAGATGAAAAAAAAACTAGTCGTTCGGGGCCGCTGTAATACTTACCCATCATGGATATGCATAATATAAAATATGAAAATAAAACATGTGTAAAATATTTATAAAATGCATTGCAATTCGAATAAAATCGTGGCTTAATGATGTCTTAAACTTTAAATGCTCTATTACTGAATTGCGTAAAAGGGACATCCTTATAGCTCCAAAATTGATAATGATATTAAGTAACGGTTTACTGCGTTGGATTAAGTGTCTCATTTCCTATTAAAATATATCTTTGAATTGAAATTTGAATGAAATACAGGGTCGTGGAAATTTGAAGAGTGTGGAAATACGATTAGAAATATCTCGGCAACTAATTATCCGATCATCAACTAATTATCCGATTGACTTCATTCTTTATGCAAAATTTATATTTCTTTATTGTCTTTTATATTTACTCCTTAAATTTTCGAAAATTTTTATATACCTTTTATGATTTTATCAGAACGAATATTTCGAGAATACGAAAAGTTAGTTCCTGATAATCGAGGTTACTGAAATTCAATAAGCTTTTTCCCATTATTACATACTAAGTACATACTAAATTTCACGTCTCTAACTCACTTTATTCGGGAGATAGAGCGTTTACAGACACACCAGAGGCACACAGACAGACAGACAAACGGACGGCAATTTTTTTTTCTAAAAATATGTTTTTCGGAATCTCCCGTGTCTGAAACGTGTAAATCCGTCAAAAAAATTTTTTTGAATTTCAAAACGATTACAAGACTTACCCTATACTACGTTTGATGTGTAAGTAAATCAGAACGTACTCCAAGTTTATTAGCCATTGATAACATTAATTTCAAGATTCCGCGTCATATACCCTTGTATGAAGTTGAAAATAGATACGTAAATAGTGTTGTTAAAATTTGTCGAAATAACTAGTCTGCAAAATGAATTATAGAATGAATTTCGGATTCTAAAATGCAAATCAAATTTTTTCATGTCTTAAAAAAGAAATAATTATCGTATTTTATCTAAAAAATTTTGCTTTTATTTTTTTTCAGCTAATGAATATCTAACTTTTGTGTTAGTTAAACTGATTGTTGTTTCCACAAATCTACTTTTGCCGTCGTCATAGTGCGCTATCTGTAAGATCACACATTCAAATATTAGATAATATAAATTTATAATATTATTAAATATATTACCACAAGAGTTATACAGTTTTATTAAAGCTGAATTACATCCTTGTCATTTAGTTAGTAGTTAAGGATGCTCGTCAGTAAACATCTCGATTCCCCTCGCTAATGTTAATCCTATGGACATAGGATGCATTTGTATATTTAAAATATCTCCTCGGGAATTTAATAACTTCTGTTTTCTGTGTACACTTCTTAAAGGATGTCTCTTTTTACTTACCCATCATACGTAGTATAGGGTAAGTCTTGTAATCGTTTTGAAAATCGAAAAAATTTTTGACGGATTTACACGTTTCAGACACTGGAGATTCCGAAAAACATATTTTTAGAAAAAAAAAAATTCGTCTGTCTGTCTGTGTGTGTGTCTGTAAACGTTCTATTTCCCGAACAAATCGAGATAGAGACTTGCAATTTGGTATGTACTTAGTATGTAATAATGGGAAGAAGCCTATTTCATTTCAATAACCTCGATTAACCGGAACAATTTTTTTCGGACTCTCGAAATATTCGTTCTGATGAAAGGTATATAAAAATTTTCGAAATTGTTTATTTTAAGAAATGAATATAAAAGACAATAAAAAAACATAAATTTTGCATAAAGCATGAAGTCGATCGGATAATGAGTTGCCGAGATATTTGGAATCCTATTTGCCACACTCTTCGATTTTTCATGACCCTGTATTTCATCCAAATTTCACTTCAAAGATATATTTTAATTGGAAATTTGACGCTTAATCAGATGCAATAAACCGCTAGTTAATAGGATTATTATTTGTGGAGTTATAAGGATGTTTCTTTCAAGCAATTCAGTAATCGAGCCTTTAAAGTTTGTGACGTCATCAAGCACGATTTTATTTGAATTGCAATGCACTTTATAAGTAGTTTACACATTTTTATTTTAATATTTTACATTATGCATATCCATGATGGGTAAGTATTACGGTGGCCCCCAACGACTAGTTTTCTTAGTTGTCAAATTTTTTCTAAACTATATACTTAATTATATGAAAAATGTTATCTTATTCGATTTTCCTAAGATTTTAATACATAAAATTATAAATTAAGCACATATTTTAGAAATATTTTGACAACTACTAAAAAAAAAAGAGACATCCTTTAAGAACAGTACACAGAAAACTGAAGTCAAAAATATTCATTTCCCGAGGAGATATTTTAAATATACGAATGCATCCTATGTCCATAGGATTAACATTAGCGAAGGGAATCGCTAAGTTTATTGACGAGCATCCCTAATTACTAATCTGAAAAAATATCTTACATAACATGTAATTGCGTAAAATAAAACTGTTTAAATGTTAAATCACATCTCTGAATAATCATACTCTTACATTAAAAAAACTAAGAGATTTAACCCGAGGTTTTCGAGTTACAGAATGTAGGTGAAAACCATTTTTTTATAATTGAAAACCCTAATAGATTTTTTACATTATACAGTGGAACTTCCCTTTAACGAAGTCCCTATTAAACGAAGTTTTCTACTTAACGAAATTTTCTGCAGAACTTTGACTTTGAACACCATTAGCATGTAAATTAATCTCCATATTACGAAAAATATATTCTATATAACGAAGTTTATTCCACTTTTGTACGTGTACATAATTCAAACTAAGCGATTGCTGTTCGAAGGATATGCAAATTTATTTCAGCGGATTCGATTGTATGAAAATGAACACATTTAAATAATTTCCATTCTGCTTGGTGCTAAATAAAACAATTTTTTTCACACTAAGGAAAACACTTGTTATCACTATTCTCCCATAGACTCCAGCGCTGACAGTTGGGGGAAGTCAAAATCCCCTTTTTACCTTCAATGATATAGAAGATGAGGTGTCGCAATTGCGTCAGATGCATTGAAACAAAAAATATCTATTAGAGTCGGACAGGTACCATTCTGACCTTCCATTGCTGATAGACAATTGCTTTGTACATCCAAAAGAACGTGCTTCAAAATACAAATCGAAGAACATCAAAGTTATTTTTGTTCCTGCCAATACAGCTAAACTTCAATCATTAGTCTAAGGAAAAATAAAAAATCTTGCATTATCGAATACATTATCGAAAAAGACAGAAAAAATCCGATGTAGTGAAAACATTAGTTTGAGATTCTGTGTATCAGAGCTGATGAAAGCTTGGGAATGTGACGTGATTTTATCGACCATACACAACTGTTTTGTAAAAGACGGCTTCATAATTAAAACTGAATCAAATGCTTCTGAATCCAATACCTGTTTGTCATATCTCAAGAAAAAATTTCATGAATTTAAGTTGATTTCTATTTAACGAATTTTCTTCATAACGAAGTTTTTAAGTGTAACGATGAGACTTCGTTAAATGGAAGTTCCACTATATATTTCTTTAGATTATCGGCTAACAACACCAAAGAGCATTTTTATAGGAAAAAGATCAATAATGTATTCAAATAAACTTTTTTAATTCTTTAAAAACTAAACATTCCTATTAATCGCATGCCAGAAGTTAACAGCTTCAGAAATCGCCAAAGACTTCGTTATTTATAGCAGTTTTTTTAATTCTGATAATTTCATTGGTTTAAGTTCGTAGTTCGATTACATGTCTGTTAAATTTGTGTTTTATTCAAATTATTTTATTATTTTATCTATTGATTGATGAATTTTTAAGTTCATTACGGAAAAATCAAATCAAAAACAAATTCTGAACTAGTTATATTGTATTAAGTGCAAACGGGTTAATATTTCACAACTGGGTTTCACGTGATACAGATAGATTTTGAAAAAGTTCAGTATTAAAAATTAATTTAAAAACCATAATAAATCAGTTAACTAGTATACTTTTTCAAGCAAATTGAATTTGAAAAAACATTTTTCTTTCTTATTCAACGGCGTAAAATTTGAAAATGTGTGATTTGTAGAGGTTTAAACTAATCGGATGTGCCAATCCTAAAACTTTCTTCTTTCTCCCCCATACAAGTTTCACATACACCAAAAACTAATCAGTACCAATTTATGTCAAGGTCTAACTGAATCTAAAGTTTTATTAAACTCCATGCATAAGTTCTTGAGATATGACTATCGCCAAAGTCGTGTAAATCCTTGAAAATGTAGTATAGCAGCACCATCTGTTGGGAGATTTACACCAAAACCTAATCAACAACAACTTATGTCAAGGTCTAACTGAATCTGAAGATTGATGAAATTCTGTGCTTGAGATATAGCTATCGCGTAAATCCTGAAAAATGAAGCATAGCAGCAACATCTGTTGGCAGATTTACACTAAAACCTAATCAACAACAACTTATGTCAACGTCTAACTTAATCTGAAGATTGATGAAATTCTGTGCATTAGTTCTTGAGTTATAGCTATCGTGAAAATCATGGTAAAAGTAGCATAGTAGTACCACCTGTTGGCCTGTTTACACCAAAACGCGACCAACATCTATTTATGTTAGGACCTAACAAAATCTGAAGTTTGATGAAATGCTATGCATTAGTTCTTGAGATATCGCTATCATGAAAATCGTGAAAAATGCTCATAGTACCGCCATCTGTTGGGCGATTTACACCAAAAACTAATCAGCCCCCATTTATATCAGTCACTAACTGAATCTAGAGTTTTATTAAAGTCCGTGCATTAGTTCATGAGATACAGCGCCCAAAATATTTTGTCACATACAGACAGACAGACAGACTCACAGACAGACAATTTCTAAAAACTGTCAAATCATGTTCAGGGACCTCTGAAATGTGTAAATCCACCAAAAAACGAAAGTCGAATTTTTTCACGAATTCAATACTTTCTACTTGTAAAGATAGAAGATTATAAAAATTGCAGTATAGGTGAAATTTATTAGTAAGTTGTTGCCACCGTCACTATAACATCAGCGTTATTCACGGATATGTTTTCGCTTTATAATATAGATACTTCATGAAAACGTTAAAAACTCGTAATTGTGATGCATAAAAAATAACTTTAAACCTTTCGATTAGTTACATTAAATAGAAAATATTTTAGTTTGGAAACTAGCCAAATAGTCCATATATTCATCGCGATACCTATAAAAAATGTCCATGTAAATAATAAAAATTTAAAAAAGGGCCTAGATCGTCCAAACTATCATTTACTCTGCTATTTTTATCACACTTCTTTAGTCTTTACGTTCATACTTAGCATATGTTCTGTGAAACTGTGCAAAACTGAAGCCAAATTATTCAGATGTACTTTCATAAAATTCATACATGACACCAGCGCACGACATGTAGTCCATTAATTCTGATATATGACACGTAAATTGCTGTGCTTTGAAAAATCACTACACCTTGAAATGTTGCTTTTTTTTTTATCTTTCTAACATAGCATAACCGTGTCGTAAATCAGTAAAGAAGAGTTTGCTATAAATTATAAAGATTTATACCAAAAAGAAAAAATAAAATTTGAAAGAGTGTCTGGAGTTCTTGACGTCGAATATACTTTTCTTTACAGCATGAATCTTTAACACTAGAACAATCAAACCAAACAAAAATATTTTTTGACATTTGTTAGGTTTCTGACTTTAACAGAACCTATATTGAATATTTCTAATTAATTTAACTAATAAAAATTAATCATTATTATATATTACTGCATTCTGATATATATTTTTCTTTTCCTGTAAAACTTCCGTATGTGACTGACAATGGAATTTCCCTGATCCGATTATATATTTGGGGGATGTTCAGAAGATCATTGTGAAAGTCACTAATCCGACTTTGGAAGCAGAATGCAATGAGCACTGGATTCCTAGCGAGCTGAGTTCAGAGGATAATAGAGGAGTAGAATATTCGAGAAGAAATGTTGCTACAGGTATGGAAACTCCGTGAAATAAGAACCACAGCCCAGTTGATTTGTAGAGTGGGAGACGTGTGAGTCACTGGTGTAGCGGAGAGAGTAGGACGTCAGAGTCGTCAGTGCGCAGCGTAGAAGGTAGACGTGCAGAGCCAAGAGTGTAGAGGAGCATGTAGAACTGCAGAGAGAACGTGCATCGGACAGCTTGGTCCAGGGTGAATTAATAGAAGCGTAGACGGAACGGTGTGTACGAGTGGTGCATAACGAAATAGAGCAAAACGTGCGATCAGGGAGATTGTCATTCGACAGTCGCATACGGCAAGTGATAATAATCTGAATTGACCAATAAGAACTATCACTGTAACATTTTTTCATGCTAATTTAATAAATAAATTATTAGTTGATTATTTATGTGAGAACTTCTTTTCGAACGTACCCGGTATCAGACTAATACCGGTGGTGGCAGCAAATACCATAAGACTAAGGTCTCAAGACTAGGAGAAGTACTATGGTGACCGCGAAAGGCGACAAGACCATAACAATATTGTTTAGATTTCGAAGAGACTTACGTAAATAATTTCGTTACTGGAAATGATTGGTCTGCAAAATGTACTATAAAATAAGCTTTATACAAATTTGCCATAATTGAAGTACAGGTATTTAGAGATCAAGTATAAAGAATATGAACTGATGCAAAAGCAACACCATTTCGTATATATACTAGTTTAGACGATGGGAAATCAATTAATAAAGGAAAATATAGTTCGCATATTCGTTACCAGGAGCAAAAAAGTCGCTGCAGGCTGATTTTTGACAGTAAAATGGGGCATAAAAATTTAAATGTTGCCCTATTAAATGTTAGTAAATCGCGTTGAAAAAAACTCCATTTTCAACACTTTCCAACTTACTTAAAGAGAGTTTGTGACTTTGGCTTGTCTGGCAATATGTCTGCGCTTTAACTCTCGTAAGTATGTTATTAGGTTTTACAATAAAAAAATCAAACAAAAAAAAAATGTGTTTTTATATTGTTTAGATATCGAAGAGAGATACGTAAGTAATTTCGCTACTGGAATTTATTGGTCTGCAAAATGTATTATAAAATCAGCTTTATACAAATTGACCAAAATTAAAGTACATGTATTTAGAGATCAATTATAAAGAATGAACTGGTGCAAAAACAACACCATTTCGTATGCATACTAGTTAGACGATGGAAAATCGATTAATAAAGAAAAATATAGTTCACATTTTCGTCACCAGAAACAAAAAAAGAAGCTGCAGGCTAATTTTTGACAGTAAAAAAGGGCATAAAAATTCAAATATTGCCTTAGTAAATGTTAGTCAATCGCGTAGGAAAAAAAAAAAAAGATATATTTTCCATACTTTCCAATTAACTTAAAGAGAGTTTTTGATTTTGGCTTGTCTTGCAATCTTCCTGCGCTTTAACTGTCGTAAATATACTCGGATTGTCATGTAATTTATATAAATTATTAGGGTTTACAATAAAACAATCAAACAATCAACCCCCCCAAAGAAATTATTGATATTGCTTAGATTTCGAAGAGAGATACGTAAGTAATTTCGCTGCTGGAAATGATTGGTCTGAAAAATGTATTATAAAATTAGCTTTATACAAATTGACCAAAATTAAAGTACTGGTATTTAGAGATCAATTATAATAAAGGATGAACTGGTATTTGGGGATATTCATGTTCCCAACTTTTTATTAATATTAGCCATTTTAATAAACTATGCTAGAGAGGCAAATCTCCATGCCAGAGGGTCAATAACCACTAATTCGGAAAAATATTATTCGACTTATTTATTGAAAGGAATTCTGAGAATAAATAAGACAAAGAAAAATATTCATGAAATGGTGGTAATTAGCGTTCTGGCACACGGGTTCGCCGTCCGAGAACTACGCCATGGGCATTTTTAAATAATTAATGTATTATCAGAAATAATCGGAATACGAACTAGACCAGTCATACTCAACCTGCGGCCCGCAGGCCGTTTCCGGCCCGGCTACCTTTTATATGTGGCCAGAGAAGCAATAATTTATCCATAGTTATAAAGTTAATTGGAATATGCATAAAAAGTTCTTATGACTTTCACTGTTGTTTTATATTTTTTTCCTGGGAAAACAAAATCTGTCCTGTTATTTAATAATTGATTTAAAATTATGTTAAAACACCTTAAAGGCCATTTTTTTAAATCAAAGCTCTTTTTACATGCAGTCCTATTTCTGCTGCAGTGTTGTATACATTATTTAATCTGCAACACTAATCAAACATTATTTCAAATTAATTAAATTTGCATTATATATTGATACAAATAAAAGAAAATAATGTTTTAGAGTTGAGCCAAAAATATTTATTAGAGAAAATCTCCTGATATTTTTCTTTAGAACTCAGAATTTCTAAACTGTTACATTATAACGTTTTATACTTATTATATAGCTAAGCTAGTACTGATTTTTAGAGTTCAACGTTTCTCGCAGAAAAAATTGACATTAAAAATTTATTACACCTATTATTTCACAAACAACAAACTTCGCGGTTCTGCAATATTTGCAAAGAAATTTATTACGATGTTTATTGTTTGGAAATAGTGGTGTTCATTTTTTATAATTTTTTTTCTGAGACAAACGTTTAAACCTACTGATAATAATAACTTTGTTTTATTGCTTTTGCTTTTTTAGATTACTTTTGTTATATTACTAGTTTAATTACCCACTTTTTACCCTTTTTTAAGTGTATTGAGGACCGCCTACCGTCACAAACACATGTTTGCGGCCCGCGAGAAAAAAAGGTTGAGTATGTCTGAACTAGACTACTTTAAAACTCAAAACTTACTACTTACTACCAGATTCCATGCGTGCAAACGTGCCGTAATTCAGCAAATTTAAATGATATTTTTGCGTTAGTTGGTCATTCGTGGAGCCTTTCACTTATCTTATAAACTATTCTTAAATAATTTATGCAGAATAAATTTATTACCTAAATCGTCTGAACTATGCCTGAATTTAATTCCAAAACTGTTTAAATAACATACGATTATGCAATGCGAAACATGTCCACTTATTTTAAACTCTGAATCGTGATGTTTAATAATAATAATTTGCTTACATTACTGAAATATTTTCTGGAATGTTCAGAAATCGTGTTAATTTTAACTAATGATTATCAAAACTGTTTAAGGCTTTTCATTACATTAAACATTTAATAGTTTAATTTGGAACAGAGCCAAGTACGTCTGTATTCTATGGTGCAGGCTATATAGAAGAACGATGAAATAAAAGCAGAAACCTCAGCCTCTCCTAACCAACATTCACTAAAATAAACCAATAAAAATACATTAAAGTCAGTCATTTTATAAATCACACAAAATCTTCTATCTCATACATGTTAATACTTCAAAAAGCCTATTTTTTTTAAAAATTATGCATTTTACGAATTTTTATTAATTTTTCTTATTACAAATATGCGACTTAAACCTCGATTGGATAGTTGAGTGATTCAGTATGATTTTTTTTTTCAACAACTACCGCACCCGTACCGGAAAGTAGAACAAAATTCGCTATCACGGGACCAGCTTCAGACCGATTTTCTCCAAACTTTTATACAAACCTCGGCAAACACTACATCTAAATATAAAATTTCGTCGAAAAATATTCATACAACCAAAAATTTGAGAAAATCGCACAAAAATCGTTGTCACAGGCACCCTTCCGGGGGGGAATATGCCCATTTTCAACCGGTATCTGACGTCCACAGTCCAAAATGTATATAAGAAGTTTGGTTCAATTAAAGTAAATGAAAATTCAATGAAAAATAATGCCATACGAAATAAAATTTTACTAAATGCTTACACCATTTTTTTTTCTTTTTTACATTTTTTCTTATTTTGTACTGCCAGGGAATCATATATTTTTCTGTTACCTGCATTCTTATTTATAAAGCATAGGCATATATTTTCTATGATTGCGTCAAAATAGCGTCATTTTTTTCTGATTGTCTTTTTAACGATTAATGGGTGCAAATGCACAGAGATCCGTTATTATGATCGTCGTTTTATTGCATTTTTATTTATTGTACCCGCAAAGCCTCACCATGGTTAACATTTATAAAACCTGTTGGTTCTGCTAGTAATTACTAAAATTGTTTAAAAAAATGTATTGGAATCCTGCCAAAAACAGTTATATTTTATCACAATCGATATTTAAAAAAATATTGGAATAAAAATCTCTGAACTGTCAAACGCAAAATTTTTTAAGCTATAATAATCGCATTTTTTGCATCATCGAGTTATTTTCTAACATTTAGTTCGAGATCTGCAATTATTCAGATTTAGTGTTATCAAACTATACCTGACTTAAGCTCATGACACGTAGCACATTAAATAGTAACAAGAACGAAAAATCATGCGTCAAGCATAGATTATGTAACACTTTCCAACACTTCCAAAATAATTTTGCAAATCTTTACCGTTAGGTGTAAGATGATGTCTAACTAAACAATTTTCAAAACGCATAGCATATTTAAAAATCCAATTTCAGGAATTACCAACAATATTCGGAAAATATCCTAGCTCTTTTGTGCAACCCTGTATATGATCTATAGATTTGTATATATACTAAATAGAATACTAAATTTTAGTTAAGTTAGGACTGGCGCAGCACAGTTTAAAATTTCCCTTCTGCAATTTCCGACAATAAACGGAACTGAACTCGAGAACATTTGTAATGTCCTGTATACAATCTATACAATTTATACACACCAAGTAATATACAAAAAAAAAAGAGTTAAATTTAATAACGAGTTCAGCAACTGGAAAAGCATTCCCAGCAATTATTATTAATAAGCAGCACTTTAACCGAATTCTTTTGTGTGTCCCTGTAAATAAACAATGAAAGCTAAACACACAATATTCTGTAATAAGCATCTTGTAAGCCACGTTAGTGATATATATCAATTTATGTTTGAAATAGTGAAACATTATTAAAATAAATTACAAACGATTTTTCTTCTTAGACCGTAATGTGACGGAATTCTTTTGAGTCCCTGTAAAGAAACTATAAGTGCCATGCACACCACATTCTATAATTAGTCTCTTGTAATGCATCTCAGTTATATATATCAATTTCAATATGTTTGAAATTGTCTAACATCATTAAAATAAACCGCAAATGATTTTTCCCCATAGACCGATTCTTTTGAGTGTCCCTGTAAAAAAAACTATAAGTGCTACACACTTCATTTTCAATACCGAACATGCCACAGTAAGCCTGAATAACATATATCAATTGTATGACGATCCGAGCATATTTACGTGAGTTAGAGCACGGGCAGACAGACAGACAAACTGAATTCATAAACACTTTTCAACTAAGTTGGAAAGCGTTAAAAAGGACACTTTAGTATTGCTAATCTTTGAAAAATAAATCCGTATTAGACAGCTAATTTAACCGATGCCACCATTTACTTTCGGAATAGTTTTGACAACATGCAATTTACGTAATGTAAAACATACCCGCTCATTTTAAAGGGTAAATTATGCTGCTAAATGATAGTAATATGCTTGTATATTTGAAATATTTCATAAAATTATTACAGAATCACAGTTTAGCTGTAAAAGTTTATTACCAAAATTATTCTAGGCTTCTGGTTAGATGAAACAGTTAATGGTTTAGCTTGGAATCCTGCCAAATAGTTATATATTTTATCGCCATGGTTATAAAAAAATCAGTAGAATATAATCCCGGCCTGTCCATCAAAACGATATTTATTGTACTATTAATAGTGACATTATTTTCATCAGAACATTCATTTTTAACATATATTCAGAAGTATACCATATTTCAGACTTAGTTTCATCATACTCATACCTAATATTAGCTTATGACATGTAGTCCATTAAATATTAACAATGGCATTCGAATATTGCTGTGATTTAAAAAATCACTCTCTATGAGGTAATTTAATTGTTAATTCAACTGATGGCAGCAATGGCTTTCAGGATAGTTTGGACACATGCAATTACGTAATGTTAAACATACCCGCTCAATTAAGCCTGTAAATCATGATAATGTAATTGTATTATTGAAATATTTTATGAAATAAGTAAGTAAAATAACATTTTGAGCACCTAGTAATTTACCTAGTATTGCATACTGTTTTCAGTAGCATTCAGAGTCATATTAGTTCAAAATATTTATCTTCAAATATTTAACTTCATAATAAAAATAATATTTATCTTCAAACAGTTATTGAGTTTCTACATTTGCAAACATGTTATTCTTCTTTTTAAAACAGAGCATATTAGCGTGTTTTAGAAACTGTGGGATGTGGTAGGCGGTTTTCGAACATAGCTTCTAGTGGGTATAGCCCCGTAGCAGTTAAAAATATTTAAAATAATGAAAAAAGTCTAAGATTAATAAACCATATATCCAAAAGAAAAAAAAACAAATTTCCATAAAACCAAAAGTAGAATTCTATGTATCGAGTAGGCTACTGATGGCTTAGAACATCAGTTAAAACGTTTCAATGTATTGAACCATACACAAAGAAAAGCAAGCATAAAGCTAAATATAAAATACCTATAAGCTGTGAAATAAATAATACAAGAGTAGGAGATATTTTTTAAAACATTATACGAAACATTACACTGCAAAACCTACTTTATCTGAATTCTCACACAAATAATAATAAAATTCAGAAAAACTTACAGCATCATATGGTGTGCATTAATATAAATAAAAACATAGATGGAAAAACATATTAGAAATAAAAGGAATTATATATATATATATATATATATATATATATATATATATATATATATATATATATATATATATATATATATATATATACAGTACTTGTCAAAAGTCTGAGTACACCAGATTATTTTTAAAAATGCACAATTACCAAAATAAAACCTGTTTTATTGGTTTAGTTTAAAAATAAACAACTTTTTGAACAATAAAGAAATAAAAAAAGAAAAACACTTGTTTTAACATTGAATTTTAGTCTGTTTTCGTCGAAATGACGACCCTTAGCTTTGATAAATACTTTGCATATCCTTGCCATCCTATTTATTAATTTTTCCCGATTTTTGGCGAATAATTCTACTCTAGCAGTTTTGAAGAGCCTCCCAGAGGCACTCGGTGTTACTAGGCATCATTTTTCCGGACTTCTTTTTCTAATTCTTCACACAAAAGCTTCATAGGGGAAACGTCTGGTGATTGATGTGGCCATTCCATTTTTGTTATGAGTTGACCGTCTCAGTTCTTTTGCAAATAAATAGTACACAACTTGATCATATGTTTTGGATTGTTAACTTGTTAGAAAACGAAGTTATGACTCACAAGTCGCCCTCCGGTGGGAATCGCATGACACGCCAATAGGTTGTGGTACACCTTTGATCCATTATTCCGTCGATTATGACTAAGTCAGCAGCTACATTGCCCGCGAATCATCTCCAAACCATCACATTTCCTCCTCCATGCTTAACTGTTGGCACTACACAGTCTGGAAGAAAACGTTCACTTTTTTTGTATTTTTTTATACCGCTAACCAGGCTTCTACCTGCCCGGCATAATGCCTAGCTTTACGGGTTAGTACCTGGGAGCGGGTCGGAAATCACCTGATCACAACATGGCTGTGATCCACCTGACTATAGATTTGTTGACATCGCTGCAGTGCTTGCTCTCTTGTGGTTTGCAGCAGTTATCTTTGTTTGCCGGTTCAAGGTTTCTGTTTAACTTTGTTGTATTGACAGATTTAAAGGTCTCGTAATTTAGAACCTTGATCAGGTGACGAGACCCTCACCTGACTAGGCACCCCCAGAGGTATTATTTACAGGTAACTTGGAGGGCTTTCACCCACGACGGATTTTACATGCACCAGGCGCCTTTAGCGTACATAGATTTTCATATTTGTCGTCTCTGTTGACTTGTCACGCTCATGGTGGATTGTCGCTGCAGTGTTTATCGCTTTTGTTAGGGGGCTAATTTTACTTTTCGTTTTTATTTGCCCCTGAAAGGGTTTTTTGCCGTTTTTATTGGCTCACCACTGTTGTGGGTTGTTTCTGTCTGTTATCATTCGTTGGGTTTTTTCTCTTTGGATGACGACAAGAAAAAATTCGGCGATGCGAGCCAAACAGTTCAAATTTCGGTTCGTCAGTCCAAAGGATCTTCTTCTGCTGTTCCTCAGTCCAGTCCTTATGATTCTTAGCCCATGCGTATCTTTTTGCTATGTTTATTGCATGTAGAAGTGGTTGTCTTACCGAAACACTACCATAATGGTCATATTCTTGCAAGTGCATGACACCGTCCTATCGGACACAGACTGATAACGACTTTTCCGCAACTCCCTTCCTATTTCCGCAGCTGCCAAACGTTTCTTATGCTTGTTAGTAGTCACAATGAAGTTGTCCTCATGAAACATCAGAACTTTTCGGAAGACCAATACGTTTTCTTGTAACATTTTGACCGGTTTTTGACTTTTGTTCTATAGACCGACACATGCAGCAACGGATACCTTCATCTGTTTGTGGATTTGCCGCAAAGAATAACGTTCTTCTCTCAAAACAATAAATTGAGCACACTTTACTCAGAGTTCTTTTTAGGTATTTTTCCCCGACTGGATATTTCAGGTAACTTGTTGATAATGTGTAACGTAAGAAAACACCACATTCCCCCGTTGATAATGTTTAATTATTTACGATCACTTCACGCTCACATGGCACGTTAGTACAGGTTTACACACTGTAAAAAATGACGAATGTTTCTGAATTAACGAAAATATAATATAATGACGAATATATTTATAATGTAAACTCATCCTTGTTAACCATGATTCTGAACAGTGTCTCTTTAACTTTAGAAACCTCAGACATTAATGGCATTACGAGATTTAAAGAATAATTTATAAAAACAAAATTTTTCTAGCTGCCCGTAATTTTCAGAAACGTTTACGAGTAGCTTTTAAAGTTTATTAATCAGTTTTTTACGCCCGGAATATAGTTTTATCCGATGCTATCCATTCTCAAGTAAACATTTTCGTGTTCAACGAATTTTTTTAACAGACAAACATGCAAAATTATCAGCGTTAACATTAACATTAAAATTAAGATTATTTCGTTACTCTTTCATGTATAAATTCACTGATGCAGCTGAAAACGTTTACTTGAGAATGGATGACATTCGATAAATAGGTATTCCAGGCTGAGGAAACTGATTAATAGACTATAAAAACTATTCGGAAACGTTTCTGAAAATTACGGGCAGCTACAAAAATTTTTGTTTTTATAAATAATTTTTTTATGTATTGCTTTCTGGGGATTCAAAAGACAATGGAACACGCTATTCGGATTGTCGGATAACTCAGAAGATTATATTATATTTTCGTTCGTGGTTATAGTATATTTTCATAAAATAAGAAACATTGATCATTTTTTACAGTGCACGACTGATCTTGATAGTAAAAAAAACTAATGCAAAGTGGTACATGAATTTCCCACTAGTTGGCAATCTAGAGATGCAACTCCATGCGAAGCGCGCCACTTACAAGGCTGAAATTATGTCTCCAAGCATAGAACTAATTTTTTGAGGCTTTTATATCGGTTTTGCAGGTTAAATCTGTACGGAAGTATTATAATTTATTATTTTTATCATGCTTCATTCATACACGAGGGGCAGAACGTGCAAAAAATAAGCTTCTTTTTGATTTCTGGGGCTGTGCTCAGACTTTTGACAAGTACTGTATATATATATGTATATATATATATATATATATATATATATATATATATATATATATGAGGGGGCAGGGAAAAGAAAATACCTAAGAATATTAAATGGATCAAAATGACTAAAATAAAGCGTTATTAATTAAATCGCACTAGAAATAAGTAAGCAAAATATTTTTTAGGATAATTAGAAAAGATTGCTTCATTAAATAACTTTTTACTATTTGTTAGTTTATCATTATGATCACTACAAAGCTTATGGTTCCTATAAATAAAATTCAAAATAATATAAGATAATAACATAATATATATAATAATAATACTTCAAAAAACAAATTTGTATAAATTATGGTCCCAATAAGCACACTGTATGACAGAAAAATTAAAATATTTCCTTTTATAATACACATTTTTTTAATAATTTATTGTCAACAATATTTACTAACAATGATTTATTATCAACAATAGCCTTTAGTTAAAATGTAATTCATACAAATGCAAGTAAATATTTGGCAGTGCATTACTAGCAGGACCTCTTTGGGGAAAGACATCGAATTGTATGACATAACTGAGTGCCAAACTAAATGCAATTTGCTTGAATAACACTTATTTTAACAGAATAAAATTATCCCTTATAAAGTCTTGTGAAATTTCCGCGCATCGTAAAACTCAGTGCACAATCTATCAAAATCACAAATTTCAATTGAATTAAAAATATTCATAAACTCATAACTATGAATAGAATAATGGATATCCAATGTATGATTTTGATGCCTTTCATGCAAACCTCTTGCCTAATCAACTATAGACATAATTACAATTGCATTATGGATGCTTTCATTTTATTTTGTGTATTATAATATCAAAATGCCAAATAAATAAAACATTGAAATAATCGTTGTTGTTAATACTTTGGAAATTTTTCCATAGAAAATTTTACACGCCTTGCATTCATAGTAATCAAATTTTAATTGCTTAATAGGCGTATAGCCAACATAGTGAAAAGGTACCCAAGCCGGGACTCGAACCCGGGTCATCAGTATAGCGCATTGACGTTCTACCAACTGAACCACTTGGAAGCGATACTCAGCCTGGAACTTTCTCACTATAACATGTTGGCAAGGCTACAAACGCAGCACAAGGTGGAACATTTTCCGTGAGCCACCAACCCTGGGGCAAACACGAAGTCAAAGAAAATCCAGCATCGATAATTGAACAAATTCATAATTAATACTTTGGAATTATTTTTTTCCATAGAAAATTTCACAAGTTTTCCATGGAAAAATTTCCAAAGTATTAATTATGAATTTATTCAATTATCGATGCTGGATTATCTTTGACTTCGTGTTTGCCCCAGGGTTGGTGGCTCACGGAAAATATTCCACCTTGTGCTGCGTTTGTAGCCTTGCCAATATTGGGTCTTTCCTTGTTACTATTTTTTTAAGAAGTTATTTTAATGCATCTTATGACTATGATCTTACATTCTACCACTTCACAATATTTAACTTCAATCCAATTATACAAGAATTTAAATTTAACATTACACCAGGTGAGAAAGACATACCACCAACTGAATATTGTTACCATAAATTTATTACAAACACCAGGTAATTAGATTTAAGAAGGGGCACCAAAATTTAGTACAAGTTAACACACATAATACAAAATATAAGAAAAGGGAGAGAATGGCAAAATAAATTCATTTACTTTTAAATTTTACTTTTAAATAAAATCAAAGGAGGTAACAATATTCTCATATCTTTCACAACCAAAAAAAAAGGAAAAACACCCAATACTTCTAAATCTCAAAAATATAAAGTATTCATAAATGATGACGAATAACAGTGAAAATTAAACTAATTTTGAATGACTGAATGGAGACAAACTCTCATATTTGAGAGGATAAAACCCAGAAAATTTGCAAGTAAAAACCAAAATGACATTACTTTATGAATACATTTATACTTTTAAAATTTAGGGACCAATGAAATCGTATAGTTGAGCACACTACGTATTTTATAAATCATTTGAAAAGCTGTTATTCAAGATGATAGGACACATTTTTAATTACCTAAACAATAATATTTCACTTAATAGGATTCTCTTAATACTTCATAAATTTATTAACTCTCTTTAAAATATATAAAATTTCACAATTAACTTAATTCAGAATAAACAATTTATTTTAAGTGCATCAATAAACTTTAATCTATAAAATTTACTATCATCTGTTTAGCTATTTAGTCCTATTTACATTTGGATATTTAGATTAGGTCTACACATTTCATCTTAAATCCACATTAATTTAAAATTATATTTGTCATATATATATATTTCTTACAGAATTAATATATTTAAAGAAAACATGTGTGATTGAATTTCACTCCATATGAATTCTGTTATCAGTTTTAAAAAAAAACAATGAAGGTGGACTATTTCACAGAATAACAATATAAGGGCAACAAAGCTAATAACAAGGAAAGGGGGTTTAATTTACTATTAATTTACAGATTTTAAACTAAAAGTGCAGAAAAGAATTACTTATTAAATAATATTTATAAACACATCTGAATAAAACAATAACAGAATTCTAAATTCAATTTTTTACACATGTATATGCTGATATTATAATCGAGCAGACTACTATTAAAGTAGAATTTAACATTACCATTTAAAGTTTGATAACTTGAATAAAATCTTTTAAGCTACTGTTATAATACATGAGAAATGTATTTAAATTAATCAGAATAATAGATGCAAATTAATAAGGGAAAAACAGATTCTTGGTTAATTGTGGGTTTATTTACAAGTAAACATTTTCATATCAGTACTAGAAAGAATATTATAATTATAGTATGACATTATAGACAAACCAAAATTTACTCACATATATTTTTCTTAGACCACAACAGTTATCTCATCTATAGAGATTTTCATCAGGATGACAGATTAACAATTTTATATCAGATCACCACATTATCGTCGAAGATGGCCTCTACTTCATCGGCAGTCCCCACTTTGCCGAAAGAGAAATTCTTTACCATCTAAAACCGCATCTCACTGGTCACGTACTGCTTTCACATGCTCTTTCGGGGTTGGTATTTGTAATACCGATGACATTTGTGTCGATGATGTCGAGAGAAATTCCGCTTACACTATCGGGGTTGGTATTTGTAACACCGATGACATTCGTGTTGATAATATCGAAAGAAATTCCGCTTACACTAATTAAGTTTTAATGTAGCAGCAGGATTATTTGAAGTATAACATTAATTCCTCCTTCTGCTCTTTAATTCGATCCTCATCCAACACATTCCGAACTTTCATGTACTACCTCGGCTCAAAGTTGAGGAAAGCTCATATCTCCTAAAAACCTCTGTAATGGAGATAGCAAAAAATACTTATAGGACCAGCATCCTTTTTAGTTAGCCTCTTCTGTAGTACAAATGCCTTTTTTTCTGCGCTCATGCTTCGGAGCTCAGGGGTAGCGGGGCGCATTTTCCCGCCAAAAATCCCCCTCGCCCGCTCCAAATTTTTTCGACTCGCACCTACATCATACGTTGTTCTCTACTCACTGACTGACCTTCTCGTATCACCTCTCTCTCCTCGAACCTATATGGGACCTACCCATTTAAAAAAAAGGGGGAACGGGGGCCTATCGCTTCTGTTACTATGCGCTAACTACATCACTGTAAAAAATGGGGAGTATAATTACGCTTAATTTGGGTTTATGAAATGCCAAATAAGGTTTAAATATGCACTAATTTTGGTGTCAACACTGAATTAAGTGTTATAATACACTTAAAATAGTTTATCTGTACTCTTTAAAAAAAAATCGGTGATATCACACACCAAGAATGACAATTTGAAATTAATTCCGGAAACCAAAACTCCAATATAGGTGTACATTTTTATCTCGCAATCCAGCTCTGTGGTGTTGAAATATACGATGACGTCAGAGTGTTGCGTCAGCAGACGACAACAGAGCAGAGAACGGAATGAACCATTTTGATTTCATTATGAAGTGCTGTTAAAAACATAAGGTAAGCCTAGTAATTATTCCTTATATATTTAATAGATAATACTAAATAGTGTTTGTATAATTAGATGAGGGAAATTAACTAAACAAAGCATGAGAATTTTTACTTTGTTAGTTGTTTTTGCTTAATAATCCTCTTCACGCACTTGACAACACTCGATCGCTAATGTTAATTCTATATTCTATAGGCATTATTTTTCTAATATCTCGTTTGTATTTGAATAGTTTTAAATGTTTTTTTTTTACATTGGGTAGCAGAGATTAATCTATTTCCGCCGTTGATTACGTTTTCGATTTTCTTTGCGGATTTTTTTTAGGAAGATGCTTTTACTTTCGAAACCGGTTCCGAAAATGAAAGTATCTTCGTAGAAAAAAATCGAAAAAGTAATCAACGGCGGAAATAGAGATTGATCTCTGCTATCCAGTGCAAAAAAAATAAAATAAAATAAAATAAAATCATTTAAAAATATTTAAATGCAAACGAGATATTAGAAAAATAATGCCCTATAGAATTAACATTAGCCCTTAATAAAAAATTATCATATTTTAGAACATAATATTTAGTTCCTGTTTTATTTTTAAAGCAAAATACTTGTGGATTGCATTAAAAGAACATTTAAATCATATTTTAAAGGGGAAAAAATCAGTAGTGTATGTTGTATCTGAATAATAACGTTTAGAAATCATTGTTTATGTGAAAAAAAAACTATTTATTGTTAAATATCTAAGCAGTCCATAGTGATTTGAATTTTCATAATTTTTCCTCTGTACTGTGAGGAGTTTTGAAATCTTGTATGCAGCATAATTAAAAGTAAGCTTATTCCCTGGACTACACTCTCTTTGTGTTTGGCTTTTCTAGAAATTCGTATTACCATTTGTTAAACATTTGCTCAAAAGCAAACTTTTGTGATTATAAAAATATAATTTGCTGCTTCCGTAGAAGATTTTTAGCTTTTGGAAATCTACTTTTATTTATTTTATAATTCTGCAATAGTTGTGATATAATTAATATAATCCTAATAACAGTATTTTTTACAAATCTTCTAGATTAAAAAAAAAAAATGACCCCCCCCCCACACCCCCTTAGGAAAGATTCTCAGGTCACCAAATGAAACCGTTCAAAAATCGAACTTTGTTTTGGGATCCTTTTACATTTTTTAACATTCTTACAAATACTAAATTGTAATATGTATAAAAACTGCAAATAAGTGTTTTAAATTAGTTTAAATAAGTGTTTTAAAAACAATAACTTTAAAATGCAAAGTACATCCTTGATTTTGTCAATTTTTTTTATCGTATACAAATACAACTTTAAAATCCTTAAGGGTAGGGAATTTTAATAAAATAATTAAAGGTTGCAACTCTTTATGAAACGGGTGAACCGCAAGCTTTTTATTTATTGTTGACATCATCACTTATTATTTCACCAGTATAATTATACACTAGTTTACACTGGAAATTTTTATTCTCCAGCCTTTTCTTTTCTTAGTATACAATGATGTTATCAACAATTTAATAAAAAACATAGTGCCTAGAATATGAATATACACTAATTTATCTTTCTGTATAATACTTTGATCATCTATATATATATGTGTGTGTGTGTTTTTGTGCGTGCATGTGTCAGAGAGAGAGAAAAAAAAATATGAGCCTCCGCTACATTTTCTTGAGACCCCCCCCCCCCTATTATTCACATCTAGCTACAGCCCTAATTTTTAAATATTAGAAACTTTACTTACTTTTTCTTGATTTATGCTCTTGTATATGGTATTATTCTAAAATTTGATTTAGTTTATATTTTATCATTTTTAGCATGGAAAAAGATATTTTGGTATCCTATAATTCAAGAAGTAAATTGTTTAATTTACCAGCATCATTGGATGAATTTGAAAATGTAAGATATTTAAATTTTGCAATGTTTTTTGTAAAGAAATTAATGTTTACTATTTTCTAAACAATATTGATGTTTAATGCTACTTTATTAAATGGTACTTGTGTACTAACGCCACCGCAGCAGAAGTTGCGCTAATGTGCCAATAAAGAACAATCTTGTTGTTTGCACGCGCACACAGTTATCTTTTGGATTCCTTGTTGTTTGCTGATTTTTGACGCCATTTTTTAGTGCTATAAAAGATTGGCGGCACTTAAAAACCGCCAAATCTGTACCTACGGTGGTGTTAATACGTAAGTAAATATTAAATTTTAACTTTCTTCTTTATTGTTTCATTTTCCCCAAAATTTATCAACTTTGAACTTTAAAAGTTAAATCTAAAGCTCTATTAAAGCTGTTTTCAAGTTCACTGTGCAACAAATTCAAAATTTTCTGACACAATGACGGGCTAATTTTTAAATGTAAAGATACAAACAGTGTTGAATTCAGGAGGTGACCCAGGGTGGACAATAATAAACGTTGTATGTGTCACATGTTAAAAAATATACACAATCTTTATATAAATATGTATTATTTTATGTATACTAGATGGAACCCGTCAAAACCTGACAGAAACAAATTACTATAACAATATGAGTAAAATAAGCTTCTTTATTATTTAATAGGGGGATAGTATGAAAAAGTGTTTCATAAATTTTATTTTAGAAGTTCTTCCCCTAGTGAAACACAGTACTATTTTCGATGCAAACTCCAAACAGACAATCTGTAAACAACTGTGTAATGCAAATCATTTCGAAATTGCAGTTATATTCAGTACTGCAAGAAATAAATTTTCAAGGACTTATGATCATGCAAATAGTATATTCCTTTGTCCATATCATATTCAGTAAATAAAAGAACGTAGTATAAATAAAGTACATTACCCTGTGATAATACAACCGAGTGAGCTCCTATGCGCATTCTGCATTGCATCTGCTCAAAGGCACCATGGAAATTTTATGTTAAGGCGGTATTAAAAAAATATTTTTCCACGCTCAGCAACTCAAAATTTTGAGACACATTTTCAGACTCATTTTTAAAAGTAAAAACATGAAACTTGGCGGTGTGATTTATGAAGAGATTTATAAGGGACCTATGTTTTTATTTTTCGTTCAATTAATTAGAAATTGAATTACGAACATTTATTTTCACAGTATAATTTTTTTTTGTTTTCAGCGCTATCGCTTTGGGAAATTTTGTTCAAAATGTCCACTTTGACAGCATTTTTTGAAATATATTCTGCCTTTATCAAAACATTGAGACAATACAGACATTATAAAAGTTTCTGAATAAGAGAACCTGCCAATTGGAGGCATTTTAGAGCAAAATTGAATTTAAAAATGTGTATCAAAATAAGCAGTTTGGATTTGAATACTCTTAAATTTTTTTTTAATATTTAAAAGAATGTTTTAAAATGTCCTCTTTAATCATTGTTCGTTTCAAATCCATATCTTCTAAAACACATCCATTGTTGTAAACTAATCAATTTTTATGCAAAGATGGAGAAATTTTCGCTATTGCCAAACTATGGGATTTAAAGCTAAAAATAATGATCGTGGCGTCACATTCAGTTGACGTCAAATGCGTTACACGTGCTTGTTATTTCATCAAATGATTTTTAATTGGATGTTAATGATTTTTTAATGATGTTTCACTGATTTATTAGTTACTTCATTAACTAAAATAAAAATTACGTCTTCGACATCATGATATTTAAACAGAAAAAGCATTGAAAAAATGTTGCAATGTGTAGTTACGTACAATAGATCACTTTCAACTGACATCACAAATATTTATCCAACAGTCGAGAGGGATAATTAAAAAAAATAATGTAAATAAATAAATATCAAAGATTATTTTGGTTTCTTTTTTCTTTAATGTATTGTAAATTTTATTGTTTAAACTTGCTGAGAAATGATACTTTAATGAATGGGGCTTTCCTAATTTCTTTTTCTTTCGTTTCTTTTCCTTACTTTTTTTTTTGAGATTCAAATGGCAACATTCTTTCATTTGTTTATTGGATGCTACAGTTTGGCAAATAATTTGGCGATAGTTTTTTTTTTTTTACGGAAATTGGTTGACTGGATAATATAGAAGTACCAGAATATTTTTCTGCATTTTATAGTTATATTAATAAAAATACATTTTTAAGATTTGCTGAATCACTTATTTGTTTACTTTTTCATGCATTACATTACTGAAGATTGTCCTGTTATTCTTTTAAATATCCTCTACTTACATAAAAAAATAGCATGTGTTTTCTATGGTGTTTCTCATAAACATTGTAAAATTAAGATTATTAGATTTTATTCAACTTCAACTGTCATAACTGCTGATGAAGCAGTTATTTTTGGCGATTTTTCTGTTACCTGTAAAATGGTTGTTTTTGGTATAGCCGTAAATAAGAAAAAAATTTCCAATCGATCAAATAATTGTATTTCGTTAATCATTATATTTTCTGATTTTTAAGCTAAGAAAGAAACAATAATCATGGATTTAATTAATTTTTCAATTTTTAATCATTAATTTCAGTACACCCAAACAATTTTGATTAAATCGGTACAGATGTCACTGCACAGGGTTTTCTTTTTGGCACCATAAATGGCGATTTTTGCTGTGTATAGCAACCTGTTTTTTTATAATAAAAATGAATATATGTGTAAATAAATCAAATAATATAAAAATAATAAATTCAATTAAATGCGTGTGTGTAATAAAAGATTGGGAAAATTGGGTTTTTTTGCCAAAATGGCGCAAAGAAAAATTGCACAAATCCATGTGCGTCTGCGACATCTGTTCCATTAAATCATGTAAGGGTAGTTTTTATTTAATAAATAATGAATTTTGTAAGAAGCCTATGGCTATGTTAGTAAAATGGATTTTGAGAATGGGCTTGCTTTATTAAATGAGTTTTTATGAAATAGGCCTCCAATTTTGTCAGGATCAACTCCTGGTATGGTTACTGAATTTATACAAGATGTACTTGAAACTTATGCATTCTTATTTGATGTTTCAGGAGGTGTATGCTAGATTTTGTATTGATCGGACAGTATCCATTATTATACAGTTTTTTAATGAAGTTTGGCAGGAGTACATTGATGTACAAAAAGATGAAAACATTCTTCCAGGTAAGAAATATAGAATTGTGTTAGATACACCCAAAGTATTATATATTGAAAATTCAGTTCCTGACTGTGCTGAATCGAAATCATCATCCCATATAACTGAACCATTTTTCACTGATGAGAGAAATGCTTCTGGTTCCTGTGAATCATCAGAACCAGATCTATTTGCTGCAGCAACTCCACAGTCATCTTTTCCCCTAGATAATTTCACAATACCCGCTAAAGACTTTTCAAGTCGCCTAAGACAAGCTTTGCAAGATGAGGTACCCTTACCTAGGGTTTTGCGGTCAGAATTAATACATACCATATGTTCATCTGTTGTGAAACATTCAAAATATCCAACATCAGTTATGGTGACCGACATGGCAAGAGCCATTGTTTCTAAATACCCATATTTAAAAGAGTCCATTGGAACTGGATATGGTGGATGGCGACAGGCTATTCGAGATAAATTGAAAAATATGCGTAGATTTGATCAAAGTGAGGAAGTAAAGCAGAAGAAAATAACCAATAAGTTCCATAACAAAGGAGAAAAAGCGAATGAAAAGAAAGAAATACCACAGTTCAAAAAACAACTCATGGTTATTAATGAACAGGCTAGTGCTTCATCTGAGTTAAATGAAACATTTGACATTAGAAGAGATGAAATTGTCAATCAATATATGAAAGTTGCTGATTTAAAAATTAAATATCCAAACTTATTTAATAAACAGCACTTTGCTGATGAATTTTTCCGAATAACAGGGAAATCTAACATTTTTCAGTGTATTCCAAAATTTCTCAGTTTATATAATAAGCAGCTCTATAATTTATTATTGGCACGAAAAAGCCTTCCTTCATGGGTTGAAACTCTGAAATGTCTCCAAGAGCAAGCTGACACAGCAATAGCTAAAGATGAATTTCTGTTGATCTCATTACCTGTGCATTTTTCTGAAGACCAGCTATTTTTAACATACACGGTAAGTGATAAATTACAAATACTGTTATTAATTTATTTGATTATCTGCAAAAATAAGGTGTCTTTGGAGAAGAAAGGTTTAACATAAGAGTAAGAGTTTCCCCCTTCCCCTCCTCGAGGGATGTTGTGCCTAATGTTTACATAAGATAGTTAGGTAATATTTTATATGCAATGTTGATTTCACATTTACAAAATGACAGCATTTTTTTATACAATTTTTATCGCTCTTATTAAATGTTTAAAGTTTTTATAACATGCTATTTAATTTATTTACAGTGTTAGTGACCGTACAAGACAATAACATGTTTTGGTACTTTTCCATTATACTGACACCATGCCAAAATGTATGTTAATGCATAATGTATATATTAAATGTATGCTTGGCGACAATGGTATCCGTATAATGGAAAAGTAACCATATTTTTCTTGCCCACTTTTATTTTCTGTGCATCTATATTAGAAACATTTCATTGATATTAAATTAAAATGTCTTGGTTTGTAACATTATTTTTCTTTTTTATGAAATGTGTGAAAAGTATGTATTTTATTTGCATGTGTTAGAAATGAATTTAATGTGGTTGAAAATGATAGGAATATTATTTAGCAGTGTGCCACCTGTTATTGACTTGCATAAAAAGTATTGTTATTACATACATGTAAATGTTTAAAATGTCTTCCATTGCCCTTAAATTTTCAGGAAAAGATTTCTAAGATTCCTGCCTAATATGTTAGAAAAATCCTAGTTTTAGCTCTGCATTTAATCAAAGACATTCTTATAAAAATGATTTTCATCATGATTTAAATTTCAGTTTAAATAATATTTAATAGAGCCTCCGTACAAAGCCCTGTGGGTCGGTTTTGGGTTGGGAGATGGGGGTGAAGGCTGATTGTGCAAAATGTTGGGGATTTTCAATATTACAATTGAATAATAGGTAAAATGTAGCACTATAATAAATACGGCAATGTTTTCACATTTTATAAATAAATTATATGCCTCAATTAATATTTCACAGGTTTCTATGAAAGGAGACTGCAAATATCAGCTTTAACTATTGTTGCTCATGTGTTTATAAATTACTTTCATATGCTAAAAAAATGAGTCACTTGTCTCTAAGATTGATTAGAAGCTATAACTTTTAGATTTCACCTAGTATTAGAAAAATATTTATCTATCAAATCTTACATTTAAATTAAACAACCCTGATAATGTAGTCTGTTTCCTTATGTCACAATCTCATTAAAGATTTGAATTGCTTGATAAAGAATCAAACTAAAGATCTCATCAAAATGATAAATATTTGCTTATACAAACCTTTTTTGTTGTTGTTGATGTTGCCCATATTTATGTAATTTACAATAGACTGCCAAAATAAAGCATTTATAGTCAGTTACAACAGATGAAAGAGAAAAAATACATTCTTTATTTTACATATCAGAATCTGCTAAATCTCTTTAACTGTTTGTTAAAGGATTACTAAACTTGTAGTATCAATAAATATTTCTTTATAATTTTTCTTCCTGCATGCCATACTTTCTAAGTTGGTTTGTTTTCTGCACGTTACTCTTTGTATAAGTGAAATATAGCTAAAATCTATGTGGTAAATGTTTTGTCTATAAAACGATAAATCTTGTCTTAATCTTTCTTCTACATTATCAGTTATCAAGTTTTATAATAGCATGCTTGGATGATCAAGGGTCGATCCAGGAAAATTTTGGGGTCTATTTAGAGCCCGTTCACAAAAATCTTATTTAACAAAACATTCTCCTTCACAAAATTCATTTTAAAATAGACACTTTCACAAATTTCTATTCCATAAAAACATACTCTTCATTGATTATTTTTATTTCGTTATGTTTTAAAATTTGTAATTTGCCAACAAAACAAGTTCACTGAAAAGTAAAACTTTAACAGAAGGACTTAAAGAAAAAAATATTATTAAATGCTTCGTTTGAATTTGAGTTAGCTAAATTTCATCCTTTGTTACAAAATGTTATTTTTCACAAAAATATGATAAATTTCACAATAATAACTTATTTTTCACAAAATGGGCCCCAAGAAAAAAAAAAAAAAAAAACTGCATCGACCGCATGATGAGGTTTATGCTATATTTAAAGAAAAAAATTAAAATTGTATTTGTCATGCAGTGAAATCGAGTAGCACTGATTTTAATTTTAATTTCTCTTATAGGCAACTACTTCTATTGATGATATTAAGAAAGCAGGTTATTCATCGCCTCATGTAGGAATCATTTGGTTTGAGACTAAACAAGAAAAATACTATGTGCTAGCTGAGCATGAAATTATTCTCCACTGCAATTCATTATCGGAAGCAGTCACCAATCTGATAGCATCATACTTTATATTTAATTGCGAGTATCCAAAACGTTGCATCAAAACCCTTATTTTTATAGAAAAGTTAATCTTTGACATTCAGACAGACAAGAAGAAATTACCATCAATTGTTGTAAACTTTGCACAAAAACTTAAAAATTGTATGTAAGGATAACAATTAGAAAGACATTTTATACTTAAGTCAATTTATATTGTTTAGTGCTTTATCTTTTTTATAATCATGGTTTTAATTTGTAATTTTTGCCCAAACATAACATTTACAGTTTTTACCAAGTATCTTACTCATTTAAACTTGTTTCATAGCCAAGAAAACAATTTTTTTTTTGCAATGTGCTGTTCATGACTGTCCAAATACGTTCACTAATTTTCACGCATATAAATCTCATGTTTATAGAAAACACAGGAATACATTTTCTCAAGATAGATCTATTTTTCCTGGCCATTACATATGTAAAACATGTATCAACTGTCCACAAGTAAGCTGCTTTAAAAATCTGCCAGATATTTCAAAACATTTGAATGTACATACAAAACAAAATAAAACAATATTTTGCCCTTTCATAAGCTGTACAGCCAAATTCAAAAGTTTTTCCTCTTATCGATCACATTTGAGTAGAAAACATACATATTATACGCACACTGATAAAAGTAAAAATAATTTGAATAATTGCGATGAAGAATTTTTAAGTCACATTAATTGTAGTAAAGATCCGTTAATGGACTTTGAATCAATAAATGTAGAAGATGATATAGGTGCAACTGAAGAAAATTTTGATTCAAAAATGAAACGACATGTTAGTTTATTATTATTAAAAGCTCAGGAAAAACACATGCTACCTCTGTCCACAACCCAAAAAATCTTGCAGGATTTTAATTCTTTGTTGGAAATGCAGAGTGATTATTTAATTAACAAAATTAAAAATGAAACTTCTAATTTAAGTATAAGTAATGAGAGTTTTCTAAAGATTAATGAAATTTTGAAACAAAATTGTATTTTTGAGAGCATTGATTCATTATCTAATAATTATAGGAGAATGAAGTACTATGAAACAAACATGCAAATGGTTCTTCCTGTTGAGTATATTTTAGGAAATAATAGTTTCAACAAGTCGTGTTGTTTTCATTATGTGTCTATATTAAAAACTTTGAAATTTTTGTTGATGCAAGATGATGTATTTACACAAGTTGTGAACCCTAAGTGTGACAAAGCCAAAAATCTTATAACAAGTTTTGATGATGGTAAATTCTGTAAAACTCATCCCCTGTTTTCTACCAACTTCCATTCCTTAAAATTAAATCTGTTTTGTGATGAATTTGAGATTTGTAACCCATTAGGTGTTCATAGAAAAACTCACAAATTACTGGCATTTTACTATGTTCTAGGAAATGTATATCCACAGTATAGATCTTCAACTGATATAATTCAATTAGTTATTATTTGTAAAAGTACAGATGTGAAATATTTTGGTATTGGTAAAATTGTTGAACCCTTAGTTAAGGATTTGAATATTCTTGCAACTGATGGAATTTCTGTGAGAGCTGAAACTTTTGTTGGCTGTCTGTCTTTTATTAGTGGTGACAATTTAGGAAGCAATATGATTGGTGGTTTTGTGGAATCATTCTCTAATAAAGTAAACTGTTATTGCAGAACATGCTTGTGTAATAAGGCTGAGATACAAAACACATATACTGATGATCATATTACATTGAGGACTCCTGAAAACTATAAACAACATGTAACAGAGTTGCTTGCTGATGACACAAAGTTAATTCAGTATGGAATAAAAAACAATTCTCCATTTAATTCAGAATTTTTTCATGTTACACGTGGTCTCCCTCCTGATATTGCCCATGATTTGCTAGAAGGAGTTGTCCCATATGAAACAGGTTTAGTTTTAGAAGCTTTACACACACACAAAGTAATTTCTATTGATTATATAAATAAACAAATTGAAATGTGGCCTTATGGACCTTTAGATTCTATTGATAAACCATCTTTAATAAATAAAAAATGTAAAATAAATCAGACAGCTGCTCGAATGTGGACACTTGTCAGATTACTCCCGTTAATGTGTGCTGCTGTCATTCCTGAAGACAATTCATATTGGAAATTGTTTATAGATTTAAAGGGTATTGTTGAACTTATTTTTGCCCCTGTTCTCACAGTAGACCATATTGCTTATTTAAAAATTAGAATTGATGACCACCTACATTTTTTTAGAGAACTTTTTCCTGATAAAATGATGATACCAAAGCAGCACTTTCTTATTCATTACCCTTCTCACATGTTAAATTTTGGGCCTCTCCGTCACTGTTGGACATTGAGATTTGAAGCGAAGCATTATTATTTTAAGAGACTTGCTGCAATAGGAAAAAATTTTAAAAATATAACTCTCACATTAGCAAATCGTCATCAATTACGTCAAGCATATTATGCTTGTAATTCAAATGGATACCTTCAGCATAATAAATCGGTTGGGATTACCAAACCACTTGAATTAAGTTCTATACAACCAGAAGCTGCTCAGGTTATTGTGAAAGACAAAGGATTTACTAGGGAACTATATTCTGTTTCACACTTTACTATTAACTTTTTAAAATATGTTAGTGGTTTATTTATTGTTAGGAAATTAGTTGAAGAAGAACCAATTTTTTCAAAAATTTTGCTCATTATAACAGATAGTGATAAAGTTTTTTTTCTTTTAGAAGATTATGAGTGTGTTTTCAATGATCATTTTGGTGCATATAAAATTTAAAAAATGTCTAATAAGGACTGTTCAAGATTTTTTTTTATGGATGCAAGTCTCTTGCAATTTAGATATCCATTTTCCAGCTACTACAAAAATGGAAACTGGTACATTGTCTTAAAACATATTTTGGTAACATTAAATGATGTTTCATACATGGAATGTAATACTTAAGATTTTTTTTTGTTACATATAAAAATTGTATAATATTGTGTGTAATATATCTTAAGTGGGCAATTTGAACAGTACAAATCCAAAATGACAATTAAAAAATTGTGTAAGCCTGTTTTGGGTTTAACTGTAGGTATACTATTTTGGTTAATATCAATATATTTAACCATGAAATGTGTTTTGATAATGTTAAGTAATAATTATATGCTGTTTGTGTGGTTTGGTACACTGCAATATGCAATTTTTTTTTTATGATTAGCTAAAACCGTTCTTTACTTTTAACCTTGACTTATGCTTTTTTATGTGCTTATAAAAATCATTTTTTTATTGTGAAATTGCAAATATACTGATTTGACCAAAGGCTTACTGTCAGAACTTTGCCCACCTAAGATATGAGTAAGTAAATGTCTTCAGAGAAAATTCTATAAATTTTTTTGCTAACTTTATGAGAAAAGTATGTGTCTAACCCATTGGTCTGCAAGCTGTTAAGAATTATTATAAGCATTGCTTGCCTGTTCAAATTAAGTTAGGTTATTTTGTTTATTAATGCATTCAAATTTCTTTAAGATATTTTGAATTTAACTTTTTTTCTTTCTTCACTGTATTTCATTCGTTCTTACTTAGTTATTAGTCTCTGATTATTTTCATATAATACTTTTAGTATTGACAAATGTGTATTATACTTTCCAATTCAGTATTAGTTAAATAAATATCATAAAAGTTATTCTGTTCTTAATTCTTACTATTAAAATTTTGAATAAATTCTGCATACATGGTTACCTGATTATTCTATTGACCAACTAAGTTATAACCAGAAATGTAAGATGTGTTGGGATGCCATAGTTAAATATCACTAACAAGTAATACTTGTAATTAAATCCAATTAATTTAAGCTTCTTAAGAGTGATATTTTAAAATTAATTTTTATTTAAAGTGAGTAACATTTTCCTTGGGGTATTTCTTAAGAAATTTATTCAAAACGCAAAACATTCATTACTAGGATAATAAAATATTAGGTGTTAATAAGAGTGGGGGATGGCCATAACTTCTACAATGCTATATTGAAAATCGATTAAACCCTTTCACTACTAAAAATAAGTGCAAATAGTTTCATGTGGCTTCATTGTTAAATACGTAAGTATTTTGACATGAAAAAAATACAAAGTCTAACAGAATTTCCTGACTAAGTTTATTTTAACATTTATGTAATCACAACATTTATATTGTTAAATTTCTATATGGAATTCTTTTTAATTATAACTGTAATTGAATAAGGTTTTATTAATGGTGGCAACAAAGTTGCTATCATAATTGTTGTAATTAAACACCCGATAAATCTTGCAGCACCAAATTCTTTTTTATAGCTCTTTTCAAGTCTTTGACCGGAAATATGTCGTCCCAAATTATCCTAAGAGAAAAGGTGATTGAAAGGTTGTGGATATTTACGTAAAGCTACCGGCATTTTTACTGGATTTTTCTTCTTTTGATTAAAAGATAACATATTTTGAAACATCAGTAAACTTTTATAATTAAAATTAAAAAAAATTATATTGAGGATTTCAATTACAGATTTGCGAATTGACTTTTAAATATCCTTTTCTGAATCAAAGAGAAAAAGATCTCTAAATTTTCTGTAAACTGTTATACATTTATATAAAACTTAGACATATTTTTCTCTTTGATTCAGAAAAGGATATTTCAAAATTAATTCGCAAATTTGTAATTGAAATCCTCAATATATTTTTTTAAAATTTTAATTATAAAAGTTGTTTCAAAATATGTTATCTTTTAATTAAGAGGGGAAAAATCCAGTAAAAATGCCTCTAGCTTTACATAAATATCCATAACCTTTCAATCACTTTTCCTCGTAGGATAATTTGGGACGACAGATTTTGAACACCAAATTTGGTGTGATGCTGCATCGAAGTGGCATATCCTGAATTAGTTAGTAGGACACCCAATTTGGTGTTAAAGCACACCAAATTGATGATGGTGTTTTATTACACCACTTTTGGTGGCAACTTTGTTGCCACCAAAAGTGGTGTTTCTTTACACTAATTAATTTTTGGTGTTTCATTACACCAATTTACAAGGGGTGTTTCTTTACACCGTTTTTGGTGGCAACTTTGTTGCCACCATTTTTGGTGTAAAGTAACACTAATATTTTTTTCAGTGATGGTAACAGAAAAATATTTGAAGGAACGGGTCACCTAATGGTCCTTTTTTTGACCGAAATCCTGGGGGAAGGTTGACTGCATGTCCTACAAGGTTAAACTTTGCGGGTATTTTTCCTGGAATAAGTGAGGTTGAACAGCAAGGTCACAACAATTTACACTTGGGGTTGATATTACGAAAAGGGAAAAAAAAAGGAACATTTAACTAGAATTTGGAAGAAAGAACTGCATTACTTACCATGTTATACATTAAAAAAAAAAAGAAAGTGAAAGAAAAATTAACTGAAAATTTAGAGAAATGAAGGGTTATGTTAATATAAGTTAAAAATTTAGAATTTGCGAAAAATTCTACAACACCAACATGTTATAGTGAGAAAGTTCCAGGCTGAGTATCGTTCCCAAGTGGTTCAGTTGGTAGAACGTCAATGCGCTATACTGATGACCCGGGTCGAGTCCCGGCTTGGGTTCTTTTTCACTATGTTGGCTATACGCCTATTAAGCAATTAAAATTTGATTATTATCGTTGTTGTTGTTTTATTTTCGGAAATAATGTTAGTTATCAAAGGGTTAAAAATCATTAATTGATCAAAGAATTTCCAAGTGCGCAAATTTATTACAATTCAACCCAAACCATATTCTTTTGTTCTTCCCCTACTTAACAACAAACTTTGCTGGTTAAGTTTTCTGATCGAATGAATTTGTTTTCGGAGTAGCTTTAACTTACACTTGCGCTATAGAAAATATACTAATTTAAACATTCAATCACAGTGTTGAATAATAATACGCAGAATTTAAACATTCAATCACAGTGTTGAATGATACGCAGAACCTCAGAAAGCAAACTTGGGCCACAAGAAAAAGTTTCCATATAAAAGTTCGAATTTTATATACTAATAATATTTATTAAATTCGTTCTTTTTAAGTGCAATTCATTTTTAAATTAAATTCATTTTTAATTATTTTATGCATTTATAACATGCTTCTTTTTTATTTAAATTGATTTTTAAATCAAATAAACTTTTAATTAATAAGTTTATACTGTTTGTTATTTCTATGCTATTGGAATAAAAAATATTTACGTGTAACTGTATGTTTGAATTAGGAGCTATAGAAACAAATTTGAACCAATAGTTCACACTATCGTGCACGGAGGTATTGTATATAAGGCGTTGAATTATTTTTATATGGAATGTTTCCTGAAGAGGAATACACCAATTATAAATAAATGTTAAACCCATTTTTAACTTAAATGAATTTTAAATTATTTATACATTTGTAACAACTAATTTTTTCATTAATTTCATTTTAAAATCAAATATACTTTTAATTAATATGTTTGTATTGTTTGTTATTTCTATGCAAAATAAATGCTATTCAGATAAAAATATGCACATGTAACTACATGTTTGTATTATAAGCCATAGAAACAAATTTTAACCAATTTTCCACACTATCGTGGACGGAGGTATTGTATATAAGGCTCTGAATTATTTTTATATGGAATGTTTCCTGCAGGGGAATATATCAATTATAAATCAATGTTAAACTCATTTTTAAATTAAATGAATTTGAAATATATTTGTAACAACTGATTTTTTAATTAATTTCATTTTTAAATCAAATAAACTTTTAATTAATGTGTTTGTATTGTTTGCTATTTCTATGCAAATAAATACTATTCAGATAAAAATATGCACATGTAACTGCATGTTTGTATTATGAGCTATAGAAATAAATTTGAACCAATGTTACACACTATCGTGGATGAAGGTATTACATATAAGAAGTTGCATTATTTTTATATGGAATGTTTTTTAGAGGGGAATGTATCAATTATAAATCTAATTTAAATTAGTTTTTTAATTAAAGTAATTTTTTATTAATTTATATATTTACAACAACTTATTTTTAATTAAATTCATTTTTAAATCAAATAAGCTTTTAATTAATAAGTTTTTACTCGTTGTTATTTCTATGCAAAACACTTACATATGCACATCTAACAGTATGTATATTTGTGTATTATAAGCTATAGAAACAAATTTCAAACCGATTTTCCATACTATCGTAGACGGAGATATTAGATATAAGGCGTTGCATCACTTTTGCATGGACTATTTCCGACTATAAATCTTTTTGAAAAAAAACCTTAAATCAGAATAAACTTATAAATTGCTTTTATGGATGTATTTTTTCATTTCCATCTACACATAAACAGGATTTAAACTTTAAAAGTTCCAAAAAAACATACTTTTTTAAAAATTGTATCAAAGATATAGAAGCAGAATGCCCTTTTTTTTTATCGGGGACGTTGGGGAATTTTCTCAACCTATAAGTTGCTTATATTTCTGAAATATTTTATGTATTTTTTAAATAGTCCTGGCCAATCCTAATGATTATCAAAACTGTTTAATTCTTCTCATTAGATGAAACACTGACTATTTTAATTTGAAATTCCGCCAGATGCGTATGTATTTTATGGTAATAGCTATATAAAGGTCCATGAAATTAAAACAGATACCTCAACCTATCCAAGACAATATTTATTATGCCACATTTTCTTTTTTTTCTCTCTTTTTTCTTCTATTCTGAGTATTCTGAGAGACCATATGAAATGGAAGCCAAATTATTCATGTAATATAATCTATTTCATACCTGGCACACAACCTACAACATGTAGTCCATCAATCGTAATATATGACAAGTAAATTGTTTTCTTTTTTGAAAAGTCATTGCATTTTTCTATCCTCCTTAACATAACATAACATTATTGTAAAAAAAAATGCCTGCTTTATAATAATAAGTCAAACTAATCTATCATAGTGTTAATAATAATAAATCCATACTAATATTATAAAGAAGTAACGTTTGTTTGTTTGTCTGTCGGGGGAAATCTCTAGAACTACCGAACCGATTTCAAAAGTAACGGTGTCAAATTGATGGTGAGAGTCCCTGCTCCAACGTAGGCTATATTTTATGTCGGTTCCATTACCCACAAGTGAGTGCAAACGCGAAAAACTTTCTAAAATTGCAATTTTTATAGTACTGAAAGAGCAAGAAACTTTAAATTTGCAATGTTATTTACTCATAAGATGCAAGTGCTCACTAAGAACGGTTTCTAAAAAATTCCAAATTTGAAAGCGTAAAATGCGCGAAAAGCGTTTTAAAAAACGTTATAAATTATTATTTCGATGGAATTGTTAAAGATAAAAACTTAAAATTTGACATGGCTGCTACTTTTAAGACGCGAATGCAAGCACAGAAGAGTTTTTTAAAGAATTCGAAATCTAAACTGGTTAAATGAGAATAAATCGTTCTAAAAAGTTCTAAATTACGATTTCTGTGGAATTGTTAAGGATAAAAACTTAAAATTTGACATGGCTGCTATCTTTAAACTGCAAATACACGCGCAGAACAATTGTATAAAAAATTCTAAATTTTAAAGGATGCAAGAGAAAAAAACGTTCTAAATTATGATTTTTGTGATACTGAAGGCAATGGAAGCTAGAGATTTGGCATTGCGGTTATTTTTCAGATACAAACGCTCGCTATAAATGATTTGTAAAACAATTTGAAGTTAAAAGTGTGAAATGAGCGGAAATCGTTCTGAAAATGTTCTAAATTACTATTTCTGTCAAATTGTTAAGGATAAAAACTTAAAATTTGACATGGCTGCTATCTTTAAACTGTAAATACCTTCGCAGAACAATTTTATGAAAAATTCAAACTTTTAAAGGATGCAAGAGAAAAAAACGTTCTAAATTATGATTTTTGTGATACAGAAGGCAATGGAAGCTGGAGATTTGGCATTGCGGTTACTTTTCAGATATAAACGGTAGCTATAAATGATTTGTAAAAAAATTCGAAGTTAAAAGTATGAAATGAGCCGGAATCGTTCTGAAAATGTTCTAAATTACGATTTCCATGAAATTGTTAGGGACTGAATCTTAAAATTTGGCATGGCTCTTACTTTTAACACGTAAATGCTCGCATAAAACAATTTTTTTAAAAATTCGAAATTTAAAACGCTGAAATACGCGAAAAATGTTCTAAATTACGATTTCTATGGAATTGTTATGGATAGAAACTTAAAATTTTATATGACTACTACTTTTAAGATGCAAATACACGCACAGAACAGTTTTTTTTTTTTTATTTAAAAGGGAGCAGGAGAAAAAAGTTCTAAACATACTATTTTTATTATACTGGAGGAATTAGAAATTTGAAATTTTGCATACTCGCTAAGAATATAGTTTCTAATAAAATTCGAAATTCAAAAGGAGGATGAAATGGATGGAAAACGTTCTAAATTACGATTTCTGTGTAATTTTACATATTATATATTAATTCATAAATTCAACATCCATTACAAAGGCATCACACAAATACTATTTGGCATATTTCAACAACTACATGTGCAAAGCCGTGGGTTGTGCTAGTAACTTATATTTGTTTAATCTTTCCCAATTTTTTTAAATAATGATAGTCAGCTTTAAAGACTACTAAAACTACTTAAAAATTTTAATTAGATAAAAAAGTGACTACACTGTAAAGAAAAGTGAAATGTATCTTAATCTAGAAAATATAATATAACCTCAAATAAAAATATACATAAAAATATATCCGAGTTAACCATGATTCCGAAAAGCGTTTTTTTATCATTAGAAAGCGCGGAAACCAATAAATTTTCGATATTTAAGTGAACATTTATAAAAACAAACTTTATTTTCCTGCCACTGATTTTCGTAAACGTTTGCGATAAGTTTTATAGTGTATTAATCAGTTTTTTCAAACCGGAATATAAATTTTTAGGATGCTATGAATACTCAATTAAACATTTTCAGCTTCGTAATTTAATTTATACACTGTAAAAAATGACCGATGTTACTTGTTTTATGAAAATATGCTATAACCACGTTCGAAAATATAATATAATCTTCTGAGTTATCCGAAATTTCAAATAGCATGTTACATTGTCTTTTGAATCCTCAGAAACCAATACATCTTCAAAATTTAAAGAATAATTTATAAAAACAAATTATTTTTAGCTGCCCAAATTTTTCAGAAACGTTTCCGAAGGGTTTTTATAGTGTATTAATTAGTGTCCTTAGCCTGGAATACCTCTTTTTTCGAATGCTATCAATTCTGAAGTAAACATTTTCATGCTCAAAAAAAAATGTTTAACAGACAAACATGCAAAATTAACAGCGTTAACAATAACATTAAAATTAAGATTATTTATTTACTCTTTCATGTATAAATTAACTTATGCGGCTGAAAACGTGTACTTGAGAATGGATAACATTTGAAAAACAGGTATCCCAGCCTGAGGACACTAATTAATACACTATACAAACCCTTCGGAAACGTTTCTGAAAAATTCGGGCAGCTAAAAATAATTTGTTTTTATAAATTATTCTTTAAATTTTGAAGATGTATTCGTTTCTGGGGATTCAAAAGACAGTGGAACACGCTATTCGGAATTTCGGATAACTCAGAAGATTATATTATATTTTCGTTCGTGGTTATAGCATATTTTCATAAAATAAGAAACATCGGTCATTTTTTACAGTGTACATATAAGAGTAATAAAATAACATTAATTTTAATATTAATGTTAATGCTGTTAATTTACATGTTTGTCTGTAAAACATGTTTGTTCAGCATGAAAATGTCTACTTTAGAATTAATAGCATCCTGAAAAACGTGTATTCTACGTTGAGAAAACTGATTAATATAGTATAAAAACTACTCGGAAACGTTTTCGAAAATAGTTGCAGCAAAAAAAAAATTTGTTTGTATAAATGCTTTTTTAAATCTCGAAAATATAATAGTTTCCGAGGTTTCTAAAAAATAGAGAACACTTTTCAGAAAAGTGGGTAACTCGAAAGAGTTTATTGTATAGTTGCGTTTGCGGTTTTTTTATTTCATTTTCCTAGATTAAAAAAAACATTTGTATTTTTATACAATTTAGTTCAGATTGGAAATGCGCCAGATAAGTCAGATATTTTATTGTAATGGCTATGAAAAATATCAATGAATAAAGAAAAACCTAAATCTGTCCAAACGAACATTCATTGTGATATATTTATTTTGGAACAATGTGACATGAAACTCAATCTTTAAACTTTAACTTTCATTTTTAGTTTTAAAAACTACCAAGTGGCTACAGCCTTAAAATTGTTATCTATAGTTTTCTATGTTGATGTGTTATGTTTTTTCTGTTATATATATATATATATATATATATATATATGCAGCTGTTTTAAGGTTGAAGTGAAATATGTGCCATTAAAGTTTTTTATCAACAACGCTGTTTATGGTGAAGAAAGTGTTACTTTCTACATAGTAGCTGGATATTTAAATATTTGCAGAGATTTTTATGAATAATAGATTATCCTGATCCGTCTATTAAGTTTCTTTCGCCCTTACAACGATAGTTAGAATGTCCTTTCGTTTCTTTTCGCATTTTGATCTTTTTGTTCGCTTACGGCATACACTCAGAGAAAGCATACGAAATGAAAGACTAATTTCACAAATGTAGCTTCGTCAACTTCATAACTGACACCAGCTTGCGATATCCATTTACCCTGGGATATGATACGTAAATAACTGCTTTACGAGGTATTATTACTTATTTTTATCCTCCTGAACATACCATAACTTTATCATAACTGAATAACAATGAATATGCTATATATTGTACATATTTATGCCAAAAGAAAAACAAAATATGTAGCGTATTGCCTAGCTATTGGCTTTATGAAGATAGTCCAGGAATAAATGGAACGTTGAATTTTTAGTAGAACGTTTGTAGCACGATGGTTCATAGTTAACCCTGACTAGCTCAGTAAAAATGTCAGAAAATAAGATAAAACCAGTTTTAATTTAAAACTTTAAGAGGAAGGACGATGGTTCAGTCTCATTCACAGAATTTTAGCTCGGACTGATGAATGATGTCTAAAGAAGCCCACTAGAGAAATATACTTTACTACATCGGAAGAAAAACCACGAATAAGATGAGTAAATAAAACTTTAACTTACGCACAGATGCGCACTGCAACCCTTCCAACCTTAACTTTAAAACCTCGGAACTATCCTTTGCTGCGATGTGCAGGATTCCACTACTTTGCTAACAGATGGCTAAATACCTAAAATCACAGCGGCCCGTGCCCGCCAACATAATTTTTATTGAAGTAATAAGTCTAATATATCTTATCAAGTCAAGCTTCTACTCTAAGCAAGATTTACATCAGGAGCACAACTTCTATATGTTGATAGGGGTGGGTTTCGAATTCCACTGGGGCGAGATACGACCAAATCCAATAATACACCCATTTGCACCTGCTTAAATACATTGCTGACTGAGCAGAAAAGCCAGAATTTGCATTAAAACTGCTGCGCAACGCAGAAAACCCACAAATTCCGAAGGACACATGCATTCGTCGAAAGTTAAAGTAAAATAGTCTGCAGATGTCGCTGCACGCACACAGATGTTATTTTCTCAATACGATCTCAATCAAAGCAAACGGCTGCCTTTATGAGGAGTCGCCAATCCACTACACGTTTTGTTCGGATTCTAAAAATTGTACGTCTATTCTGCCATTTCTTTTATTTCCGCAAAGTAATTGAATCTCCCTGAATCTGATTGTCGCAGATATTTTACGCAGTGATATGTTAATGAGGTCTCTGTGGTCGGCTGGTTAGTGTAAAGACACTGGTGGAAGCTAGTATCGTTAGATTTAGGCCAGATTCTATCATTTAAGGAGAATCAGACTATAGTTCCATCGCTTCCGGACTTGAAATTTGGATTCTGCCTCGTGTTGGCTGTTTGAGCTGTTCGTTTGAGTTGAATTCCTGACTGAGAGCTTCGACGACGTGGCAATACGTTAATCTTTAATGTTTTCAAATAAAGAGAAGCTGTCATCCACGAGCTTCTCCTTTAGTGCTATTGCAGTATTGTGCAAGTGACTTTTTATATAGTGTTTTCAGAGTTTCTAGTGATGTATGGTGAACTTCTTTCTCATTTCCTGCGAACTTTTAAAGTAGCAATTTTACGCAAGTTAGTGCTTGAATTTAACTCAGTTTTTAGTGCCGGGGCTTACAATTTTGATCACTGTTAATTCAACAGACTTGCGCCACTGAAATCAAGCTTATTTATTGCTTTCGAAAAATCATTGTTACTTTTAAATTTCTGAGTTGTGGCTACTTATTTAGTAGACGGCTCCGTAGAGTACGCCACAAATTTAAAAATAATTTATAGGTTTTCTGTCGTAAAACGTATTTATTCTTTCAAGTGCAATATTACATTGTGCACTTTTGAACTCATGGATGCTAAGATCTTCCATATTTTTCTAATAATCGGGGCTAATTGTAAGGATTACCAAAACTGTTTAAGCTTTGTGCATAGTCTAGTTTTGAATAGCGCTAGGTATGTGTACATTTTTTTGTAATGGATAGAGAAAAAGACCATAAAAGAAAAAAACTGAAACTATTCAAAAATAACATTTATTACAGTGTATTTGTCTCCTTTTATTTCGTCTTTAACTTTTTTTTTGTTAATGGGGTATTTCCAGAGAAAGCATACGAAATGAAAGAAAATTTATTCAAATGTAGTTTCATCAACTTTATACCTAACACCAGCTCACGACACGTAGTCCATTAATTCTCAGATATGACAGCTGTTCTTTGAAAGCCATTACATCTTTTTCTCCTCCTTAACATAGCATAACATTGTCGTATCTCAGTAACGTCGAAAATGCTATAAATTACACATACTTATATCAAGACAAAAGAATTTATGGGGCTTCTGACGTTAGGACATATTCTTCTAAGTATGATATAACAACATGCGCTTTTGGAGTTACAGATGCTAAGCTCTTTCATATTACTTTTAAATAATCATGGCTAACCCTAATGCTTAACAAACTTGTTTAAGGTTCTTACCCTGTTGAAAAAAAAAAGTTAAGTTTTGCCTGTATTGGTCTATTAGATCTAGTTTGGTTTATATTTACTCTAAGTCATAACAAATATTTTTATATAGCTTTGTTTCATATAATTTTGTGTTTATCAATCCAAACAACATATTTTATATATTTTATAACTCCCCCTGATATTTTCATTATTGTGGATACTTTTTTACAACAAACAAGATTTAAAGTACGAAGGATCATGGTCCATAAGCCGTGTTTTTGGCCCATGAAATAAGCCTCAACTCGATTTTGCTATACTGACTTAATTATTTCACTTTTTAATATTAGAAGGTTTATCCTGTACAATTTCAACAATAGCTTTTGCATTTTGTTCGGATTTATGTGACTTACACAAGCTCAAAGTTCGTATTATTCGTAGTTTTTGATGAAAAATACACTATTTCTCCTAATTTTACCTCAATTGTTTATATGAGCGCAATCGTGCAACACTTTCTTCGTTACATATATTATAAAATACATCAAAATGTACAATATATGTAAAAAGAAAAGTGTTGCAAAGGTGCGCTCAAAGTAAACTATTAAAAAATATGTTAAAAACTGAGGTAAAATTAGTTGAAATTGCGTATTTTTCATCAAAAACTACGATCAATACGAACTTTGAGCTTGTGTAAGTTATATAAATCCGAACAAAATGCAAAAAATATTGTTGAAGTCGTACAGGATGAACCTTCTAATATTAAAAAGTGAAATAATTAAGTCAGTATAACAAAATCAAATTTTAGTCTTCTTTCATGGGCCAAAAACACGGCTTATGGACCCTGATCCTTTACATGATCCTGACAAAGAAAAGCTAAGCATGGAGCGCATCTCGTTTTCGTTTTTCGATCTCTCTTTAGATCGCATTTTTTGCAGTTTCCTCATTTAGGTGAACCAATATTTTCTTACATTCTCAACTTTCAGCAAAAAACAACTGAACCAGCAATGGAAAAATACTTCAACATTTTAAAGCTGTGCTATAATGAGAGAAACAACAATTCAAACGATGTGAACCAACATTCAAACACATGAGAAAAATAAAACCTACTACAACTCAACATTCAGCAAAAAAAACTACTTATCCAGTAGGAAAAAACCAAAACCAAAACATTCAGCTAACTACAACTCAACACTCAACATTCAGCAAAAAACAACTCAACCTTTAATCTCCGTACTATAGTATGAGAAACGCGAAAACAAAGCATCCAGTAGAAAACAACTCAATTCCACTGGTGATGTCACTTTCGGTCACGCCCCCTTTTGATTGACAGCTAGTCTCGCCCACTTCTTCGCCGAACAAGGTGCGGCTGTTACTATCACATTCTTCACCAGTTTGATCACAGAGCTCTTGCAAAAGCTTTCTGATTATAATTCTAAACTCATTTTGACTACGGGTCATGCGGCGCAATAAATTGGCAAAATACACCATTCAAACAGAACATAGCATGAATATTATTAGTATACTAATGTCGTCTATCAATCATTATTCGAAATGCATACCATTGAAGAATTCTAAATTTAATTTTGTGTATTTCTATGCATATTAGTGATATGGGTAGATTAAACCCATACAGGTAAAATGACATTGTTTATTTTTTGTTTAAGAAAATAATTCTTCAAGCCTGAAAAAGTTATAAACTAAACAAATTTATCTATTTGAGTAATACTTAAATATAAGACGTCGCAATTAAAACCTATGGGACCTATCATCAAATAGATTTCAGAAATTGATCATTTAGACCCAATGTGGGTAGAAAGGTTAAAGGACGAAACCGTAAAGAATTTACTTTGAAACCGTGCAAGATAAGTCTATATTTCATTGAAGTGGTTATAAAAAAGTATCACTATACAAAAACAGAAACCTCAAACCATTTAAGCGAACATTCATTATAGTATATTCATATACGTATTTTTTCACTTATGACGTATATTGTAAGAAATCATACAAAGTATAAAACGACATTATTCAAATGTAGTTTCATCAGCTTGATATCTGACACCAGCTCACGACACTTAGTCCATCCATACTGAAATATAATACGAAAACCTACTGCGCAGTGAAATATTATTATTTTTTTAATTACACACATTTATGCCAAGAAAATAATGAAATTTTAAAATTGCAAATTATTATTTCAATAATACATACAAATATTTTCTAACTTTGAGCAAATTTCTATCAAATATATTGACAGACAATATTGACATTAAGAAAAGACGTGTTGAGTCATAAAATTGTAAAATAACAAACTTTTCTCTGAATTTTATCCCGGTCTCTCAAAAAATTAGAATACAGAGTACTTTTTGCTCTTAACTTTGAATTTTTATCATGATTTAATAAAATATTATTTATTTCCGAAATTAAAATTATTGATTCTATTAAAAATCATTTCTGAACGAATTTCCCAAAATGTAAACAACAAATACTAACCATGTTGATTCATAAAATTTTAAAATGACAAACTTTTCTCAGAATTTTATTCCGTTTTATCAAAAATTTAAATCCAGGGTACATTTTAGCTTCTTCTTCTTTTTTTCTTCTTCTATTTTTTTTTTTTTTTTTTTTTTTTTTTTTTTTTTTTAAACACGACTTTAGAAATAATTTATTTCCGAAAATAAAATTATTGATTCTATTAAAAATCATTTTTTAACGAATTTTCCCATATGCGCGATTCAATAAATTTTTTGGTTCATAAAATACTAACTGAACTCTCCGCCTACATAATGACAAACGATATAGTCAGTTAATTATTCTGAATTACTGGATTTATTTTCAGAATATTTTTAATAACATGCAATTACGAGATTCGAAGCGTCTTTGCTTATTTTAAACAATACTATCATACTATTGAGTAATAATATTTTGCTCATATTAGTTAAACCTTTTGTAATTCGCATAAATAATCAGAGTGTAATCTTATGATTGCTAAAATAATTTTAATCTTTTCATTGGATTATACTGCGAATAGTTTAATTTGGAATTGTACCAAATGGGTCTATGTTTCATTGTAATGGGTATAAAAAAAGTCAATGACAAAAATCAGAAACCTAAACTTATCATAACGAACATTTATTATACTATATTTATCTCTCTCTCTTTTTTCTTTTTTTTAGCTTATGACATATATTCAGAGAAACTATTGAAAATGGAAGCCACATTAGTCAAATGTAGTTTCATCAACTTCACATCTGACAACTCACGACATGGAGTCCATTAATTCTGATACGTGACACAAAAACTATTGGCTTTTAAACGTCATTACATATTTTTATCCTCCGTAACGAAACAAAAATTCTACAAATTACACAGATTCCTAGCTAGAGAAAAACAAAAATTTAAGAAGAATTTTTTTAACTAGCTGACCCGCCCGGCGTTGCCCGGGCATACTGTCATTGAAAAATATAACAAAAAATTAAATAAGAGCTAAAATTTCAAAAGTATAACATTTACATTTAAAAAATGAAACGGTAAGGGAAAATTATTACACTTACTTTTAAAGAATGAAAAGGTCGGGAAGTTCTTGCGATTGAACCTAAACGGCATATCGGTATAAGATCGAGGCTTGATATATGGCAAATTAAGATTTATGAAATGCTAATGTGATGCATTTTATAAAACTTCATTATTGCCATTAAACAATTAACAAATAATCGCAATTTCTGTAAGAAAAGTCTTGGCAGAAATTGCACGTTTTACTCATTAAAAATTCAAAAATCGTGGAGGGATAAATTTACTATGTTAGGCCGCTATTGAAAATTTGCTATTGAACAACATGTATCTCAAAAAATGTCAGAAAGATTGCGCCACATGCCCGAACAGAAACTTCCAAACGCACCTGTGGTTTGAATCTCCTCAACAAATTCGTTTATTCTGAATGAAAGTGGTAGAAGTCATTATTTTTATATCTATCTATAAATATGTTGAAATTTTAATTTATTTAAACTAAATTCGTGGCAAATTTTGTATTCCAAAATCTCTGAATCTAAGAAGAATTTACCTCGGCCTAAATCCTGCCAAAGGACTTTAACCAATGAGATGCGTTTCATTCGGACGTTGCCATTAAACAATTAAGAAATAATCGCGACTTCTGTGCCATGTACGATAGCGCAATATATATATAAATTATGGAAAAATATGAAAATTATGGGAAGATTTGTAGAAAAGAATTGGTTTTTAAATAACCGGTAATCATGGTCGATTCTAATAATTATGAAAATCATTTAAGTGTTAGCATTAGAAGAAACAGTGAATACACTGTAAATCAGACAAATGTTTCTTAATCTGCGAAAATATAATTTAACCACGAACGAAAATATACAATAACTTCTCCCGAGTGTCCCATAATAAAGAAAAGCATTACTTATATTTAGCAATTTTAGATACCAATATGGTTTATGGAGTTACAAAAGCATTTATAAAAACAAAGTTTTTGGAAACATTTCCGAGGAATTTTTATCGCCTATGAAGCCGTTTTCTCAAAGCAGAAAATCGGTTATAGGATGTTAATAATTTTCCATCAAACACTTTAAGCTGCGTAACTGAATTTAGAGATGGAAGAGTTATTACTCTCAAATGATTGTTAACACTGAAAAGTTACTGTGACTGTCGCTTTGTGATGGGTCACCAGGTGACATTACAATGAAGTCACCTTGTGATTCTCAAGTCACTGTCAGTTTAAGACTGAACTTGGAAGTCATTGTGAGCATTGTATTGTGATGAGTTGCCAAATAATGTCACAATGAAGTCGCATGGTGACTTTCCGATGATCGACACTTTATTGTGAAGCCATCATTACACTCCTTTGTGAAAAGTCACCTGATGATTTCATTTTCTGTCACTTGGGAACTCGTCACAGAACAGCTATCATGATGACTTTACAATGGAGTGTCAAAATGACAGTCACATGAGAGTCACAAGATGACTTCATTGTAAAGTCACCTGGTGACTCGACAAAAAGCAGCAATCACGGTGACTGTTCAATGGAGTGACCAAATGAGAGTAAAAATGAGACGAATGAAAGATATCACATTTCTGTTCATTGTAGTGACTGTGAAAATTGCGACCATTTGTGATGTCAAGAAGACTTCACATCGACTGTCTGTGCTGTTAGGGTAGTACCCACTTGCTGTTTATAGAATTTCTTTTTGAGTACTCACGTGTTCCGAAATTAGCATTTTGTGTTTGTTGCTTAAGTTTTGCACACTAGTGTAATATATTTTAATGTTAATTAAAACATATAAATATACAAATAAATGTAAATATATTGCTTGAAGTCTCCAAAAGAGAATAACGTGGATAAGAAGTCAGACGAAAGTTTTTGACATCATCGAGAGAATTAAACGGCTAAAATGGAAATGGGCTGGGAATATTGCAAGAAGACAAGACAATAGATGGAGAACAAACACCCTACAGTGGTATACCAGAGATGTAAAACGACCAAGAAGATGACCTCAAGTAAGATGGAGTGACGAAATCAGAAAAGTGGCCGGTGTTAACTGGATGACTAAAGCACTAGACAGGCAACAATGGAAAAATATGGGAGAGACCTACATCCAGCAGTGGATTGAAAACGGTTGATGATGATGATGATGATATTGCTTGAAGATACGTAAAACATAAATAAAAATCATTTAAAATGCTTTTTATTTATGTTTTAAGCACCTTCAAGCAATATATTTACATTTATTTGTATATTTATGTATTTTAGTTATTAAACAAGGTAAATTTGCACTGAAATTTTAACTTTTTATTTAATGTTGATGTTATTAATTTATCATGCTTCTCTGTAAAACGTGTCTATTGAACCTGAAAACGTTTTTATTTTAGCATCTGATAAACATGTATTCCACGTTGAGAAAACTGATTAATACACTATAAAAAAACTACTCGGAAACATTTCCGAAAATCAGTGGAAGAAACTTTTTTATAAATGCTTCTTTAAATCTCGAAAACATATTGGTTTCTGATGTGGTAACTCGTAGGTAACTAGGAAGAATTTATTCTACATTATATTTTTCTAGATTAAGAAATATTTCTCTGTTTTTACAGTATTTATAGTTTGGATTCTTTCCAAATAAGTCTATGTTTCTTTGTAATAGCTATAAATATATGAAGAAAAAAACCCCAGAAATTTCAACTTTTCCAAGAGAACATTCATTATGTCATACTTATATCTTTATTTCTCTCTCTATCACCTTTTTTTTCTTTGCTTACCGCATTTTTTTTTCTTTTAGAAACCACACAAAAAGGAAGCCACGTTATGCAAATGTAGTTTCATTAATTTTATACTTCACACCAGCTTATGGCACTTAGTTCATTAATTCTGAAGATATGACACAAAAAGTACTGTGCTTTGAAATATCATTACATCATTTTATACTCTTTAATATGCCATAACAGTGTCGTAACGCAGTAACAACGAGAGTGATGCCAAGTACACAGATTTATGCCAAGAGCAAAATAGAATTTTAAAAGAGATTTTAGGTTTTCTGACCTACAACATGTTTTTTTCTACACTGTAAAAAATGACCAATGTTTCTTTTTTTATGAATATATACTATAACCACGAACGAAAATATAATATAATCTTCTGAGTTATCCGAAATTCCGAATAGCGTGTTCCATTGTCTTTTGAATCCCCCGAAACCAATACATTTCCAAAATTTAAAGAATTATTTATAAAAACAAAGTATTTTTCGCTGCCCGAATTTTTCGGAAACGTTTCCGAAGGGTTTTTATAGTGTATTAATGAGTGTCCTCAGCCTGGAATACCTGTTTTTCGAATGCTATCAATTCTCAAGTAAACATTTTCATGCTCAAAAAATATGTTTAACAGACAAACATGCAAAATTAACAGCGTTAACAATAACATTAAAATTAAGATTATTTCTTTACTCTTTCATGTATAAATTAACTTATGCGGCTGAAAACGCTTACTTGAGAATGGATGGCATTCGAAAAACAGGTATTCCAGGCTGAGGACACGAATTAATACACTATAAAAATCCTTCGGAAACGTATTAGAAAAATATGGGCAGCGAAAAATACTTTGTTTTTTTAAATAATTCTTTAAATTTTGAAAACGTATTGGTTTATGGGGTTTCAAAAGACAATGGAACACGCTATTCGGAATTTCGGATAACTCAGAAGATTATATTATATTTTCGTTCGTGGTTATAGAATATTTTCATAAAATAAGAAACATTGGTCATTTTTTACAGTGTAGCAAGGAGAGGACCAAGCTTTGGTTATCACAGATTTTGATTATTATTATATATGTTGTAGGGTAGAAGCCCCTTAATCTCATGTTCTACGTTGGTCGTAGCTCAGTTGTTATGTCGTCTGCTCGTTGATCCGAGGGCCCGGGTGCGAGACCGGGGTGAGTTACGTTTATTTTTCTCATTTTTTTGTTTTATAAATATACTTGTAGCTATTATTTAATAATCCTAATTAAAAATTATAATATTGTGCATTAATTATAATGTTAACCTATTTATTTTTCATTTGTAACTAAATCGTTGTATAAAACATCATTAAACAGTTAATTCTTTTTAATCACTTTAAAAATGTATTTCATGTATGATTTATCGATGCAATGATATTGAACAATTGTGTCAATTCGTGATTTTAAAGAAACATCATTTATATATTGCTTTAACAAGGGAAGTCAGTGCGATGATAATACTACTCTGTTTTTAAAGTAAGATGCATAATTATATTAAACTTTAGCATAAGAATTAAATTACAACATTTTTTTTTTCTTTTTTGTATATTAAATATTTTTAAATTTGTAATACGCGCTTTGAATTAATTTATAATTAATAAAATAAGGTATGATTTTGTAACGATTGGAATTTTTATCAGTCAATAATGGATCCATTTTTTAAAAAATCTCTTTAAATGATGAGAAATGTTTAATAATGGCTTAAAAATCAAATTAATTAATTTTAAATTTAAATATGTTAACATTATAATTAATGTACGATATTAAAATTTTTAATTGAGATTATTAAATTATAATTACAAGTATATTTATAAAACAAAAAATGAGAAAAACAGACATAGCTCACCCCGGTGTCGAACCCGGGAACGCGGATCAACGAGCAAACGCCATAACAACTGAGCTACGATCAACGCAGTGATTTTGTCACAAAGTAAGTATTTCAGTTGTGTTAAAATATTAGACCCTTTATTTCTCGAGAACTAAGAAGCGTTGTATAAAATCCGTTGAACCTGAGACTAAGGGGCTTCTACCCTACAACATATATAAAAATAATCAAAATCTGTGATTACCAAGCTTGGTCCTCTCCTTGTAAGTGTACTGTTACAACGTGCGCTTTTGCAGTTATGGATGTTACGATCTTTCATATTTTTTTTTAATAATAGAGGCCTTTTTCCAATGAATACCAAAAGTGTTTAATTAATCCTTTGTGTTTTATTTATTTAAATAGACCTCAACAATGGTGACATCACAAGCTGCTGCTTGTTTCCTGAACTCTGCGAATCAACCGCAAATTGGATGAACACAATCCGTTGCGAAGTAGTCTGTCAATGTTATTGGAAGGTCCATTTGTTATGTTTGTTGTTTTTTCCTCGAATGTTACTTTTAAGCATCTCTTAGTGCTAACTTTGTTTTCAAAATAGCTAGAAAATGTGTCATTAAGCTTCACCAAACGTACAGCTTTTTTAATAGCGAACTAAAGCTAACAGCAAGAGAAGAAAATGTCTGTGAATCCAACCACGTAAAAAATTACATCTTTGTCGGGGATTCGCATACTGATGGACAAGTTCATGTTAGTATGAAGAATAGAGTGTACAATGTGGAAGTAAGTTCGACTTATACTTCTTATTAAAAATTATCTAGTATTAGAAATAATTTTGGATGCACATTACCATTAAAGATCAAGTAGCTAAACAGTGGTTTGTATGAATCGAATTTGCAGTTGCTACGCGAAATATAGGAAGCCTGTGACCTCACACTGATGGGGTCGAGGCTAACAAAAAAGACAGGCTACCGCAGTGCATTCCGCTTATCTTTTTTTACAGACCGCTAGAATGACGTGGTGCTCTTTTCGTAATTGGTGCATTCGAGCATCACGTGACTCCCGCGGTCTGTAAAAAAAGATACGAGTAAAGCACCGCGGTAGCCTTTCGTTTTCGTTAGCCTCGGATGGGATCTATTACTAGTAATGTTCTTTGAACGATTTATTAACCCCACTCCTTGTGCATTAATCACCAGTCACGCTCGTGATTGATTCACAGGGTATATTTTACTTACCACGATTCACACTGTGATTGATTCACAAGACAACGTTTACTCAGGGATCGTAAAGTTCCGAAATGTTTCTACATTTACAACCTCTATTTTAAACCAAAAATCCTCATTGTAGATTCCTTTAACATCTACAATAGAAGTCTACAACAAATCGTTTGAAAATTGTAGTTTTATAGTGAAAAAATTTTAGGAACGCTGCGAGCCAAAAGGTTTAACCCCTTGTCGTTTTATTCATTTAAATTAGTTATGTAATTTCAATGATTTATTAGCCCATCCCTTGTGCATTAATCGCCACTCATGCTCGTGATTGATTCCCAAGATATATTTTACTTACCAGGAGTCACACTCCTGATTGATTCACACGACATATTTTACTTACCATGATTCACAAGTTAACGTTTACTCAGATATCGCTACATTCCTAATTTTTTCTACATTTCCTACACCTATTTCAAATGAAAACACTTCGTGGTAAATTCCTTTAACATATGCAATATCAAAGTCTACAATAAAGATACGTTTGAAAATAGTGGTAGAAAAAAGAGAAAATTTAAGGAACGCTGCGAATCCTGGTTTACTTTATTACGATTCAGACTCGTTATTAATGCACAGTGGGTTAGAGCTTTATACTGAATAAATCAGTGAATAGTTTAGTTTGGAAAAGTGCCAGAAATATGTAAGTTTTATTGTAATAATGACAATAGGAAGATAATTAAACAAAACAAGAAACCAGAAGCTGTTCTGGTGAACAATCATTATAGTACAGTTATATGTATTTTTTTCATCTTGTTCATTTATGGCACACATTCAGATAAATCACGCAAAATGAAAGCCATATTATTCAAAATTAGTTTCATCAACTCCATACCTGACACAAGCTCACTACACGTAGTCCATTAATTCTGAGATATGACATCTGTTCTTTGAAAATCATTATATATTTTATTCTCCTTAACATAGCACAATAAATAAAGGAGCCCCATTAAACAAAACTAGAAACCTGAACCCGTTCTAGTAAACACTCACTATAGTATATTTATCTCTATTTTTCTCTTATCTTTTTGTTCGTTTATGGCACATAATCAGAGAAATCGCACAAAATGAAAGCCACGTTATTCAAAAGTAGTTTCATCAACTTTATACCTGACACAAGCTCACTACACGTAGTCCATTAATTCTGAGATATGACATCTGTTCTTTGAAAATCATTATATATTTTATTCTCCTTAACATAGCACAATAAATAAAGGAGGACCATTAAACAAAACAAGAAACCAGAATCCGTTCTAGTAAACACTCATTAGTGTATTTGGCTAATTCCATTCATGAATGTAGTGTAAGTCACATGGCCGCAAAAGTTTACCGTTCTCGGCCACCGGTATTTTTTTTTTCAAAAATTCTTCGCTATATTTAATTGTAGATATATGGGATTGAATAAATCAAATTTTCCTTTACTATATTACTGGTAAAAGAACACCGCAGCCATTTACATATCCGTGACTTACACTACATCCACGCATGGAATTAGCCATTTATCTCTATTTTTCTCTTATATTTTTATTCATTTATGGCACATAATCAGAGAAATCACACAAAATGAAAGCCCCATTATTCAAAAGTAGTTTCATCAAATTCATACCTGACACAATTGCTCATTACACATAGTCCATTAATTCTGAGATATGACGGCTGTTCTTTGAAAATCATTATATATTTTTATTCTCCTTAACATAGTATAATAAATGAAGGAGGAGCATTAAACAAAACAATAAGCCAGAATCACGTTTTAGTGAACATTCATTATAGTATAGTTATGTCTATTTTTTTTCTTTCTGCTCATTTATGGCACATATTCAGAGAAATCGCACAAAATGAAAGCCACATTATTCAAAAGTAGTTTCATCAACTTCATACCTGACACAAGCCCACTACACGTAGTCCATTAATTCTGAGATATGACAACTGTTCTTTGAACATCCTTTTATTTTCCTTAATATAGCATAACATTGTCGTAATTCAGCAACATCTAGAATGCTATAAATGATACATAGTATTTACAAAACGTAGTCCCTAAATTTTGATGGCACGTAAATTCTTTTTTTATTTATTTTAATATGAGCGTACCATTTAACATAACATATTATTTAGCATTACATAATTTAACATATCATAACATTTAAAAAAGAACCTGAAATCTTGATAATAATCAGTCAAAAAAATAAATGATAGTGCTTAATAATAATAATTAGCTTACATTAGTCAAATTTGTCGCAATTTTTAAAATTAATGTTGGTAAAATCCAAAGATTGTCAAAACGGTTTAAATCTTTTTATTGAGTGAAACAGTGATTAGTTCAGATTGGAATTGAGCCAGATACGTCTATGTTTGTAATAGCTATAAAAAATGTCCAAAAAAAGAAAAAACAGAAACCTTAACCTATCCAATCAGACATTTGTTATGCTATTTCTTTTTTCTTTTCGTCTTTTTCTTCTTTTTTCTTATGGCATATATTCAGAGAAATCACTCAAAATGAATATCACGTTATTCAAATGTAGTTTTGTCAACTTCATTCCTGACACAAGCTAACGACACGTAGTCCATTAATCCTGAGATGTGACACAAAAACTACTGCATTTTTAGATATCATTACATATTTTTATTCTCTTTAACATAATATAACTTTATCATAATTCAGAACAACTTATATGCTACTTATTACACAGATTTGTGCCTGGACAAAAACAGAAATTTTGAATAATTTATAGGTTTTCTAACGTATAACATATTTTTTCTTTCAAGTGTAACATTGTGAGTATTTTAAGTTGCAAATGTTTCATGTTTCATGTTTTTTTTTTGTTTTTTTTTTAATAATTGTATCTAATTCTAATGATTACCAAAACTGTTTAAGAGAATGTACCGTCCATGAAAAAAAAAAATCAACTTTTTACCTCTTTTTTTGTTTGTTTGTTTTTGTTTTTGTTTTACATTTTTCGAATCCGTATTGTGAGTAAAATAAAATAAAAAATGAATTCAGAAATGTGTCAGAAAATCCTTGTCTCCTTTGAATTTAAGAACAGCTTTAAAGTTTGTGTATAGTTTAGTTTCGAATCGTGCCGGATGGTATATGTTTCATTGTATTAGGTATAGATAAAGGACCATTAAAGAAAAACAGAACACTCAATCTATTCGAACGAACATTATGTATAGCATATTTATCTCGATTTGATTTTTTTTTCTTTATGGCATATATTTAGAGAAATTGTACGAAACGAAAGCTACATTATTCAAATGTAGTTTCATCAACTTCATATCTGGCAGAAACTCATGAAACGTAGGCCATTTATTCTGAGATAAGACGCAAAATCTGATGTTCTTTGAAATATCATTACATGTTTTAATCCTCTTTAACATAGTATAACACATAGCTTCCAACTTTTGTGCTTTTTTGTTACCACTAAATTTTTATAGTGTTTTTTTTCATTATTTAATCAACATTTCGAGGATTAAATAGGACAAAAATTTCTTTTAAAAATTATTGATTACAAAAAGCATAAAAGTTAGCAGCTATATGATAATACATGATAATACACATGCCGCGATTAAAAAAATGCACTAAAATTGATAAAGATACAACTAAATGTAAATATATTGCTTGAAGGTGCGTAAAAACATACATAAAACATTTAAAAGCACATTAAAATCCTTTTAAAAATTCAAAACGTTTTCAACCGAACTAGTCGGTCATCATCAGTGAAAAACTAATTGTTGAGTTGAGTTGTTGTCTCTTCGCGTTTTCTTGCTTGCCCGGAATAAACCATTTTACTTCAAGGGTTTGGAATATGAGGTGAGATGGGAAAGGTTATATAATATTTCAAGAATAAGTACAGGTTAATTAATCATGTATTAATTCATTCCAGACTACGTGGATATCATATGATAATACATCGTTACAGACTATTTCTTTTTTAGATATTATTTCTAGAGACTCTCTTATAATGTTCCGGGTATTATTCCGGGCAAGCAAGAAGACGCGAAGAGACAACAACTCAACTCAACAATTAGTTTTTCACTGATGATGACCAAGTAGTTCGGTTGAAAACGTTTTGAATTTTTAAAAGGACTTTAATGTGCTTTTAGACGTTTTATGTTTGTTTTTACGCACCTTCAAGCAATATATTTACATTTAGTTGTATCTTTATGAATTTTAGTTATTAAACAAGATGAATTTGCACTGAAATTTTAACTTTTTATGAATAAAATGCAATTCATCAGACATTGATGAATGTTCAAACAGTATGAAATTTACTACACTTAAGGATATAAAGGGAAAAATAAAAAGTAAGAAGGCGAAGAAAGATGATAATAATGATAAGTTGGATCACACATGTGACGTAGACGTTCTTTGCAAGGAATGTGTAGAAAACTACTCCAAAACAAAGAGAAAATGTGATTGCATCATGTGTCAAATGTGGCTACATGAAGACTGTACTAATTTCGACACTTTTTGTGTAGATTGCGGTAGAAAAAACAGGTCCATTTACAAATAAAATAATGTAAACACTATATTACTTTTTCTGTTCCCTCTCTAATACATTGATGTTACGTTGCTGCTGAAATAACAATTAAAATCCAATTTTTAAAAAATAAATAGATAATTTTAGTAGTGAACAAAGTAAGCCGACTATTATTGATTTGAACCTATTAGTACGTTTCATTGTACTCATTTAGTTTATTTTTGTTCTTACATAGTTAATTTTGTCTGGATATGAATATTTGTTTGAATATTTTTTATTTATAATTTCATTCTGCTCTTATGGCAATCGCGGCATAACTCCCACACAAGTTTGGCGTCTCACCCTGAAGATACGTTTGACGCGCCGCAGTGTAATGTTTTAGAAAATATTAATTATATTTTTATATTTTTTGTCGCATTACAGATGTTGTATATTTAACATTAAATAACATAGCATGATTTTTTTTAGTTTATGTGCACCACGGGATTTTATACACAAATTCAAAAAAATATGCGGCATCTCACCCGGAATTACTCTATGGTCAATATGATAGCTCTTTTGTTGAACTATCATATTACTATGGTTGAACTATCATATTACTATTGTCATATTACTATTTTGTTGAACTACAGATTCCTAAGATTTTAAAATATCATGGTTGATTTTGTTTTACTCCACGACCACAATCTTCCAGAGTCCATCCAATGCTTTGGAATGCCACTTATAAAGAGCTTATTTAAAAGTCCAAATGCACAGAAATCCACAGGAACATGTCAGGAGACTTGGGTCGGATGCATTTAAATTGAATAGCCTCCATTCCGGTTTCATTTCTCTTTTTTTTTTCTAAACATATAGCAGTAGATTTAGAGTTATGGCTGGTAGCCTTATCCCCTGATGGAACTCTACACAATGAAGATTGTTTGGGTAAAGTGATAATATGTCTTCTTTGAAAACAGGTGTTAAAACATATTTCTGATAGTAATCCGAGTTAATTTTGACATTTTTTTCTACTTTTCTTATTTAGGTTTTCCGTTATAAGAGAATCCAGCAATAACCATAAAACATTTAGCCTTTAGCAAAACTTTCCTTTTTTTCTCTGAACCTATTTTAGGATTTTTCGATAGTAAATCTATCTTTTTCTATCGCAATAAGATAAATATATCCAAGTCTCATCAATTGTAACAATTTTTCACCTGCCAAATAATTTTTATACAACAATCTGCACATAGTCTTACGCTGAGAAACATGTTTTCGCTTTAGGCGGTGAACATCAAGTTTTTGTTTTGATTAGCTTTAAATCAGATTGAGTATTCTTTTAAAAAATCAGATGCAACATTAGATATAATAAGCGGTGAACGTACCTTTGTTGGGTATGCATTTTTTTACCTTTTACCCAGTCAATTGTAAACTTTGATGCTTCTTTTCTCTTTTATTAATTATGTCACTCATTTTACATGTAAAAATATTAAAATCACACAACTTTTTTTACTAATCGAATAAGAGTATATCTCTCCGTAAATTGCAAATACATATTCTTCCATCCATTATTTATTTTCCAGCGACATTTAAAAGCAAAGAATATTTTTAATGATTCAGACGATAATTAAACCGTATTCCGAATTGATGCCATATAAGGTGTTCTTTTTAACACTTTCCAACCTAGTTGAAAAGTGTTTATGACTTCGGTTTGTCTGTCGTATGGCCGTCTGGCCGTCTGACGTCTGACGTCTGGCCGTCTGCCGTCTGGCCGTGCTCTAACTCCCATAAATATGCCCGGATTGCCCTGCAATTTTTATATGTTGTTGTCGTTATCTATAGCGTCCTCCCTATTTCAACTGAAGTGTGTAGCACTTATAGTTTTTTTATAGGGACACTCAAAAGAATTCCGTTACATTACGGTCTATGGGGAAAAATCATTTGCGGTTTATTTTAATGATGTTACACAATTTCAAATACATTGTAATTAATATATAACACTAAGGTGCATTACAAGAAGCTTAATATGGAATAGGGTGTGCATAGCACTTATAGTTACTTTAGAGGGACAGTCAAAAGAATTCCGTTACATTACGTCTATGGAGAAAAATTGTTTGCGGTTTATATAAATAATGTTTCACTATTTTAAACGCATTGAAATTTATATGTATCACTAAGGTGCATTACAAGAGGCTTACTACAAAATATTGTGTGTATAGCAGTCATCGTTCATTTACAGGGACACACAAAAGAATTCTCTACTGTCTGTTAACAATAATTCCTGAAAGTGCGTTTTAAGTTGCTGAACGCGATTTTAAATTTAACTCACTTTTTGTCTATTACTTGGTGTGTATAAATTCTGTATTTCATATACAGGGCAGCACAAAATTTCGGGAACACATTTCCGTTTATTGACAGAAACTCCAGAAGGAGAATTTTAAACTGTGCTACGCGTTTCCCAACTAAACTAAAATTTAGCATCCTATGTAGTATAGTATATATACAAATCTATAAATCATATACAGGGCTGAATAAAAGTATTCGGATATTTTTCCGAATATTGTATATGTTGGAAATTCCTGAAATTACGTTTTTAAATATGTTATGCGTTTTCCAAATTGTTTACTTAGATGTTGTCTTTCATCTTGTTAAACGGTAAGGATTTGTAAAGTTATTTTGGAAGCGTTGGAAAGTGTTACATAATCTATGCTTGACGCATGATTTTTCGTTCTTGTTTTCATTTAAATTTAAATCATAGAAAAAGGCAAAATTGTTACAGAAATGTGTGAACACATGTAAAGCCTAATATAATAATTTTTTAAACATTAATATGCATAAATATAAAAATGACATATTCATTATTTCTATGTAAAAAATCTTAAAAGCAGTTTAATCGAAAAAGTCCTTCCGGCTTGTACCGGGAGGAAAAAGTAGCTTTCCTATATCTTCGTTTTAAAATTTTAGCTAATGTTTCTCGAAAACAGCAAGCTAAAATACAACGAAACCGTTTACAAAAGATTCGTTAATAATGAATTTGAATAAGAAATTCGCTAAATTATTGAGGTAGAGCCAAGTTGGCTTCATTTATGAAAACTTATTTTGGTCGCCAAATTTGGCGATATTTTGCCAAATGTCGCCAAGTTTAGCTAGAATTTGGCGATAACGGATATGAATATATAGTTTCATGCGTATGATTGGGAAAATTATTACAACAATGAAAGAAAATAATTTGCAAGAAATCGCGTTCACTAAAACTCATAAATTAATCGTTGGTTTTCTGTAATGTGCTGTCTTGTTTCAAAATGTCAGCCACCCGAGAATTTCAAACTGCTCTATCTCAGCCATTTTTAAGATAGAGGTAAAACAAAAAATGCTCTGGAATCCTTGTATCAAGGCCTATCACTTAATTAAAAAATAAATTTGAATTTTTTAACTTTTTGTATATTTATTTTAGTTTTAAAATTTTGAGTAGCCGCCATCTTGAAACAAGATGGATCTTGAAACATCTTGGATCAAGCTGGCCAACGAACTCGGTCGAGGCATTGGTGAGCTTAATACACACAATTAGTTTCATCAAAATTAATTTATAAATACGAGCGTTATCGTATGACATAGGTCAGATATATATATATATAAATCAACATTTGAACGGGGGGTGGTTTTGAGGTCTGGGGGTCATGATCGGTGAAAATATATCGAAATTTTCCGGAATTGCTTTCCTCCGAAAGGCTGCAATAGGTAGCTTTATACTTTTTTGTATTGAAAGCTTCCTAAAAATGAGCCGCAAATATTCTATACAACTTTTATTTAAAATTGCTTTCTACCATTTTTGGTAGTGTATTGTTTTAATCGTAATGCATGTAAATAGTTAATTTTTAATAACGAGTAGCTATAACGATTACTAAACTTTCTAAATTTCATTGGATGAAACAGAGGTTAGTTCACTTTGGAATCCTACCCGATACGTCTATGTTTTATCATAATTACTATCAAATATATCAAAGGAAAAAATAAATAAAAGAAATCTCAACCTGTCCAAGTGAACATTCACTGTACTATATTTGTCTCTTTTTTTTTAATTCATTTTTTCGCTTATATCATATATTTTTAGGAACCATACAAAATGGAAGCCATATTATTCAAATGTAGTTTCATCAATTTCATACCTGACACCAGCTCACGACACGTAGCACATTAATCCTGAGATATGACACAAAACTACTGTGCGTTGAGATATCATCACATTATTTTATCTTCCTTAATATGGCATAACATTCTCGTAACTCAGTAGCAACGAGACTGCTGTAAATTACACAGACTTATGCCAAGGAAAAAAAGAAAAATTTAAAAGAATTTATGGGTCTTCTGGCAAAGAACATGCTTTTTTTCCGAGTATGATAACGTAAGTTTTTTGAAATGATTAATATTAAAATCTGAAGATCTGGGGAAGTAGCAATATTGAAATATGTGTAAGACTGAAATTAATTTTAAAAAAAATTATGAATATATACTTAATTATAAAAGCGGTGTGTCCATGAATTCTAATACTGTAAAATACAGATTCAAAACTTTGGTGTTATATTTTACAATCTTTAAGTGGCTTTTTGTAATATAAGAAGTTAGTATAACTCTATATAAAACGATTTGGATAAAAAACTAGTTGTTGGGGGCCACCGTAATTACTTACCCATCATGGATATGTATAATGTAAAATATTGAAATAAAAATGTGTAAACTACTTATAAAATACATTGCAATTCAAATAAAATCGTGGCTTGATGACGTCATAAACTTTAAAGGCTCGATTACTGAATTGCTTGAAAGAAACATCCTTATAACTCCAAAAATAATAATCCTATTAACTAGCGGTTTATTGCATCTGATTAAGCGTCAAATTTCCAATTAAAATATATCTTTGACTGAAATTTGGATGAAATACAGGGTCATGTGCGGAAAATAGGATTCCAAATATCTCGGCAACTAATTATCCGATCGACTTCATGCTTTATGAAAAATTTATGTTTGTTTGTTGTCTTTTTTATTCATTTCATAAAATAAACAATTTCGAAAATTTTTATATATCTTTTATCAGAACGAATATTTCGAGAGTCCGAAAAAAATAGTTCCGGTTAATCGAGGTTATTGAAATTAAATAGGCTTCTTCCCATTATTACATACTAAGTACATACCAAATTGCAAGTCTCTATCTCAATTTTTTCGGGAGGTAGAGCGTTTACAGACAAACAGACACACAGACGAACGGCAAAAATTTTTTTCTAAAAATATGTTTTTCGGAATCTCCAGTGTCTGAAACGTGTAAAACCGTCAAAAAAAAATTTTCGATTTTCAAAACGATTACAAGATTTACCCTATACTACGTATGATGGGTAAGTAAAAATGATTTCAGGAACAGGGAGGAAAAATCTAGGAATTGATTCACCACACCGGAATATACTGTACTTTTGAACGAGATTCAATTCTTTATTTATTTTTACTTTTTATTACAAAGAGACCGTTCTGGTGGTGGCCACGTCTTGATTGCATTAAGATACAACAAGTTGGAAATTGTACGTCAAACGTGACAAACGAGGTGCGTTCGTACTATAGCTAGTTATATAAATATTCAGATCTTGATGATTTTTAATACTGTGAAATAAATTATATCGTCTGCAGATTAATTTCTGTAATAAAATAAGTATCTCGGTCGCGTGACGGTTAAACCTCGGAAGCTTCTATAACATGAAAGCACCGATTTTTCTTTTTTTTAATTCAAATTTCTTAATAAATATTTTTATTAATGTCTTCTAAAGTTTTGATTCGATTTTCATAAAATTTGAAATGTCTCGACAAAATTCTACAAAGATAATATATCTTAAATTTCAAACAATTTGTTTGGATAGTTTTTGCGCTGTTATATGCGGACAAACGGACGAACGGACGGATCAGACGACGACTATAGGTGCTATGTATTTATATAATTACGAACGCACCTTAAAAACGGCATATTTGTTTTTATATATATTTGCTTGTCCTTTTTTTTATATTCTCTAACATTAGTAAAAAATTACCAAATGTCAATGACCAATTTGAATATGTTGTTGCGGTACACAGCCCTATTTTATGTTTTAAAAATAGTCGTCGTATCGTGGTCAATAAGCGTTGTATCGGCATGCAATCAGTAAATACAGGTGCAATAAGGTTCGAGACAATCTTTGGATGTCTTTAAAAATTACCTGCTTCTAATAACATAAATGTGCGCGAATTTTTTCCCTAAACCAGAAAGTTTTGAAATGACGATAAAAATTTATTTATTAATTTCCCTAATAAACTTTCAAATATTAAAAAAAAATGGTACTTTCGTATAATAGCGGCCCCCAAGGATGAATCGCCAAGCGACCAAGATTTATCCCCAAATTATAAAGCATATATGACATTATAATAATATATGATGCATATAACATTTCGTGAGGCATATTGCCCAGTTATAAATGACGCATATATGGCGTATATATATGACATGTGTATAAGATGTATATGAGGCATATAAAACGTAAATAATATGTCAATTATTATGACATATTTATATAAGCATTAGCAGCATATATATACTTATATATGAGGCATATATAAACTTTGTTATGGCCGTGGCGAAATCGTAACTGCAATCTGGGAGTAATCGTAATTGTGGGGGCCGCTATAACACGAAAGTACCAAAAATTTTAATTGCATACTGTCTATAAATTAATTTTAATTACATGTCTTACGACTTTTACAACACTCACCAGTTACTGATTTGTCCCTTTCTGGTCCTTTTTACTCACGACCTCTATAGCAGATTTCCAAGTGTTCGAAATGTGATGAATTTTAACAAAAGTATACGCTTTTTTTCGTGTGTTAGTTTGTCTTGCGCTGAAAACTTCCATTTACGTAATTACAGATTATGTAGTTACAGATTCTATCAGTTAATTTAACCGATGTCAGAATTTATTATCAGACTACTTTGGACAACATACAATTATGTAGTGTGAAACATGCCTGCTCAATTAAAGCGGTAAATCACGATGTTAAATGTCCATTATATGCTTATTATTATTGAAATATTTCATGAAATCGTTACAGAATCACGACTTAGCTCCATGATTATTACCGAAATTGTCCTAAGCTTTTGATCAGGTAAAACAGTAAATAGTTTAGTCTGGAGCCCTGCCAAATAGGTCTATATTTTATTGCAATGGCTATAAAAAAGGTATGAAATAAAAAACCTTAACTTACTCCCCAAAAAATTCACTATGCTATTTTTACCATCTTTGTACCATTTTTTTTATTTGTTACATATTCTGAGAAACCGTACAAAATTTAAGCTAAATTATGGAGATGGATTTTTATTCTTAACAGCAGTTCACGATACGTGGTCCATTAATTCAGATGTATGACATAAAAATTGCTGTGCTTTGAAAAATCATTATAGCTCGGAATATGTTTTTTACCGTCATGTAGCATAACATTATCGTAAATTAGTAAAAGCGAAAATATTATAATTTACGCTGAATGGGCAATTTGTTACATACAGGTTTACTGGAAGCATGCAAATTCGCAAAAGAGTAATCTCGCATTTCCTGCGGCTGAATAGCATATATGAACGCATCCAAATCGCAAATTTGAATTCGTTAGTCATGTGATGAATCCATGATGATTCTATCATTTAGTTTAATAAATGAGAGAATTTATTTTCAGAGTCAATAAAATTCAAGTAAGTGATGTAAAAAGCATGCGAATTCAATTTAAACGGAAAATTACTATGATTAATAATGATTGCGTAGCTGAAATATTTCATGAAATCGTTAGAAAGTCATAATTAACCGGAATGATTGTTAAATTTGTAGAAAATATTCAATTGAATGAAACAGTGAATAGTTTGGAATCCTGCCAAACAGCTCTGAATTTTACCACGGTGACTTTAAAAAGATTCACGGAGATAAATATATATATATATATATATATATATATATATATATATGTCCATCCAGCATTTATCTATGCCATTTTAACATTTTTTTTAAAGTTTGCTTTTGTATGTATTGTGATAAATTATACACAATTGAAGCTAAATTATAGAGATGTACTTTCATCATATTCCTAATTAAAACAAATTCATGACATGTGGTCCATTTATTCAGATATGTGACACGAAAACTTCTACGCATTGAAAAACCATTAGAACATTGATATATGAGTATGTTTTTTCTCATTCAAATATGGTATATAACATCCTTGTAAATCTCAACACCTTTATTGTTATAATTTATGAATAAAATAGACTTTTTAAACAATGTCGTAAGGAGTGACAACGAGAATATTATAATTTATAAAGTGTCATGAAAAAAAGTAACAATAATTAAAAGAATTTCTCTGTTTTAAGACTTCAGAACCATTTTTCCCAAGAATGCAAGTTTAAAAGTCGTTCGCAAGTCCACAAATCTTAAAATTTAAGATTCATAACCCAAAGGTTCTCAGACTTTCTTTTAGTAAAAAGCTTTAGAATATGTACAAAACTTTTTGGTATCGTCGATGACAGAATGTAAAGAGAAAACCAGTGTACAGAATAATAGTTTAGTCTGGAATCTTGCCAAATAAGTCTACATTTCATCGCAGAGGATGTAAAAAATGATTGATGAAATAAAAAAAAGAACCTCGACCTGTCCAAAGCAACATTCACTATGCTATAATAATAACAGTTTTTTCACCAATCAGTTCATTTTTAATATATATTCGGAAAAGCTCAATTATTCAGATATAGCTTCACAAAACACATATCTAAAACCACCTCATGACACATAGTGCATTAAACATGAAAAATATTATTAGAATACTGCGATGGTTTGAAAAAAGCATTACGCCTTGTGAGTAGCATTTTATTCATCTTTAGTTTTAAAATAAAGCAATAATACAACACTGTAAAAAATATTTTCGTTGAGTCAATAGAATTTCTGTATTTTTACGGATTATTTTTTCCGATGAAAGTAATTTCGTAAATGTGTCCAAAAGCATGGTATAATGGAATTCATTCAGACGTGACCGCAAACAAATATTTTAAAATTATTTCAGTAGAGGAAGGTGGCCTAATATGAACCTAATGGGCAAAACGATCCACATATGTTTTCTTCCAGACAGGTCATGCTATCTACAGGGTAACACATATAGCTGTGATATGTGATAAGTGAAGAAGAAGCAATTGCGGTATTCAAACGATCCCAGTATTACGCGTCTGAAAAGAATTCTTTGAAAAATTGGGTTTTATAACATCTATCACAAGGTAAGCACTAATTTCATATTTATTTCGATATACAGTCTTTCATGTACAGAAATATGACTTGGTTTACTTAATGGAGTATGTTTTTAGCTGTGAATTACACTTATGTATTGTCATAATTACTTTTATATCCTTTATTTGGCCGATAAAAAACAATTTACAATTATTTTTGAATGAAGGATCATTTTGCTCTTTGGTGAGGGTAAAATTATCCTTTGGACACTTTTTAAAAAACTATTTTTTTTTTCATTACTCAATTTGGGTTTAAAATATTATTAAAATATCTTTATAATGCAAAATATAGTGCAAAACATACTAGCAAAGGGCCAAAATTTTATTTAAACAGCTATGTTATTTTACACAAGTTTTTCCCTTAAGGGGATCATTTTAGGCCACCTTCCCTTAGTAAAAAATTTTCGGAACGTTTCAGAAAATTATCCTGAAACATTTCGCATATTTTGCCGGAATTTTGAATTTCTTTATGTCCCACGTGAATTACGGCAATAGTTCGTGTAATATTTTTGAGAGGTTTCAATTTTTTCGTAAACTACATTCTGCGCATGCGTGTTTCATGTTTTATGTTCCATTAGCCATTTTGATAACTAAAGAAGAATAAAAAAAAACAGCTGCCTAGATACTTAGAGATAAATGCTATTCTTTGTTTGGATATCAACTGATAAAGTAAGTAGCTAATTTAAATCTTTTATGATTCATTATTTGAATTTTCATTTTATCTGTAATAAGAAACTTTAAAATTTAATTGCTTAAATAAGAAACTGAATAAAAAAAGTATATTGATTATTGAAAATTGGAATGTTTCACTACTTTGTTGTGAAACGTAACAGCAAAAGGCCGTGGCATCTAAATGCCACCACTTTTTTCCAGAACCTTCCTGAAAATTTTTTACAGTGTAAGAGTAAACGAAAAATACTTTAATTGCCCTGGTTCACATCATACTGCAGAAGTGCAGAATAATTACAGATTCCATATCTACAGCTGTCGGTTGCAGTGATACATGGGATAATTACATTACGTTGAAGATTACATGGGGACTGCAAGGCGGTCGTAAAAGGAATGAATGAAATTCATGCTCCACAAAATCTTTGCTTTTAACTTCGTGGCCCAAGAATTTGTCGAGAGAATGGGAAATATTAGATATCCGTTAGATTGTAACATATGGGGAATTTTCAATTCATAGATATACTTGAAATTTAGCGACGCTAAATGCCAGGCAAACAATATGCTATGCTAGAATTTTTACAACCCTGTGAGAAGGCAATAGATAATCAAAGTAATTATAAGAGGCTACTGTTTCGCCATAATATGGTCTGAAAGGAACAAAATACATAAAGAAGAAAATTATAGAAATATCTAAAAGAGGAAGTGCAAAATAGTTTGTGACATATGGGTAATTTTCAATTCATAGATATACTTGAAATTTAGCGACGCTAAATGCCAGGCAAACAATATGCTATGCTAGAATTTTTACAACCCTGTGAGAAGGCAATAGATAATAAAAGTAATTATAAGAGGCTACTGTTTCGCCATAATATGGTCTGAAAGGAACAAAATACATAAAGAAGAAAATTATAGAAATATCTAAAAGAGGAAGTGCAAAATAGTTTGTGACATATGGGTAATTTTCAATTCATAGATATACTTGAAATTTAGCGACGCTAAATGCCAGGCAAACAATATGCTATGCTAGAATTTTTACAACCCTGTGAGAAGGCAATAGATAATCAAAGTAATTATAAGAGGCTACTGTTTCGCCATAATATGGTCTGAAAGGAACAAAATACATAAAGAAGAAAATTATAGAAATATCTAAAAGAGGAAGTGCAAAATAGTTTGTGACATATGGGTAATTTTCAATTCATAGATATACTTGAAATTTAGCGACGCTAAATGCCAGGCAAACAATATGCTATGCTAGAATTTTTACAACCCTGTGAGAAGGCAATAGATAATCAAAGTAATTATAAGAGGCTACTGTTTCGCCATAATATGGTCTGAAAGGAACAAAATACATAAAGAAGAAAATTATAGAAATATCTAAAAGAGGAAGTGCAAAATAGTTTGTGACATATGGGTAATTTTCAATTCATAGATATACTTGAAATTTAGCGACGCTAAATGCCAGGCAAACAATATGCTATGCTAGAATTTTTACAACCCTGTGAGAAGGCAATAGATAATCAAAGTAATTATAAGAGGCTACTGTTTCGCCATAATATGGTCTGAAAGGAACAAAATACATAAAGAAGAAAATTATAGAAATATCTAAAAGAGGAAGTGCAAAATAGTTTGTGACATATGGGTAATTTTCAATTCATAGATATACTTGAAATTTAGCGACGCTAAATGCCAGGCAAACAATATGCTATGCTAGAATTTTTACAACCCTGTGAGAAGGCAATAGATAATCAAAGTAATTATAAGAGGTTACTGTTTCGCCATATAATATGATCTAAAAAGAACAAAATTCATAAAGAAGAAAATTATTGAAAACTCTAAAAGAGGAAGTGCAAAATTGTTTGTAACATATGGGTAATTTTCAATTCATAGATATATACTTGAAATTTAGTGACGCTGAATGCCAGGCAAACAATACGCTATGCTAGAATTTTTACAACACTGTGAGAAATGTGTTTGATTTCATATGCAGGAGAAAGAATTTGAATTTGCGTGAGAGGGTTTTCAATGCTAGAAAAGCTTAAATTATTTATATCGTTTATTTATAACAGGAAAGCAAAGGGTTTAAATATAATTTAATGTAATTTAATCAATAAATATGGATAGAAAGAGATATTAAATAAAGTAAAAGGGGATAATTTATAACTGATAGGAACAAAAACAACTTACGTATAATGTGGGCGTGCAAAAAAGTTTACGTGCAAAAACAAATACATGTGTGATGTGATTTCACATTACACGTCTATTTAAGAATATCTTTGAATTTTATTTTCTGTAAAGCTAGGTGGATTTATTTTTATTTTCACACTGAAAAACAAAATCCGTAAAAATACGGAAATTGTAGTGGCAAAATACAGAAACAGTTTTTAGAGTGTAAAAAAAAAAAAAAAAAAAAAGACTTAGCGAAAACAACAAATTAACTAAACTTTTAGCAATATTACCTGTCACGAAGATATTCTTAAATCCATATTCGCTAATTTATGACACATCCACGAAGAAATTTCATCGGAGAAAGAAATTTCACAAAAAAAAACAGAAATTCTACTGGAAATCAACAGTTTATTTTATTTTATTTTATTTTATTTTACTATGAACATTTATAATTTAATAATACGGTGAAGGTACAGAAACTTCATTTAAATAAGCATTACAAAAAAAATATATTAATAATTACTTTTTATTTATAATTAAAATTAAAACATCTAAGGCAATGCATACGTCAAGAAAAATTCTGATATTAAGATTAAATCTCAGAAAATAAATTATTTCTCTATAAATTTGATTCTTCAGTTGTAATTCGTTTAATCTGCTTATTTGCATAATTATGCAAATCGCGTATACTTAGCGGAGATCTGCTTGCGCCATACGTTCAATTTAGAAGCATGAAAGAAAGAAATTTTTCCAAGATAAAGTAACTTTATAGCTTGACTTTACATAACAAACGGGATACAGAAAATGTTGAATGCATTCTTGAATTGTTTGTTAATGAAAAATCAATTCAGGGCTTACTGCCATTGAAATACGTTCATTAAGGGGGTTTATTGTTGCTTCTTTTTCTATCTTTTCAAATAGAAATCAACAAACGAGATTTTAAATGTAACATTCAAAAGGCAGCCGTTTCTTTACTGCGAATTCAACGCTATTTATTTTGTTGTTGGATTTACTTATCAAACGAATTACAACTTGTTCTGAAACAAGCATGTTAAAAATAGTCTTTAGTTACATTTTTGCTGTTTAAATCCGAAAATTTACTTTACAAAGAGTTTCGAAAGCTACCCTTTTATGTTGTACTTTATGAAACTAAACGAAGGATTTCGAATCTATCTCCGGAAGTTTTATCCTTTTAGAAATACTAAGCTACTGGCTTGAAAAGCGAATTGTGATGCGCTAAAGCTTTCACATGAGATTATGTTTTCCACATTTACTGCACATGAAGAAACTTTTTATATAGTTGTAAAACTTATAAAGAAAACATTTCTAGTCAGTGTTTTAAAAGCATGTTTACAATTATAGTTACATTTACGATTAGTGAACATATTACATAGGATCAAAATAATTAAATGAAAACTAACCATTTAATAAAATACACACACAAATCACATTAAAAACATTAAAAAGCATGTAGACGTTTCAGGCAAACATTTGTCCCTCATCAATACAGTAAAAAATTAAAAACAACTTACAGAAAAAACCATACAAAATAATTAAAATCGCAATATAAACTAATAGCAAAACCATGTACTCTAAAGAAGCCTGACTTGTTTCATTTAAGTGTGAACAAACTAATATTTTGTACCAAGTTTCAAGAAAAATTTGGCTTACGTATCTATTACAATTCTGTTTCACTATGGTAGAGTTTGCGAAATCCGAGGTCGTGGACAGCTGTTTTTTAGTTTAAATTTCCGGTCTTGAATGCATATTCATGTTCCTTAAGTCTTATTTCAAAGGTGCGTTCATTTTTAGCAATATAATTTGACTCACGCTGTTTTCAGGTTATACATTCAACAACGCCTTTAGATTGCGAGATGGAATATTGATGCTTTTTTATCTATATATACCATTAACCAGGCCCCTACATGCCGGGCATGAGTGCCTAGCTTGACGAGTTAGCACCTGTGCGCGGAGCGGTATTCGCCTGATCACAGCATGTCTGTGATCCACCTGACAAGAGCCTTGTTGGGATCGCTACAATGCTCTCTAGGGGTTTGCTACAATTTTCTTTCTTTTTTTTTTTTTTTTTTTTTTTTTGTCGGTTAAAGGTTTCTAACTTTGTTCAATTGGCAGATTTAAAACTAGTCGTTGGGGGCCACCGTAATACTTACCCATACTGGATATGCATAACATAAAATATGAAAATAAAACATGTGTAAACTAATTATAAAATGCATTGCAATTCGTATAAAATCGGGTTTGATGACGTCATAAACTTTAAATGATCTATTACTGAATTGCGTAAAAGAAACATCGTTATAAATCCAAAACTAATAATCATATTAACTAACGGTCTATTGCGTCGAATTAAGCGTCTCATTTTCCATTAAAATATATGTTTGAATTGAAATTTGGATTAAATACAGGGTCACGAAAAATCGAAGAGTGTGGAAAATAGGATTACAAATATCTCGGCAACTAAATATCCAACAGACTTTATTCTTTATGCAAATTTTTTTTTTATTGTCTTTTATATTCCCTCCTTAAAATAAACAATTTTGAAAATTTTTATATACCTTTTATCAGAACGAATATTTCGAGAGTCCGAAAAAAATAGTTTCGGATAATCGAGGTTACTGAAATTCAATAAGCTTCTTCCAATTATTACATACTAAGTACACATCAACTTTCAAGTGTCTATCTCAATTTGTTCGGGAGATAGAGCGTTTACAGACACACAGACACACAGACGGATGGCAATTTTTTTTTTTTTTTTTTTTTCTAAAAATATGTTTTTCGGAATCTCCAGTGTCTGAAACAAGTAAATCCGTCAAACAATGTTTTTCGATTTTTAAAACGATTACAAGACCTACCCTATACTACTTATGATGGGTAAGTAAAAAGCAAAAATTAAATTGAATTGGTCTGGTAATTTAGAACATTGAAACCACACAGAAAACTTTGTAATGGTTTTTGAGGAATAAAAGGAGTATTGATATTAATGTTTCTTAGTAACTGTGATACTTTTCCTGGAAGGTTCCTATAGTATGGTATGGATACGAAGCCATTAGTAGCTTCACGTTGAAAGGGGGTGAGGTGTTGTTGCAGCTATATTTAAAGTTTCCGAGAAAATTCTCTTTGCCCAACGTAGAGGATATGTTTAATGTGATTTTAGTGGGTATTTTATTAAATTGTCTGAATTTAAATTGTTGGTTTTCATATAGTTACATTTTTTTTTAAATCATGTTTTAAAAAAGATTTAAGTATCTTAAGTAAGTCCACCTAAATTTTCACTATTTGAAATCCTAAAATTACTATTGCGCAGAATTTCAACAGGTACTTTTTTAATATTTTAAATTCTTTGTTGGGAATCTTAAAAAAGTTGCGGAAGCTTAATTTCTTAAAAATAGTAAGCTACAGACTTGAAAGAATAATTGTTATTTACTAAGACTTTAACGTGCAATAAATTTCAATCTTTCAGACCAAATGAAGCAACTTCCTTTGCCGTTGTATATAGTTTGTCTCTGGATGAGTTTGATTTGTTTTAATTTCACTTTTTAAGTCATACTAGCATTTTAAAAAAAACATACAGTTTTACAAGTCTGATGACATTATATAGATTACTTGAAGGAATACTTAGAAAAAATATCAGTTAAATCAAATATATGTAATCTCAGATAAGTTTTTAATTTTACGATGAAACGAAAGGACATATTTTTTGTTAAAACAAACATTCAAATGACGTAATAAATTATTTTTTTAATTAAAGACATGCAATACAATGTATTGGATAAAACAATTTTACTTCTATAAGTAAATCTCTGAAAACATCTGACTTTTTTTCTGAGTATAAGTAAAACACGGTAGTTTTGTAAACTTATATATTTCAAGTTTTACTATAAATATTTTGAAAAATTTTATGTATATCAGTGCTGCAATATGAAAAGCGATAAGTGTAATAAAAAATATTTATTAAGCAACTTTCTACTGGTTAATCATCAAAGTATAAGGATAATTAGGCATAAAGGTGACAATTTTTGAAAGAATCTCTATTTTCTGACATTTCTTTCTCCAGTATAAGTTACAAAGCGCCAGCTTTGTAAACTTATTTACAATAAAAATCTTCTGAAATAATATACATACTAGCACTGAAATACGTGGAAAAAGAAATGTTTAATGAAAGAAACGTATTAAGCTAATATATGTATGTTATTTCTATAAAACAAGCACCAGAAGCAATTTAATTTACAAATTCAGCCACAAATCCTAAAATTTAAAACTCTTAACACAAGGTCTCTCAGACCTTTTTTTTTTTAGTAAAAAGCTTTAATTTATGAACAAAACTTTTTCATATATGTCGATGACTATATGTACAAGTGAAAACCAGTGTACAAGAATAATAGTTTAGTCTGGAATCTTGCCAAATAGGTCTACATTTGATCGCAGAGGATATAAAAAATGATTGATGAAATAAAAAAAAAAGAACATAGGCCTGTCCAAAGCAGCATTACTATGCTATAATAATAACAGTTTTTTTTTGTCAGTGAGTTCATTTTTAGTATATATTCGGAAAAGTTCAATTATTCAGATGTACTTTCACAAAACACATATCTAAAACCACCTCATGACACGTAGTATATTAAACTTGAAAAATAATATGAGAATACTGCAATGATTTAAAAACATTCTTACTCCTTGTACGTAATATTTTATTCCTCTTTAGTTTTAAAATGAAACAATAATAGAACACTCTAAAAAACAAATTCCATTGATTGATTGCCATTACACTTCCGGTATTTTTACTGATTTTTTTTTTTTTTTTTCGGTGAAAGTAATTTTGTGAATGTGTCAAGCATTGAATTGAGAATATTTTTTCACAGATTTAAGCTAAATTTTTATTTTCTCTAAAGCTTGGGGGATTTAATTTTATTTTTACACTACAAAAAATAAGTCAATAATTGAAACACGCAGGCATCGACCACTGAGTGGTTTAGGAATTAGAAACCTACGCAGCCAGTTTTTATTATTATTAAGTATATATAATTCCAAGGTAGCCAATCAACAAGGTGATGGCCTTGTATACATATAATAATTCCTACTTAAATAAATACAGTGAATACATATTATATACATTGCATATATATATTACCAGATATTGCTAAAGTGGACTTTACAGACCGCAGCACTAAAAAACACTTATGATTGGGAAAAAATAAAGTATTTTAAACGTAAAAAAACAATAAATGTAATAATGTAGTACATACAATAAAAATAAATAAATACAAATCATAAACAAAACTGAAAGAAAAATAGTACAAAATATAAGGTACAAAAAGCTGGAGCTTAATCAGAAAAATCTTCATCGATAAGATTAAGATTTTTCAAAAACATACTGATGCATTTTCAAAAGCATACTGATTGATTACACATACTGATTACTGATTTTCACAAAGCTAATAATTTTGTTGACAAAAAAAGGTTTGCTAATTATGTATGAAGTCTAAAAACTATCTGATATATCAGGTGATTTACGAATATGGAAATGAGATGTTAGGGGACAAGACGCAATGTAATGAATGGAAGTCGCTAAAGCAGTCACATAAAGCTGATTTATTTAATTTGAGTGGATATGATTGGAATGGTCTATGATTTTGGGAAGAAACGATAGAACGTCCGGTGATTTAGAAGAGTGACTTATGCTAACTTTGAAAACAATCCGTATAAAAATACGGAAATTGTACTGGCAAAATACGGAAATTCGCTTTAGAGTGTATAAATATGAAAAACACCAAAATCTTAACTAAAACGACAAAATAAGTAGACCTTTAGCAGTGTTATCTGTCAAGGATATTTTTTAATCTATATTCCCTCATTTCTGGCACATTCACGGAATCATTGTATCGGAGAAAAAAATTCCATAAAAATACGGAAATTATACTGGCAGTCAACATGTTTGTTTTATTTATTTTTACAGTGAACATTTATAATTTAATAATGCAGTGAAGGTGTAGAAAGTATAGAATTTTCATTTAAACAAACATTTAAAAAATAATAATAAATAAATTTTTCTATAATTAAAATTTAAGCATCTAAGGCAATGCATAAAATAAAACAATTCTGATGTTATGATTAAATCTCAGAAAATAAATTACTTCTTGAAAAACGTACTTCTTCACCTATAATTCATTTAAACTGCTTATTTGCATAATTATGCAAATCGTTCATCTTTACAGGAACTTTGCATGTGCCATGCGTTCAATTTAGAAACATAAAAGAAATAATTCTTTCGAAGATAAAATAGCTTTATAGCTCGACTTTATGTAATGAATGGAATACAGAAAACACTGAATGCATTCTCGAATTGTTTGTTAATGAAAAATCAATTCAGAACTTACTTCCATTGAAATACGTTCATTAAAGGGTTTATTGTTGCTTCTTTTTCTATCTTTTCAAATGAAAATCAACAAACGAGATTTTAAATGTAACATTCAAAAGGAAGCTGGTTCTTTACTACGAATTCAACGCTATTGATTTTGCTGTTAACTTTACTTATCAAAAGAATTACAACTTGTTTTGAAACAAGCGTGTTAAGAACAGGTGTTAAAAACGTCCACTTTTCGGTGTTTTAAATCCGAAAATTCACTTTACAAAGAATTTCGACAGCTACTCTTTTATGTTGTTTTTTTATGAAACTAAACGGAGGATTTGGAATCTATCTCCGGAAGTTTTATCCTTTAGAAATACTAAGCTAATGTCTTGAAAAGAGAATTGTGATACGCTAAAGCTTTCACATGAGATGATGTGTTACACATTTACTGCACATGAAGAAAATTCTTCTGCAGTTGTAAAACTTATAAAGTATAAGTTTCTAGACGATATTTTTATAGCATGTTTTGAATTATAGTTATAAATTTGTTTCTGATTAATATTTTAAAAAGTTTACCTAAATCTTGATTGTTTGAAATCCAAAAATTGTTTTTTCGCGGAATTTCAACATCTACTTTTTTAATCTTTAAATTGTTTGTTAGGAATTTTTAAGGGCCTATAACCTACCTGCATACTTTAAAAAAAAATGCAATGAGTAAAAAATATTCAGTTATATGTTCTAGTCAATCAAGAAATTTGTGCCCCTTTAATTTACTTTGTTCTATCATATATAAATCATAACTTGATTTTTTAAACGTGATTATCTCAAAACCATGCTTTTAAAGTCGTTGATCACAATAACTCGGAAGAAATATCAACCAATCTTCTTCAAATGTTGACTAATTTTTAACAATAATGTTATTTAACCCTTTCCGGCACAGTGGTCCCACTCAGGGCACACCGGATTTTAATTCCAAACTTGCATACGACACCAAGAATATTTTAATAAAATTTTGTTTCTATAATGAAAGCTTAAAATAAGGAGTTCTTATTTCTAAAAAAGTCGTTTGTAAATTCCGGTGTCAGTCAGTAATTGCTCATTTTACGAACAGAATTTGTCTGTGCCGGAAAGGCTTAAAGATTAATCGTTCCTTTGGGCGATCTGATGATTTTTTATATTTTTTATAAGCAATCAAAGTTCAAAATTTTATGTGAAAATCGGCACTTTAATTTTGAACGGCTGCCATTTTGTTCAAATTACTTATTCCAAAAACCGAACGATTACTTTCTAGTTGTAAATGTTCGAGGTAAAGACATAATGCTTTTCATAATTTCTTATAACATTTGACTCAGTTACATTTATCACCGTAAACGGCAACCAGAACGGTAACTCCAGAGAGCGGGATCTGCTGGGGACTCCCAACTTTATTTCGTCATTACAAAAATTAAGTTATTTTCTTTAAAGTGTAATAAAAAAATTTTAAAAAAAGAATTTTTAAAATATCTTGTTTCATTTTCCTGAAAAAAATTCCAGAAATATACTTTTTTTTTTAACTTTGCAGGTAGATATAACAGCTTGAAAAAGTTATGGAAGCTTTATCTCATAAATATGGTAAGTTACTGACTTGAAAGCAGAATTGTTATTTACTAAAGCTTTAACATGAAATACGAGGTGTGATTATTAAATATCGAGACTGGTGTGAATTATATTTATTCCAAATAAATTTATATTTAACTTTTATCCCCTTCAACATACTCTTCTTTCTATACACAGCTGCATAAGTGTATTCCATTGAACAAAACAATACTGCAGCTCATCAATTGTCAGCCTCTTAAACAACTTTGCCGTTTTTGCTTTTACTAGTTCAACAGACTGGAATGGAAACGTTCAAAAATCACCAACGGAATGTTTACAATTTTAACGGAATATTATCACCAACGGAAAGTTTTCCACACCTCGTACATACAAATGTTAAAGGAGGTGTTTGGTGATAATGTTATGTCACGTGAGCGAGTTTTCGAATGAGACAGACGGTTTTCTGAAGGTCGGGCAGAAGTCGAAGGTGATGAACGTCCCGGTCGACCTGTGACTGCAAGAACTGAAGGAAAAGTTTAGAAAATTAATGAAACTGTTCGGAAAGACCGACGTCTGAGAATTCGGATGATCTGTAAAAAAAAAATACTAATCAAGATGAGAGAAAGCGTAAGGAAGAAAAGACCGGATTTGTGGATGGATTCTGCACCTGGACAACGCGCCAGCTCACAATGCAATTATCTGTGAAGCGGTTTCTAGCAGAAAAGCGCATTAATTAATGTTATAAATATGACACCTCAAAAGCTAAAATGCCTTTATTTATACTAAAAACTTGTAAAAAAAATAAAATAAGAGCCAAAATTTCGAAGGTATAAATAACAGTTACATTTAAAAAATGAAACGGTAAAGGAAAATTATTACACTTTCTTGTCCCTTTTTACTAAAAATCATTGCTTACAAAAATCAATATTTCAAATAAAAATGTATAAAAATATATCTACTTAATTGTTAATGTTGACAAATTATAATTACAATTTGAAATCATTGTTTGTTTCGCTTTTATTCCTGTAGATGGCAGCACCTAACCAATGAGATGCGTTTCATTCGAGTGTTGCTATGAAACAATTAACAAATAATCGCGATTTCTGTTCCACGTACGATAGCGTAATATATATATAGAGAGAGAGATTTTTCTGCTTGATCATCCTCCGTAATTGCCACCGTGTGGCTTCTACCTGTTCCCAAAAGTGAAAAGAAACACACGGGAAAGGGGACACATTTTCAGTTTGTTGAACAGTTAAAGGAAAAACGGCAAAGTTGTTGAAGAGGCTTACAACTGATGAGCTGCAGCATTGTTTTGAACAATGGAAGACACGAATGCACGAATGGAAGACACTGTGTATAAATAGAGAAGGAATGTATGTTGAAGGGGATAAAAGTTAAGTATAAACTTGTTTGGAATAAATATCATTTCTCACACCAGTCTCGTAATTTAATAGCCACACCTCGTACAT